>CP116454.1:45634661-47122444 GCA_028216015.1 Quercus dentata | reverse complement strand
TATATAAAATTTTAAAGTGACAAATTATATATAAATTAATATATCTATTTACATTTCAAATTTTTACCTCTTTTGTTCAAATTATTTTAAGCTAATGCCTATCCCATTTCACTACTCAATAAATAAATAAATAAAATTTAAAAACCATAATAAGACTTCTGAGTGGTCAAAAAGAAAAAGAATAGTAAACAGTAAACGAGTAGCAAATAAACCACGTTGGTTTGTCTGCCGCCCTTAATAACTTTTGTTAAATAATAATAAATAAATAAAATAAATAAAAAATATATAAAAACCTTTTAGTAAGAAGCGAGAAAGTGGGTAGGTGTAAAAAAGTGGAAGTCATCTTGAACTCATTAGGGCTTCTCTGCTAACATTTTGTTTAGAAACCTGGACGAGAAATGCCAAAAGAAAGAGAGTGACAATGAGGAAGAGAAGAAAACTCAAGAAGCTACTATGGGATGGCAGCGAGCTCAAACCTCAAGATCTAACAATATTTCACTGGTGGATGAAGGTTCAACAATGGTGAAGAGGCGCTGTAAGTAGCAATTTTTTTATGAAAACCCATTTCAATTTGTACTGGTCCGAGACGAAGATACCGCCGGAAAGCAGGAATCCGCCGAAACACACCGGTATTTAAGACGGTACAAATCAACCCAGGTTTTGTACCAGTCCAAGCACCGGCACGAAAAATTTCGGCCCGTCAGCCAAGATCTGATGCTGTAATTAACTTCCTTGGAAAAAATACAAAGTGTGGCAATACAATATTTTAGTCTCTTAGAACACAACAACCACAAACACTAATCACAAAACTGCGTTTTTACATCCTATGCATAAAATTCACAATAAGCTATAAAATGGGCCAACAAATTTTCCCGAGGGTGTTGCCCTCGAACCCCCAGGAGACTTGTCCATGAGCGCTCTGGCTTGGGCCTGTCAGCCCAAGCCTCCACTCCATGGACTAAGCCTCAAAAAATCTCCCATTAAAAACCACGTAACATTATTCAGGTCGGGTCGGGTCATCAAATCGAATTAAACAAAATTAGGCTCCACAAAATCCAACAACAAAAGCATAGAGAAGCACAATAGCATTGGATACCCTTTGAGTCTCCGATAGTCCTTAACTCCCACGTGTCACATTAAGACATGGAGTTTTTGATGGGGCTCCATGTTGAATTATCAATGTTGCTTATATTTATTTACAAGAATAATTACGTCTACAACATTTTTACAATATTTTCATTATAAATATTAGGTGGTAAATTATTATTATAGTAATAATTTTATTACTTTTTTGCTCACCGATAACAACATGCCACTTAGTATTTTTGTGAAAATATTTTGAAAATGTTGTGAACATGTAATTTGTCATTATTTCTTTGAATTATTGGGATGTCATGAAAATAATTAGAGTTTTCTTATGGACAAAATTAATCGTTTTCATGATCCTCATCCACTTAATTGTATGTGACGTATCTTATAATTTTATCTTGTTAAAGTTGTAAACTGTCGTTATCTTGATACACAACGATTACGTTATCAGTCAAAGGCCTAATACAACAACATTTTCCTGTTGTTGGTCTACTATAATAAATAAGACCTAAAAAATCCTTAATTTTTTTCTCTAGGTTTTTGTTTTTGATTTCGTTCTCTAAAAAGTGCACCACTTTTTTTTTTTCGTCAATGAATAAGAAAAGACATGAGGCATTTTTTTTGTTCCCCAGTTAAAGAACAAAATTTAAATGGCTACATCTAAGGAGATCTTTTTTTTTTTTTAATGAGAATTTTCTTAACATACCAAATTATAGATTTTTTTTTTTTTTTTTTTTTTTTTTTTTTTTTTTTTTTGAGAAACAAACAAACACAAAAGAGAGGAAAATGCGTTCTAATACAAAAACACACTACAACTCCACTCAAAAGTCATAGTAACTTTTAAGGGAAAGTGTGACAAGTTATAATACCAAATTATAGATTGATATTACTACCATTTTTGATATTATAAGTCAAACATTTATTTCCTTTATGGTTAAAACATATCTTATGTGTATCTTTTTTTCTTTTTCTTTTTTTGGGAAAAAAAGGCTTAAGGAATTTAAATATCGATTATACACCAAACTAGTCGCTAACCCGTGCGATGCACGGAAAAGTTAAACAAAAGTTTAATTTTTTATTTTATTTTATTTGAAAACAAAAGTTTTAAATTTTACTTTTACTTAAAGTTATGATCACTTGAAAATAAAAGTTATAATTGAAAAGGGAAAAAAATTCTAATACCAATGATAAGTCCAACACCAATAATAATTTGGTGACAAATTATGTAAATAATCTAATATAAAAAGATTGAAGAAATTTTTAACAAACCTGAAATAGCAGTATTATAAGTTGGAATAATGTAAATAATCTAATATCACTCAACCTATTTTATAATTTTAAAAAATCAATCAGTGAGCCCATAAAAAGAAAATCAATTAGTAACTACCGCAGAAGAGAAAGTGACGTGAGGATTGCATATTGCATAAGTCCAATCCGTATTTTCCTCTTAATATTTATTCTTGCTCCACCATATTTTAATTCTCTCATCTTTATTTCTTTGTTATTTTTTTTTCTCTTATCTTGAATTGTTCTCATCCACACATTTAAATTATTTTTACTTTCCCAATGCCTTGACTTTTCTTTCCCAATGGCTACATGATCAAACGTTCTATTCTTTATTCTCATCCTCACAAATCTCTTCCTCTCACTCCATCTCAGCCTCTTCATTCTCTTGCTCACAAATTAGTTTCAGTCACATAAACAGTAAAAATGCAAGATTTTTCTTACATATTGCATCGTCATCATGCTTTTTTCTTTTTCTTTTCTCTTTTTTTTTTTTTTTCAAAAGAAGCATTCATCTCAACGTTTTGATAGATCTCATGGTGGTTGAGGCTTCAACAATAATGAGAAGGTGCTATGAGCCTGTAAAATACTACTTCACAGGCTAATAGCATAAGGTGCTATGAGCTAGTAGAGGAAGGCAAGGAAGAGATGCAGAGCATCGTGAAAGGTAAGGCAGAGTATCGGGTTTTAGAAAACTTTTATTTTGTGGGTATGGTGGGTTTTCATAGAGGAATCTGTGGGTCTTTAGATGCGATGCTTTGCTATTGGTTTGCCGCAGTCCCGATCAAGGAGGAGCTGGTAGAGAAAGGCGGGGAAGAGATAGCAGAGAATCGTGAAAGGCGAAAGGCAGAGCATCGGGTTTTAGAAAACTTTTATTATGTTTTTTTTGTTTTATGATTTTTTTTAAAAATAATTTGCTGATGTGGAAATTTGTGGGAGCGTGAAAAGCTTCGGTTTTATATGTATATATAGATGTGCATTTCAATGTGATTTGTTGAAGACTTGAAGGTATGGTAGAAAAAAGGGATATTTTTATTTGGGTGATTGGGTCTTTGTTTACGAGTGTCATAAGGGCATGGGTTAAAAATTAGAGAGATGCTATGTTTACAATATTTTTACAACAAATCATAGGTAGTTAGTTATTATTGGTTCAAATTTTAAACTAACGCTAAGATTACTTTTTTGTCCCAACAATAACAACTAGTAACAACTTGCCACTTAGGATTTGTTGTAAAAATGTTGTAGACATATTATTTCTCTAAAAATTAATAAACACTCACTTATGAGCTATAATGCACACTTTTCAAAATATAAAATAATGCACATGTTAAATTGTTAATGATTAATTGATTTACATGCATAAATTCATTTTGATTATATATGTCTTTTTAATTATACCGTTTGACTTTTTAAAAATAATTGTATAAAACATTGTTTAATAACAAATTAAAGCATCTTGACCACTACCTTAAAGAATTCGTCGGCAAAATTTTTTCTTTCTTTTTTCTTTTCACATTAAACACATCTAAATTAGTTCAAAGAGTTCAATTTTTTTTTTTTTTTTTGGTTGACTTGCTAAAAGTTTTTACTAATGTAAGAAATAATTTTCTGAAAAATACTAGAATCATAATTTTTACCACAACTTATTCATGTAGTACGTTATGAGTAATAAAGTAAAAATAGTGAATTCATAATTCTACCACTCACGACTTGTAGTAAGTTATATCAAAAGGTGTGGTAAAAATCGTAATCATATCATTACTCATCATTTTCTAGAGTGTTTGACATAGAGAAAGGCTGTGTTTGGTTCATGTAAAATATTTTCTGGAAAATAAATATTTTTCGGAAATGCTATTTTCAGGAAAGAAAAATATTTTCAAGTATTTGGTTGCATTCCAAAAAATGCTTTGGAAAATATTTTCTAGTGTTTGGTTATTTTTCTGAAAATGCTCTAGAAAATCCATTTTTATCATGTTTCTCACATTTTCTTAGGATCCAAATATATATTATTACGAGAATCAAAATATATAAACAATCAAAGAAACAAAAATCAAAACAAAAAAATCGAAAAGCAACGAAGCGTGAGAGAGGGACTTAAGCGAGAGAGAGAGAGAGAGAGAGATCGGCGGTGGCTAGTGGGGTTTGAGAAATGGGTTTGCGAGAATGGGTTCGTCGGAGTGGTGGGTTTGACGAATGGGTTCGTCGGAGTGGGTTTGAGGAATGGGTTTTCCGGGTTTACTCGAATGGAGGGGACGACAGAAAGGTCTGGAAGGGACGACTCGCCGGTGCTTTGGGCATTGCTCGACGAACGAGCTTGGTCTTGGGTGGGTCGAGGACGAGATCGGTTTTGGGTGGATCAATCTTGGGTGGTGATGATCTATATGGCGGACCGATGAGCTTCCAACAATGACAATGGGTGCGATCTCGTCGATCCGGGTGCGACTCGTCGGTGCTTCCGGTGGATTGGTCTTGCTCTTTCTCTCTCTCTCTCTTTGCGCGCCTGAAGCTCGGTCCGGAAATGGTTTGAAGTGAAAATATGAACGAAAATTATTTTACGAGTGTTTTGGGTTATTTTACGGTCAAATGGGAAAAACATTTCAGTTGACTAAATTTACTGGTTCAACCAAACACTCAAGTTTTACAGAAAAGCATTTCTGAAAGTAATTTGAAACCAAAACAAACACAGCCAAAATCTCATTTGGAGTTCAAACTTCATAATTCAGAGTCCATGCTTATCATTAAAACCTAAATAATTGCCACGTATTCGATCAAAACCCACCATAAAGTCGAGTAGATCATTTTTAATGTGGTTGGGGCCCAAAAAAAAAAACAAAAAGAAAAGAAGAAGTAAATAAAGTTCACGGAAATTAATGAAAGATAATCATATCAAAGGTTTGAAAAATTCGTGAGTGTCTTGTTAAGGAAAAGCAACACAATCGGGGAGCGTTATAAAGCACGTGACGGGAAAAACTCTTTTGACGTAGCGTGGAATCATTTTCAGCTGGCAACCAATGAGTCACCGACACGTATAGTTTTGGTAATACGTGTCAGCTGTAGGCTGGTGATTTTAGCAGTCCCGAGACTCCGCAACGCGAGTCGAGCGGGTCGGACCACCACGCGGGTACTGCATGCTGTCAGCTGAGCTCATCCTGTCTTCAGAAAACGACTAGCAGCTTTGTTTTTCCTAGTCCTCCAAGGAATCCCCACTACCAAAAACACCCCTCGCTTTAACCTATATTACAAAATGGCAATTATTTTATAAGAATACGGCTTTGGTCGAGTGCATTAGTGCTGCAAAAGTATTTAATACACGTGTTTATATTGTATCCGGTTGAGTGCAATAGTGCGTTGAACCAATAAGATATAGACATGTGAAAATAGACATCAGTTTGTTTGGTATCGGGTTTAGTGCATTTGATGCATTGAATTGAAGCTTAACTCATTTGTTTAATTTCCTTTTTGTTTTAAGAGATTTGTTTTATTTATTTATTCTTTTTGTGTTTATTGTATGGTGTTAACAAAAGTGAGAATGGCTTATGTGGGGTCCAATAGTTTATGGGCCCGGTCCGCTTGCTAATTAGGAGTCCACAGGCCCAATCTGAAGGAGGCCAGGGCTCAAGCTCGAAATATGGAGCCCAAAGAGGCCCACAAGCACAGTAGAGGAGTGCATAGTCCTCGGCGACTCCGAAATCCCATAGATAAGGATGGAATACCGGCGAACTAAAAGGATCGGAAAATATCTCAGGGAATTGTCCTTAGTACCCTTCACTAATATGACACCGCACCTGACAAAACCGGATTCTTAGGCTTTACCGACAATCTCCAACAAATTCGGGATTAGATTGATGGGACAAGTATCGGTCTTGGAAAGGTCCACCCTACACGTGGACGAAGGAAATCGAACGCACTCTAATATAAAAGGAGAATATGCAACCTAATGAAGGGGGGCGATGCATGAACAACTAAAAAAAAAAAACAACCGAGTAAGTAATCTCGACTTAGCCTTTAGAACCCACTCTCTACAAATGATATTGTATGGGCCCATTCATGTGCGGACCGAAAACCACATATGCGGTTCGCATCGGACGTGACCCTACAATTGGCGCCGGTCTGTGGGAAGGCTTATGTGTGAGCTCGAGCGGCGATGGAGTCGAGTTTTCGGTGAGCAAGGGTCTACGAGGACGCCTTCGTGATCGCCGACACCTTGTCGAGGCTCCGATACAGGTTCCCACTAGGGGCTACGCCTCGTAAGGCCAATGGCATGGCAAGTCTAGGGGCTTCAAGCATCAAGATCACTTCCCCCGCTTTATTCGATGAACTAACCTCTAAGGAACGAATAAACGGATAACAACATACAAGTTTTGGACAGAACCAAGGCCTTGTATGGTCTTCGGACTCAAGCCTCTGGGGAAACCAACTACTTAAAAGAAAAAAGACAAGTTTTGGACAGAACCAAGGCCTTGCATGGTCCTCGGACCCAAGCCTCTGGGGAAACCAACAACTCACACAGAAATTACAAGTTTTGGACAGAACCAAGGCCTTGTATGGTCTTCGGACTCAAGCCTCTGGGGAAACCAACTACTTAAAGAAAAATTACAAGTTTTGGACAGAACCAAGGCCTTGTATGGTCTTCGGACTCAAGCCTCCGGGGAAACCAACTACTTAAAGAAAATTGCAAGTTTTGGACAGAACCAAGGCCTTGCATGGTTCTCGGACTCAAGCCTCTGGGGAAAGCAACTACTTAAAGAAAACATACAAGTTTTGGACAGAACCAAGGCCTTGTATGGTCCTCGGACAAGCCTGCGGGGAAACCAACAACTTACACGGAAAACACAAGTTTTGGACAGAACCAAGGCCTTGCATGGTCCTCGGACCCAAGCCTCCGGGGAAACCAACTACTTAAAGAAAACATACAAGTTTTGGACAGAACCAAGGCCTTGCATGGTCCTCGGACTCAAGCCTCTGGGGAAACCAACTACTTAAAGAAAACATACAAGTTTTGGATGTAAACCAAGGCCTTGCATGGTCCTCGGACTCAAGCCCACTGGGGAAACCAACTACTTAAAGAAAAACACAAGTTTTGGACAGAACCAAGGCCTTGCATGGTCCTCGGACTCAAGCCTGCGGGGAAACCAACTACTTAAAGAAAACATACAAGTTTTGGACAGAACCAAGGCCTTATATGGTCCTCGGACCCAAGCCTGCGGGGAAACCAACAACTTACACGTAAATTACAAGTTTTGGACAGAACCAAGGCCTTGCATGGTCCTCGGACTCAAGCCTCTGGGGAAACCAACTACTTAAAGAAAACATACAAGTTTTGGACAGAACCAAGGCCTTGTATGGTCCTCGGACCCAAGCCTCCGGGGAAACCAACAACTTACACGGAAAACACAAGTTTTGGACAGAACCAAGGCCTTTCATGGTCCTCGGACTCAAGCCTCCGGGGAAACCAACTACTTAAAGAAAAAACACAAGTTTTGGACAGAACCAAGGCCTTGCATGGTCCTCGGACTCAAGCCTCTGGGGAAACCAACTACTTAAAGAAAACATACAAGTTTTGACAGAACCAAGGCCTTGTATGGTCCTCGGACCCAAGCCTATGGGGAAACCAACAACTTACACGGAAAACACAAGTTTTGGACAGAACCAAGGCCTTGCATGGTCCTCGGACTCAAGCCTGGGGGAAACCAACTACTTAAAGAAAAAACACAAGTTTTGGACAGAACCAAGGCCTTGCCTGGTCCTCGGACCAGTCTCCCGGGGAAACCAACAACTTACAAAGAAAACTACGCTACGTGGATCTTAGGACCTCCCGAGGAAAATTTTCCATTAACAATGGGGTTAACTCTGATCCGCCCGAACGCTCTAGTCTGGCCTCGGGCCCTCAACGCCAAAAAAGCCAATACGAAGTGGAGTAACATGTTTCCAAAACATAATCGAAGTCGCACGATGCTCGGTCACCCCCTCAAGTGAATTAGTTAGAGTTCATCGCCTCTCGGACAACATTCTCGCACATATCACGGGACGTTCAACCGTTACCTCGGTTAGTTTCCTAAATTTAACTTACTATCAATTATTATTATGCCTGGTAGTATAGGTAAATTATAACAAGTTAAATCGCGTTTCATTGGGCTCTTGCCCTAAGTATCGCCGAGAGAAAGCACATACATGGAGTGCACTCATTCACGAAGTGGTGTGCCAAAAGAACAATACTCAAAACAAGTATATAAATTTCTATTTTTATTACCACAAAGAAATAGTACAGTGTACAATGAAAAGCTGGAATCAGCCCACGTCAAAGCTTACTACATGAGTACTACATAAGCAAGAAAAAGAAAAATACAAGAAAGTTGGAGAAAGCCGAGGAGGTATGTCGGAGGATAGGTTGGCTACAGACTACGAGACCTTATTCTTCCCCGCGCTCTTACATGCCCATAACTCAGCAAAGAAAAAGAAACCCAACTTGAACTCCGACACCGTAGAAGGAAAGGTGCCGGGAGCGGGAAGTAGAGAGGCTTTCTCTAAATATTCGCTTCTTTGCTAAGCAGGCGCCGATGGCGGAGAATCTTTCTTCGACATACCGAGTGCCGGCATGAGCGTAACCCCGCTCGGATTTTGACTAAAAGAGGGAGAGACGCCTTCCCCTCGGTCGAGACGGAGTACTCTCCGAACTTGTGCTTCCCGTGCCCATACCTTCTGTTATAAGCCTCATGAGGACATGGCGCTTCTGCGGCGAAGAGAGTTCTTTCTTCCCAACCTCGCCTTCAACATGTTATGCCAGAAATGAGAGCTCAGGATATGGGAAGTATGGTGTGAGTGAAAACTAAAAGATGGGTGTATATATAAAGCAACCCTTTCTCCCCCCTATTTATTTGAAAAGATAAAATAATGGCAGTCAACTCACGCGGCGTCCCAAGGAGCACTACGGACAAAGTGGCCTTGGCTCAACTTCCAACGTCAAGCTGCGATCCACGAGACTCAAGGAGCCTCGTAAAGGCGCGCCTCGATCCTTGGGGGCGTCAGAGAGGTACTGCATGACCAAAGGTTGCAGAAATATCTCCTAATCCGCGGATTAATTGAATTCGCGGCCCAGGCCTGCTTTGAGTGAAGGCCTAGGGACACCCTGTTTAAGTGCTTCGGGAAATGCTTAGTGAAAGGGAGAATCCGAACTCAAAGTCTTGGACAGAACCTAAGGCTTGCATGGTCCTCGGACTCAAGCTAAAAAGGGAAAACCAAATCGATGCGAGACACAAGTCTTGGACAGAACCTAAGGCTTGCATGGTCCCGGACTCAAGCTAAAAGGGAAAACCAAGCCCCGATGCGACACAAGTCTTGGACAGAATCTAAAGCTTGCGGGGTCCTCGGACTCAAGCTAAAAAGGGAAAGCCAAGCACTGATATGAGACACAAGTCTCTTGAGAACCTAAGGCTTGCGTAGTCCCGGACTCAAGCTAAAAGGGAAAACCAAGTAATGCGATGAGGATACAAGTCTTGGACAGAACCTAAGGCTTTCATGGTCCTCGGACACAAGCTAAAATGGGAATTCAACCGCTTGGAGGAAGAAGTCTCTCGGCTCAAATGTTGGGAAGGGTTAAGGCCCACGTGTCATGGAAATGACGAAACGACCTAATGGTCGTCAACCTAAGGAGGCCGTTCATCCGGTGGACAACATATCCTCGGATAACTACTTCTTACACCTTATCGAGCATTTAGTATCCATCACGGCTAATTTTAAGATAAGTCCCCTTCCTCACCGGTCGGATTGCTATGTTGAATAATAATTTTGTTAAAGTTATCATGACATCTTTTTATCAACGATTACTTTGGCCTAAGTTATTATTGATACAAATGCTACACTATTATGCCGAGAAACGCTTTCACATTTATTAGAATATGTAAACAAGACATATGGAATAAAGTAACAATAATTTTTATTAATATGAGAAATGGTTACAACGTACAAGGAAGGGCTTGAACAAGCCTATACAAAAAATGAATTGCTAAAGCAAAGAATGAAGATCCGTAATACAAATAAGTAAATCATCAGGTGTCTTCTGAACTCGCCTTCAAAGTCTCTCTCTCAAATCTCCGCCTCAAGATCGCTCATGTCGAGAAGATCCTTATACAAAAATAATGAAGGAGAAGGAAGAAGAATTGGAACACATGGAAGCACTGCAGCAAACTCTTGTCATTTGAAGAATGCAAGGGAAAAAGAAGATGGAGGATATGAGCGGGAAGGAGGAGAAGAAGAGAGAAGCAATGAAAAGAAAGTAAAAGGAGCAAAAGAGGGAGAAGGGGAGACATATTAGGTATGCTCATGAGAGAGCGGATGGAGATGACAAAGGAGTTTTTCGACTCAGTCCACACCGGAAATAGGATGTGACGAGCCCCTACTGGATTTTGGCTAAAAGAATGGGGAGACAAATCTTGAGTCTCCACCCACCCTTGCCCCGACCTAGCCATCTCGAGTTTTGTTAGGGCACGGTGTTTCCGGTAAAGGAAGGATTCATTCATGGCTGGTCGCTATGGGGGATGTGTTATCAAATGAGGGATAACCGGATGGAAGAAATGAATTCGAGAAGATTCGAGGGGTTCATATATGAGAGAGTCACCTTCTTGTCTTCTCTCTTTATATAGGGAAGAAAGACGAGGGTACGTGACACATTCTCCGATCCTCTAAGAAACCCGCTAATAAATGTGAATCCGTTTCATTTCTCCAAGCTATCCGTAACCGCTAGATTTGGGAGGCCTCGTGAAAGGAAGGTATTAAAAGCGCACTACGGATAACCAAACGGAATAAGCGCATCACGCGTAAGTCGAGAGAAACATCTCGAGACCGGCGCATTCCTTGGGGAGGTGAAAAGTCGTCGACGTTGATCGAGGGCCGAATTTAATGTGCCGCAATAAAGGCTCGGTATTATCAAAACCCACCTTTCCAACCGAGGAGTCGGACAAACAGGTTTTGAGGGGCTATTGTGGGGTCCAATAGTTTATGGGCCCGGCCCGCTTGCTTATGAGGAGTCCACAGGCCCAATCTGAAGGAGGCCAGGGCTCAAGCTCGAAATATGGAGCCCAAAGAGGCCCACAAGTACAGCCGATGAGTACATAGTCCTCAGCGACTCCGAAATCCCATAGATAAGGATGGAATACCAAATAAACTAAAAGGATCGAGAAAATATCTCGGGAATTGTCCTTAGTACCCTTCACTAATATGACACCGCACCGACAAAACCGGATTCTTAGGCTTTACCGACAATCTCCAACAAATTCGGGATTAGATTGATGGGACAAGTATCGGTCTTGGAAAGGTCCACCCTACACGTGGACGAAGGAAATCGAACGCACGCTAATATAAAAGGAGAATATGCAACCTAATGAAGGGGGGCGATGCATGAACAACTAAAAAAAAAACAACCGCCGAGTAATCTCGACTTAGCCTTTAGAAACCACTCTCTACAAATGATATTGTATGGGCCCATTCATGTGTATGCGGACGAAAACTATCTGTTGCGGTTCGCAGATCGGACGTGACCCTACAGCTTAATAAAACCCAAAATGACAAAAACATAAACAATATCACATTTTTTTGTTTGTTTATAATTTTGTATAGAATTGAAAACAGTTTTAAGCAATTATGAAAAAGAGTAAGGCTTGTATCTAATGCCATGTGAATTGGATCTATTAGGATAAGGATAAGGATAAGGATAAGGATAAGGATACGTGTCACTTTTCTAATTGGTCTAAAATCTAATGCATAGGACCACTTGACCCACTCAGAAGAAAAATCTTTTATTTTTTGGAAATAATAATAATAACCTATTTAAGGAAAAAAAATTTATTTAGTTTTCCCATTGGGTTGAATACATGGTTATTCCAACCAATACAGGTAAATCTTTTTAAGTTTTAGGCACTATGTGTACTCCTTAAAAATAGCTATGGATAAGAAATATGTTTGATCTTTTCATTAGTTAGGAGGACCATATGACTATCTTCTCATTCTATATTATATAAATTTTTTAAAATGAAGTTTAGATATGTTTTCGGCAAATTTTAAAACTTTATTACTTACTTCTTGTCATATGAATATTAGGTAATCCCAACACTACTATTAAATTTGCTCTTTTCTCAAAAAAAAAATGTATATATATATATATATATATATTAAATTTGCTTTATATGCACACATGTATACATAAATAAATACGAATATATATAATTGGTTTTATCTCTCTGTTACGTATGTCACTCGTATACTCACCAAGAAACAGATATTATTATGGTAAATTTGGTATTAAAACTTCTACTAAAATACAGTTATTTTATACGTATGTTATACACTTTTTTTTTTTTGTGGACAAATTTGAAACCAAACGTATTTCATACCTTAATCATGTGTATTATTGTAATTTGATAAAAAGATACTTACAGTTATAGCCTGTATGTGCAAAATGATTTCTTGGCAACCAAGTAACTATTTGAGTTTCAAGATAAGTATAAATAGAGTCAGATAATTCAGCTACAAACATTCAACTCTCTAGCTAGGCAGTCAAATTGTTCCTTTCAGGTGGTGAGTTTGTTGAGTGCTATCGAGTTACTTTGATTACCATACTTCAAGAACTACAATTTCAATCAGGTAATATAATTTCTCATCATTGTTCTTGCACAATAACCAGCATATACCATTGTATATATACCATTCCAATCTCCATTTTTCATTTTCCATATGATTTCTTCTTAGAACATTCATGCAATCATGCTACATGAAGCTACTTGGTTTTCTGGTAGTTTTTTTTAAAAAAATTATGGGGTTTGGTTTTCAACCATCTTAGTATCATTTTAAAGTTAAAAACATGTAATTTTTTTTTTAAAAAAGACAATGCTTGTGAAGCTATAGAACATTAAGGTATTTCTTGCAAATATCTTTTATCAATCCCTTGAAGCCTTCTGAATCTTTACCTATTTGTTTCTTCAAAGCTTCACAATAAGTGTTCCATAAAAACAGTATCAAAAAGCTTGATTTGTGTGAACTCCTCTTCACTCACCATATGCAAAATTAAATAAATCTTTAATTGTGTTCAGACTACAAAATTACAGAGCAATGCAATTGGTTTTTGGTAATCTGACAGAACCTTTTACAGCCTTTCAAACTGGGCCCCTAACTTTTTTTTGCTAAACTTTCAAACTGGGCCCCTAACTGAGTGACTTCATTGACAATTCATTCATTTACGGAATTATGATAAAGACTACGTTTCTACGAAAGTAGATAGGAGAATAATTATTATGTTAAAGCGGCAAACTTTTATTTCAATTTAGTCCTCTCTTTTTACCACCAATTTAGTCAGTTTTAAACATCTTGTAGTTATATCATAAATAATTATTTATGAGAAGTACAAATTTAATGAGTTATATCATAAATAATCATAACTTTTTGTAATAATTGATTCACCTAAGCTTTTCAAGTGAAATAAATTTATTACTATTATGCTTTTTTTATTTAGATACAATAGCATTTAAATAGTGACTACATCATGATGATTGTTTTTGTGGATTCCACTTTAACTTAACTTATAACGACATTTCTTATCAAATAACATAATTGGCTTCCAATCACATCTATACCAAAAGAAGAAACTAATTAGCATTTTGTATGATACTGAATAGAAATCATCTTAAAGTGGACAAATAGTTCCATTGTAGCTAATTGGAAGTTTGGAAAGCACCATTCTTTTTATACATGAAAAAAATTTAGGATGTGGGAGGTTTATTACCTTTTTATTTATCCGAGATAAAAATTTTATTCTAGTTTAAGCTTACGTGTGTAAAGCAACCTCTTGAAAACTTGAATCTCGACTCTTATCTCTCACTTTACAAATACTTGTACTTGTAGAATAACCGTCACACCAAGAATGCGCATGCTGCTTGTTATCTCCCACTCTACAAATACTTATACTTGTAGAATAACCGTCACATCAAAAATGCGCATACTGCTCGTTATCTTTAATGACCACTGCCTATGATAATTTATCCTTTCATTAATAACTATGTTTTACTCATATCAACGCGTTTGTATTCTTCTATATGTTACTAACCAAAGTCTTGGGGCAGAAGTCTTTTACCACCTTTACCTTTTTCTCTCTTTGCACCACCTCCCCCTATATCCCTTTGGTAACCGTTGCTTTGCGCGTTAAAACTGTGAAGGCAGAGAGAGAGAGAGAGAGAGAGGGGTGTTCTTCTAGAGAGAGAAAGACACAGATTGCTTCCCACGTTTTACAATGTCCAACTCTCTCTCTCTCTCTCTCAATTTTCTCATGCGTGCAAGCTATGCTTAAAGAGTCTCCAACTCCACCACCCCCACATATTCATTGGTCCTTAACAGTTTTAATTCTCTTTAAGCTTCTTCATTCTTCATTCACCTCAAGTTCTTCCACGCCTTGCTAGCTTTTTTATTTTATTTTATATATATTTCATTCAAAAAAAAAACCAACCCCATCACTTATCTATTTCAATCATTTTCTTCCTTGGTTCTAAGACTTTTCTACTTTAATTACTTGCCCAAGTTCCTAATTCTCTCTGGGTCTTATCCATTCTGGTCAGTTTCAAAGTCTTTCGAATCTTATGAAGGTCTTTTGTGGTGATAAAGTTGCCAACCTACTGTGAAGGTCCTGTGTATCAAGTCTACAAATTTTTATAGTTTGGTGAATTGGGTTTGTTCTAATCTGAATACATATTGTATTTATTAGAAGGAAAGCTGGGGTAGGATTAAAATATCTCATCATATATCTTTTCATAGAACTGCACTCGAAATTGGATTTTTATTTTCTCTCTTGCCAAGGAATTTGTTTGATAAGTTCATGTCTTTTACATAGAAGTTTCGCTCCTGCAAAGAAAGAAAGGTAAAAAGCTTGTTGCTTTTAAGGATTAAATACAAGGGTTTTAGAAAACAACTTCAAGGATTGGCAAAGTTTCTATATTGAATCTGGTTTTGTTCTTTTTCTTGGTTTGTTTAGCTCTGAGTTAGCTGACCCCAAAATTTTGAGACTAAGACTTGATTGTTGTTATTGTTTAGCTTTAAGCTGAAGGTATGGGAGGCCATATGAGCAAGAAGACCCTGAAACATCCTCTGCTATCAATCTCAATACCAGCTTACAGTACACAACCGAATTGAATTCTTATGAAGCTGCTTGCAGGCTTGATGCAGACTTGCAGTCCTTTGACACCACCCTCCAAGAACGTACTAACCAAGTCATCAACACTCTTGCAGTTGGGGTTGAAGTTCGAGCCCTTTCCTTTGATTCTTTGAAGGAAGTCACAGAATGTCTCTTGGAAATGAACCAAGAGGTTGTTAAAGTTATCTTGGAATGCAAGAAAGATATTTGGAAGAATCCAGAACTGTTTGAGCTTGTGGAGGAGTACTTTGAGAATAGCTTGAAAACTCTAGATTTCTGTACAGCATTGGACAAGTGCCTAAAGCGAGCTCAGGATAGCCAATTGCTTATTCTTGTCGCACTTCAACAATTTGAGGAGGAAACTGAATTGGGAGGGAATAGGTATGTGAAGACTTTGCAGGAGTTGAAGAATTTCAAGGCTGCTGGTGACCCTTTCACTCTAGAATTCTTCCAAATCTTTGAGTCTGTGTATAAGCAGCAGATGCTAATGCTTGAGAAGTTGCAACTGCAAAAGAATAAGCTTGATAAAAAGCTTAAGTCCATTCATGCTTGGAGGAAGGTTTCAAGTATAATATTTGTTGCTACCTTCACTGCTGTGTTGATTTGCTCAGTTGTAGCTGCAGCTATGGCTGCTCCACCTGTTGCAGCGGCTTTGGCTGCCGCTACTTCTATCCCAGTTGGCTCAATGGGAAAGTGGATTGACTCTTTGTGGAAGAACTATGAAGATGCTTTGAGAAAACAGAAGGATGTAATTAGCTCAATGCAAGTTGGTACCTATGTTGCCATTAAGGACTTGGACAATATCCGAGTTCTCATTGACCGGTTGGAAATTGAGATTGAGGCACTTCTGCAGAGTGCAGATTTTGCCATTGAAGAAGATGCTGTGAAGATTGCAATACAAGAGATTAAGAAGAAGTTGGGAGCGTTTATGAAAAATGTTGAGGATTTGGGGTGCAAGCTGATATTTGCAGCCGGGACATTCGGAGGGCAAGAACTGTGGTTTTGCAAAGGATCATAAAACATCCCAACAACTAAATATGATCCTTGGTGCGCTTTCTGCCTGCTGGTGATTGCTTTTATGTTAGAAAACTGTTTGATACATTTTATGTTTCGTGACAATGATAATGATGATATATTCCTTCATTCTTATAGATTGTATCATGAATCCATGCGATTGGATTCGTGTTCAAGACATTAATTTCTTTCTGGTATTGAATTTCTTTTTCTTTTTCTTTTTAATTTTATTGATGTCACCAATGTTCCATTGTTTTAGTTTCTGGCTTCATTGTCCTGGTGAATCCGTAAATGTAATTAGACAATGAAAGGAAATGTGATTGATGTGTTTTGAAAAATTACAAATTTCTTCCTTGTCACCCGGCCAAAACGACGAACATCCTTTGTTATCATGTTGAACCTGAAAAGGTTTCGTAAGGAGACAGGATGAAAAATGGTTTCTCAGGAGCTAGCTCAATATTGGAACACCATTGGAAAACAAAGAGTAGCCTTAGGGTAAAAGAAAAAGCAAAACCCAAAAGGCCAACATTCTTTTTCTTTTCTATTCTTTCATTTTTTATTTCTTCATTTTCTAGGAATTCAAACAGAAATAAAAACTAAGTTTCAAATCAAATTGCATTCAGTTGTTACCATGGTGGAGAACAAGATTATAAGCAATAGTTATAACTTATAAGTTCTTTGTTTATAACTTTATTCCTCTCGTCTTTAAATGACCTCGAGCTAATTGTTTCAGGTTTCAGTCCAAAAATAAGTAAATAAATTTCAGTGAAAGCTCCTGACATTTGATTGAAAATTCAGTTCAAGAAAGTCATCGTTGAGAAATATCCATGTAGACCCCGTCCATGAACCATAACCCTCAACTTTCTTCTACTATAAACTATATTAATGGTTGAGTAGAGGAAAAATATTGTTCCAGCATTCAATTAATTAAAAAAGAAGATTTTTTGTCCTACGGCTGTGCTCTTTCTTTTCCCACGTTTTTATTCTACTTGACATCCAAATGTAATTATTGTATTGTTTAATAATTAGCATTATTTTAAGGGCCCCAATTTGCTAAACTCGTCAAACCAAAACTTTAGTGAAAGCAAGAATACATGTAGGTACAACAAATCATTACAGATAAAGTTTTACATTTCCCATTGCGAGTGTTTGCTGAAACTTCTGCCCAAAATATTACATAATGCATGCACTGTGGAATCAAGGTGATGAATATAAATTCAATCACCAATAGTTAAATTCATGGACAAAAATGTATGATCATTAAGTGAATCTGGCTTTGGTCACATACAGTTTTACACATATGCATCTGAAGAAGAACATCAATTTGTTGACCCTTAGTGATGGAATCACCTTTAACCAAGGCTGTCCAACTATACTTGAGAAGAAAAACCTTAACCTATGGGCCCAAGCCCTGTCATAATATTACAATAACAGATCTCAATTTGGAACTTTTTGACAGTGCCTGCTCAATACATATGTAAGTTACAAGTAAACTAAGCTTTCAAAAGGCCAACAATTGGCAATGGTCGAATATTGAAGTAGGTTGCAGATGCCAGATAAGCACACACCAAAGATACATACATTTTGAAGAAGAAGGATGTGAAAAAGGTGAGGTACATATACAAAAGCTGATCAAGGCAATTACTGCCACACAATTAACGAGGCACTTCACTGTGGAGAGGTCCCCTTCTGTTCCTTGATGAGGAAAATGGCCTTCCGTATAAAAATTTGAAAGCAACTGGTCCTTGAGACGATATGTATCCATCAGCCAACTGGAAATCTCATCTTCAGATGTAGGGATATCATCAAGACGGATGCGTCTAACATGAATATGAACTTCAGAAGGGTCTACTCCATAGACATTGTCCATGAAAGTTGGACAGCGATGCTTGTAGCCAATGGTTACATCATAAACTGCAGTAAATACAAATACATTAAGATAAGAAACAGTTACTACGTGAAAGTCAACAAGGATGAATTGCTAAATTAAGAATCAAGTGAGTAAGAGTTCAAATTGTTAGTAGTTTCCTTTCATATGGAATGCTGACATAAGTGAGTATTCAACCCCTCACCTCCAAATAAAACCCTGGTTTTAGATTAGAGTAAATAACATACAAAACCATTTATTTTCACTTCAATATTGTAATTTCCATTAATCCTACATTTTTAACAGGGAAAAAATACCACCATGAAAGTGATAGCATTCAATAAGCTTAATAATTGCAGAAAATTGATCCCAAAAACACATATAAAGCGCAACCACAACAAAGCATGCATGGATCTTGTAATGTTGAGAATTTCAAATATTGTTGCATACTGAGCGCATCATTTCAAATGTTACAAAAAAAAATTTCAGGATTTAGAACCTATGCTTCATGCATTTTTTTATTCACTCCTGCCAATTGTAATCAACAAAATCCACATCATTTGCTTTAGAACCTCTAGATTTTGTAAGTACTTTTACGCCTATTACACGTTTGAAAGCAAAAAAATTTAAAAAAAAAAACAAACAAACAAACTTTCAGGAACCAGTAGCAACACTATGAATTATTTCATGGACTAGGAATGAAAACATGATAGATCACCCAAATGCAAGGCCAGCAAAATAACATATGACTTTTGCTCAAATATGGAGAATTATAACAAGTAAAAAGTGGATGCAACCAGCATAGATATGGACAAATAAGACAACCTGCATCCAAACTGCCCCTCAACTCTTCCAAGCAGGCACAGAAGCCCTTTGTTCTTGGAAGCAACACATTTTTAAGGATGGGTAAGCCATTTTCAGCAGCATATTTTTGATTTCGAATGCATTTCTGTTCACTGCACAAAAGAGTTGGAGGAAACCAGACATTAGAAGATGATAGGACTCAGGAAGCACAATTTCGATCACGAAACATTTTATACTGTTGGCCCAAAAAGGATGAAGTTACCATATACACATGGAATGCACAATCGATAGTCAGTTCCACAGCATAAACAATTAAACATCCCTAGAATATCCACAAAATCTTCGTACACACACAACATGTAAACATTTACTGATAATATTGGCTCTCATGTAAACATCAAAAGGCGAAAGAATAAGAAATCAAAGTATTACGTGTAATCTGTGCCTTCTGGGAAAAGAGCAAGCCAGAGGGGATCTTGAGGATCTTTAAATGTTGAAAGCATTTGGCGCATGGTAGATTCATCAACCTCCCACTTCCTCTCCACTGAGATGAACTCCAATATGTGAAATCCCCAACCAAACACTGGTAGTTTCATCAAACTGCTCTTAAGAATATATTTTATGTATCCCTGGCGTCCCTTCCGCAATGCAAGGTCCCACAAGTACATCCAATCAACCTCAGTTCTATGGTTTGCAATAAGCAAAACACGTTCCCTTGCAGGAACAGTTTCCCCAGAAAAGAAAACTTTTGTCTTGTTTATCTTTTCAAACAGAAAAGGCCACAAAGCTAGCCAAGCACCAAAGAAAAAGGATGTTGTTTTCCTGCTGTAATGTATGCTAAAAAAGTCGCAACATAACAGCACCCATAAAGCCAAAAAAACACTAACATCATGAATGCTGTTGAGAGCAGCACCAGTAAACACATTAAACCTCTACACATCCTTAGTGGAGTTAAATCACGGTGCCTTCTTCCCTCACTTGTACCTAGATGGTTTTGATATTCCATGTGGTCTCAAACTTAGCTACAACCTCCCCGTCCAATGTGGGTGCACCACGAGTCTTAGATAACTTGCCTACTTAAGATGTTCCTAGTGGTGACAGCTAATGTAAAATTCCTCACAGGAGGTGAATTCCTGAAAAAGTTCGCTACTGCATCAGCACAACAAATGCACGTAAGAAAGTTATCTGTGGAACTGGAGGAATCAGAACACTATAAGTTTACCCTGCAGAAAGAGAGCCAGGAAGAGACTCAGCAATCACATGTCATTTAACATAAATATGTGTGGTAAGGTCAGGAAAAAAATGTTAACAGAGCCTAATCATGTGCAATGATATGCAGAAAAACTGAGAAATTCATTAGCATCAAATAGCAGCAAGAACATTTGCTTATGTATAGATTTCATACAAATAAACTCAAGGGAATGTGACTCATAAAATTAATAAATTACTAAAACTACATAGCCAGTTTTATGGAAAAGGAAGTTTAGTGAAAATGAAGAAGCAGGTCTTAGAACTATTCTAATGGTAAAATGGTGCATACTTCCCATACCTGGCAGTAACCCCTTTTGGATTGGGTTATACTAGAGACTAGGAGGTACTAAAGCAAGTGCACGAGAAAAAAAAATGATATAGTGTAAAGGAGTGTCGAATTAAGTTTTGGTTTACATTTTGATTCCAAGTAGGACAGTGTATTGGTGCATTTTTCTTCCTATGAATTGCAACAAGTCTATAAAAAAATTGAAAACCATTGTGCTCCATCAATTATCCTCGAGTAACACATATATGGAGAAGTGCCACTTCCCAACAAGAAGGCCAAGCCCATGACAAAAGCTAGTATTACTACACATTGAAGTATTTTGAATAAGCTACAA
The DNA here is from genome assembly GCA_028216015.1 of Quercus dentata. Classification (NCBI taxonomy): domain Eukaryota; kingdom Viridiplantae; phylum Streptophyta; class Magnoliopsida; order Fagales; family Fagaceae; genus Quercus; species Quercus dentata. The sequence continues at coordinate 47,101,347 of CP116454.1, read as the reverse complement.
AGGCAAATCAAATTGGATATCTAATCCTAATGGGACCCAAAATTAATTATTAAAAGACAAAGCTATTAGAGTTTCACACTCAATTGTCAATTAATTAATCCCTTTGTTTCCAAAACCACAAGGCATCCAAACCTTCATTTAAAAGATAAAAAAGATACCCAATTATCTTATCAAATAAAAGACACGTTTTAAACTACTATAAATATATATTAACTCCAATACCAAGAAACCGCACAACAAATACATTCCTAAAATAGATAACAAAGATTACTTCTATTATTAAACTCATGTACCAAACGCAGTTAATGCAAGTATACAACAAACCAAAGAACAACGTGGTATCAATCGAAAACAACGGATCTGAACCAGATGTAATAACAAACATGTTAATGGCACGTGAGAAAAAACCTTGTTTGGTTGCTAAGAAAACAAAGAAAAAAAAAAAGTGAAGTGCTAGAAAACATGGAAAACCCAGATGAGGCATTGAGTTTTGAGTCACGTTTACTTACCCAAAACGATGAAAAGAGAGTAACTTTTTGGATCAGCTGGAGGTTCTGGGCAATGTACTGAAGATTGGAAGAATTGGGTTTCTTTGTTTCTCAGCAACCAAACAAGGTTTCAAACTAAACAGTGAATGGAACTGTTTGAAATAGGAATGAGAAAGAGAGAGAGAAATGGCTTACAAAGTAGATATGGGCTTTTGATGGATCAAATTTTGTGAAGGACAAAAAAAATAGTATGCTTTTTTTTTTTGCGCTTCAGCAATGAACTTTGAGAGGCTGTGGAGCTATGTATTATGAGGCTGTGAATTAGAGCAAGGGACAGCGTCACAGTTGCACTCAAAAAAAAAAACACAGAGAGAGAGAGAGATAATAGTACAATACTCCAACTACTGCTTCTAGACACAGTAATAGATCAAATAAAATAAAGGAGGCTCTAATCTGACCGACGTACCTGAAATTAAGAGTTCTGCCACAAATTTGGTGCCAGATTGTTTTTTCTTTGTTTTCAGACAAGGACTTCCCCTTTTTTCCTTCTTTTCCTTTTTTTTTTTTTTTTTTGGTTGGGGGAGAAGTTTTTATTTGGAACTGGAACAACTTGTAGGGTTGAACCCACCAAAATGTAATATTTACAACTGTAAACAAGTGGTAATATTTGTGGCGTAAACAAGTAGAGTCGAATATTAAGAAATTATATTTATTTATTTAATTTTATTTCGTATGTTATGTTTGTTATCTTGTCAAACAAGTTTAAGTTTGTCCACATGCTATATGATCAATTTAATCTTTTCTATAGTAAATTATTATTACATTTTTTTTTTACTACAAATGGACTATTTATACATGTGAACCTATTTATAAACTTATATAATCTATTTTTGTGTCTATATAAATATATTTCTGTTGGTAAAAAAAAAAAAAGTGTATTTCTGGACAATTTTATATATATATATATATATATATATGAAAATATAAGATTATATATAATTAAATCAAGTCTAGTATTCACAAACACATATTTGGCTTGTTTCTTAAACAAATGAAGAAAACTAGATAAACAAAAGTTTTTTTTTTTTTTTTTTTTGCAAGTCGAGTTCAAGCTGTTCATAAATAGTTTGGTTCATTTATACTTTTATAGCCCTAAAATCTGCATCAATATATAACCAAAATCATAACTGTCTAAAATTCTTTATTTGGTAGTTCTCTTTATTTAACCTTTGAGTTAATATGCCAAGTGGCACATTGCTTAGTAATTATGTTAATCCTTTGCATTTTTGTCAAAGTACTAATTCATTATTATGTGTTAAAAGCATGAACTTTAGCCATAGTGATATAAGGTTATGCCAATTGAGCACATCTATTTTTGGTAATTCTCTTTATTTAGCCTTTTACAAACCACACCTTTGCATTATCTCGAAGTATTAATTTATTATAATGAGTTTAATTGGTAGATGCATTTATTTTTATACATTAATTAATTGATAATGAATTAATATTTTGAGATAAATATAAAAGTTTGAAGTTTTTTTTTTTTTTTTAGAATCTCAAAAGTTTGATGACGTGGTTGCATTGAACTACATTGTTGAATTAATTGTCCTTAAAAAAATGATATTATTTATTTTTTTACTACAATGGTCAATAAAACTATATGGTTGAAATATATTATTAACAAATTTAAAGGAAGTGCACAAGGTTTGTTTGTTTTTGATAATTGTATAAAACTATATGGTTTAAACAAATTATTGAAAAATCTAGAGGAAGTGCTAGGATTTGTTTGTTTTTGATAATTGGATAATTACAATGGAGAGAAAGGATTTGAACATTGGATACCTTTATTGTGGGTATTTCTACTAAAAAAAAACTAAATCTTCACATTTTTAAAAAAAATAATTTAATAGTGTTAGATTCTAAAAGTTTAAAACAATTGGCAAACCATAAGCACAAACTTGTCTAGATATAAATCTTAGAGTCTATAGAGTTTATTAGATAATGCTCAAGGTGTTACAAGTCAAAACACAAGAACATACAAGTTGCAAAAAGAAGAATTCGAATTCAGTGAAATTTAACCGATCGAAAATTAGATATAACCGATCGAAAATTAGATATGACAGATCGAAAATCGCAGACATGAAATTTCTGCAGAATTTTATTTCACTCAAACTACGGTTAAACGTTTTGGGTTTCAAGTGAAACACTTCTACATATAAAAGGCAAACCCTAGCCACGTTTTAATAGAGTGGAAGAAGACTTGTGAGATTTGAGAGGTTTTGTAACTTCTAACTACACAAGAATCTACAGGAACCAAAACTACAATTAAGCATTGGTAGAACATAGTTTTTGCATCAAAATCATTATTGAGGGTGATCTCAAACCTTTGAGTGGGATCTCAAAGTCAAAAGTAGGGTGGCTTGTGTTGCTATAAATCCAAGAAGAGAAGGAATCCGTGGATTCAAAGCTTGCACATGGTTATATTAGTAAGTTACTACTGGAGGTAGTATTAGATTTAGGGTCAAATCTTTTGTAAAAACTTCAATTCTCTTATAATGGATTTGGTTTACCTTGAGGATAGTTGGGTCAAATCCTCTCTAGGTTTTTACCTTGAAATAGTTCGTTTCATTGGTTTTTCTAGGTCATCATATCGTGGTGTTATTTATTTTCCGTTGCTTTGCATGATATGATTTATTTGTGTTTAACTTAAATCTGAATAATTAATCTAAGTAATCACTTGGTTAATATATTAGGTGAAACAATTTGGTTTAAAGGGTTTAAATGAACAAACAAATAGTTTCAAAGGGAGAAGGAAGGGGGTGTGAATCATAAATGTCACAATTAAAAGTACAAGGAGATGTTAACTAGTTGAGTTACAAAATTGGAAAGTGGATCCCATCTGGTCAGGGTTCTATTCCAGAGGGGTCCCACCCACCCGAAAAGCCTCCCCACCATCATGATTGTCCCACTAAAGGAAGTCTATAAATGGGAACCAAAGGAGTGAGAAATGGGGTTTGGAAAAACAAAAGGTGAGAGAAATACATGAGAGAGAATTGAGAGGAACAACAAAAGAGGAGAAGCACATTAGTGACTGGGGGACTCTTCAGGGGATACACGGAAAGGGGTAGGAGGATACGGGCTAGACCAAAAATTCCGTCATTTGGGCCACTAGATTGGCAATAGGGGGTCTTCCCATTGTAGGAATCCCATTATCCACATTATATAAATAAATTGGGGGCTTGTTCTAAGGGCTAACGAGTCACCTTAGGGAATCAGGCTTGCACAACATGATACTATATTGTCAAGCTTGATGACGACCGCAAATCAACATTTTTGTTTGTCTTTCCATTTTTTTGATTGGAAGTCTCCAAGATCTCAGTCTTCATTGCAAGATAAGGAGCAAACAAGGCATTTGTCAATGGAAGATCCAACAAAACCAAAAGCTACTCTTTTTTTTTTTTTCCTCCACTAATGTACAATTTCGCTTTTTAAAGTTGATGTTTTTTTCATTTTGATATTTTACGCTTTAAAATTTTTATTTGATTATTTTTTCAAATTAATTTCTATTAATAATTTGGTAAAATATGACAATATATGGGTGATGAGATGGCTTAATGGACGCTACTTATTCGGTACTTAACTGTCAAACTATTAATAAAAATGAACAATTGAGTCAATTTGAAGGGTTAAAATGGAAATTTTGAAATATAAATGACTAAAATAAAAACAATCTCAAACTTTAAAAGCAAAATATGTACTTTAGTCACCAAGGGTCTCAAAACTTAATATGTTTCCAATGAATGTGTTTAGTTTCAAATCCCCCCTCTCACAATTATCAAATTAAAAGAAAATTATCAAATTAAAATAAAAAAGAAGGTACTTTAGTCTCTCATCTCTTAAATTCACTCCATATTCTTTGCGATTTATCTTACATCTTATGTGAATGCTCTACGCAATGATTCATGTGATAATATATTTATCCTTTTAACTTTGTGTTACTGATTTATTAGCTATCAAATAATAGTCATGCTGCATTGTTTCCTAAAAACAAAATCATGATATATTTAATGCTTACATTAGTTGTTTAAATCATATGATGAACACCTACTCATCACGTAATAGGTTGAATAATATTTCTACAAATTGACTTGGAGGGGTGTCAATTACACTTTCACTTGATCTATTCGTGATTTGAATTAGATTTTTTAGTTTATAATTTTTTAAAAACACACTTTAAGATTGTAAAGTGGTGGGTTGTGCTAATAGTGTTGGGCTGCTTCCTGCTGCACTAGGCTCAAGTTTTTCTAGATAACGGAGTTGGAACCGGTCCAACAGTAACTCAATTTGGTTCGGCTTATACGCAAACTATGTCTGGTTTGCCAGGAACGTGCTTGCAAAGAGCAGAGTTGTTTCAAATAAATTGTGGCAGACGGACATAATAACAAAAAATAAAATATCTGGCTACTTAGTAGGAAATGACTAAATGATCCCCAAGCACAATCACAGTAATAATAATCACTTTTACAAAAAGAAAAGAACAAAATGGAGCAAATAGTAATATGTATGGGTTAATCAGAAGATGAAGAAAGCGACTTAAATAAGTGCAGGAGCAAAACCAGAGAGAGGAAAGAACGTTCCTTCTCAACGCAATTAATCTCTCAGAAAGTCCTGCTTTGTGGAGATTAACTACCCCGAGGGAAACGGACCTGAATGGTTGATGCACAAGGGCTCCTTTTGGTTTTGACAGAGAGCAGGATTTCGTGAGGGAGAGAGGGAATCAATCTCTTGGTGCATGTTCTAATTCTCCCTTTATTTTCTTTCCGGTTGTTTTCTTTCTTTCCCTCCCCACTTGCTTCTTTTCTATTTCTTAGTATCTCTTTTCGGACTCCTATTTCTTAGTTATGGTTCCCGTTCTTGCTCCCTCCTTTATTCACGGCAAGGTTTTCTTTTTATAGTGCCTGTCGTGACCGGATTTTACTGTTTTAGCCCTTAACCTCCTTTGTCCGGTCTGGGTGTACTGGCCGACCACCATCAAGTCCGTCTGTGTGCCACCCCCCCATCACCAAACAAAGAAGGGTATTTTGTTTGTTTATCTGTCATGGCACCCTTTCTTGCTACGGTCCGAGTTCTTTCTCTCTCCCTATCCCTCATGGCATACATCTAGTGGTTCCAACTCAGCTTGCTTCTTTTGGATAGTATGTTATCTCAAGAGGACACTTCCCCCAAAACAACCTAAGCCGGAACCTCAAAAATAGATTTTTCCCCTCTCCACACCACCAAACCATGCCCTCTGAATCTCTGACCCACAACCTCACCATGCCCCGTATTGATTGGGTACAGGTTGGTGGTGCTTGGGCCTTGCGCGTGCCTCACTTCCATGTGTGTCCAAAATTTTCTCTTTGGTCATTCGCTTGCCGTGGTCTGGAGGCTTGCCTCCATAGTTTATCGTCCATTCCTTTTGACCTTTTATGTGAGCTGATTTTCGATTTCCCGCTCCCCTGAAAAGCTGGGCTTTATTTCATCTTGGGCCTTACATTTCTTTCGGTCCATTTATTGATTACTCTCATTTCCTGCCATATTACTCTGCTACCCCGCTATAATGACTCAATCCTGCAGGACCTCTTTAGGCCAGCCGTTTACTCTTTCCTCTAGTGGCTTGGTATGGCCATTGGTTTTCCTACTTATGGGCTCTTGTGACCCTTTTGTCTTCCTCTTGGGCATCCTTGGCCCACTTGCTTTCTTTGGGCTTCCTTGGCCCTTTTACTAATTCTCCATTCCCATGGGCTTTTACTAACTTCATTGGACTTCCTTGGTCCAATTACCTTATTCTCATCCTTGGGATTCATGGGTCCGCCATTAATCCTTTACTTTCTTTGTTTGCATTACTTTGGGCATGCGATGACCCTTTTTCACTTTTCTACATCATATATTGCCCATGGGTATGCTATTTCTCTCTTTTCGGGCTTCTTTAAGCCCATTTACCTCTTTAAGGCCCATCTGTTAATTTCATGGGCCCTCGATCCATTATTCCCGCCGCTTAGATCTAATGGTTTTGCCATCTGTTTGCCAATTCTTTGTTGTCCTTGTCGTTGGGCTTTCTTATTTCTACTTGGATTCTCAAAAATGACCATCAACAAAGATATAATTGTATTTAATATATGTTGATATGGAAATAGTCATGTTATTTTTATTTAATTCAAAATTTTAAAGAATGTGTCTTTTTTTTTTGGTTGAGAATGTGTCTTAAACACGTAATTGTTGGAATTATTATGCGTTACTTTTATTTTCTTTATTTTTGTAATTCAATAATAACAACTTTTTGGTTGAAGAATTTGAAGTTTGAACCTTAATTCTTCTCATAATGTAAAGGGAAGTCATGCCACTAAAGTACAAGACTTTTGACCATATATATTACTTTTTATTAAAAAAATTAAACTATTTAATTAAAAATCATAATTTTAAAAAAATCAAATATAGTTAGAAGTTAATTAAGCAAAGAAGTTTTTATTATTATCTAAGTAAATTTGATTACTAACTTCATATTATGTCAGATGGGTTAGTCGTTAAGGCAAAGAATATCAACACTTTAAAAAAAATATTTTTAATAAAAGACGACACAGAAGTAATTTTAATATTTATATAAATAGATATATTTGATAAATTTTGAACTCATGATATCCATTCCACGATGATTATTATCAAGTTAAAACACAATTTGGTTTTTGGTGTTGGTGAAATTCTACTTCAAAATCCTTATTCAACAACAATAAACATTATCAATTGAGCTATATATAAATATATATTTTTTTAAGGTAATAGCATGGTTTTAAAAAGAATCAATCAAAATCCAAAAAAAGTTTGGTTTTTAGTTTTTATGGGTTGAATCACCATCTTTTACCTTTTTAAAAGACTGGTCTAAGATTTGAAAATGTTCAATTTTTTATTAAACCTACCGGTGCGTTTTTAAAACCATGACTAACATTCAAATTTTTGTATAATTTTTAAAATCGAACCAAACTGGACTGACTAGTTGGATCGGAACTGAACCCTAATTGGGACGGTTTTTAAAACCATGATTTTAATGAGCTATAAAAAATGGAGAAGAATAGGACTGAGAATATGAGATGAAACATTTGGGCCCAAAAACTCTATTTCAAGCAGCAAAGCAGGCCTCAAGGCCCAAAGTCAACGATTGATACTACTACAAGTAGTCATGTTTTCCAGTCACCTTGCTACTATTCGAAGAAAGGAAAACCCACTCTGCAAGAAAAGAAAAACTATCCAAAAAAAAAAAAAAAAAAAAAGAGCAAAGCATAGCTTCACAGTCTCTCTCTCTCTCTCTCTGAACTTGAACATGGAGATCGATTTCAGCGAATACAAATTGAGCTCTGAACTCCGAGGCCACGAAGACGATGTCAGATTCCCAATCTCTCTCTCACTCTCTTAAATATTGCTAAAAATTTCAATTATTGTCAAAAAAAAAAAAAAAAAAAAACTAGTACTTTGATTTTTTTTGATCATTCTCGCTGATATTGATTTCTCTGATAGTTTCAAATTTCAATTGCTATGAACTTGAATTTGATAGTGTTGAGTGAAAATGATTCAAAATTCGTTTCTAGGTTCGAGGAATCTGCGTGTGTGGAAATGCCGGCATTGCCACGTCATCCAGGGACCGGACGGTGCGGTTGTGGTCTCTGGAGGGGCACAAGTACGCGGCGTCGAGGATTCTGCTAGGGCACACGAGTTTCGTGGGCCCGCTGGCGTGGATTTCGCCGAATGAGGAGTTTCCGGAGGGCGGTGTCGTGTCCGGCGGCATGGACACGCTGGTTCTGGTTTGGGACTTGAGGACTGGTGAGAAAGTGCAGACCTTGAAAGGTCACCAGTTGCAGGTGACTAGTGTGGCTTTGGATGGCGGGGACATTGTGTCGGCTTCGGTTGATTGGTGAGTGCTTTTTTGTGTAATTTAAAGCTGAATTTTTGATGGTTGTTAAGTGCTGTTATTGTTGTTTGTGCTTGATATCATTATGTTGATGAATTGTTGTTTTCAAGGTTATTTTGAGCTTGTTCTCTTTTTCGATGAATTTCGTAACTTAGTATATAGCCAATGAGTTTTTGCTAATGTGGCGCTTCTTCCTTCCACAAGAAGGCTGGGGGACGAGGTTGTGGGTTCAAAACTCAAGTGTGTGTAGTGGGTTACATTTAGTTCACTGTGTGGAGGATGAGGATGGTGTCTTGGCTTGATGATAAGGATAAGCAATATGGAATATGGGGAGGAAACCATATGTTTAAATCTTATCGTGTCTATATATATAAATTCATTCTGTGTATGTGTAACTTAACAATCAGAAATGAATTTTTTTACTCTATATAAAAGTTGAGCTGGTTCAATCTTTACGTATTGACATAATATTACTCATTAGTGTTGATATTTTATTATTACTATTTTGGAATTAGTTAGACAAGTGCTGAGGAAGCATAACCCAACTACATTAGCATAGACTAACCAAATCCAAAAGAAAAAAGAAAAATTAAAGAAGCAATAAAATGGAAAGGAGAGCAGACAGGTATGCTGTTCACACAAATGGAGAGCATGTCAAAGCAAACTTTTAGACCATTTATGGAGCTGTCTACGCATTTCAAAATCTGGTTTGTATTGCACACCCAAGCACAGAAAAATGAAGATAAGGGGACTACTTGCCCATTTCGTATAGCTCATTTTTCACTTTTTTTTTTTGTTTTTTTAAATTTTTTTTTATAATGGGGTTGTTTGAGAAAGTTGTATCTAGAAAAAGTGAGCTTTAAAAAAGCTAGGGTTTAGGGTTTAGGGTTTACTTAGCAAACCCTAAACCATATACAATTTTCTTCCCCTATATTTCCCACACTGTTTTGCTAATGACTTTTAGGTCAAATGGTATTTCTTGGTATTTTCGACGGAGACATTTAGGGTTCGAATCCCCCCTTTCCCTGTAATAAATGTGTATTTAAAAAATTTGCATCTTTTGTTTTAATGTTACTTTTATTGTTTGTGTATTGCCCTTTTTTGGGTTTGAATTATTATCTATGCTTACAAAGGTATATGCATATTTTCTCAATAATTTTCGGTTAGTATCTAATTTGTCTCCTTCACTACAGCACATTAAGACGTTGGAGAAATGGCCAACCTTGAGAATCCTGGGAGGCTCATAAGGCAGCAATCCAAGCACTCATAAAGCTGCCTTCAAGCGAGCTTGTTACAGGTATAATATGATTGAAGAGATGACTGCATTCGCTAGATATTGTTTTAGATTTTGTTGGTAGTTGGAACTGGTTACATCGATTGGAATGCATAGATCCAACTATGTCTTTCACTATGAACTTATGGGGTTCATTTTTATGCTATCACGATTTTAGGTTCAAGTGATACAACTTTAAAACTTTGGAGAGGAAGCAAATGTACACATACTTTTGTTGGGCATACAGGTATTTTTTCCATTTATTTGCCTTCATTGTGCTTTATATATATATATATATATATATATATATCCTTATCTGCAATGTGTTGAAATCATGTGGGAATGAAAATAATTGTAGATTTTGCAAACTAACGATCTTTGTGAAATTTTCTTCTTACACGTCCTGTTTGGTGATCATCAAACGTATTTTCTTTGAGCTTCCTATAAGTTAGAAGTGGAAGAAGCATTTAATAAGACTTGATCTACATGGTTTAATTGATCAAACTGTTGACATGGGTAATCCTCATATGTTTAGTGCTTTACATGTTTTGATTGCTAAAAAATTTAGACATGATGATCCCTCTTTGTCTCCTGTGGAGTATTTGGTGGGAAAGGAATGCTTGCACTTTTGACGGAAGTGAGATTGATTCTTGATTTGAAGTTGCTCTTCCGGACTTTATCTAAGCGGACTAATGCTTTGGGTGTTTTTACTTTTATTTCTTTGGCTGATTTGCTTGATAGTTGTAACTTGCTTTATGATTTGGCTTTTTGTTGGTCCCTCAGCACACTGCCTGTGAGTTTCAGGATTGGGAGATGGCAAGGTTTTATGCTTTCTGTGTGCATATCTCATCCAAAATACCCCCCTGGGGGGTTGATGATACCATGGTTTGGCAATTGAATTGTAGTGGTGTCTTTGATGTGTGTTCTTTTTATAAATCATTATTGAAAGCTCTGTCGGTTTTTTTCCCTTGGCAATGCATTTGGAGTGTTAAGGTTCCTAGAAGAGTGTCTTTTTTCTTATGGACAGCTGCTAGTGGTGGGATTCTCACAATAGATAACCTTGTTAAGAAGAACTTGCCTCTTGTTAATTGGTGTTGCCTATGTCGGTGTGATGTGGAAATCGTGGATCATTTATTACTCCATTGCAAGTTTGTCCATACCTTGTGGAGTTAAGTCTTTTACTTGTTTGGGGTTCAGTGGGTGATGCCAAGACAAAAGTCTCTCCTTTTTGCATGGTGGAATTGGATGGGCATTCATTCTTCAAATGTTTGGAATATGGTACCGGTGTGTCTTATGTGGTTAACTTGGAAGAAAAGCATTGCCCGAACATTTGAGGACACTGAAAGAATCTGTGGACCTATTGAAGTCTCTACTAACTAGGACTTTGTTTGAGTGGTCTCGTATTTGGGGTTTTACGCATTGCTCCTCTTTGTCCGATTTCCTTAATTTTCTTAGCTTTTCCCATTGATTTGTTTGTATCTGTTTTTTTTTTTTTTTGCAGTGAGTTTACTATCATAAACTCATTGTTCTTTTCTTATCAATAAAGATTCTATTACCTATAAAAAAAAAGTATTTAGTATTTTCTTTTCAAAAAATAAAAAAAAATGTAGACATGATGTTGCTTTTACTCAGTGTGAATCGTGTGATGAGATTGTTGTTGTTCCTGGTAATCATTACCTTAATTTTTTTTTTTTTTTTTTTTCTTTATAATATATATTTTTTCTTTAAAAAAATGGGAGTCTTGCCAATGAGCTCTAGTGCAAAAGGAACCTCCTTTCCTTATAAGAACAGAATGAAGAATGAGATTGTGGGTTCTAAACTCATTAGGTGAGTATTTGTTTAAAAAAAAGTGTGAGAACCTTATTTAAAAAAAAGAAAAGAAAAAAAAAAAAAGTGAGAGCCTCAAATTTTGAGATCTTCTCTAGTCTAGAGTGGATTAATCGGACTACATTGTAGTCCGATTAATTGAACTATTTTAAGAAAAAAAGTGGCTCTATGCACCTTATATCTTCACCTTGTTCCCTCTTCTTCCTCTCATGCTGTAGGTACTTAAAATAGTTCTTAGGGTTAATCGGACTACATGTGGTATTGGTGTATGTCATTATTCTCATTCCATCCCGCTCTTGTTTTGAGTGGCACAATCATTAATAAAAGGTAAAAATAGACTTTCTAAAATTTCCTTTACTTTATATTTGAGGTGGTAGGAATTTTAATAAAATGTAAAACTTAGATACAATTCCTTAGGTGCATTATGTTAGATTTCCCAATCAAATTCAAACACGGGTTGCATTGAATTTAGTTGTCCTTGGAAACAATAACACTGTTTAAATGGTAACACTGTTTAAACAATAACACTGTTTGTACTTCGTTTTCAATGCAACCTTGTGTTTGAATTTGATTGGGAAACCTAATATACTGCACCGTAAGAACTGTACATTACTTTTGCCCTTGAAGAATAATATTGTTTGTTTGTTTTTGTTTTTGTATTGTTTATTTCCTTTCAAAAAAGGTAAGGAAGAAATTAGAGAGGCAATAATTTCCTTTTTAGAAAGTAAACACGCATTTTAATAGGATGTCCCTAAAAGGAAAACAAGGCATTTTAATTGGATATGGACAGAGTAATTGATTTTTCTTAGGGCATAAATGTAATAATGGTTTGGCTTGAGTTGAGAGTGATGGGAGAAATGTGTAGTATGCTTGACACAATGTATATTATTAGTGGTGATGATAACAGCCAAAAGCTTGGTACAATTGATAAGACAACATTAGCTGACCTACAAGGATCGATATTAAAATTTGAAAATACTTGGTTTCTCCCATGAATTGCAAATCTGAGGAAGTTTTTTCAAGTGGGTACTTTTGTAGGTTTAGTTGTATGTTTTAAATGTAAAGGATGACATTGGTTAATGCACTTTTATACTTTTGTTGCTCAACATTTTAGTATTAAAATAGGGCAGTTATTAATTTGTTATCTTAAGCATGTGCTTCTGCACTTTGTGGATTTGCAGATACTGTTCGAGGTTTGGCAGTGATGTCTGATCTGGGAATCCTTTCTGCATCACATGACAGGTAGCTGTTGCTGCAATAATTTTTCTGTTTATAATGATTTGATCGGTTCTATCTGGGATTTTTGTTTTTAATGTACATTTGCATGAAGATTATGCCTTAGGGATAAGTGGTTAAAGTGAAAGGTAATACAGTCAAAACAAACAGTAACTTTCAGAATTAAGAACAAAACATTACCAACATATTGGATTTAGTTTGATGGCAAGGGAAACAAACAGCTAGCAGTTTTGACATTGATTATGGTCCCCACCAAGTCTTGAAGTTTTCAAATTACAGACTTCATTGTTTTCTTCTTTTCATGATTGATCATACATGTTGCAAAAAAAAAAGGTTGAGTTCTTTGACTGGATAGTAGTTCTGTGATTATAGAATTACACCCTACCTGCTTCTGTGATTTTTAGAGCATAATGCTAGCAAAGGGTCTTCCAGGTCAACTGAACTAGATGTCATACTTGGTGTTTTAACTGGTTGCAGATATTTGTTGATAGTGCAAGCTTCTTTGTTGTCTCTTGGAAATTTTGTTCTTATTTAATTTTTTACTTTAAAATTTTTTGTTCTTATTTAATTTTGCTCCTAATTTTTTTTTTTTCAATTCCTCATTTGAATATTCAAATTAATCTTGCCCACATTTGTTTTGTGTAATAGGTGTCCCTAATTTTTAATTTGTTTTCATTGCTACAGTTCCATAAGATTATGGGCATTAAGTGGTGAAGTATTAATGGAGATGGTTGGTCATACTTCCATTGTCTATTCAGTTGATTCACATGTCTCTGGACTTATTGTCAGTGGTAGTGAAGATTGTTCTGCAAAGATATGGAAAGGTAGTTATTTCTGGTTTTCATCCTCTTTTCGGAGAAGTTATTTGTGCTTGGATTCTCACATTTGATTCTTGTTCAAGCTGAAATGGTAATTGATCTGTGTTGTTGCCTGGCTCAGATTTATTTTGTGCATTTGTCAACCACAGACTGATCATCGGTGGCCCCATGCTCAATAAGGTTTATAGAGTTTTGGGAGAACCTTTTCAGATTGGCTGTTTTGACCCATACTATTTCTTACATTTCAAATTCAATCCCCCCCCCCTCCCCCAAAAAAAAAAAAAAAAAAATGTAGGAAAAGAAAAGAGGAAACTTCAGTAATTTTTGTTCATTTTCTTCACTTTCAATATTAAATGCCCATTTATACATTTTACGGTTATGGAATTTCTTAACATAAAAAGACACGGATGTCTACCTAAAAAAAAAAAAAAAAAAAAGACATGGATGTCATGTGATGACTTCTATTGTGGATTGTAAACATTCTTGTCTAATGGACAAGGGATTAACAAAAGCTTCATATTTGGGTATGTTAAATTTTGGTTCTTGCTATGTAATATGTCCTGTATTGCTTTAAATTGAAATGTTTACCTGGTAGTCATGTCATGTTTCAGATGGAGTTTGTGTTCAGACCATAGAGCATCCTGGTTGCGTTTGGGATGCCAAATTCTTGGACAATGGCGATATCGTGACAGGATGTTCAGATGGAGTTATTCGTATTTGGACAGTTCATCAGGATAGGTTGGCTGACTCACTGGAACTTGAGTCATATGCTTCCCAACTTTCTCAATACAAGCGAAGCAGGTATTATCATCCATGATGACTTGAATGGGTTTTTTTTTTTTTTTTTTTGCAAATTTGGAATCAATGCAATTTAGATAATCATCCAATTAGGCTCAATATATTAGGTTCTTGGGGACATCCTTCTTTTGCCTTTCTTTTAAAAATAGTACTATTCAATGGACCTCTTCACTTCTTTTTCCCACTTGAAATCTCATTACACAATTATCTTAAATTTTGTTTGAATTCTGAAGTTCTCGACTTATTTCTAATTATGAATATATTTCTGATTTCCAGAAATTCTTTGGATGGATTTTATGATTTATCACCTGTAATTTCCATTTGGATCAACATTACTTGTCAACTTTGACTTATTTTCATGTTGGGACTTGTTTGTGTTAGGAAGAGGGTTGGAGGATTAAAACTGGATGATTTACCAGGGCTGGAGGCTTTACAGGTTCCAGGTGTGATTCTAATTGTACATTTAGCTGAATGGTATCTTAGTTAAATTTACTAAATATCTTTCAGTTCAGTTCCTCAGTTATTATCCATTTCAAGTTGTGGATGACAAGTTTTCTTGTATTATAATTGTTGTATCAGAGATTTCTCCTTTTCAAATACGTTTTCAGTGTGAGTCATATTGTTTAATTCAAAGTCTGATTTTCTTCAGCCAAAAATAAAATGCTGTCAGTAAAGAATAGGAAACATTTATTCCTTGTGTAGTTTGCATGTGACTGGGCTTTGCCTTCGCCTTTTTCTTTTCAGAGTTTCTGAAATATATTTAATGTACAGAATAAGAAGAAAATGAGCTTCCATGAATATTGCCAGGTTGCCATGTTGACTCCTTTTTCTCCATATGTATTAAAAAAATCAGTGTTCGGATGTTCAAACAGGATTGATATGTTGCACCTGATTGCTGTTGTATGCTGCTTAATATGAATTGTATTTTCTTTTCTTCCATATCAGGGACGAGTGATGGGCAGACAAAAGTCGTCAGAGAGGGGGACAATGGTGTGGCATATGCTTGGAACTTGAGGGAACAGAAGTGGGATAAGGTAATTTACAATTCCATTCTAACAACTATATCAACAGTTAGATTTATGGTTTTATTTGCAATGCAACATTAAGTGGTTGCCTCTCTGGCGCTTGATGTACTCTTTTCCTTTTCTTCCTTTCTTTTTTGTGGTGTTTCTTAGAATCCTATGCTCCGCAAGTTTGTTCATTTTTCTTAAAAATTTTAATCTCTTGTATAGCAGATGACTGTGATAGGAATTTTTTTCCCCCTCAATTGTGAATAAAAAACTAAGAAGTGGATAGAAAGGTTACAGGTCCAGTTTGCTGTGTGATATTTACAGCCACTGCCTATGTCCCTCTTCACCGAAATTTCCCCCCCTATCTCTGACTTCGTTATGGTGTTTGTATTTTCATCACCAATTTACTTAATTTTATGGATGGTAGTGAAGTTTATGGGGAGTCTTTTTAATGCAATCTCTCAGATTGCGGGATTCTAAAAATGTGCTCTATCTAGTAGTCTTGACTTATACTTGTTGAGTGAGGTGTCTTGCACTTTCATGCAAATGGCTTTAATATTGTCCATATTCCTATTCTACTTATTTATGTTGAATTCCCCTCTTTTAACACATGTTTAAATTGACATTTGGAATGAGTTTTGAGCTGGACCATTAAAGATTTATGCATTTAATTTTATATGTCAGTGCATTTAGTTTGTTTTCAGTACCTTTACATTTGCGGTTTTTGTTTGCACTTTAGTTTCTCTCTCTCTCTCTAATATTTGAATTTCTTTTTTAATTAGTCTTATGTTTTTTTTTTATATATTTTTTAAGATTGGTGAAGTTGTTGACGGACCGGATGATAACCTGAGGCGTCCTGTTCTTGATGGGATTGAATATGACTATGGTCAGAATCTTATGTTCTTTGACAACTTTAATATGGTTGACCATTTGTCTATTTCATTTAATTTTTTTTTTTGGTAATAAGTAACGATTCAGTCTTTTATTCTGTTGTTACTCAGTATTTGATGTTGATATTGGAGATGGGGAGCCTACTCGTAAGTTGCCCTACAATCGATCAGGTATTTTTTTCTTGGTCCTGTTTTCCTATGGTTGATTATAATTGCAATATCTGTTGCTCTTAATTTTCCTTTCCACCTTATACACACACACACACACCTGATGGGTCTTGAACCATGACTTCACCCTCCACCTTAGTTTAGTTTTACAAGGGCACGGCACTTGAGCTAGAAGAGTTCACTGGCTTTCCACCTTGTTGCATTATAATTGTAATTTTGTGGTCCCAATTTCTCTCAGTATTCTCTTTCTACTAAGTATGATGTTCATGTCTTACTCTAGTATCAAATAAATGAAGGCACTCATCTCCCTTGATGATATTAGGCCTTAATTGTTCTTTGTTTAACTTACTACATCATTGACATCTAATGAATCATGAATGTAATTGTTAATTCAAAAAACAATGACATAAAATTTGATCTTTTCAGAAAATCCTTATGCTACTGCTGACAAATGGCTTCTCAAGGAGAATCTACCTCTTTCCTATCGACAACAAATTGTAGAGTTTATACTCCAAAATTCTGGACAAAAGGACTTCACCCTGGATTCATCATTTCGTGATCCCTATACTGGCTGTAAGTACAATATTTTTATGTAACTATGACATGAACATCTGAGATAATTGATGTAGTCACTTCCTTTTTGCTTGTCTAATGTTTTCTGTTTTTCATTTCAGCTAGTGCTTATATACCTGGAGCAACTTCCAGTATGTCTGGTATGTATTTTTATTAGTTAAAAATTAAAAATTGCTGTTACTGTATATTACTTTCTCTTGCATATGCTAATATGTATTGAATGCCTGACTTACTTCACAACCTCCAATATTAGACTATGGCTCTAATGTTTTTTTCATATTCTTGTTTATTTAGCAGCTGTTTCAGCAAAACCCACTTTCAAGCACATTCCTAAGGTATGCTGTTACAGTGTAGTGTTAATAGGTTTGGATATATCAGTCAAGGGGTTTAAGATGCGTTTCCAGGAATTGCATGTCCATTCTTAGGGAACTAGTAAAAAGTATATATTGAGTGATTGTAAAAGCTCATGTATTATATTTTATTTGTTTCACATGAAATATTACCTAGTGAATGCAATGTACTTTTTTAGACCTGTTTTCTGTAATCCTCCAGCCCAAAGAGGCTCTTTGGCTTCCCTACTTGACTATTATGGCTCTACTCCATTATGGTTGGGATTGACACCTCTTCACTTAGAGTTGTAGACTGATTTTTAATTATTTCTAGGTTTTTATTTTCCTCTTAAATAATTATATGTTTATTACTCTTTTTATTGTATTTCTGTTAGAATGTTATGCTTGTATTTATACCCTCTGGTATTTTATGAAACTTTTCTCTTTGGTATTGATCCTCAGTTGTACGAGGGAATTATGAGGGTTTTTTTTTTTTTTTTGGTTGTCTATAGAAGTTTCTCACTGTGCTGATTGTGTTTTCATTTTTTCACACATTTTTTTCGCTGTTCGTTGTTTGGTAGATATGTCATGTAATTGGGCTCTATGGCTGTTTTGAGGCGAGTTTTACCCCCTTGAGCATTTTGGGCTGTGTATTTTGATATTCTATTTCTGTATTCCAGGACTATATCTCTATAGGGGTCGTTGTTTGAGTATCTGATATATTGCTGGTTGGGTTCGTCAATTGGGTGACTTTAAAAGATGCTTTATAAGATGCTTTAAAAGATGCATGCTCCTTCTTTACATCTCTCAAGTACTTTGGTGTCTCTTTTCACCCTGTCATTTACTTGTCATTCTTTGTCTATCATTTTGTTTCCAGAAAGGAGTGCTTGTTTTTGATGTGGCACAGTTTGATGGGATCCTCAAAAAGATTACAGAGTTTAACAATGCTCTACTCTCTGACTCGGTATGTTCATCTTGAAGGATAAATCACAAAGTAAATTCTACTTTGTCAGGAAAAGGAGAACTTCTCTTTGACTGAGCTCCTGATTAATTTCTACTCTACCACGAAGTAAACTCCTGATTAACTTGGATTTATTGACAATCTGTTGTAGGAAAATAAAAATTTATCTTTGACAGAGCTTGAGTTTTCCAGACTTGGTGCCATTATTAAAGTTCTGAAGGACACGTCACACTATCATAGTAGCAAATTAGCAGATGTTGATATAGCTTTGTTACTGAAATTGCTAAATTCATGGCCTCTGACAATGATATTTCCAGGTTAGCATGCCAAAATTCTCAGGCTTCTGCATAAATTATAGGATTCTGGATTCCCATTAGTATCATATTTGTAATTTAAAACTTAGTAAGGAGCTTTCTAAATGATATTAATGGCTGTTCCCTGGTTCTTATTTACCTATCAATAAAGGTTTTCTTAGATCTGTTTTAATCTTTTCCCAATATATCTTAATGTCTCCCAGAGACGACATTTCTCTTAATGAATTATTTGATGCCTGAATTATCTGATGTATATGGGTATTCCTGTTTTGTTCTTAGAACATCTGTTACTTATCAATAAAAAGATCTTTTCAATTTTATGAGATTTAAGCTTTGAAGTGCCATGGAATTTACTTTTGTATAAGAATTAAAGAGGTCCCCTTGGGGCCAAAACTTATATGTATATTACAGAGCTCTATGCTTGATGCAGGACAGTCTAGGCTTCACCACCTTTAGCAGCTTGAAATCCTTAGGCTTCACATCCTTGGGGTTGCTTGGAATCACCAACAAGCAGATAAAGAAATTTCTCACTAAGAAAATTTTATTCAATAATATAAAAAATACCACCTTTATCATTTTTATAGTGCTTCTAGGATTACAAAAGTTTACATCCCATAAAACTCTCAACTAAAAAATAATCTGAAATCTTATCCCTATCTGAATCCAAAATAAAAAAAAATGAAAAATTTGAAATAATCCAATCCCATTAGACAAATGAAAATCTGAATACTAAATTTCAAAATAACTTTGGTTGTGCTCCTTGCATCAATGCTATACTGAGTTCTGTACTCGCATGCAATTGTGGCACACTAACTGTAGGTACTATTTAGTTTTATTGATAAATGAATATGCTGTTTATGTAAATTCTGAATGCTTTGATTTTTACTTATTCTTGGATTGTATTGGAGTGTGATTTTACAGTATCATGCTTTTTTTTCTTTTAAAAAAATGAGTAACATTACGGTTCCAGGAAAATAGTTCGCTCACTTGGTTAATGTTATACTGTCAATTTGCAGTTATTGATATTTTGAGGATGACTGTCCTGCACCCAGATGGGGCGACCGTGCTTCTCAAGCATGTTGAAGCTGAAAATGGTATTGAAGTTAAAGATGAGACCTAAATATTTTTTATTTCTGAAAATGTATCTGATCATTTTTAATTTCCTATTTACTTACATCATATGAGGAAATATCCTCAAATTATATATATATATATATATTAAAAGAGTTATAATCCTGAATTCTTAAATGAACTGGTTGTTGAGGCTTACAGGCAAAGCTTTTGTTATGAGGCATGCTTCTTTCTTTATGGATAGTTTTTTACCAAATTCTATCTTGACTGTTGACCTTGTGTGCTCAACACAGGTGTACTATCGGAAATAATCAAGAAAGTCACAACAAACCCAGCTATTCCTGCAAACCTTTTAACGAGTATCCGTGCTGTAACTAATCTATTCAAAAATTCATGTTTCTACAACTGGTTACAAAAGCATCGTAGTGAGGTTGGCACTTGCTTCTTCAATGTTATTTTCTGAGTTTGATAATGCGTGCGAAGCAATGGCCTTAGTTTGAACGTGGTTTTGAGCACAGTGTGCTCTCTATGTGCAGTGGGTGGGTGTTGGTGTCTGTGTCTATTAGATATGGTATGGATATATGGTATTAACATTGTTGCTGACAAGCACTTAATGTGCTCTACATTATATAGTTTTTACCTGTGCTTTTTATACTTTATGTGCTAATTTATTATTCCCTTGAAACCTTTCTCAGGATTACATTGGAAATCTCATGTTTTATAACTGGCTTTGACCTTTTCTTCACTAAGCCTTCTTGTTTCTAGAAGAATACTAGCTTGTATATTGATGTTCCAAATATTTTTCTTTGATAATTTCATTATTATTATTATTATAAAAGAAGAGATATACTCGCTTAGTTTAAAAAATCCCTGGAGTATTTTGTTACACATCTCTTGTTGGGTAGAAATGTAATGGGTACTTGATAAGTCAGTTAGAGAAAACATTTCCCTTTTTTCAGGCCTTTTACTTGGATGTTTGTTGAGGCAATAACTGCACAGCTAGTCACACTGAGCATGTTTTCGGTTCGTATATTCAATTGCTTCTCATATTTATTTATTTATTTAACTGATTTTGCAGATTCTTGATGCGTTTTCAAGTTGTTATTCATCTCCAAATAAGAATTTGCAGTTGTCTTACTCCACTTTAATACTCAAGTAAGTAATTGTTTTACTGTAAATTTGCCAGCATAGTGTTTCTTTCAGTGGATTCTTGAGCAACAGTGAAAAGTGGAGTTGGTCAAAGGCTCTTTAGAATTTGTTTTGTGATTCCTGGAATTTATGTTTTCACAGTTAATTTATTGTCATCTCCTTATCGTTGTACTTTTCACTACAACCACTTATTATCTTGTTAGTCCAGTTTTCAATATTGAGAGAATTTATGTGTTTTTCCATCTGCTTACAAAAATTATGGAAACAAACTGCACTATCATTTACAGATTCTCTTTCTGTTCAACCAGCTTTGTCTGACTTTGAAAAGGTCCCATCCTTTCACGTCATGATTGGGTCAAGCAGGTGTGATCATGAGTAAAAGGAGAGGATTTTTTTCTCCATGCGGGACAGCCCTCACCTTTGATAGAGTAGATCATTTAACACCTTTGTCACAAATCATTTTTGACCTATTGGTTCGAGTGGCATAGGTGGTCTTTTTATGCATATTGTAGTATTATAGTCATTCAAAAAGTAAAGGAAGGTAGAAGTTAGGCATATATTTTTAAACTACCTTGTTAGTCAAGTTGCCTAACATTTAGTTCTCTGGTGAGCTTGACAGTTATGCTGTGCTTTTAATTGAAAAGAAGGATCAAGAAGGTCAATCTCAAGTTCTTTCAGCAGCTCTTGTGGTATGTTTTGATTACATTACGAGCCAAATGCTTAGCCTTTTGTTTTAGATGGATTACATTGTTTCTTGAAGTTCTCAAGAAATGTCAATCTTCATATTCATGCATCATAGTACTTTTTTTTTTCTTTTAACAGATTGTGGAAGAGGAAAATCTAGAAGTTGATTCGAAATTCCGTGTTTTAGTTGCCATTGGATCACTGGTATCTTTTTATTTTGGTCTTGTTCACTCGTATCTGTTGATTGATCTGTTTATGTTTATGCTGAATAGTAGGTCAATTCACTGGAGATTTGGCCATATAATTTTTAGACTTTTAAAAGTATACTTTCATTTTTGGAATACAGATATTTTTATATATGAATTGATTGGTCCAGAGGGAAAATGATTTGATATTTCTCACTTGAAAATGGTCAAACTTGTAATTAGTGTGCTAGATAAAGCTTGAGCTGTACATTGAAACCAAAGTTTTGTGCTGGCATTTCATAATTCTTTTTGTGAATGCTAAAACAATTGTGAAAAATTAACAAAAATAGGCCATCGATGGTCACTCACTGCTTTATAAAAATCTTCTGTCCAAGCCTAACCATTATGTTAGATAAAATGTAATCACTGAAGGAGTGGGCCAAGATTTTTTATTTATTTATTTTTCTCTTTTCTTCATCTCATATTTGTTGGTGAAATATTGGTGTCATGCTTGAAACAAGGATGCTCAATGGTGCACACTAATATGTAGTGAGATCTGGGTAATATAACGCCTTTTTTTGGAAACACAAAAACCCATTGCCCTGAGCAAAGTTTCGTATGCATGCAAGAGGAAATGTAAAGCAAAATATAATATTGTATATGCTGTCATGGGTTCATTAAGCTGGATATGATGTTAAGCACGAACTGGGTAAGGGTTTGGAATTTAGTGAGAAAGACTCAACAAACTTAACTGAAGCATAGACTTACTGCAGTGAAATAAATTTTTGGTATCAAATATGTGTTTGTATAATAATTTACCTTTGAACTGGCCAATGGGATTAATTAGTAATTTAATTGCTGTGTTTCATAATACAGATGCTTGATGGTCTTGTGAGAAAAATTGCCTTGGACCTTGATGTTGAGGACATTGCCAAAGCAGCAAAGGCCTCTAAAGACACCAAAATTGCTGAAGTTGGGGCTGACATTGAACTGTTAACTAAACAGAGTTGAATCTCTCAAGTCCCTGGTAACTAAACAGTTTTCTCTGGATATTTTGTATCTTTGTTGCTTGTTCAGAGTGTTCATCGTGAGCATGATGTTCAGTTCTTTCAATAAAAGTCTTATTACCTATAATTTTTTTCTTTTTTTAATTTATTTATTTTTAAGTTGACATGTTTATTTTTTCTTTTTCTTTTATCTTTTATTTTTTTTAATATAAATTTTTGTTAAGTGTCCTATAGGTGTAGTGTACTCCCAGTGTACTTGGGCCTCGCCCCATTTTCTTTTTATAAATGAAAATTTTATTTTAGTGTTAAAAAAAAAAATTGAAATGCATATCACATGTAAGTTGACTGGGAGATGCATTAATGTGCATGTGTGTGATATACAAGCACACAAAAATGCTGAACACACACAGTTCCATTGGATAGTGTTATGATCCTAATGTCCCACATTGATTAAGTGTAAGCTTAACCATGTGTAGTTCTTGGGCACCCTCCCCTTGCAAGCTGGTTTTCAAGGGTGAGTTCTACCCATATGGGTATCTATTAGGTAGCTTCCACCATGTGGTTTCTTGTATTTCATCTTCTCTAATAGTGTGATGCTTAGCAATTTATGATGGTCTCTAGCTTTTTGTGATTTTGTCATACGCAGACATGTATTATCAATTGCATCATCAACTGATCTAAGTGTCAGCTGAACATGATAAGATGCAATACACCCCACCCTGTGTTGGCAAGCCATTCTGTTTAACAACTTAATGTACAATAATAGAATGGGGATGGAAGAAACTTAGAGCCTTAAGTTGTTTAACTATTTCTGGGGATTTTGTTGGAAGCTTCCTACGATAACACTACTCTCTATATGTACGCACAGTCATACATGGTCTATATTCCTATGATTGAATGAATAAGATGGTCGTATATAGATCAAAATGGCGGAGAGGAATTCTTGAGGCCAACTCCAACTAATTTGGGATTTAACTTAAAAGCCTATTATGTTGAGTTTAGTATATGTTGATGATTCTTAATTTTCCTCTTTCCTCAGGTTTGAATAAATAATGACAGCTTGAAGTGAATCTAAAATAGAAGATGAACATTCTGGAAGGTTGATTGGACCTTAAGAGTTCACAGAAATCACAGTGAAGAACCGGGCCTCTGTCTACTGGGTGCATACGTGGAATACTAACATGCCAAAAAGGATCCTTCGATCGATGAAGATACAGGGATATTTTTTTCTTGGGCTAGTAAAAAAAAAATACTTGTAAGTCAAAATTTAGTTAACAATTTGTGTTGGGCCCAGGAATTTCTCTATGGTACCAAATGGTGCAGCAATTGTTTTTTCTTGTGTTCCGGGGCCCCAGTTGTACCATATTTGTTGACCATTGATGGAACGTTTTTCAAATAGATAATGTAGCTGAATTGCCATTAAAAAAATGTAGCTGAATGGCCGGCATTTCTGGATATCTATGGCCTGTTCTTTATGTATGTGTGGTTGCGCTCTCTTTGTAGATGTAATCATAGTGAAGATGTAACGGGTAGCAGGAAAGTTGATGTTTCCTTTAGTAGGTTAAAATTTAAGCACGAAAGGATTACCACCACCATAGAGTAACCTGTCATTCAGCACGGTTATATAAGCTTAAACAGGTGAAAATAGCTAAATATCATGTTCTGGCAAAGTTTGTGACAAACTAGCATTGTTTCGGAAATATTTAACAATCTACCACTTTTTTAGTACCCGAATTTCACAAAATCGAGTTCTAAATAGTACTCAAGTTTCGTAAACTCGAGTTTCTAGGTGAGTTGTTAGCGTGGCATTGTTGACCTGGTGGAATTTGTGTAATTAAAAAGGCAATATGGTTCTCGATATTATGAAAATCGAGTACCTCTTTTTAGTACTCAAGTTTCACAAAGTCGAGTACTTTTTTTTTTTTTCGTACAAAACTTTTGTGAACTAAGTATCTACAGATTTTTTCTATGCTCTATTGCGTTAAGTGTAAAAAGAAGCTACAGATTTTTAGGCTTTTGGGGCACAAGTTACCAGTGTGGATTTGGGTGAATAGAAAAGGTCGAATAGACTAGGCTTAGGGGCCATTTTGCATTTGACTTCCTAACAAGGTTTAAGCCTGGCACTGTTGTAGAATCTCCTGAAGATCCATCTTAGACTTATCTTCTTCTATACGGTCTTCTTTTCTTTTCTTTCACCACCCCCTCTTTTTTTTTTTTTTTTTTTTTTTTTTTTGCCACCTGCTGCCATTAATTTTCTTTTGAGACGAGGACAACACCACATATGATATTTGAGAACTTGTTAGGCCTCAAGCCTAGTTTATTTGACCTTTCCTATTCACCCAAATCCATATTTTGGTAACTTGTGCAGAACTGAACCTAAAAACCTAAAAATCTGCAGCTTCTTTTTACACTTAACGCAATAGAGCATAGAAAAAATTTGTAGGTATTTAGTTCACAAAATTTTTGTACGAAACAAAAAGTAGGAAAAAAAAGAAAAACAAGGTACTCGACTTTGTGATGCTCGAGTACTATAAAGAGGTACTCACTTTCCATAATATCGAGTACCATATTGCCTTTTTATTCTAGGTTAGCAGTGTTACACTGGCGACTCACTTAGGAACTTGAGTTTATGAAACTTGAATACTATTTAGAACTCGATTTTGTGAAACTTGAGTACTAAAAAAGTGGTAGATTGCTAAATATTTCCGAAACAGTGCTAGTTTGCCACAAATTTTGCCAAAATGTGGTATTTGGCTATTTTCACCAGCTTAAATGTGTTTACTTACTGTTTTGCTTGCTGCATTGAATTTGCTTCATTAAAAATAGATTAGCAGATTATTTTGCATAGTTTATGCAAGTTAGTTTAGTGAATGAAGCAGTATAAAATGTCCATACGGGCTTTATAGTTCGATACTACCACCAACTTGCTCAGTACATTGGTAATTTTTTAAGAAAAAAGATATGCAGAAGATAGTGCACCTAGGTTATTGGGAGGGATAGAGCACTTGAGGCTCCGTTTTATGTTTTTTACTTGTTCACTGAATTTAATAGTATTGAAAGAGTCACTAACTGTTTTACAATATTTTTACAAACTAGATGTGGCAAATTCTTATTAGTTCTAATATGGATCCACTACTAACATCACATTTATGTTTACCAATAATTATTTGAAAATTATTAAAGCCACATCGGCAGTTTGTAAAAATATTGTAAAATAATTTATGTTTGTAGCATTACTCTTAAATATCAAAGTTTGAGTAATAACTTAACTTTCCTAAAGGGTACACTAATTGTCTAATTGGTCAACCATATAACATAAGTTCCACAAACAACTTTTCTTCTTTCTAATTTTTTAGAATACAACAAATAACAAACTAAATTTTTGTTAAAATGTGTGGTTTACATATTTACATGCAAAGCCTTTCTTGTTAAAAAAACACAGACTATAAGTTTAGCAAACCCAAAAGAAAGGAATCATAAAGAACCATGCCAAAATTTCATTTCCACTTGGCATAAAACTTTTGGTCACTCCATAACAACATTCTATTCAATGGAATCTGAACATTCCTCTCCTTCAAATGCAGATGCCTCGGCACTATCCGCTTCTCCAAACTAAACCCAAA
The DNA here is from genome assembly GCA_028216015.1 of Quercus dentata. Classification (NCBI taxonomy): domain Eukaryota; kingdom Viridiplantae; phylum Streptophyta; class Magnoliopsida; order Fagales; family Fagaceae; genus Quercus; species Quercus dentata. The sequence continues at coordinate 47,075,004 of CP116454.1, read as the reverse complement.
ATACTGCGGAAACTTCTTCAATTCCTCCACACTCCTTTCCATCTTATCGACCAAATACTTAAACTTTGGCCACAAGTTATTATCAATACTATAACCAAACATCGCAGGCAATCTAACACAAGCCCTTTCAGCCTCCTCCTGAGAAAACCCAATGCTCCTCAAGAACCCAATCTTCTCTCTCAGCTTATTAGCTCGCGTGTTCAAAAGATGCGCGTTAAGACTACTTGGCGAGCTCAAATTCTCCATCCCCAGCTGCCTTAGATAATCCAGAGTGGGCTGGAGACAGAACTCGACATCTGAAAAGAGAAGGCGAGGGCAGTGGAGGATTAAGCTGCGTGATTCTTCGGTGGTGGCAGGTAACTTGGTGGCCAAGAAATCAAAAACTGGAGCGAAGTCAGTGGGGTCACAGTTTGTAGTGAAGAGTTGTGGGCAAAGGTAAGCGAGTCTAGGGAAGTCAGGCTCTGTGAAGCCCTTGGATTTGAAGAACTCAACTGTGGCAAGGACATGGTCGATGGTGTTAGTGTCTGTGTTGATTGAGGGGGGCTTCTTGTTGTGAATGATGCCAAGGGCTTTAAGGTAGCGGAGGTTGTCACGGTGGGATGTATGGAACTTGATGTATAGAGGAGATGAAGGGGTTCTGTTGGGTTTTGAGGTTTTGGTAGGAATGGAGGAGCAAGAAGGGGTTGGGAGTGAGAGAGTGTGAAGCATTGTGTTTTGTCATTTGTGTATGTATGTGTGTGTTTTGGGGTTTTAGAGGCAAATGTAATGAACGTATTATGGGGAAGGAAAGGAGTTTGTGTTTTGTGGTTGTCCTTCTGTTATGAGGAGGATAAGGAACATGATTGGTGGGGCCATACTCGAAACAATGGTCAGTGCAAATTTGAATACGTTATTTATTTATTTATTTTATTTTTAATTTTTTAATGGAGATAAGAGTTATCATATTCTCATACAACATTAAACTTTTTTTAAGTCAATTTTCATGTTCTAAAAGAATGTAAAAAGTTGTAGATACAACTCATTAAAAAAAAAAAAAATTGTAGATACAAATACAATTCTTAGAAGTTATATGTTGTAACTTAACTTAACTGGTTAAGCATGGTAGTTAAAATACACTACAATATTGATTTGGGGGTCGGAATCAGCAATTTACTAGAATACTAATTTGAATAAAATAGAATACTGATTTGGATAAAATAGAATACTGCTTTGGAGTGAAAGTGAACAATGTACAAAAATACTAATTTGATTAACATAAGATACTGATTTGGATAAAATAGTATACTGATTTGGAGTGGGAGTCAACACACTACTACAATACTAATTTGATTAAAATACTTGGCTGCTATAAATTATGGAATTCCTTGACTAATTTCAACTGAAGACAGAGCATTTTTATAAGAGAGCAAAAGAAGTCTCGCGCATTCAACCCCACCAAGTGATTGGTCAAAAGGTTTGTCAATTCTCTCCTCTCTGTGTTTTTGTAATCAACTAGCTGATATTTCGCGTAATGTGGTGCATTTTGATAAATTTTATAAGAAATTATTTATGATCCATTGATTTCATAAATGTTATTATTGTTAGTCACACTTAATTTATGAGGTTTTCTACTAAAACTAAATTCAAACTAAATACATTAGGAGGAAAATTCTTCTAATTTATGGAACCAAGAAATGTTACCAAATCATAGTTCATATTGTCACCTATAAACCTGTTGGTTCCTAGGTGTCTTTTTTGTATTATTTATATTTTATATATCAATTAGTTATTAAAACTTCTAGAATTTCATGATACAACAACAGAAAAAATAATGTCAAAGTGATGCAATAATATCACAATTTAACCTCCAAATTTTAATTGAACTAAAAATAGCCAAAAATAGATCCTTATCAAGTATACGCATCATATAGAAAACCAAAAATATAAATTGGCACATAATATGAAAAAATAAGACTAAATAAATTACAATGCTACATAAATAAAAACGTATACATAAAATCTAAACAAAATATTTAAGACGAATGTAATATTTTGAAAATTAACATACCTCTCGGAAGGAAAAACAAAGATATTGTGAGAATATTATGGAAGTTTAATTTTTAAGTCCAAAGGAAATGAGGATTTATATTGGACAAATGTGGAGACAAATAGTATTTACCCAATTCATTAAATCTGACTCTTGCAATTCTACATTGAAGTTAGTCTTATATAGAAAATTGAAAACTTTTTTTTTTTTTTTTTTTTGATTTTTACATTTCTCATGACTTTTTAGATCCATCCTATCAATTTAAAGCATGTAAAGTTATAAATGTATACTAATTTTTTGAATTTTATTAATATATTGAAATAAATGCATTTGCCATTATTTAATAGTTTGACATAAATGCTAAATTTAGATGAGATGAAAGCCTAAATGAAAAAAATGTCATACAATGTGCCACTTGACAGAATTTCATACTTTACCACATGAGGTCTCTGCTTTTATGTAGATATTGATCGATTGATTGATTGATTTCAAAAGCCAAGTCTATCAGATTATGTTCTTAGACGCCCTTAGATCCCCCCCTTTTTTTTGGCTAAGTCTTAGACCCTATCTAACTCGCTGTGTGGACTTACAAGCAGGGGTACTGGTTCTAGCCCCACAAATATATTATACATACATAAATATAATTTGTATGCACAATCATGATTTTTTTTTAATTTTTAATTTTTAATTTCGAGTTTTTGTATTTTTAGAATATTTTTCTTGACTTTTTCGTTCAATGTATAGAATAATAATAATAATATAGGGTCCTTGGTACCCTTAAGGAAATTATTAAAATAATTTTTAAAAAAATTTGATACCACTTTTATGTGAAAAATGAAAAGCTGTCAAAACAATTAATTGCTTTTTTCTTTTTTCATAAAAAACTTCTAAGTCCCACATACTAAATTTATAAACAACTATAAAGAATCTTAATTGTGATGAATAGATTAGTGGCTATAGTGCAAACACGATTAACACTTCTCCTTAGACCATTACAAATGGTCATCCAAACTTCAATTTTTTCCCAAAGATGAGTTATTGCTCTCTCTCTCTCTCTCTCTCTCTCTCATTTTTTTTTTTTTTTTTTTTTTTTTTTTTCCGTATTCTTCAATTCAATTAAATTCAACAGTGTTTCCTTTTGGCTGAATAGACCCTAGTGTTTCATTTGAAAATGCACTTAATTATATATATATATATATATATATATATATATATATAGAGTACACTATAGTACTGTATGTACGTTCGTGAATCGTATTTCTGGCTTGATTTTGAGTTTTTTTCTTCAATATATTCATTTATCCTGCCATTCATATATTCCTGATCTTTATGTTTACATTGTGGAGCCTATAGCTCGGATATATAATTTTGCATTAGCCATATTGGATCGATATTGTTATGTTTGATAATTGGTAATTTGATATTAACATGATGTGCAGGAACTTGGTGGTTTTCCTAATTGGATATGGATATTGAGAGTGAGTCCAGCTCTTGTTCAAAAATAGCACTGAAAGAGAAAGAGCTAGCAATTTGTTTAATTGCAACATTTGCTGGCAATTAGCTAAAGACCCCATTGTCACACAGTGTGGCTGTGGCCTCCTATATTGCTGGCTTTGTCTATACAGATGGCTACATTTTCACATGAAATTCCAGGGATGCCCAGTTTGTGAGGCTATCATTGAGGAATACAAGTTAGCTCCTCTATATGGAATTGGATCAGAGAGAAAAGAAGCAAAAGATTTGGACCCAACTTCTCAAAAGTCCATTCCCAAACGCCCAGCTGGCCCAAGACCCGAGACTGCCACGTCTCCTCTTGCACCCAGGCTTAGGCCCAGGCCCATGCTCAGAGCAGCTTTTGCAGTTATTGTGCAATTAGTTCTTATATTGTGTTTTCTCATTTTCGTGTGGACTATGGATAACAATTGTGTCCCACCCCGTTTGGCTCGCACTTCTCCGCATCATCCTGCACGGGTTTTTTCTACTCTGCAAAGGTGGTGAGGTAGAGATGTAGTGAAATTTTAAACTCGCACAACAGGACAGGGTTGTGATGAGTTTATGCTTTTTAGACTCACTCACTCCACGTTGATAGGGTTATAATTGTAATTTTTTCATAACCTAAAATTCTACTATTTAAACAAATATATCAATTTTAACTTACTTTATCTGTGGAAATTATTTTTGAAGAACTAGATAATTTTTATTTTGTTATGTATTAGGAGTTTGGATTATTTTTTTTATGTGTTATACTATGAGATTTTTGTTTTTATTGTGATATTGTTTTGTTAAACACTTAGATAATATTATTTAGTTTTTGGTGTAATTAGTCTGATTTGATAAGATAAATTTAATTGTGATTTCAAATAAATTTTTATAATGAAACAAGTTTTTATTAAAAAAATTTGTAATAATTGTGGGGTAAATTAATAAGAAGCAGAGTTTTACGGGGTGGGGTGGGGCTTTGCGGGGCCTTAAGGGCCAAAGATGGGGTAAGAAAAAACCTTGCGGGACAGATGTGAAGACCCATCCTTCGATCCTGCCTTGCCCCATTGTCGTCTTTAATTTGGATTGCTTTGAATGTAGACACTAGTATCTTTAAATTGTAGGCTAGTTTCATGACAAATTTCTATGTAATTTTTAATCAATTGATTTGTATTTTAATTCTTGAATGAGTTGTATTTTTGTATTGGGTTCAAGTTGAAGTTAAAAAGAGAATGCTTTTCAACTTTGTCAAGTGAAAGTGTTAGAACCTATGGGAAATTTGTTACCTGCTATGCCAGCCTTTTACCCATCTATTCAAGCCTCATTTTCCTCAAAATTTGACTACCAAAAATTCTGAATTGAAGTGTTAAATAGTTAAGAAAAACCCTAGTGTATATACCCATTTTTTTCTCTGCTTTCTCCCTCTTTTAAGCCTTACACTATGAGCGGAGATTGAATCCTTCACACACAAAACATACTTCAAAGATTTTGTGTTGTTTAAGACAAGGGAACCATTTGAGCCACAACAATTCAGCCAAGGAGACTTGGAAATTGTAATTGGAACTCAATTGTAGATTTGACAACTAGATTGAAGAAAGGACTCGGTGAAATTGGTTGATAGCGATAGCTTGGAGGGCTTGAGTATATAGATAGCACTAGACTTGGATAGTTTTTTGTAGAGAGATCCGTTTTTCAACTCGTTCTTGGATTTTCTCTTTGATAACACATCCGATGTTATCCTCATTATTGTGTTTTTAATTTCTTGGAGTAGTCCTTCAACTTACTAATAACTTATACTTTGGTGCAAATTGTTAGATAAGTCTAAAATTGAATAAGTTGTAACTTATAATTTGGGGTGTAAATCAATATTTAGGCTGGATTAGGTTTATCTCACAATTTGAATTAAATCATGGTGGACTTAGTTTTGTGGATTAAATTCCTTTGTGTGATCCTTAACCTCTTATTTGTCATGGATAAAGTTTTATGTGCTTTTTTGCATATTGTGATTCTATTGACTCTATTTATGATTATTCTCAGGCTTGTGATGATGTTTTACATGATTTTATGGGTGATTTAAAAATTGTTGATAACAAGCTCCTTAAGTGTATGTTTGGATGAAGAGTTAATTAAATACTTAGAATTTTAAAATGATGGGATTTAAATCCCCATCATTTTTAAAATTCTTTGTTTGGCTATAGAGGAATTCCCCAAAAATCTATCCCAAAACTTTAAAAAAAAAAAAAAAAAAAAAAAAAAATCTGACCATAGTGAATAAAGACCGTCGCAAACCTCTTCTATTTGATCCACCAAAAACTTTAGTATTGGTTTGGATTCCTTTTACCATTATTATTAAGAAATAAACCAGAACTCTTTAGTCTCTCATCATACTCTTTAAGCTAAAAGAGCACGTTTGCTTTGTTGGTATCAAATAAAGGGAGTAATTATTTGGTACCCTAGAAGTATAGTGACGTGATGCTCATTTTTTATTTTTTATTTTTTTATATTTATTGTAAATTCCACTATAAATTTATTCAAAAAACTCTACTATAAATATGAGAAGAAAAAGCATAATGTCACTATATTTTAGGAGTACCTAATAATTTTTTCAATAAAAGTGAAAAACCAGTTGTTTTGTCTTTTAGGCAAAATGTACAAAAGAAACTTTGTCCACCTTAAATCTACTCTTTCTGAAAAATTCTTTCAATTAGATTGGTGTAGCTCCAAAAAAAAAATCTCCATTTTTATGAAGATCTTCGCATTAGCACCAGAACTCCTTTTGTTGGAGATTTGAGAAATGCAAAGGATATAGTTTTTGTCATTATCATTTTTTCTATAATCTATGATAAGTGACAACATAGAAGGATAGTTGAGAAGGAACCCGATGACCACATCATGGGTCCGTTTGGATACTGTTTATTTTTTTGAAAACTGAAAACATTGTAGCCAAATAATTTTTAAATATGTGAATAGTGCCGTGAGACCCATTTTTAATGTTTTTTTTTCTTTTGAATAAAGTATTTGTGGGTCCTGTGAACAATGCACGGGGCTCACTAAAAAGTGCATATTGTCTCCTGCGTTCATCCAAAAAGAAGAAAAGAAAAGGAAAACGCAAACGCAAATGCAACAAATGAAACACAATCCAAACGCACAACATCTTTGCCATTGTGAATTTGTGATCTCAATGTCTTCTTTGCTAATGTGGATAATGTCGCTAGGGTTTGCTTGGCTCTTGTCCGAGATCTAACATATTTGATGGTGTTATATGTGGTGTGGTTGGAATTGGGATCCTCTCAATGTTGAGTGTTGAATAAAGGCTTAGGGTTTTAAAATTAAGCCAAAAATATATACCCTAATATTAGTAAAATGATCAAAATACCTCAAAAATCTTTAAAAAGACTAAAATATGTCTATGACACCAAAAAACATGACCAAAAATAAAAATTTAGGAATTTGAACATTCCTCTCCTTCAAATGCAAGTGTTATAAAATGAAAATTTTGGTCGCTTCACAAGAATCACAACATCATTCTATTCAATGGAATTTATCTGAACATTCATTTCCTTCAAATGCAAATGCCTTGGCACTATTCGCTTCTCCAAACTAAACCCAAAATACAGCGGAAACTTCAATTCTTTCACACTCCTATCTTCCTCTTATCCACCAAGTACTTAATCTTTGACCACATGTTATTATCAATGCTAGAACCAAACATCGCAGGCAATCTAAAACAAGCCCTTGCAGCCTCCTCCGAAAAACCAATACTCTTCAAGAACCCAATCTTCCTCCTCAGCCTCTCAGCTCGCGTGTTCAAAAGATACGCATTAAGATTACTCGGCGAGCTCAAATTCTCCATCCCCACCTGCCTTAGATAATCCAGAGTTGGCTGGAGACAGAACTCGAGTGATTCTTCGGTGGCCAAGAAAACAAAAACTGGGGTGAAGTCGGTTGGGTCAAAATTGGTAGAGAAGAGTTGTGGGCAAAGGTAAGCAAGTCTTGGGAAGTCAGGCTCGGTAAAGCCCTTGGATTAATTTGAAGAAATCAACCATGGGAAGGACGTTGTCAATGGACAATGGTGTTAGAGTCGGTGTTGATGGATGGAAGCTTGTTGTTGGGTTTGTGAATGATTCTAAGGGTTTTGAGGTTGCGAAGGTTGTCATGGTGGGATGTATGGAGCTTGAGTTATAGGGGAGAGGAAGGGGATTTGTTAGGGTTTGTGAAGCATTGTGTTTTCGCTTTGGGGTTTTAGAGGCAAATAATGTAACGAACGTATTATGGGGGGTTTTGGTTCTTTTGTTTTGAGGAGGATAAGGAAGATATATGATTGGTGGGGCATATATATATATATATAGAGAGAGAGAGAGAGAGAAGGGTTTAAGTTACACCTGGTATAACTCTTTAGAGTTACACCTTTTTTAAGCCATTGGATTTAAGGAGATCCAACGGTCAGAAAAAGACCCTCATTAATGCTAATTTTCTAATTGATTTCATTTATTATCCATTATTCAATACATTCCATACTTATTTCTGAACCCAAAAAAGGTTATAAGTATGACTCTTTCTCTCTCCACTGCATCTCTCTCTCTCTTTCTTGTTGCACGTTTCTCTCTCTATTTCCTCCACCGCCCTTCCACCTCTAAGGCCAGGTTGCCGGTAGCAACAACAAAAAAATGTCACAGCCACTGGAGTTTGTTGAATAACACAACCATTGCTTTTAGCGAAGTCTTAAAACAAAAGGCCACAGCTGCTGGACTGTGTTCATCATTAGCGAAGTCTTAAAACAATAATCAAATGCAGCTTGTTCACAAACCAGCGAAGCGAGATTTTAATATCTATTAAAATAATATTTGGATTTAAAGATTATGCACTTTTTTGCTTTCATTTAACAAAAAAACAAGAGGAACGCAAAACTTTCACCATCTCGTAAAACAAAAAACTGAGCTGGAGATGGGGATAATTCGTAAGTCTTCCACGAAATTTGGAGATTGATTAGCAAATTTTTCTTTCCACAAAATTTGGGGCAAGAAAGCGGTATACTTTAATTCAATCAGTGCAAATTTGAACTTAAAAAAAAAAAAAAAAAAAAAATATATATATATATATATATATATATATATATATATATATATATTATGGAGAAATAACAGGTCTTATATCATGTAATAATTAGGGTTATTACATCATGCAATATTGTAAAAATTAAAAATTCACTTTTTAAACTTTCAATTCTTTACTTTTTATTTTTTATTTTTTATTTTTTTTTACCTTTTTAAATTTTATATCTCACAATTTGATCTAAATTCGAAAATAGTAATCATACTCTCGCAAAGGTGGTGAAAGAACATTATTTACCGATTTTTGGATGCAAGCACGTAATAATTGCATTAACTTCAGGTAGAATTCCTAGATATTCTTAGAAGTCCTGGACATGTTGTAACTTAACTAGTTAAGTAGGCTAGTTAAAATCTACTACAACACCTATTTGGATAAAATAGGTGATTTGGAGTGAGAGTAAACAATGTACTAGAATACTAATTTCATCAAAATACAGATTAATTTAGGGTGAAATTGCCGATATATATAATCCTCCAAAGGCCAATTTTGTTTTTTCATTGTAATTAAAGAAAGCAAAAGATCGAGTCACGTACGTGCATCCAACTCACCAAGTGATTATCAAGGTTTTTCAATTCTCAAGCAATTATCAAGGTTTGTCAATATTCTCTCTATTATGTACTTAATTAATAGCCCAAAACTCTGAGATTATGTCTTATGTCCTTAGTTGCTCCTAGTATTTTTTTTTTACTTAACAAGACCCTAGTCCTTACTATTTAATTTCTAGTAAAACACACAAATAATATATTTTTTTGATGATAAAAAAAGGTAGAAGAGGGCGACTATAGTAGCTTTCCAGCATTACCATAGTAGTACCATATCCATTAGCTAGGTCACTCAACCCCATGAACATATTATACACACATAAATATATGTTTGTATGCCGATTCATGAATTGAATTTCTTTTAGTTTTTTGTTTGTTTGTTAAATATATACTTTTTTAAATTCATAATTATTTTCCTACTTTTTGAGATATAGTTGAGGAACATAAATAACATTTAAATACAAAATCTTTATTTTTTATGATTTGTTTTTTCGGTTCAATGTTTTGAATAATAGTAATAATAATAATGATGATGATGTTATTTATTGTGCTTTGTTACAAACTATAGAATTTGAACAGAATATTGCATCCACCCATGCTATGATTTCCGTTGGCAATATTAACTAAAAAAGAAAAAGAAAGGACTTCTTTTTGGCAAATTGGTTCTCCTATTCATCTAGGAGTATATTTATTTTGTTATGTTTAAAGTGTTGACTGTTTAGGGTGTAGCTAGCCCTGATATATATAATTTTTCACAAGCCAGAATTGATATATATATATATATATATATATATATATATTGTTATGGTTGATAATTGACGATATTTGCACTTAATTACATGATGATGATATGCAGGAACTTGGTATTCCTAATTAAAAATGGATACTGAGGCCACTGAATCCAGCTCTTGTTCAAAAAATTGCACTGAAGATGCTAGCAGTTTGTTTAATTGCAAAATTTGTTGGCAATTAGCTGAAGACCCTGTTGTCACTCTGTGTGGACACCTTTTTGCTGGTTTTGTCTATGCAGTTGGCTAAAATCTTTCAGTAAATGCAAGGAATGCCCAGTTTGTCGAGCAATCATTGAGGAAGACAAATTGGTTCCTCTATATGGAACTGAATCAGAGAGAAAAGAAGCCAAAGATTTGGACCCAAATTCTGAAAAGTCCATTCCCAATCGCCCAATGGCCCCAAGACCCCAAACTGCCACACTTCCTAATAATGAAGACTATTTTCCTGAGGATGAGGATGATTTTTCTGAGGATGAAGAGGACCTTAACAGTACGAGTTTTATGTCAGAACTTCTTAATAGTCTAGGCTATATAATATATTTTTTTATAGAATTGCTAGGCCATATAATATTGGCTACTCTAATTGGTTTTTTCATAATTGGCTTTGTGAAGAACAAGTTTTATGCTAATACAGAAGTGTACCCCGCCATAAGTACTTCTTGTAATCCTCCTCTTTATTACCAAATTCGACCTCCAAGATGGATAGAAACACCTTTCCTCCCACTTGGTGCTATGGTGGTACAAGGTTTAAGAAAAAAAAAGGTTTTTGGGATCCTGCTAAGGTGCCAGAAGTAAGGATTTTGGGGCAACGTTTTTGTGAAGATAGGCAACGTATAAAGGAAAGGTACTTCAATATCCTAGGGATCAGTAATGGTACAACGGGGTTAGTATCATTAAATGGAAGTCTGCTTACTCAGGTGATGGAGGCATTAATAGATGAGTCTTTAATATTTTTTTGATTTTATTTTTTCATGATATAAGGAGTGGGAAATTGTTTTTTTTTTTTTTTTTTTGGGGAGCATTGATTCTCTTTGTTGTTGTTGTCGTCGTTGTCGTTGATGTTTGATATTAAATAGAATTATAGCTGAATAAAGTTTATTCAGGCTCACTTTTTACTTCTCAGGTTATGTGTCACAGTTTTATTGATTGACCTGCCAAAAAAAAAAAAAAAAAAAAAAAAAAACATTTGCCTATACTAATTCTCAATTTCATATTTCTATTTTATCAATCAATTTTTCTAATTTTCATTTGTCTGGACTAATTCTCAATCTCATTCATTTCAGTCAATTTTTCTAATTTACCGAATAGTGTGTGAGTTTGCTAGTAGTGCTTAGTTGGAATTGTGGCTGACTATTCTCTTAGAATTAGACCTAGCAAAATTGGACTCAAACTTGTTAACCGGTATTCGATTCATAGAAAAAAAAATCAATCCATACATGGCCCATTTTTAAAGAAAGGATTTTATAAAAACATGCTTATATATATTTTTATTTGAAAGTAATATGTAAAATTGGGTGGGTTCCAGTTAACTCAACTGGTCAAATCTTTGATGGTTATATAGGAGATCTAGGGTTTAATCTCCGTCAATACCAAAACTAATTGGTATCTTGGTCCGATAATAAAGAGTTATTATCAGGAACGGATGCCATAAGTTGAAACTCTTTCAAAAAAAAAAAAAAAAAAATGTAAAATTGGATGTTCTCTTAGTAGAAAGAGAATTACAATTGGCCTTTTGAACTCTCTTTAATAGCATGATATCTATTAAGTATTCCTATAGTCGTAGTTATTTATGAATTAGCTTTTAGTATTGGTCTCCTTTCCCCAAAAAAAAAAAAAAAAAACCTTTTAGTATTGGTCCATGACATTTACTATTTATGGTGATGATATCTATTTATGGTCCATGACATTTAGTATTTTTTTTTATTCTTTTGTTTATAATGATAAATTGATATTATCATTAGTGAATTATAGGGTACATAAACTTAAGAATTTATATATTATCTAAATTTCATGTTTGAATATTTGTTGTTCGTTCTTCCATTGGTATTAAAATGAAGACAAAGATAATATGGTCATATTATTATTATTATTTTTCCGTGCATGTGATAAAATACGAGTCAACATATAACTTAATTCATTCTCAAAAAACATATAACTTAATTGACTTGACCTACCTGCAACCCATTTAAAATTACCTTTTTTTTTTTTTTTACCTAAACCCAATCTGTCCCATCACCCAACCCAACCGGTTTCCAAGTCAAACTACTAGAATAAAAAATGTATTCTTTTGTTGGGGTAGTCCATTTTATTTGCTTAAATTTGGCTAAGCATTCTTAGGGTCCGTTTGGATACAGCTGAAAATTGAAAATGAAATCGAAAACTGAAAAACACTGTAGCAAAATAATTTTTAAATATGTGAATAGTATCGTGGGACCCACTTTTAATGAAAAAGTTGCTGAAAAATGTATTTTGTGGGACCCATGAACAGTGCATAAAAGCACTGTTCACAACAAAAAAGTCAAAAAGTTACGGCTTGACCAAAAAAAAAAAAAAAAAAAAATTTCTGAAACGTAAACGCGTGCCTGGGAAGCAAAACGCGCTTTCCAAACGCACTCTTATGTTGTCAATCACTTATAATTTGTGCTAATTATTAGATTAATCTAAAATTGTATAAGTCGTAATTTAAAACTTGGGGTCTAAATCAATACCTAGATTGGATTAAGCTTATCTCACAATTGGTATTATAGTATGGTGCACTATTTTTGTGGATTAAATTCTTTAGTGTGATCCTTGAGCTCTTATTTGCCATCTTTGTATGCTTCTTTTTAAACTTTATATCTCACAAACACAAGGTATAATTTCACCGTATAATAATTGCTTGAAATCTAAATCCGAAAATAATAATCATACTCTCACACAATTTATAAACTTTTTACATCAATTGTTCTTTTTTAAAAATGCGTACATAATTAAGGGCATCCATTATAAATATTGGGTAAAAAAGGGTATGTGAAAGAACATTTACCAATTTTTAGATGCAATCACGTAATTGTATCAATGTCACGTAGAAGTCTCGGACATGTTATAACTTAATTAACTGGCTATGTAGGCTTGTTAAAATCTTCTAGAACACCCATTTGGATAAAAGATTGATTTGGAGTGGGAGTCATCAACATTAATTTACTAGAATACTAATTTCATTATAATACTGATTTAGTCAATTACAATGAAATTCCCAAATTTCTTTATTCATTTGTAAAAAGAGCAAAAGAGACTCGTGCATCCAACTCACCAAGCGATTATCAAGGTTTGTCAATTCTTTCTCTCTATTTATGTGTTTTGTAATCGATTTCAAAAGCCCTAGTCTTATGAGATTATGGCCTTAGTTGCTCCCTAGTGTGTTTCTTTTTTCTTAGTCGGTCTCTACGGTTTAATTTCTTTCTTTTTTTTGGACAAGACCCTAATGTTTAATTTCTAGTAAAACACACTCATGATGTAATTCTTCGATAATAAAATAGGGTAAAAGGGGGGTGAGCATAGTAACTTTCTGGCATTATTATGGTATTATCATACTCGTTGGGTCTCTCAACCTTACGAATATATTATGCACACATGAATATATGTTTGTATGTCTTTTTATGAATCAAATTTCTTTCTTCATTTTGAGTTCTTTTTGTTAAATATGCATATTTTTTAAATTCATAAAATTTTTCCTTCTTTTAGAGATAGTTGAGGAACATAAATAACGTTTCTTTAATGTTTAATATTTGTTTTTTCGGTTCCATGTTTTGAAAAGGATTACTATTAATAATAATAATGATGATGATGATGATATTTATTGTGTTTTGTTGCAAACTATAGAATTTGAATAGAATATTGAATCCATCCATGCTAAGATTTCTGGTGCCAATATTCATTAAAAAAAGAAAAAGAAAGGATTTCTTTTGGAAAATTGGTCTCCTATTCATCAAGTGGTATATTTATTTTGTTTTGTTTGAACTTTAAAGTGTTGACTGTTGAGGGTGTAGCTAGCCTTGATATATATAATTTTACAAGCCAAAATTGATATATATTGTCATGGTTTTACTAACGCATGTCTTTAAAGTATCCATTTATAAATCATTAATTTTTTTTTTTAATGAGAAAATGAAAAGGAGACCAACTTTTTTCACAACTTTTTCAATTTCTCATAAAAAAGTTTTCTAAAATTGATGTTTAATGTACTCGTTTAACCAGACCCATATTATTACGCTTGATAAGTCATATTTGTACTTAATTTTACATACGTGTAGGAACTAGGAACTTGATATTCCAAAATGGATATGGATATTGGGTCCGCTGAATCCTGCTCTTGTTCAAAAGATTGCACTGAAGTTGCTAGCAGTTTGTTTTATTGCAAAATTTGTTGGCAATTAGCTGAAGAACCTATTGTCACTCAGTGTGGAGTGTGGACACCTCTATTGCTGGTCTTGTCTATACAGTTGGCTACGATATTACTCTAAATACAGGGAATGCCCAGTTTGTCGAGCAGTCATCAAGGAACACAAATTGGTTCCTCTATATGGAATTGAATCACGGGGAAAAGAAGCAAAAGATTTGGACTACGTACCCAAATTCTGAAAAGTCCATTCCCAATCGCCCAATTGGCCCAAGACCCCAACTAATCTTGGCTATATGACATTGGTTACTCTAATTTGCATTTTCTTGATAATCTCAGGTACATATATTTGTAGCTTTGTGAGCGATAAATCTTATAGTAGTGAAAAAGCATATTATGTCACAACTTTTGCTGGTTATCCTGATCAATATTACTTGATTCGACCTCCAAGATTAAATGGTTTAATTTGAACAAGTTAATTATTGTATTAGTTAGCTTGCATTTATTGGTCTAGATACTATTTCAGATATATTTTGCATTCGTTAACAAGACTTTTAATAATCATTTGATTTTTTTTTTCGTGAAATAAAAAGTGAGATTTTGTTTTTTATAGTGGTGATTTCTCTCTCTTCTTTTTTTTTTTTTAAATTTTTTTTATTTTTTTATTGATGTTTGACCTGAACAACTTAACCCAAAGGAAATTAGACCAACTAGTAATTCTCTCATATTTCAAAGAAGGATAATTTAAATTCTATAGACATTAGAAACATTAAGAAGTGTCAGTTACTAGGTTTTTGCCAGTGACATGTAATATAATTGAATTTGATTCTCCATTGGGTTGTTTGGTTTGTATAATGTAAAATTGCGTTGTAATTTTCGCATTCTAATTTCATTTTTGTAGTCATTTTTACATTTGAGCTCTCATTGTGGAACCATTCCCCATACCTCTTTCACTGAAATGCTTTCATGTATTGGTTTCCAAACTTAAGTCGCACTCCATTCACCCAACATAAATTTGAGAGAGGTTGTTAGAATATAAATCTAATTAACTTAGGGCCATTGCTTTAGGTTTCTTGTATTTTAAAATGCATCTCCCAAAGACACGAACTAGTATCTATATCTAAAGACTTATTGTAAGACTAGAAAATTTATCATTCCATTTTTCACAACTATTTATATATCATATTGTAACTAGTTGTTTGTTATTTTCACATGAACCAATAATTTTTTTGTCACTACTTCTAATCTGTTACATTAGAGTCATTTGTATATATTAAGAGGATTCAGAAAATTAGTTATGACTTCAAAAAAGTCAAAAACACCTCTAGTCTAATTAGATAATTTTTATTCTTAAAAAATTAAAAATTGGGTTAAAATTGTAATTTAACAAAAAAAAAAAAAAAACTATTAGAGAAACTTTTTTCCTAATTTTTTTTCCTTAAAAAATAGAGTCCGAATTTAGTAAGGATGTGGTGTCATGTTTTACATCATCCAATAAGTAATTGCTACATCAGTATTTTTTACTTAAAATTCAATTCATCCTACCACACCAAATAATATCTTAATAAATTTCCAATTTGGTTGGATTTATATATGAGTATTAGAATTAATTGGGTATGATTGGGCTTATTCTTAAATATGTGATGTGGGGCCCAGTGGTTCATAGGCCCGGCCCAATCGCTTATGAGGAGTCCACCGGCCCAAACCGAAGGAGATGAGGGCCCAAGTTCGGAACTAGGAAACAAGAAATGGCCCAAAAGGCACGGTAGAGGACGGTTTCGTCCTCGCGAGCCCCAGACCCTTACGGGTTGAAGTGGAATATGAGTCAACTTGAAATATCAAAAATATCTAGGAGGGTTTGTCTCTAATACCCTTCCTCGACATGACACTCTTGCCCCCAAAGAAAGCCGGGATCTTAGGCTTTATGGATTATCTCCACCATTGTGGGATTAGACTGATGGGACGAGATATCTGTCTTGGGAAGATCGACCCTACACGTGTACGAAGGACAACGAGCGTAGGCTAGTATAAATGAGAATGCTATGCGGACACGAGGGGGATCCACATCGGCTTCCTCGGAGAAAGAACCAAGGAGAGGGAATTCCGGGCGATGTACGCCGGTCACCATAAAAATCCCACCTGCGGGATCACGGGGACAACACCATTGCTCCTCGGACACGATCCGAGGAGCCCAATCCATCGAGTCACAGGGTTTAAGGGCCTCGAATGTCCAGCCCAAAGCTCATCCCCTGTGCCTGGGCTCCCAGCAGATTAGACTCGAAACAATGTCCTCGTGACCCAACGCCGGCCTTTTAAGCCCACTCTCTACAAATTTCTATTGTGAGGGATCTTTCGCGCGAGGGCCCAACTACGTTGTTGGACTCTCAAAGATTTTGTGTCCCTACAATTGGCGCCGTCTGTGGGAAAGGCTTCCGCGTAGATGCGGGAGATATTTGAGTCAACTCCCTAGCCAGGTGAGGTTTGTGGGATTTCCTCCATCTCCGGCGACATGCAGTTGTTGCTCCAACCCAAACTTTTGCTAGGGGCTACGCCCTGCGGTGTCAACGGCGAGGGCGGTTCTAGGGGCTTCCGGCTTCAAGCCAAATCCCCCTTCCGCCATGGTCTAGGGGCTAATTCTTAAACAGTTTTGGACAGAACCAAGGCATTGCATGGTCTTCGGACTCAAGCCCGTGGGGAAACCAAGTACAACAAGAATTCCTAAACAGTTTTGGACAGAACCAAGGCATTGCATGGTCTTCGGACTCAAGCCTGTGGGGAAACCAAGTACAACAAGAATTCCTAAACAGTTTTGGACAGAACCAAGGCATTGCATGGTCTTCGGACTCAAGCCTGTGGGGAAACCAAGTACAACAAGAATTCTTAAACAGTTTTGGACAGAACCAAGGCATTGCATGGTCTTCGGACTCAAGCCTGTGGGGAAACCAAGTACAACAAGAATTCTTTGATTTTGGACAGAACCAAGGCATTGCATGGTCTTCGGACTCAAGCCCGTGGGGAAACCAAGTACAACAAGAATTCCTAAACAGATTTTGGACAGAACCAAGGCATTGTATGGTCTTCGGACTCAAGCCTGTGGGGAAACCAAGTACAACAAGAATTCTTAAACAGATTTTGGACAGAACCAAGGCATTGCATGGTCTTCGGACTCAAGCCTGTGGGGAAACCAAGTACAACAAGAATTCTTAAACAGATTTTGGACAGAACCAAGGCATTGCATGGTCTTCGGACTCAAGCCCGTGGGGAAACCAAGTACAACAAGAATTCCTAAACAGATTTTGGACAGAACCAAGGCATTGCATGGTCTTCGGACTCAAGCCTGTGGGGAAACCAAGTACAACAAGAATTCTTAAACAGTTTTGGACAGAACCAAGGCCTTGCATGGTCTCCGGACTCAAGCCTGTGGGGAAACCAAGTACAAAAAGAAATTCTTAAAAGTTTTGGACAGAACCAAGGCATTGCATGGTCTTCGGACTCAAGCCTGTGGGGAAACCAAGTACAACAAGAATTCCTAAACAGTTTTGGACAGAACCAAGGCATTGCATGGTCTTCGGACTCAAGCCTGTGGGGAAACCAAGTACAACAAGAATTCCTAAACAGTTTTGGACAGAACCAAGGCATTGCATGGTCTTCGGACTCAAGCCACGTGGGGAAACCAAGTACAACAAGAATTCTTAAACAGTTTTTGGATAGAACCAAGGCATTGCATGGTCTTCGGACTCAAGCCTGTGGGGAAACCAAGTACAACAAGAATTCTTAAACAGGTTTTTGGACAGAACCAAGGCCTTGCATGGTCTCAGACTCAAGCCTGTGGGAAACCAAGTACAAAAAGAAATTCTTAAAAGTTTTGGACAGAACCAAGGCATTGCATGGTCTTCGGACTCAAGCCCGTGGGGAAACCAAGTACAACAAGAATTCTTAAACAGTTTTGGGAGAACCAAGGCCTTGCATGGTCTCCGGACTCAAGCCTGTGGGGAAACCAAGTACAAAAAGAAATTCTTAAAAGTCTTGGACAGAACCAAGGCATTGCATGGTCTTCGGACTCAAGCCTGTGGGGAAACCAAGTACAACAAGAATTCTTAAACAGTTTTGGGAGAACCAAGGCCTTGCATGGTCTCCGGACTCAAGCCTCGTGGGGAAACCAAGTACAAAAAGAAATTCTTAAAAGTTTTGGACAGAACCAAGGCATTGCCTGGTCTTCGGACTCAAGCCTGTGGGGAAACCAAGTACAAAAAGAATTCTTAAACAGTTTTGGACAGAACCAAGGCATTGCATGGTCCTCGGACCCAAGCCCGTGGGGAAACCAAGTATAAAGAAAACAATACAAGCTCCGGACAGAACCAAGGCCTTGCATGGTCCTCGGACCCAAGCCCTGGGGAAACCAACCGCTTAAAAGGAGAAACTGGATTACATGGATTCTCTGTTTTGCCCCGGATCCTCAACACTAAAGGGGCTAGTATGGGATGGAGAAATGCGTTCCCAAAAGCACAACCGAAGTCGTGCAACGCTCGGGCAATCCCTTGGATGAATTATTTAAAAATTTGTCGTCTTCATGCAATATTCTCGTGCTTGCTACGAAACGTTCAACTACTACCCAGGTTAGTTTCCTAAAGTCAACTTACTATCAATTATTATTATGTCCGCTAATATAGGTGAGTTAGAAGGAGTTAGAACGAATTGAATCGTGTTTCAAGGGGCTCCTGCCTAAATATCGATGAGAGAAAGCACATACAGGAGTACACTCATTCAAGAGGTGGTGCGCCAAAAGAACAATACCCAAAAAAGATATATAAACTTCTATTTTTATTACGACCACGAAGAAAGAGTACGAGTGTAGAATGAAAGGTGGAATCACTGCGTCAAAGCTTACTACATAAGTACTACATGAGCAAAGAAAAAGAAAAATACAAGAAAGTCAGAGAAAGCCGAGGAGGTATGTCGGAGGAGAGGTTGGCTACGACTCCGAGATCTCATTTTTCCTTCGCGCTCCTACATGCCCATAACTCAGGCAGCCAAAGAAGCCCAACTTGAACCTAACACCGTTGAAGAAAAGGTGTAGGGAGTGGGAGACGAGGGGCTTTCTCTAAATATTCGCCTGCTACATAGTAGAGGCGATGATGGCGAGAACCTTCCTTCGACACACCAAAATTCTGGCGTGAGCGAAACCCGCTTCGGATTTTGACTAAAAGAGGGAGAGACGCCGCTCCCCTCGAACGAGATGGAGTACTCTCCCGAGCTTGTGCTTCTGTGCCCATACCTTCATTGTTGTAAGCCACGTGAGGATAGGGCGTCATGCGGTGGAGGCAGCTCTTCCTTCCTAACCCTCGCTTTCAACATTTTTACACCAAGAAAAGAGAGCTCCGGATATGAGGAGTATGATGTGAGACAAAACTACAAGGATGGGTGTATATATAAAGCAATCCTTTCCCTCCTGTTTATCCGAAAAGACAAGATGATGGCAGTCAACTCACGCGGCATCCCAAGGAGCACTACGAGACAAAGTGGTCTTGGCTCAACTTCCAACGTCAATCGCAGCCCACGAGTCTCAAGGAGCCTCGTAAAGCGCCTCGATCCTTGGGACATCGATAAATACTACATGCCCAGAGGTTGCGGAAATATCTCCTTATCCGCGGATTAATTGAACTCGCGCCCAGGCCCACTTTGCGTGAAGGCCCAAGGATACCTTGTTTAAGCGCCGGGAAAGGCCCGCATGGTCCCGGACTCAAGCTAAAGGGGAAACCAAGTACCCTTGGACAGAACCTAAGGCTTGCATGGTCCCGGACTCAAGCTAAAGGGGAAACCAAGTATTCTTGGACAGAACCTAAGGCTTGCATGGTCCTCGGACTCAAGCTAAAGGGGAAACCAAGTACCCTTGGACAGAACCTAAGGCTTGCATGGTCCTCGGACTCAAGCTAAAGGGGAAACCAAGTACCCTTGGACAGAACCTAAGGCTTGCATGGTCCTTGGACTCAAGCTAAAAGGGAAACCAAGTATTCCCGGACGGAACCTAAGGCTTGCATGGTCCTCGGACTCAAGCTAAAGGGGAAACCAGTACCCTTGGACAGAACCTAAGGCTTGCATGGTCCTCAGACTCAAGCTAAAAAGAGGAAAATCTGGAACCAATAAAGACGCAAGTCTCGGACTCAAGCGTAAGGGAAAAATCAAGTACACAAGATAAAACGTATAAGTCCTAAACAAAACTCAGGTTTTGCAAAGTCTTCGGACTCAGGTTTCTCGGGAAATCAACTACTTGAGCGAAGAAATCTATCGGTTTAAATACTAGAAAGAGTCAAAGCTCGCATATCGTGGAAGAGGACCGAATAGCCCGATGATCATCAACCTAAGGAGGCCGTTCGTCCGATGGGCAACATGTCCTCGGACAATCGCTTCTTACATCTTATCGAGCACCTAACACTCATCACGGCTAATTTTGAGATAAGTCCTATTCCCTACGGGTGGTCGATTGTTATGTTAAATTATAATTATGTTAAAATTATCGTGGCATCTTTTTATCAACGATTACATTGGCATTAGTCATTATTGATTCAAATGCTATACTATTATGCCGAAAGCAGCGCTTTCACAATTATTAGAATATATAAATAAGACACACGAAATAGAGAAACAATAATTTTTATTAATATGAAAAATGGTTACAACATACAAGAAAGGGCTTAAACAAGCCTATACAAAAAATGAATTGCTAAAAAGCAATAACAGATTTGTAATACAAATAAATAAATCATCAGTGTCTTCTCGAACTAGTCTCCAAAGTCTCTCTGAAATCTCTCGCCTCGGTGTTTGCTCATCCCAAGAGAAGATCCTTATACAAAAATAATGAAGGAGAAGGAAGAAGAATTGGAACACATGGAAGCACTTCAAACAAACTCTTGTCATTTGAAGAGTGCAAAGGAAGAAGATGGAGGGGATGAATGAAGAAGATGGAGGACATGAGCAAGGGAAGGAGGAGAAGAAGAGGGAAGCAATGAAAAGAAAATAAAAGGAGCAAAAGAGAGAGAAGGGGAGCCAGATTAGGTATGCTCATGAGAGAGCGGATGGAGATGACAAGGAGGTTTTCAACTCGGTCACACCGGGAGCGGGGTGTGACGAGCCCCGCTTCGGATTTTGGCTAAAAGGATGGGGAGACAAACCTTGAGTCTCCGCCACCCTTGCCCCGACCGAGCCATTTTTAGTCTTGTTAGGGCATGGTGTTTTCGGGAAAGGTAGGATTGGTCATGGTTGGTCACTATGGGGAACGAGTTATCAAATAAGGAACAACTGGACGGAAGAAGTGAATTCTCGAGAAGAGTATGAGGGATTCACGTATGAGAGAATCACCTTCTTGCCTTCTCTCTTTATATAGGGAGAAAGACGAAAGTA
Source organism: Quercus dentata (assembly GCA_028216015.1). Classification (NCBI taxonomy): domain Eukaryota; kingdom Viridiplantae; phylum Streptophyta; class Magnoliopsida; order Fagales; family Fagaceae; genus Quercus; species Quercus dentata. The sequence goes on along the minus strand of CP116454.1, from coordinate 47,053,278 downwards.
CGTGATACGCTCCGATCCTCTAAGGAAACCGCTCATAAATGTGAATCTGTTTCATTTCTCCAAGCTATCCGTAATCTTTGGATTTATGAGGCCTCGTAAAAGGAAAGAATTAAAAGCGCATTACGGATAACCAAACGGAATAAACGCATCGCGCATAAGTCGAGGGAAGCCTCTCGAGACCCGGCGCATTTCTTGGGGAAATGAAAAGTCGCCAACGTAGATCAAGGGCCGAATTAAATGAGCCGCCATAGAGGTTTTCAGTAACATCAAAACCCATCTTTCCAACCGAGGGGTTGGACAAGAGGGTTTTGAGGGGCTATTGTGGGGCCCAGTGGTTCATAGGCCCGGCCCAATCGCTTATGAGGAGTCCACCGGCCCAAACCGAAGGAGATGAGGGCCCAAGTTCGGAACTAGGAAACAAGAAATGACCCAAAAAGGCACAGCCGAGGACGGTTTCGTCCTCGGCAGCCCCAGACCCTTACGGGTTGAAGTGGAATATGAGTCAACTTGAAATATCAAAAAATATCTAGGAGAGTTTGTCTCTAATACCCTTCCCTGACATGACACGCCCCAAAGAAAGCCGGGATCTTAGGCTTTATGGATTATCTCCACCATTGTGGGATTAGACCGATGGGACAGATATCTGTCTTGGGAAGATCGACCCTACACGTGTACGAAGGACAACGAGCGTAGGCTAGTATAAATGAGAATGCTATGCGGACACGAGGGGGATCCACATCGGCTTCCGGAGAAAGAACCAAGGAGAGGGAATTCCCGGGCGATGTACGCCGGTCACCATAAAAATCCCCACTGCGGGATCACCGGGACAACACCATTGCTCCTCGGACACGATCCGAGGAGCCCAATCCATCGAGTCACGGGGTTTAAGGGCCTCGAATGTCCAGCCCAAAGCTCATCCCCTGTCCTGGGCTTCCAGCATTAGACTCGAAACAATGTCCTGTGACCCAACGCCGGCCTTTTTAAGCCCACTCTCTACAAATTTCTATTGTGAGGGATCTTTCGCGCGAGGGCCCAACTACGTTGTTGGACTCTCAAAGATTTTGTGTCCCTACATGTGATAAGATGATATGGCGTGTTGAGATTGAAACGGTAAAATATGAGTTTTACACCACATTCTTACAAAATTTAGTTTTAAATAAATAAATTTAAATTAAAAAATATATTAAACTCAGAATAAAAAAAAGTCTCACTGAGAAATTAAAGTTGTGTCACAGTAATTGTGTAATTAGATTATCTCATATCTAAAGCCACGTCAACTGATAAAACGGAGCGTAGCGCCGCCCTTTGCACGAGATATACAAAATATCTGGTTTTGGATAAAGTAACAGACAGCTATGGTTGTTACACTTCACTTCAAACCTCAGTTCCGAAACTGAGAGACCACAAGTTCCATAATTTCTAACAATGGTGGCTCTAACTCTGAGTCCCACAAAAACCCTTTTCCTCAATTCCCATCTTCTTCACTCCACCTTCAAACCCCACTTCATTAATCCATACATTACCAAAACTCAGAGTCTCCACAGTTCGAGGTTTCTCTCATTCAACTTAGTTACTTGCAAGCTGAAGTCACCTCAAGATATCAAGAACAAGGACAAGGACATATCCAAGAAGATTGTGTTGTCAGAGGCAGCACCGTCACTAGCGGAGAAAGGTGGTGATGGTGGTGGTGGGGGTGAAGGCAATGGAAATGGGGAGGTTAAAGCAAAGTCAGGAGGTAATTTGATGAGGTTGGTGAAGAGGTTCCCCAGAAAGGTTCTGGGGGTTTTGTCTAATCTGCCTTTGGCTATTGGAGAAATGTTCGCTGTTGCTGCTCTAATGGCCCTTGGTATGTTGTGTTAGTATTTGTTCTTTTCTCTTTTTGGGAATTGGGTACAGTTGGGGTGTGTGTTAGTTAGAAGCTGAGAAATTGTTTCGATTTTCTTTATTTTTTGAATACATAGATTGATAATTGTGTAATGTTAGTGGCATGGTTTAGTACTCCAAAAAATTAACTTTCATACTCTTTACTTGTACACAAAATTGCCACTGATAGAGTTCAAAGTTTATGACACTAGGTCTTAAAAGTGTAGAAATTTGTGATTTGAGGAAGAAAAGAGAAGGGAGAAAACATGATAGTTTACGTGGTTCGGCCTTGTGGCCTACATCCATGGGACAAGAGTCCAAAACGCTACATTTTCTCATAAATTTTTCTTGATAATACATTACCATGGAATCCTTATTTATAATGAAGAGTATACACAAATGACAATGTCAATTTAAACTTGAATTGCGTATTGATTGCATAAATCTCATGATATTCTATAGCAAACAATTTCTTCATTTATTAACCAATCCCATTATATTCTCTGGCAATTAATAACTTGATTTGGTCTTCAATAATTGGACAGTGAATTCTAATTTCCAACAAAAGGACCTAGGAGATGAGATTTTACGACATAAAGGGATAGCCATGTTGTCAAACTGCTTTAGCTTCATAAAGTATTGTCTGTAATTTTGCCCTGATGTGTTATAATTAGAAATTGGTCTTGTATTTATGTGATGCTTCTACAGGTACTTTCATTGATCAAGGTGAAGCTCCAGACTTCTATTTTCAAAAGTACCCTGAAGACAATCCTGTATTGGGATTTTTCACTTGGAGATGGGTTCTCACCCTTGGGTTTGACCACATGTACTCATCTCCCGTTTTTCTTGGAACATTAGTTCTCCTGGGTGCATCGCTCGTGGCCTGCACTTACACAACACAGATACCCCTGGTTAAGGTCGCAAGAAGGTCTAATTGAATGATTGTTATTATTATTTATTATTTTGCTTTCTCACATTTGGGTCCTCTTTGGCTTAGAATGAGTTGGAGAAACCTTTCAATCACAGAACTTGGTTGATATTTATATATGCAGATGGAATTTCTTAGACTCTTCTGAGGCTATCCCCAAGCAGGAATATTCAGACACTTTACCTAGAGCATCAGTTCAAGATTTAGGTGTTCTTCTGATGGGAGCGGGATATGAGGTCATACAATCTTATTATTGCTTGCTTTATTTTCTTTCTCATTCTCATTTTGTGTATGTGTGCACATGTATGTTTCTTTTTTCCTTAAATTAAGTAGTGTAAGTTTTTGTTTCCATACATTCATCCCTCTTCTACACTTAAAACAAAATTTGATGCCTGTTCTTTTGGCTAGGCTTGCATTTTACCTGCTCAAGGTATGAAATTCTGATGGTAGTTTTTACTAATGATGTCCTGCGTGCAATCTGTTGTTTGGTTGCTGTAGGTATTCCTGAAAGGACCATCTTTATATGCCTTTAAGGGGCTTGCTGGTCGGTTTGCCCCTATTGGAGTACATTTAGCAATGCTTCTCATAATGGCCGGTGGAACTCTTAGTGCAGCTGGGAGCTTCAGAGGTTCAGTCACAGTTCCACAGGGACTGAATTTTGTTGTTGGAGATGTATTAGGCCCGACTGGGTTTCTCTCTACTCCCACTGATGCTTTCAATACTGAGGTTCATATTAACAGATTCTACATGGATTACTATGACAGTGGAGAGGTAGATGTTGATTTTGTATTGACATCAGTGAAAAACCATAAGGGGAAAAACCTTATTACGAGTTTATTAGTTTTGCATCAAATTCTTAATTTGATTGAACACTTCCTGTCAAATTTTTATTGGAAAAAATTCATTTTTTTTCTCTGACTGTATTTTTCAATGGGACCCTTCCTTAAGTCGTTAATCCAATGGATGAGAGTAAGTCTTCATGAGCTCATCAATTGGGATCCCTATAGCTGATTTGAAATATGTTCCTTTAGTAATCTCTATAGTGATGGTCCCTCTCACTTTTCTTACTCATTGCTAGACATTTTTTGTGTTCTTTCTTTGGATTTATAGGTGTCCCAGTTTTACACTGATCTTTCACTCTTTGACCTTGATGGGAAGGAGATAATGAGGAAAACAATTAGCGTAAATGATCCTTTAAGGTATGGTGGAATCACTATATACCAGACAGATTGGAGTTTTTCAGCACTGCAAATACTTAAGGATGATGAAGGACCTTTTAATCTGGCAATGGCACCCATAAAGATCAATGGAGACAAGAAGCTTTTTGGGACTTTCTTACCAGTTGGAGATGCCGAATCGCCTAATGTAAAAGGAATGTATGTATTTTTCCACCACTACACACACTCGATATAAGATATATGTATTCCAATTATATATATGCTCATTCTCTTTAGGTTATGGGAAAAAAGCATGTTGTCCATATAGCCCTGTATTTTGTCTTTTCAGTATTTTCCCTTCACTCTAATATCCTTTTCCCTTTTTCATTTGGATTCAGATCAATGCTTGCTCGTGATCTACAATCAATTGTCATATATGATCTGGAAGGAAAATTTTCTGGAGTTCGACGGCCTGGCTCTAAGCTCCCGATTGACATAGATGGTTCAAGAATTGTTATCGTAGATGCAATAGGCAGCAGTGGCCTTGACCTGAAGGTGATGACTCAAATTAACTGCTATACTAACAATATAGGATTTTCTTTGACTACTTATTTGTATTTGTGTTGGAACTAAACATGGTTTTTTCTCAGACTGATCCTGGGGTGCCAATTGTTTATGCTGGATTTGGTGCTCTAATGCTCACAACTTGCATCAGTTTTCTATCTCATTCACGGGTAAAACATCTTTTTACATGATAGAGGTGGCTGTATATGTTTCAAAAATAGTAATTATATACCTGAATTATAAAGGTTCATAATAATGTTGTATTTGGTCATACTGATCTGGCTATAGTTACAATTTACATATATATAAATTGAGTGGGTTTCAATTAACTCAATCGGTAAAGGCTTTTATCGTCGAATAAGAGATTTGGGGTTCGAACCCCGCCTACACCAAAAATCGATTGGTGTTGTTACTTAAGAATATATATCAAAATTTGAATGTGGTTCTGGACTTAAGAATGGTAATAACAAAATTAATAAATTGAATTTCTTGCATCATTACTTTTACACTGTAAGGGTACAATGTGTTAAAATTTCTGTTTTCTTTTTATTAATAATTCTATTTTTGGTTTGATATTGCCATAATTGAAACCATGATTCCAATTTAATACATACTCATCTTTTCCCATATTTTTTTCCTTGAACATCCAAAAGATTTGGGCCTTACAAGATGGAACTATGGTTGTCGTTGGAGGAAAAACTAATCGAGCAAAGGCTGAATTTTCAGAGGAGATGGACCGCTTGCTTGATCGAGTTCCAGAAATAGTCGAATCATCTCGTTCCAAGGAACCTGATAATGTTAGTGGCTAGTTTATGAGGCATTTTAGATGGAAAGAGAGAACACTTGTAGTGGGTTGATAGATGCAATTTTAAACTTTGAAGTAAAGCAGAGAGGTGGCTTGAATACAATCAGACATCCAGCTCTCTAATTAACGGCACCGCTCCATCCCAATTGAACTAAACTTTGGCACAGAAGGTGAATTTATCTTTCCAAATGTATAGTTGCAGAGTCCACAGCCAGGTTTTGAGACACAAATTTTACAGTCTTTTTCTGCTGAATTGCTTATCCTCCAATTATTTCACTCACCATACAAGATGTAAATTTTTGACTGAAAAAATATCATAAATACAATATCATTCTTTACTGTCTAGGTCTACATTCCATTATTTTTTGTGATTCATGTTGTTTGATAATTCAGACTCTAAAGATTGAGAGTTTGTCACTGCCCTATTTTTATTATAATAACTTTTGTCTTTGATTGCAGATGGTTGATAAATTTCTTTCCTCATTTTAAGTACTCATGATATTGGAGTCAAACATATATTTTCTAGTATTTGGTAATTTGCATTTTCCAATTGGAGTTGTGATGAGCTTGTACTTGAGTAGTACTGGGTGCTAACTAGCCGAAGTTTGATAATTGCAGAGAAGTTGTGGACTAAAAATAGACGTGTACAAGCCCATTGTATGATCTAGTCAAGCCCAAAGTATGTTTTATTATCCTTATTCAGGTTTTTTCTACTAAGAAATAAGAATCCTAATGTTACTTGTATTAAAAAACCTAATCCATTTTTGTAGTGCAAGTAATAAGTCCATTAAACCAAATCACGTTAATTCCATGTATTTCTCTTGAATTTTTGATTCTCTTCGTATATTTTTTCCATTTACTTTAACAATTAAAAAGCAAGTATTTAGCGTCGACTAGATTTATCAAATTAATTTGATCAATCGATCTCTCATCATCTATTTTTGGGTAACTCAAGTGTTCATATTGACAAATAATTGTAATTTTCAAATCCACATAAAAGGATAATATATATATATATATATATATATATATATATAAAAGCTAAAACAAAGCATTTATTGTTGTTATGTTTCAATTGAGTCATATCATCCACTTATTTTTTATCTTTTCTTTTCTCTTTTTAAACTTTTCTTCTTCCAATTCTCAAAAAAAAAAAAAAAAAAAAAAAAAATTTTTTTTTTCTCCTTGTTAGTTCACATCTATTGTTACATTTCTTTCAACTTTTCTCCTCCCTTTTTGCCTCTTTATCTCTCCACTACTTTATGCTTTACCGTTACACTTCCTTCATCCTTTAATCTTTCTTATATTTTGACTCTTCTTCTCCCTATTTTATTATGTATAAATTTGATATTATTTCTTCCATTCAAACCATATTTTTCCCACACAAAAATGTGAGTACTCTCTCTCTCTCTCTCTCTCTCTCCTTTCTTTTGGTGGATTCTTGTTCTTCATTATAACTCTAATTAAGGTTGATGGTTCCCTTTTTTTTAATATGTGTTTTGGTATTGTGTGTGTGTGTGTGTTTTATTTTTATTTTTATTTTATTTCCCATCAGAAAAGTCTTCTCTTTCCCTCTTATAACTTTGATTGAATTTTGGTTTTGGTTAATACTTAGATTTTTTTTTTTAAAGAATTTGAAATTATATCAAAACACAATCTACATGGCTATGAATTTGAATATTCTTACCAATTGTTTGAGTAATAAATTATTATTATTAAGTCTATTTTTTATTCCTTTGATTTCATTTTAATTTTGGTTAAGATAACATTGTAATTTTGTTATGAGTTTTAATTATTATTATAATTTCATTATTCCTTAAGAGATGAGAAATTTGAATAATAAATTTGAAATTTATAAAGTTTAGTTGTATATTAGGCAAATATAACACATTACAATAGAAGTTAGAAGAATAAGGTTCACCTTAAAAAAATATTAATAAAAAAAAAAGAATGATATATTTATAGAGATAAAAAGATAAAAAATAGCTGTATAAATCCTTTTTTTTTTTTTAAATAGACAATATTTGTAATGTGTAGAATGAGTGAGAGAATAACAAATTTGAATCTAATACGAAAAAACACATTTGGCAATTGTTCATTTTAAAATAAGGGAGTGTTGTGTTGCGTGGTTAACTTAGTTCTAAAACTTAGCACCAAAAGAGTTATACACGCACATGGGAGTCATAATTGAATATACAGAGCCGAGGGTATGTGGGAAGAGAATTAAAGTTGACCTCAGGGTCCACGGCCTAAGCTATATATGCAATATACAACTAAACTCATGTATGTAATCTCCTTATTTTTAGTCACGGTTTTTACGATTAGTATTTTATTTACTATCTTTAGCATCTTTTTTTTTTTTTTTTTTTTTTTTTTTTTTTTTTTTTCAATTTTTGCTTTGTTCAACTTTTCATTTTCTTCAACTATTGTCTTATTAATTCAATCTTTCATCTCCTCTAATCATTTAAAAAAAAAAAATTTCATTTGATTCTCTCTATAGATTTTAAAATTTTCTCATTTATATCTTCTTAAACTCTACAGTTTTGTGAAACCTTTCATCTACTTCCACCATTCCTCTTCCATCTTAAATTTTATATAAATTTTTTACTATTTCATTTCCACCCCTCTCCTTTATTCCTTCCAAGTTGTCCACGACAAAATAGGTCAATACTCTCTCTCTCTCCAATTTTGTTCCTCTATTGGTGGATTTTTTTTTTTCCAACCACTTATTTTAAGGATTCCAATTGTAAGATATCTAATGATGAAATCGTCGCTGAAATTGAGATCTAATTCAAAGAAAAATATATCAAATATGTGGAGTTTCTTTTTGTATATTTTCTACTAAAGGTTCTTTTTGTTATTGTTGACTTAATTGTCACATCACATTTGTTTCTTTTTTTGATAATTTGTATAGACTTTTATGCATATTTAGTTATTTTGGTATTCCAATTCTTGATCACAAGTTCTTTTTTTCTTTATCTCATTGGTTTGATTTGATTTGGGTTAATAATTAGTTGTTTTGCAAGTTAGAATTTGATTTTTTTTAGTGATCCATTTAAATGTTAAATTATGAGACTTTACTAAATTTTGTTTATTTTTTAATCTTTTTGGGTGAAAAAAATTGTAGTTTTTGTAGAGAAAGTATTCTTAATAGTTGTATTAGAAGTAATTTATAATGCCATTTATTTAATGAAAAGCAAAGGTTAGTCAAATGAAAATAATCAAATGATGACATATTTTAGCTTTTGCAATTATATTTCATTATTATTATTTTACAACTATGCATATATAGAAACTTAATTCTAATTGTTTATTTGATAATCTTTTTTGGTGGATGAATTTGTAATTTCTACAAAGAAAATAATCTCAATAGATTATCAACAACAAATTGTTTTCCTAATTGGTCCAGTTAATCATTGTTAATGATAGGGGTATTTTCGTCCGTCAAGGTTGTCAGGACACGTGGACCCATCCAGGTAGATTTCACTCCCAATGGGACCACAATCAAAGACCCATCAGGTAGCTCTTGTATGTGCCCAATGGGTGTTTTGCACATTGTTTGGATAGTCGACGGATGATTCATAATCCTAACAAATGGATGGGCACATTGACGATTGAACCTGCTGGGTCCCACAAATATTTACGTATTCCTCACTCATGTATCCCTACATGGAAATAACTTGCACACTGCGTCCAAAGACCTTACTACGCATTCGTATCTTCCCTATATGGGAAGAGAAGCCCTAAGATCTTGGAACCTTAAACTCTAGATCTTCTCTACAAGGAAACCTCTTGCATTCATGGGATCTTTGTCAAGCTATACACCACTATATAAGCACCAAACCTCCCTTTCCTTAGGGTATGCGAAATTTCTCCCAACTCTTGCATCCTTGAGTTCTGAGAGATTCTTCTATCACCGACTTAACATTCAGAGGGTTTTTGGCTGGCACACCACCGGTGTTCTTTGTAGGTTCTTCATCCTTTTTGTTCTTCAGGTACCCTATCGTTGCGTGTTTGGAAGATCAACTCATTGACGATTTTTGTACATCATCAGTTAAGCTTTGTTAATATTTTAGATATGTTTTTCGGAGTTTTGAATTAAAGGGTAGAAAAAATAGGGTTTGAGAAAGTTTGTTTAAAACTAAAAGAATAATTTCCAAATTTTATATACTTTTTAATGATACACAAAATGTTATAAATGAATTTTATTAAAAAATAAACATGTTCACTAAATTGCCTTTGAATTCCAAAAAAAATTGTATTGTTCCCATTTTGGTATGATATAAATTCTAAATATTACATTTTTTATTGTTCCTATAATAAATGAAAACATGATTATGAAATACATTATTCTTATTAAATTAGACTAAATTGCAAAAAAAAAAAAAATGAGATTACCATAAAAGAATTATCACGCGCAACACGCGGATTTACGACTAGTTGTAAATAATAACTTTAGGCGGTAAGATTTCTAATTTTGGAGCCGTAATTGAGATGAGAAGTGGCCCTAGTAAACAAGAATGGGGAACAACTCAGGATTATGAAAAGCTTTAGAAGTTAACTAAGGTCATCAATAAAGGTATTTTTTTTTTTTTGAGAGAGAGAGAGAGAGTTTCAACCTATGACGTCTGTTCTTGATGATAACTCTTTATTATCAGAGCAAGACACCAATCAGTTTTTGGTGTAGGCGGGGGATTGAACTCCAAGTCTCTTATTCAACTATCAGAGACGTTACCACTTGAGCTATTATATTTTAGCATGCTTGTGAAACATGTCCTAACATCCTCAGGAAAAAAGGAAAAAAGAAAAAGAAAAAAAGAAAAAGTGGAGCATCACTTTCCATCAAATGGTAAGTGGGGCAAATTGTACAAAGCCAAGAACTAAAAGTCAGTAATTTCAAAAACCTTTATTGTACTAGGATTTTTCTCATGTGTGTGCGCGTGTGCTTAAGATGTTTCTCATGGACATATCAAGTGAGCTAGCCTTTTGCACGTCTTTATGGAAGTCCTAATTCCATTCTTTTCATCTCCTAATACAACAATGACGGAGCTCAATTATCAAATCTCGTTTGATAATTTTTTGGGAATCATACAATGTAATTAACTACTTGGTTCATAAATTATTTTAGTCAAGAGCAGATAGAAACAAGCCTTGTGAGTTACAATTGAACATTTTCATGCTTGCTTCACACATCTGAAATGAGTGTTAGACATTGATATAAGAAAAAATATTGATAAGTATTGAAAAAAAAGGACTAAGAAAATAGTACAATAATAAACATCCATAAAAATAGCATTAAGGCAAAGTAACTTCACTGATTCCACCAGTTAACTATCAAAACATATGAAAAATTTGTTGATGCATTGCATTCCCTTTTCATGATATCTTTGAAGACTCATCTTGAAGAAAAAACTAAAGTCTAGATATTAAGTTTAATGTTTGTGTTTGTCCAAGCCTTTTATGATTAAAGCAAAAAAAAAGGTTAAATTTTTTTTAAGAAATTAATATAATATAATTGAATTCAAACACAGATTAATTAAGCTTTTCAATTTAGTAGTGTTCCAATGTCTAATCCCAAGATTATACCCTCCTCCAAACCAAAACGGATTTATCACCATAGGTCCATAAACAAAAAACAAAAAAACAGTGAAGGCTTAAGTTTACAGCTAGGATAATCAGGGAAGATAGGAGCATTGACCCCTCAGGCCAAAGCATAGCACAACAGATCAACTACTTTTCTCAATTAGTTGTTGGCAATGGGTCCAGAGGTGGATAAACTTGGAGCTTACACCCATCCTTCATCTGCAATTGTTGGAGCATCTTTGCTGATTCTCGATCCCTCAAGGCACTCAAACTTGGGAAAGCAACTGAGTCAGGTTCTCCAACATTATGTGAATTGCAACTTGCAAGGCAAGGGGCTACATTTTTAGTAGTCTCCAAGCTCCTCTCTCTCTCTCAAGCAGAGTATCTTTTAGTTGCATCTTTCACTTTATAAAAAGAAATAAGCAAAAGCAATCTATATATATCTAAAAGCTGAAGCGTAGCATTTATTGTTGTTACGCTCCAGTTAAGCCACATCAACGTTCACCTCATTATCATTTTTTTTTCCAATTTTCCTATAATTGTTTTTAACATTTACTTTTTATTTTATTTTAATATTTACACTTTTTCCAACTTTTCTCCACCCTTACCTTTTCAACTCCCCACTACCCTCTACATAAATATTATTCTTCTTCTTTTCATCTCCCCACTACCCTCTACATAAATATTGTTCTTCTTCTTTCTCTTCATCTTCCTTTAGTTTGTCTCTTCTCATTCACACTCTCTTACTATAAATTTGTAACTATCTATTCCATTCTATGCATGGTTTTCTTTCACAAAAAAAGGTTCTCTCTCTCTTTCTCTCTCTCAATTTTTCGATGAATTTTTTATACATTCTTCTATTTATGCCAAATTACTAATCTTTGGGAATTCTTTTTTTTTTTCTACACTAGAATCATTATGCTCATTTTCTCACTTAATTTAATCGAGTAGTTTGTGAGAATTCAAGTAAAACTAGACAATAAGGAATTTTACGGCATTGGAGAACGCTTATACAATATATACCAGCCAAAAGTTGAAAGTCAGCAAATTAGTGGAGCTATGACTAAGCTTCAAATGGGATTGATGATATTTCCAATGTTCTTTAATTAGCATCCTTATTTCTATTTCTCTATATATGTTTCCTAGAATTAGTAGTAGTCTCATTTTTATTTTCTCTATTATATTCTAGGTAAACCAAGAGTTCTTTAAACTTCCACATTGGTTAATGCCATGTAGATTTGTTTTTAAATTTTTTTTTCTCTTTAATTGTTAAATGTTACCCTTTTTTTGTTCTTTCTTATAATTCTAATTAATGTTGATGGTTCTTTTTTTCTTTTTTTTTGGTTAGTTAAGGTTGATGGTGTATTCTTACAGAGAAAAGAAAAAATTGAAAACAATTGAATTTTGTATAAACCTGTACCTAAGTTATAGATAAACTAACTTAAGGGTAGCAAAATTAAATGAAAAAAAAAAAAAAAAAACTACAGTGCATATTTAATGCAATAAAATCATCATCAAAATTTGGAAAATAGTAGCTTGCCTATGGAGAGAGAGAGAAAGATGGTAAAGAAAAAAAAAATCAGATGTCAATTAGTAACTATTAATCTGAAAACAAAAAGGTTGTAAGGAGAAGAAAAAATAAAAAATAAATATGACCCATATGGAGCTTCAACAATCAAATTCTTTACCGTGCAATAAAATCAACGGTTACATTCACATAAAAAATTGAATCAATAATTATAGACAAATCATAGCAATATATTTAAACTTAAAACTAATCAAACTCTAATTCATAACTAAAAGGAGATGTCCTCATGTAATAATAGAAATTACATAAGAAATAAAGTTAGAAAATTTTAAAATCCCTTTTTTGACATTTCATTTAACTTTATATATGTGTGTGTGTGTGTGTGTAATCTTCATACACAATTACATTTAAAAATCTAATAAATAATGCTACATCTCATTTAACACCTCTGTTATGAAAATCATTAGCCAATAAATATATAATAATAGTAAAAAATGTTATAAATGAAATTATGAAAAAAAGTGATAAAACTAATTAGCTACTATCATTATGAAGTAGTAGTCTATGATTTTACACATCTAAAGAAGTGGAATATATAGAGTTTACTTAAGGTATATGTAAAGATTCACATTAAAAAAAAGATATGTAAAGTTTAAAAAAATGTATATTTTATAAATAAATAAAAAGGTATATGTAAGGTTTTTATTAACTTAAAAGAAAATGAAAAATCAATTATTAACAACAACAATAACAACAACAACAAGAATAATAATAATAATAATAATAATAATAATAATAATAATAATAATAATAATAATAATATAAGGGTAATTACATTCTCCTTCCTTAATGTTTGAAAAAATGACACACTACCTCAAACTTGAAAGGAAAAAATATTTCACCCTTTACATTTGTTTGACCAAACTTAGTTAAATTAATAGTAAAATATTGTGGACTAACTTGCCTGTGCTTAAGGTAGGTTCCAAAATTATCCTTAATTTTAAAATTAAATTCTCTTATTTTAAAATTTTAAATTAAAGTGTATTTCAAAATATTAAGTAATGTCTTTTGCTTTTTTTTTTTCCCCTTTTCTTTTCCCAATGAGTTATGGAGAGATTTTTCATTTCAAATGTTTTGGTATTTTATAAATTTGTATTTTAATTCTAAAATTATGAGTAATGTCTTTACTAACCATGGTTAAACATTTATAAACAGATTCTTAAAAAAATTTATAATATTCTGTTATTAATATAAACAAAATGGGAGAGTGTTATTACTTATTACCCCAAATATATTTAATAAGATTAACCTTAAAAAAAAAATTATCTCGCGCAATGCGCGAGTTTGTGACTAGTGTTACATAAAGATGAAGACAACAAAATCCAAATTAAAATCTAAAGTAGCATATCACAAGACTTCAAAAAAGAGAATTAGCATATCACCTAAAAAGAATTATATAAAGCATTGAAAAGCTAAAAAAAATTAATTTTTGCTAGAAACTCAACAAGGGATATTTACAGCAGGTGAAAGTAGGGGTATTAAACCTAAGTTTCAAGTTCGCCAACAAGCAGAGTTCACTGTCAAGACAGATGACAAATTCAACAATGCCCTACTTTCCCTTTCCTGAATGTCTTCAGAGAATCATCTTGAAGACATAACAACCTCTAGATATTTTGTACACAAGTAATGCTAGTTGTTTTAATAACTTATTTCACAAATTGTTGAGGTGTCAAGTTGTGAGTACTGCAACATCACTTTCACATGGCCCACCACCAACATCATTTTTATAGTGCAGCAATCACCACATACCACCTTAGCGATTCTGAGAATTTTTTTGTGTCACTAAACTTATTGATTCATAAATTCCAAACACACGAGCCAAAACAACCATAAACTATTGATACAACATAAAAATTCTATGATAAATTGGGGCTGCATAACATAATATTCAATTATACATCAGTTTAGGTCATAGTACACAAGTTGCAAGGCCTCTTCATGTTGGATGTCTAACACTTTGATAACGATATCCTCAACTAGCTAGTTAAAATCCAAAAGGACACATGATTTTGTCACATACCAGATAGATTGGAGCTTTTTAGTACCGCAAATACTTAAGGATGATGGACCTTTTAATCTGGCTATGGCACCCCTAGTTACCAATGGAGACAAGAAGCTTTTTGGGACCTTTTTCCCATTTGGAAATGCTGAATTTCCTAATGTAAAAGGAATTTATTTATTTCTCTACCACATCAGCAGTTTGTAAAATAGTTTGTATCTCTAGCATTATTCTTCATATATATGCACATTATCTTAAGGTTATGGGAAAACGTATATTGTGGGCATAGCCACTTATATTTCCTTTTCAGTATTTTCCCTTCTATTTTCATTTTCCCTTTTCCATTTGGATTTAGATCAATGCTTGCCCATGATCTTCAATTAATTTTCATATACAATCTGGAAGGAAAATTTTCTGGAGTTTGATGGCCTGGCTCTAAGCTCCCAAATGAAATAGATGGTACAAAAATTGTTATTGTAGATGCAATAGGCAGCAGTGGTTGGAACTAAAGATAGGATTTTCTTTGATTACTTGTTTTTGTTTGTGTTGGAACTAAAGATGTTTTTTTTTGAGATCGATCCTGGGGTGCCAAATTATGCTGGATTTGTGGCTCTAATGCTCACAACTTGCATCAGTTGTCTATCATATTCACAGGTCAAACTTCTTTACTTGATAGAGGTTTGCTGTATATGTTTTGAAACTTGTAATTATATTCCTGAATTTTTATCAAGGTCCATAATAGTGTTATAGTTGGTCATACTAATCAGGCTATGATTACAATTTACATTTTGATGCCTGTCATAATAATCGGGACTCTCACTTTTATTATATCTTTAGTAAAAAACCAAAGTTGGAATGTTTTTCTATTCTAGTCTAATCTAAGTGTATATGTGTGTGAAGCTCCCTCTTGGAAACTTGAACCTTGGCCCTTGCCCTCCACACCCCGTAAGTACTTATACTTGTAGGTGATACAAATTTATAAATTGTAATTCTTGGTCTATCTCTCATTATCTATTTTTGGGTAACTTTTTTTTTTTTTTTGTTGAACTATTTTTGGGTAACTGAAAGTGTTCATATTGACAAAATACTGTAATCTAAAAATCCACACAAAGGGGTAATTAAAACAATAACTCTAGGTAGAAGCTGATTTCTAGTTCTTGAGCCAGAACTAAGATGAGAAGTGGCCTTTAGTGAACAACAATTGGGAAAAAACTTAAGATTGTGCAAAGCTTGAAACAAGCCCTAACATTCTCAAAAAAGGTGTGTGATTACATACCTACTATATTTCAGCATGCATGTGAAATATGCCCTAATATCCTCAAAAAAATTAGAGGGCCATCACTTTCCATCATATGGTGAGTGGGGCAAATTATATAACCCAAGAGCTATAAGTCAAGAATTTCAACAACTCTGTTGTGCTAGAATTATGATTTTTCTCCTGTGTGTTAAGATGTTTCTCATTGGCAGCTTGTGTAATTGTCCTGGTTAGAACTATCAATCGAGCCATTTTGCTCTTCTTTATGATGAAAAGCCGGAAGAGCATGATGCTCGTGAATTGCAGCAGGAACATGCCGCACTCGGAATTGCAGCTCCAAATGATGTCGTTTGCCTCAACTTGTTCTAAGACAACGATTAAAGGCAAAACTCACCGTTTCATTTAAGGCTTTGTAATACGGCAGCGTTTTCCATTAGAGTAGTGAGATTACACGTGTAATAGGATTATTAGTCCTAATGAAAGTTTGTTATAACAAACTCTCCCTCCGATGTCATCTATATAAACCATCTCGTTGTAATCAGTTTTTTATAGATTGGATTTTAGTTACAGAAATTTCTAGATATTTTGGGAATCTCTCTCATTTTTTTTCATGGTATCAGAGCCCCAAGCATTGAAGCACTCATCCATGGCTTCCACAGACCCAAATTCTTCTTCTGTTCCTACAAATTCAAATGTATCTTTCTCATCTACTACATCCGTAGCTATGGTGAATCCAAACCCATTTGTTAATTCGCAATGTTATTTCTCAAAATGTCATCAATGATGACTGTGAAGCTTGATTACAACAACTATGTTGTTTGGAAGCATCAAATAGAAGTAATTTTGGAGACATATTCAATGATTGATGCCATTGACGATTCAGTTCAAGTACCAGATCACTATCTCAAAGATTCCTCAGGTAATTTCACCTTAGAGGTTAATCCAGCATATGTGAGTTGGAAGAGTCGTGAACAGGATCTATTTACTTTTCTCAATTCTACCTTATCTCCCTCTGTTCTTGCTTTTACGGTGGGTCAAAAATCAGGGAATGGTGTTTGGAAAGTTTTGGAGAAATGTTTTGCTTCCATTTCTAGATCTAGCGTGATGAGTCTTAGAAATGAACTTAATGAAGTAAAGAAAGGCACAGATACTATTGATGCTTATTTTCGGAAGATCAAGTAGATTAGAGATAAATTGGTCTTCAGACGTTGTTTCTTGATGATGAAGAGCTCTTTCATATTGCTTTTGATGGTTTGCCATCAGAGTTTAATTCTTTCAGTTTTGCAATTAGGACTAGAAGTGATGTCTTATCTGTTGAAGAGCTGAACACACTACTTAATGCCGAAGAAAGAGCTATCAAGAAGAAATCTCATGTTGTTGATGCAGCTACTATGGCTATGGTTGCAAAGTCAATCAAGCCAAAGTCAGAGACCACAATGTCAAGTCTGTGGAAAGAATGGACATACGGGTCTTGATTGTTATCATAAGATGGATTTTTCTTTCTAGGGTAAACATGCTCCATCTAAATTGGCAGCAATGGTGGCTAATTCAGCTCAGGTTCATGGTGCAAATGGATGGCTCATAGACACAAAGTTGTTCGAGATCATGTAACACCTAATCTAGCCAATTTGTCACTTCAAAGAAGAACCCACATCCGGTACATCGAGAGATCATTATAGAGAGGGTCAAGAACTCCCTGTCACACACATTGGTAGTGGTGAGTTATGTACTTCTTCTCATAATTTTAGGCTTGATGGCATATTACGAGTACATGACCTTGCTTCCAATTTACTCTCTGTTCATAAACTTTGTTTGCAAAACAATGCCTTTTGTTATTTTGATGCTTATAGATTTTCAATCCAGGATTTACCTACGGGGAAGATCCTTTACAAAGGCTTATGTAAAGATGGTGTCCATCCCATTCCTTCACCATCATCTCTCCACTCTTCCTCCACCGCAAACACTGCTTCTTTAGCCTCTTCTTCATCCACAACTACTGTTGTGTCACCTACTACTTTTGGTCAAATTCTGCTCTGGCACAATAGGCTTGGTCATCCAAGTTCTAAACTTCTTCATTCGCTATTCGATCAGTAAATAGCTCCTTTACTTTCAATAATGTTGATGATTGTTGTTCCTTATGTACTTTTTGTATAAGTGCAAAGATGCACAGATTGCCTTTGAGCAAACATGAAATTTCATCAACTTCAATGCTTCAAATTGTTCATACTGATGTATGGGGCCCCGCTCCTCTTACTTCTTTGTTTGGTTATAATTTCTATGTTTTTTTCATTGATGATTACACAAGGTTCACATGGTTTTTTCTTCTAAAACAGAAAAGTGATTTGTTTGTTGTTTTTAAACATTTTAAGAATCTTGTGGAAAACCAATATTCTACTAAGATAAAAGTCCTTAGATCTGATAATGGTGGTGAGTATCTCGGCTCTCGGTTCAGTCTTTTTGTTCTGATCATGGTATTCTTCACCAAACTTCTTGTCCCCATGTTCCTCAACAAAATGGCATTTTTGAGAGGAAACATAGGCATTTGGTAGAAACTGGTCTAGCTCTCTCATACAAATCTCATTTGCCTTTAAATTTTTGGTCCTATGCTTTCTCCACTGCTTCTTTCCTCATTAAGAGACTTCCTTCCTCAGTTTTGGGTTTTAAATCCCCTTGGGAATTGGTTAATTCTGTGTCACCATCGGCCGCCCTAAGAACTTTTGGATGTGCTTGTTATCCGTACTTAAGACCATACAATAAGCACAAACTTCA
This sequence comes from Quercus dentata, assembly GCA_028216015.1. Lineage (NCBI taxonomy): Eukaryota > Viridiplantae > Streptophyta > Magnoliopsida > Fagales > Fagaceae > Quercus > Quercus dentata. The sequence continues at coordinate 47,034,767 of CP116454.1, read as the reverse complement.
ACCTAGGTCCACCGAGTGTATCTTTCTAGGCTATCCTCCTCTCTCCAAAGGGTACTTGTGCTTAGATCCTACTACTAATAGGGTTTATGTTACCTGTTATGCCTTGTTTAATGAAAACCATTTTCCCTTTGCTGATAATCCTTATCTTACAAACTCTCAAACTCCCTTTTCCATGTATCATGATGTCTTGAATTGGTTTTCTGCTACTTCTTCAAGTCTTGCTTCTACAGATAATGTCTCTAATATCCTTTCACCTAGTTCTTCCGCTCATGATGATTTTCTTCCTTTGAGTCTCTTATCTTCTTCTATTTCTTGTATCCCCGATCCTCTTTCTATTTCCCATATTTCCACTTTTGAGTCATCTTCTTGTGTCCCCTCTACTTCACCCTCATCTACTCTTTTATCTTGTCCTACTAATTCTCATCCTATGGTAACAAGATCAAAGGTTGGTATTCACAAGCCTAGAGTTTTGAGAGTTCTTACCGACTATACTTACCAAAAACCTCCTTCTTATGTTGTTGCTGCTAAATACCCTTAATGGGTAGCTGCTATGGACTCAGAGTTTCACTTTCTTCAAAAGCAATGACACTGGTCTCTTGTTCCAACTCCTTTGGATAAGAATATTGTTACTTGCAAGTGGGTTTTCAAGCTTAAAAGGCATAGTGATAGGACTATAGCTAGGTACAAGGCTCGGTTAGTGGCAAGAGGTTATCTTTAGCAGTATGGTTTAGACTATGATGAGACTTTTAGTCCTGTAGTGAAGCCCGCCACAATCAGGCTTCTTCTTACTTTGGCAAAGTGAATCGTGGTTGGGAGCTTAAACAGCTAGATGTGAGTAATGCCTTCCTTCATGGTATCCTCAAGGAAGAGGTCTACATGGCACAACCTCAGGGCTATGTTGATTCAAATTTTCCCATCCATGTTTGCCTTTTGCATAAGGCTTTTTATGGTTTGAAATAGGCACCTAGGGCCTGGTTTGAGAGGTTTACAACTGTTTGCTTCACATTGGATTTATTGCCTCTGGTGCTGATGGTAATCTCTTTATATATAGGCATGATGGTCATTTGGTGTTTCTTTTGCTCTATGTGGATGACATTATTGTCACAGGCAATCATCCTTCATTCACCGCCTCTCTTCTTCATCGACTTAGTTCTAATTTTGACCTTAAGGATTTGGGTAAGTCGCACTACTTTTTAGGCTTGCAAATTGAATATACTTCCTCTGGTTTGTTTGTTCATCAATCCAAATACACTTTGGATCTTCTTAACAAGTTTCATATGGCTGATTGTAAACCCCGCAACACTCCTTGTGCCGCCAATGCTCATTTATGGCCTGGTGACAGTCCTTTGTTGTCTAATCCTACTCACTATAGAAGTCTGGTTGGGACACTCCAATATCTTACTTTTACTAGGCTAGATCTGTCCTTTGCAGTTCAACAAGCTTGTCAATTCATGAGATCTCCCATTGATAATCATCTCCAAGTCGCCAAGTGTATTTTACGATACCCGAGAGGGTCTATTCATCAAGGCCTTGCTTTTACTCTAGGTCCTTTGTCTTTGTCGCCTTATAGTGATCTTGATCAATTTTTGAGATCAGTGGATTGGAAGTTTGTATCCGGTATTCTTGTATTTTTTGGTAATTCCCCCATTACTTGGTTTGCGAAGAAGCCACCGTTTCCGGATCTTCTACCGAGGTCGAGCACAGGGCTCTCGCCTCTCATTCCGAGTTGTGTTGGGTTCATATGCTTCTTAAAGATCTTGGTGTGTTCCTACGTACTCCTCCCATTCTCTGGTGTGATAATATCTTTGCTCTTGCCTCGGCTTCCAATCCTGTCTTTCATGCTTGCACGAAGCACATCGAAGTAGACTACCACTTTGTTAGGGAGAAAGTTCTCAAGCGTGATCTCCTTCTTAAGTTTGTTGCTTCCCATGATCAGCTCGTTGATATTCTCACTAAAGGGTTGCCTTCTCCTCGATTTTTATGGCTTCTCTCCAAACTCATGTGGCGATTCCCCATGTGTTTGAGGGGGGATGAAAAGCCGGAAGAGCATGATGCTCGGGAATTGTAGCAGGAACATGCCATTACTCAAGAATTGTAGCTCCAAACGATGTCGTCCGCCTCAACTTGTTCTAAGATCACGATTAAAGGCAAAACTCACCGTTTCATTTAAGGCTTTGTAATACGGCAGCGTTTTCCATTAGAGTAGTGAGATTACACGTGTAATAGGATTATTAGTCCTAATGAAAGTTTGTTGTAACAAAGTCTCCCTCTGATGTCATCTATATAAACCATCCCGATGTAATCGGTTTTTTATAGATTGGATTTTAGTTACAGAAATTTCTAGATATTTTGGGAATCTCTCTTTGTTTTTTTCATATGAAACTTCTAATTCCATTCTTTTTTTTCATCTCCTAATACAACAATGACGTAGCTCAATTATTAATTCCCAATTGATAATCTTCATGGAATCATACAAAGTAATTAACTACTTGGTAATCAAATTATTTAACCAATTGCAGATAGAACAATTGTTAAGCATTGAAAAGAGAATGAACAAAGAGGACTAAGAAAATAGTGCAATAACAACTATCCATAAAAATAGTATTATGGCAGAGTAACTTGACTGATTCCATCATTCCACCATTTAAATAAATTTTTATTCTAAACTCATGTGATATACTGATGCATGTACCGATGATAACTACTTTTGAGTACAATCACAGCAGAATTTACTGCCAGAACTGATAACAAATTCGTAAATGCCGCTTTTCCATGATATCTTTGAAGAAAAAACCTAACGGCTAGATATTATATTCCATGTTCATTATTTCAAAACTGAAGGCTATCACATCAGTAAACTTAAGTTTAGAATACCAATTTAGAACCTTATTCTCTCTCCCTTATATGTGTATGTTTGTGGCTTAGTAATATTATTCAGTCTCACTTGTAGAAAAATCAAGATTCAAATCTCCCACCTAACTTGTAAAAAAAAAAAAAAAAGAACCTTAAGAAATCAATATAAGATAATTGATCCCAATCACAAACTTTTTAAGTAGTGTCCTAAGATACCTTCCTCCGAAGTGTGGCAGCTCTAGGAATTTTTTTTAGGATGGTCACTAAGGAATTTAAATTGTACAAAATTTAATAAAGTAATAATTTGAATATTTGCTACAATTGCGAGTCAAATCACTAAGGAGAGCAAAATTGTTGCGATTACAAAACCAAAAAGAGTATAACTATCGTTACTATCAAAGAGAACTCACAATCACAATATTTTTCATAGTACCATTTTTTATGGAAAAATGAAATTAGAGATTATTTTATTGAATAGGTTGAATGATCTACAAATTTAAATGATTAGCAATTTTTATCTTTTTGTTTTATAATAGGCTTTTTGGTTGAACAATTTGTTCACTTGTTGTTGTTTGGTCTTATCTTATTTTTGTTTGGTTTATGTTTGTTGTTATTTGGGATAATATTTATTGTTGTTATTTAAGATTTAAAAAAAAATTATAAAAGGGATTAAGGATTATGTTTGGGGGGCAGAATTAATTTTGGAGTAATGCTATGTTTACAAATTTTTTACAATAATGGTCCGTTTGGATATCATTAAAACTGAAAAATGAAACTGAAAACTGAAAAATACCGTAGCAAAATAATTTTTAAATGTGTGAATAGTACCGTGGGACCCATTTTTAATGAAAAAGTTCTGAAAAGTGAAATTTGTGGGTCCATGAACAAGATACACGACGTGCAATCGATTAGCTGAAAAAAGTTTGAAAAGTCAAAATTTGCGGTTATCGCTCATTGAACAGTACATGAATAGTAATCGCAAATCTAAAAACGCGTGGAAAAAAAAAAAAAAAAGCTGAAAAGCGCAAACGCGCTGCTGGTTTTCAGCGCAATCCAAACGCAGCTTAAATCTTATGCAAAAAATTGTTATTGGTGAGTAAAAAAATAATATCGGTATTTGGATCAAATTAGAATTAGTAAGAGTTTACTACATTGACTTTGGTGTGAAATTATTATAAAAATGTTGTGAATATAACATTACTCTTATTTTTGTTGAACCCAAATTTTTGTAATTCTCAAGTCAGGGTGTTCAACATTTTTATCAGGGTGGTCACAATATGTTAATTTAGCATATAATATTTTTTTAACAAGTGTCTATATACATTTTTTAACAATTCAGGGTGGTCCTGTGACCACCCCTGGCTTGCATGTGGAGCTGTCAGTGCTCCAAACCAAAATGAATTTATCATCATAAACATAATAAATTATTAGAAAGTTTATTTTATATTCTTAAGTAGCAGTAAAGATTTAAAAGCTAGGATAATTAGGGATGTAGAAAAAGTAACAAGCACACAGCATATCTACTACCATCAAAATGTGAACGAACGGGCGAAAACAGAGGAGCATTGACCCCCCTCAGGCCTCTGCCTCCCGCCAAAGCATAGCACAACAAATGAAGCCTCTCAACTTCTACTCTCTCGGTAAGTTGGGTCGAGAGGTGGATAGACTTGGAGCTTACATCCATCCCTCATCTGATTCTGCAACTGTTGAACCATCTTTGACAATGTTGGACCAGGATATAAAACTTCCACATTTCAAATGGCAGTCAACCAACATAGTTCTTCAGGGGGCATAAAAAAAATCACAACACTCGATGATCAAACTTTGAAGCCTTGGCATTTCACCTTTCCCCATAGAGCAATGTACAACTTGCATTTTTGCCATTTTAAAGACTTCAAGTTGACAAAAACTACTTTCATCACAATCGAGGGTGATCTGATGATGGCCATCTCCTACTACTTTGAGTATTCGAAGGTTTGTAAGGCTACCCAATACTCTCATCATGCCACCACCAAATAAGTTTGCGCCTACAAATACGGTTATCTTTGTGAGTGTCAAGTGGAATGAAGTTGGACTTGAAAGCAAAATAAGTCCATAAATCTTCAAAGTTTGTAAATGCCGCAAGTGATGGAGGCTTGACAAAAGTCCTGACTCCGTCCATCTTATAGAATGCAATTCTAATTTTATTTTTCGTACATTAGGAAATCTGGCCTTGGCAAAGAGACTCAATGTCTTCATTTATATCTATTCCTGTAAGGACTTGAAGATTCGGTAAAGTCACTGTATTGTCAGTTCTCGGTAGAGATGTTGGCCCATCCAAGTACAAATGTCTTAATTTTTGTTACTTCCATATCCCTTTAGGCAAGCATTTTATTTTATAATTTGTCCTTTTAGAATTTCTCAGGTCCAACGTCTCTAGATTCCAAAGGCTGCATATGGAATCTGGAATGACATGAAGCTCTCCAGATTGAATGCTCAAGTACCTCAAAAGGATCAGGTTTTCAATTTTGTTCGGGATCAAACAACAAATGCCCATATTACTAAGCTCTACCACCCGAACCAACTTGTTAGTTTCACATAGCCATTTCAAGTAGTTGCTTTTATCAAGAGGACTCTCGAGCTTGACAACCTCCCCAAAGCCTATGAAAGAACGACTATTTGAAGGCTCACAACTCACAAGGGTTGGAAGAAATGTCTGGATGGTTGGCACTGTGGATGGAAATTCTACTGGATTTGCTCATGGGTGAAAGGTTAACATTTGAACGAACCTCAAGAAACTTCTCTTCAGCACTCACCGATATACAGAGGTGTCGTAGAAGATCATGGATATGGCATGTTTTGACTCCTCCATCAAGCCTCTTTGTTGCTATTTGAATCAAGCTTTGATCAATGAGTTCCTCCAAGTAGTCCTCAGCAACATCCTCCATATTTCTACTCCCAGTTTGCTGTATGAATCCCTCAGCTATCCAAAGTCGGATTAGTTGCATCACTGGTATCTCAAAGTCTTTTGAGTAGATACCAAAATATAGAAAGCACGGTTTCAAGTGTTGGGATAGGTGGTTGTAGCTTAAAGCCAATATGTCTCTGTAAAATGATTTATTCTGATCCAGATACCAATTGACATGGCCAATCAATTTCAACCATATATGTTCGATGTGTTTTCTCCTTATTTGCCAAAAAACCTCCCAATACCACAATTGCAAGTGGTAAACCATGGCAACTTTCTACAATTTGTCTCCCTAGAGTTTCAAGTTCCGGAGGATATGTATCTCCCCAAAACACCTTCTTAGAGAAGAGCTTCCAACTTTTATCTTGGTCAAGTAATTGGAGTTCATAGGGGGGAATATAAATACTATTATTATGACTATTTGCATGTAATGCTACTTCTTTTATTCTGCTAGTAATCAATATTCTACTTCCATTCAAGTTTTTAGGAAAGGCAGTACTTACCTCATTCCATACTTCAGTTTTCCAGATGTCGTCCATGACAAGTAGGTACCTCTTGTCTTTCAAGTAATGGAACAACGCACTTTTCAATTCATCGTCATTCAAATCTTGCAATCCTTCACCATTCTTCCTGTAAATACCTCGCACGAAACCCGACGACAAGGAATTTCTCAGTGTATGGTCTTGTATGTGTTCCAAGAACTCAAACAATGCCTTTCTGAATTCTTCATCATTCATTTCCACGGTACCTTTCAAGTCTTCAACTAGTGTCCCTTTCAGTTTATCCTTGTTTAAGTTATACTTAGTTTCCAAACCATGGAGTAATTCGTCTTTCAATTCGACTTTCAACATAAATTTTTTCAGTTTTGGCATTGGTGTCACATTCTTCAAAATTTCAAGCAACAGGTCTTTGATTCTATATTCTTGAGAGACATAAACCCACCCTTGGACATCAAAGTAGTTCTTGACATTATTATTGTTGTAGATCTTCCTAGCAAGAGTTGTCTTACCTAGACCCCCCATGCCAATGATTGAAACAACGTTATGTTGCAAATTCCCTTCAATAAGCTGCTTCACCAATGCCTCTGTGTCATGACCAAAGCCCACCACATGATCTTCCTCTACATATCTCCTGCGCCTGTGCAGTATCTCCTCGGCTTCTGCATCTCCTCCAGATGATTCAGCTATTTCTATGCCATACTTGCTCCTATTGTTGTAAGTTTCCTTGATCAAGTTCTTGATGCTCTCTATCTTGTGTGCTACCTCATAAAGTGCGATTGCTTTGTCAAAGAAATGGATTACCTTCCTTGGCTTGCTTCTTTTCCTGTGCTTGGTCATTGTTATGATGAATGTATCAATAACATCCTCAGCCTCATAGGCTACGTCCCTGATTTGGTTGACCAACTCCTTCACCAAGCCACTGTCATGCCGCTTCCCTTCAGTATTTTGGAGGAAGACGTTGACCAGAGACAGCTCGTTCTTAAGTAATTTGACTTGATCCTCTACTCCAGCTAGCAAGTTTGATTCTTGGGAAAGCAACTGAGTCAGGTTCTGCAACAGGAAAGTCACAACAGCGTCTGCCATATCTGCTTATTTCGTTTCTTTGTGAGTAAAACACTAGAACTTGTACAAGAATTACAGATTTTCTTTCTTTCTTTGGGGGATAATCCGGAAGGGTGAAGGAAAGTGTTTTATTCATGTTGACTCAATGTCATGTGGACTTCGAAGTTGGAAATGAAGGGTTGGTGTGAAGATGAAAATTCTTGGCCGGAACATTTTGTGGTGCAAATTCATTATGTCCTGTCACCTGTGGGACCAATTTGCTTATGATAGACAAGCAATTTGCTATGATTTTGTTTCACAATGGTTGAAAGTTGAAACTAATTGCAGACCTGCGCTAAAAGTAAAGGCACGCTATGAGAATGAAGGAGACACTGAGGTTTCTTATTAACTCTTGATTACATTGATATACAATGCGGACAGATTACCAACTAACAACACTAATCTCCTAACCAACTAATCAAATAAGAAGCACTACCTTCACAATATTTTCACTACAAATTTAAGATAATAAGTTGCTATTGGTTCTAATTTAAACACACCATTGAATTTATTTTTTTGTCTACTAGTAATAGTTAATAACAACTTGCGGCTTAAAATTTGTTGTTGAAGTGTGGTGAAAATGTTTGGATATAGCATTTTTCCTAATCAAATAGGTACACGTGGTAAACCAACTAACTCTGTCTATACACTATCGTTTCTCAAAAAAAAAAAAAAAAAAAAAAAAAAAAAAACTCTTGTCTATAGTCCATACAAAAAATGACACGGTGGAGATTGAAGACTAAATGTAACGACTTGTAGCACAGCTCCAGTTCTTGTGAGAAGATGATGAATGACATGTCGTAAATACCCAGTTGGTTACACGACTTGTAGTTTTTTTTTGCTTTCCTTGAAGGTATTGTAGGACGGCCAACGAGGAGGATAAGGAAAAAGACATGTCACTATGTTAGTGTGTTTTTCCTTTCTAGTATTTTCCCTTCATTCTAATTTCCCTTGCACTTTTCCATTTGGAAATCCAGATCATTGCTTGCTTGTGATCTATAATAAATTGCCACTAAACACCCAAATGACACAGATGGTACAAGTTATTGTAGATGGAAAAGGCCTTAGTGGCCTTGACCTGAAGGTGATGACTAAAAATAACAGCTGTACTAACAAAATATAGGATTTTCTTTGACTGCTTATTTTTGTTAGTGTTGGAACTGATCATGGTTTTTTCCCAGATTGATCCCGGGGTGCCGATTGTTTATGCTGGATTTGGTTCTCTAATGTTCACAACTTGCATCAGTTTTCTTTTCTATCTCATTCACAGGTAAAACTGTTTTTTTTTTTTACTTGATAGAGGTTGGCTGTACCTGTATATCTGAATTATGAGTTTTCAAAAAAAAAAAAAAAAAACCATATACCTGAATTATGATTAATATTCATAATAATGTTATATTTGGTCATACTGAGTAACTGATCTTGCTGTTCTCACTAAAGATAATTTACGTCCTAACACCTATTATAACAATCATGACTTTTGCTTTTACATTTAAAAAATGACATCTTTAATAATTTTCAAAATTGTATACTGAGGTTCTGGACTTACGAATGGTTATAAAAATTAATAAAGCGTATTTTCAGCATCGGTACTTTTACACTGTAAGGGTGCACATACAGATGTGTTAAATTGCTCATTTTCTTTTCAATTAATAATTTCATTTTGGTTTGATATTGCCATTGTTGAAACCATGATTCCAATTTAATATATACTCATCTATTCCACTATTTTCTTTCTTGAACATCCAAAAGATTTGGGCCTTACAAGATGGAACTATGGTTATCGTTGGAGGAAAAACTAATCGAGCCAAGGCTGAATTTCCAGAGGAGATGAACCGCTTACCTGATCGGGGTTCCAGAAATGGTTGGATCATCTCGTTCCAAGGAACCTGGTAAAGTTAGTGGCTAGGTTATGAATCATTTAGATGGGAAGAAAGAACACTTGTAGTGGGATGAAAGATGCAATTTTAAACTTTAAAGTATAGCAGAGAGGTGGCTTGAATACAATCTGACGTCCTGCTCACAAATTAAGGACACCACTCCATCCCAATTGAACAAAACTTTGGCACAGAAGGTTCAGTGCCCATTATTTCAGAACCAATTTCTATTACTTGGATTCAACTTTCCTTTCCTACTTGATGTAAAAAATAAAATAAAAAAAGAAGGAAATCTATCTGAGGAAAAAAAAAGCTTAGGAAATTAATATAACATAATTGAATTCAAACACAGATTAATTATGCTATTCAATATAATAGTGTCCCAATCTCAAGATTATACCTTCCCCCAAACCAAAACGGATTTATCACCATAGGTCCATAGACAAAAAACAAAAACAAAAACAAAAACAAAAACAGAAACAAAAACAAAACAGTAAAGGCTTAAACAGCTAGGATGATCAGGGAAGAGAGAAACAATGGCCACTCAGACCAAAGCATAGCACAACAGATCAACTACTTATCTCAATTAGTTGTTGGGAATGGATTCAGAGGTGGATAGACTTGGAGCTTACATCCATCCCTCATCTGCAACTGTCGAAGCATATTTGCCAATTCTGGATCGGGATGTAGAACTTCCACATCCCTCAAAGCACTCAAGCACCATAGTTCGTCCAGCGGCATCGTTTTAAAGTTGCAACGCTCGATGACCAAACGTTGTAGCCTTGGCATTGCACCTTTCTCCATAGTCCATTCTGAATTAGTTACTTTTGCCATTTTGAGGACTTCGAGTTGACAAAAACTACTTTCATTGCATTCGAGTGTGAACATGCCACATCCAACTACTTTGAGTATCCGAAGGTTGGTAAGGCTACCCAACACTCCCCAGGTAGATGGCGCACAAACTCTTAAATCCAGCAAGGTTATCTTTGTTAACTGGAGTGAAATTTTATCTGAGAGAATAATCATAAATTCACATAACTTCAAAGTCTGTAGATGACGCAAGGGATAGATGCTTGACAACGACAAAACCACTGAGTCTGAGCGCAATCCTAATTTTCTTAGGTTAGGAAATCTGGCCCTGGCAAAGAGACGAATACTGTTGAGATTTAAATCTATACCAGTAAGGACTTGAAGATTGGGTAAACCCGCTTTATTGTCAGTTCTAGGTAGAGATGTTGGCCCATTTAAGTATAAATATCTCAATTTTTTTAACTTCCATATCCCCTTGGGCAAGCATTTAATTTCAAAATTTCTCATATCCAGCGTCTCAAGATTCCAAAGGTTGCATATAGAATTTGGAATGACATGACGCACACCAGAAGAAATGCTCAAGTACCTCAAAAGAACCAGGTTTTCAATCCTTTGGGGATTACGCAACAAATGGCCATATTACTAAGCTCTACCACACGAACCAACTTGTTACTTTTACATAGCCATTTCAAGTAGTAGCCTTTGTCAAGAGGACTCTCAAGCCCGACAACCCCCCCAAAGCCCATTACAGAACGAATATTTGAAGACTCACAAGGGTTGGAAGAAATGTATGGATGGTTGGCAAAGTGAATGGAAATTCTACGACATTTGCTCATGGGTGAAAGCTTAATATCTGAACAAACCTCAAGAAACTTCTCTTCAGCACTTTCCGATATACAAAGGTCTCGTAAAAGATCATGGATTCGACATGTTTTGACTCCTCCGTCTAGCCTTTTTGTTGCCACTTGAATCAAGCTCCAATCAATAAGTTCCTCCAAGTAGTCTTCAGCAACATCCTCTATATTTCTATTCCCGATTTGTCGAATGAATCCCTCTGCTATCCAAAGTCGGATAAGTTGCCTCACTGGTATCTCAAAGTCTTCTGGGTAGATACCAAAATATAGAAAACATGATTTCAAGCGTCGGGGTAAGTGATTGTAGCTTAGAGCCAGTATGTCCATGCAACTTGATCTATCCTCAGTCAAATACGAATTGACATGGCCAACATATTTTGACCATGTTCGATGCGTTTTCTCCTTATTGGCCAAAAGACCGCCCAATACCACAATAGCAAGTGGTAAACCACGGCAACTTTTCACAATTTGTCTCCCTAGAGTTTCAAGTTCTAGAGGACATGTACCTCCCCCAAACACTTTCTTAGAGAAGAGCTCCCAACTTTTATCTTCATCAAGAAATGGGAGTTCATAAGGGGGAATATGAGGAATACTATTATTAAGACTACTAGCATGTAATGCCACTTCTTTTATTCGGCTCGTGATCAATACCCTACTTCCATTGGAGTTAGTAGGAAAGGCAACACTTACCTCATTCCATGCTTCAATTTCCCAGATGTCGTCCATGACAACTAGGTACCTCCTGTCTTCCAAGCATTTGAACAACAGACTTTTCAATTCATCATCATCCAAATCTTGCCATCCTGGACCATTCTTTCTGTAAATACTTTCCATGAAACCTGACAACGATTTTTTCAACTTATGGTCTCGTACGTGTTCCAAGAACGCAAACAATGCCTTCTTGCATTCTTCATCATTCATTGCCTTGATACCGTTCAAGTCTTCAATTAGTGTCCCTTTCAATTTATCTTTGTTCGAGCTATAGTTAACTTCCAGACCGTGAAGTAATTCCTCTTTCAATTCTGCTTTCAAGATAAATTTTCTCAGTTTTGGCATTGGTGACACACCCTTCAAAATTTCAAGCAACAAGTCTCTGATTTTATATTCTTGAGAGACATACACCCACCCATGGAAATCAAAGTGGTTCTTGACATGATTGTTGTTGTAGATCTTCCTAGCAAGAGTGGTTTTGCCTAAGCCACCCATGCCAATGATTGAAACAACGTTCCGTTGCAAACTCCCGTCAATAAGCTGCTTCAGCAGTGCCTCTGTGTCATAAGCAAATCCCACTACGCGATCTTCCTCTACGTATCTCCTGCGCCTGTGTAGTTTCACCTCTGCTTCTGTATCTCCTCCAGATGATTCAGCTATTTCTATGCCGTACTTGCTCTTATTGTTGTAAATTTCCTTGATGACATTATTGATTCTCTCTATCTTGCTTGCAACCTCGTGAAACGACATTGCTCGGTCACAAGAATGGACTAACTTCGTCAGCTTGCATCTTCTCTTGTGCTTTGTCACTGTCATGATGAATGTATCAATAACATCCTCAGCCTCATAAGCTACGTCCCTGATTTGGCTTACCACCTTCTTCACCAACTCATTGTCATGTCGTTTCCCTTCAGTATTTTGGAGGAAGACGTTGATCAGAGACAACTCATTCTGAAGTAACCTGACTTGATCCCCCACTCCACCAAGCAATTTAGATTCTTGGCTAAGCAACTGAGTCAGGTTCTGCAACAGGAAAGTAACAACACAGTCTGCCATGTCTGATTGATTAGTTTCCCTCCTTTGTGGGTAAAACACTAAAACTTAGTACAACAATTTCATTTTTTTTTTTCTTAGGGGGCAGAGGGTTTTTGGGAAAGGAAAGTCTGGAAGGATGAAGGAAAGTGTTTTTTGTTGACTTTCATGTGGACTTTGAAGTTGGAAATGAAGGGAGGAGGGAAGGTTCCTAATAATGGAGTACTGCTTTCTTTTCCTTGTTTTTTCGCTGGTTAGAGTCATTACTACATTAATATCCGTTTTACAATGCTGACGACACATTATTTATACCAGTCGCGCATCCGCATGTTACATGTGATAATTATCTTATGATGGTAATTCTCAAAAAAAAAAAAAAAAAACTTATGATGGTTTTATTAATTAATTTTTTTATAATTTAAACTAATTTAATAAAAGTTAATGTATTTTGTAATTATATTTTTATTTATTATAGGAACAATCATAAATGTAAAATTTGTCATACCAAAATGAAATTATGGGGCCCAATAGTTTGTGGCCCTGGCCCATTAATTCATTAGGGTTTAAAGGCCCGAGCCGAGAAGGGTTGTAGCCCGTAATTGTTAATACAAGTACAAAACGGCCTTGGGACACGGTAGAGGGACGATTGAGTCCTCGGCATGTCCGAGATCTCACAAGAAGAAAGGGCAAAAATGGTATAGAAACAACTTGGGAAAAAATCTAAAATATCCGTGCCAATAGAAAAGGGTATGCTAGAAAGTATAACGACCAGGGAAAACTCGCCCTTATCGCCATTCAATACTGCACTTTTTGTGAGCCATACTCTCCAGCTTTTACAACCACCCCCAACCACTCTGGGTATGGGCTGATGGGACAAGTATCGGTCTTGGAATGTCGATCCTACACGTGGACGAAGGATAAAAAACACAGGCTAGTATAAAAGGAAAAGTAAGCAATTCATAGCGAGGGCTGGGAAAAATGGCAAAAAACCCGAGCCTCCTCGCCGCCTCCAGGAGAAAGACTCCCAGGGCGAACACGATTTAAACCATGCATGAACACCACGAAAGACCCACCGTCTGGTAACTAAGGCCTAGCCTTTCAAACCCACGCTCTACAAATGATATTGTTTGGGCCTTTTTACGTGCGAACCCAACATCGTTATTACGGTTCGTTACAAACCGAGTCCTTACAATTGGCGCCGTCTGTGGGGAGGGCTTGTGTGTTGGCATAGGCGAGAGGTCGAGAGAGTGCCCTTGTCATTTCTAACATTTGGTTATAGAGTTCTAGCGTAAAGTTCCACTAGGGGTTATAATTCTTGACTAGGGGCTACGCTTTGTAGCGTCAATCGCATGGATGGTTCTAGGGGCTTGGCCAAGGAGCTAATTCTCCTAAAGCCAAGGCCCCATGCCAAAAAGCGAGTTTTGGACAGAACCAAGGTATTGTATGGTCCTCGGACTCAAACCTACAGGAAAACCAACTACTTAGATGAGAAAATTGAGTTTTGGACATAACCAAGGTATTGTATGGTCCTCGGACTCAAACCTATGGGGAAACCAACTACTTAGATGAGAAAAGCGAGTTTTGGACAGAACCAAGGTATTGTATGGTCCTCGGACTCAAACCTATGGGGAAACCAACTACTTAGATGAGAAAACTGAGTTTTGGATAGAACCAAGATATTGTATGGTCCTCGGACTCAAACTTATGGGGAAACCAACTACTTAGATGAGAGAACTAAGTTTTGGACAGAACCAAGGTATTGTATGGTCCTCGGACTCAAACCTATGGGGAAACCAACTACTTATATGAGAAAACCGAGTTTTGGACAGAACTAAGGTATTGTATGGTTCTTGGACTCAAACCTATGGAAAGGTCGGCTACTTAATAAAAATTTTAAGTTGCTCAATCCTCGGCTCAAATACTAGAAAAAGGTTAAGGCTATGAAAGTTGTTAGGAAGATGGTGAAACGCCCTATTACTCAAAGAACCTGGAGGGGCTGTTCATTTTTGGGTTATATGTCTTCGGATGATTACCTCCTACACCGCGCCGAGCATTCAATAGTCATCTCGGCTATTTTGGGGTAAGTGTTGTTTTCTTTTAGGTCGGCATTATTGTGCCAGACAACTCTATTAAATTCATGATAATATCTTTTCCTTAGCAAGAGTTTTGACCCTAGGTATCATTTGTTCAAGTCGGTATTATTGTGCCGAACAGCTCTCATAAGTTCATAATAGTACCTTTTTCCTTGATAAGGGATTTCGGTCCTAAGTATTGTGCTCAGTCGGATGATTGTGCCAGATCGCCCCAATAAGCTCATCATAATATCCTGTCTTCTTCTTCTTAATGTGGGTTTCAACCCTAAGTATCATTTGTTCGATTCAGTATTATTAAGCCGGATAGTTTCAATAAACACAGAGTAAGATTTTTCTATTAATCGAGGTTTCGGTCCTAGACGTCGGTCAAAGTGTAAAAATAAAAAGGGTTCACAAGATAATATGTCTATTCACGTCGTAGCCAATTCAGAAATAAAAAGATAGAACATGTGAAGTAGAGCAATAACGACTTTTATTAATATAACGATGTATTACAACGTACAAAGAAGGGCTTAAACAAACCTATACAGAAGGTGGATTACAAAAAAAAAAAAAAAAAACCACAACAATACAGACAAATAAACAGTCAGGTGCCTTTTTAAACTCGTCTCCGAAGTCCTTTCAAACTCGCTTTGAGAGCGCCCATATTGAGAGGAGGACATTTTTCAGAAGAAGAGGGAGGAGATGAAGAGAAAGAAGGAGGAGAAGAAGAGGGAGGAGATGAAGAGAAAGAAGGAGGAGAAGAAGAGGAAGAAGGAAAAGTACCAGGATGGATCCGGTGGTGGAAAGAAGAAGAAAGAGAGGCAAAATGAGGCACTAGTGAACGAAGAGAGGAAGAAGTAGGGACACTTAGTCCCTATGTCGATCCCGACTCCTAACACGCTGGTGCCATGTTAGCTATGCTCATGAGAGAGCGGTTGGTGCTGATAATGGGTGACCCCAGCTCGGTCGCGCCGAAAGTTTGACGTGACGAGCCCCCGCTTCGGATTTTGGGTGAAAGGAGGGTAAGAAGGATCTTAAGTCTTCGCCATCCTTGCTCTGACCGAGCCATTTTGAGCTTCATAAGAATGTGGTGTTTTCGGGAGGGGTATGGTTCTTTCATTACTTACTCCTATCTTGAGTGTATCACAAGTTAAGATACAACTAGCGGATAAAGTAAACTCTGGAAGAAGCTAAAGGTTTTGATTTTGGAAGGATTAAAAGGGTCTCTGTACAAGAGAAATAACCTCTTACCCTCCTTCTTATATGAAGGGTAGAGCGGAAGGTATTAAATCCGCCCGCATTTCCAAGAAAATCAGTAAACGAGAGTGTATCCGTTCCACTTCTCCACATCGTCAACAAACCGTCGAATTTAAATAGTCTCGTAAAGGTAAGTCATTAAAGGCGCGTTTCGGATAATCAAACGGCAGGGACGCATTGTGAATGAATTCATAGGAATGTCTTGTAGTTCGGTATGTTTCCTGGGTAGATGAAGAGATACCAGCATTAATGAAAATAGAGTTAACGAGCCGTAATAAAGGCTCGGCGTTACCAAAATCCTCCTCTCCCAACCAAGAGGTCGGACAACAGGATTTTGAGGGGCTATTGTGGGGCCCAATAGTTTGTGGCCCTGGCCCATTTATTCATTAGGGTCTAAAGGCCCGAGCCGAGAAGGGTTGTAGCCCAGAATCGTTAATACAAGTACAAAATGGCCTTGGGACACGGCCGAGGACGATTCAGTCCTTAGCATGTTTGAGATCTCACAAGAAGAAAGGGCAAAAATGGTATAGAAACAATTTGGGAAAAAATCTAAAATATCTGCGTCAATAGAAAAGGGTATGCTGGAAAGTATAACGACTAGGGAAAGCTAAAGTCGCCCCCTTCGCCATTCAATACTTTTTTTTGTGAGCTATACTCTCCAGCTTTTACAACCACCCCCAACCACTCTGGGTATGGGTTGATGGGACAAGTATCAGTCTTGGAATGTCGATCCTACACGTGGATGAAGGATAAAAAACACAGGCTAGTATAAAAGGAAAAGTAAGCAATTCATAGCAAGGGTTGTGAAAAATGGCCAAAAACCAGAGCCTCCCGGCTCGCCTCCAGGAGAAAGACTCCCAGGGCGAACACGATTTAAACCATGCATGAACACCAATGAAAGACCCATTGCCCGGGGTGACTAAGGCCTAGCCTTTCAAACCCACGCTCTACAAATGATATTGTTTGGGCCTTTTTACGTGCGAACCCAACATTGTTACGGTTCGTTACAAACCGAGTCCTTACAGAAATTAATACAACTTTTCTCAAAAATTCAAAAGGCAAGTTAATGAAAATATTCATTTTTTAATAAAAGTTATTTATAACATTTTGTGAATCATTAAAAAGAATACAAAATTTGGAAATTATTTTTTTAATTTTAAACAAACTTTTTCAAACCTTATTTTTTTCCGCCTACAATCCAAAACACCAAAAATTTAATTAAGAAAATTAAAAAGACTTAACAATGATTAATTGGACCAATTAGGAAAACAATTTGTTGTAATTCCATCAACCCAAAACATATTATCAAATAAACAATTATTAGCAAAATCTAAGAATTAAATTTCTATATATGAATTATTATAAAATAATAATAATAAATAAAATAAAATTGCAAAAGCTAAAATTTGTCACCCATCCAATTATTTTCATTTGGTTAATCTTTGCTTTTCTTTAAATAAATGGCATTATAGTATATACTTCTAATACAACTATTAAGAGTATTTTGTCCACCACAAAGGATTAAAGAATAAATAACGATTAATAAAGTCTCATGGTTTAACATCTAAATTGAGCACTATAAAAAATCATGTTATATAATAGAATAATATTATATTTTTATATACCATATTTAATTCTATATAACGCAACATGATAGCATTTAACAATAAAAAAAAAAAAAACTAAATCATATTAACCCAAAATAGAGTTTTAAAAAATATAAAAAATTATCAACCTAAAGTAGATATGTAAGCAACAAAAAAAAAAAAAAAAAATCCACCAAAGAAGAGAGAGAGAGAGAGAGAGAGAGAGAGAGAGAGAGAGAGAGAGAGAGAGAGAGAGAGCATTTTTGTTGTAAGGGAAAACTATGCATAGAATGGAAAAGATAGGACAAATTTATAGTAAGAGGGTGTGAATAAGAAGAGACAAAAATAAAGGAAGATGAAGAGAAAGAAGAAGATTAATGATATTAATTTAGAGGGTAGTGGAGAGATGAAAAGGTAAGGGAGGGAGAAAGGTTAAAGAAGGATAAATATTAAAAAAAATAAATGTTAAAAAAAATTATAGGAAAATTGGTAAGAAAAAATATAATGACATGGACGCTGATGTAGCACAACCGGAGTGTAACAATAATAAATACTACGTTTCAGCTTTTAAAAATATACAGATGATATGTTGTGGTGAGTGCCTAGTAAAAGTGGCTTGACTAATTGATTTGAAATTTGACAAGTAAATTAAATTAATTTGAATGACATGTAATAAACTAAAATCTTCAATTTTATCATCCACATTAACAATCAATAAGTTTGGGATGTCTCACAAGAAGGGAGTGTATATATTGAGGCAACATTCCCTTAAATCCAAAAAATAAAGAATAAAAAATTATTCTCTCTCGGATATGTCTCATGTGTATTGAGATTATGCTTTTCATGGACAATGTTTGTCTTAGCTAGTACCATCACCTAAGCTTATTTTGTACTTCTTTCTAAAAAGTTGGTTAAAGTTCATGAGTTCTTCTAAGATTACACTATTTATTACAACTTGTTAAAGTGATAAACTTTGAGTGATGGAAAATCCCTTTCACATAAGCTTATCACATTTTTTTTATACTACCACTCACGATTAACCACACTTTCTCAAAGTAATCTGCTTGGGGGAAGAATTCTATTCTTTTTCTTTTGCTAATACAACAATTCCTAATTCATAATCCGTTTTGGAATCATAATTCTTATTCCAGAAGTAAATAGAAAGAATGCCTTTTGAGTTAAAATTGTACATTTTCATGTCTGGTTCATACAAATTCCAAAATGATTGCTAAACATTGAAAAAAAATCCACAGAAAATAGTTTTATAATATCTATTGATTAAAATGACGATATCATAGTGTAACACGATTGTTCACAACAATTTTGACTAAATTTTTACTCTAAACTTAATGTGAGATATATTGTTTACACTAGAAGAAAGTACGTCTATTGCAAGGTTGTTAAATCCGGACCGAATCGGACGGTCCGACCCAAAAACCCGTGACCCGAGCCCCAATCCGGTTCTTTAGCCAGAGAAAACGGGTCCTACACTTAATTGGGAAAAACTCGTGCTCCAGGAATAGAACTAGTGACCTCACAGGAGTTTTGGACTTTTGTCCAACACGCCAACCACTGAGCCAGTAGGCTTCCTTGGGTGCTTCTTGACATTTATATTTTATTTATTTTAATTTTACAAGATTAATAGTTTTGGATTTAATTTTATCACTATTTACTTAATAGTATTTTCTATATTTTTTTTTTGTTCAAGAATTATTCTTTTACATCAATAAATATGAATATGAAAATTGTAAATTTATGTTAAAAATGATTTTATTTTAAATTAAAATGCATTTTTTATTCGAAAATACATTTGAAATAACGAAAATAACGAAAATACATTTGAAAGTTTTTTTAATCGCATAATATTTTTTAACTGCATAATATTTTTAAATTATATTTATTATTTTCTATTCACTTTATAAAAATAACGAAAATACATTTGAAAGTTTTTTTAATCGCATAATATTTTTTAAGGGTAAATTTTCATATTTTTACACATTTAATACATTTATTTGTATTTTAATTAATATTAAATTAATTTTGAGCGTCATCACGATTCGACCTCGGTTAGACCTCGGTCCGACCTTAAAAACCTTGAACCTCTCCCTTCTCCGATTCTTTGAACGGTCCGGGTTTGAAAACCTTGGTCTATTGAACCTAATGGACCGTTGGTATATTGAAATCTGTTACTTCTTGTGATGAACAGGAAAATTTTATTTACAAAGAAGGAGATTTACAAGGGGGGTCTGTTGGCCTCCACCCTAATTACAAATTCAAAATAGGGAGTGCCACAGCCCAAATCAAAAGAGCCAAATTACATTGTTCAATAACGTAGCGCAGAGGGGTTTATGAGAGTATAGCAGAAATATCATAGCAAATGCCCTTAATTCTCTAGGAAATATCTTGGCTAGGGTATATAGATGAAAAATTCCCAATTGCCCTAAACTTCCCTATCTAGTAATGTCTTCAAAGAATCATCTTAAATACATAACAACCTCTAGATATTCTATACACAAGTAATGATGGGGACAATTTTTTTAGCAACTTATTTTATAATTTGCAATGGTGTTAGGAGTGGTGCAACATCATTATTATATGACCCATTACTGACATCACTTTTATTGTGCATTAATCACAACATGTCATCTTAGTAGTTGTGAAAATTATTTTCTTAGTGTCATTAAACTTATTGATTTAGAAATTCAAAACTAGCTAGCCACCATAACCATAACCTTTCAATTGAACAC
Source organism: Quercus dentata (assembly GCA_028216015.1). Taxonomy (NCBI): domain Eukaryota; kingdom Viridiplantae; phylum Streptophyta; class Magnoliopsida; order Fagales; family Fagaceae; genus Quercus; species Quercus dentata. The sequence continues at coordinate 47,014,417 of CP116454.1, read as the reverse complement.
AAAAATTCTAGGGTACATTGGGGCTGCATAACATATATCATTCAATTACACTTTACACATCTGTTTAGTTGTAAAATTACATTGATAGATGTATACATCTGAAGCGAACCTAAGTTACACAAGTTGCCAGGCCCCTTCACGTTGATGTTGAACACTTTGATAGGACATCCTCAACAACCTAGTTAAAATCCAGAAGGACAAGATTATATCACTTCTATCATTAAAAATTCCGAGTTATGACAAATGATTTCCATGGTAAAAACAACATTCTTCGACAGTAAGAAAATTACCTTATCTGGAATTTGGATTAGAAGCACCAGATGTTACACCAATTGTTTAGGGACCCTGTCAGAAAGTGTACACCATATCTGCTTATTTCGTTTCTTTGTGAGTAAAACACTAGAACTCGTACAACAAATGCAGATTTTTTTTTTTCTTAGGGGGATAGTCCAGAAGGGTAAAGGAAATTGTTTTACGTTGACCCAATGTCATGCGAGACTTCCAAGCTGGAAATGAAGGCGAAAATTCCTAGCAGGAACATTTTGTGGTGCAAAAATTCAATCTTTTACGTCCTGTCTATAACTTCCTCACCAGTCCAGTGGGACCAAAAATAAATTGCGGTAATGTCGGCACCAGTCCAGTGGGACCAATAATAGATGACTGTAGTGGTAAACACGCAATTTAGTTATGATTTTGTTTCACAATTATTGAAAGTTGAAACTAATTGCAGACCCGTGCTTTATCACAGTCTTGATGAATGGATCAATAACATCCTCAGCCTCATAAGCTTCGTCCCTGATTTGGCTTACTATCTGGCATGTCTGCTTAATTATTTTCCCTCCCTAGTGGGTAAAACACCAAAACTTAGTACAACAATTACAGATATTTTCTCAGAGGGAGAGGGATTGTTGGGAAGGGAAAGTCCTGAAGGATGATGGAAAGTGTTTTATGTTGACTGTCATGTGGACTTTGTAGTTGGAAATGAAGGGAGGAGGGAAAGTTCCTAATCGTTTTCCTTCGAAGAGTGAAGACAAAAAATTCTTAGCTGGATAGTTGGGCAGTGCAAACAGCAATGTTCATGTCCTGTTCATAGCTTGTTGGACTTTTGTGGTGCAAAAATTCAATCTTTAAACTTCCTTACCAGTCCAGTGGGACCAAAAATAAATCACGGTAATGTCGGCACCAATCCAGTGGGACCAATAATAGATGACTTTAGTGGAAAACATGCAATTTATTTATGATTTTCTTTCACAATTAATGAAAGTTGAAACAATTTGCAGACTCGCACTAAAAGTAAAAGCAAGCTATGAGAAATTGAGAATGAAGAAAGACACCGTGAGGTTTCTTATAACTCTTGATTAGTACATTGATATACAATCCAAGCCATACTCGTGGGATCCACCTCTACATTGGACTAAACATGGTTTTTTCCCAGACTGATCACGTGGTGCCATTGTTTATGCTGGATCTGGTTCTCTAATGCTCACAACTTGCATCAGCTTTCTTTTTTTTTTTTTTATCTCATTCACAGGTAAATTATGATTAAGGTTCATAATAATGTTATATAAGGTCACACTGATCTGGCTTTTACATTCTGATATCTATTATAATAATCAGGACTATCACTTTAACATAGAAAATAGTAATAAATCAAAATTCAAATATTTTTCTGGACTTTAGAATGGTGATAAAAATTTATAAATCGTATTTCCTGCTACATTTATTCCAAATTGTAACTTGTAAGGGGGCAATGTGTAAAAAATTAAAATTGCTTTTTTTAATTATTATTTAATTTAATTATTCTATTTTAGTTTGATGTAGCCATGGTTGAAAATCGAAACCATGATTCCAATTTTATATGTACTCATCTGTTCCACTATTTTCGTTCTTGAACATCCAAAAGATTTGGGCCTTACTAGATGGAACAACAATGGTAATCGTTGCCAGAAAAACTATCCGAGCAAAGGCTGAATTTTCTTAGGAGATGAATTGCTTGATTGATTGGGTTCCAGAAAGAGTTTAATCATCTCGTTCCAAAGAACCAGATAAGATTAGCGGCTAGGTAATGTGGGATAAGAAGAAAGAATACTTGCAGTGAGGTGATAGATGCTATTTTGAACTTTAAGGTAAAGTCAAGAGGTGGCTTGAATTAATACAATCTGATGTCCAGTTCAGCAAATCAAAGGCACCACTCCATCCCAAGTTAATTGAACTAAACTTTGGCACGGAATTAAGTTGAATTTATCTTTTTAAATGTATAGTTGCAGGCCATTTTCAGCTCATATTGCAGATTCCTGGGCCAGGCTTTGAGGCACAAGCTTTTGAGTTTACAGTCTTTCTTTACTGAATTGCAATCCCCCAATTATTTCATTGAAAAAATACGTCATGAATACAATATCATTCTTCACAACCTCTAGGTCTACACTCTTTTTGTTTATTGAAGGGATGTCATTTGATAATTCAGAATCTAAAAGATTGAGAGTTCATTGCAGCCTTATATTTATTATTAACTTGTCTCTTTGGTTGCCCATATGGTTGATAATTTTCTTACCTCATTTTAACTACTAATGTTATTGTAGTCAAACATTTATTTTCAAGTAGTTGGTAATTGAGTATTTCCCCATGGGTGTCGTGACAAGCTTGTACTTGAGTAATAATGGTTGCTAACTTGCCAAAGTTGATAATTGCAGAAAAGTTGTTGACTAAAAATAGACGCGCACAAGCCAATTATATGATTTAGTCACGCCCCAGGTCTATTGTATTATCCTGATCCAGGTTCATTATACTCAGAATCCTAATGTTACTTATATCAAAAAACCTATCCTATTCCCATTTTGCAGTGCAAGTACTTAGTCAACAAAAACTGAATTACATTAATTCCTTGTATGCTTTCTGTGCAATCTTTATTTCTCTTCACTCTTTTTTTTCCCCCTTTACTTTAACAATTTAAAATCAAGTATTTTTGGTGTGACTGAATTCATGAAAATAATTTGACCCCGTCTATCTCTTATCATCCATTTTTGGGTAACTGAAGTGTACATATAGAAAAATTATTTTAATCCTCAACTCCACAAAAGGATAATTAAAACTAATAACCATTGGTGGAAGCAGATTTCTAGTTCTTGAGCCAGACCTGAGATGGGAAGTGGCCCTAGTAAACAACAATGGGGAAACAACTTAGGATATTGCAAAGCTTAAGAAGTTAAATATAAGGTCGTCAATAAAGGTCTGTTATTACATCCCTATTATATTTCAGCATGTGTTCAAAGCATGCCCCAATATAGGACCATCACTTTCCATCATATGATATGTGGGGCAAATTATATAGACCTAAGAACTAAAATGCAGGATACAACTATTGACCTTTTCTCAACAACTATGCTATACTAGAAATTTGATTTTTCTCCTGTGTCTGTGTGTTAAGATATTTCTCATGGACAGCTAGAGCTAGTGTAACTATCAACTGAGCGAACTAGTAGTTCTTTATCAAATTTCTAATTCCATTCTTTTTTCATCTCCTAATACAGCAATGATGTGGCTCAATTTTTATTTGGTACTTGGTAATCAAATTATTTAACCAGTAGGAGACAGAATGAAGCTTTATGACTTACAATTGCACATTTCATGCTTGGTTCACACATTCCAAAATGACTGTTAACTTTGAAATACAGAGCAACAGCAGAAAAAAGATTATTAAGCATAGGAAAAAAAAAAGATCAAGGAAAATAGTCCAATAATAGCTATCAATTAAAATAGCATTATGGCAGAGTAACTTGACTGATTGTGCCAGTTAACTAGAATTCTATTATATAAACTCATGGGATATATCGGTGATATACCAATAATAACTAGTCTTGACTACAACCACAAACAGAATTCACTTCCAAAACAGATGACAAATTCATCGACACCCTGCAATCCCTTTCCATGATATCTTTGAAGAATCATCTTCAAGACATAAGTAATGTCTTCATATTATATTCAATGTTCTTTATTTCAAAACCAAAGTCTGTTACATCAGTAAACTTAAGTTTAGAATACCATTTTAGAAATTAACAAGAGAGGAGATTGTTTAATATATGCATTTAAATGGGAAGTTCTGCCAAGAGTATTGTGGCTTAGTAATATTATAGTCTCACTTTTAAAGAGAATCTGGATTAAATCCTACCACCTCACTTGTTAAAAAAAAATTAAGTGGAAGTTTGAATTATAAGGGAAAAAAACTGAAGATATTACATATAATGGAACCCAAACACAGACTTATTAAGCATTTCGATTAATTAGTGTCCCAAGACACCTTCCTCCCAACCAAAATGGATTTATCACCACAAACATGATAAATTATTGGAAAGACTTTCATGGAAAAAAAATAGCAATAAAGGCTTAAAATCTAAGATAATTATGGAATTAGAAAAACAATGATTACGTTTGATATCATACCTTCAAAACCTGAACAAATGAAGCATTGACCCCTCAGGCCTCAGCCCCACACCAAAGCATAGTACAGCAGATGAAGCCATCAACTATTTTCTCAATTAGTTGAGTCCAGATGTAGAGGTGGATAGACATGGAGCTTACACCTATCCCTCTTCTGCAACTGTTGAAGCATCTTTGCCAATTTTGGGTCAGGATTTAAAACTTCTACATACTGCAGGTTAGTCAAGTAACATAGTCCGTCCGGGGGCATTATACCAAACTTGCAACTCTCCAAGACCAAACGTTGAAGCCTTGGCATTGCACCTTGCCACATAGACCATTTAAAACAATCACCTTCGCCATTTTAAAGACTTGAAGTTGACGAAAACTACTTCCATTGCAAAAGAGGGTGTTCTGACTTTCACTTCCTACCACTTTGAGTATTCGAAGGTTGGTAAGCCTACCCAACACTGTCATGGCATGACCTACGTCTGTGCGTTCTAAGGTTATCTTTGTGAGAGTCAATTGGATTGAAATTGGACTTGACAGTTGAAGAATTTCACAAATCTTCAAAGTATGTAGATGGCGCATGGGATGGAGGCTTGACAAAAGCTTTGATACCCTCCAACTTAAAGAATCCATTCTTAATTTTCTTACCTTAGGAAATCTACCCTTGGCAAAGAGACTCTCAGTGTCTTCATTTTAATCTATACCAGTAAGGACTTCAAGATTGGGTAAACCCGCTTTATTGTCTGTTCTAGGTAGAGATGTTTGCCCATTCATATACAAATGTCTCAATTTTTGTGACTTCCATATCCCCCGGGGCAAGCGTTCTATTATAGAATTTCTCATGTCCAGCGTCTCTAGATTCCAAAAGTTGCATATGGAATCTGGTATGACATGATGCTCACCAGATCTAATGCTCAAGTACCACAAAAGGATTAGGTTTTCAATCATGTTGGGGATTAAGCAACAAATGCCCATATTACTGAGCTCTATCACCCAAACCAATTTGTTACTGTTGCAAAGCCATTCTAATTAGCTTTTTCAGGAGGACTCTTGAGCTCAACAACCCCCCGAAACCTATTATAGAACGACAATTTGAAGGCTCACAAGGGCTGGAATAAATGTATGGATAGTTGGCATAGTGGATGGAAATTCTACGAGATTTGCGTATGGGCGGAAAGTTAACATCTGAATAAACCTCAAGAAACTTCTCTTCAATGCTCTCCGATATACATAGGTCTCGTAGAAGATCATGGATACGACAAGTTTTGACTCCTCCATCTAGCCTTTCTGTTGCCACTTGAATCAAGCTTTGATCAATAAATTCCTCCAAGTAGTCTTTAGCAACATCCTTAATATTTCTATTCCAAATTTTTCGTATAAATCCCTTGGCTATCCAAAGTTGGATTAGTTGCCTCATTGGTATCTCAAAGTCTTCTGAGTAGATACCAAAATATAGAAAGCATAGTTTCAAGTGTGGGGATAAGTGTTTGTAGTTTAGAGCCAATATGTCTCTGCAACTTGATCTATCTTCAATCAAATACGAATTGACATGACCGACATTTTTCAACCATGTTCGATTCATTTTCTCCTTATTTGCCAAAAGTCCTCCCAATACGACAATAGCAAGTGGTAAACCATGACAACTTTCCACAATTTGTCTGCCTAGAGTTTCAAGTTCCAGAGGACATGTACCTCCACGAAACACCTTCTTTGAGAAGAGTTTCTAATTTTTATCTTCTTTAAGTAATGGGAGTTCATAAGGGGGAATGGGAGGAATGATATCATTAACACTACTTGCATGCAATGCTACTTCTTTTATTCGGCTAGTGATCAATATTCTACTCCCATTTGAGTTATTAGGAAAGACAGCATTTACCTCATTCCATACTTTAGATTTCCAGATGTCATCCAAGACAAGTAGATACCACTTGTCTTCCAAGTTTTCAAGCAGTATAATTTTCAATTCATCATTATGTAGGACATGATCAAGAATTCAAATTTTATAATTATTTAATTTTAGTATTATTATGTAATTTTTTGTTATTTTAGGTTTAGGTGATTTATCATATTATGGATTCAAGGAACCCCTTATGGATTTGAGGTTCACTACCAGAATGCAATCTTATTTACATTTTCTCTCTCTCTTTTTTTAATGCATTGCATTTGATTCTTAGACATATTCTCAATGTCAACATTGACATATGCACTTTTAATTTGAGCAAATAGCAAATTTGAAAGTACAATTTTTTATTGATAATGTAAATGAGGATTCAACATGGGAATGTAATTAAGGTTACATTATTTTGCACTTTTGAGCAAATAGCAAATTTGAAAATACTTTTTTTTTTTTTTTTGATAATGTAAATGAGGATTCAACATGGAATGTAATTTCATTATTTTGTTTTCATCTAGTTCAATGTTTTTTTAGCATTTCTCTACACATGAATGGAAATATCCATGACAAAATAATTAGCATATTAACACATTTGACAAAAAAAGAATCGCAACACCCAAAACGTGTACAATAAACTAAGTGTGCATTTGGCTTTGGCTTAAAAAGCTAATTTTTTTTTTTTTACTATTTAGCTTATTTTTTCTATTATTCATGGGTCCTATTGTACTTTTTGGTACTATTCATGAGCCTCACTGTACTATTTCACCTAACTTTTAGCTTTATCTACCATACTTTTAACAAAAAGTTTTCTGTTTTAGATAAATAAACTATTTCCAAACAAACACTAAGTCTTCCTATCCCAATTAAAATTTTAAATTGAATTCGCGTATATATAGCTTAAAAGTAAATAAAATTTTCCAAACTCAAATCATTCTAAAATGAAAACAAACATAATTTCAAGATGGTAAAGAAGTCATTAAAAAGAAAAATAATACTAACATAATATCATAGATATAGTAAACAATGATGTATTCTCCCCTCTCTTCATGTGTGTTAAAATACTTAATATCCTCAACCAAAAAAAAAGTAAGCAATGAAGTATAAACTTAATGTTGATATTTAATGACAGTGGGGAGTGGGTACGTGTGGTAGATTATTTCAATCTAAACCTAAGTTTACCAATATTAAAAATGAGGGACTGCCTCTCTTGAATATATGGTATAGCAACAAATCCCTCATAACCTAGCTAAACATGCAAAACATGTTGCAGGTTTTATGGTGTGAATGGAGGAAGTTTCTCACACCTCTACTCCATATTGTTGGCCAACCATGGCTAATTTTTTTTTAATGAATTTAAAAGTCTTCTTTCTCAAATATATATATATATATATATATATATATATATATATATTTATATATAAAACATGGAAAAAAAGCATGCAAAAGTAGAGTATAATAATAAAACCCGATCGTTATAACTGAGTTGAAAGTTCAAATAGTGTAAAAACACCCTTGAATGTTTAGACCCCCAATTACAAAATAACCAATTCAAGCTTTATGTCAAACAACTAGTGTGTGGAAAATGAACAAAAGCTATAAACAAAATTGGTAAACAATCTAAGCCAATTAAAAACACATCCACAGCAGAAAATAAAGGGCAACGATAAAGGTAAGAGAGATGCAAACACAAGGACAACACACTATGTGTTATCGAAGAGGAAACCGAAGCTCACGGCGTAAAACCTCTCCGCCGCCCTCCAAGCGGTCAATAATCCACTAGAAAATGTAGTTGGGATACATGAACAGCAATAGACCCTCCAAGCCTAATCTACCCGATGTACCTAAGCCCTCCAAGTTTCTTGCTCCAACGAGGTTGCACCGAACCTTTTTCTTTTCTGGCTTATCGAATTCGGCTATAATCCAGAGCATCCGCCATCCTTGGCATCTTCCAATACTTCCCAAAACTCCAAAAACACTCAACACTCTAAATGGGTGTGGGTAGTGTTTGGATAGAAATCTTCTCTCAATAGGTATGATAATGAGAGAAGGAATGAGAAGAGACTGCAAAGATTTCTCTCTAAGAATGAGTAGCTCTCTCTAATTGGGTGGGTGTTTTGAAGAAACTTCTCTTAGGGTTTTTCTTTCTGAATGGCCACACATATTTTGTGGGAATGAGGGGTATTTATACTGGTGTGAGAATGTAATGCGAAGAGTCAGTTTTTCCAAAAACAGGGTTGGATGGCGACTTGACCTCGCGACTTGACTAAGTCGCGAGTTCAAGCCGCGAGCTAACCGAATGGCGATCTGGATTTTTGTCCTGTAGTGCTCTAGCTGGAGTGATTGTTCAGCTCCCCCGCATGCTCTACGTGTAAGGTTGAATTTATTCAACCATCTAATTGGCTTTATTCCGTGCTAAATTTGCTTGTAATTCAGCATTTAGTAACCCTGTATTTAGGTGGGATTGTTGTAAGGGTAGTGAGTGAGATAGAGTGAAGATTGCTCAAGAGTGTGCAAGAAAAGCAGAGTGTCGCGGCTGGGACTCGCGGCTGGACTCGCGGCTTCAACCCGCGAGAATCCGCACACGTGCCAAGCATCTTTGGAAGATGAACAGTCATGCTAGCTGGAGCACTACAGGACAAAACAGACAATCGCCATACGGTTATCTCGCTGATCGGAACTCGCGACTTAGTCAAGCCGCGAGGTCAAGCCGCGAGCCACCTGTTTTGGAAAAACCCGACGTTTCACATTCCCCTTCACTCCAAAGTATAAATACCCTTTTAACCCACGATTGAAAGAGAGCTTCCAGAGAGAATTTTGAGAGAGAAACCCTAAAGAAAAACCAGATTGTTTCACCCACAATCTCTACCTTAGAGTCTCATCAAATTCCCTCACTCTCTTCCTCTCCATTGTCAAATCCTTGAGAGGCCTTATAACCAAACCTGGTTCTCACCATTATCATCTCTCGTGAGACAGACGTTTGGAGTTTGGGGAAGCGATTAGGAAGGAGCCAATCTTCATTGGTTGATGCTACGGTGTAGTAGCGGAATCCCGTAAGCTAGAGAAGAAAAAGGTTCGGCGCAACCTCGTTGGAGCAAGAAGCTTGGAGGGCTTAGGTGCATTGGGTAGATTAGGCTTGGAGGGTCTATTGTTTGTCCTTGTATCCCAACTATATTTTCTAGTGGATTGATTACCGCTTGGAGGGCGGCGGAGAGGTTTTTCGCCGAGGTCTTGGTTTCCTCTTCGATAACATATCCGGTGTTATCATTTTGTGTTTGCATCTTCCTTCCTCTCTATCTCCGCCTTTACATTATCTGCTGTGGTTTAATTTGTTATGGCTTAGATAGTTGTTTAACCAATTCCATAATATAGCATATGTTAAGTTTCCGCACACTAGTTGTTTGACATATTGCTTGTGTTGGTTTATTTGGTTTTTGGGGGTCTAAACGTTCAAAAGTGTTTTTGTACACGTTTTTGAACTTTGACTACGCGTGTGCAACTTTTGGCTGCTTGCAAGCCGTGAGCCTCCCGCGAGATTTAGCCGCGAGTCCCCGCTTCACCGCACAGTCTTGAGCATTTCTTCACACTCTCTCATACACTACCCTTATATGATTCCCACCTAAATACGGGGTTTCTAAGTGTTGTATTACAAGCAAATTTGTCACGGAATAAAGCCAACACATGGTTGATTAAATTCAACCTTACATGAGTCAAGACTTTTAGTCTTGAAAATAAGCTTTTCAGTATATATTGAGTAATCTTTTTGTGATTTGAGTCAAGTCTTAATTGTCTTTTTCTTTTGCCAGAGAGAAAGAGAGACCTTTATTTTTTATTTTTTTGTTAAATAAACAAAATGAGAGATATCTCGTTTGAAGAATACATAATAGTTAAAAAGTGGTATTTGATGCGGATTAGTACTCTAATTGCGATCAAATTCTTCTTCTTATTATTTTTTTATTTGTCTTAGGATTATCTATTTAGTTTTATTTATTTAATTATGTGTCTTTGAATTATCTATTTAGTTTTTGGAAGTGGTATTTGAGAATCACCGCATTACCTTTTTTTTTTAATATAATAAATATATATAAACAAGTAGTGTATTAAAAAAATAAGATTAGATGGATTATATGAAGTGGTATTTGAAAATCATCGCATTACCTTTTTTTTTTGGTAATATATATATATATATATATATATATATATATATATATATATATATATAAAAGTGTAGTGTAGTAATTAAAAAATAAGAAAGTTGCTTCTTTTTTATAATACACTACATGTAAAAAATAAGGATTAGATAGATTAGATAAAGAATTAGAATTGTAGTCAAATTAAGATTTTTATCAATCTAAAAAATCTGCAATTTAGTGAAGCCACTTGGTGCAACAACCGCTTCTAAACCCAACTTTTATTATATATAATATGATTTAATAAAAAAAATTTTTATAAATTTTAAAATATATTTTTTGGATAATATAATCAAATCTAATAACAAATAAAATAGTAAAAATATTTTTAAAAATTAAGTTACATGGAAAATGTGTATTATGTAAATTTGTTTTTTGGGAAAAAAATGATATTATAAAAGCTTTTAGTAGTAAAATTGTAATTTAATTATATGTGTGTGTGTGTGGGTGCGCGTGCGCATTTATGACACTTAAAAATCTTTTCATTATACTTGCTAACATGTATATTAGTAGAAGTGCTACTCATATATAAATTTCTTGTATATATGACCAAAAACAAATTCCATAAATTACAAAAATATAAGTATTTAGATGGCAATGTAAATATTTACTTATAAATTACCAGTCATAGCCATTTCAATGTTGTCATAAGTGAGGAAATAATCTGCATAATCAATTAATAACACCAAATCAAAAAATAATATCAATAATCAAGATGAATTGCATTATCTAATTTTTTTTTAAATTATATAATTTAAGCAATAATTGAACTACGTTAATAGAAACTCATAAAAAAAATGAAGATAGTTCTTCTCACATAAACCTCTTAATTTCATATGGTAGATGAGTTTCATCCCAAATAGATTTAGTGATCAAATTTTGATTGAAATTAAAATTCCATAAATTATATATATATATATATATATATATATATATATATATATATAAGTGTCTAAACCTTCTAGGATACCACAATCAAAATAATTTCAAAAATAGATAAATAAAAGTGCATAAAGAGAAACAAAAATTGTATTGCAATATAAATGTAAAAGTTTACATATAAATTGCTTGTCTAACCATTTTGATATTGCAATAAGTGAGGAAATAATCTGCACAATCAATTAAGAACACCAAATCAAAAAATACATCAATAATTGAGATAAATTGCATTATGTAAAATATTTAAAACAAAATCATAGAATTTAAGTAATAATTGAACTACATTAATAGAAAAATAGAAACGCAAAAAAAAAAAAAATAAATAAAAAGAATATAGCTATTCTCACCAAAAAAGCCAAATCCTTCCTTCTCAAGTTCTTCACTTAATTTTGGTTTTTTATTGATTGATTTTAGCATTCTTAAATAGTAGAGTAGACTAGACTTAAAGAGTTTTAGTTCAACTCATGTTGCTGTTTTTTTTTTTTTTTTTTTTTCTTTTTCTTTTTCTCTTTTATCCAAAACAAATTGTAGCTAATAGGTGTAGTAATATAACCTAAATGAAAAAAAAAAAAAAAAAAAAAAAAGAGAGAGAGATTAGATGAAGATGAAGATTTTGGATTGTAATCAAATTAAGAAGAAATAGATGAAGAAAATAATTTGGATTGTAATTAAATTAAAAATTTTATCAACTTAGAAATTATAGGAGAAGAAGATAAGAAAGAAAAAAAATTATATCTACTTTTTTTAGGTGTAGTAATTTGGTTTTTTAAATTTTTTTTTATTGATTGATTTTAGCATTCTTAAATAGTTTTAGTTCAACTCAATTTCTCTTGGATTCAAAATTAATTTGTGGAGGTGTTAAAAATAATCACCTTAACTCAATCATATATCACTTTTTTTTTATTATTATCTAGAAGAAGATAAGAAAAAAGAAATCTATAAATATTGCTGCAACTTAAGATGTATTAGACTTCTTTAATTGCAAATTGAAACCTTGTACACTGTTTTTCTAGGAAACAAACATCTCAAAGCCTAATCCATAGATGCATGTGTTTGGTTACACTATGTTGCAACCTTAGACAAAAAGTCTTAAGTTAATCTGATTTTATTTCAATTCAAATACATAATCCTTAAAAGAAACTGCATGGAGACATATTAAGCACAACAAATGTAATTCAACTATAATCGAATTAAGACTTGTATCATGTGAAGCAATTTTATCTCCAACGTATTTAATTATATCTTTCCCAATTCTAAAATCTCTCACAACTCCACATTAAAAAAAAAAAAAAAAGAAGTAAAAATTACATGAATTATAAAAGAAGTAGTTGATATGAAAACATAACTGCTACTTTATCCAGGAAAAAAAAAGTTGATAAGAACGAAATTTAAGATATATTTTATCAACTTAGAAATTATAGAAAAAAAAAATTATATATATATTTTTAAAATCTAAAAATCTAAAAAATTTCTACAATATAGTCAAGCTATTTGGCACAACCACGACATCTAAGCCCAATTTTTATTATATAATATATAATATGAATTAAAAAATGTCATTTTTAGTAATTTTCAAAGTTTTACTGAGGTTCTGGACTTAAGAATAGTTATAAAAATTAGTAAAGTGTATTTCCTGCATCAGTACTTTTACACTGTAAAGGCGCACAGATGTGTTAAATTGCTCATTTCCTTTTCAATTAATAATTTCATTTTGGATTGTTATTGCCATTGTTGAAACCATGATTCCAATTTAATACATACTCATCTGTTCCACTATTTTCTTTCTTGAACATCCAAAAGATTTGGGCCTTACAAGATGGAACTATGGTTATCGTTGGAGGAAAAACTAATCAAGCAAAGGCTGAATTTCCAGAGGAGATGGACCGCTTGCTTAATCAGGTTCCAGAAATAGTTTATTTTTTTATTTTTTGCTTAAGGTTCCAGAAATCCAAGGAACCTGATAAAGTTAGTGGCTAGGTTATGAGGCATTTAGATGGAAAGAAAGAATACTTGCAGTGGGATGAGTAAAGCAGAGATGTGGCTTGAATACAATCTGACGTCCAGCTCACAAATTAGGGGCAGCACACCATCCCAATTGAACTAAACTTTTGGCACAGAAATTGCATTCGTCTTTCTTAATGTATTGTTGCAAGCCTCTTTCACCTCATCTTGCAAATTCCACGGCGAGGTTTTGAGACACAAGTTTTACATAGTCTTTTTCTGCTGAATTGCATATCCTCCAATTATTTCACTTATCATACAAGATTTAAATTTCAGACTGATAAAAATGTCATATATACAATATCATTTATTACAGCCTCTATGTCTACATTCCTTAATTTTTATTTATTTTTCAAGGGATCGATGTTTGATAATTCAGACTCTAAAAGACTGAGATTTTATTGCTGCCCTATTTTTATCAATAACTTCTGTCTTTGATTGCCAGATGGTTGATAAATTTCTTTCCTCATTTTAAGTACTTATGTTATTGGAGTAAACATATAATTTTTAGTATTTGATAATTAAGTATTTTTCAATGGGTGTTGTGACAAGCTTGTACTTGAGTAGTAATGGGTGCTAACTGGCCGAAGTTTGATAATTGCAGAGAAGTTGTGGACTAAACATAGACGTGTACAAGCCCATTGTATAATCTAGTCAAGCCCGAAGTATGTTGTATTATCCTACTTCAGGTTCCTTCTACTGAGAATCCTAATGTTACATGTATTAAAAAACCTAATCCATTTTTGTAGTGGTAGTAATTAGTCCATCAAACTAAATCATGCACGTTAATTTCATGTAATTCTCTCAAATTTTTAATCCTCTTTCTATATTTGTTCCATTTACTTTAATAATTAAAAAACAATTAACAATTAACTGTAATCTACACATCCACACAAAAGGATAATTAAAAATAATAACTTTAGGCATAAGCAGATTTCCAGTTCTGGAGCCAAAACTAAGATGAGAAGTAGCCCTAGTAAATGATAATGGGGAACAACTCAAGATTGTGCAATGCTTGAGAAGTTAACAATAAGGTCAGCAATAGAGATCCGTGATTACATACCTATTATATTTCAAAGCATGCTTGTGAAACATGCCTTAACATCCTCGAAAAAAAAAAATTACAGGACCTTGAGACCTTCACTTTCAATCATACGCTAGCCAAGAACTAAAAGTCAGGAATTTCAACAACTTTGTTGTACTAGAATTATGGATTTTCTCCTGTGTGTGTGTGTGTGTTAAGATGTTCCTCATGGACATATCAAGTGAGCTAGCTTTTTGCACTACTTTATGAAAGTTCTAATTCCATTCTTTTTCATCTCCTAATACAACAATGACGGAGCTCAATTATCAATTCACGTTTGATAGTTTCCTTGGAATCATACAATGTAATTAACTACTTGGTTCATAAATTATTTATCCAAGAGCAGATAGAAAGAAGCCTTGTGAGTTACAATTGAACATTTTCATATTTGGTTCACACATCTGAAATGAGTGTTAGACATTGGTATACATAATAACATAAGAGAAAAGATTGTCAAGCATTGAAAAGTTAAAAAAAAAAAAAAAAAAAAAAAAAAAAAAAAAAAAAAAAAAAAAAAAAACTAAGAAAATAGTGACATAATAGACATCCATAAAAATAGCATTATGACAAAGTAACTTGACTGATTCCACCAGTTAACTAATAATTACATTTATTAGAAAAAAAAAAAAAAAAAACAGTTTACTTATAATTACTAGCTTTGAGTACAATCACAAGCAGAATTCACTATTAAAACATATGGTCAATTCGTTGGTGCATTGCATTCCCTTTCCAAGATATCTTTGAAGAATCATCTTGAAGACAAAACTAGCGTCTAGATATTATGTTTAATGTTTGTGTTTGCACAAACGTTTTATGGTTAAAGCAACATTACTTGAATTAAAAAAAAACAAAAAAACAAAAAAAGGTTCAGTGCCCATTATTTCAGAACCAACATCTGTTGCTTGGATTCAACTTTCCTTTACTACTTCTTGTAATAAACAGAAAAAGATGGAAGTCTATAAGATGAAAAAAAAAATTAAGAAATTAATATAATATAATTGAATTCAAACACAGACCAATTATGCTTTTCAATTTAGTAGTGTCCCAATCCCAAGATTATGCCTTCCTCCAAACCAAAACCGATTTATCAGAACAAAAATCAAAAACAAAAACAAAAACAGCGAGGCTTAAGTTAACTTCTCAGGCCAAAGCATAGCACAACAGATCTACTACTTATCTCAATTAGTTGTTAGGTTCAGAGGTGGATAGACTTGGAGCTTACATCCATCCCTCATCTGCAACTGTTGAAGCCCCTTTGCCAATTTTGGATTGGGATGTAAAACTTCATATAGTTCAGGGATTTCAACTGCCTCCTCTAAACCGCCTATGTCTGCATAAGATTCTAGTGGAGCCTTCTCAACCTTCATCACAGACACAATTGGATCAACTTAATTTGTCTTATGAACCAATTACTCATCTAAGAACCAAACCAATAGCGAAACTAAATAGGCCATCAAGTTAGGCAAGTCATCTTGCATGATAGTTTATCAAGATAAAAGGAGGTATGTTATCCAACAATTTTAGCAAAATTAAGTTCTAAAAAAGAACAAAACACTCTCAGCTATTTGAACAAACAATTTGTGTGCATGTAACAAAAAGTTTTGGGTGAATAACCTGAGAAATTTGATCCTCGTTAACGTGGGTATCTGAAAAAATGGTTTTATCAGGAGGAGCAGCCAGGGGTTTCACTCTTTAAGGCCTTTTCCATTGGACTCTGAGTCTAACTCCTTGGTTATGGCAGTGGTGTAAATAGTTGGTGCTAATATGTACCGTTAGTTGTGTAGGACTGTAATTTTCAACCCGCTAAACGTTTCTAATTTGCTTAAGTTTTAGAATCTTGCTGGGGATGAACATGTGTATGGAAGAAGATAACTCTACCGTCTTTATTTGCTTTTCAAAGAGAAATCCAAACATGATTTATTCACCAGGATTAATATTCGTGGCATGGTACCCCATTTTGACACAAAAATTGAGAAATTTTGGGACATAACAAAAAATTGAGTTAAATTAGATTCTATTGGACATTAGATGAGATTAGATTATATATTAGATATAATATATATTTATATAGTGTCTGTTTGTGATGCACTTATAAACCAGCATTACTTTTTTTATTATTATTTGTGAGTCCTAGTGAGTCACCTAAACAAACACATAATATAATCAAGCCCAAACACAGACTTCCTAAACATTTTAATTAACTTCCTTCAAACCAAAATGGATATATCACCATAAACACAATAAATTATTATAAAGGATTTAAAAAAGAAAAAAAAGAGTAAAAGAAAATAGCAATAAAGACTTAAAAGCTTGGATAATTAGGAAATTAAAAAAAAGTACTTGTTTCTCACAAACTATTTTATACAAAATTACCAACCAAAAAAAAAAAAAAAAACCAGCTAAAATCAAGGGATTAAGAGAAAAAAGTAACAGGTACATGTGATATCATATCATACCTTCAAAACACGAATGAACGACAAAGCAAACGACCATTGACCCTCAGGACCCAGCCCCGCACCAAAGCATGGCACAACAGATCAACTTTTTCTCAATTAGTTGGATTGAGAGGTGGATAGACATGGAGCTTACATCCATCCCTCATCTGCAACTGTCGAAGCCTACGTGCCAAAGCTTTTTGGGGATGTAAAACTTCCACATCCCGTAAGGTACTCAAGCACCATAGTTCGTCCGGGACCTCGCAAATAAACTCGCAACTTTCAATGACCAAACGTTGAAGGTTTGGCATTGCACCTTCCCCCATATTCCATTTAGAAACGAGCAGATTTGCCATTTTAAATACTTCAAGTTGCTGAAAA
This sequence comes from Quercus dentata, assembly GCA_028216015.1. Classification (NCBI taxonomy): domain Eukaryota; kingdom Viridiplantae; phylum Streptophyta; class Magnoliopsida; order Fagales; family Fagaceae; genus Quercus; species Quercus dentata. The sequence goes on along the minus strand of CP116454.1, from coordinate 46,997,071 downwards.
CTTCGAACATTGCAATAGAGGACATATTCGTTGAGTACATAGCCAGATCCTCTAAATTTGAGTATTCGAAGTTTAGTAAGGCTACCCAACACTTCCATGATGGCTGGATATATGACTACATCTACTAAGGTTATTTTTGTGAGGGTCAACCCATTTGAACTTGAAAACCTAGAAAGTCGATAAATCTTCAAAGTTTGTAGATGACGCAAGGGACGGAGGCTTGACAAAAGCCCTGACTCTACCCCTCTTGGAGAAGACATTAATCCTAATTTTCTTAGGTTAGGAAATCTAGCCTTGGCAAAGTGACTCTCAGTGTCTTCATTTATAGCTATACCAGTAAGGACTTGAAGAATGGGTAAAGCCGCTGTATTTTTTTTAGTTCTAGGTAGAGATGTTTGCCCATCCAGGTACAAATGTCTTAATCTTTGCAACTTCCATATCCCCTTGGGCAAGCATTTTGTTTCCACTGTAGAATTTCTCATGTCCAACGTCTCTAGATTCCAAAGGTTGCATATGGAATCTGGAATGACATGAAGCTCACCAGATGCGATGCTTAAGTACCTCAAAAGGACCAGCTTTTCAATCCCCTTGGGGATTAAGCAACAAATGCCCATATTACTGAGCTCTACCACCCGAACCAACTTGTTACTTTTGCAAATCCATTCCAAGTTGAAATTATCAGGAGGACTCTTGAGCTCGACAACATCCCCGAAGCCTATTATAGAACGACTATTTGAAGGCTTACAATGGCCGGAAGAAATGTATGGATTGTTGCCATAGTGGATGGAAATTCTGCGAGATATGCCTTTGGGTGAAAGGTTAACGTTTGAATGAACCTCAAGAAACTTCTCTTCAGAACTCTCCGATATACAGAAGTCTCGTAGAAGATCATGGATACGACATGTTTTGACTCCTCCATCTAGCCTTTTCGTTGCCACTTGAATCAAGCTTCGATCAATGAGTTCCTCCAAGTAGTCTTCAGCAACATCCTCTATATTTCTATTCCCAATTTGCTGTATGAATCCCTCGGCTATCCAAAGTCGTATCAGTTGCCTCACCGGTATCTCAAAGTCTTCTGGGTAGATTCCAAAATATAGAAAGCATGATTTCAAGCGTCGGGGTAAGTGATTGTAACTTAGAGCCAATATCTCCTTGCAACTTGATTTATTATTCGTCAGATACGAATTGACATGACCGATATATTTTGACCATATATGATGTGTTTTCTCCTTACATGCCAAAAGACCTCCCAATACCACAATAGCAAGTGGTAAACCATGGCAACTTTTCACTAGTTCTCTACCTAGAATTTCTAGTTCTGGAGGACAGGTATCTTCCCAAAATACCTTTTTAGAGAAGAGTTCCCAACTTTTATCTTCTTCAAGAAGTGGGAGTTCATAGTTGTTAACACTACTTGCATGTAATGATACTTCTTTTATTCGGGTAGTGATCAATATTCTACTCCTATTCGAGTTCTTAGGAAATGCAGTACCTACCTCATTCCATACTTCATTATTCCAGATGTCATCCATAACAAGTAAGTATCTCTTGTCTTTCAAGCTTTCAAGCAGCACACTTTTCAATTCATCCTCAGTCATATCTTCCAATTTTACTCTATTCTCGTTGTAAAAATCTTGCACGAATTTTGACAACGAATTTTTCAAATCATTACGGTCTTGTACGCCTTCCAAGAACTCAGGCCATGCCTTTCTAAATTCTTCATCATCCATTTCTTTGAAAGATTCGATCATTTCTTTGAAACGTTTCAAGTCTTCAGTTAGTGTCCCTTCCAATTTATCAATATTCGTTCTATACGTAGCATCCAAATCGTGGAGTAATTTCTGTCTCAATTCAGCTGTCAATGTTACTCCATTCTCCTTGTAAAAATCTTGCATGAAATTTGACAACGAATTTTTCAAATCATTATGGTCTTGTACGCCTTTCAAGAACTCAGACCATACCATTTTGAAATGTTCACTCATTTCTTTGTCCATTTCTTTGAAATGTTCATCCATTTCTTTGAAACGTTTAATCATTTCTTTGAAACGTTCAAAGTCTTCAGTTAATCTCCCTTTCAATTTATCATTATTCGAGCTATACGTAGCATACAAACCGTGGAGTAATTTCTCTTTCAATTCAGCTCTCAACATCACTCTTGGTAGTGGTGACAGTCCCTTCAAAATTTCAAGCAGCAGCTCTTTGATTCTATATTCTTGAGAAACATAAACCCACCCACGGAAATTAAAGTAATTCTTGACATCATTGTTGTTGTAGATCTTCCTAGCAAGAGTGGTTTTGCCTAGGCCGCCCATGCCAATGATTGAAACAACGTTCCGTTGCAAACTCCCTTCCATAAGCTCCTTCATCAATACCTCAGCGTCACGAGCGAAGCCCACTACTTGATCTTCCTCAACATGTTTCCTGCGCCTGTGCACTATATCCCCTGCTTCTGCATTTCCTCCAGATGATTCAGCAATTTCTATGCCGTACTTGCGCCTATTGTCGTTAATTTCCTTGTAGATGATCTTGATGCTCTCTATCTTGCTTGCAACCTCGTGAATCGTAATTGCTCGGTCACATGAATGGATTAACTTCCTCAGCATGCTTCTTCTCCCGTGCTCTGTCACAGTAATGATGTATGTATCAATAACATCCTCAGCCTCATAGGCTACTTCCCTAATTTGGCTGACTACCTTCTTCACCGATTCCTCGCGTCGTTTGCCTTCAGTATTTTGGAGGTAGATGTTGATCAGAGACAGCTCGTTCTCAAGTGACCTGACTTGATCCTTAACTCCACGTTGCAATTTTGATTCTCGGATAAGCAACTGAGTCAGATTCTCCAACAGGAAACTCACAACACTGTCTGCCATGTCTGCTTAATTATTTTATCAGAAGGAGAGGGATTGTTGGAAAAGGAAGGTCCTGAAGGATGAAGGAAAGCTTATCAAAGATCTGAAGTCTCTTTGAATGGTAAAGACAAAAATGCTTAGCTGGAAAGTTTATGTAACTGTATCATTGTTTCTTGCTTCTGAAATGTTGTATTCATAATATTTTACTAATAAATTATAGATGGTTAGTTGTTATTAGTTCAAATTTGAACCTAATATTAAGATTATTTTTTTCCCTAATTATAAAAACTAGTAAAAACTTGCCACTTAAAATTTTTTGTAAAAATATTGTGAATATATTATTTCTCTTTTCTTTTTATAAAAGGAAAGTCTAGAAGCATGAACGCTCTGTTTGTTTCGATGGAAAACTTTCAGTAAAGGTAGTTTTCCATATTTTCCAGCGTTTGGTAGCATTAAAAAAATTGGTCAATGGAAAACTATATTTAGTCAATGGAAAACCTTAACAAAAATCAGGCTTATTTTTTATAGGTTGTTTTCCAGAAAAAAATTTTGGAAAACAATCTCTCTCTTGTGCACTTCATCACTCCTATAAATAATTCTATTCTTTTGTGCGCACGAAACAAAAATTGATTTCATACTAGGTTGGTCATAGAGCAAAGCTTGTTCAGCAATTGCCGTAACGTCCTCGCTTCCATAGTAATCATAGTTGGCTTTGAATGGGTAACCTTTATCATCATTGGGAGGGAAAATTTTGGGTGCAAAATAAACAATTGCACTTCGAAAAATTTGGGTTCCAGTCTTCCAGAATTAGAAGATTCCTTTATAAAACTGTCACACCACTCCTTAAAGAGCAACCAGAGGTTTGGCATGAAATTTCGAGTAAAGGTCTAGCCCATGAAAGCCATTAGCCATATTGCTGAGCCACATTAACGGAGGAGCTAATAAAGTCTCTACGGCCATCTAGGGTTCCTATCATATTGAAAAAAGAATTTGTGCTTGCTTTCATGTCTCCTTCAATGGACAGGAAGCACTTTACATATGTTTCTTGGGCTATTGACATGAATTTGTTAAGTGAAGTAGGTTGTAGGGATTAAATCTGAAAGGAATTTTTCAGCTTTAGATGAACGCCAATAACCACCCTCAGTAACAGGACGAGATGATGAGGTATTTTTGAGTGGCTTAGCCATTGAACGGAATAGGCTGCAGATGGTGAAGTTGGCTTTGCTCTATGACCACCCAGCTAACATCTCTTTTTTTGTGCAAACATATATAATTTTGTTGAGAATCAACTTTTTATTTATATTGATTACATTAAATTGGTTTTACCCAATACACATGATATATATGTTTTATATTATACAAGAAATGTTATAAAAATTTGTGCATACCAAATACCAAACAATAAAAAACAATCTCAAGCTTATTTTTAAGGTCAATACCAAACACTGGAAAATGAGATATTTTTTTCAGAAAATAGTTTTTAAGAAATGACCTATTTTCTAGAAAACGTTAATGTTGAAACAAACAGAGCGGAAGTGAAATTATAGGCAAACATTAACGTCTTTTCCATTATTTGAATTTTGAATATTTTCTTTTCTTTATAATTTATATATGAGTAATGTAATTAGTGTTTTTAGGACAATTGTTAATAAACTATATTAGAAAATATTTTAACATCACTTTTATGAAAAATATAAAAAGCTTTTTTTATATATAAAATATAGAAATTCTACTCTAGAATAATTTAAATGTATATGTGTAAAGTTTCCTCTTGAAACTTGAACCCTACCTCTTGTCTTTTATATTTGTGGAGTGACCACCGCACCACCCTTTGAAAGTTTATTGACAATTCCCTTTATATATAAAGGCCATTCGGTTATTGACAATTCCTATCTTAATTATCGAATTCAAATGGGTAGAGAGGTCAGATTGTGAATATTCAATATTTGAAGTGTTTGGCCCAAGTTCAAATCTAAAGTAGCAATGATAAGCAAGTAGAAATTAATTTGACCCGTCTACCTTATTTTCCCTATTTTTGGGTAACAGAAGTAACAAGTTATTGTAATCTATCTATACATCGACAATCATGATTTCTTTAATTTACTTCATTCTTTAGTTGGCTATGTCAATTTTTCCTTTGTAGTTTGCCATTTGTTATTTTTTACAGTTGGGATTTACATTTCTAGCTTGTTTGTTTGTCTATTTTTTGTTTTGCTCAATCCATTTCTAGTTTTCAGACTATAAAATTCAAGTTGTGTCTATAAAAATATGTAAACGGTGCAGAAGTTATTTTACAGTTTGAATTATCAAATGATGCGGAAGCAAATCCGTTTGGAGCAATTATCAACAAAATCATGCTATTGTTATATTGTTTTAATGCTTTCTAAACACTTTCTTTAAAATTGTTTATATGGCATGCTTTATTAATTTTATGAAGTTTCTATTGCTCACTTCTATTTTGCAAGAAAAAATTGATCAATGTATTTATCAATTTGTCGAGAAGTATATAAGGAATTTTAATATTAGTATCTTCTTCTTGTCATATCTATATTATATATAATATCAAAAAATTAAAGCGTGGTATTATTATTCTATTGAGTCACATTAGCAACTACATAATTCACCTATTTCAAATCATTTCTCTCTTATGTTTTACTCTTCCTCTTCTTATTAATTTTGCACCTTACTATTACATTTCCTTTAATATTTCTCTCACTTCTACCATTTCATTTCAACTTTAATGTCACTTTTCACTTTATTTGGGGTCTTCTTATCTCTATCTTCTTACTATATATTTACTATTTCTTATTCCATTTTGACGGTTTTTAGACCCCTTAAAACACAATTGAATTAACCTAGGTAATTAGCCAAGTTGTTACTTAGTCCAATTTAACAAATCTAGGTTATCACAATCACAGAGATCATATCATGCAAAGCAAAATGGAAAGATAAATAAAACAAAGATATGATCACCCAGGAAACCAAGCCGGTAAAAATCTGGGGAGGATTTGACCTAACTATCCTCAAGGTAAACTTGAATCCACTATTTTTAAAGAATCGAAGTTCATACAATAAGACTTACAAACCCCCATGCTCGACTTCTTATTGCTACCCACTAGTAGAACTTACTGATAAAACCACGTGCAAACTCCGAATCCACGGACTCCTTCTTTCTTAGATTCACCACTAGATACAAGCACACCTGCTTGTGTTTCTTTAAGGTTCAATGACAGGAACTGAGTTGATCATCAAGGTGTAGATAACATCTCCTCCTTGAAAACCTTAAGTTTGTGTAAAGGAAAACTCCTCTAGATCTCACAAGAGACTTACACAAACAGCAATATGAGCAACACTAAAATGTGGCTAGGGTTTGTCTTTTATACTTAGGATAACTTAGAAAACCCTAAACGTTTTAAACAACTAGGGCTGAGTTGGAAATCTACAGAAAAAACGCATTCTGCCCGAGATTCGATTGATCGAGCCTAAGCTTCGATTAATCGAGCCAGGCCGAAATGCTCAGTAACTTCTACATTAGCTCAATTCCAACTTTACATAAAATATACAACTTTGCGCAAGACTAAACACTTCTAAATATTTTTTTTTTATCATGGTTTGCCAATAATACACATTAGAGTTCTAAATAAATAAATACCTAAGTCTTTAAAACCTAACACATTTTATACATATTTTTCTCACATAGAAAATGTGATCTCTCTCTCTCTCTCTCTCTCTCTCTCTCTCTCTCTCCTTGGTAGATTTTTTATTTTCTTGTATCTTTACTTTAGGTTGATGAATTTTTATATTTTTTAGAACTCTACTTTGAGTTGAAACAATTAGGTTTTGTGTTGTTAAGTTGTTATCTTTTATTATTTTCTTTGATTGTTAAATGTTATCCTATTGCATTAAAGAGATAGTATATATATAAGAATATGATATTTTTCTATTACATAGCATGAATTGAATAATTTTTTTATTGTTTCTTACAACTCATCTTTAGGTCGATGAATCATTGTAATTTTTTTTATAACACTATTTTGGGTTAATATAATTTGGTGTTGTATTTTTTTGAGCTCTTCATCACAAGTCCTCTCTCTCTCTCTCTCTCTCTCTCTCTCTCTCTCTCTCTCTCTCTCTCTCTCTCTCTCTCTCTCTCTCTCTCTCTCTCAACAGTGGCGGAGCTAAGAAATTTTTCCAAGGGGGTCAAGGTAAGCACAATAAAGTTCTTATGTATAAATAAAATTATTAAAAAATCTTAATTTCACAAATTAACTTTAACTTAAAAACTCTTTCATGGCACTAAAACAACTTATAATTGATTCTGAACTAAATTGATGCAAATAACATGAAAGATCATTTTTACATCAATTGTAAATCTTATCCCCATAAATTATTGCAAAATATGAAAACCTAAATATTAAATTTTATAATCTCAATATTTCCAATGGATAGAATAAACAAGTTTATAATGATAATTTAACTTAATTATCCAAGCCACTAATATCAATTAAACATACTATTAACAAACTACTACTATCAAATTATAATAAATTTAATTTACGTACTTTAGTTACTTTATTTTATTTTATTTATTTATTTTTTAATTGGGTTTATGTTTTGACTCAAATAATGCTGAGTTGGAAACCACAAAAAATAGCCTACTCTAGTGGCTCTAGTCTAGAGAGTAGAGTAACAGGCAGACATCAGGTCATGGACAGATGGTTTTAACTTTACCACAAAAACATACTCTAGTCTACTCTTCTATCAAAAGGAAGTTGAACGGCTAAACTCAGTGGCAAAGCCAGGAGTTTAAATTTGGGGGACCACATATAATTTTTTTTTTTTTTGTGTGTATGAAATATAAAATAGTAAGATACAATACTTCATAACTGAATATGTATAAATCAAAGTATATTTAATTAAAATTAAACAATCATGAGACAAAATTAAAAAAAAAATGATTTAATATCTTTAATCAACTATAAAATGGGCATACACAGGGAAAAAAAAAAAGTTTCTCGGTGCGTCTAGGAGTTAGGTCTCTCTCTAATTTCTTTCCACAGTAGAATTGGTGAGTCCCTTCTTTGAAGGTGCATTGTATCCTAGTAGTAACACTGTTATTCCTAGGCTTGTTGGGTTCTTTTTTGGGGGTGGGGAAATAGTATTGAGCGAGTGAGAGAATGGAAGATTTGGCTCGATCTTGGAATAAGCTCACTCTATCGGATAGAGAGGGACCGGGCTGCTACCTACTTGATGATGATAGAAGTCAGAAATTTGCTATTGCTGCCAAGTTTCTGACTAGGCGAGCAATCAATATGGAGGTCATAGCAAAAATGTTTAACCCGCTATGGAGAGCCAAGAATGGGTTCAAGATTCTGAGCCTTGGAGACCATAAAGTTCTATTCATCTTTGACAACATGGAAGATGTGGATAGAATTTTAGAAGGTGAGCCGTGGACGTTTGACAAACATCTAGTGGTCATGAATCGTTACGAGAATGATTCCTCTCTTCAAGATATAAAATTTGAGAAGACGAAACTATGGGTTCAACTCCATGGGCTTCCGATCAAGTATATGACAATAGAGGCGGCGAAGAAAATTGGCAGTGTCTTGGGGGAGGTTTATGTGCCAACAAACCCAACATTTTTTGATGGAGGTCATTTTGTTCGTATCCAGGTGCCCATTGATTTGTCAACGCCTTTGTGCCGTGGAAGATTAGTGTCTACAAGTGAAGGAGGGAAGCAAGTATGGATAGCGTTCAAGTACGAAAGACCGCCTAACATATGCTATTGGTGTGGGAGACTTACTCATGATGATCGAGATTGTGATCTGTGGATTGATAGCGAGGGTACACTCAAACCAGAACAACGTGAGTTTGGGCCATACTTGCGAGCACCGCCTTTTGTTCCTGCTAGACGTAATGCTATTACATCGTCCCCCGGGTTCTATGCGGCGAAGAAGAAGGCCAGATCGGATACACAGGAGGCAAGTAATTCAGGCCAGAATTCCGATTCATGCGGCAGAGGTGTAACGGATCAGATACAGGAGGTAACGGGTAGCAATAATGGGAGCAATAATGAGGGAATTGAAGATGAGGACGTGGAGTCTTTAAAGCGTATTGAAGGAGACAGAGTTATGAGGAGTGATACGGTTGACCAAAACAAATTAAAGGATGAGATTATTGGAGTAATTACTCCCCCTAAGGAAACCGAAATTGAGGAAGTGGCGTGTAATGAGGAGTTATGTCTGGCGGCAGAATTTGGGGCGGCTAAGATTGTGGATTCAAGTAGGAAAGCTCATAACAAAAATCCTATTCCAAGTGGACTCTCTAACCCTAGTGCACGTGATAATTTAAGTGGCACACCCTCACTTAAGTTGTCACGTGATACTAATGATGTTGGTGTTCACAATCTCCAATCTCCAAGTGCAGCACGTACTTGGACTTGTAGAGAAAGACCTAAGCCAAAGAGTAACACGGCGGCACAAGTTAAGGGGCAAGGAAAAAAAAGAATGGCGGCATCCGAGGTATCCCTTATGACGGGTTCATCAAAACGTCTACAAGTAGTTGTGAATGATGATGAAAAATTCTTTGTAGTGGCGGGAGGCGATGGTCGGCCCGCCAAGGGCAATGAGTTGTTTAGCATGGAACTGTCGTGGGCTTGGGAACCTACGCGTGCGGTGAGGGAGCTTGGTGATATTATTCGGGCAAAAGATCCCTTTGTGGTGTTTTTAGCCGAGACACTTACGAGATGATGCAAGGCTAGAATTCGTCCCAGAAGTATTGGTTTTGAGCATAGATGGGTCGTGCCAAGGGTGGGAAGAAGTGGTGGATTAGTTACGTATTGGAAAGCATCGTTAATTTGATGGTGGAAGATTGAGATAGACACTATATTGATGCGGTGATCAATAAAAACACGGAGAATGAGTGGAGATTAACTGGGTTTTATGGGGAACCTGAAAAAGCAAGAAGGCATGAAGCTTGGGCCAAACTAAGAAGTCTAAACTCACAACCGGAAAAGCCTTGGCTTTGTCTTGGAGATTTTAATGAGATTATAAAACAAGAGGAGAAACTAGGAGGAGCTAGAAGACCTTATTATCCGATGCAGCAGTTTAGGGAGGTGATTGATGAATGTGGCTTCATGGATTTGGGTATTGAGGGACCTAAATTTACATGGAGCAAACACTTTGAAAGCGGGATTTCAATTTGGGAGAGGCTTGATAGGTGTTTGGTTAATAATAGTTGGTTCATGATGTTTGGAGGTTCAAGGGTGTATCACTTGTCTTGCTCTTCATCGGATCATATCCCATTATTCATTTCCCCATCCGGTTTGATTCCTCCTAGCCGAAAAAAAAATTTTAGGTTCGAACAAATGTGGCTTTCAAATTCAGGATGTGAGGAAGTGGTAGTTTCGGCTTGGGGTAGTGGAAGTGATGGAAGTGTAGAGAGTAATATTTTGAATAAAATTGAGAAGTGTGGAAAAGAGTTGGGGATATGGGAGAAAAATGTTTTTGGCAATGTTAGGATGGAGTTGAACCGATTGAAAAAGCCCTAGCCAAAGAAGAAAGGGTAGCCATGATGAGTGGAAATAATTTTAAGGTCAGGTGATTAAAAAAAGAGATTGAGGTGATGCAAGATAGGGAGGCCATGATGTGGGCTCAAAGGTCTAGAATCCTATGGGCTAATGAAGGGGACAAAAACTCTAAATATTTCCATTGTTGTGCTTCTTAAAGATTCAGGAAAAATTCATTGCGGGGTATTAGGGATGAGGCTGGAGTATGGAGAACCGGACATGAAGAAATAGGTGAAGTGATGGTCAAATATTTTAAGTCTCTCTTTTTGCTTCGGAGGGGATTGTATCCATTGGGGCGTTGGATGGTGTTCAACCAATGATTGATGAAGAGATGAATGGTGATTTGTGTCATGAGTTTGAGGCAAGTGAAGTTGCCATTGCCCTAAAATAAATGGCGCCCCTTAAAGCTCCTGGCTCGGATGGTATGCCCCCGCTCTTCTACCAACATTTTTGGAGCACGGTGAACCAGGATGTCACCTCTTCCATTCTGTCTTGGTTAAATTCAGGTACAATACCAACCAATCGAACCATACTTTTATTACTCTTGTGCCGAAATTACAATCCCCTGAATTTCCCCACCAGTTTCGCCCCATTAGTCTTTGTAATGTCCTTTACAAAATTTACTCTAAAGTTCTTGCAAACCGCCTTAAAAAAATACTTCCGTCCATTATCTTTGAACACCAATCAGCTTTCACTAAAGGACGTCGATTTCTGACAATATTCTAGTGGCCTTTGAAACACTACACGACTTACAAAACTTTAGGGGAGGTAACTATGGGTATATGGCATTAAAATTAGATATGAGTAAAGCATATGATAGGGTGGAGTGGTCGTATTTGGAGGGGATTATGAGGAAGATGGGTTTTAGGGAGAGGTGGATAAATCTTGTCATGGGTTGTGTGAAAACCGTATCATACTCGGTGTTGGTGAATGGTGATCCATGTGGGATGATTTTTCCTACTAGGGGCATTAGGCAAGGAGACCCACTCTCTCCTTTCCTATTTCTTCTTTGTACGGAAGGATTGAATAGCTTAATTAAAAAGGCTAATTTACAAGGTGAAATCCATGGATACTCCCTTTGTAGGAGGGGTCCAAAACTAACGATCCGCTCTTTGCGGATGATAGTTTGATTTTTTACAGGGCAACTATGGAGGAATGCGGGAATGTTTTGAATATCCTTAAGGAGTATGAGGAAGCTTCGGGGCAAAAAATGAATAGAAGTAAAACCTCTCTGTTCTTTAGTAAGTCGCACCGAGAGGAGGTGAAGCATGGAATCAAAGTGGCCATTGGAGTCCCCGAAATCTTGCACTATGAAAAATATCTTGGGCTGCCCTCCTTGGTTGGCAAAGGTAAAAAAGCAAGTTTTAATTACATAAAAAGAGAAGGTATGGCGGACGCTTCAAGGGTGGGAAGCTAAATTGCTTTCGCAAGCAAGGAGAGAAGTACTCCTTAAGGCAGTCATACAAGCCATCCCTACCTACACGATGGGGTGTTTCAAATTGCCTGTGAGTTTGTGCAATGAGATTGAGTCTTTAATCAAGAAATTTTGGTGGGGCCAAAGAGGTGATCGAAGGAAAATCCATTGGATTAAATGGGAGGAAATGACAAAATTGAAAACTATTGGAGGTATGGGCTTCCGAGACCTTGCTATGTTCAACGACTCACTCTTGGCAAAGCAAGCTTGGAGGCTATTGCATGATACATCATCACTTTTTTATAAAGTATTTAAGGCTCGTTTCTTCCCAAATTCAACAATTATGGAGGCTACCGACTCTAGGATGGGGTCATATGCTTGGAAAAGTATCCTTAGAGGTAGAGACATCATTCAAAGAGGGGCTTTATGGAGAATAGGTAATGGTGAAAAAATAACCATTTGGCAGCAACGTTGGCTGCCAAAAAAACACCCAACGCAGCTGCCAATTTGTCCCTTGGAGAGCTTTGAGGATCATACCGTAGCTACTCTCTTTGATCCAATCACAAGAAGGTGGAATGAAGAATTGGTAGATGGGCTGTTTGTGACTGAAGATGCAGACTTGATTAAGAAAATCCCACTCAGCCGTAATGCAGGAGAGGATACTCTTTATTGGCTGTATTCTCCAACGGGTAATTATACTTGTAAGTCGAGGTATAGATTTCTAAAACAGGAGGAAGAGATGGAATCAAATCTACAAACACCACCAGTTGATGAGAAGCGGCTGTGGAAAAAAATTTGGGAGATGAGAGCCCCCCCAAAGGTGAAAAATTTTCTGTGGAAAGCTTGCCGCTTTGCTTTGCCAACTAAACAATCTTTGATGAGAAGAAAAATCCTTGAAGACCCAACGTGTGAGAGGTGTAATAATCTTTGTGGAGGACCCGCTTCACGCATTATGGTTATGTCCGAAATCGGATGTAGTGTGGGCGAGATCAAAGTATGTGGGGATTCGGTATGAGGTGGGCTTTGTCACTTTGTCAAGGAGAGCTGCTGCTATGGATGATTGATGAAGGGAAATCACTGGAACTTCTAGCATTTACGGCATGGGGAGTATGGAATTAGAGGAACAAGGCAAGGTTAAGGTTGTAGCCTGACCCGCTCCATCAAAGTTCTTTGCAAATGCACGGACGATGCAGTGCAATCTTGGCCCGACTGCAAGTTTCGAGGTTCAAGTGGAGTGCAGCGCAGGGGAGGAAATAGATGGACGGCACTTCGCCAAACGGTTTTGTTAAGATTAACTTTGATGGAGCAAAAGCTGAATCCTCAAGAATGTCTCGGGTGTGGGAGTGGTGATTCGAGACTCGGAGGGTGTCTTTGTTTTGGCGTCTGTGCGAGAGAAACTAATCCAACAGATTCACGGCAGAGGACATGGAAGCTTTGGCTGCATTGAAGGCTTTATCCTTTGCACATGAGTGGGCTTCCGGAATATTATCCTTGAAGGTGATGCGTTGAACTTAATTCAAGCGTTGAAGGCACAAGAAACAGAACCTCACCGCCGTGGGGTCCGCTGGTTGAAGATGTGAAAGAGTATGGAAAAAATTTAGAAGAGTATTGTATTCTCATGTTAAGAGAAATGGCAATAGTGTAGCTCATAATCACGGCCAAATATGCTTTACGCATACCAGATTTTCAAGTTTGGATGGAGGATGTTCCATCCCATATTATTCATTTTTTACAGTTGGATGTAACTCATTTAAGTTAATGAAATTCATAAGTTCTTTCTCAAAAAAAAAAAACTATAAAATGGGCAAAGTCGCAAAACATACAATAACATAAAAGATAAACATCTTTGTTCAAAATCGTAACCTACGCTCTTTAAGAGACCTAAAATCATCAAGTATTGAGTTAGTAGTGAAATTTTCAGCAATTTCCTTTTCAATGTAGACAACTAAGTTATTTGAGAGAAACTCGTCCTCCATTTTGTTCTTGAGTCTTGTTTCAACAATTTTCATAACTAAATACATGAATATATATTGTCTATAATATATTGATTATTATAATAATAAATAATATATTATAAGAAATTTAAAAAAGAAAGCAATGAAAAAAAAAAAAAAAAAAAACTAAACAAAGAAAATACAAATACCTGGAGCACGGAGCACACGGTGAGACAAAACTTTTACTTTTAAACAAAGGGATGAAAAGCAAAGAAGTAAAATCTGAAAAGATTAAAAAAAGAAAGAAGAAGAGGGCAAAGGTAGTGCAGTGGCAAGAAGGATCAAGGAGGTCAAGGCAAAGAGAAAGAACTAAAAGAAGAAAAAGAAGAAGAATGCAAAGCCCAAGTCCTCAACGGAGACAGAGAGAGAGAGGGAGGGGAGAGAGTCACTGTGTAAGTCTCAGTAAAAAGACTTTTTTTGTTCTCAAGAATCGCAAGACCGCCGCAAATCGTGTGGCGGCGTGTGGGAGAGACAAAGTTTGAGACTTTTCAATTTTTTTTTTTGCCGTGTACAAGTAAACCCTAGATGCATTGGGATGAAAATTAGAATTTTTTTTTTCTCTTTTATTTGTTGAGGTAATTGTTTTTTTGGCCTAATTTGTTGAGGGAATTGTTAAAATAACTGTATTCATTTTAAAGATGAATTTGTTGACATGTATTTGTGGATTATATTTTATTGAAATGAAATTGTATTTATTTTTAGACTTTATATAGGTATATTATCAGGGATGGGGGGGCCAAAATGACAAAATTATTTAAGATATTTTTTTAAAAAAAATTATAAATTTTTTCCAAAATTTTTGGGGGCCAAGCAGAAAAATTTTTGGGGGGCCAAGGCCCCCTCGGTCCTCAAGTGGCTCCGCCATTGGCTTAACTTGTTTTAAATATATGTAGTTGCAGAACATATGTATTTGACAGAGGCTTTGAGAGAGAGTTAAAAACTCATACCACAAGTCCACAGCGGAGATAGAACAAGGCAACGGAGCCGGAGTCAGGGTCCCACTTGCACGGTAGCAGCTGGCGGAGTAAGAGAAATTTTTTTTTTTGTTGATATATTCAGACTTTATTTTTGGTAATAAACGATTGTGACTTGTGAAGTTTGTATCTTTGGGGTTGGGAAGTTTGGGTCGTGTCTTGTGAAGTTTGATGTTGCAATTGTGTGTTTATTTATTTGGATTTTGGAGTCTTACTTTAATTAGGACAAGGAATCTGCTGACTATATCAAATGATTAAGGGTTTTTTTTTTTTTTTAATAGCAAAATTGTTTATTAGGGGACACTGTAATTAAATTCTTCCTTTTTTTTTTATATTATATTTATTTTAGTACTATTATTTGAAGAAATTTTCAAAACTCAGGGAGCCTTGGCCCCGCCAGACTCCAGCGTCAACAATGCTTTGATTGCAAAATTGGGAAGGAATGTTCTGACAGAAACTTTTTCTCAATCCCAAAAGTAAATTCTTGCTTCTGCCTGTGGAAAGGACATCTGTAACAGTAAAAGTATCATGGAGATTTCTCATACACGACGAATAAGAATACCATGGCCCATCAGTTAGCACGGCACGCCAAGAATGTAAACCATGGAATTGTTTAGATAGAGGATGAACTTGAGTTTATGAAAGAAAGAATGAGTATTGACTGAGCATTTTGAATTTGAAGTTTACAGTAATGAAAATTCCTTTTTTTTTTTTTCCTGGTAAAATAACACTGTTGGAGGTTGGGAGCAGGGCAGCTCCAGGATTTATTTTATTTATTTATTTTTTTAAGAGATGGTTTTATTTTATTTTAATCAATGAACAAAAATTTGGACATTTTTTTTCCTATAAAATTAAATATTTTAAAAGCAGTGATACTAACATAACACTCTCACAAAAATTTTATAACGAATTTTAGGTGATAAATTGTTAATAGTAAATAAAAAAATTATATAAATTCTAAATTCATTTAAAAACTAGTTATAATTTGTGACTTAATTTCTATTGTAAAATTAATCAGATTATTTTAAAATTCATTTTTTTCTTATAAAATTAAATATTATAAAAGCAGTGCTATTGGCCTAACACTTTCAAGAAAATTTCATAGCAAAATCTAGATGATAAGTTGTTAATAGTATGTAAAAATGTGATATGAGTTTTTGGTCCATATAAAAACCAATTACAACTTATCACGTAACCTTTATTATGAAATTAATTAAATTATTTTTAGGACCAGCTGAACCTATAGGTCATTTAGACCACCGCCTAAGGCCCCCACTTGTAAGAGGGCCCCAATAGTAATAAAATATTATATAATGTTGCTTTCTCATCTAAAAATTAAAAAATTAAAAAAAAAAAAGAGTAGAGCCTGCTCAAAAGATTTTAGGCCCCGCCCAATATATTTAAGTCCCTAATTGAAAATTGAGAAGAAATAAGTTATTTCAAACCGTTTCTCACAAAGCAAAAAAGCTGAAATAATATAAAGTCTAATCAAATCACCAAATCGTTAGCTTTCTCATCAAAAAAAAAAAAAAAAAAAAAAAAAAAAAAATCACCACATTCAAGTATCCTCTGGGTCAAACCTTTATACCACATTTCATTAAGAAAACTCATGTTTATTACTTGAAATATAGAGAGAAAGAGAAAGAGAGACACCGATTTTCTCAATATACAAGTAACAAAATGCAGAAGAAAAGATAACAAAAGGCAAAAAAAAGAAAGAAGAAAAAAACACTCACTCTCTCCATCTTGATTCCAAAAAGACTTAGTGTGTTAACAGATCTTCATTTCAAGTTCGTTTTTTCTTTTCTCCTCTCTTTGCCTCTTTGGTCTTCTTCATGGAATCATCTTTGTTGTTGGGTTTTCATTCCCCTTTTTGGCTTAACTTTTATTGTACTCTTTACTCTTTTTTTTTTTTACTCTTAAGTCTTGATTTCTTTAGTATTTTCTAGAAGACTATGAAATGGAACCCACTTAAAGCATTGATCCTAGTCCTACATGTTTTTTTTTTTTTTTTTTTATCAGATTTAGTGGTATGGATGGATAGTGGGCTGGCCCTCGATGGATCAAGTTTAGTATTTTATAGAAGACTATGGAATGGAACCCACTTAAAGCATGGATCCTAGTCCTACACAATTTTAAATTTTTTTTTTTTTTTTTAAATCAAATTTAGTGGTATGGATGGATAGTTGGCTGGTTTTAGTGGATCAAGTTTAGTCCTACACATTTTGCTAAAAAAAAAAAAGGTTTACGGCTACAATCCTACACAAAAAAGAGTATAGATAACAAAATTATAAATTTAGAATAATTTACTTTGTATTAATATTAATTTTAATTTATTTGTGTAGGTTTAAAGTGTAAAGTGATCATATTAAGTAAAGCTGCAATTGTACTTTTGATAAACCAGGTTCTATTATTTTATACATTAAATTTATATTATTCTAGTCAAATTATAATTTTTTTTTTTAAATTATAGATTGTGTTTCATTAATTCATAAATATTTTTTAATTAAAAATGTCTACTAGAAAATATCCATCTAGATATGAAAAACTAAAAAAAAAAAAAAAAAAAACTAATTGAATCTCAAAAGGGAGCTATGGACAAATTTATTACTAGTAAAAAACAAAATGTTGCAGAAAATTTGAGTGAAGGTTTCATAAATGAACAAGAAATTCATTAAAAAGAGTTAGAAGATAATGAAAATATACAACAAAATGATAATAACAAAGGTGGTCAAGATAATGTTCAAATATGTAATGTAATCGTAGTTGCACGATTTCTGGTCCAAATCCCTACCGATCCGACCTTGGCCCAAGGCGCAACACACAATAAATCTTTGTAGAGGATGGGTCAAAGAACTTAGCCTCGGTGAACTTAGTCGGTCTGATGCATGGACAATGTTATTGCAGAAACAAAAACACAAGAATAGATATCCAGCAGAAGATTCTATTTCGGGGTACGAGATAATACATTTTTTTCGTCCTCCTCTTTGAGGGACTCCACTACATTATATAGGTCTTTTATTCTTATCTGAACCTTACACTTGTTGATCATCTAAGTCCCCACTTGAGCACCTGTCCTATCAGACACCCTTATCACTCCTTTGTGAGTTGCGGTGGCCAAGGTAGCACTGTTCAGGGGTCTTTTCCTCATTAATGCAGCCAAGAGAGTGGTTGTGACACATTTAATATGGTGGTGGCAACTTTCCATGAGATATTTTGGGTTTTATTCTTTTTTATATGCTTGGAGAGTGAGCTGCAATAGTTGGGGCAAGCTCTTGATCCGGACTTCGTAATGTCGGAGGAGGAGTTACTCCTCGGACGGGTTTCTTTTACCACAATTGGGCTTAGATAATGTTTGGGCTATGACTTCTCCTCGGACAAGATCCTTCTCGAACGGGCCCGTAGTTTAATTAGCCCATTATTTTGGACCGGGCCCCACAATAGCCCCTAAAAACTCCGGTTTTTATCTCCTTCCAAGGAGAAAAGCGGGGTTTTGATGTTAGTGAGAGGATGGAAGTAAGGAGGGCTTGGGGCACGCGTGTGGGCGATTACTTTGGACGCGCTACAATTTATGAGGCGCGGCCATTTACTCCCAGAGGCTTTATGTCCCCTTCATCCAACGGTGAGGCGTGGATCGGACGGCCAGCATTTTTCTCGAATTTTTAGGCGGGAGCGATCTTTTCTCTCTCCTCCCGGCTATATAAGATGTCAGAGAGGTTCAGTTTTCTTTTTATCGACATCTCATAAATTCCAGAGGATTCTAGAGAACTCCATCGAACGCCAGAGATCTACGAATACTTGCGTCCGCTAAGCCTCCATAGCCGTTTTTGGTGAAGCGTCTCCTCCAAGAGAGATTTCCAGGCATCCCATTGAGCATTTTGTGAAGGTATCAGTAAATTTCGTTCATTTATTTGTTTCGATTCCCTCCTTGGACTTTACTTTTCTCTTCGGTCTTTATTTTCATTCCTCCGGTTCAGCTCGGATGGGTAGATTCAAAAAACTAGTAAATACTCCGGCCACTATGGTGGCCTTTAGGGCAAAATACCACATTCCCGGGGTGGGGGCTGCAGATCTTGTCCTCTTGAAGGAGTATTTGAGATAGAGGCGAGGAGAAGTTGTTATCCCCATGATTGCTTTCATAGAGGGAGGGATGACACTTCTCATGCGTAGGATTACAAGGGAATACTGTTCAACCATAGGTTGACGCCGCATCGTGTGCCCCAAACATGTTCAAGATACTAGGTCGTGTGTAGACATCCTAGACGAGCGGATGAATCTAGGCCTTACCCGGCACGATGTGGTTCATCTGCACGAGTGTCACCACATCGAGAAAGGAGAGTATTATCTTAAATCCCGATCCGAGGTCATTAGGTTGATCTCTTGTCTCCCAGTATCCAATAAAACCGTGAAGAAGGATTTCCTTATTGCTTTAGGGGAGTGGAGCGATGGTATTCATTGTCCAACTCGGGCGGGAGTCCTAGGTGCGGCGTCTTTAGGGCCAATCCTTTTCGGGAAAGGGTTTAGTATTGGGGGTTATTTTTCTCGCTTTCTTTACAATTGGAAAATTTCGTGAACTAATCCTACTCCTCTTGGATGTTTGCGAGATAAAGTTCATGTCGCTCCTCGGCTAAGCCTCGTGAACGTGTCGGCGTTGAACTACCTTCTAAGGTCGGAAATTTACGCTGCTGAGGACGAATAGTTACGTGCGGCTCATCCCAGTTACGGGCTATCAACCTCTAAGCCACTCTTTCCAAGCTATCGGTCACGCCATAAGAGCTGGCAGTCCGAGGTTGGCTAGGATTGACGTGTCTAAGCCCGGGTTCCTAGTTCGACGTGATCTTCCACCGGTCGTGCTACCTGGCGTTCGAGATCCCTTACTAGCAAAGCAACTACCTCCGCCAGACGACCCCGACGTTGCTGTTCCGATTGAAGGGGAAATCGAATCGTCTCGTCTTTCCCTTGAGGAAGAGATAGACGAGTTTTATTTTGAGGAGGAGGTTCAGCAATCCCCCTTAATTGAGCTTTTGGATCCTGAAGGAGAGCGGGATTGACACTCCGCAGCTGGCGCTCCCTTAATCATAGCCTGCTCGGACATCCCTTCGGACGAAGAGATAGACCCCATGGCCGGTAAGGGAAAAACTTTACGGGAGTTGATAGCCTCCCGAGGGAAAGGTCAATCGTCAAAAGGTCGGTCATCAAAGGGACCAAGTCGATCCACAGCCCGAGACCCTTCCTCCTGTGGTCCTTCAGGTTCCCTCGGACCTCGGCCTCAAGGTTAATCCGGACCTGAAGAAGAAAAGGCCGGTTGACGCTCCCGAGGAGGGTGAGGTGGTTGCCCAACCGACCAAGCAGCAAAAAACCACCCAGGCGCCGAGGAGCCGAAGGGGTGACTCGTGGGAAAGTCGGGATAAGGAGAACCGTCTTGAGGTGCGCGCCACCCCGCGTACATGGAGCCCCAAGCTGGAGCTAGATGGGGTTGCTATCCCCTACAATGCGTCGATCCGAGACTATAACCGGGCCGAGCGAGTGCGTACGAGTGATGCCTTAGAGCAACCCCTACTCCTTCCTCGGGATATGGAGGCCTACGGGCGGTTCTCTCGGCCCGAGATTTTCCTATCCCTCAAAAGGGATCTCGCCATAGTAAGTGACCCTTTTACTATTTTATTAAATTAATTTATTTAACCCTGTTAAATTCTAAACCAATCTTGTTTTGTTTGCAGATTACTCGGCAGGTATTTGTGGGTGAGGAGTTTTGTCGTGATAATCACGGTCGGGCTGAGGTTGGCCGAGACCAGTCTTGGATGGAGATGGAGAAAGCCTTGGGGTCCCTCAAGCACGATCACCTTGAACTCACGGAGAAGTTCAAGGAGTCGGAGAAACAGCGCAAGAGTGCAGAGGCCGATTTAAAAGTGCCGAGACCCAAGCGGAGGATCAGCGCAAAGAGTCGTACGTGACCCGGACTAACCTTGCCACCGAGAAGCGGCGATCTTTGGATCTCAAGACCGCCTTACAAAAAGTCGAGGATGAGCTATGGCGGGTCAAAGAGGAGGCTCGGTTGATCCGAGAGGCTGCAAAGGCTGAAAAGAAAGCTTCTCGCCGACTTGGGATCCAAGAAACGGAGGTCAAGCTATCCGAGGAGATCCCCGAGGTGTGCGGGGACTACTGCAACATCTCATGGGCTCATGCCCTTGATGCTGCAGGAATTCCTGCAGATTCGGCGCCGAGACTGCCCGAGAACATCTTCTATCCTCGGGAGATCCGAGAGAATCCCGATGGCACCCAAGCGGTTTCGGAGTAGGATGCGGCGGTGCTCGATGCCGTCCCTATGCTTGATAAAGCAAAGGATCCTGCCACGGACTCTATCTCTGAGGCTCCTCCTCTTCAACCAGAGTAGAAGAAGGATCCTCCTGCTAAGGCTTAGCTTTTATGTTTTTAATTTTTGTACTTCCCCTTTTTTTTAAATGAGAGTCGTCTGGTTTTGTGTTCTTTTGTAAGGACCTCTCTTTGTATTGACCTCGGAATATTAATATAGAATATTCTCTCTGTTTCCTATGGATGTATGCTAGTACCATTCCTTTATTTAACGTTTGCAACGACATAAATAAATATAAACGGTCGAGATAAAAAGGATGATGTGCAGCTAATTTGAATGAGGGTTGCAATGATGCTAGACTGCCCGCATGCCTTAAAATGATTTCC
Source organism: Quercus dentata (assembly GCA_028216015.1). Lineage (NCBI taxonomy): Eukaryota > Viridiplantae > Streptophyta > Magnoliopsida > Fagales > Fagaceae > Quercus > Quercus dentata. Next base: position 46,975,574 of record CP116454.1, on the reverse strand, counting down.
CAAATTGTCCTAAGTAATAATTTCCCCTAAGTCTGTGGTCCGAGGAGCCATGCCGAACTTAGGTTCTGTTCAAAACTTGGATAAATTGTCATAAGTAATAATTTCCCCTAAGTCTGTGGTCCGAGGAGCCATGCGGGACTTAGGTTTCATTTAAAACTTGGATAAATTGTCATAAGTAATAATTTCTCCTAAGTCTGTGGTCCGAAGAGCCATGTAAGACTTAGGTTCTATTTAAAACTATGAATAGTTGCCATAAGTAATAATTTCTCCTAAGTCCGTGGTTCGAGGAGCCATGCAGGACTTTGGTTCTATTTAAAACTTGGATAAATTTTCATAAGTAATAATTTCCCCTAAGTCTGTGGTCCGAGGAGCCATGCGGGACTTAGGTTACATTTTAAAACTATGAATAGTTGTCATAAGTAATAATTTCTCCTAAAGTCGTGGCCCGAGGAGCCATGTAGGACTTTGATTCATTTAAAACTTGGATAAATTGTCATAAGTAATAATTTCCCCTAAGTACGTGGTCCGAGGAGCCATGCGGGACTTAGGTTCATTTAAAACTATGAATAGTTGCCATAAGTAATAATTTCCCCTAAGTCGTGTCGTCCGAGGAGTCATGCGGGACTTAGGTTCATTTAAAACTATGAATAGTTGCCATAAGTAATAATTTCTCCTAAGTCGTGGGTCCGAGGAGCCATGCGGGACTTTAGTTCATTTAAAACTTGGATAAATTGTCGTAAGTAATAATTTCCCCTAAGTCGTGTGGTCCGAGGAGCCATGCGGGACTTAGGTTACATTTAAAACTATGAATAGTTGCCATAAGTAATAATTTCCCCTAAGTACGTGGTCCGAGGAGCCATGCGGGACTTAGGTTCTATTTAAAACTTGGATAAATTGTCATAAGTAATAATTTCCCCTAAGTCCGTGGTCCGAGAAGTCATGCGGGACTTAGGTTCATTTAAAACTATGAATAGTTGCCATAAGTAATAATTTCCCTAAGTCCGTGGTCCAAGGAGCCATGCGCAGGACTTAGGTTCATTTAAAACTTGGATAAATTGTCATAAGTAATAATTTTCCCTAAGTACGTGGTTCGAGGAGCCATGTAGGACTTAGGTTCTATTTAAAACTATGAATAGTTGTAAATAGACCAAGAGGCACAGGATAATCACAAAACAAAACGTGGGCTAAGCCATTTTCATTAATAATAATATCTTTCGAGGTTATTTACATTCCATGGTCGAGGTACAGTTTTTTCATCCAAATCTTCTAGATAGTAAGCGCTTATTCCGGCCACGGATGTGATGCGATATGGTCCTTCCCAATTGGGCCCTGACTTGCCCCAAGAGGGGTTTTTTGCGCTGCGGAGAATCTTTCTCATTACGAGATCACCCGAACCCAAAGGTCGCAGTTTAACATTAGCATCATATCCTTGTCTTAGCTTCTGGTGATAATAGGCCATATGGATCGCCGCTTTTTCCCTTCTTTCCTCGGCTAGGTCTAGACTTCTTCCTAATGACTCGTCGTTCTTGTTTGGGGTAAATGAGTTAGACCTCGGTGTGGGAAAGTTGTTCTCGATTGGGAGCACGGCCTCGGCCCCATAAGTCATCAAAAAGGGGGTCTCACCGGTTGACCGTCGCGGCGTTGTCCGATAGGTCCATAAGACGTGCAGGAGCTCTTCTACCCATCTCCCTTTTGCCTCATCCAGTCTTTTCTTGAGTCCGTTCACTATGACCTTATTCACGGCCTCGACCTGCCCATTTCCTTGGGGGTAGGTGGGAGTGGAATATCGATTAATGATCCCAAACTCGCGGCAATACTCCCTAAAGCTCTTATTGTCGAATTGAAGACCGTTGTCCGAAATGAGTGTGCGTGGAGTTCCGAAGCGGGTGATAATGTTCTTCCAAATGAATTTACGGGCATCCACGTCCCTAATGTTGGCCAAATGTTCAGCCTCCACCCATTTAGTGAAGTAATCAGTTCCGACTATTATGTATCGCTTGTTCCCCGCAATTTTGGGGAAAGGACCGACAATATCAAGACCCCATTGTGCGAACGGCCATGGGCTAGAGAAGGGGTTGAGGACCCCTCCAGGTTGGTGGATATTTGGGGCGAATCTCTGGCACCGATCACACTTCTTAGCGTATTCTTGGGCCTCTCTTTTCATGTTCGGCCACCAGTATCCTTGGGTGAGTGCCCTGTGTGCCAGCGACCTTCCTCCGGTGTGACTTCCATAAATTCTCTCGTGTAACTCTTCAAGTAGAGATTCGGATTCTTCCGGATGTATGCAGAGTAGGTACGGCCCCGAGTAGGAGCGCCGATATAGTTTGTAGTCCTCTGATAGCCAGAACCGAGGAGCATTCCTACGTATCTTCTCGGCCTCTAATTTTCCCTCCGGTAGGATGTCGTTTTGGAGGAAGTTTTTTATGGGGTCCATCCGTTTGGGACTCTTTTCGATCCGATGGACCTGGGCCGGGTTTCTTCTAATGGGACTTGCCTGGACTAGATCTTCGACAAGGATCATTCGCGGCAGATTATGCGTCTAGGACGTGGCGAGAGTGGCGATGAAGTCCGCATGAGTGTTTACACTCCCGGAAATGTGCGTCAGATTGAAGGACTCAAAACTCGTCTGTAGGCGTTTGACTTGTCCTAGATACTCTTGCATCCTAGCATCTCTAGCTTCCGGCTCGCCCGTCACTTGGCCGACGACCAATCTAGAGTCCGAGAATGCTTCTATTACCCTTCCGACCAATCTTTGAACCATCGTTATCCCTTGAAGTAAGGCTTCGTATTCGGCTTCATTGTTCGTAGCCGAGAACCCGAGTCTTAGTGATTTTTCAATGGCAGCACCGTCTGGCGATACTAAAACTATTCCAACTCCGGATCCTCTCTGGTTGGCTACGCCATCCACATAGACCTTCCAATGCAAGGTTCCCCCTGCTGAAATTGTGCCAACCAATTTTCCATCCATGTCTTTTTGCTCGGTTATTATTTCTACGAAGGTTAAAGCAAACTCCGCTACCAAGTCTGCGAGGACCTGTCCTTTGATGGAGGATCCGGGCATATATTTAATATCAAAGGCCCCCAAAAGCGCACTCCACATGGCAATCCTTCTTGTGTAGTCGGCGCTTCGAAGCACCGCTAGAAGGGGAAGCTGAGTTAGAACGATGACCGTATGCGCCTGAAAGTAATGAGGGAGCTTTAGGGTGGCATGTACTATCGCCAGAATTGCCTTTTCTAAAGGTAGGTATCGCACCTCGGCCTCATGTAATGATTTGCTCACATAGTAAACCGGTCGCTGCACCCCATTATCATCCTCAGATCGATTACCAGGCTTACGGCATGGGGAGCTACGATGACATATGAAAACAACACCTCATCCGCCTCGGTGGACATGATGGGTGGTCGTGATGTATTCCTTAAGTTCTTTGGAAGGCACGAACACAATCTTCCGACCATTCAAACCCTTTCCACTTGTTTATCGGGAGGTAAAAGGTCGATATCGATCCGCCGATCGCGATATGAACCGGTTTAATCTTTGCAATCATGCCGGTGAGCTTACGCACTTCCTTCGGATTCCGAGGAGCCTGTAGGCTGTTAATTGCTTTGATTTGATCAGGACTTACTTCTATTCCCCTATGGGTTACCATATACCCTAAGAATTTCCCGGACACGACCCCGAATGAACATTTGGAAGCATTCAGCCATTTAGCCGCAACTTGTGCTCCCTTAAGATAGCGAAGATTATTTCAAGGTCTTTCACGTGCTCGGACACCCTTTTACTCTTCACAACCATATTGTCTATGTAAACCTCAATGATCTTGCCCAGTTGTGGCTCGAACATCCGGGTCATCATCCTTTGGTAGGTTGACCCTGCGTTCTTTAGCCCAAACGGCATCACCTTATAGTGATAATTTCTGATGGGCGTCATGAAAGCCGTCTTCTCCTCGTCTTCTAACGCAAGGGGTATCTGATGATAGCTTTGGAAGGCATCCGGGAAGCTCATTCGAGGGTGACCCACGGTTGCATCCACCAATCGGCTGATTCGGGGTAAGGGGAATAGGTCCTTTGGGCACGCCTTGTTCAGGTCCGTGAAGTCCACGCAGACTCTCCACTTCCCTGTCTTCTTCCTTACCACCACTGTGTTTGCCAACCATTTGGGGTAAAAGATCTCTTTAATAGCCCCTGCTTTTTTCGGTTTTGCCACTTCGTCTCTTACGGCACTAGCATGTTCCTTTGAAGGGTGTCGGGGTGGCTGCTTCTTCGGAGTGGAAGAGGGGTTAACGTTCAGGTGGTGACAAATAAGGCTAGGATCAACTCCCGGGGCGTTGTAAGCGTCCCATGCAAACACATCGACATTTCCTCCGAGAAATCTGACCAGTTCCTCTTTTTCTTGAGAAGGCAACTCAGAGCCGACTTGAAAAAACTTCTTCGGGTCGTCGTTGACAGCGAATTTATCTAAACTTTCACACCTTATCTCCTCGGCTAGCCCATCGCCTTGCCCCGCCGAGGCGGCTGGTTGCTACAAGCTCTCTGGGGCCGAGGACTCACGGACAGGCCGATGTAAGATGGTGGCCACCATACATTGCCTGGCCACGACCCGATCTCCTCGGATCTCTTCTACTTCTCCTCCGGATGGGTATTTTACTTTTTGGTGAAGTGTGGAGGATACGACTTCTAAGGCGTGGATCCATGGCCTGGCAACTATTGCGGTGTAGGGTGAGTAAGCGTCGACCACGATAAAATTTACCTCCACCACCTTCAACCCAGTCTGTATGGGTAGTCCGATCTGCCCCTTTGGTGTAACAATTCTCCCTTTGAAGCTAATAAGGGGGGAGTCATAAGTCATCAAATCCTCCGGCTTCAAGTTCAGCCCCTTGTATAAATCAGGGTACATTATCTCCACCGCACTTCCCGAGTCTACTAACACCCTTTTCACATCGAAGCCTCCAATTCTTAACGTAACCACTAAGGCATCGTCGTGAGGTTGAATAGTTCCTCTCTTATCCTCGTCCGAGAATCCCGGTATCAAAGAGCTTCCCTTTTTCGACCTTTTGGGTTCCCTTTGCCTATCCCCGGAGGGGAGCCGATTCTCACCCCGAGTACCCGGGAGAGGGGTGGTTGATTCTTCTGGTGCGGCGAGGATGACATGTATCGTTCCAGTGGGGGATCTTAAGGACACATCCTTTCGAGATTCTTGTATTGCTTGACCGGGATGGCCGCTCGAGGGGTGTAGAAGGTGACGCAACTTGCAATCCTCGGTGGTATGCCCATGGTCCTGATGATAGTGGCGAAGACGGAGTTCGGTTACATTTGGAAGGGTCTCGAGCCATCTTTCCTGGCCATCCGAAATAGGGTTCATTCCTTACTTTCTCCAAGACTGTTGACTTGGCTCCCGAACACGGCATTCACCGTTTGTGTATTACTCTGTCCAGACTGTCTCGAAAAATCTCTCCTTAGCTGGTTATGGTTATACCATTCCGACCTATAATCGTTTGCTTTAGGAGGAGCGACCTTCTCCTTTCCCCTTCCTTGCAGGTGATCTTCCTCTACCCTTTTGTACTTGTCGATCCTATTCATCAAGCGATGAACGTTGGCAAATGGTTTACCGGTGAGGGATTTCCTTAAGCCATGCTAGGTGGGGAGACCGCTTTTGAATGTCTTGATAGCAACATCATCATGGTTGTCATCTAACTCATTATACACCTCCCAATATCTATCCGAATATGCTTTCGGGGTTTCTCCTTCGTGCATGGATAAGGACAACAAAGAAAGCGAGGGGTCGAGGGACCCTGGTGTTTGTGATAAAGCGGGAGCGAGCTAAAGCCCGAGTGAGTTGCTTGTATGAGCCTATGGAATTTGTCTTCGGGCTGTTGAACCACCTCATCGCCATTGATCCCAAGCTGAATGGGAAGATTTTGCACATTAGGGTTTCATTTTGCTAGTAGATTGCCATTTTTTGGTTAAACTGACTCAAGTGTTCTACCGAGTCCGCTCGGCCGTTATAGATGGCGAATGCTGGTTGGTTGAAGCGTCGAGGCAGCTTAGCCCCTTCAATTCTATACGTGAAGGGTGACCTTGAAACCTGGTCCAGCGCCCTCTTCATAGCATCGTTTCCCAAACCCTTTTTGGATGGGCTCTCATACTTCCGCACAGGGCGTGGTTCCCTTTCGTAAGAAAAGGTTTCACTTGGGGGGGTCCTTGACCTCCGTCGGTAACTCGCATCCTTCGCATTAGAGGACTTGTCCGAGTCGGGAAGGAGATCATTTTCGCTGTACACGTCGTAACTTCCTTTTCAGGTCATCTATCTCTCATTTGCATGGCCTGATGACTATTTCGCCTGCGGGACACGTGACTACCTATCCGAGTGTGACTCTGGCTCGTCCGGATAGTATGCACACTTCTCTCACGATTCCCTCCGCCGCCTGGGTTGGCGGGGTTATTTTGCCTCTAGGACTCAACGGGTTGTGTGCATTTGGGAGTTAGCCTGGTGAGGATTCTCCTGGTGTGGACCTAGTTACGCCATGCTCGACCGTTATGCTAGCCGATACCCTAGTTCTTCCCACAGACGGGCGCCAATTGTAGTTGCACGATTTCTGGTCCAAATCCTACCGATTCGGCCTTGGCCCAAGGCGTAACACACAATAAATCTTTGTAAAGGATGGGTCAAAGAACTTAGCCTCGGTGAACTTAGTCGGTCTGATGCATGGACAATGTTGTCGCAGAAACAAAAACACAAGAATGGATATCCAGGAGAAGATTCTATTTCCTGGGTACAGATAATACATTTTTTTCGTCCTCCTCTTTGAGGGACTCCACTACATTATATAGGCCTTTCATTCTTATCTGAACCTTACACTTGTTGATCATCTAAGTCCCCACTTGAGCACCTGTCCTATCGGACATCCTTATCACTCCTTTGTGAGTTGTAGTGGCCAAGGTAGCACTTTGTTCGTGGGTCTTTTCCTCATTAATGCGGTCAAGAGAGTGGTTGTAACACATTTAATGTGGTGGTGGCAGCTTTCCATGAGATATTTTGGGTTTTATTCTTTTTTATATGCTTGGAGGGTGAGTTGCAATGGTTGGGGCGAGCTCTTGATCCGGACTTCGTAATGTCCGAGGAGGAGTTACTCCTCGGACGGGTTTCTTTTATTGCAATTGGGCTTAGATAATGTTTGGGCTATGACTTCTCCTCGGACAGGATCCTTCTCGAACGGGCCCGTAGTTTAATTAGCCCATTATTTTGGGCCGGGCCCCACAATAACCATTCTTGATAATGAAGCTCAAAATAATTTAGAAGAAAGTGAAAATATTAATGATCAACCTAACTATATTCCTACAAATATTTTTGATCCAAGTCAATGGAAAACTATTGATATAAAATTAAGAGATTTATTAGTAGAAAATGGTCCAATAAGACAACACAATCCACTCAAGAATATTTTAGAATTAATTATTTTTTATATATAGTAAATTAAGCTATTTCTTTAATTGAAAGTAGGTTTGAACAATTTCAAATATATGAAAATATTTTTGATTTTTATTTAATTTTGAAAAACTAATATCACTAGATGATGATAGTTTGAAAAAAAATTGTCTTAATCTTGAATGTTTTCTCACACATGAAACATATTCTAATATTGATGCCTTAGATTTATTGTTAGAACTAAAAGTTTTAAAATAAGTTTTGCAAATAAATGAAAACTCTCCAATTAATGTACTAAATTATATAAAGAGGTTAGAATCTTTTCCAAATGCATGTATTGCTTTCAAAATATTACTAACTATACCATTACGATTGCATCCACAGAAAAAAAAAATTCAAAATTAAAATTAATAAAATTCTATTTAAGATAAATTTTGTCATAAGAAAGATTAAGTGGATTAGCCATATTATCAATTGAAAAGGAAATGTTAGCGAACTTGAATGCAAAAACTTAATTAGTGAATTTCTGACTCAAAAAACAAGAAAAACAAATAATTTAATTGAAAAAAAAATATATGAATTTATAATTAAATATAGTAAAAGGCCACGTTTAAAGTTTTTGCCTAGGGCCTTCAAATTCATTAAACTGGCCTTGATCATTTTAAAAATATTGTGAAAGTAAAACTAAGATGATCACACGAGTTTAAAATTTTGTGAGTTATGGGTGTTCGAATTTTTATTATGGGGGTCAAAACAAATTTTTTTTATTTTTTTACCCAATCAGGGGTTCTTTTGAACCCTTAAATGTAGAGCTGCCCTTGGGAAGCATTTTTCAAAAATAGGACAATGACCAATCAAACCCGACTTAAGTGGGTTAGATTGATTTCTACACGTGTGTGAGTTAGGTTGAAAAAACTTTCTAACTGACCCATGCACACCCTTACTTTCTAAGAAAGGGTATCTCATGAGACCATTAATCTCTTATAATACATGGAACCCACTCATATTATAATAGTGAGGTCTCGAGACCATATCATAAGATTTTTTTTTTCTATTTTCAAGTCAACTACTTGCAGTAGTGATTTTTCCCTAATTACTTGCTTTAGTGATCTTAATTTAGAAGAGTGTAGCCTATTAAAATGAAGGGAAAAAACTCAAAAAGCCAATTAACAGACGACCTAAGCAAAAGCATGAGCCTATTCATTAAAAAAAAAAAAAAAAAAAAAGAGCTTATACATAAAAAAATAAAAAATAAAACAAAATTCAAAAACATAAGCTGAAGCAATAAATGTAATTAAAGTCCAATAGTTACCACTTCCAACACATTAATAAACAATTGGATTAATATTTAACAAAGCCACCCCAAATAAGTGGTACGTGTGGTTCTGTTCTAAGAGATAGGACCTGCTTTCAGGGAAAATTAGCATGTCATTTGGTGTGGAATCAAAGTGAAATATCGGCATATCATCTAGAACGATGACATGTTTCTTCATAGCCTCCATAGATAAAAGTTGGCTAAAAAGAACTAAAATGGTATTATAGGTGAGATTTGACTTATTTCCAGTACTTTTTTAATTAAATATTTTTGGTTATTTTAATCTCCACATTTTATTTAGTTGGTGGATGATGTGACAGTTTCTCATTAAAATAAAAGGAAATTCCAATTAGAAAATGTACCGGAGGAAGCCAAACTCTTATGTATATGTCTATAGAGGTAATTAACCTGTACACCTTGGCTTAGAGCACCAAAAAGGATCAGTACGGAATCGGATACACCAGTGGAATCTCGTATGAAAAAACTGTATTGACCTTCACTTCTCCACCAAACACCTGCCCTGGGTAAGGAATTGTCTGGTAACGTGCACTGAAAGAATTCTGAAGCAAAACCCACATTTATATCAAAATAACTGCTCGATACCAAAGAATTTATGTGCATTGACAGAATTCGGAAGCAAAACCCTCACATATATCACGTAACTGCTCAATACCATACCAAAGAATTTTGACAAGATCAAGATACCAATAAGAAACTATTATATCCATATAACAACCACCTTAACTTAAGTAGGTCTTGGCATCTCTTCCTGTAAATCATTCTAAATGCTTGCTTTAGTCCATAAATGGACTTTAAGCAGCTTGCATACTATGTACAACTGGTTTTTTGTTACATACTATATGATTTTACACATTAGTTCAGTTCATTCAGTCTACTTCAGTCCATTATATATGTCCAATTCGGTCTAGGTTGGTTCGTTTGGTCTACTTTGGTCCATTCTGTCCACTTTGTTACAATTGCCCTATACGACTTGGCAGGGAAAGTTTATGGAGTTTGACGGCCTGGCTCTAAGCTCCCAATTAACATAAATGGTACAAGAATTGTAATTTTAGATGCAGGATTTGCTTAGACAGCTTATTTTTATTTGTGTTGGAATCAAACATGATTTTTTTTTTTTTTTTTTTTAAACTGATCCTGGGGTGCCAGTTGTTTATGATTGATTTGGTGCTCTAATGCTCACAACTCGCACCAGTTTTCTTTCTCATTCACAGGTCAAACTTCTTTTTACTTGATTGAGGTTGGCTGTATATGTTTCAAAACTTATAATTATATAACCTCAATTTTAATTAAGGTTCATAATAATGTTATATTTGGTCATATTGATCTGGCTTTTACATTCTGACCCCAATTATAATAATCAGCACTATAACATTAAAAAAAAAAAAAATTATGTCTATAGTTATAAATCAAAATTCGAATGCTGTTCTGGACTTAAGAATGGTGATAAAAATTTATAAGTCGTATTTCCTACATCATTAATTTTACACTGTAAGGGGGCAATGTGTTTAAATTGCTTTTATTTTTTATTTTTAATTAATAATTCTATTTTAGTTTGATGTAGCCATGGTTCAAAGTTGAAACCGTGATTTCAATTTTATATATACTCATCTGTTCCATTATTTTCTTTCTTGAACATCCAGAAGATTTGGGTTACAATTGTACATTTTCATGCCTTGTTCAAACAAATCCCAAAATGATTGTTAAACATTGAAATAAAACTAGCTTAATGATAATAGGCTAATAGATATCTATTAAAATTGCATTATAGCAGAATAAATCAACTGTTGATAACAGTTTAACTAAATTTTTACTTTAAACACAACATGGGATATGTTGTTTATAGTTACACCAAGTGAAATAAATTGAACTGAAGTTTCGAGTACACAAATAAGCAGAGTTCGCTGTCAAAACAGATGACAAATTCACCAATGCCCTACACTCCCTTTTCAATAATGTCTTCAAAGAATCAACTTGAAAACATAACAACCTCTAGATAGTATGTACACAAGTAATGCTAGAGACACTTTTTCACAAGTTGCTTGAGGAATCAAGTTGAGAGTATTACAAAATCATTTTCACATGGCTCACTACTGACTAACATCACGTTTATTGTGCACCAATCACAATTCACAACATACCATTTTAGTAGTTGTGGAAATTTTTGGTTCACCACCAAACTTGTTGATTAAAAAATTCAAAAAACGTGATAGCCAGAATGACCATAAGCTTTCAATACAATGTAAAAATTCAACAGTACATTGGGACTGCGTAACATAGATTATTCAATTATACTCCTGTCCAGTTGTATGGTTACACTGATACTTTGGCTAATGTATACATGTGAAGCTAACCTAAATTACACAAGTTGCAAGGCCTCTTCACTTTTGATGTCGAACACTTTGATAAGGACATCCTCAACAACCTAGTTAAAATCCGAAGGGACATGATTATATCACTTCTATAGCCAATATCATTAAAAAATTCAGAATGGCATATAATGGTTAGGAAATAGAAATACCCTAGCTTACGACAAAGGATTTCCATGGTAAAAAAACAACATTCTTCAGCAATAAGAAAATTACCTTATCTGGATTAGAAGCACCAGCTGTTACACCAACTGTTAAGGGACCCTTTGGTTTAAAGTTTTCTTTCTCAACCAACTCCCCGTGCTATTGCAAATTCACATTTAAAATTTCAAAGACAAGTTGAGGAAGGGGGGAGAGGGGGAGAGGGAAGAAAGAAAATGGGAATAGATTTGAAATTTAATATTAGAAGTATTGGAACCCCATGCATTCACACTCACATTCAACTTATATGCAATTCTGTCGCCAGGACCTATTCTCTGTTCACTGTCAATCTAGTATGAGGGGATCCCACTATTGTTTGCAATCTCTTGTAGGTGCGAGGTGTTGCTTGAGTTCCACCCACCAATCACCAAGATTAAATCTAGCTTATCCTCTATCAGCTTATACAATGCATCTTGACGCTCCTGACTGTTAGAGATATATATATTAGACATATTAGCCCAATGTAATAGGCCCAAGCCCATTCTCGCTTTTGAGGGCAGTGCCCATCTCCGATTATTGTCCGCTTTGGGGGATTTTCAGGATTTTCACCTCGGGCACTTTTGGCCGATATTGGCTTGACACCCTTGACACCTCGCACGGTTTTGTTGCCTCTCCGGAGAGCAAGGCACGCCTCTACCACTACAACACATACACAACATGGTATAACACATCTCTATGCTAATATTTAACATGGTATCTGAGCCAAACTCCGTTCTTGGCATCAAGCAAACATCTCTAGCAAGCAAAGAAGATTCTCATGTGCACACCACCATCAAAAGTCACATGCTTGTTGGCTGGATCTAGACTCCACAACATCTCACAGCCGCCATATGGCTTACTGCTGTGTCCAAATCCTCAAGCCCAAGCAATCCGTGTCTCTCCCTATCAGATCTGCGCAAATCAAGCCTCGCCCGACGAAGCCAACACCACAAACGTGCTCCACGGCATATCGCGACCAAAACCCAGAAACCCGACCTCCAACGGCAGCCGCACGCGCCACCATGCGCGACCAATGGCTCCTGGAACTCTCACACGCGCCGCCGAAGATTCTCGACTCCCGGCTCGGATCTCGGTCACAAGCGCCGCCAAGTCGGCCTTGTCGTCCACCGATCCACTTGGCTCGAGAATCGGTATTCATAAGAGCTCTCACGCGCCACCACGCACCGCGCATGATAGCCTCCGGAAAATCTCCCACGCGCCGCCATAGATTCTTGACTTCTAGATCGTCTTCCGGGCGCACGCGCGCCGCCATCGGCCTCCTCGTCCACCGATCTACAAAAACTGAAATTATGGGCCTCAACCGAGCTTACACGCGCCGCCACGCGCCTCCCAAGTTTCTGGCTTCTCCTCCACGCGCCGGCAACGCTGTCACGCGCTTTCCACTCGCCAGAAAACTCATCTGGCTGATGACGTCTGACGTCATCCAATGACGTCATCACTCCACGCCGCCAGACCATGCAAGCCCTCCAAATCGGCCCTAGTCCACGTCATCGCCGACACGTCATCGCCCACGTCGGCGGTGTCGTCTCGTCAACACCATGTCACCTAGCTGACCGTTGACCCGGACCGACCCGACCCGGACCACCCGGATCTGACCCGTGAGTACTTTGACTGTTGACTTTGACCTGGATCGATTGACTTTGACTTTTTGCGTTGACTTTTGACCAAAAGTCAAAATTTCTAAAAGGGCTTATCTTGCTAAGTTTTTCGCGTAGATTCCGATTTTGGGCTCCATTTCTACATTTGAGGCTCCGAAATTGGACATTTGGCACATTCTTCATTGTGGTTTCTTCAAAGGCATTCTTCAAGGCATCTCCAAGTGATCTTCTCATGCTTATCCAACCTCAAGTCTTCATCGAGCTTCCGCCTTGAGTTTGAGGGAGGGTGTTAGAGATATATATATTAGACATATTAGCCCAATGTAATAGGCCCAAGCCCATTCTTGCTTGTACTAGTAGTCTAGGGTTTAGTCGCCTATATATACTCATGTTAGGGTTCATTGTAACACAGGAGGTTATTGTACTACACTCTTATACACAATAAAGATGTAGCCCTTAAGGGATTCCTCCGTGGATGTAGGCCGTCAAGGCTGAACCACGTAACCCTCGTGTTCTCGATGTTCCTATTCTATGCTTCATTTTCCGCATCCATTCTAGCATACACAACATGGTATAACACATCTCTATGCTAATATTCAACACTTACAATGAAACAAATTACTAAATTAGTTTAGGTCCACCTAAAAATATCAGAATGACTGGACATAAATATATTGAGTGGCACTGTCTCAAGGTAGATTATCTTTTGGCTAATCTGCAAGTTGGTTGTGCTACACAGGGGCGTGTGAGTGGATAGATGAAGGGCTCCTGATTGGTGATAGAACATCATCTCTCTCTGTTGATTATACTATAGTATAGCTAACAAGGAGGATAAGGTGATGATGGAGATCATATGAAGAAACACATACTAAAAAATGTTGAACACCACAATATTTTAATATAGTTTTAATGGAAAAGCAATACCATGAGACATGGGGGTAAAGAAATTACTTGAGTAGCATCACAAATGTTATTGAAGCCTTTGAAATGCTCATTAATGTTTTCCACTCCATACTTGCGCATCATCGTACTTTCTACTAATTTACCTGTCAAATATTTCCCCTCTTTTTGTGTAAGTGGAAACCATGTAAAAATAACACGAGTAACAACTTCTTGTAAGAATAGAAGATGGAATAGCATAATTGCAAAACTAACCAATCTCTTCTGTTTCTCCCTTGAGCATTGTTGTCTGATTTGCTATGCCAACCTTTACCAGGTCACTATCTGGATCAAACCCTTTGAAACTGCATATATAAATTTCTGCAAGCAACCCAATAATCATCACTAAATATTTGCATTATACCGAACATAGTAGACATTAAAGCTCAAATCAGCAACAAAACTCTGCACCTTTAGAAACTACTCTTTTGGCTGAGCTAGACCCATTAAGGCCATCCCCAAGAATGTAGTCACACACATACATTGCCTGCATTCATGGAAAAGTTTATAGTAAAAACATATTTCTTCGGCAGAAGTGAATCTACAGTTGTACACCAAAAATAGTGATTTATAACCAAAGTAAGGTTTTAGCTACATTTGGGACATACCTCTGTCATATTCTTGACAATAACATACTTCCCAGCAAAAGATGCAGTTGCTACAGTTTCCTCATGAGCATATTTACTATGAATGATTGATGCGTAATCTCCTTTCTTGTGCTTCTCAACAGTATCCCAGACCTTCACACAAATTTATTGAGATATTGTTGTGTCCCATTGACACAGGGCAAATAATTATGCAGATGATAAATGAGCAGGTATTAGATTAGGTTGATATTGTTTCAAATTTGTATTTTATAGGAGTAAGTTTCTATTTGTTAGGATAGTTTTCTTCTTATGAGTAACGGAACTTAAGCAGAAAAATTAACCAAAAAGAGTCTAATTTATCTTTTCAATTATCCCAGTTGATATCATTTGGTATTAGAGGCAAGCAACACACGTATTTCCCTGAGATTTCCAGCCCCATCAAGAATTGCTGGAGTTCCACTAGCCAATCTGCCTATTTCTCGTTCCTGTCTTGCCGCTATTATCGTCATTGCAACTTTTGTAAATAACGTTTTTTTTTTTTTAAAGAGAAAGCCTGACCCAGTTTTATAAACACCAACTTTTTGTCTGACGACTCTAACGTGACCCAAAATATAACTCCTGACCCAGCCCACTAGCCCAAAAAAAAGCTACTCACAGAAGTTTCCACGGGCAGCCCCAAAAAAAAAGCCAGATCTGCCCATTAAGCTTATCATGTCTAGCCCATATCAAAGCATTGATCCGAAATTTTGGAAAGTTCGTCTAGATTATCAACCAAACGTTAGATATTCTCAAGGAACATGTCCAAAGGAATAGCAAGGATGCAAGATATGTGGGACCAAATGTTAGAGGTCTTTGAGAAAAAACCAACGGATCAAGAATCCAATGAAATTTTGGAGATTGAAGAACAACCAACAATTCAAGGATCTCACAAAATTTTGGAGAATCATAATTACATACTCTAAGAATGACCAACAATTCACGAGAATAATATGTTGGAGGGTGCACTTGATATGAAATTTGAGTTTGAAGATCAGATAAAGTGGAAAAGATAGACCTTATTCTTGATTCCACATGTTAAGTTCATCACTCCTGATGAATTCAATGATATGAGAAGTAAGGCTCTTTTGTTCCAAAGTACTCACATAAGTGGTAGAAGAATTGGTGCAAGTATCCAATATTAGATTTCTTATCATTCAACACTTCAAAATTTGACATCAAGTTTTCTCCAACCAAGGGTGCAAAATACGGTATGACTACTTCCATATATATCACAATCTTCAGGAAAGGATTCATCTTTAAGGGGAAGGGAACTTTGTGTCATATGGCCACATGGCAAATAATTATGCATCATAAAAGGATTTGAATTTGAATGAATACGCAATAGTAGATGATGATAAATAAATGATATTAGATTAGGCTAATATTCTTTCAAATTTGTATTTGATAGGAGTTGGTTCCTATTTGTTAGGATAGTTAACTTCTTATGCGTATTATTTATGTACAGTGAATGTAGGAATGAAACTTAAATAGAAATTAACCAAAAAATATATTCTCTCTCTTAAGTTAAGGAGGCTAGTCACTTCAAATCGAATAATTTATCTTTTCAATTATCTCAAATATCATGTGATATAAAATACAATACCAATTAAACTTTTTTTTTAAATAATTGCTTGTCAAAAAAAAGAGGCCTATATCTGCAAAAGGTGCCTTAGACACCCATGGGCAAGTTGTATCAACAATTTGTACATTTTTGTCACTCAAAACCAACATCTCAGCCACCATAGCTTGTTTGCAGGCAAAATCACAACATCACCCTTATTAACAACTTCAAATTACTCCCTCCCTTCCTTAATGGGAATTAATTGCACTTCCATCTCCTCCAAATGCTGTGTAAGCATTTGAGACTTCGTTACCAAAATTAATTAAAAATGAATATATAACTAGTTGCTCTCTTATATGATATCTCCATTTATATATATAAGTAGAGATCTCATATAAGAGAGCATGTGATTTGCAATGTAGCATATTTCTAGAGATTCTCTTTGTCTAAGCTTCAACTTTAACAAAGTTTGCATTTATATCAAAGTATTAGTTCATTGGCTTCTAAAAAAAAAGTATTAATTCATTTAATTAGCCAATAGTGTAAATGAATATATTAATTATCTAAGTTGTGCATTAATTATTTATATTAAATAAATTTATTTGATTATTTTGATAAATTCTATATAAGAAAAAAATTTATAATAATAATAATAATTTTAATAACAACAACAATAATAATAATAGATTTAGAAAATGACATTCTTTCTCATGTTTAGTTGTTTTGACAACAATTGACACAAAAACCATCAAAAATTAAATATTTGTGTATTCACTAAAATTATCCTAACCATTTCCTAACTCCTTTCAGAGACATGTAATATTATGTATATGTGGAACTAACATTATCGTATTTATCCTATTAGTAACATAGAACAAATATATTTATTTTTTATATTAATTATGTTAAGTGGTCCATTACTATTTAAGTATAATGAAATTTTTATATCATTTTTAAAAAGATTTATGTGAGAAACAATTGATTTAAAATATGATATTGTTGCTTAATGTTAGTTGCTTTTGCAACAATTGAAATAAAGTCCAACAAAAGAAAAAAATTAATAACACACAATCAAGAATGTAAAAATAATAATAATAATTGAAGGAAATTTTCATTCTTAAGTAGGCATGTGATTTACTATTCAATCCATAAACTTAATTTTTATTAATAATTTTACCCCACAAAAACTTAAAACTTAAATATTTGATTAATGACATAGCTATTAATCTTTGATCTCTTGAAAATTTTGCAAGTATAGAGAACATAAAAAAAAAAATGTAATCCAATGGTAAATTTCTCAAAATTCATATCCAAGAAAAATATATTGAGCAGAGCTGTAGCCATTAGCTACAATTTAGTTTGTACCTAAACCTTTTCCTAAATAAGCAACTTCTCAAGATATGACACAATATCCAAACTTATGGAAATTAACAGTATTGACTAGAGAAAGGACTATTCTTTCAAAAATCTCTTATTATACAATAAGTAAGCCCATCAATAACAAAATTAGCTGCTATATATTAAACACCAGTACTTTCAAGAAGCATTTAACCATAATTGATTACATCTATTTTCCTCATAATCCACCTGAAAAAGTAGCAAGAAACGAATACTTAGCAAGTCTCTTCTAAATTCAAGTCTATTTGCACCCAATTTTGATATGGAGGAGGAGCTCAATGACAATCAGACAAAAGGTTCTTCCTAATGTTAGGCTTAGAAATGATGTTGGGGTTTAGGATAATTCCATTGTCTATTAGATCTTGTAATTCATGCTTGAGGCGGAAATAATTGCCAGTTTTATGGCCAGATTTCTGATGGAAGTGCCAATATTCATTGAGGTTCCAAGTAGGGTACAAGATTAGGCATAGGTGTGGGGTCTAGAGGTTTGATGAATCCTTTGGAAGTTAGGTTCTCATATGTTTAGGCAAGGGTCATTCCTAGGTCAAAAAATTCTCAACGGGCTTTCTTTGTGAAGCTTGGGTAGGCTAAGGTTTGTTGAGGTATGATGGCACTTACATTCACGGGATTGGGTGCTTTGGAAGTAGTTACTCCTCCTCCATATGTCTTCTTGATTGGATGCTTACTCTCACCTTCCTCCAATTGTCCATTATTGATAGCATTTTCAACCCTAGTTCCATAATCACATAACTCTCCAAAAGAACTAATAGGTGATGACAAAAACCTACTATTATAAGTTGAAAGCAAATTCTTGATGATCATGTTGACTTGATCTTTCTCATTTGGTCTATTAACCATCCTAGATGCCTTCTCTTTCCACCTTGTCATGTATTCGGAAAATGTCTCCCCTACTCCTTGTTTGGTAGTCTCCAAATCCCTTAAAGTCACATCAATCATAGTATTGAAGATGAATTGAACCACAAACAACTCTACTAGTTCATTCCAAACCTTGGTCTTAGTTAGGTCCAAGCTATAATACCATCTTGATGCACCTCTCGCAAGTGAAAAAGGGAAGGCATGCAAAGTTTGCTTCTCATCCAATCCTTTCATTTCAGCAATGCTTAGATATCTCCTAACGTGTTGCATTGGGTCTCCAATCCCATCAAATTTTTTACATAAAAATCTTGAACTTTGGAGGCAATGTAATGGCAGTCTTGGAATTTATGCCACCCATATTGTAGAGACAATCATCCTTGCAAAAGGCTAGTTGCATCTTGTCCATCTTTTTTTTCATGACCATGGCATTCACAGTGAACTTCTCAAATCGCTTGTTTCTTTTATAGTCAGCTTTATCCCTTTCATCCCAATCCTCTCCTTCTTCTTCATCATGTATCTCCACATGTATGGTCATGTATCTCCACATATATGGGCCTTTTTGAGTTTGGCCTCTTCTAGTTTGGTGAGGCGCCCTCCCATATTCTTGAGGACATTGCTTTGTTCCTCTATTGCCTTGAATATCTTTTGTGTAGTCTCATCATCAATTGGAGCAACCATCACTTCTTGAGATACTTCCCCTTGCAATGCCTCTTCTTGAAATACCTCTTCTTGGTAAGTTTCCTCAATCTAGACCAAACGTCTTCCATTCTTTTCTTAGACCCAAATTGGAGAGGGGACGTGCTTTCTTGATCTTGGTGGTGCAATGGTGCCTAAAAGGAAGTCCCATTTTATTAAGTCCATGTCCCAATCAAAAGTCCTTTATTAGGTGTTCTTAGAAATGTCTTTAAGTCCATTTTAATAAAGGCCCAATTACAAAATTGCTCTCCTTCCTCTTATGGATCTTGCTCCTTGTTTCATTAGGCTTTAGTCCATTTACAATAAAACTCTCATCTTACTCTCGTGGGTTTTCATTAGAATGTACTTAGAGATCTTCAACCCTTTGTCTCAAATATGGGCTTATAATGTATTCATCGCTTTTGGGCTCTTCTTCTTTTTCGTTCCATCATCATCATCATCATCATTTTTTTTTTTTTTTTTTTTTAAGTAGCCCTCTAACTAGAATATATTGTAACCTTCCTCTTAAAATCCATGAAGTTCTCATCATTTTGGACCTTGGCATACAACATGGAGACCAAAGATTAGGGAATTTCATATTTGACATTGTAAGATGTTAGATGCTAAGTCTATAGCATACTTGTTACCTTAGGCTCAAGGTCCTCTTTTTCAAAAGATCTTTTGATTTGGACTTATGATAGCAATTAGGCTATAGTCTTATGAACCTTTCAAATTAAGACATACCTTTGGACTTTGGGACAAGCCTTTTATATGTGAGAACTTCTTTTCTTTTCGTTCCAATGTCTTAGGGTGTGCCATAAATTTTGTGTCATCCTTCAATTTTACATCTTTTATCTTTGTTTATCCTTTAGAATTAGGTGAACACAAGGTATATGGTTGAATAAATAAAAGATATAAAGGATACCCTTTTTTTGATAGGATCTAGGATCTCTCTAAGTGTGGGTAGGCTCCCTAGAGCTAAAAGAATAGATAAGTATAGAGGTCACTCACAACTACGTGAGCCATGATTTCAACCTTAGGCCTAAATGGACCATTGTGGATAAGTGGCAAACCGTTAGCGTACTCAAAGCCCATCATAGGTAACGGCATAGATTGTGAGTTGGTGGGATGAACTTCAAAAGATTTTGGCCCCAATGGAGCGTACTCATCTTCCCACTCATCACCAACCGAGGTAATGGAACAAAAGAACCAATTGAAAGTGTGTGCAAACAAATATTGAACAAGCCTTTATTAAGATTAAGAAATTAGACACATTAGAATCAAACTATCTACCCCAAGTGGAGTTGCCATTATGGGTGCAGCAGTTTTCTCCTAAGAAAGGGGAGTATGCCTCGACCGAGTAGGCCAGGGCAGAGAAAAGATAGAGTCGCCACCAAGATTAGGTCTAGGAACCATTTATACAGTGCCTTTACATGAAAGGACTGACCTTACTACCAGAATATGGATTCAGAGTTTAGGTACGATTTTGGGAAGGTGTTAGGCATCCAAAATCGCCTGACCCATGGGTCGACTTCCACTCATTGTGTCTTATGTATTAATTTCATTAATGGCATATTCAACATTGCATTCTATACTCACACACACACACACATTCTAACTTACATCTAACAATCAACCTGGCATCAATCATACTAAAAATCCTAAAATACATCTATCATGGCATCATCATCATAAACCCTAGCATATTCTTATCTCATTACATGTCATCTCATCCAAGGCAGCAAGCAAATAAGATATCCAAGGTTAGAAACGTAGATATGGCAGCTAGGTATTAATATCAAATGTGTTCCAAACATTTAGGTGTAGTATCAAATCATCAAATAAGCATATTCATCATGTTCATCATCCAAAATGCATGTTCATATGAATGCATGACTTACATCACTACATCACAGCACCTATGCATCACAGCACCTATGCATCAATGCATGATCATATGATGCATGTTCATGGCATATCAAAGCAAGACATGGAAAAAATCCCTAATTTAGCATGTTAAAAGGTAAACAAATAATCTAACAATTGTATGCGTATGCATACTTTGAGTCTACGTACGCATGCAAGAAGCATGCATAAGCATACATGCCCTAAGAACCCTAACACAGAAACCAGAAATATAGAAAATAGAGCAGAACTTAAAACAACAAATCTAACAATCTAAACATGCTATAAAACAGAAAATTGCTAAACCCTAGGCTACCTAAATATACTAAAACATAAAATAAATAAAAAAACAAGAAAATAAGTAAAAATAGAATTAAAACAAGGAAATGAAAAGAAAAGGGTTAGAACTCAATACCTCAAACAATAAGCTTTTCAAGCTTGATTTTGACCGTTCCTCTCAGTCAAATCTATTTACAACCAAACAAAATTGATTAGTAAACTTCATAATTTGAAGATCAAGACCAGATTAGGTCCTAAACAAACGAAAATTGACTTGAGAATGTTTTATGAAAAACTCCCTCTTTCTATTTCTAGTGAATTTTAGATTTTTCCTTAGAATTTTCATTGTGTTTTTGAAATATAGCATGTAAAGGTTCATACAGTTGAAAAATGGGGGTTTAGAATAACTCCCAAACGATGTGAAATTCATTCCGAACCTTAGATTTAATGTAGAAAAACCTGTTTTTCATAACTTCTAGAACCTTAGCTGCGTACGCGTGTCCGTGTGTACGTACACCTGTATCAAACACGAGTACGCATACGCGTGTATGCGTATACAGCCCTAGGGTTTTTATGGCCTTTATTTTCCAAAAATAGCTTTATTTTATTCATAAAGGAGTTACATTATCTATATAAATATTCCTCAAGTCAATTTATAATCGATCGGGCCTTAAACCAACATTGGGCTTTAGAATTTTACCATCATTGTGGAACAAGGGCTCGGGTCATAAGGTGTACAAAATGCGGTGTCTACACTTGTCCCAAGCACTTGACCCATCTAGGGATCCTGCACATCAACACTTTCAAATATGAAAAGTGTCACTAAGAGATAAACAAGGGGAGAAGATTGTTCCTTTATAACTAACAGGCATAAGAGTTCTATCAGCAGTGTAAATAAAAATGGGATGTACTAAAGGTGTCTTATCAAAGAATTGTGATTTATTAGGGGTCATATGGTTACAATATGCAGTATCAAAGAACTAAGAATGTTTACCCGAGGTTACAAAAAGGGCAGTGGAATTTCAGGATAAAACCTATTGAACTACTGTCTTAATATCAATTATGGTAAGTGAGGAAACCAAAGATGGACCTGTAGAAACCGATAGATCAAAGGGACATATAGTGGCAGCCCGAGGAAGAGAAGCTTTGTTCTGCTCTTGCATAAATTTCTGTAGTTTGCGGCAAATAGAGGTATCATGGCCTTTGGCATAGCAAAACTCGTAGCAAGTACCTTTGGAAGACTAAGAGGTGGGACACCAAGAGTTTATTCGTGGAGAAACAGTGAATGCAGCAATAAGAGGTTATGGGGGAGGAGAGGGTGTAGCCAACACATTGTTAGAAGATGACATGTGATAAAAAGGCTGATGATTCTCCTTAAAGATGAGCCCCTTGACTGCAGCATCAAGAGAAGGAGTAGGAGACCGACTAACCAGAAAAGCCCTAGTAGGCTTAAAATCTTCACGTTAAACCCATCATAAAATGCATAAATTGGCAGCGGTCCAATATTTGGCAAAAAACTCAATGTCCTCAAGATACAGTAGTGGAGGATCTACAACAAAGAGTTGTCCCCATAGAAGAAGTCTAAGAATAAAAAAAAAAAAAAATAGACTGACCTATCTCTTGGCGCATTTGATAAAGCTTTCATTTAATATGGAACTCCAGGCTTGAATCATTAGTGCAATTGTAACAATTGGACAGAAATATCCAAGCAGCCTTAGTAGTACCAAGACGAGGAAGAAGACTATGGATGGAAGGTACAGAGATATTGATAAACCAAGACAAGATCTTACTATGAATACTCCCCTGCTCTTCTAGGCATGCTTCAGAATCATCCTCTATAACAGTATTCTTGGAGACATTGGCACCAGTTGTGGCTTGAACTTAGGTATTGGTACTGGCTTGGGAATCGAACCAGTTACATACCTCCATAGTTTGAGACCCTTGAGGAAGATAGTTACATTATAGAATCCACGGTTTCAAGCGTCGGGGTAAGTGATTGTAGCTTAGAGCCAATATGTCCATGCAACTTGATCTATCCTGAGTCAGATACGAATTGACATGGCCAATATATTTCGACCATGTTCGATGTGTTTTCTCCTTATTCGCCAAAAGACCCCCTAATACCACAATAGCAAGTGGTAAGCCTTGGCAACTGTCCACAATTTGTCTCCCTAAAGTTTCAAGTTCTAAAGGGCATGAAGCTCCTCGGAACACCTTCTTACAAAAGAGTTCCCAACTTTTATCTTCATTAAGAAATGGGAGTTCATAAGGAGGAATAGGAACACTATTAACACTAGTTCCATGTAATGCTACTTCTTTTATTCGGCTAGTAATCAATATTCTACTCCCATTCGAGTTATTAGGAAAGGCGGCACTTACCTCATTCCATGCTTCAATTTCCCAAATGTCGTCTAGGACAACTAGGTATCTCTTGTCTTTCAAGCAATCGAACAACAAACTTCTCAATTCATCTTCATCCAAATCTTGCCACCCTACACCATTCTTTTCGTAAATACCTTCCACGAAAGCTGACATGGAATCTGACAACCATTTTGGCAATTTTTTTTTTTTAATGTGTTCCAAGAAAGCAAACAATGCCTTTCTGCATTCTTCATCATTCATTGCCTTGATTCCGTTCAAGTCTTCAATTACTGTCCCTTTCAATTTATCTTTGTTCATGCTATACTTTGCTTCCAGACCGTGAAGTAATTCCTCTTTCAATTCAACTTTCAAAATAAACTTCTTCAATTTTGGCATTGGTGTCATACCCTTCAAAGTTTCAATCAACATGTCTCTGATTTTATATTCTTGAGAGACATACACCCACCCATGGAAATCAAAGTGGTTCTTGACATGATTGTCGTTGTAGATCTTCCTAGCAAGAGTGGTCTTACCTAAGCCACCCATGCCAATGATTGAAACAAAATTAAGATGCAATCTACCTTCAATAAGCTGCTTCACCAATGCCTCTGTGTCATGACCAAAGCCCACCACGTGATCTTCCTCTACGTATCTCCTGCGCTTGTGTAGTTTCACCTCTGCTTTTGTTTCTCCTCCGGATGATTCAGCTATTTCTATGCCGTACTTGTTCCTATTGTCGTGAATTTCCTTGTTGATGATCTTGATGCTCTCTATCTTGTTTGCAACCTCGTGAAACGATATTGCTTGGTTACAAGAATGGATTAACTTCCCCAGCTTGCCTTTTCTTCTGTGCTTTGTCACAGCCATGATGAACATATCAATAACATCCTCAGCCTCATAAGCTACGTCCCTGATTTGGCTTACTACCTCTTTCACCAACTCATTGTCATGTCGTTTCCCATCAGTATTTTTCAGGAAGGCATTGATCAGAGACAACTCATTCTGAAGTGACCTCACTTGATCCTCTACTCCCCCTAGCAATTTTGATTCTTGGGAGAGCAACTGAGTCACGTTCTCCAACAGGAAACTCACAACACTATCTACCATGTCTGCTTAATTATTTTCCCTTCTTTGTGGGTAAAACACTAAAACTTAGTACAAATCAATTAGGGCTCGTTTGGTTTAGGGCTGACCCAGTTTCATAACTCAAACTCAAAATCCATAACTCATAACCCAAACCCCACTATCACTCAAAAAATCCAACACTTTTGTTTGGTCGCAAAACTCAGCTCCACCACCACCACCGCAAACCCAGAAACCCACAACCACAACCTTCACCACCAACAGCCCTCAACACAACCACAACCTCCATCAAAAATCCGAATGAATCAAAAATCCAAACCCACCAACAGCCCTCAACCAAAACCACAACCTCCACCAAAAATCCAAACGAATGCACAGAAAACCCACAACCACAAGCTCCACCACAGCCCAAGCCTCAAACCACAACCACAACAAAAAAACGCAAACCCAAATCCTTAGGTCGAGACCCAAATCCTTAGATCGGAGACCCAAATCACAAAAATACGATATTAAGGAGAGAGATGAACCGATCTGGCAAAGGGGAGAAGGGAGGTAGAGAGAAAATGCTCACCAAAACTCAAGAGAGAGAAAATGATCTTGCAAAGGGGTAGAGAGAGCACGGGCCGAAGTGAATGAGGCCGAGCTTGAACCAATCTGGGCTGCTAGAACCGAGAGACTTGATTGAGAGCCATCTCACGAGGGCAGAGGGTTGTTAGGAAAGGAAAGTCCGGAAGGATGAAGGAAAGTGTTTTATGATGACTATCAATCATGTGGACTTGAAGTTAGAAATGAAGGGAGGAGTGAAGGAAAGTGTTTTCAAACACATGTAGCAGCTCTAAAATTCTTAGATTTTTTTTTTAAAATAACAATAAATATTAAAAAATTTAGTTAATTGTCATATTTCAAAATAATTTTGAAAAATAACATCTCGAGTATCTAAAACTCGAGTTCCGGATGGAACTCGAGTTTTTAAGTCTCGATTTGGAGAAAAAAATTGCGCTGAAAATCGAGTTTTAGAGACTCGATTTCCATAAATTGAAAAAACGCCGCTATATGGCTTTAAAACGTTACTATAGGGATTAAAAACGCCACTATAGGACACCTTAAACCTGGTACTTACAAAAAATTTTTGCAGGAAAACGCCGCTATAGGGATTTAAAACGTCACCGTAAGGCTTAAAAACGCCACTATAGGTGAAATTTTTTGCATAAAACTCGAGTCTTAAAGACTCGAGATCTATGTGGCATTTTCCCACTCAAAACGCGAGTCTTTGAAGGTCGAGTTTTTTAAGTGGATCTCGATTTTTTGAAACTCGAGATGCTATTTTCTAAAATTGTTTCAAACGTTGTCTAACTTACAAAATAGAAAGGCTGAAAAAGGTTAGTCTGCTCAAAACCTCAAAATTCTTAGCTGAAAAGTTTGGCGGTCCAAACAGCAATGTTCTTGTCTTGTTCATGGGCTTGTTGGTCTGTTGTGAGATCAATAATAATGAGTACTGCTTTCTTATCCTTTTATTTTTGGCTGTTTAGAGACATTACATTAATGTCATTTCAAGATCTGCCTCAGTCTGCCGACACATATTATTTATTGGGTTGTATCTTCGTGCATATATATATATATATATATATATATATATAGAGAGAGAGAGAGAGAGAGAGAGAGAGAGAGAGAGAGAGAGAGGTATACCTAAAAAAAAATACATTAAAATTATGATATAATTTATATTTATAATTTAAATATTATTGATAACTGATTTCAAAAAAAAAAAAAAAAAATTATTAATAGTTATTCTTATATTTTTTTAACTCTTTAAAAGGTCTTGTAAGAATATTAATAGGTAACAATATTAATGGTCTATTTTTTAAATTTAAAAAAAAATATATTCATTAATTCTAAACTCTTTGATTTTTGTACGCAATAACTCACTTGAATTAACATTTATGATGTGGTCTCACATTTGACTCCAAATTAAGAAATAGAACTCTCTCTAAAATACATAATTTAGGACACAACGCAAAATTATACTTCAATTGTAGAATCTAATTGAAGTTTTGTAAGTTTTGTCTATATATATATATATATATATATATATATATATATATATATGATATGTTGTGGTGACTGCCTAGAAAACTAATTGATTTGATATTTGACAAGTAAATTAAATTAATTTGAAAGACGTGTTTTAAAGGTTCAAAAATAATTCTTAGCTATTGAACTAGATGTTGATTCTAAAGCTGTTGTTTATTTACTTTCTAACAATGAAAGCTCTTCAACTGAATTTGCCCCTATTCTTGATGATTGCAGACAATTCATGACTCTAATCCCAGCTACGAAGATCAGCCATTACTTTAGAGAAGCTAACACTTGTGCCGATGGGCTAGCCAAGGCGGGTTCTAGAGGTGGGCAGGATTTTGTTTTCTTTGGAAACTCCACTTTGTGGAGATTATCCAGCTTTTGTTTAGAGACTCTTCGGGGTCTATTTGTACTAGACTTTGTTCTGACCTAGCTGCTCTTTCTGTTGGGTAGTTGTTGTTTATAAATTTCCTATTAACCAAAAAAAAAATAAAATAATAATAATTCTTAGAAGTACAACAAAGTCGAAGAATGATCAATTATGTGAATAATCAAAATTTGACTAGATAGGACCACAAAGCGAGTTCCTTCAATGGGAACTATTTTATCATCCACATTAACAATCAAATAGATTTTTGGGATGTCTCACAAGTAGGGCTATCCACAGGTCAATCCAGGTCGGGTTTGTGCCCAACCTGGAACCGACCCGCCAGAATCGAGTGGCAAAATATTGAACCCCCGCCGATTGCGGAGTAATCGAACCAGGTGAATCAAACCATTAACAGGTGGCGGGCGGGTCGATCGAAGTCACAAATCTGAGAAGACAATGAGAAAAACTTAGATTCGACGAAAACCTCACCGGATTCAATGAGATTTCGCTAGATTCGGTCAAAAATTTCACCAGATCTAAGTGAAATATCGTCAAAATCGGAGTTTTTTCGCCGAGATCTGGAAAACTTTGGCCAGAATCTAGGTTTTTTTGAAATATGGAAATTTTTGCTGGACTCTGTGTTTCTTCGGTCGATTCGGGTTTTTTCGGGTTTTAGAAGAGGAAAACCAAAACCAACCCCCCAGAATTAGTTTCTGGGGTTGAAGATCCACCACTGACCACCCGAGTAGTTGGGTCGGCCGGAGTCGGATCGGATTTGGTCGGTTTCCTCGGGTGGGTCGGGTCTCGGATCATTCTAGACAGCCCTACTCACAAGAAAGGTGTGTATATATTGAAACACCGTTCCCTTAAATCCAAAATAAAAATAAAAATGTTTAATTAAAACATGTTGTATAAACAATTGTTAAAAAAAAAAAAAAAAAAAAAGAAGTGCACCCTATCTTTAAAAATTTTATAGGCCAAACAACGAAGGGTGAGTTTGGTTCAACTTTTTAAAATGTGTTTTATGAAAAAGTGGTGGTTTTAAATAGTGTAGTATGAAATTGTGTTTTTAAAAAAAAAGCAAAGTGTCTAATAAAAGTTGTCAGAAAATGCTTTTTGAAAAAGTTGAGTATTTGGTAAACACTTATCAAGATCATGAGTTTGAAGTATAAATTAGCAAAAAGGACAATACTCTTTATATTTGTGTTCTTTTATTTTTATTTTTTAAGAATTCATACTTCTTGTTTTAGGGAAGGGCTTGTGTCCAATGGAAGTTTCCACTAAACACATCAAGATTAGAACACGTGTCCAAGAATGGACACGTGTCCACGACTCCGCAATCCAATGTGTCCAGTGGAAACTTCCACTAGAAACAAGCCGCACCCGTGGTTTTATTATTATTATTATTATTATTATTATTATTAATGGTTTCACTATAATAATAAATGATTCTCTTAATAATAAAAAAAAATTGTTAAAAAGTATGTGGATTTATCATTTTTTATAATACAAAATTATAATCTTAAAAGTTAAAATCCAATAATTTTGGTAAAATGAATCTTTTTAAAATAAAATTTTATTAACACTTATATTTTAAATGAGTGGTTCTAGCACTACAAACTATTTCACAACTTTTTTGTCATAATTATTTAGTGGCATATTGTGGGTGGTTGCCTACTTCTTATACACAAACCTACAATTTTTTCTCTACCACTCACATTGTCACATTACAATTGTGAGAAAAAAAAGTTGTAAAATATCATCGGATAAATAATTGGACCATTGACTCCTCAAGCCTCACAGAAAATAGTTCAATTGTAGTTATCTAGTTATTATTTTTTTTTTGGGATAATTACAGTAAACCCATCTAAGGTATGGGCCATTTTCACTTTGCCTACCCGTGGTTCAAAACTTTACACTTTTCCCACCTGAACTTCAATCTCTTACCCATCCATTACCCACCTCACCCTCGGATGTTAGAAAAACACCATTTTATTAAAAATCAAACATAACACGAATCAAAAACATGAACCATTGAATCTTTTTCTCACGAACACAAGAACACAACATTTGTAAATATATTTCAAAATTTTCAATTACACTAGACCAAAAATCCCTCTCATTTTTCAAACCACTAACAAGCCAAAATCAAATAAAACCCACAATCAAAAAGAAAAAAAAAAAAAAAAATATATATATATATATATATATATATTGAAACCCACAAAGCGTTGCCACCCACTCCACCACCACCACTATCGGAACCCACAACTTAGCACCACCATCACCTCGCCCACAATCCACAACCACCACAAGCCACAACCCATAACCCCACCACAATCAGATCATTATCAAACCCACAACCAAAAAAAAAAAAAACCCATGAAGCAAAGATAGTGGTCAATCCGAGATTGAGCTCCATTTTGGCCGAGATGGAGGCCGAGACCGGGATGGAGGCCGATATGGGTTCTTGCCTCTGGGAACCTTACGGATGTCTTTGTTGAGCACATTGGAACAGAATGTCAGTTCATTGTTGATAAGAAATCTATGAAAGAGGAATTGACACAGAAGATCCATATGATTTTGAAGGAGAAAAACAGATTACTTGGTTGTGTTGGACGATTTGCACACACACGATGTATGGAAAAAACTTCTTGATGCCTTTCCGGACACAAAAAATGGTAGCAAAGTCATGCTGACTTAGCAATTATCGCATTGCTTTAAGAGCAGATACAAGAGGAGAGCCTTATCAGCTCAACTCGCTAAATGACGAAGACACCTGGGAATTATTCTTAAAAAAGGTACGCTTACCAGACAGTAAGCAAGTCCAATTCTCAAATGTTTTGGCCCCGAGTTACAATGATCTATCCTTCCACTTGAGGCCTTGCTTCCTCTATTTACGGCTTTTCCCAAAAGATTATGATATTCTTGTGAGAAGGTTGCTACGTTTATGGCTTGTAGAGGGATTTGTGAAGCAAACCCCGGGGATGACTCCTGAGGATACAGTGGAAATATACTTGGAAGAACTTGTGAAAAGAAGCATGATTCAAATATCCAAATGGAGAAAAGATGGGAGTCCCAAAACATGTCTTTGTATGCTTGGTGTGTTACATAATGATGATAAATTTGGTTGCCCAATTCTTAATTTAAAACCCTTACTTTTTGATTCTTATTATATTTGTTTTTGCCTAAAAATGTGTTTTTCTAACGGCAAACAAAGAGGTGGGTTACGGAAGGCTAACGGAACTAACTTCAGGTGGGCAAAGTGTAAATTTTTGAACTACGGGTAGGCAAAGTGAAAACGGGCCATACCCCAGGCGGGTTTACTGTAATTACCCCTTTTTTTTTTTTTTTTTTTTTTATAGAGAGTTTCAACTTATGGCGTCCGCTCCCGATAATAGTTTTTTTATCATTAGACCAATACACCAATCAGTTTTTTGTTTAGGCATGAATTAAACCTCGGATCTCTTATACAACCATCAGAGATTTACTAGTTGAGTTAACTGAAACCCACAATAGTTATCTAGTATTAAATTGGCAGAATCACAGTTTACAACAATTTTAACTAATTTTTTTACTTTAAACTCAATGTGAGATATATTGTTTACACCAGGTTAAAGTAGGTCTATTGAACGTAATGGACCGCTGGTATATTGAACTCTTCTTCTTCTTCTTCTTCTTCTTCTTCTTCTTTTTTTAATTTTTAAAATTTTTTATTTTTTATTTTTATGAATTGGAGAATTTTATTTACAAACAAGGAGAATTTCAAGGGTGGTCTGCTGACCTCCACCCTGATTATAAATTCAAAACAAGGAGGGTCACAGCCCAAATTAAAAGAGCCAAATACATTGTTCAATAATAATCCTTTTCCAAGGCATGCGTAGTGCCATTTGCCCCTCTAGGAATCCAATTAACAGAGAGGGGCTTGTGAGAGTATAGATCAAATATCGCAGTCGATGCCCTTAATTCTCCAGGGAATATCTTGGCTAGAGAATATAGATGAAAAAATTCACCAATACCCTAAATTCCTTTTCTAGTAATGTCTTCAAAGAATCATCTTGAAGACATAACAACCTTTAGATATTCAATACACAGAGTAATGATAGGGGCAATTTTTTTTTTTTTCACAACCTATTTCACAATTTGGTTTGGTGTTATGAGTGGTGCAACATCAATATCATATAGCCCACATTATTTTTATTGTGCATTGTTATGTCATTAATCACAGTACATGTCACCTTAGTTGTGAAAATTGTTGCGTCAATGTCACTAAACTAATTGATTTAGAAATTCAAAACATGCTAGTCACAACAACCATCTGATTACACATGCTACAAGACCTCTTCAAGTTTGATGTCGAACACTTTGATAAAGACATCCTCAATAACCTAGTTAAAATTCAAAAAGACATGTACATGTATCACTTCCATAGCCAATATCATTAAAAAGTCAGTATGGCATATAATGGTTGGGATATACCCTAGCTTTTGACAAAGGATTTCCATGGTTAAAACAACATTCTTTGACAGTAAGAAAATTACCTTATCTGAAGTAGAATAACCAAATGTTACACCAATTCTTAAGGGACCTATGAAAAAAATTTGTTAAGGGACCCACCAATCCACATGTGATGTGTGAACAATGAAAGTTGGGTACCGTAGTCAGTTGCTAGATATGGATAAGAGGGCATCAAATATATATGGTGAGCTACAACAATGGTTGAAGATCCTAACATGGCTAGGTTAATAGATAATTGAGCATGCCATGACGTTGTTAGGATCTCATATAGGCCCTTATGTCCATGCCCTGTAAATGGACCTTTATGAGCCTCTAAAATATCTCTTATACCATGACCAATGCCCAGTTGGTCCTATACATGTGACCCGCTATCGGGAAAAGAATCGCAATAGCTAAATGATGGTGCTCTGGTAGAAAATTTTCTTCTAGAAAGTACATATACTTCTTTTTTTTTGGTAAAAAAAGGATAATTCATTCCAAATTAAGAAATAACAAGAGGTTATGGAAAACACCTATTAACATACGGACCAGAAACATAAAAATCAAGACAAGATCAAGTTCCAATGGAGGAGCTTCATACAAAATAAAATCAAAGGATTCCTGTCTTCCCATCCTTGCTAAGCCATGTGCGCATCTATTTACTTCCCTATAATCGTGGCTAAACCATACCTAGGAAATCTGGGTAGCCGAGTTGCTTGCAATCATCAAGAATGGCAAAAATAATAGTGTTAGATTGGTTCAGGAAATTGGGGACACTTCATTTGGGTTGTTGTATTTGTTTCAGAAATGAGACAAGCCTAGAACACTTTTTCACTTGTGTCCTTTTAAAATAAAAAATAAAAAATTGCATGACGTACAAGAGGGGCACTTATCTTTTATTTGTTTTTAATTTTAATCTTAAACACTTATCTTCTCATCTTTTATTTGCTCTTTTAGATCTTATTCTTGGTTTGTATTCTAATTTCTAAACATCATATATTAGTTATGAATTCACTTTATTATCCTTTATTGCTCTTAAATTTATATTTGTTTAACATTAAATGAACAAAATGCTTAACAATATTTAAAAATAAAAATGTATTTAATAATTAATTAATATATGCATCCCCGTCTTCTAATTTTTCAAAAATCACCATGCTAACATGTCGTATGGCCGTACCCTTACCTGTACCCATGCCTGTATCTACGTCTATGTCTATGCTTCATAGGTTTTCTTTCTCAACCAACTCCCCGTGCTATTGCAAATTCACATTTAAAAAATGCACACTCCTTTTTTTTTTTTTTTTGGGGGAGAAAAAAAAAATGAGAAAATATTTGGAATTTAATATTAGTTGAATATTGGAAATCAATGCATTCACACTCACATTCAGCTTATATTGGAACAAACTTGATATATATATATATATATATATATATATATATATATATATATATATATATATATATATATATATATATATATATATATATATATATATTTGTGGATTAGGATTTAGAAATTAGAATAGGTACTCTCAAGTCTCAACTTAAACTTATCTTTCCCATTCTTATGTAAGTGCACCGAAATGAACAAAATAAACCAAAGTGAACCAAATAGACCAAAGTGAACCAAAATGGATCGAATAGACCAAAATGAACCAAAGTGGATTGAATGAACCCAAGTAGGGCGAAATGGACTGAATAGATGAGTTAGGATTTAGAAATTAGAATATGTACTCTCAAGTCTCAAGCCAAACTTATCTTTTCTCATTCTTAAGTAAGTGCACCGAAATGGAACGAATAAACCGAAGTGAACCAAATAGCCCAAAGTGAAATAAAATGGACCGAATAGACCAAAGTGGATTGAATGAACCCAAGTAGGCCGAAATGGACTGAATAGATGAGTTAGGATTTAGAAATTAGAATATGTACTCTCAAGTCTCAAGCCAAACTTATCTTTTCTCATTCTTAAGTAAGTGCACCGAAATGGAACGAATAAACCGAAGTGAACCAAATAGCCCAAAGTGAAATAAAATGGACCGAATAGACCAAAGTGGTTGAATGAACCCAAGTAGGCTGAAATGGACCGGATAGGTGAATTAAGATTTAGAAATTAGAATAGGCACTCTCAAGTCTCAACCCGAACTTATCTTTTCCCACTCTTAAGTAAGTGTACCAAAATGGATCAAATTGGACTGAATAAATTGAAGTGGACCAAATAGACCAAAGTGAACCGAAATAGACCGAATACACCAAAATAAAGCAAAGTGGACCGTTGATTACATCACTATCATATATTTATATTCTTAAAAGTCTAGGGGAACACACCCTTAACGTACATTTTGCCATAAATAATACTCACGTCAAGTGTTGATTGAATTAATATTCACAAAT
This sequence comes from Quercus dentata, assembly GCA_028216015.1. Lineage (NCBI taxonomy): Eukaryota > Viridiplantae > Streptophyta > Magnoliopsida > Fagales > Fagaceae > Quercus > Quercus dentata. Next base: position 46,941,610 of record CP116454.1, on the reverse strand, counting down.
ACTAGTGGGAAAGTGATGAAATGAATCATACATCGACAAATATGTAAGTTGCATAAGAATGAGAGGCAAAATGAACTCGTTCCTATATTCTGCATGTGAAATGCACTAACATCCCCAGAAAAATTAGAAGAACATCACTTTCCATCACGTGGGGCAAAAATTATATAGGCCAAGGAAATTAAATTCAGGACACCATTATTTACTGATTTTCAAGGGTTTGGGCTATTTTCAACTACTTCTCTGCACTAAAATTTGCTCTCTCTCTCTCTCTCTCTATTTATTGAGATGTTTCTCGCGGACAGCTGTATCTTGGCTCCAACCATCAACTGAACTAGTGTTCGTGCATTTTTGTGAAAAGTTCAATTGATCAAAAAGCAACTTGGACATACTGTTTACACCAAGTGAAAGTAGGTAAATTGAACAGAAGTTTCGAGTAGACCAATAAGCAGACTTCACTCTCAAAACTGATGACAAATTCACCAATGCCCTACACTCTCTTAAAGTCTCTTTCCAGTAAACGTCTTCAAAGAATCAACTTGAAAACATAACCACCCCTAGATATTATGTACACAAGTAATGTTAGAGGCACAATTTCTTTCGCAACTTATTTCGCAAGTTGCTGAGGTGTCAAGTAGTGAGTATTACAAAATCATTTTTACTTGGCTCACCACTGACTGACATCACATTTTACCAATCACAACATACCACCTTAGTAGTTTTGAAAAATTTTGGGTCACTAAACATATTAATTAAGAAATTCAAAACATGATAGCCACAATAACCATAACCTTTCAATACAACATAAAAATTCGATGGTGCATTGGGACTGCATAACATAGATTCTTCAATTATACTCCTGTTTAGTTGTATGGTTACACTGATACTTTGGCAAATGTATACATCTGAAGCTAACCTAATTACACAAGTTGCAAGGCCTCTTCACGTTTGATGTCGAACACTTTGATAAGGGCATCCTCAACAACCTAGTTAAAATCCAAAAGGATATTATTATATCACTTCTATAGCCAATATCATTAAAATTCAGCTTGACATATAATGGCTGGGAGTTACACTAGCTTATGACAAAGGATTGCCATGGTAAAAACAACATTCTCTGACTATAATAAAATTACCTTATCTGGAGTAGAGGCACCAGATGTTACACCAATTGTTATGGGACCCTCTGGTAAAAAGTTTTCTTTCTCAACCACTCCCCATGCTATTGCAAAGTCACATTGAAACAATTCAAAGAAGTATTTAAAGAAAAGGAAGTGGGGGAGAGAGAAAATTGGAAAAAGATTTGAAATTTAATATTGATTGAAATATTGGAACTCTATGCATTCACACTCACATTAAGCTTATATGCGATTTTGTTGCCAGGACCTATTCTCTTCTCACTGTCAATCCAGTATGAGGGGATTCCACTTTCTTCTGCAATCTCTTGTAGGTGCGAGCTACTGCTTGAGTTCCACCCACCAATCACCAACATTAGATCTAAATTTTCCTCTACCAGCTTGTACATTGCATCTTGGCGCTCCTGACAATGAAACAAATTACTAAATTAGTTGAAGTCCACCTGAAAAATCAGAAAGCCTGGACATAAACATATTGAGTGGCAGCTGTCTCAAGGCAGATTAGCTTTTGGCTAAAATGCAAGTTGGTTATGCTACACAAGGGCATATGAGTGGGTAGATGAAGATCTGCTAATGGGTGTTAGGAGAACAACATCTTCTCTCTTCCTTCATTGTATTTTAGTACAGGCAACAAGGAGGATAAGGTGAAGATGGAGATCATACGAAGAAAGATTACATATTCTTAAAAATGTTGAACACAACATTTTTATATAATTTTAATGGAAAAGCAATACCATGAGCCAAGAAAGGAGAAAATTACTTGAGTAGCATCACAAATGGTATTGAAGCTTAAGAAGTGCTCATTAACATTTTCCACTCCATACTTGCGCATCATTGTCCTTTCTACTAATTTACCTGTCAAATGATTTTTTTCCTCTGTGGGTAAGTGAAAACTATATAAAAATAGAAACTGAAATAGTTTAAGTCCATAACTAACCAATCTCTTCTGTTTCTCCCTTGAGCATTGTTGTCTGATTTGCAATGCCAAGCTTTACCAGGTCACTATCTGGATCAAACTCCATTGAAACTGCATATTTAAATTTCTGCAGGCAAGCCAATAATTATCACTAAAACCTTGCATTATACCAAAAGTAGTTGACATTAAAGCTCAAATCAGAAACAAAAATCTGTATCTTTAGAAATTCCTCTTTGGTTGAGCTTGATCCATTAAGTTCACCCCCAAGAATGTAGTCACACACATACATTGCCTGCATTCGTTAAAAAGTTCATAGTAAAAGCATATTTCTTGAACAAAAATGCATGTATAGTTCTACACCAAAAACAATGAAATATAATAAAACAGAGTAAAATTATTATCTGCATCTTGGACATACCTCTTCATATTCTTGACAGTAATATACTTCCCAGCAAAAGATGCAGCTGCTACTGTTTCCTCATGAGCATATTTACCATGAATGATTGAGGTGTAATCTCCTTTCTTGTGCTTCTCAATAGTATTCCAGACCTACACACAAATTTATTAAGTATCATCTGAATATAAAAAGGAATACTATTTTTTTTTTAAATGCATGACAAAACAGAGGCCAATATCTGCAAAAGGTACCTTAGACACCCACGGGCAAGTTGTATCAACAATTTGTACATTTTTGTCACTCAAAGTCAACATCTCATCCACTGCAGCTCCAAAAGCAGGCAAAATAACAACATCACCCTTACCAACAACTTCAAATTGCTTCTTCCCTTCCTCAAGGGGAATATTCTGCACTTCCATCTCCTCCAAACGCTGTGATAAAGATTTAAAACTTCATTAGCAAAATTAGTTAAAACCAAATATAGAACAAATACCATATAAACCAATGAGGAACTTCTTCGCAACATATTACACAATATCCAAACTTAAGGAAATTCCCTGAAGTGCCTAGAGAAAGGACTATTTTCTTAAAAAAGTCTCTTATTATGCAGTCGGTAAAGTAGTAAACTCATGACTAACATAATTATCAGCTATATATAAAACATCAGTAGTTTCAAAAGGCATAAAACCACAGTTGACTACTTCCATTTTTCTCAAAATTCAGCACCAGAAAACAGCAAAAAGAAACCAAAACTGGGCAAGTTCCTTTCAAATTCAAGCGTATGAAGGCCAAGTATAAGATTGAAAAACCTTATTAACAGTCGGGTTGTGAATAATCTCATTGGTGACCAAAATCCTCTCATCCGGAAACTGTTTCCTCGCCTCATAAGCAATCTGAACAGCCCGCTCAACAGCCCAGCAAAAGCCATACGCTTCCACCAATTTCACAGTAACATTTCCCCATTTATACTCATATCCATTCTCCTTCAAAGTCTTTATGATATCACCTGAAATTTCCTACACAAAAATATTAGCACAAGAACTAAAGATGTTTTTTTCTAAGACTGATCCTGGCGTGCCAAATTATGCTGGATTTGGGGCTCTAATGCTCACAACTTGCATAAGTTGTCTATCATATTCACAGGTCAAATTTCTTTACTTGATAGAGGTTTGCTGTATATGTTTCAAAACTTGTAATTATATACCTGAATTTTTATCAAGGTTCATAATAGTGTTATAGTTGGTCATACTAATCAGGCTATGATTACAATTTACATATTGATGCCTGTCATAATAATCAGGAATCTCACTTTTATTATATCTTTAGTAATAAACCAAAGTTGGAATGTTTTTCTACTTTAGTCTAATCTAAGTATATATGTGTGTGAAACCCCCTCTTAGAAACTTGAATCCCGATCCTTACTCTCGACACCCCACAAGCACTTATACTTGTAGGGGATACAAATTTATAAATTGTAATTCCCAGTCTATCTCTCATCATCTATTTTTGAGTAACTTTTTTTTTTTTTTTCCTGAACTATTTTTGGGTAACTGAAAGTGTTCATATTGTCAAATTACTGTAATCTACAAAAGGGTAATTAAAACAATAACTCTAGGCAGAAGCAGATATCTAGTTCTTGAGCCAGAACTAAGATGAGAAGTGGCCTCTAGTGAACAACAATTGGGAAAAAACTTAAGATTGTGCAAAGCTTGAAACATGCCCTAACATCCTCAAAAAAGGTGTCTGATTACATACCTACTATATTTCAGCATGCATGTGAAATATGCCCTAACATCCTCAAAAAAATTAGAGGACCATCACTTCCCATCATATGGATATTACCCAAGAACTATGAGCCAAGAATTTCAACAACTCTGTTGTTCTAGAATTATGATTTTTCTCCTGTGTGTGTGTTAAGATGTTTCTCATTGACAGCTTGTGCAATTGTCTTTGGAACTATCAACTGAGCCATTTTGCTCTTCTTTATGAAACTTCTAATTCCATTCTTTTTTTCATCTCCTAATACAACAATGACGTAGCTCAATTATTAATTCCCAATTGATAATCTTCATCGAATCATACAAAGTAATTAACTACTTGGTAAACAAATTATTTAACCAATTGCAGATAGAAAAAATATTGTTAAGCATTGAAAAGAAAAAGAACAAAAAGGACTAAGAAAATAGTGCATTTCTTGATGTACCGATGATAACTACTTTTGAGTACAATCACAGCAGAATTTACTCGCCAAAATCGATAACAAATTCGTAAATGCCTCCTTTCCATGATATCTTTGAAGAAAAAAACTAACGGCTAGATATTATATTCCATGTTCATTTTCAAAACCGAAGGTCAGTCCGATCAAGTAAACTTAAGTTTAGAATACCAATTTAGAACCTCATTCTCTCTCCCTTATGTGTGTGTTTGTGGCTTAGTAATATTATTCAGTCTCACTTATAGAGAAATCAAGATTCAAATCTCCCACCTAACTTCTTGTAAAAATGAAAAATTTTAAAAATTAAAAAAAAAGAACCTTAAGAAATCAATATAAGATAATTGATCCCAATCACAGACTTACTAAGTTTAGTCCCAAGATACCTTCCTCCAAATCAATGGCAACTCTATGAATTTTTTTTTAGGGTGGTCAGTAAGAAATTTTTATTATACAAAATCTAATAAAGCGATAACTTGAATATTTGCTACAATTGCGAGTCAAGTCACTAAAGAGAGCAAAATTGTTGCGATTGCAAAGCCAAAAAAAGTATAACTGTCATCACTATCAAAGTGAACTTACAACCACAATATTTTTCATAGTACCATTTTTTAAGAAAAAATGAAATTAGAAACTATTTTATTGAATATGTTGAATGATCTACAAATTTAAATGATTAGCGATTTTTATCTTTTTGTTTTATAATTGGCTTTTTGTTGAACAATTTGTTCACTTGTTGTTTGGTATTGTCTTGTTTTTGTTTGGTTTATGTTTGTTGTTATTTGGGCTAATATTTATTGTTGTTATTTAAGATTTTTTTAAAAAAAATTATAAAAGGGATTAAGGATTATGTTTGGGGGGCAGAATTAATTTTGGAGTAATGCTATGTCCACCACATTTTTACAATAAATCTTATGCAAAAAATTGTTATTGATGGGTAAAAAAATAATATCAGTATTTGGGTCAAATTAGAATTAGCAACAGCTTATTACATTGACTTTGTTGTGAAATTATTGTTAAAATGTTGTGAATATTGCATTACTCTTATTTTTGTTGAACCCAAATTTTTGTAATTCTCAAGTCAGGGTATTCAACATTTTTATTAGATTAGTCACAATAGGTTAGTTTAGCATATAATATTTTTTTAACAAGTGTATATATACATTTTTTTGCAAGTCGGGGTGGACCTGTGACCACCCTAGCTTGCATGTGGAGTCGGCAGTGCTCCAAACCAAAATGAATTTATCATCATAAACATAATAAATTATTAGAAAGTTTATTTTATTTATTTTATATTTTTAAGTAGCAGTAAAGATTTAAGAGCTAGGATAATTAGGGATGTAGAAAAAGTAACAAGTACACAGCATATCATACCAGCAATATGTGAACTAAAGGACGAAACAGAGGAGCATTGACCCCCCCTCGGGACTCTGCCCCCGCCAAAGCATAGCACAACAAATGAAGCCTCTCAACTTCTACTCTCTCGGTAAGTTGGGTCAAGAGGTGGATAGACTTGGAGCTTACATCCATTCCTCATCCGATTCTGCAACTGTTGAACCATCTTTGCCAATGTTGGACCAGGATATAAAACTTCCACATTCCAAATGGCAGTCAACCAACGTAGTTCTTCAGGGGGCATAAAAAAAAAAAAAATCACAACACTCGATGATCAAACGTTGAAGCCTTGGCATTTCACCTTTCCCCATAGAGCAATGTACAACTTGCATTTTTGCCATTTTAAAGACTTAAGTTGACAAAAACTTCTTTCATCACAATCGACGGTGATCTGATGATGGCCATCTCCTACTACTTTGAGTATTCGAAGGTTTGTAAGGCTACCCAACACTCTCATCACGCCACCACCAAATAAGTTTGCGCCTACAAATATGGTTATCTTCGTGAGTGTCAAGTGGAATGAAGTTGGACTTGAAAGCAACATAAGTTCATAAATCTTCAAAGTTTGTAAATGCCGCAAGGGATGGAGGCTTGACAAAAGTCCTGACTCCGTCCATCTTATTGAATGCAATTCTAATTTTCGCGCATTAGGAAATCTGGCCTTGGCAAAGAGACTCTCAATGTCTTCATTTATAGCTATACCAGTAAGGGCTTGAATATTCGGTAAAGTCACTGTATTGTCAGTTCTCGGTAGAGATGTTGGCCCATCCAAGTACAAATGTCTTAATTTTTGTAACTTCCATATCCCTTTAGGCAAGCATTTTATTTTATAATTTGTCCTTACAGAATTTCTCAGGTCCAACGTCTCTAGATTCCAAAGGCTGCAGATGGAATATGGAATGACATGAAGCTCTCCAGATTAAATGCTCAAGTACCTCAAAAGGATCAGGTTTTCAATTTTGTTGGGGATCAAACAACAAATGCCCATATTACTAAGCTCTACCACACGAACCAACTTGTTAGTTTCACCTAGCCATTTCAAGTAGTCGCTTTTAAAAAGAGGACTCTCGAGCTTGACAACCTCCCCAAAGCCTATGAAAGAACGACTATTTGAAGGCTCACAAGGGTTGGAAGAAATGTCTGGATGGTTGGCACTGTGGATGGAAATTCTACGGGATTTGCTCATAGGTGAAAGGTTAACATTTGAACGAACCTCAAGAAACTTCTCTTCAGCACTCACCGATATACAGAGGTGTCGTAGAAGATTATGGATACGACATGTTTTGACTCCTCCATCAAGCCTCTTCGCTGCTATTTGAATCAAGCTTTGATCAATGAGTTCCTCCAAGTAGTCCTCAGTAACATCCTCCATATTTCTACTCCCAGTTTGCTGTATGAATCCCTCAGCTATCCAAAGTCGGATTAGTTGCATCACTAGTATCTCAAAGTCTTTTGGGTAGATACCAAAAGATAGAAAGCATGGTTTCAAGTGTTGGGATAGGTGGTTGTAGCTTAAAGCCAATATATCTCTGCAAAATGATTTATTTTGATCCAGATACCAATTGACATGGCCAATCAATTTCAACCATGTTTGATGTGTTTTCTCCTTATTTGTCAAAAAACCTCCCAATACCACAATTGCAAGTGGTAAACCATGGCAACTTTCTACAATTTGTCTCCCTAGAGTTTCAAGTTCCGGAGGACATATATCTCCCTAAAACACCTTCTCAGAGAAGAGCTCCCAACTTTTATCTTGGTCAGGTAATTGGAGTTCATAAGGGGGAATATAAATACTATTATTATGACTACTTGCATGCAATGCTACTTCTTTTATTCTGCTAGTAATCAATATTCTACTTCCATTCAAGTTTTTAGGAAAGGCAGTACTTACCTCATTCCATACTTCAGTTTTCCAGATGTCGTCCATGACAAGTAGGTACCTCTTGTCTTTCAAGTAATGGAACAACGCACTTTTCAATTCATTGTCATTCAAATCTTGCAATGCTTCACCATTCTTTCTGTAAATACCTCGCACGAAACTCGACAAGGAATTTCTCAATGTATGGTCTTGTATGTGTTCCAAGAACTCAAACAATGCCTTTCTGAATTCTTCATCATTCATTTCCACGGTACCTTTCAAGTCTTCAACTGTTGAAGATTCTAGAAATAATTCCAAGTTGGTGGACTTCCATATATAGATTGATTGTAAATATATGTTTCCTAGATTAGAGATTTGCTCTACTGGCTTGGAGATTTGTAGTCCTAAAATTTAGCATTCCAATTATGTATTGTGGCTATTTATGCCCACAATATTGTAAAAAGAAAAGTATGAATGAAAACCAAGTTTTGACTTGGTATCAGAGCCTCCCAAAAATTTCCATCACAGCAAACAACTACTCCCATACTACTCTGAACAACCATTGCAGTAAACAACTACCACCATATGGCTTCCGAATCCTCTACTCTTGAACCATCAATCCCAGTAATCCATATCCAATCTGAAAATTCTGGCTTCCATGCCGGAGTTGTCCTCACAGAAGTTAACTATGATGTATGGTCCCAAATATTAGAGATGCAAATCGCAGGACGTGAGAAGCTCAAATATATTATGGGTAAAACTGAACCACCGAAGGAAACTGATGCTACCTATGCAAAGTGGTATGCAGAGAATCAAAAGGTCAAGGGTTGTTTGCTGACCTCCATGTCGCCAAAGATAATGAAGCGGTATCTTAGACTGCATACCGCAAGGGAAATCTGGAGTGCTCTTGCCAAAGCATTCGATGATGGATCGGATGAGACACAACTCTTTGCACTAAATCAACGTGCCTTCACCACCAAACAAGCTAGTCGACCTCTATCAACTTATTACGGTGACCTTGTCGAAATTTTCCAAGAATTAGATTATCGTGATAAAGTTATCATGAAGGATCCTGATGATATTGTCACCTATAAGAAATTTGTTGCACGGTTGAGAGTGCACATCTTTCTTAGTGGTCTGGATGCAGAATTCGAACAGATTAGAGGTGAGGCTCTTCGGAAGGACCCCTCGATGGACCTCGACGACACCTATGCCTATGTCCGTTGAGATGCTATATGCCGAGCTACCTTAAATGCTGAACCCGATAATCCTGAGTCTTCCGCTCTAATGGCTTGACGCTTTAAGCCCCAGCCTCAACAATTCGCTCAAAAGACTGATTTTGACCAAGCACGATCTCAGAAGGGCAGTTATGAAATAGGCGCTGCCAAACCCGAACGTTTGTGCACTCACTGTGGTGAGACAGGCCATACAAAGGCACGATGTTATGACTTAATTGGCTATCCAGATTGGTGGGATCCAGCAAAGGCACCGCGCAAGCACAATTCGAAGCCAAACCACAACCACCAAGCCTCTATTGCTGTGACCAAACCTTCCAATGATGTTGCAAAAGCTTCCTCTTTGATTGCTACTTCAGGTAACATTGGTAAGCTTTTCCATACTTCTGCATCAGATAGTAGTAGTATTACATGGATAATTGATTCTAGAGCTACGGATCACATGACCTTTGACAATCAGCATGTTCCGTCTATGAAACAGCCCACCACACATATAGTCTCTACCGCCAATGGCAATCCCTCACCCGTGATTGGGGAATGTTCAATTCCTCTCTCAGATAATTTGAATCTTGATTCTGTTTTAGTTGTACCTTTCCTCAACCATAATTTATTGTTTGTCGCTCAAATAACCAGTGCGTTGTATTGTGTTGTGATTTTTTGGCCTAACCTTTGTGTTTTTAAGGACATTCGAACTCGGAAGACGATTGGTTGTGGTACTAGAAGGGGGAAGCTGTACTATCTGGATTTGAAGCCTACTAGCTCACATCGGTTGGCTCAAGCTCTTTCAACGAGTCAAATCGACAAGTCCTCCGAAATTTGGTTCTAGCACAGGCGCTTGGGTCATGTGTCTTTTGGATATTTAAAAATATTGTTCCCAAAGTTGTTTTCTTAATTAAATACTTCAGATTTCAAATGTAGTATTTGTGAACTTGCAAAAAGTCACTGCAGATCGTTCCCATTGAGTATGAATAAAAGTCCATTACCTTTTATGTTGATTCACTACGATGTATGGGGGCCGCCAAAAACCCGTCCTTGAATGGTTCTCGTTGGTTTGTCTCATTTATTGATGATCACACTCGCATGACTTGGGTTTGCTTGATGAAATTAAAAAATGAATTTAGCTCCTTATTTCAGAAATTTCATAAGATGATTACCACTCAATACCAATCTCACATACAAGTTCTTCGTGACCGATAATGGTGGAGAATTTGTTAATCAGGAACTGAAGAAGTACTTGCAAGAACATGGCATATCTCACTGGACAACTTGCCCTTTTTCCCCTCAGCAAAATGGGGTTGCAGAGCGCAAGAATCGCCACCTACTTGAAGTTGTACGAGCCTCTTTGTTTGGAGCTCACATGCCCACCGATTATTGGGGTGAAGCATTCAATGTTGCGGCTTACCTTATTAACCGTGTACCCTCTAGCTTGCTAAATTTTTAGACTCCCTTTAAAGTTCTTCATTCGATTGTAATCGCTCCCTCTGCTCCGAATTTATCACCTAGAATTTTTGGGTGCGTGGCATTTGTGCATCTTCCTAAGCCATTGCGTGATAAATTGGAACCACGAGCCCTACGATGTGTCTTTGTTGGCTATGCCTCACTTGAGAAAGGCCACTGCTGCTATCACCCCCCATCACGAAAAATGTTTGTCACCCTTGACATTGTCTTTCATGAAAATGACATGTACTATACTATTCCCGAGTCCTCAATTCAGGGGGAGAGACAAAATGAATTGCAGACTCTAAATCTAAATCCTTCTTTGGACCATTTGGATACAAGTGGTGAATTTTTGGATAAAAGTGGTGAGTGTCCAGAGGAGGAAAGCGTGTGTCCGAGGAGGAAACCATGCTGCGTGAGCAGCCTGTTCTCAACCAACCAGGCGTTAGTTTGAATGGGGAAAATAATCAGAATCGGATGGAAGCGATCGCACTTCAAGTACCATCTAACCAATTGTTTTCTCAGGTCAATTCCTTTCCTAAACCCCGTGTACAACCCCAGGTACATTCTGAATCTCAATTCCTTCCAAAAGTACTACCTAATCGAGCCACTAGAGGTATGCCTAGAGTAAACTATGAACTGTTCTTAGCTCCAATCCTAAGTATCCCATGAGAACTATGTATCCTACCATAGACTATCAAAAGAAAGTGAGTCATTTGCGAATCAATTATCTGTTGTATCTATTCCTACTAACATGCAGGAAGCTCTAGGAGATCCTAGGTGGAAGGAAGCTATGAATGAAGAAATGAAGCCACTTCAAAAGAACTCAACTTGGAAAGTTGTCGAGCTTCTGAAGGAAAGAAACCTATTGGATGTAGGTGGTTTTTCACAGTCAAATACAAGGCAGGTGGAACCATTGAACGATTCAAAGCTAGATTAGTCGCCAAGGGGTACACTCAAACTTATGGAATTGACTACATGGAGACATTCGCACCAGTAGCAAAAATCAATACTATTCGTATTCTTATATCCTTGGCGGTGAATCTTGACTGGCCATTGCACCAATTTGATGTGAAGAATGCCTTTTTGCATGGAGACCTACAAGAAGAAATATACATGGAGTTGCCCCCTGGATGTAATATGCGGTCAAAAGGTGGAAAACATGTCTCCAGATTAAAAAAGGCCCTATCCGGTCTCAAGCAATCTCTGAGAGCATGGTTTGGAAGGTTTATGAAGTTAATGAAAGCTTTTGGATACAAGCAGAGTAACTCAGATCATACTCTTTTTGTGAAGCATAAAAAAGGAATGATTACTTGTCTCATTGTGTATGTTGATGATATGATAGTAATGGGAAATGATTCGGAAGAAAGGAGAGCATTGTAGAACCATCTAGCTCTCGAATTTGAGATGAAGGACCTTGGTCCATTGAAATACTTCCTCGATATTGAAGTGTCAAGATCAAAGGAAGGTGTCTTTCTATCTTAACAAAAATATGACTTGGATTTACTAAGTGAGACTAGTATGACAGCATGTAGTCCAGTTAGCACATCTATGGAAGAAAATTTGAAGCTAGGCATATATCCGAATCAAGTCCCAACCAACAAGGAGAGGTATCTAAGATTAGTTGGGAGACTAATGTATCTTGCACATACTCAGCTTGACTTGGCATATGCACTAAGTGCCGTGAGCCAATTCATGCATTCTCCAACCGAAGAACATATGAATGTAGTTACCCGCATTTTGCGCTACTTGAAGTCATCTCCGGGGAAAGAGATTATGTTTAAAAAGGGGAATAATCTGGATGTCAAAGGATACATTGATGTAGATTGGGCTGGATCAATTAAAGATAGGCGGTCTACAGTAGGATATTTCACTTTTGTAGGAGGAAATTTGGTCACTTGGCGAAGCAAGAAGCAAGCTGTAGTTGCTATATCTAGTGTTGAAGCTGAGTTCAGAGGAATGGCTAAGGCAGTATGTGAATTATTATGGATCCGTAATTTATTAAAAGATCTTAATATTAAGCATGACAGCCCAATGAAGCTCTATTGTGATAACAAGGCAGCTTGTGATATTGCCCACAACCCAATTCAGCACGATCAAACCAAACATGTGGAAGTTGATAGGCATTTCATCAAGGAAAAACTAAAAGAAAGGATCATTGAAACACCTCATGTCTCATCTCAAGAACAACTTGCTAACCTACTCACCAAGGCCGTATCAAGTCAAGCATTTCATGATGGTCTCAACAAATTGGGAATGAGCGACATCTACGCACCAACTTGAGGGGGAGTGTTGAAGATTCTAGAAATAATTCCAAGATGGTAGACTTCGTATATAGATTGATTGTAAATATATATGTTTCCTAGATTAGAGATTTGCTCTACTGGCTTGGAGATTTGTAGTCCTAAAATTTAGCATTCCAATTATGTATAGTGGCTATTTATGCCCATATATTGTAAAAAGAAAAGTATGAATGAAAACCAAGTTTTGACTTCAACTAGTGTCCCTTTCAGTTTATCCTTGTTTAGATTATACTTAGTTTCCAAACCATGGAGTAATTCGTCTTTCAATTCGACTTTCAAAATAAATTTTTTCAGTTTTGGCATTGGTGTCACATCCTTCAAAATTTCAAGCAACAGGTCTTGGATTCTATTTTCTTGAGAGACATAAACCCACCCTTGGACATCAAAGTAGTTCTTGACATTATTATTGTTGTTGAAAGTTCAATAAGTGTATAAAACACTAAGAACATTTAGATCCTCAAATTACAAATTACCAATTCAAACTTAATGTTAAACAATTAATGTGTGGAACATGAACATAAGCTTAAAACAGAATTGACAAACAATCTAAACCAAATAAAATCATATCCACAGCAGAAATTAAATGGAAAAGATTAAGGGAAGAGAGATGCAAACACAAGGACAACACTTGATGTGTTATCGAAAAGGAAACCGAAGCCCTCGGCGTAAAACCTCTCCGTTGCCCTCCAAACAGTAAACAATCCACTAAAGAATGTAGTTGAGATACATGAACAATAGAAGACCCTCCAAGCCTAATCTACCCAATGTACCTAAACCCTCCAAGCTCCTACTCCAATGAGGTTACGTCGAACCTATTTCTTCTTTAACTTGCTGAATTCCGCTACTTGACCATAGCAACCACCAATATGAAATTGGTCCCTTCTTAACTACTTTCCAAACACCAAATGGCATTCTCACAGATATGGGTATGGTGAGAAAAGGTTTTGGTAATGTACCTCTCAAGGATTTGACAATGGAGAGGAAGAGAGTAGAGGAATTTGAAGAGTCTCTATGTGAAGATTGTGGATGAATCAATCTTGTTTTTCTCTAGGGTTTCTCTCTCAAAATTCTCTCTGAAAGCTCTCTCAATATCATGGGTATAAGGGTATATATATATATAGTAGGGTGAGAAGGAATGTGAAAAGTCAGTTTTTTCCTAAACGGGGTGTTCTAGTGGCTTGGCCTCGCAACTAGGTTGAGTCGCGAGTTCAAGCCGCAAGCTAACGGCCTAGCCAGCCTGGGACATTTGTCCTATAGTGCAACAACTAGCACGACTCTTCAGCTTCTGGCATGCTTGGCATGTGTGCAACTTTTTGTTGGCTTGCAAGCCGCAAGCCACCCGCGAGATCTAGTCGCGAGTCCTTGCTTCTTTGCACAATCTCGAATATTTCTTCACACTCTCTCACATATTATCCTTACATGATTCTCACCTAAATACAGAGTTACTAATTGCTAAAATACAAGTAAATTTGGCATTGAATAAAGTCAACAAGATGGTTGATAAAATTCAACCTTACAATCTCCCCCTTTGGCTATTCCGTGACAAAACCCTAAAACAAACTCTAGACTTAATATGTGAGTTGGGAACAGTTGAACAAAACTTACTCACACCTAACTCTAGAATCTGATAAGCTCTTGAATTATATGAACAAATAACTCCTGAAACACAATAACACAATTTGATCATTGTATGCAGTAAACTTGTAAGGCATATGAGGCAAGCACAATGCGATTAAGCAAAATGGAATGAGAAATAAACCATGGCTTGACCAAATAGGCAATTACTATAAAATAGTGACCACAATGCTTATTCACACTTGGAATGAACATCCGGACATACCAGTTACTAAGCTAAATACAAATCACTTGCATGCCCAACACTCAACCAATGCACAATACTTAAAGTATATGCATCTAGGAACAAAATCCTACTAGGGCACAAGAGTGAGAATACTTAAAGAAAATGCATAACATTTAGCTAGAAGTATTGACAACATAACATAAAGGCTGCATAAGCATGGTACAAACCATAAAAGCCTACAAATTCATTGAAACAAACCCTAAAAGCTTACAAAAGCAACATGGGCATAAACTCAAAGAAATACTAAAATAGCATAAGCTAATAAAAAGTAAAATGATAAACAGAAATATTGAACATAGGCCCGCTTGTTGAAATCTCCCCCTTTGTGTCTTCTCCCCTTTCATTGTTCTCCCCCTATGAACATCATCTCCCCCTTTTTGTCATGGAATAGCTAGTCCATATCTTCTTCTAGCTTCCTTTGAATCTGATCCAATTGAGCTTGTAGGGAGGTGAATTGCATATCCCACCGAATGCTATGATGATGTAAGATAGATGTGAGTCCGAACGTCTTGGTGTTTAATTCGTGAACAGATGTCACAATGTTGTTGAGTTTGTCGTCAAAGGAGAATGAGTTGGAGCACGAACCACTGGCAGGTGTGCAAGTTTCTGATTTGACTTTCTTCCGACTATGACCAATGCTAGCGTTGAATGTACGCATGGTGATTGGACTTGGTTTTGTGCGGGGAGAGTCATCATCTGTTGGCCGAATTCCTTTAAGCTTCAAAATTCTAGAAATGAACAGCAAAAAGGAACGCATATCCTTGACTCGGTTTGTAGAACCGTTTTGCACAGAATGTGAAAGATATGAGCATAGATGTCAATCTCTACATCAGAGATTAGGTCATGAAGAAACAAGACATGTCCAAGGTTCATATACCCCTGTCTTTGAATAAAGGGTACAAGTTGTGAAACATGACTATTGTAAGCACTCTCAATTTTGGAGGGAGAGAAGAAACACTAACGGAGTTTCCATTGGATGAGAATTCCAAGTCTTGTCCAAGACCATCTCGAAGAAGTTCCTCGTCTGGACATAGATCATCATAAACCGGTGAGATTTTGAGCATCGGTCTGTTGATGTGAAGGATCTCTGCCAAATATGCGGGAAATATCGAGAAGCTTTTACTTCAAACCCAGCACTTGAGTTCTCCACCTTCCACAATTGCATTGGCTCAAAATTCTTTTACCACATTCTCATAGGCGACATCAAGGTCGGAAAGAAGGTAATTCCAATCCTTATGGGCAAACCATTTTGGGATGTCGGTGTCAAAAAGTGACGATTGATCAACAACCCTCTCAAGTAAAGGTGTAGCATCTCTGAAGTAATTCTCATGAGTTTGAAAAGTTGCATAGGATCCGAACTTAGTGGGATCGAACACTCCTGATGATGAACGAGTCCTTTTTTATCTAGGTGAGATGTCATCAACATCAATGACAGGCTCTTTCCCTTTGTTACTACCTCCTTTCACAACTGCTCTCTTAAATGGAGACATTTTCACTCTGCATCATATTTCATAAAGAAAGAAACCCCATAATGCCACAAACATTATTAGTAATGGGTCAGTTCAAAAACAATGAAAACCCTAAAAACCGGAGATGTGCTAAACATGAAAATGAGTGTGTATGTGTCACTAATAACCTAATATTAGTTCAAGATAGAGTAGATCAAAAAATAGCCACCAAAATACACACAATGATTTCACCAGAAAAACATAAACCCATGTACAAACAAGAGATATACAGATATCGAGAAAAAAAAAAATACACAATCCAAGAGGAATATGCAATAAATGTGAAAGAAAAAGAGTGAGTGACAAAAACCCAAACCTTTCCTTGACGATTGAAAGATGAAATGATGCAAGGACAGAGGTTGTTCAAGAGAGACATAGTGATTTTGAGAGTGAGTCGGGTAAGGAAGAAGATGAATAGTCAGAAATGTTTGAGGGAAAATCGAAAAGGTTTAAAAGTCGACCAAGTTTGCCCAAAACACAAGATTTTCGAATCGAGACAAGTCGCGTGCATGTTGCCAGGACCAGCCGCTAGAACACTAAAAGGAAAACTAAAAAAAAAAAAAATTATAAGTGTTTTTTGCAAATGGAATTCCACTCGAGAGAGAGTCGCGAATCGAGCTGCGAAAATCTCTGTGTACCCCTCATGACTAGACCTTCCACTTGCGAACAAGTCACCAACCTAAGCCGCGAGAAGCATGAAAATCCAATTTTTTGAAAAATAATCTAAGTCCTTTTTGCGACTCAAGTATTTACTCGCCAAAGAGTCGCGAAAAATCTCTGTGGTGGACTTGCAACTGGGGTGTGCGACTAGTTCTACCGCAATCGAGTTGCGAGAATAGGGAAAAGCAATTTTTGAAGTTTTTGACAATTTTTGTAAAAACAAAGTACTTTCCAAAAATAACTAAAACACTCAAAAATCTTTTTGTGATAGATCAACAAAGATAGAGTATGTGAAAACACATTTAATCAAGTACAATCACACGAATAAATATGACATTCATTGAACATAGACATGTGTGTTGTGTGTGAATATCAAAGATGAGATAGTTCTTAGTCTAATGTGAAACTTTAATGATCAATTCAATCAAGACATACACAACTAGCACTAGATAATGTGATCCATCTCAATTATAAAAATATGCATATATGACCTCCCACAAAGGCTTGAGTACAATATCTTTGAAACTTTTCATTTGGCTTGATGTTTGACATATCATTTGATCTATTTGTATCACCACATCTCATTTTGAGATTAATGCCTGAAATTTTTGATATTTCACTTTGATGAGTTAGCCTTTGGCTTTTTGGGCATCATATACTTCTAATTTTTGGGCGCTTTCCCTTTTTCCCAGTCTAATACTAATATGTGCGACAGATGTTGTGACTCAATATCTCTTTTCATTTGGAGATTTACATTTGGTGAGCTCTTTTAGCAAAAACAATAAAATAAAGTGTGGGAAGATATATAGACACAAGTCTATGCATGTCTCAAAATCAACAAAACCATTCACTAATCATTCGTGTCAAGGTTGAAGATCTATTTACAACAGTCACAAAGATTTCAAAATTTCTCCCACAATGATATAAGTGCATAGGGAACAAGCTATGCTTGTAGATGCACAAAGCCATTTGCACAAAGGTACATCATAAAACATATTTTAAGACAAAACTCAACAATGTCGATCAATCTTTTTGGATTTTCTACTTTTTATGTGGTTTTTGGATTTTTGACACATAAGAAAGAAAAGATTGATAAGAAGCAATAATGTAAAAACAAAAAAAAAAAAAAATGAAACAAACAAATAATTTTCAAATTTCATAATCAATAAACAAACCAATAGTCACACAACATAGGAAGTATTAATGCATGGACATGTGGTAATACTTATGTATGAGTACCCTTCATCACCCACACGTCGTGCGTTTGGGGTGATTTCCGTATAGGATTGGGTACGAGAGTTAGGACTTTCAAACCTTCTAGTGAAGCTTTCCAAGCAGTTGCTGAATGCACCAATCATCTTCATCACGTCTATCATTCCGAGATCAACATTTCGATCTCTTGATGGCTCAACTGCCCAAGTCCTCTTGTCATTTCTTGGCCTTTGGTCACCAGCATTCCTCAATGCTTTCAACTTATGACAATTGGGTCGGGTGTGCCCTTGAAGTCCAAAGTGATGGCACACATGATTCGTTCTAGGACCTCTTTGCGATCGAGGAAGAGATTTTTATCTGCCTTCAAACCTAACCACAGAGTGATTACGGGGCTTGTTCAACACTCTTTGGTCAGTTACATTCTTCTTCTTCTCAATATTTGTCTTTTCAATAGTAGGGGCAACTACAACATGCTCTTTGGCCTTCACAAACTTCACTTCTTTGGAGATGTTCACAGTTGAACTACTTTCTCCGATGTACCCTAATCCGGTTTTGTCGGATAAGGTCTTTTGAGAAGAAAGGACATCATCAAGCTTTTTTGTAGAGACTCGCTTCACCTTGGCATTTGCTTGAATCACATCAAGCTCAAGGAATTTTACCTTGGTGTATGCCTCGGTTAGCTCGCCATTTAGCATCTCTACCTCACACTTGGCCTCTTTATATCTCACTAGAAGATTTTTATAGTCCTCTTGAGCTTTCTTCATCTTTTTCACATTTTGCTTTGGCCACCCTAGCATATTCTCCCGACTTCAAGTAGAGAATTGTAGTTCTCTTTCAGACGAGCTGTATCTTTATCTTCTTTAGCATCTAATTTTTCTACAATTCCTATGAATTCCTCATCACTATGCTCCCCAAGTTCTTCCACAAGCAAATTCAAGTCCTTCGAAGACTCAACATGAGCAACAGTCATGAATGCTGAGAAATTCCCTTCTTCATCACAACTATCCTCTCAATCAGAGATGGAGGAATTTGAGTCACCGAGAGTGGTGGCATACACCTTGCGCTTCGATCTTAGATAATTAGGACATTCCTTTTTGAAATAGCCCTGTCCATTACACTCAAAACAAGTGACTTCTAGTGTAGATTGGGACTCCTTCTCTTCTCTCTTTTTGAAGTCTTTCTTTTCCTTTCCGGAACTCATTAATTTCCCTTTATCACCAAATTTCTTACTGTTTTTGAACTTTAGAAATTTGCAAAAATTCTTTGCAAGGTAGGCAACATCCTTTTCTACTGCATCTTTATCCGATGAGCCATGACCTTCTACCTTTTCATTTATTGTCTTAAGAGCCAGTGATTTGCTCTTTCTTTGATTTGGTAATGAAAGTTCATACGTTTAGAGAGAATCGATCAGCTCTTGGACTTTGATTTCATCAAGGTCTTTTTTCTCCTCAATTGTAGTAACCTTTGCACGGAAGCTCTCCGGCAATGAACGAAGAATTTTTCTTACAACTTTCAAGTCCTCCGTTTTCTCTCCTAAGTTAAACTTGTTGACGACCACTTCATTTAGCTTAATATAGAAAGAGTCAAAGGACTCATCTTCGCTTATCCCGAGCTCCTCAAACCGGGTAGTCGGCATCTCGTAGAGTCGTGTTCTTGACTTTCTTTGTACACTCATAAGTGGTTTCCAAAATTTGCCATGCTTCCTGGGCAATGGTGATATGAGAAGTCCGATGGAATTCATCTGGGGACACACCACAAAAAATTGTGTTAAGTGCTTTACTATTAGCATTTGATGCCCCAAGGGCTGCCTTATCCCAAGTGGATTTGGCTGCCTTTGGCTTTGTCCATCCTATTTCAAAAGTATCCCAAACAGCCTCATCTATAGAACACAAAAATGCTCTCATCCTTACCTTCCAAAAGGCATAGTTGCTACCATCAAAATATGGTGGAGCATTTAAAGATTGAGACCAGTCCATCTTAATATAGGGTCAAGGATCACACTATAGTAATGAAACCAATAAGACTGTGCTCGCTCCGATACCAATTGAAAGTTCAGTAAGTGTATAAAACACTAAGAACGTTTAGACCCCCAAATTACAAATTACCAATTCAAGCTTAATGTCAAACAATTAATGTGTGGAACATGAACATAAGCTTAAAATAGAATTGATAAATAATTTAAACCAAATAAAATCATATCCACAGCAGAAATTAAGTGGAAAAGATTAAGGGAAGAGAGATGCAAATACAAGGACAACACTCGATGTATTATCAAAAAGGAAACCGAAGCCTTCGGCGTAAAACCTCTCCGCCGCCCTCTAAGCAATAAACAATCCACTAAAAAATGTAGTTGGGATACATGAACAACAGAAGACCCTCCAAGCCTAATCTACCCAATATACCTAAGCCCTCCAAGCTCCTACTCCAATGAGGTTACGCCCAACCTATTTCTTCTTTATCTTGCCAGATTTCGTTACTTGACCATAACATCTACAAATATGAAATTGGTCTCTTCTTAATCGCTTCCTAAACACCAAATGGTCTCCTCATAGATATGAGTATGGTGAGAAAAAGTTTTGGTAATGTACCTCTCAAGGATTTAACAATGGAAAGGAAGAGAGTGGAGGAATTTGAAGAGTCTCTATGTGAAGATTGTGGATGAATTAATCTTGTTTTTCTCTAGGGTTTCTCTCTCAAAATTCTCTCTGAAAGCTCTCTCAATATCATGGGTATAAGGGTATATATAATATATATAGTAGGTTGAGAAGGAATGTGAAAGGTCAGTTTTTTCCTAAACAAGGTGTTTTGGTGACTTGACCTCGCAACTAGGTTGAGTCACGAGTTCAAGCCACGAGCTAACGACCTAGCCAGACTGGGACATTTGTCCTGTAGTGCAATAAGCGGCGCGACTCTTCGCCTTCGCATGCTTGGCACATGTGCAACTTTCTAGCAGCTTGCAAGCTGTGAGCCACCCGTGAGATCTAGTCGCGAGTCCCCGCTTCTTTGCACAATCTTGAATATTTTTTTACACTCTCTCACACACTACCCTTATATGATTCCCACCTAAATACAGGGTTACTAATTGTTAAAATACAAACAAATTTGGCACGGAATAAAACCAACAAGATGGTTGATAAAATTCAACCTTACAGTTGTAGATCTTCCTAGCAAGAGTGGTCTTACCTAGACCCCCCATGCCAATGATTGAAACAACGTTATGTTGCAAATTCCCTTCAATAAGCTGCTTCACCAATGCCTCTGTGTCATGACCAAAGCCCACCACATGATCTTCCTCTACATATCTCCTGCGCCTGTGCAGTATCTCCTCGCTTCTGCATCTCCTCCAGATGATTCAACTATTTCTATGCCATACTTGCTCCTATTGTTGTAAGTTTCCTTGATCAAGTTCTTGATGCTCTCTATCTTGTGTGCTACCTCATGAAGTGCGATTGCTTTGTCAAAGAAATGGATTACCTTCCTCGGCTTGCATCTTTTCCTGTGCTTGGTCATTGTTATGATGAATGTATCAATAACATCCTCAGCCTCATAGGCTACGCCCCTGATTTGGTTGACCAACTCCTTCACCAAGCCACTGTCATGCCGCTTCCCTTCAGTATTTTGGAGGAAGACGTTAACCAGAGACAGCTCATTCTTAAGTAATTTGACTTGATCATCTACTCCAGCTAGCAAGTTTGATTGTTGGGAAAGCAACTGAGTCAGGTTCTGCAATAGGAAAGTCACAACAGCGTCTGCCATATCTGCTTATTTCGTTTCTTTGTGAGTAAAACACTAGAACTTGAACAAGAATTACAGATTTTTTTCTTAGGGGGATAATCCGAAGGGTGAAGGAAAGTGTTTTATTCATGTTGACTCAATGTCATGTGGACTTCGAAGTTGGAAATGAAGGGTTGGAGTGAAGATGAAAATTCTTGGCAGGAACATTTTGTGGTGCAAATTCAATTATGTCCTGTCACCTGTGGGACCAATTTGCTTATGATAGAGACGCAATTTGCTATGATTTTGTTTCACAATGGTTGAAAGTTGAAACTAATTGCAGACCCGCGCTAAAAGTAAAGGCACGCTATGAGAATGAAGGAGACACTGAGGTTTCTTATTAACTCTTGATTACATTGATATACAGTGCTGAAAGATTACCAACTAACAACTAACAACACTAACCTCCTAACTAATTAATCAAATGAGAAGCACTGCCTTCACAATATTTTCACTGCAAATTTAAGATAGTAAGTTGCTATTGGTTCTAATTTAAACACACCATTGAATTAATTTTTTTGTCCACTAGTAATAGTTAATAACAACTTGGGGCTTAAGATTTGTTGTTGAAGTATGATGAAAATGTTTGGACATAGCATTTTTCCTAATCAAATAGGTACACGTGGTAAACCAACTAACTCTGTCTACCCTCTATCGTTTCTCTAAAAAAAAAAAAAAAACTCTTGTCTATACTCCATACAAAAAATGACACGGTGGAGATCAAAGACTAAATGTAACAACTTGTAGCACAGCTCCAGTTCTTGTGAGAAGATGAATGACATGTCGTAAATACCCAGTTGGCTACACGACTTGTAGTTTCTTTTGCTTTCCTTGAAGGTATTGTAGGACGGCCAACGAGGAGGATAAGGAAAAAGACATGTCACTATGTTAGTGTGTTTTTCCTTTCTAATTTCCTTTTCACTTTTCCATTTGGAAATCCAGATCATTGCTTGCTTGTGATCTATAATAAATTGTCACTAAACACCCAAATGACACAGATGGTACAAGTTATTGTAGATGGAAAAGGCCTCAGTGGCCTTGACCTGAAGGTGATGACTAAAAATAACAGCTTTACTAATAAAATATAGGATTTTCTTTGACTGCTTATTTTTGTTAGTGTTGGAACTAATCATGGTTTTTTCCCAGACTGATCCCGGTGTGCTGATTGTTTATGCTGGATTTGGTTCTCTAATGTTCACAACTTGCATCAGTTTTCTTTTCTATCTCATTCACAGGTATAACTGTTTTTTTTCCTTGATAGAGGTTGGCTGTACCTCTATATCTGAATTATGAGTTTTCAAAAAAAAAAAAAAAACAAAAAAACAAACAAACAAACAAACATATACCTGAATTATGATCAATATTCATAATAATGTTATATTTGGTCATACTGAGTAACTGATCTTGCTATTCTCACTAAAGGTAATTTACGTTCTAGCACCTATTATAACAATCATGTCTTTCGCTTTTACATTTAAAAAATGACGTCTTTAATAATTTTCAAAATTGTTTACTGAGGTTCTGGACTTAAGAATGGTTATAAAAATTAACGAAGCGTATTTCCAGCATCGGTACTTTTACACTGTAAGGGTGCACAGATGTGTTAAATTGCTCATTTTCTTTTCAATTAATAATTTCATTTTGGTTTGATATTGCCATTGTTGAAACTATGATTCCAATTTAATACATACTCATCTGTTCCACTATTTTCTTTCTTGAACATCCAAAAGATTTGGGCCTTACAAGATGGAACTATGATTTTCGTTGGAGGAAAAACTAATCGAGAATTTCTAGAGGAGATGAACCGCTTACCTGATCGGGTTCCATAAATGGTTGAATCATCTCGTTCCAAGGAGCCTGATAAAGTTTAAAATTGCATTTAGATGAAAGATGCAATTTTAAACTTTGAAGTATAGCAGAGAGGTGGCTTGAATACAATCTGACATCCGGCGCACAAATTAAGGACACCACTCCATCCCAATTGAGCTAAACTTTGGCACAGAAGGTTCAGTGCCCATTATTTCAGAGCCAATTTTTATTACTTGGATTCAACTTTCCTTTCCTACTTGATGTAAAAAAATAAAATAAAAAAAGACGGAAATCTATCCGAGGAAAAAAAAGGAAATTAATATAACATAATTGAATTCAAACACAGATTAATTATGCTATTCAATATAGTATTGTCCCAGTCTCAAGATTATACCTTCCCCCAAACCAAAACGGATTTATCACCATAGGTCCATAGACAAAAAAAAAAAAAAAAAAAAAAAAAAAAAAAAAAAAAAAAAAAACAAAAAAAGTAAAGGCTTAAACGGCTAGGATGATCGGGGAAGAGAGAAACAATGACCACTCAGGCCAAAGCATAGCACAACAGTTAGTTGTTGGGAATGGATTCAGAGGTGGATCAACTACTTATCTCAATTACATCCATCCCTCATCAGCAACTATCAAAGCATATTTGCCAATTCTAGATTGGGATGTAAAACTTCTACATCCCTCAAAGCACTCAAGCACCATAGTTCATCCAGGGGCATCGTTTTAAAGTTGCAACGCTCGATGACCAAACGTTGTAGCCTTGGCATTGCACCTTTCTCCATAGTCCATTCTCAATCAGTTACTTCTGCCATTTTGAGGACTTCAAGTTGACAAAAACTACTTTCATTGCAATCGAATGTGAGCCTGCCACATCCAACTACTTTGAGTATCCGAAGGCTGGTAAGGCTGCCCAACACTCCCCAGGAGATGGCGCATAACCTTTTAAATCTAGCAAGGTTATCTTTGTTAATTGGAGTGAAATTTTATTTGAGAGAACAATAATAAATTCACAAAGCTTCAAAGTCTGTAGATGACGCAAGGGATGGATGCTTGACAATGACAAAACCATTGAGTCTATGTCTATAATGTTGAAGTGGGCCGTGTGTGTGGCTTGAATTGCCACAAGCCCAAGTCTACCTAACGGTCACTATTGAGAGAATTTAACTAGGAATAACAATTCCTAGTAATAGCCGACTTTGACATATATATATATATATATATATATATATATTAGGTTTGAGATGTAGTGCAAGCCGTGAGCAATAGTAATGATTCCCAATAACCTAGTAAGTGCAGCCGTGTGAGAGAGTCAGGGTGTGATTGGGAATTGAGTTTCTTGAGAGTGTTCTTCTACACTATTGTATTTTCCCTGATAATAGTGAAATTCATGCAACTCCGTGGACGTAGGCAAATTTCCGAACCACGTAAATATTGTCTTGTGTGTGTGATTATTTTTTCTAGCATGTGTTTTCTCTATTTGTTTTGTTTCTCACAGGTTGAGATTTCGGTGTAATTCCCTACAACGGGTATTAGAGCCTGGGGTTAGGTTTGAGTGGGAGCAATGGCAGAGGAAGCGGGAAAGGCGTCTGGAATAGAAAAGTTTGATGGCACAGACTTTGCATATTGGAGGATGCAGATTGAAGATTATCTCTATGGGAGGAAATTGCATCTGCCTCTTTTGGGGACAAAACCCGAGGCTATGAAGGCCGAGGAATGGGCTCTTATTGACAGACAGGTACTAGGAGTTATCAGGTTAACTCTGTCTAGGTCTCATTGCACACAATGTTGTAAAGGAGAAGACCACAGCAGATCTGATGAAGGCTTTTGTGCGGTATGTATGAAAAGCCGTTAGCAAACAATAAGGTGCACTTGATGAAGAAACTGTTCAATCTGAAGATGGCAGAGAATGCATCAGTAGCATAACATCTGAACGAATTTAACACTATCACAAATCAATTATCGTCAGTAGAAATTGATTTTGATGATGAGATCCATGCACCGATCATTTTGGCTTCTTTGCCAAACAGTTGGGAGGCAATGAGGATGGTAGTAAGTAATTCTACAGGAAAAGAAAAACTCAAGTACAATGATATACGAGATTTAATTCGGGCCGAGGAGATTCACGGAAGAGATGCAGGTGAAACCTCGGGATCCGATTCTACCCTAAACCTTGAGACAAGAGGCGGAGGTAATAACAGAAATTCAAATCGGGTCAGATCAAAATACAGAAATTCTAATCGGAGCAGAAGTAAATCTAGATCGGACCAACAAGTACAATGCTGGAATTGTGGGAAAACAAGTCACTTTAGGAACCAATGCAAAAGTCCTAAGAAGAAGAATGGAGATGATTCTCGCTAATCTCAGAATGTAAGAGGTACAGGATGCATTGCTTCTTGCGATGAGACAGTCCACTTGATGATTGGGTTTTGGATTCAGGAGTTTCGTTTCATACCACTCCACAACGAGAAATCATACAGGATTATGTTGCAAGTGATTTTGGTAAGGTGTATTTGGTTGATGGTTCAGCCTTGGATGTTGTAGGTATGGGAGACGTCCGGATATTATTGCCCAATGGATCTGTTTGGTTCTTGGAGAAGGTTTGACATATTCCTGACTTAAGGAGGAATCTGATTTTTGTTGGACAACTTAATGATGAAGGGCATGCAATACTATTTGTTGGTGGTACTTGGAAGGTTACAAAGGGAGCTAGGGTATTGGCTCGTGGAAAGAAAACGGTACTGTGACATGACCTCAAGTCCAAGAGACACAATTGCGATTCTTTGATGCAAGTACTAATACAAGCCTATGGCATCGGAGACTTGGTCACATGAGTGAGAAAGGGATGAAGATGTTGTTATCAAAAGGAAAATTACCAGAATTGAAGTCCATTGATTTTGACATGTGTGAAAGTTGCATCTTAGGAAAGCAGAAAAAAGTAAGCTTCTTGAAAAATCGGCGGGACATCGAAGGCTGAAAAATTGGAGTTAGTACACACTGATTTGTGGGGGCCTTCTCCGGTTGCATCTCTTGGAGGTTCAAGGTACTACATCACTTTCATTGATGACTCAAGCAGAAAGGTATGAGTTTATTTTCTGAAAAATAAATCTGATGTATTTGAAACTTTTAAGAAGTGGAAGGCCATGGTTGAGACAGAAACAGGTTTGAAGTAAAATGTTTGAGGTCAGATGATGGAGGAGAGTACATAGATGGGGGGTTTAGTGAGTATTGTGCTGCACAGGGAATTAGGATGGAGAAGACCATTCCCCGGGACACCACAATGAGAATAGTGTGGTGAGCGCATGAACAGAACTCTCAATGAGCGCTAGGAGTATGAGGTTCCATCTTTGGACTACCAAAAACTTTTTTTGGTGATTGTTAACACTGCAGCCTTACTTACGATAAACCGAGGACCATTAGTTCCCATGGAGTTTAGACTTTCTAAGGAGGTTTGTAGTGGTAAAGAGGTAAAGTTTTCACATTTAAAAGTTTTTGGTTGTGTTTCTTATGTTCATATTGATTCTGATGCTCGTAATAAATTTGATGCAAAGTCTAAAATATGTTTTTTCATTGGCTATGGTGATGAGAAATTTGGCTATAGGTTTTGGGATGAACAAAACAGAAAATCATCAAGTAGAAATGTGATATTTAATGAACAAAGGTTATGTACAAGGACATGTCAACTGTAGTATCGGATGTTACGAGAGATAGATCAAAAGAAATCGAGTTTGTCAACTTAGATGAATTGATTTCAAGGTACTTGCCCGTAAAGGGGTGAAGAAGATAAGAAGAATGTAAATTCATAGGTAGATCTGAGTACACCTATAGCTGAAGTCCGCAGATCTTCCAGGACATTAGACCTCCACAACGTTATTCACCCACTCTAAATTATCTCCCGTTGACCGATGGTGGTGAGCCGTAATGTTATGATGAAGCCTTGCAAGATGAGAATTCAAGCAAGTGAGAGTTAACCATGAAGGATGAGGTGGATTCCTTGTTGGGGAATCAAACATGGGAACCGACTGAATTGCAAGTAGAAAAGAAGGTTTTGCACAACAAGTAGGTATACAAAATAAAGAATGAGCATGATGGTAGCAAACGTTACAAGGCCGATTAGTTGTTAAAGGGTTCCAGCAGGAAGGAGGGCATTGACTACACGAGATATTTTCTCCAGTTGTGAAGATGTCAACAATCGACTGCACTGGGAATGGTGGTGCAGAAAACTTACATCTTGAGCGTTAGATGTGAAGACAAACATTCCTTCATGGTGACTTGGAGGAAGACCTTTGCATGATTTGATCGAGAAGGGTTCATTGTTCGGGGACAAGAGAATCTAGTTTGCAAACCGAGAAAGAGCTTGTATGGCCTAAAACAAGCTCCAAGACAGTGGTACAAGAAATTTCACAGTTTTATGCATAGAATTGGGTTCAAGAGATGTGAAGCTGATCACTGTTGCTATGTTAAGTTTTTCGACAATTCTTATATCATATTACTATTGTATGTGGATGATATGCTTATTGCAAAGTCTAGTATTGAGGAGATTAATAATCTAAAGAAGCAATTGTCCAAACAGTTTGCAATGAAGGATTTGGGAGTCGCAAAGCAAATCCTTGGTATGAGAATCATTAGAGACAAGGCTAATGGTACATTGAAGCTTTCACGATCGAGAGAATGTGAAGAAAGTTCTCAAAGAGAGTTCAACATGAATGAAGCTAAACTAGTGAGCACACCATTGGGTAGTCATTTCAAACTAAGTAAAGAACAGTCCGAAGAAGAGAGGAAGAAAGGGACCATATGAGCAAGGTGCCCTATGCCTCAACTATTGGCAGCTAGGGATGGCAATTTTTGCCCGATCTGTGGGTACCTTGCCCAGCCCGACCCTAATGGGTCGGATTTTACTCGGTCCGATTAGAAATAGGGTCGGGTATGGGTTTCAAAAAAAAAAACCGAAGCGGGTTCGGGTCGGGTCCGGGTTTTAATTAAAAAACCCGAGACCCGGCCCGAAACCCGACCCGTGTAAAAACCCGAAACCTAAAATTACAAAACTACCCCCATATATATATATATATATACACATTAATCTAACCCTAACTTTTTTCACTCTTTCACTCTTCAGCAACCTCCCTCCCTACTCGGTCCGAAAGTCCATCACCCTCACTCCCACACCACACTCCGACACTCCCTCACGCCACCGTCCCTCGGTCCGACCCTCACAACCCTCACTCCCACACTCCGTCCCTCGGCGTCTGCGGTACCGTCCGTCCCTCGCACCTCGGTCCGACCCTCACAAGCCTCTGGCTCCAGCTACCCTCCCTCTACTCCTGGTTACGGCAGCCGTTCGCGTCTCTGGTACCGTCGGTGTCTCTGGAACCGATCCGAACGTCGCCACCTGCTTCAAGATCGCCGATCGGGACGGGAGTGATCTTGGACTTTCGGTTTCATCACCTACTCCAACCGCAATCACCGAGGATCTTGGATTTGAAGCAATCACCCGCAAGAAGGTTCGTCCTTCCACACAACAATGCCGCTTTATTTCCTTTCTTTCTATTCAAATTCTTTTTTTTTTCCTCTTCTATTTTGCTTCGAATTGTGTTTGCAATTTGTAATTTCCATAATGTGTTTGTTGTGTATGATATTGATATGATCAGCCCTACGTTTCAACAACCTTGGTCTATGTTATGGTCTTGTTTGAACGCAGTTGAGGCTGCATTTGAAGCCATGAATGTTTTGTAGTGTAGTCATTTGCACTAATGGAAATTAATGGTTTCTGTTTAATCTTGCTAATTTTAGTTTAAACATTTAAAAAATGTTATTATGGACATTGCAATTGAATATTTTGTTGCTTTGGATTAACTTGTGATTTTTGATTTAGTAAAGCAAATGTTGAATTATCCAAAAAAATAGAATCAAATATTTAGTTTGTGGTTTTGGTTCCTTTGGATCAGAACTGATGTGTCATTCTTATTATTATGCTTTGGAGAGGTTGCGGCAATTGGTGTTGATTATTGCTTTGTTTATGCAAATTGCGTGTATTTGATTTCATGGATTTGTAATAGTTGAGCTTGCTCTGTTTTTCGTGGGTGTTATAGTGATGCTTTAGATTGCATTGAAACTTTTGATACCATGCTACTTGAATTACCATTGGGTGAACATTTCTTTCCCCAAGTTGCTGAGAAACTTGGTAAGTATGGAAAGTTAGAACTTGCAATCGGACAAGAGAAAGCGTGGTGCTTTGGGTAGACAATTGGATTACCGTGTGGTGACCAAGGTTGCATCAGTTTGGGTGGTTTTAGTCTGGTACAAATCAAGGTTTCAACAAAGTTTATTTTCAAATTAACGTTGTTAACTTGCATTTCTTGTGAAACTAAGTGTGAAATATGGTAGTGAAATATTGTTTTTTGTGTTTGTTGGGAATGTAGAGCCTAAAACAGAGATGGAAGACACAAACATAAACACAAACAAATCTGATTCTTCCTCGCCAAGTGGCTCTCCTTTAAGAACCAGACGTTGTCCCTTGCAAACTATGCGGTCTCCTTCGCCATTTTCACGATCACCCTTACCATTGTCGCCTGGCAGCTCACCTTCAGGATCACCATCACCTTTATGTCCATTAAACAATGAGTAAGTGTTTGAATTTGTTGTTAATCATGTTTAATTTGTGAATTTGTGTAATTATGAATTTGTACCTGTTAATTAATGAGTATGTGTAATAATAAATTTGCTTTGATTCTAACCTCCAAACTTCTGAACCAATTAGGAGTCCGAAATCCCCGATGGTGGACTTAGAGGTAGAGGAACAAGAAGGGAGTCAAGGAAGTCCAGGGACAGAGGAGAGAGAGAGCAAGAGCCTACAAATGAGGACTTGGATACAAGTAAAAAAAGAAAGACCACTTCAGATGTTTGGACTCATTTTACCAGGAAGAAAGTTGAAGGAAAAGTTAAAGCCCAATGCCATCATTGTGGCAAACTTGACTTGGGTGATTCAAGCCAAGGTACAACCCATTTGCGTAATCATCTAACAAGATGTCCACGGATGAAGTTTAAAGATATAAGACAACAAGTCTTAATTAAACAACAAAATAAGGTGGATGGAACTATGAGTTTAAGTAATTATCAATTTGATCAAGCTAGAGTTAGGAATAAGCTTGCTCGAATGGTCATCCTACATGAATATCCCCTTTCAATGGTTGATCACATTGGGTTTAGAGAATTTGTGACGGATCTTCAACTGATGTTTAAACTTGTCACAAGAAATACTTTGAAGAGTGACATTTTTAAAATCTATGACAATGAGAGGGAGAAAGCTTTGAAGATCACGGACAAGAATGGAAGTAGGATGGCAATTACAACTGATATGTGGACTTCAAGTAACAAAAAAAGAGGGTTTATGGTCATTACCGCTCATTTCATTGATCAAGCTTGGACGTTGCAAAGCCGGGTTTTAAGGTAATTTTTTTATCTATAAATTGAATGTTAAAGATTTTACATTTAGAATGTTTATTGAGTTATATTAAATTGAATGTTTATTTAGTCATGTTATAATTATTCCTATTATTTTTCTAGGTTTGTTTATGTTCCTTCTCCACACACGAAAGATGTTCTTGCCGATGTCCTTGTTGATTGCTTTCTAGAGTGGAATATTGATAGGAAGTTGTCCATAATAACCGTAGATAATTGTAGTACTAATGATGCCATGATAAGACTTCTCTTGAATAAGCTTGATACTAGTTCTCTTATGTTGGGTGGGTCTATGTTGCATATGAGATGTGCTGCACATATTTTGAATTTGATTGTTCAAGATGGGTTGTCTCTTATTGGTGATGGTATTGAAAGGATTCGTGATAGTGTGATTTATTGGACTGGATCACCAAAGAGGAGACAAAAATTTGAAGAAAATGCACGTCAATTGCGTTTTCAATGCACCAAAGAGTTAGTTTTATATTGTAAACCTCGTTGGAATTCAACTTACTTAATGCTTTCTACTGCATTGATTTATAAAGATGTTTTTTCGCGTTTGGCTAAACATGAAACATCTTATACTTGTTTGCCATATGATCATGATTGGGAGGTAGCCAAAGATATTTGTGGGAGGTTGGAGTTGTTCAAGTGAGATGATAAGTACGATGGCCGAAAGCATGTTTGCTAAATTTAATTCTTATTGGGCTAATGTTAGTGTTGTTATGGCTGTTTCTGTTATCTTAGATCCAAGATATAAGATGAAGTTATTGGAGTTTTATTATCCTAGCATTTATGGTGTTAATTCTGATTTGGAGATTGAAAAAATTAAGAATCTTTGTTATGATTTGCTTGATGAGTATGGAGACGTAGATGAGTCTCCTGTAGATAATGAAGGAAGTTCTCATATGCCTGCAAGTACTTCAAATCAAGTGGCACAAATAAAATTTAGGTTGATTGGGTCAATGTCAAGGTTTGATGGGTTTGTGAACAATAGTTCAAGTAGTTCAAAGAAACATGGGAGTGGTAGAATGGAATTTGATCATTTCATTGATGAGGGAGTGTTGAAGAGGAGCGAAGACTTCGATATTTTGGCATGGTGGAAAAGTAATGGTCTCAAGTATCCTACTTTACAAAGGATTGCAAGAGATATTTTAGCCATTCCCGTCACAACTGTTGCTTCAGAAGTCGCCTTTAGCACTAGTGGGAGACTTTTAAGTCCACACCGCAAGAGGGCTACATCCCAAGACTATAGAGGCAATGATGTGTGCTCTTAATTGGTTATGGAGTGAAATCAACGGTTAGCAATTGTCTAATTTTTATTTATAAAATCAAAATTGTGTTTTTATATTTGCTAGTTACAATTTGATGAGATTTATTACATTTTTAATTCATTGTTGTTGTAGGTTCTTCAATTATACCTGGAGATAGTACATTTCAATCCATTCTTAATGATGGGGAGCCAAATGAAGATGATGGGAGTTGTGCCACAATTGATGGGAGTTGCATCACAATTGATGAAGATTAAATATTTTGTATTAATTTAGTAGTTTTTTTAATTTCTTGGACTTGTTGAATTAATTTGTTGGTTTGTAATTATTCTAAACTTGTGGTCTTGTGGGATTTATTTTGTAGCTTTTTAATTTCTTGGACTCGTTGGACTTTTGATACTCATTTCTTAAACTTGTTGGATTTATTTTATTTTTATGTTTAGCTAGTGATTATGATTATGATATTAGTTATAGTTTATTGGTTTATTGATTTATAATTAACAGGTGATTTATTGATTTATTATTAGTAGCCTATGATTTGGCATTTGAGCCATGTTATTTATTGGCATTTGGGCCATATTATTTAGGCTTGAAGTGCATTAGAATATGCAGGCTTAATGTAGGCAAAAATAAATTTGGGCTTAATTTTTTTTTTTTTTTTTTTTTTTTTTTTTTTTTGGATTGGGCCTAAAAATGCAGGCTTAATGTAGGCAAAAATAAATTTGGGCTTTTTTTTTTTTTTTTTTTTTTGATTGGGCCCAAAAATGCAGGATTAATGTAGGCAAAAATAAATTTGGGTTTAATTTTTTTTTTTGATTGGGCCAAGAATTGGGCCTAATCCCTAAACGGGGCCCGCGGGGCCCGGCTGGGGTGGGTCCAGGCCCCAAAAAAAAACCCGATACCCTAAGCGGGCCGAGTCCGGGTTACGGGCCTTGCCCCGCGAGTCGGGTCCGGTATGGAAAAACCCGGCCCGAACTCGACCTGTTGCCATTCCTATTGGCGACTTGATGTATGCTATGGTGTGTACAAGGCCGGACATTGCACATGCAGTGGGAGTTGTGAGCAGATTCATGAGTAGGCACGGAAAGCGGCATTGGGAGGCGATCAAGTGGATACATGTCTTTGCTTCACAGGTGCAAGTTTGAAACTGCAGAGTTATGTAGATGCTGATTTTGCTAGTGATATTAATAGTAGAAAGAGTACTACTGGGTTTGTTTTTACTCCGGGTGGTATAGCTATATCATGGGCTTCAAATCTGCAAAAGATTGTCACTTTGTCTACTACAGTTTGAGTATGTTGCAGCAATTGAAGCTGGAAAGGAGATGATTTGGCTACATGGTTTCTTAGATAAATTGGGTAAGAAGCGGGGAGATGGGCATTCTACACAAAGTGTGGTCGAGTGCAATCTTTCTTGCCAAAAATTCGGCTTTTCATTCAAAGTCGAAGCACATACAGACAAAATACCACTTTATACGTTATCTTGTTGAAGATAAGCTGGTAATAATCGAGAAGATTTGTGGATCTAAGAACCCGACAGACATATTGACTAAGGGTGTCACTATTGAAAAGTCAAGGCGTGTGCAACTTCGGTTGGCATTCTAGCTTGAGGACAGGAGGATGAGTTGCAAGGATGAGGGATTATGTTATGGAGGATTGTGGTTGATGTTTGCAGCTTGTGAGCCCTTAAGGGCTAAGGTGGAGGCGACGGAGGAGTTTGCTCATGTAGCTTGATCAATTCAAGCCAAGGTGGAGATTTGTTGAAGTGGGGTGTGTGTGTGGCTTGAATTGCCACAAGCCCAAGTCTACCTAAGTCGGTCACTATTGATCGAATTTAACTAGGAATAACAATTCCTAGTAACAGCCAACTTTGACATATATATATATATATTAGGTTTGAGATGTAGTGCAAGCCATGAGCAATAGTAATGATTCCCAATAACCTAGTAAGTGCAACCATGTGAGAGAGTCAGGGTGTAATTGGGAATTGGATTTCTTGAGAGTGTTCTTCTACACTATTCTATTTTCCCCGATAATAGTGAAATCCCTGCAACTTCGTGGACGTAGGTAAATTGCCGAACCACGTAAATATTGTCTTGTGCATGTGATTGTTTTTTCTTTGGCGTGTGCTTTCTCTATTTGTTTTGTTTGTCACGGGTTGGGATTTCGGTGTAATTCCCTACATATAAACCCTCTTGAGGCTGAGGGACGCAATCCTAATTTTCTTAGGTTAGGAAATCTGGCCCTGGCAAAGAGACGCATACTGTTGAGATTTAAATCTATACCAGTTAGGACTTGAAGATTGGGTAAACCTGCTTTATTGTCAGTTCTAGGTAGAGATGTTGGCCCATTTAAGTATAAATATCTCAAATTTTGTAACTTCCATATCCCCTTGGGCAAGCATTTAATTTAAAATTTCTCATATCCAACGTCTCAAGATTCCAAAGGTTGCATATAGAATTTAGAATGACATGACGCACACCAGAAGAAATGCTCAAGTACCTCAGAAGAACCAGGTTTTCAATCCTTTTTGGGGATTACGCAACAAATGGCCATATTACTAAGCTCTACCACCCGGACCAACTTGTTACTTTACATAGGCATTTCAAGTAGTAGCCTCAAGAAACTTCTCTTCAGCACTTTCCGATATACAAAGGTCTCGTAAAAGATCATGGATTCGACATGTTTTGACTCCTCCGTCTAGCCTTTTTGTTGCCACTTGAATCAAGCTCCAATCAATAAGTTCCTCCAACTAGTCTTCAGCAACATCCTCTATATTTCTATTCCCGAATTGTCGAATGAATCCCTCAGCTATCCAAAGTTGGAGAAGTTGCCTCACTAGTATCTCAAAGTCTTCTGGGTAGATACCAAAATATAGAAAGCACGGTTTCAAGCGTCAGGTAAGTGATTGTAGCTCAGAGCCAATATGTCCATGCAACTTGATCCATCCTCAGTCAAATACGAATTGACATGGCCAACATATTTTGACCATGTTCGATGTGTTTTCTCCTTATTGGCCAAAAGACCGCCCAATACCACAATTGCAAGCGGTAAACCATGACACTTTTCACAATTTGTCTCCCTAGAGTTTCAAGTTCTAGAGGATTGATATGTTGCACCTGATTGCTGTTGTATGCTGCTTGATATGAATTGTATTTTCTTTTCTTCCATATCAGGGACGAGTGATGGGCAGACAAAAGTTGTCAGAGAGGGGACAATGGTGTGGCATATGCTTGGAACTTGAGGGAACAGAAGTGGGATAAGGTAATTTACAATTCCATTCTAACAACTATATCAACAGTTAGATTTATGGTTTTATTTGCAATGCAACATTAAGTGGTTGCCTCTCTGGCGCTTGATATACTCTTTCCTTTTCTTCCTTTCTTTTTTGTGGTGTTTCTTAGAATCCTATGCTTTGCAAGTTTGTTCATTTTTCTTAAAAATTTTAATCTCTTGTATAGCAGATGACTGTGACAGCAAATTTTTTGTTTTTTCCCCTCAATTATGAATAAAAAACTAAGAAGTGGATAGAAAGGTTACAGGTCCAGTTTGCTGTGTGATATTTACAGCCACTGCCTATGTCCCTCTTCACCAAAATTTCCCCTATCTCTGACTTAGTTATGGTGTTTGTATTTTCATCACCCATTTACTTAATTTTATGGATGGTAGTGAAGTTTATGGGGAGTCTTTTTAATGCAATCTCTCAGATTGCGGGATTCTAAAAATGTGCTCTATCTAGTAGTCTTGACTTATACTTGTTGAGTGAGGTGTCTTGCACTTTCATGCAAATGGCTTTAAGATTGTCCATATTCCTATTCTACTTATTTATGTTGAATTCCCCTCTTTTAACACATGATTAAATTGACACTTGGAATGAGTTTTGAGCTGGACCATTAAAGATTTATGCATTTAATTTTATATGTTAGTGCATTTAGTTTGTTTTCCGAGTACCTTTACATTTGCGGTTTTTTGTTTGCACTTTAGTTCTCTTTTTCTCTTTTTCTCTAATGTTTGCACTTTACATTTGCGGTTTTTTTTTTTTTTTTTTTTTCAGATTGGTGAAGTTGTTGACGGACCGGATGATAACCTGAGGCGTCCTGTTCTTGATGGGATTGAATATGACTATGGTCAGAATCTTAATTATGTTCTTTGACAACTTTAATATGGTTGACCATTTGTCTATATCATTTATTTATTTTTTGGTAATAAGTAACGATTCAGTCTTTTATTCTGTTGTTACTCAGTATTTGATGTCGATATTGGAGGTGGGGAGCCTATTCGTAAGTTGCCCTACAATCGATCAGGTATTTTTTTCTTGGTCCTTTTTTCCTGTGGTTGATTATAATTGCAATATCTGTTGCTCCTCATTTTCCTTTCCACCTTACACACACACCTGATGGGTCTTGAACCATGACTTCACCCTTCACCCTCCACCTTAGTTTAGTTTAGGCCTTAATTGTTGTTTGTTTAACTTACTACATCATTGACATCTAATGAATCATGAATGTAATTGTTAATTCAAAAAACAATGACATAAAATTTGATATTTCAGATAATCCTTATGCTACTGCTGACAAATGGCTTCTCAAGGAGAATCTACCTCTTTCCTATCGACAACAAATTGTAGAGTTTATACTCCAAAATTCTGGACAAAAGGACTTCACCCTGGATTCATCATTTCATGATCCCTTTACTGGCTGTAAGTACAATATTTTTATGCAACTATGACATGAACATCTGAGATAATTGATGTAGTCGCTTCCTTTTTGCTTGTCTAATGTTTTCTGTTTTTCATTTCAGCTAGTGCTTATATACCTGGAGCAACTTCCAGTATGTCTGGTACGTATTTTTATTAGTTAAAAATTAAAAATTGTTGTCACTGTATGTTACTTTCTCTTGCATATGCTAATATGTATTGAATGCCTGACTTACTTCACAACCTCCAATATAAGACTATGGCTCTAATGTTTTTTCATATTCTTGTTTATATAGCAGCTGTTTCAGCAAAACCCACTTTCAAGCACATTCCTAAGGTATGCTGTTACAGTGCAGTGTTAATAGGTTTGGATATATCAGTCAAGGGGTTTAAGATGCATCTCTAGGAATTGCATGTCCATTTTTAGGGAACTTGTAAAAAAGTATATATTGAGTGATTGTAAAAGCTCATGTATTATATTTTATTTGTTTCACATGAAACATTACCTAGTGAATGCAATGTACTTTTTTAGAATTTTTTTCTGTAATCCTCCAGCCAAAAGAGGCTCTTTGGCTTCCCTACTTGACTATTATGGCTCTACTCCATTATGGTTGGGATTGACACCTTTTCACTTAGAGTTGTAGACTGATTTTTAATTACTTCTAGGTTTTTATTTTCCTCTTAAATAATTATATGTTTATTACTCTTTTTATTGTATTTCTGTTAGAATGTTATGCTTGTATTTATACCCTCTGGTATTTTATGAAACTTTTCTCTTTGGTATTGATCCTCAGTTGTACGTGGGAATTATGAGGGTTTTTTTTCTTTTTCTTTTTTGGTTGTCTATAGAAGTTTCTCACTGTGCTGATTGTGTTTTCATTCTTCCACACATTTTTTTCGCTGTTCGTTGTTTGGTAGATATGTCATGTAATTGGGCTCTATGGCTGTTTTGATGTGAGTTTTACCCCCTTGAGCATTTTGGGCTGTGTATTTTGATATTCTATTTCTATATTCCAGGACTATATCTCTATAGGGGTCGTTGTTTGAGTATCTGATATATTGCTGGTTGGGTTCGTCAATTGGGTGACTTTAAAAGATGCATGCTCCTTCTTTACATCTCTCAAGTACTTTGGTGTCTCTTTTCACCCTGTCATTTACTTGTCATTCTTTGTCTATCTTTTTGTTTCCAGAAAGGAGTGCTTGTTTTTGATGTGGCACAGTTTGATGGGATCCTCAAAAAGATTAGAGTCTAACAATGACAAAGTAAATTCTACTTTGTCAGGAAAAGGAGAACTTATCTTTGACTGAGCTCCTGATTAATTTCTGCTCTACCACGAAGTAGACTCCTGATTAACTTGGATTTATTGACAATCTTTTGTAGGAAAATAAAAATTTATCTTTGACAGAGCTTGAGTTTTCCAGACTTGGTGCCATTATTAAAGTTCTGAAGGACACGTCACACTATCATAGTAGTAAATTAGCAGATGTTGATATAGCTTTGTTACTGAAATTGCTAAATTCATGGCCTCTGGCAATGATATTTTCAGGTTAGCATGCCAAAATTCTCAGGCTTCTGCATAAATTATAGGATTCTGGATTCCCATTAGTATCATATTTGTAATTTAAAACTTAGTAAGGAGCTTTCTAAATGATATTAATGGCTGTTCCTGGTTCTTATTTACCTACCAATAAAGGTTTTCTTAGATCTGTTTTAATCTTTTCCCAATATATCTTAATGTCTCCCAGAGACGACATTTCTCTTAATGAATTATTTGATGCCTGAATTATCTGATGTATATGGGCATTCCTGTTTTGTTCTTAGAACATCTGTTACTTATCAATAAAAAGATCTTTTCAATTTTATGAGATTTAAGCTTTGAAGTGCCATGGAATTTACTTTTGTATAAGAATTAAAGAGGTCCTTGGGGCCAAAACTTATGTGTATATTACAGAGCTCTATGCTTGATGCAGGACAGTCTAGGCTTCACCACCTATAGCAGCTTGAAATCCTTAGGCTTCACATCCTTGGGGTTGCTTGGAATCACCAACAAGCAGACAAAGAAATTACTCACAAAGAAAATTTTATTCAATAATATAAAAAAAACCACCTTTATCATTTTTATAGTGCTTCTAGGATTACAAAAGTTTACATCCCATAAAACTCTCAACTAAAAAATAATCTGAAATCTTATCCTTATCTGAATCCAAAATATAAAAAAAAAAATGAAAATTTTGAAATAATCCAATCCCATTAGACAAATGAAAATCTGAATACTAAATTTCAAAATAACTTTGGTTGTGCTCCTTGTATCAATGCTATACTGAGTTCTGTACTTGCATGCAATTGTGGCACACTAACTGTAGCTACTATTTAGTTTTATTGATAAATGAATATGCTCTTTATGTAAATTCTGAATACTTTGATTTTCACTTATTCTTGGATTGTATTGGAGTGTGATTTTACAGTATCATGCTTTTTTTCTTTTAAAAAAAAATGAGTAACATTACGGTTCCAGGAAAATAGTTTCGCTCACTTGGTTAATGTTATACTGTCAATTTGCAGTTATTGATATTTTGAGGATGACTGTCCTGCACCCAGATGGGGCGACCATACTTCTCAAGCATGTTGAAGCTGAAAATGGTATTGAAGTTAAAGATGAGACCTAAATATTTTGTATTTCTGAAAATATATCTGATCATTTTTAATTTCCTATTTACTTACATCATATGAGGAAATATCCTCAAATTATATATATATATATATATATATATATATATATTAAAAGAGTTATAATCCTGAATTCTTAAATGAACTGGTTGTTGAGGCTTACAGGCAAAGCTTTTGTTATGAGGCATGCTTCTTTCTTTATGGATAGTTTTTTACCAAATTCTATCTTGACTGTTGACCTTGTGTGCTCAACACAGGTGTACTATCGGAAATAATCAAGAAAGTCACAACAAACCCAGCTATTCCTGCAAACCTTTTAACGAGTATCCGTACTGTAACTAATCTATTCAAAAATTCATGTTTCTACAACTGGTTACAAAAGCATCGTAGTGAGGTTGGGACTCGCTTCTTCATTGTTATTTTCTGAGTTTGATCGTGCATGCCAAGCAATGGCCTTAGTTTGAATGTGGTTTTGAGCACTGTGTGCTCTCTATGTGCAGTGGGTGGGTGTTGGTGTATGTGTCTATTAGATATGGTATGGATATATGGTATTAACACTGTTGCTGACAAGCACTTAATGTGTTCTACATAATATAGTTTTTACCTGTGCTTTTTATACTTTATGTGCTAATTTATTGTTCCCTTGAAACCTTTCTCAGGATTACATTGGAAATCTCATGTTTTATAACTGGCTTTGACCTTTTCTTCACTAAACCTTCTTGTTTCTAGAAGAATACTAGCTTGTATATTGATGTTCCAAATATTTTTCTTTGATAATTTCTTTATCATTATTATTATTAAAAAAAAAGATATACTCACTTAGGTTTAAAAAATACCTGGAGTATTTTGTTACACATCTTTTGTTGGGTAGAAATGCAATGGGTACTCGATAAATCAGTTAGAGAAAACATTTCCCTTTTTTCAGGCCTTTTACTTGGATGATTGTTAAGGCAATAACTGCACAGCTTGTCACACTGAGCATGTTTTTGGTTCGTATATTCAATTGCTTCTCGTATTTATTTATTTAACTGATTTCAAGTTGTTATTCATCGCCAAGTAAGAATTTGCAGTTGTCTTACTCCACTTTAATACTCAAGTAAGTAATTGTTTTACTGTAAATTTGCCAGCATAGTGTTTCTTTTAGTAGATTCTTGAGCAACAGTGAAAAGTGGAGTGGGTCAAAGGTTCTGTAGAATTTGTTTTGTGATTCCTGGAATTTAGGTTTTCACAGTTAATTTATTGTCATCTCCCTATCGTTGTACTTTTCACTTCAACCACTTATTATCTTGTTAGTCCAGTTTTCAGTATTGAGAGAATTTATGTGTTTTTCCATCCACTTACAAAAATTATGGAAACAAACTGCACTATCATTTACAGATTCTCTCTGTTCAACCAGCTTGGTCTGACTTTGAAAAGGTCCCGTCCTTTCACGTCATGATTGGGTCAAGCAGGTGTGATCATGAGTAAAAGGAGAGGATTTTTTCTCCACGTGGGACAGCCCTCACCTTTGATAGAGTAGATCATTTAACGCCTTTGTCACAAATCATTTTTGACCTATTGGTTCAAGTGGCATAGCCGCATAGGTGGTCTTTTTTATGCATATTGTAGTACTAGTCACTAACCCGTGCGATGTACGGGAATAATTACCAGATGATTTCAGGAAAAAAAAAAGTCATAACCTTTCATATTAGATATATCGAAATG
Organism: Quercus dentata; assembly: GCA_028216015.1. Classification (NCBI taxonomy): domain Eukaryota; kingdom Viridiplantae; phylum Streptophyta; class Magnoliopsida; order Fagales; family Fagaceae; genus Quercus; species Quercus dentata. The sequence continues at coordinate 46,900,106 of CP116454.1, read as the reverse complement.
TGTCTATTGGAAGGTCATAACTCTTTATATTAGATATATATTAAAGGTGTCTATTTAACGAAAATATGCCTATTAAATAAAAATGTGCAAATTGAATGAAAATGTGTCAATTAAATAAAAATGTGTCTATTGACTGAAAATATGCATACTGAATGAAAATGTGCATATTGAAGAGTCATAAACATTTCGGTATGAATAGTAGTTCATATTCATTTGGTAATTTTTTCTCAACTTCTTCTTTTTCATCTTTTTAAAAACACAAGAAACTTGTGGACTTTTTCAAAATTGCTATTTGTAGAACCCAATAAATTTGGTTATGTCATGGGGAGAATTTTGTGCCCATACACCATTGCACATAAAAAGCCAAAAATATAATTGGACTAAGAACCAGTTATATATAAACTATAAATTAATATGGTGCGAAAATCTAATTCAAACTCAAAATAAATTTCAACTAAAACATAAAAATATTTTTATTACAATAGTCAACGATGAAACAATAAGAAGAATAAATTGTGAAGTGCAAATATGCCAAACACACATTTAATGCCACATGTTTGTTTTTAACTGCTGTTATACCTTGATTTTACCACCAAAGTCTGGCCATTCCAAGCATGGTAATACAATCTTATACAAATTAGAACACAAGTAATAAAACTGATAAAACTGCCAACAACACAGAATAGTTAATAGGGTATATAATAATATTGAAGACAACGTTTCAACCAATAACAATACACGATACCATTCTTTGAGCAAAATATTAACATAAAGCAAATGCGCAAGATTCAATTTTTACAATGGCCAACAATTAAAGTATCAGTATAAAGAGGTATCTACTTCTTGATTATAGTGTCGAAGTCATGGCCATTTCATAAATTATAATACAATCTCACTCTATATTATGGCCATAAGAAAATATTAAAACAACTTGTAATACTGCTTTAAACCAAATCTCCATTGCAACTACCCGATTCAAACCCAAATGTTAAAATTCGAATGGAGATGAGGAAATACCAAACAATAACTCCAATAACCAAATATGCTTAAATAAATAATCAAAGCCATTAAGCCAAAAAAATGCGAATTTAAACTCATTTTACAGAGTCAAACGTTACACAAATAACAATATATATGTTGTATAACTTTGGCACACAAAGTAAGGCAAAAAGTATGTAACCGAATAGTATAACACCATCTTCTAAAAAAAAAAAAAGAATAGTATAACATCATGATCAACACTTAGAGCAATTTCTCAATCACGGTTGACCAAATTAGTTTCTAACCTTTTCATCAAGGGAATATAGCGCCAATAATGTTGTTTTCTTATTTCTGTACTCCTCTGGCAGAAAAGAAACTAGGAGAAATAAGAAGTGAATGTAAATGCGCAAAGAGAGAGTTAAAAGATATAGTAACGGTAGTAAAATTGTATTGAAACAGTTTGTTTAATCCACCAAATGAAAAGATACAACCGTTAGGTTTCTAAATGTAGGCATGTGGCATAAATTTATGTAGCCACATGGCACAATGAGGAGCAGTCAACAAAAAGTTAAACGCTTCGGCTATTAGTTATTACTAGTCGTTAACCCGTGCAATGCACGGGAAAGATATTGAGTACAATATAAAATTTAATTTTGGTTTATTTTACTACAACACCAAAATTGAATTTGTAAAATAAAATCATGTAGTTAAAACATTTGCTAACAGCTATACGTTTCAAACATTTATTAAACTATATATTATTATTATTATTATTATTATTATTATTATTATTATTATATCAACTTAACAGTTAAATATATGATATTCATTGAAATCTTCTAGTATTGAAAGGTTCAATATTGTTTTGCCATGTGGGCCTTAGAAACCTGGAGGCAATACTATGGTTGTGTTCATAGCTATATCCAAAGTCCAACCAAAAGGATCCAATGAATGTCTTTGTGTTCAATAAAGCAAACCATGCAAAATCAATACATCAAACTAAGAACACAAATGCAAATATAACTAAATTTCATCTTTTTAAAATCCATGGAAACAGAAGTTTGTCACTTTTAGAATATGAAAAATGTTTTGTTTGAACCAAGTTCTTTCGCAACTTAAAAAAAAAAAAATGTTCTTTGCCAACTACCATATATGCAAGAAGAGCAAACACACAATAAGGCAATGCAACTCAACCTCCAAATACCATGCATGTACAGATTAAAAAATATATACAACTTATTTCAATCCCATTACAACTTTATTCTCCTTGATTATATCATGTTCCAAATTCAAATGCAGCAATGAAAACATAAACTAAAGCAATAATATAGCACAAGACCAAACTCAATTGGTAGTGGAGGTTAGAGAGAATTTTCTGTGTTGCATAAGTAGAGAAGATTAAATTTCAATAACAAAATTTTATTCAGAAATTGAGTCCTAAAACCTGAAAAAGGAAAACCCAAGATTCAGAGAGAAGAGAAAAAAGTTAATCTAAATCAAATTATTCACTGGGGAATTTAAACAAACACATAGAGGACAAACACAAAGATGTCAATAACAATGAATCAAGACAAAATCTTTAAACCCACAATGCTAATTGCTTACACTGAGATACTTTCATGAAATCAAAAGTTGATGAAGTTACCAAGTTTTATCCAAAATCACAGAATAATGATAGTTTTTTTTATAAAAATAAAAAATAAAAAATAAAAAAAATAAAAAGAGAAGAAGAGGTTTGTTCACCCAAATTATAAGCCATGTTCACCCAAATCCATTCATGTTCATTTGATCTGCCTAGGAACAACCATTTGCTTTATATCTTTAATGCATTACAAATATGAGTACAATATAAAATTTAATTTAGACCAATAACTTTCAGCACAGTACTCCAAATGATGCAAGGCTGGAACCTATGGAAATTATCTTGTGAAATCTTTCATGGACACTAAGAACATCAAAATTGGAGTCTGGAAACATTGTTTTTTTTTCTATCGCCAAAGCAAACATGGCGTAATTTAGAAAATTGACTAAAGTTGTATAAATCAAAACATACAATGGAAAAACAATATTTCTACCAAATTAGTGGAAGGTTACCGTAGGGATTTTGTGGGTTACTCTGTTTTTTCTCCACAACCTTTGTCTTTGGGTTACTCTGTTTTTTCTCCACAATCTTTGTTGTAAGTAGTTACCCACTAAAACAGTGTGGGTTTGAAAGAGTTAGACCAACTAATGCAAGAGTAAGCAAGACCAACTAATGTTTGTGAAGAAAAGAATTACCAATAGCAGTAGCATCAAGGACACTCTGTTTTTGGTTCACAACGTTCGCTGAGTTTGTTCTTGCAGCAGGGAGAAAAAAAAACAGAAAACGGAAAAACGGAAAGAAGAAAACACAACATAATCAACGTATATAAACAATAATAAGTAGTTACCCACTGAAACTAAATAAGTCACCACCGAAAAGATACATTGTTCTACTTTTTTTAATGGTAGACGTGGCATTAATTTATGTAGCCACATGGTGCAATAAGGTAAGGACAACAAAAAGTTAAACGTTTCGGCTATTAGTTATTATATAGATATAGATTATAGTCATTCAAAGAGTAAAGAAAGGTAGAAGTTAGGCATATATTTTTATACTAAGAGTAATTATATATATATATATATATATATATATAAACTTTTTGTGTGTCATTTTTAAACTACCTTGTTAGTTAAGTTGCCTAACTTTTAGTTCTCTGGTGAGCTTGACAGTTACGCTGTGCTTTTAATTGAAAAGAAGGATCAAGAAGGTCAATCTCAAGTTCTTTCAGCAGCTCTTGTGGTATGTTTTGATTACATTACCAGCCAAATGCTTAGCCTTTTGTTTTAGATGGATTACATTGTTTCTTGATGTTCTCAAGAAATGTCAATCTTCATATTCATGCATCATAGTACTTTTTTTTTTTTCCTTTTCTTTTAACAGATTGTGAAAGAGGAAAATCTAGAAGTTGATTCGAAATTCCGTGTTTTAGTTGCCATTGGATCTCTGGTATCTTTTTATTTTGGTCTTGTTCGCTTGTATCTGTTGATTAATCTGTTTATGTTTATGCTGAATAGTAGGTCAATTCACTGGAGATTTAGCCATATAATTTTTAGACTTTTAAAAAGTATGCTTTCATTTTTGGAATACAGATATTTTTATATATGAATTGATTGGTCCAGAGGGAAAATGATTTGATATTTCTCACTTGAAAATGGTCAAACTTGTAATTTTGAGTGTGCTAGATAAAGCTTGAGCTGTACATTGAAACCAAAGTTCTGTGCTGGCACTTCATAATTCTTTTTGTGAATGCTAAAACAATTGTGAAAAAATTAACAAAAATAGGCCATCGATGGTCACTCACTGCTTTATAAAAATCTTCTGTCCTAGCCTAACCATTATGTTAGATAAAATGTAATCACTGAAGGAGTAGGCCAAGATTTTTTATTTATTTATTTTCTCTTTTCTTCATCTCATATTTGTTGGTGAAATATTGGGGTCATGCTTGAAACAAGGATGCTCAATGGTGCACACTAATATGTTGTGAGATCTGGGAAATATAACACCTTTTTTGGAAACACAAAAACTCATTGCCCTGAGCAAAGTTTCATATGCATGCAAGAGGAAGTGTAAAGCAGTATATAATATTGTATATGATGTCATGGGTTCATTAAGCTGGATGTGATGTTAAGCACGAACTGGGTAAGGGTTTGGAATTTAGTGAGAAAGACTCAACAAACTTAACTGAAGCATAGACTTACTGCACTGAAATAAATTTTGGTATCAAATATGTTTTTGTATAATATTTTACCATTGAATTGGCCAATTGGCTTAATTAGTAATTTAATTGCTGTGTTTCATAATACAGATGCTTGATGGTCTTGTGAGAAAAATTGCCTTGGACCTTGATGTTGAGGACATTGCCAAAGCGGCAAAGGCCTCTAAAGACGCCACAATTGCTGAAGTTGGGGTTGACATTGAACTGTTAACTAAACAGAGCTGAATCTCTCAAGTCCCTGGTAACTAAACAGTTTTCTCTGGATATTTTGTATCTTTGTTGCTTGTTCAGAGTGTTCACCATCGTGAACACGATGTTTAGTTCTTTCAATAAAAGTCTTATTACCTATAATTTTTTTATTTAATCTTTGTTGACATGTTTATTTTATCACTTTTTTTTTTTTTTTTTTTTTAATATAAATTTTTGTTAAGTGTCCCATAGGCGTAGTGTACTTGGGCCTCGCCCCATTTTCTTTTTATAAGTGAAAATTTTATTTTAGTGTTAAAAAATAATTTGAAATGCATATCACACGTAAGTAGTCTGGGAGATGCATTAGTGTGCATGTGTGTGATATACAAGCACAAAAAATGCTGAACACGCACAGTTCCATTGGATAGTGCTATGATTCTAGAGTCTCACATTGATTAAATATAAACTTAACAATGTGTAGCTCTTGGGCACCCTTCCCTTGCAAGCTGATTTTCAAGGGTGAGTTCTACCCATGGGTATCTATTAGGTAGCTTCCACCATGTGGTTTCTTGTATTTCATCTTGTCTAATAGTGTGATGCTTAGCAATTTTTAAAGTGCGATGTTTAGCAATTTATGATGGTCTCTAGCTTTTTGTGATTTTGTCATACGCAGACATGTATTATCAATTGTATCAACTGATCTAAGTGTCAGCTGAACATGATAAGATGCAATACACCCCACCCTGTGTTGGCAAGACATTCTGTTTAACAACTTAATATACAATAATAGAATGGGGATGGAAGAGAGCCTTAAGTTATTTAACTATTTTTGGGGGATTTTGTTGGAAGCTTCCTACGATAACAGTACTCTCTATATGTATGCAATGTCATACATGATCTATGTGGCTACGATTGAATGAATAAGATGGTCATATATAGATCAAAATGGCGGAGAGGGATTCTTGAGGCCAACCCCAACTAATTTGGGATTTTACTTAAAAAGCCTATTATGCTGAGTTTAGTATATGTTGATGATTCTTAATTTTCCTCTTTCCCCAGGTTTGAATAAATAATGACAGCTTAAAGTGAATCTAAAATAGAAGATGAACCTTAGAGCATCCACACTGGTAGCAGGAAAGTTGATGTTTCCTTTAGAGCATCCACACTGGTAGCAGTAAATAGCTATATTGCTATTTTAGCACCACCAAATACCAAAATGTGTCCTACAATGGTGGAGCCAAATCTATATTTTTGGCTCCACGATTCTGATGCATAGCCATAAATAGCTGAAAGATAATTTTTTTTTATTTTATTTGTGCGTTCACACTACTTTTGATTATTTTACTCATTTCTTCTTCTTGTCTCTCTCCTCACTCTCTCTCCATCTGCTTCTCTCTTCCACCATGCCCGATCTGCACGAGCCTAGCCGGCACAAATCCATTGCCGCTAACCCACACTTCAATCAGCCATCACTTTGTCAACCCACGCTCCACCATCAACCACACTCATCGCATTAACCCACTCTGCCACTCCTCATCGCCCTAACTCCCCTACCTTATGCCACCGAATTAACCCAATGATCCGGTAAGTAATCCACACTACATCACCTCCGTTATAAACAAAAACAATCCAACTCACAACCATAACTACAACCACCACAAAACACAAACCCACATCACAAATCACAAATCTACGGCAGATCGGTTAGAGTAGAGAAAAGGATCACAAACCCACGACACAACCCACAAACCTGCGACCTCGATTGAAGAATGCCGGCGTTCTTAGCGGCCCAAGAGGCCCTCATCCATGACAGGATCCTTGAGAGCTCGACGAGTTCAACTCTAGCGTCTGCAAGGAAGGTTTCGGGATGGTGATGGGTGGGAAAGAGAGAGTGGAGACGAGACTTGTTGGGAAATGAAGGGAGAGAAGTGAGAAGTAAGAGTGGAGAGAGGCATGGCGTAAAGATAGAGAGAAAGAAAGAAATTAATAAAATAATGTAGTAGATATATTATTTTATTGTGATGTTTATATTATTTTATTGTGTTGAAAACTAAAATAGATCCAATTGATGCTAGATGTTTTATAAAGTGAATAGGAAAAATAGATAAAGTAGCTTTTTGTGATGCCAAATAATTAAAACAATAGCTCTACCAATGTGGATGCTCTTAGTAGGTTAAAATTTAAGCACGAAAGGATTACCACCACCATAGAGTAACCTGTCATTCAGCATGGTTAAATAAGCTTAAACATGTTTACTTACTGTTTTGCTTGTGGCATTGAATTTGCTGAATTTGCTTCATTAAAATAGATTAGCAGATTATTTTGCATAGTCTATGCAAGTCAGTGTAGTGAATGAAGCAGTATAAAGTGTCCACACAGGCTTTATAGTTCCACGCTACCACCGACCTGCTCAGTACATCGGTAATTTTTTAAGAAAAAAGATATGCAGAATATAGTGCACCTAGGTTATAGGGAGGGACGGAGCACTTGAGGCTCCAATTTACATTTTGTACTTTTTTTTATGAACAATAACTTAATGAAGCAAATTTTACATTTTCTACTTATTCACTGAATTTAATAGTACTGGAATATCAAAGTTTGCACAAGAACTTAACGTTCAAAAAGGGTACACTAATTGTCTAATTGATCAATCATATAACATAGCGTTCCACAAAGTAACTTTTCTTCTTTATAATTTTTTAGAATACAACAGAAAACAGACTAAATTTTGTTAAAATGTGTGGTTTACATATTTACATACAAAGCCTTTCTTGTTAATGAAACACAGGCCATAAGTTTAGCAAACCCAAAAGAAGGGAATCATAAAGAACCATGCCAAATTTTATTTCCACTTGGCATAAAACTTTTGGTCACTCCATAACAACATTCTATTCAATGGAATCTGAACTTTTCTCTCCTTCAAATGCAAATGCCTTGGCACTATCCGCTTCTCCAAACTAAACCCAAAATGCTACGGAAACTTCTTCAATTCCTCCACACTCCTTTCCATCTTATCCACCAAATACTTGAACTTTGGCCACAAGTTATTATCAATATATAACCAAACATGGCAGGCAATCTAACACAAGCCCTTTCAGCTTCCTCCTGAGAGAAACCAATGCTCCTCACGAACCCAATTTTTTCTCTCAGCTTATTAGCTCGTGTGTTCAAAAGATGCGCATTAAAACTACTCGGGGAGCTCAAATTCTCCATCCCCAGCTGCCTTAGATAATCCAGAGTGGGCTGGAGACAGAAGTCAATGTCTGAAAAGAGAAGGTGAGTGCAGTGGAGGATTAAGCTGCGTGATTCTTCGGTGGTGGCAGGTAACTTGGTGGCCAGGAAATCAAAAACTGGAGCGAAGTCAGTGGGGTCACAGTTTGTGGTGAAGAGTTGTGGGCAAAGGTAAGTGTTGATGTTGGGCCCCATGTGGCTTGAATTACCAAGCCCAATTCGTTCTTATAAACCAAATACAAGCAGTAGTAGGAAACCGAATACAAGTAGGATTGTAACTCCTTGTAATAGCTGACCTATGGCATATATATATATATATATATATATATTAGGATTGTGTTATAGGGCAAGTTGAGAGAGTAATTCCTAAAAACCTAGCAACAGCCACATAAGAAGAAAGAATAGTGTTTTCTTGTCTTGTGGGTGAGAGAGAGTTAGGGTGTATTGGGATTTGAGTTTCTTGAGAGTGTTCTTGTGCACTATTTTATCTCCCTATTTTTTATAGTGAAATTTCTCCATCGTCTCCATGAAGATAGGCAGTTTGTCGAACCACGTAAGTTCTTGTGCTCTTTGTGTGTGCCTGTTATTTGATTTCCACTTATTTTCTTGTTATTGATTTAAGTCCTGGGGTGCTATCGCACAACAAGTGGTATCGAGCCAGGTTAGGATTCAATCCTTTGAATACAGTAAAGATGTCAAGCACAAAGTATGATGTAGAGAAGTTTTGTGGTAAGGGAAATTTTTCACTTTGGCAAAGGCGAATGAAGGATCTCCTAATTCAACAAAGAGTTCACAAGGCCTTGCTTGGGAAGGAGAAGAAACCGGAAACGATGAAGGATGTAGAATGGGTAGAGATGGATGAGAAAGCAGCTAGCGCTATTCGTCTCAACCTAGGTGATGAGGTCATTCACAACATCCTAGAAGCAAAGACCGCAAAGGAGGTTTGGGAAAAACTAGAAGGTCTTTATATGAGAAAGAATCTGACGAACAAGTTGTACGTGAAGAAGCAATCTGTATAGTTTGCATATGAAGGAAGGTTCGAGATCTGTTGGAGCATCTGAATACGTTTAACATGTTGAACACCCAGTTTTGGGGTGACTTTTGAGGATGAAGATAAAGCGTTACTCTTATTAGCGTCGCTTCCTACTTCTTTTGATCATCTCGTGACTACGTTGATGTACGGGAAAGAGATTATAGTACTCGAGGAGGTGACTAGTGCTCTCTTGTCACACATAAAGATGAAGCAAGATAGTGATGGTTCTCAGGTTGATGGACTTATTGTAAAGTCCGAGTCGAGCAATAGGTGTAGAAGTAGGTCAAGAGGACGGAACTCCAATAGGAACATATCACAGTCTAAATCACGTGCAAAGAAAGATGTAAAGTGCTTTTATTGTCACAAGAAAGGGCACTATGAGAATCAGTGTAAAGAGTTGAAAGAGCATTTAGAGGAGAAGAAGAATGGAAAGAAGCCCCTAGAATCAGCTAGTGTTGCTGAAGAAACATCAGATGACAGTGAAGTTGGTGCAGATTTACTTTCGGTCTCATCCAGTAACAATGTTCTACTAGAATCTTGGGTATTAGATTCAGCATGCTCATATCATATGACTCCAAAGAAAGATTTGTTTTACACGTATAAGCCTTACAACGGTGGTATGGTCCAAATGGGTAATAATGCTACATGCCCGGTTATTGGAATTGGTACCGTGAAGATCAAGATGTTTGATGGAGTTGTGAGAGTTCTTGTTTGATGGAGTTGTGAGAGTTCGTAGTAATGTCGGACATGTTCCGGATCTTAGAAAGAATTTAATTTCTTTAGGAGTGTTGGATGATTTGGGCTATTTGTACTCATCAAAGGGTGGAATCATGAAGATTACCAAAGGTGCTTTAATGGTGATGAAGGGAGAAGAAAATAAGCACACTTTCTGATTGATTGGGAACACGAGTTGTAGAAAGAGTTGCAATTACCACTCCGATGGAGTCCAACACGACGACACAAAATTATGGCATATGTGACTTGGTCATGTTGGTGAACGTGGTATGTTAGAGCTGCACAAGAGAAATTTATTGAAAGGGGTGAAGACATGCAAGCTAGACTTACGCAAGTATTGTGTATTTGGGAAGCGACATAGAGTCAATTTCAAGACAGGCTCTCATACAAGTAAGAGTGTTCTTGACTACATTCATTCAGATGTTTGGGGTCCAGTATTAGTTTCTTCTCATAGTGGTGCTCAATATTTCGTCGATTTCATTGATGACTACTCTAGAAAGGTATGGATTTATTTTATGAAGTATAAGTCTGATGTGTTTGGCATATTTAAAAAGTGGAAAGCACGGGTTAAGAATCAGACTAGCAGGAAAATAAAATACCTTAGAACAGATAATGGACTAGAGTATAGAGATAAAGAATTCATAAGATTTTGTGAATTAGAAGGCATTACTCGTCACTTCATAGTTAAAGGAACTCCACAAACAAAATGGGGTTGCAGAGAGAATGAACAGAACCTTAGCAGAAAGAGCCGGAGGCATAAGATTGAATGCGGGGTTTCCTAAGGTGTTCTAGGTAGAGACAGTTAACACAACAAGCTTCATTATTAATAAATCTCCATCTTGAGCCATAGATTTCAAGATTCTAGAAGAGGTATGGTCGGGTAGACCTGTTGATTATTCGAGTCTAAAAATCTTTGGTTGTCCGGCTTATGTGCATGTGCAAATTGGAGAGCGTTCTAAATTGGATTCGAGGTCAAGAAAATGCATATTTATTGGTTTTGAAAAAAGGTTTTAAAGGCTACAGGCTTTGGGATCCAAACTCAAAGAAAACGGTGACCAACAAGATGTCATATTTGATGATGCCTTTATGTTGAAACAGAATGAAGCGAGAGACATATGATGATAGTCCACATGAGAAATTAACTGTTGAGGTGGAGTTTGACGAGAATAATTCACCCGAGTGATATGGGTGATGTTGAGATTAATCCATAGCAGCAGCAAGAAGAGTCTTATTCAATTGCTAATGGTAGAGAAAAGCGGGTTCACAAAGCACCACGAGAGATATGGGTTTGAAGACATGGTTAGCTTTGCTCTCATAACTAGCAAAGTGGAGATCCATTGTCTTACGGGGATGTAGAAGAGATGGGGTCACTATAGAAGAATAAGACTTAGGAATCCTCTAGTATGTTGACAAAGCCAATTCCAACGAGATAATTTCAAGAGCTACTTGGACTTGGTTGATGTTTGACTTGTAAGCCCTTAAGGGCTAAGGTGGAGGCGATGGAGGAGTTTGCTAGTGTAGCTTGATCAATTCAAGCCAAGGTGGAGATTTGTTGATGTTGGGCCCCGTGTGGTTTGAATTACCAAGCCCAATTCGTTCTTATAAACCAAATACAAGCGGTATTAGGAAACCGAATACAAGTTGGATTGTAACTCCTTGTAATAGCTTGACACATGACATATATATATATATATATATTAGATTTGTGTTATAGGGCAAGTTGAGAGAGTAATTCCTAAAAACCTAGCAGCAGCCGCATAAGAAGAAAGAATAGTGTTTTCTTGTCTTGTGGATGAGAGAGAGTTAGGGTGTATTGGGATTTGGGTTTCTTGAGAGTGTTCTTGTACAGTACTATTTTATCTCCCTATTTTTTTATAGTGAAATTTCTCCGTCATCCCCGTGGAGGTAGGCGGTTCTTTGAATTACGTAAATTCTTGTGTTCTTTGTGTGTACTTGTTATTTGATTTCCGCTTATTTCTGTTATTGATTTAAGTCCTGGGGTGCTATACGCACAAAAGTAAGCGAGTCTAGGTGTTTAGTGTCTGTGTTGGTTGAGGGGGGCTTCTTGTTGTGAATGATGCCAAGGGCTTTAAGGTAGCGGAGGTTGTCATGGTGGGATGTATGGAACATGATGTATAGAGGAGATGAAGGGGTTTTGTTGGGTTTTGAGGTTTTGGTAGGAATGGAGGAGCAAGAAAGGGTTGGGAGTGAGAGAGTGTGAAGCACTGTGTTTTGTCATTTATGTATGTATGCGTGTGTTTTGGGGTTTTAGAGGCAAATGTAATAAACGTGTTATGGGGAAGGGATAGGAGTTTGTGTTTTGTGGTTGTTCTTTTGTTTTGAGGAGGATAAGGAAGATGATTGGTGGGGCCATACTCTAAACAATGGTCACTGGTTAGCAAATTTGAATACATTTTAAAAAAAAAAAAAATTTATTTAATGAAGAAAATAGTTATCGTATTCTCATACAACTTATAGACTTTTTAAAGTCAAATTTTCATGCTCTAAAAGAATGTAAAAAGTTGTAGATACAACTCATAAAAAAAAATAAAATTAAAAAACAATTGTAGATACAAATACAATTTTTAGAAGTAATATGTTGTAACTTAACTGGTTAAGCATGCTAGTTAAAATATACTAGAATACTGATTTGGATAAAATAGTATATTGATTTGGCGGTGGGAATTAACAATTTACTAGAATACTAATTTGATTAAATTAGAATGCCGATTTGGATAAAATAGAATACTACTTTGGAGTGAGAGTGAACAATGTACAAAGATACTAATTTGATTAACATAAGATACTGATTTGGATAAAATAGTATACTGATTCGGAGTGGAGTCAACAATCTACTAGAATACTTGTAGAAGTGAAAATTATCGACCTATCACAAGCCGACACATCATACTACCAAGTTCACAAAATACGGCCAATTATAAAGCGCCACGTATTGTTACTAGGTTCCGCTATTACTATCCAAAAACCAATAGAAATTTGCCAAGTGGCATTGAAATAAAAGCATAAAAAGTATGCAAAAAACCAATCACACATCGGCACATGTAAGCAATGATGTATTATATATTTGCATAATATTTTACCTTTGATCTAGCCAATTGGATTAATTAGTAATTTAATTGCTGTGTTTCATAATACAGATGCTTGATGGTCTTAATGAGAAAAATTGCCTTGGACATTGATGTTGAGGGCATTGCCAAAGTAGCAAAGACCTCTAAAGACGCCCAAATTGCTGAAGTTGGGGTTGACATTGAACAGTTAACTAAACAAAGTTGAATCTCTCAAGTCCCTGGTAACTAAACAGTTTTCACTGGATATTTTGTATCTTTGTTGCTTGTTCGGAGTGTCCACCCATCATGAACACGATGTTCAATTATTTCAATAAAAGTCTTATTACCTATAATATATATATATATATATATATATATTTGGGTAACTTTGTTGACATGTTTGTTTTATCTTTTTTATCTTTTTTTTTTTTTTAATATAAATTTTTGTTAAGTGTCCCATAGGCATAGTGTACTCCCGGTGTACTTGGGCCTCACCTCATTTTCTTTTTATAAGTGAAAATTTTATTTAAGTGTTAAAACAAAATAATTTTGAAATGCATATCACATGTAAGTAGACTAGGAGACGCATTAGTGTGCATGTGTGTGATATACAAGCACAAAAAAAAAAATGCTGAACACGCAGTTCCATTGGATGGTGTTATGATCCTAGTGTCCCACATTGATTAAGTGTAAGCTTAACCATGTGTAGCTCTTGGGCACCCTTCCCTTGCAAGTTGGTTTTCATGGGTGAGTTCTACCCATGGGTATCTATTAGATAGCTTCCACCATGTGGTTTCTTGTATTCATCTTCTCTAGTAATGTGATGCTTAGCAATTTGATGCTTAGCAATTTATGATGGTCTCAAAGCATTTTGTCATACGCAAACATGTATTATCATTTGCATCAAGCGATCCGAGTGTCATTTGAACATGATAAGACGCAATATATCCCCATCCCTGTGTTGGCAAGCCATTCTGTTTAACAATTAAATGTACAATAATAGAAATTTGTTCAACTTTGTGGACAGCCCTAGGTTTTCCTATCACTATCCGAACCCAATAGAAATTTCCCAAGTGTCGTTGAAATAAAAGCATAAAAAGCATGCAAAAAACTAATCATACATTAGCATGTGTAAGCAAAGTGACGTAAAGCCGCCCGTTGCGTGTAAGCAATGACATAAGCAATCCAATCGGGTGCTGACATGTGTCACCTTGAAAATCAAGACATTTCGGCCATTCAAAAGATGCCATGTGTCTTGGAGAAAAAGTATTAAACCTCCTCCAATCAGATTGTGACACATGTCACCAATAAGACTTCACCACATGTTGCTCACCCATCCCCAAACTTCTATAAACAGAAGCCTCCTAAGGCATTTGGACACACCAACACATCTTGGGACACATACTAAGACATCTTGGGACACACCAAGGCATCCGAGCATAAGTAGCATCAAAGAAGATTCAGAAGCACTCAAAAGTACAAAAACTCAGTAGGAATCAAGCCTCAAAGCCTTTAAGAACTTCAACCTCAAAATCGAAAAACATTCAAAGCAGAACCATCCAAACTATCTTCCTAGATCTTAAAGTTCGTTGGAATCAAGCTCAAAAGCCTCCAAAACCCTCAAGAAATCGTAAATCGGTGAAGCTATACTGATTCAAGCCTCAAAAGCCTCGAAGTACTCCCACCACAAAACCTTCAAGACAAAGAACATGAAGAACAAAGAATTTCTAACAAGCTTATAGCCAAAGATTCATTGTAATTCTATTTGAAGGGTCTTTGATCCATCCTTCACCAAATTGAAGGATATTTGATGTTCGAGTCAAAATCACATTATTACAATTCCAATCAACAAGTCTTTCAAGGAGATCGAATCGGAAGATCACTCTTTTGTAATTTCGAGAATTATACCATATATTCGTCAATACAAATCCATATTTGTGAAACTATTTTACTTGTTTAATTTATTTCAAACTAAAATTTTAGTTGTCCACAATATTCATTTGATTAAAATACTTGGCTGCTATAAATTGTGGAATTCCTTGACTGATTTCAACCAAAATCGACAAAGAGCATTTTTATAAAGAAAGCAAAAGAAGTCTCGCGCATTCAACCCCACCAAGTGATTGATCAAAAGGTTTGTCAATTCTCTCCTCACTTTGTTTTTGCAATCAATTTCAAAAGCCAAGTCTATTAGATTATGTTCTTAGTCGCCCTTAGATTTTTTTTTAGCCAAGTCTTCAACCTTATATAACCAACTGTGTGGACTTGCAAGCTGGGGAACTGGTTCTAGCCCCCACAAATATATTATACATCATATGCTATATAATAAAAGTTGGACTTAAAAGCCGTAGTTGCACCACGTGACTTCACCAAATTGTAGAAATTTTGTTAGATTTATATATATATATATATATAAATATATATATATATATATATAATTTTTTTTGTTCTTATCGTCTTCTCCTATAATTTCTAAGTTTATAAAAATTTCAATTTGAATACAATTCAAATTCTTCATCTAATTATTATATTATTAATTTATCTATAATTTCTAAGTGATTTATTTAATTAGCAATAGAAGATCTACTTCATTTATGATTTATGAGTTCTAGCATTCTAGGAGATTAGAATTTTGGTTTTACACTAATTGTTCACGTCATCATTATTATTATTATTATTTTTAAATCATAGTACGTGTATACAACTACTAATATCAACCTTTAATTTTATTTTTTAATTTTTTAGAACACCTCATGGATAGACACAAAATTGTAATTGCTATCTTTTGTTTAAGTTACACATGATTCTTCATCTAATCCTTTTTAATTTTTACATAAATTATATTACTACACATCCAAAAACAGCAATATTATTTGTATTTTTTAGATTTTCAAAAAAAAAAACATAAATTATATTGTAATCTTAAAAAAAACATAAATTATGTCGTATATATACGTTAAAATCAACTTAAAATTTTTGCATTATTAGTTCATATTTTTAGATTTTCAAAAAAAAAAAAAAAAAGATATAATATTTTGTTCTTATGTTCTTTTCCTATAATTCATACGTCCACAAATTAGGCGGCATTAGACTTTTTGTTCATATCAACTTCTTCAATGTATAGTGTATATATATCAAATAATTCATAATAAATACCTACTATATGATTTTTTGTTCTTCTCTTCTTCTCGCTTACAACCTTACAGGTATGTGTTTGTTTACGCTAATTTTTATATATTTGTTTACTTTATTTTCTTTCATCAAATTGAATAGGTTTTGTGTAATTTTTGTCTTTTTTTTTAACCTAAATTTATTAAGTTTTATTTGGTTCATGTAACATAATACTCATGACTCAACCAAACACGAACTCGACATGCAACCATAGTTTTAAAAATTGGACCGAACCAGTAGGTCCAACCGGTTCAACAGGGAACCAGCCTTTAATCCAGTCCAATTATGGCAGAAAATCGAAAATAGCCTAAAAACCGGTAAATA
This sequence comes from Quercus dentata, assembly GCA_028216015.1. Classification (NCBI taxonomy): domain Eukaryota; kingdom Viridiplantae; phylum Streptophyta; class Magnoliopsida; order Fagales; family Fagaceae; genus Quercus; species Quercus dentata. The sequence continues at coordinate 46,883,577 of CP116454.1, read as the reverse complement.
GTGAAAACCAACCGGTTCAACACGAGAATCGAAACCGGCGTGATCGAACCACCATCGACCAGTTTGTCATTTTTTGTCCTTTCCCACCTAAAACTACATCATTTAACCCCTAACCCTAAGTCCTAAGCCTAACACTCTCACACTCTCATCTTAGTTCTCACTTCTCACTTTCAATGTTCTTTAACTTCTCTTACGCCCGGGGACGGAGTTAGGACTTGGAGTTAGAGGGGGCAGTTTTATTGTTAGTTTTATACGGTGGCTTGACTTTCGGCTCTATTGCTTAGCCAGCAAAGGTTTTCTTTTTTTATTTTTATGTGTGTGTAGAGTGTGTCTTTTGTTGGTAAGAACAAAATTATTTTGTTTAAAGTTTTTTAAAGGGCTAAGTTGTTTATTTTTGGTAAAATTTGTTGATTAGTCTCAATTTTTTTTTTTTTTTTAAGATCTATAAATTTTTTTATGACTTTAAAAGGAGGAAAATACTAGATCTACAATTTTTTTTTTGTGATTAGTGGTTATTAGTAAGTAAAAAGGTGATGCAAGTGGTGGACCCGGATGCAAACCAGTAAGAATTTGTTACCTCAATAGTCAGTAAAAATGTTGTAAAAAAGTTTGTTGCTGTATCATTTCTCTTATAATGATCAATAAGTTAGACAAAATGTAATTTTATTGAACGAAGTTGCTAAAATTAGTACCTAAATATATAGTTATATAGTTCTATTATTTTTTAAAAAAAAATTAGGGGGGGCCATTGCCCCCCCTAGTCCATGAATGGCTCCGTCTATGCTCACGCCTCTCAACTCTCAAGTCTCACCGTCTCACGCCTCTCACCGCTCATGCACACCTCTCTACCTTGCCCTCTCGCGCCCGCTCACTCTCTCTGCCTCCCTGAATATCATGCATGCTGCCATGCCTAAGATCACGCCCTCGGGTATAATGGCACCGACGTCTACCAAGTCCACAAAGTATGGTCAATTACAAAGTGCCGCGTATTGCTACTAGGTTCTGCTATTACTATCCAAAAACCAAGAGAAATTTGCCAAGTGGCATTAAAATAAAAGTATAAAAAGCATGTAAAAAACCAATCACACATCAACAAGTGTAAGCAAAGTGATGTAATATATATTTGTATAATATTTTACCTTTGATCTGGCCAATTGGATTAATTAGTAATTTAATTGCTGTGTTTCATAATACAGATGCTTGATGGTCTTGTGAAAAAATTGCCTTGGACATTGATGTTGAGGACATTACCAGTATCAATGCTGAATTCTGGGCTCTTAGAGATGGTCTCAGGCTTGCCTCACAGATGGGAATCACACATTTGGCCGTGGAATTGGATGCCAAAGTGATTGTAGATCTTGTTTTATCAAGTAAAACCCCTAACAGTTCATACACTTCACTCTTAAATGATTGCAGGTACCTACTCAATCAGTTTCAGTGGACCAAGATCAGACACACGTATATAGGGAGGCCAACAGAGGAACGGACTGCCTTGCCAAGAAAGCTTGTGACTTGGTTAATGATGTTGTTAACGATTTTGTTCTATTAAATGCTCCCCCTTCCCTTGATCTTGATGTAATTTTGAGCTTTGATGTTCACGGTCTATACTCTTTAAGGCCCACTGCCAATACGCTGCCTTTTGTAACTAGTTAATCTAATATAATTCAGCCTCTTGACCAAAAAAAAAAAAAAAAAAAAAGATGTTGAGGACATTGCCAAAGCAGCAAAGGCCTCTAAAGACGCCCAAATTGCTGAAGTTGTGGCTGACATTGAACTGTTAACTAAACAGAGTTGAATCTCTCAAGTCCCTGGTAACTAAACAGTTTTCTCTGTATATTTTGTATCTTTGTTGCCTGTTCAAAGTGTTCACCATCATGAACACGATGTTCAGTTATTTCAATAAAAGTCTTATTACCTATAATTTTTTTTTTTTTTGGGTATCTTTGTTGACATGTTTGTTTTATCTTTTATCTTTTTTTTTTTTAATATAAATTTTTGTTAAGTGTCCCATAGGCGTAGTGTACTCCCAGTGTACTTGGGCCTCACCTCATTTTCTTTTTATAAGTGAAAATTTTATTTTAGTGTTAAAAACAAAATATTTTTGTAATGCAAATCACATGTAAGTAGACTGAGAGATGCATTAGTGTGCATGTGTGTGATATACAAGCACACAAAAATGCTGAACACACAATTCCATTGAATAGTGTTATGATCTTAGTGTTCTACATTGATTAAGTGTAATCCCTTCCCTTGCAAGTTGGTGTTCATGGGTGAGTTCTACCCATAGGTATCTATTAGATAGCTTCCACCGTGTGGTTTCTTGGATTCATCTTCTCTAGTAGCGTGACGCTTAGCAATTTATGATGGTCTCAGCATTTTGTCATACGCAGACATGTATTATCATTTGCATCAACTGATCTGAGTGTCAGCTAAACATGATAAGATGCAATATATCCCCCCACCCTGTGTTGGCAAGCCATTCTGTTTAACAACTGAATGTACAATAATAGAATGGGAATTGAAGAAACTCAGAGCCATAAGGTATTTAACTATTATTGGAGGATTTTGTTGGAAGCTTCCTACGATAGCACTACTCTCTCTATATACGCACATGTATGCACAGTCATACATGGTTCTATTCGAAAATCGGTAAATGTTCTTTCACACACCCCTTTTTACCTATTTCCAACAACCAAAAAAAAAAACACACACACACACACAAACACAAACAGATGGTCTCTACTCCTATTATCCCAAAGCATCCAAAATATAATTCTCATAATAAAAAACAAGTTTTTCCCAAAATTAAAAGGTTGGAAGTTTTATGGACTTGTTCAAAGAGTGAGCTCGAAACCACACCTAGCTTACGATAACCACGTCATGGTGCGCAACCCACGACTCACATTGCCACGCAATCGACCCATGTCTCGCTGCACGTTCTCCCGCAATCGACCCATGTCTCGCTGCACGTTCTCCCGCAATCGATCCATGTCCTCGCGCAATTGATCCATGTCCTCGCGCAATTGATCCATGTCTCGCTCCACGTCCTCTCGCAATCGCTGCATGTCCTCTCGCAATTGACCCACGTCTTCATGTAAACAAAGCGTGGCACGCTGCACGCCCTCCATCAACATAACCAATCTAGCAGCCTCCTCTACTCGGGAACGATGCGCGTCTTCCATCAACATAACCAATCTAGCAGCATCCTCTACTTGAGAACGATTCTTTCGTTTGTTTTGTGTATTAGAAATAGCAGGATCTTCTTTAGGCACTATAAAAAAAATAAATTAACTAATTATTAAAATAAATTAAATTATAGACTTGACTGTTCAAATTGAAACACAAAATTTCAGAATTATATACCTTCATAGGCTTGATTGTTCCCTATATCAAAAGATATGCTGCTTCCCTCATCAAATTCCTTCGGGTCCTGAAACCTGCAAACGCAAACATACATAAAAATATGCGGTTTAGTTTTATGTGAAGTTAGTTTTCTAGACTTCCTAACACGAACCAACCAAATGGTATAAGAGATGGAGGGCAAACGTCTGCATGATTCACTGTCACTGTTGGGGAAGACAATAATATACAGCCCTGTGGAAGGAGTTTTATATAGTTACCTTTGTCCACGAATGGGAGTTTATATGGTTGGCTACTATAGAGACTAGGGGATAGACTCTCGCTCCCAAATCTACTGCTTTTTGATCCTAATAGATCCTTCTTTTTCAAGCCATAGTAGCCAATCTCAACCCTAAAGCAGCCCATCACAAACTAAAACTAATATCTTGTAAATAATTATTAGTCTATATATCACGTGGCATAATTTATAATATTCTTCATTAAAAAAAATTAAATAAATAATAGAAGAAGAGGAAGAATGAAGGATTACTCACATGGCATAATTTATAATATTCTTCAATAATTTTTTTTAAAAAAAAAAAAATAGAAGAAGAGGAAGAATGAAGGATTTACTCACATTGTTATGTACTCATGTGGCATAATTTATAATATTCTTCATTAAAAAAAAAAAAAATAGAAGAAGAGGAAGAATGAAGGATTACTCACATTGTTATGGTTTTCTTGGTAGCAATAGCCCGGTAGCAATAGCGCAAACTGAAAATTATTATTTTCTTGGTAGTGATAGCGCAAACTTTGAAAATTATAGAGATGACTTCCTTAGTAAGAGATTAGGAGTCTATAGTCTAAACCCACTTAGAGAGAATTTTGTGGGAGAGATGTGTGTGTGGATTTTCTCTTTATAGACAAACGAATAGGATTTCTGTCGAGAGGGAGAGACGTGAGGGAGAGAGACGTGTGTGAAGATAAACAAATAGAATTCTGAATTTTTTGATAGATGATAGAGTTTTTATGTAACTTAAATATTATCCATAAATCAATTTGATTTGAGAAAATATATCTAAAGAATTAAATTTGATAAGATAAAATTAATTAAACTTTTGTGTCTATCTACAGAATTGATAAAGCCGTGGAGGAAAAATTGATAAGATAAAAATAACATTGTTATTTTTAGAAGGAACGAGATGTAAAAATTTCATAAAGTTGATATGACAAAAAAAAAAAAAAAAAAGTTTCCCTCTCAAATACGACAAAATAATAATAATAATGAAAAGAAGAAGTTGATACGAAAAATAATGTTTAATTAAAAATCAAATATGAAACATTTATAATAAAAAAAAGTGTTAAAACAACAGAGAATTTCATCTTTAAAAAATTATTTCAATTTATAATTTAGTGCAACCACAGATTTTCAATTCAATTTTTAATTAAAGAGAGAATTATTTTTATGAACAAAATCCTGGCTACAAAAGAAAATTTTCTCATTAAAAAATCTTTTACTAAAAATTTGATAACAACAATTCAATAAATAATATATTAAACAACAAATGCCATGATGAAATCTCAAAATCAAAGGTTTTTTTTTTTTTTTTTTTTTGAGAAACTAAAATCAAAGGTTAATAACTCTGATTATACAAGCTCTTCTCCATGATGTATTTATGACTTTTTCTAATTAACGAAGTTTTTGTTTGCTAATAATCACAAAAAAAAAAATAAAAAATCAAAATCAAAGGTTAATAACTCTGATTGTACTACGCCGAAATGAATTAAAGTTAGTAATCCAATTGGTTTGACACACACAGATGCCTTAATCCATTAGTAGTCTTTTGTTTTGTAAAAGACATAAATTTTATACAAACTTATTGGCTATTGCACGAGAGGACTTGTTCTGTATGAAAGAGGAAATATTAATCAACGATCAGAACAAATAACTGAATAAGTAGTAAAATTATTGTTACGTAAAAAAAAAAAAAAAAAAAAAAAAATAGTAGCTAACTTGTGCAAAATACCAAATAGTTAGCAAAGATTAAATATTTTTCACTTGTTTGTTTTTGAAAATAATAGGGAAAAAAAATCTTCACTTTATTCCTGGATCCGTCCCTGAATGAATCACAACCTCTAAATTTTTGACTGTACGGCAAGGCCATCTCATCTTACTACTTATCAAAACACTTACAAGTCATCTGATCTTACTACTTATTAAAAAAACTTACGTACGTGACTTAGAGCATCCACAGTAGAAGTTGTAAAAAAAATGTCATTTTGAAACATCAAAAGCCTATTTTATTATTTTACAACATCTCATTTATCAAATGTTTTATCCTTCAATTTTATACATTAAAATAATATTTACAACATATTAAAATAATATATTAAATTCCTCCCCTCATCATCATCAACCACCACCGCAACAACAACAACAACAACCAAAAAAATTGTTGCGGCCACAATCACCAAGAAAAAAAAAAAAACACAACCACCAAAATCAACCCACAACCGCTGCCGAATCCACCACGAAAACAGAAAAACAAAGACAAAAACAGATCGTAAATCATCATCATCATCAACCACCACCGCAACAACAACAACAACAACCAGAAAAATTGTTGCGGCCTCAATCACCAGGAAAAAAAAAACCACAACCACGAAAATCAACCACCGCCGAATCCACCACCAAAACGGAAAAACAAAGACAAAAACAGATTAGAACAGAGATCGGCACCACCACCGATTCACCCACTAGCCGACCCACCCACTACCACCGATTCACCTACCGCCATAACCCACAACCCAAACCCAACCACCACCGATCTACCCATCTCAACCCACCCACCGCCATAACCCACAACCCGAACCCACCCACCACCAATCTGCCCATCAAACCACGACCAAAAAAGGTGAATGGAAAAAAGAAAAAAGGAAAAAAAAAAAAAAAAAAAAAAGAACCTGAAGCGAAATAGAGAAGACAAATGAACGGCGAGATCGAGTGGTGGTCTTTGGTGAGATTAGCGGCGTTGAGTGGCGGCCATTGGTGATCGGTGTGCTGTGGAAGACGAATAGAGAAGACAGAGGTGAGAGAGAATCTTGAGATGAGAAGACGGAAAGAGAGTGATATACGTGATGAGGAGAGAGAAAACGAGAATAAAATAATAATATATATTATGCAACATCTGTCCGTACCGTGCCAAAATTGTGATGGTACTGTAGCATGTTATAAAAGTTTAGCACATTTAACACATCTGATAAAGGGGCATTTTTGGTGTTTGGTGTGGCAAATGTGCCAAATATTTGGCATTTGGCACATTTGCCACACCCCACTGTGGATGCTCTTATCTATATATATATATATGATGATTATAGCTATATCTAGATCTACATCTATATCTATATAATAATTAATAGTTAAAATATTTGACTTTTTGTTGACCACTCTTAACTGAAACGTTTAACTTTTTGTTGACCACTTCTCTTTACTCCACGTGGCTACAATTTTCTAATTCATTAGATACAACGTTCTTCATCTTAAAAGTTTCTCAAAAAAAAATTAAGTTCCTCTGAAAGAAAAAAAAAATACAACGTTTTGGACTGTTGGGTAGCCGTTACAAACCCGTTTCATATTCCTACCCATAAAAGACTATATATATATATATATATATATATATATATATATATATATATATATATATATATATATAAATAAATAAATCAAACACTGCTTTCTCAAAAAAAAATTGATCTCCCTCCCTATACGCTCCTCTCTCCCTTTCTTTCTCTCACTCTCTTGTAAAATGTATTTCCTATGCACAATTTTGAAACAATTTCTCTCTATTTGGTTGAAAAACTCAGAAAACAAAAATAAATTAAAAAAAAAACAAAAATTCAGATTTTATATACAAAAATTTTGATTTTCTATTTCTAAAATCATAAAATAAAATAAAATCTGACCATCTCTATCATCATGCCTCCCGAAATTTGACAATCTCCTTCAAAATCTTTCCTCATTGCCCCATCATATTTTTTATTCCGGTTACCATTAGATTGAATGAAAGCGATGACCAGCAGATGATAGCAAGGCTAAACAGATTCGAGATTCTCAATCAGATGGGCGGATAGGCATGCCCAACCTAGCCAACAGATGGATTTGCTCGAAGTCACGCTCAACCTAGATTTTTATGAAGTTTCTGAGGTGAATGGTTCTGTCTAATTGTTTATCCCCATGTCTATGCATCTCTTGGATATGAGTTTTAGATCAGTTTATTGTTTTAGTATGTATAAGTAATATAATTTTCAAAATATATCCTTATGATTGCACATACAAACATAGATGATTTTGAAAGAATTGGAAATAGCGTTTTTTTTTTTTTTTTTTTTTTGGCTTTGGAACTGTAATTATTGTGTTGTCTGTTTCGACTATACTCTTGATTAGAGTCGTTTATTCTATTATTGTTGAAATTCTAGGTAGTTCTTTTGACAGCAATGTAGTTCTTTGATCACATTATATGTAGGGAATGGTTGCAATAATAATGCATGATGTGTGTTTGATAAAATGTCTCAAAAACCTGCACTGCACATTGTTTTGAATAACTTTCTGCATTGTTTTGAATCTAAAATAGAAGATGAACATTCTGGAAGGTTGATTGGACCTTAGAGTTCACAGAAATCACAGTGAAGAACCGGGCCTCTGTCTACTGGGTGCATACGCGGAATACTAACATGCCAAAAAGGATCCTTCGATCGATGAAGATACAGGGATATTTTTTCTCTTGGGCTAGTAAAAAAAAAAAAAAAAGCATGACTTGAAAGTCAAAATTTAGTTAACAATTTGTGTTGGGCCCAAGGAATTTCTTTATGGTACCAAATGGTGCAGCAATTGTTTTTTCTTGTGTTCCGGGGCCCCAGTTGTACCATATTTGTTGACCATTGATGGAACGTTTTTCAAATAGATAGAGAATGTAGCTGAATTGCCATTAAAAAAAATGTAGCTGAATGGCCGGCATTTCTGGATATCTATGGCCTGTTCTTTATGTGTGTGAGGTTGCGCTCTCTTTGTAGATGTAATCATAGTGAAGATGTAACGGGTAGCAGGAAAGTTGATGTTTCCTTTAGTAGCTTAAAATTCAAGCACGAAAGGATTACCACCACCATAGAGTAACCTGTCATTCAGCACGGTTATATAAGCTTAAACAGGTAAAAATAGCCAAATATCACGTTATGGTAAAATATATGGCAAACTAGTATTGTTTCGGAAATATTTAGTAATCTACCATTTTTTTAGTACCCGAATTTCATAAAATCGAGTTCTAAATAGTACTCGAGTTTCATAAAATCGAGTTCCTAGGTGAGTCGCTTGACATGGCATTGATGACCTGGTGAAATTTGTGTAATTAAAAAGGCAATATGGTACTCGATATTATGAAAATCGAGTACCTCTTTATAGTACTCAAGCGTCACAAAGTTGAGTACTTTTTCTTTTCTTCGTACAAAACTTTTGTGAACTAAGTATTTCTGATTTTTCTATGCTCTATTGTGTTAAGTATAAAAAGAAGCTGCAGATTTTTAGGCTTTTGAGTTCGGTTCTGCACAAGTTACTAGTGTGGATTTGGGTGAATAGAAAAGGTCAAATAGAGTAGGAAAGGTCAAATAGACTAGGCTTAGGGGCCATTTTGCATTTGACTTCCTAACAAGGTTTAAGGTGGCATTGTTGCAGAATTTCCTGAAGATCCATCCTAGACTTATCTTCTTCTATACGGTCTTCTTTTCTTTTCTTTCACCCTCCTTCCTTTTTTTTCTTTTTCTTTTTTCTGCCACCTGCTACCATTAATTTTCTTTTGAGACGAGGACAACACCATATATGATATTTGAGAACTTGTTAGGCCTCAAGCCTAGTTTATTTGACCTTTCCTATTCACCCAAATCCACATTTTGGTAACTTGTGCAGAACTAAACCTAAAAACCTAAAAATCTGTGACTTCTTTTTACACTTAACGCAATAGAGCATAGAAAAAATTTGTAGGTACTTAGTTCACAAAATTTTTGTACGAAACAAAAAGTAGGAAAAAAAAAAGAAAAACAAGGTACTCAATTTTGTGATGCTCGAGTACTATAAAGAGGTACTCACTTTTCATAATATTGAGTACCATATTGCCTTTTTATTCCAGGTTAGCAGTGTTACATTGGCAACTCACCTAGGAACTTGAGTTTACGAAACTCGAATACTATTTAGAACTTGATTTTGTGAAACTCGAATACTAAAAAAGTGGTAAATTGCTAAATATTTTTGAAAAAGCGCTAGTTTGCTACAAATTTTGCCAAAATGTGGTATTTGGCTATTTTCACTAGCTTAAATGTGTTTACTTACTGGTTTGCTTGCTGCATTGAATTTGCTTCATTAAAAATAGATTAGCAGATTATTTTGCATAGTTCATGCAAGTTAGTTTAGTGAATGAAGCAATATAAAATGTCCACATGGGCTTTATAGTTCAACACTACCACCGACTTGCTCAGTACATTGGTAATTTTCTTAAGAAAAAAGATATGCAGAAGATAGTGCATCTAGGTTATTGGGAGGGATAGAGCACTTGAGGCTCCGTTTTACGTTTTCTACTTGTTCACTGAATTTAATAGTATTGAAAGAGTCACTAACTGTTTTACAATATTTTTACAAACTAAATGTGACAAATTCTTATTAGTTCTAATATGGAACACATCACATTTATGTTTATCAATAATTATTTGAAAATACTAAAACCACATCGACAGTTTGTAAAAATATTGTAAAATAATTTGTGTTTGTAGCATTACTCGTAAATATCAAAGTTTGAGTAATAACTTAACTTTCGTAAAGGGTACACTAATTGTCTAATTGGTCAACCATATAACATAAGTTCCACAAACAACTTTTCTTCTTTCTAATTTTTTAGAATACAACAGATAACAAACTAAATCTTTGTTAAAATGTGTGGTTTTCATATTTACATGCAAAGCCTTTCTTGTTAATAAAACACAGACCATAAGTTTAGCAAACCCAAAAGAAAGGAATCATAAAGAACCATGCCAAAATTTCATTTCCACTTGGCATAAAACTTTTGGTCACTCCATAATAACATTCTATTCAATGGAATCTGAACATTCCTCTCCTTCAAATGCAAATGCCTCGGTACTATCCGCTTCTCCAAACTAAACCCAAAATACTGCGGAAACTTCTTCAGTTCCTCCACACTCCTTTCCATCTTATCCACCAAATACTTAAACTTTGGCCACAAGTTATTATCAATACTATAACCAAACATCGCAGGCAATCTAACACAAGCCCTTTCAGCCTCCTCCTGAGAAAACCCAATGCTCCTCAAGAACCCAATCTTCTCTCTCAGCTTATGTGTGTGTTTTGGGGTTTTAGAGGCAAATGTAATGAACGTATTATGGGGAATGGAAAGGAGTTTGTGTTTTGTGGTTGTCCTTCTGTTTTGAGGAGGATAAGGAAGATGATTGGTGGGGCCATACTCGAAACAATGGTCAGTGCAAATTTGAATACGTTTATTTATTTATTTATTTTATTTATTATTATTTTATTTTCAATTTTTTAATGGAGATAAGGGTTATCATATTCTCGTACAACATAAACTTTTTTTAAGTCAAATTTTCATGTTCTAAAAGAATGTAAAAAGTTGTAGATACAACTCATTAAAAAAAAAAAAAAAAGTTGTTCTTAGAAGTTATATGTTGTAACTTAACTTAACTGGTTAAGCATGGTAGTTAAAATACACTACAATATTGATTTGGGGGTGGGAATCAGCAATGTACTAGAATACTAATTTGAATAAAATAGAATATTGATTTGGATAAAATAGAATACTGCTTTGGAGTGAGAGTGAACAATGGAGTGAGAGTGAACAATGTACAAAGATACTAATTTGATTAACATAAGATACTGATTTGGAGAAAATGGTATATTAATTTGGAGTGGGAGTCAACAATCTACTAGAATACTAATTTGATTAAAATACTTGGCTGCTATAAATTATGGAATTCCTCAACTAATTTCAACCAAAGACAGAGCATTTTTATAAAGAGAGCAAAAGAAGTCTCGCACATTCAGGGTCTGTTTGGATAGAACTTATTTTCTTTGAAACGAAAAACGAAAAAAATCGTAGCAAAATAATTTTAAAATGTGTGAATAGTCTTTGTGGAACCCATTTTTAATGAAAAAATTGATAAAAAATGAAATTTGTGGGTCCGTGAGCAGTGCATAGATGCATTGTTCAATGAAGACCGGTCAAAAGTTGTAGCTAATGTTCATGTACTGTACATGAACAAGACCGCTTGTTGGGGGAAAAGGCGTGAAAAAAAAAAAAAAAAAAAAAAAAAAGGAAAACGCAGAAACTTAAAACGCAGCAAACGTGAATCCAAAGCGTGCCTCAATCATTTGGATTCACGCCTGCGTTGGCTTCCGCGCATTTTTTTTTTTTTAAGCTATAACTTTTGACTATTCTCCCGTGAGCAGTACACCCGTGCAATTGTTCACGGAGGTCCTACAAACTTCACTTTTCAGTTACTTTTTCATTAAAAATGGGTTTCACGGCACTATTTACGTATTTACAAATTATTTTGTTATATTGTTTTTAGTTTTCAGTAAAAATAAGTTGTATCCAAATTAACCCTCAATCCCACCAAGTGATTGATCAAAAGGTTTGTCAATTCTCTCCTCTCTTTGTTTTTGTAATCAATTTCAAAATGCAAGTCTATCAGATTATGTTCTTAGTCGCCCTTAGATCTTTTTTTTTTTTTTTTGGGGGAGGGTGGGGGTGGTGGTTAAGTCTTAGACCCTATCTAACTCGCTGTGTGGACTTGCAAGCGGGGGAACTGATTCTAGCCCCACAAATATATTATACGTACATAAATATAATTTGTATGTACAATCATGAATTTTTTTTAAAAAATTTTTTTTTAATTTCTAGTTTTTTTTTAATTTTAAAATATTTTTCCTGACTTTTTCGTTCAATTTATAGAATAATAATAGTATAGGGTCTCGAATGCCCTTAAGACAATTATTAAAATAATTAAAAAAAAAATTGATACCACTTTCATGTGAAAAATAAAAAGCTGGCAAAACAATTAATTGTTTTTTTTTTCACATAAAAAATTTCTTCTAAGTCCCACATACTAAATTTATAAACAACTATAAAGAATCTTAATTATGATGAATAGATTAGTGGCTATGGTGTAAACATGACTAACATTTCTCCTTAGACCATTACAAATGGTCATCCAAACTTCAATTTTTTCCAAAAGATGAGTTATTGCTCTCTCTCTTTTTATTTTTTTATAATTTTTTTTTTTTTTTACGTATTCTTCAATTCAATTAAATTCAACAGTGTATTTTTTAGGCTGAATAGGCCAGTGTTTCATTTGAAAATGCACTTAATTATATATAGTACACTATAGTACCATATGGACGTTCGTGAATCGTATTTCTGGCTTGATTTTGAGTTTTTTTCTTCAATATATCTATATATCCTACCATTCATATATTCCTAATCTTTATGTTTACATTGTGGAGCCTATAGCTTGGTTATATAATTTTGCATTAGCCATATTGGATCGATATTGTTATGTTTGATAATTGGTAATTTGATATTAACATGATGTGCAGGAACTTGGTGGTATTCTTAATTGGATATGGATATTGAGAGTGAGTCCAGCTCTCGTTCAAAAAATGGCACTGAAAGAGAAAGAGCTAGCAATTTGTTTAATTGCAACATTTGCTGGCAATTAGCTAAAGTCCCCATTGTCACACAGTGTGGCCTCCTATATTGCTGGCCTTGTCTATACAGATGGCTACATTTTCACACGAAATTCCAGGGATGCCCAGTTTGTGAGGCTATCATTGAGGAATACAAGTTAGTTCCTCTATATGGAATTGGATCAGAGGGAAAAGAAGCAAAAGATTTGGACCCAAATTCTCAAAAGTCCATTCCCAAACGCCCAGCTGGCCCCGAGACTGCCACGTCTCCTCTTGCACCCAGGCTTAGGCCCAGGCCCATGCTCAGAGCAGCTTTTGCAGTTATTGTGCAATCAGTTCTTATATTGTGTTTTCTCATTTTCGTGTGGACTATGGATAACAATTGTGCCCCACCTCGCTTGGCTCGCACTTCTCCGCATCATCCTGCATGGGTTTTTCCTACTCTGCAAAGGTGGTAAGGTAGAGATATAGTGAAATTTTAAATTTGCACCATAGGACGGGGTGAGATGAGTTTATATTTTTTAGACCCACTTACCCCACGTTGATAGGGTTATAATTGTAATTTTTTCATAATCTAAAATTCTACTATTTAAACAAAATATATCAATTTTAACTTACTTTATTTGTGGAAATTATTTTTGAAGAACTAGATAATTTTTATTTTGTTATGTATTAGGAGTTTGAATTATTTTCTTATGCATTATACTATGAGATTTTTGTTTTTATTGTGATATTGTTTTGTTAAACACTTAGATAATATTATTTAGTTTTTGGTGAAATTAGTCTAATTTGATAAGATAAATTTAATTTTGATTTCAAATAAATTTTTATAATGAAACAGGTTTTTATTAAAAACAATTTGTAATAATTGTGGGGTAAATTAATAAGAAACAGAGTTTTACGGGGTGGGATGGGGCTTTGCGGGGCCTTAAGGGGCAAAGATGGGTTAAGAAAAAACCATGCAGGACAAATTTGAAGACCCTATCCTTTGATCCCGCCTTGCCTCATTGTCGTCTTTAATTTGGATTGCTTTGAATGTAGACACTAGTATCTTTAAATTGTTGGCTAGTTCCATGACAAATTTCTATGTAATTTTTAATCAATTGATTTGTATTTTAATTCTTGAATGAGTTGTATTTTTGTATTGGGTTCAAGTTGAAGTTAAAAAGAGAATGCTTTTCAACTTTGTCAAGTGAAAGTGTTAGAACCTATGGGAAATTTGTTACCTGCTATGCCAGCCTTTTACCCATCTATTCAAGCCTCATTTTCCTCAAAATTTGACTCCCAAAAATTGTGAATTGAAGTGTTAAATAGTAAAGAAAAACCCTAGTGTATATACCCATTTTTTCTCTACTTTCTCCCTCTTTTTAAGCCTTACACTTTGAGCGGAGATTGAATCCTTCACACACAAAACATACTTCAAAGATTTTGTGTTGCTTAAGACAAGGGAACCATTGGAGCCACAACAATTCAGCCAAGGAGACTTGGAAACTATAATTGGATAATTGGAGCTCAATTGCAGATTTGACAACTAGATTGAAGAAAGGACTCAGTGAAATTGGTTGATAACGATAGCTTGGAGGGCTTGAGTATATAGATAGCACTAGACTTGGATGGTTTCAGAGAGAGATCTGTTTTTCAACTCGTTCTTGGATTTTCTCTTTGATAACACATCATATTATCCTCATTATTGTGTTTTTAATTTCTTGGAGTAGTCCTTCAACATACTAATAACTTATACTTTGGTGCAAATTGTTAGATAAGTCTAAAATTGAATAAGTTGTAACTTACAATTTGGGGTGTAAATCAATATCTAGGCTGGATTAGGTTTAGCTCACAATTTGAATTAAATCATGGTGGACTTAGTTTTGTGGATTAAATTCCTTCGTGTGATCCTTAACCTCTTATTTGTCATGGATAAAGTTTTATGTGCTTTTTGCGTATTGTGATTCTATTGACTCTATTTACGATTATTCTCATGCTTGTGATGATGTTTTACATGATTTTATGGGAGATTTTAAAATTGTTGATAACAAGCTCCTTAAGTGTATGCTTGGATGAAGAATTAATTAAATACTTAAAATTTTAAAATGATGGGATTTACATCCCCATCATTTTTAAAATTCTTTGTTTGGCTATAGAGGAATTTCCCAAAAATATATCCCAAAACTTTAGCCCAAAAAAAAAAAAATCTGACCATAGTGAATAAAGACCGTCGCAAACCTCTTCTATTTGATCCACCAAAAACTTCAGTATTGGTTTGGATTCCTTTTAGCATTATTATTAAGAAATAAACCAGAACTCTTTAGTCTCTCATCATACTCTTTAAGCCAAAAGAGCACGTTTGCTTTGTTGGTATCAAATAAAGGGAGTAATTATTTGGTACCCTAGAAGTATAGTGACGTGATGCTCATTCTTTTTATATTTATTGTAGATTCTACTATAAATTTATTCAAAAAACTCTACTATAAATATGAGAAGAAAAAGCATAATGTCACTATATTTTAGGAGTACCTAATAATTTTTTCAATAAAAGTGAAAAACCAGTTGTTTTGTCTTTTAGGCAAAATGTACAAAAGAAACTTTGTCCACCTTAAATCTACTCTTTCTGAAAAATTCTTTCAATTAGATTAGTGTAGCTCCAAAAAAAATTCTCCATTTTTATGAAGATCTTTGCATTAGCACCAGAACTCCTTTTGTTGGAGATTTGAGAAATGCAAAGGATATAGTTTTTGTCATTATCATTTTTTCTATAATCTATGACAAGTGACAACATAGAAGAAGTGTTGACAAGGAACCAATGACCACATCATGGGTCCATTTGGATACCGTTTATTTTGCTAAAAACTGAAAATACTATAGCAAAATAATTTTTAAATGTGTGAATAGTACCGTGAGACCCATTTTTAATGTTTTTTTTTCCTTCTAAATAAAGTACTTGTGGGTCCTGTGAACAATGCATGAGACCCATTGAACAGTGCATATTGTCTCCTAAAAAGGTCAAACGCATTCATCCAAAAAAAAGAAAAGAAAAGGAAAATGCAAACGCAAACGCAACAAACGAAATGTAATCCAAATGCATAACATCTTTGTCGTTGTGATCTCAATGTCTTCTTTGCTAATGTGGATAATGTCACTAGGGTTTGCAGCTCTTGTCCGAGAACTAACATATTTGATGGTGTTATATGTGGTGTGGTTGGAATTGGGATCCTCTCAATGTTGAGTGTTGAATAAAGGCTTAGGGTTTTAAAATTAAGCCAAAAATATATACCCTAATATTAGTAAAATGATCAAAATACCTCAAAAATCTTTAAAAAGACTAAACTATGTCTACGACACCAAAAAAACATGACCAAAAATAAAAATTTAGGAATTTGAACATTCCTCTCCTTCAAATGCAAGTCTTATAAAATGAAAATTTTGGTCGCTTCACAACATCATTCTATTCAATGGAATTAATCTGAACATTCATTTCCTTCAAATGCAAATGCCTTGGCACCATTCACTTCTCCAAACTAAACCCAAAATACAGCGGAAACTTCAATTCTTCCACACTCCTATCTTCCTCTTATCCACCAAGTACTTAATCTTTGACCACATGTTATTATCAATGCTAGAACCAAACATCGCAGGCAATCTAAAACAAGCCCTTGCATCCTCCTCGGAAAAACCAATGCTCTTCAAGAACCCAATCTTGCCCCTCGGCCTCTCGGCTCACGTGTTCAAAAGATACGCATTAAGATTACTCGCGAGCTCAAATTCTCCATCCCCCACTGCCTTAGATAATCCAGAGTTGGCCGGAGACAGAACTCGAGAGATTCTTGAGTGGCCAAGAAAACAAAAACTAGGGTGAAGTCAGTTGGGTCAAAATTGCTAGAGAAGAGTTGTGGGCAAAGGTAAGCAAGTCTTGGGAAGTCAGGCTCTGTAAAGCCCTTGGATTAATTTGAAGAAATCAACCATGGGAAGGGCGTTGTCAATGGACAATGGTGTTAGAGTCGGTGTTGATGGATGGAAGCTTGTTGTTGGGTTTGTGAATGATTCTAAGGGTTTTGAGGTTGCGAAGGTTGTCATGGTGGGATGTATGGAGCTTGAGGTATAGAGGAGAGGAAGGGGATTTGTTAGGGTTTGTGACGCATTGTGTTTTGGCTTTGGGGTTTTAGAGGCAAATAATGTAACGAACATATTATGGGGGGTTTTGGTTCTTTTGTTTTGAGGAGGATAAGGAAGATATATGATTGGTGGGGCATATATATATATATATATATATATATATATACACACACATGTATGAATCAGTGCAAATTTGAACTTAAAAAAAAAAAAAAAAATTTATTATGGAGAAAATAACAGGTCTTATATCATGTAATAATTAGGGTTATTACATCATGCAATATTGTAAAAATTAAAAATTCACTTTTTAAACTTTCAATTCTTTACTTTTCTTTTTATTTTATTTTTTTTTTTACCTTTTTAAATTTTATATCTCACAATTTGATCTAAATTCGAAAAAAATAGTAATCATACTCTCGCAAAGGTGGTGAAAGAACATTATTTACCGATTTTTGGATGCAAGCACGTAATAATTGCATTAACTTCAGGTAGAATTCCTAGATATTCTTAGAAGTCCTGGACATGTTGTAACTTAACTAGTTAAGTAGGCTAGTTAAAATCTACTACAACACCTATTTGGATAAAATAGGTGATTTGGAGTGAGAGTAAACAATGTACTAGAATACTAATTT
Organism: Quercus dentata; assembly: GCA_028216015.1. Classification (NCBI taxonomy): domain Eukaryota; kingdom Viridiplantae; phylum Streptophyta; class Magnoliopsida; order Fagales; family Fagaceae; genus Quercus; species Quercus dentata. The sequence continues at coordinate 46,865,739 of CP116454.1, read as the reverse complement.
CATCAAAATACAGATTAATTTAGGGTGGAATTGCCGATATATATAATCCTCCAAAGGCCAATTTTGTTTTTTCATTGTAATTAAAGAAAGCAAAAGATCGAGTCTTGTACGTGCATCCAACTCACCAAGTGATTTTCAAGGTTTGTCAATATTCTCTCTATTATGTACCTAATTAATAGCCCAAAACTACGAGATTATGTCTTATGTCCTTAGTTGCTCCTAGTATTTTTTTTTACTTAACAAGACCCTAGTCCTTACCATTTAATTTCTAGTAAAACACACAAATAATATATTTTTTTGATGATAAAAAAAGGTAGAAGAGGGCGACTATAGTAGCTTTCCAGCATTACTATAGTAGTACCATATCTATTAGCTAGGTCACTCAACCCCATGAACATATTATACACACATAAATATATGTTTGTATGCCGATTAATCATGAATTGAATTTCTTTTAGTTTTTGGTTTGTTTGTTTGTTTGTTAAATATATACTTTTTTTAATTCATAATTATTTTCCTACTTTTTGAGATAGTTGAGGAACATAAATAACATTTAAATACAAAATCTTTATTTTTTATGATTTGTTTTTTCGGTTCAATGTTTTGAATAATAATAATAATAATAATGATGATGTTATTTATTGTGCTTTGTTACAAACTATAGAATTTGAACAGAATATTGCATCCACCCATGCTATGATTTCCGTTGGCAATATTAACTAAAAAAGAAAAAGAAAGGACTTCTTTTTGGCAAATTGGTTCTCCTATTCATCGAGGAGTATATTTATTTTGTTATGTTTAAATTGTAGCTAGCCCTGATAAATATAATTTTTCACAAGCCAGAATTGATATATATATATATATATATATATATAAATTGTTATGGTTGATAATTGACGATATTTGCACTTAATTACTTGATGATGATATGCAGTAACTTGGTATTCCTAATTAAAAATGGATACTGAGGCCACTGAATCCAGCTCTTGTTCAAAAAATTGCACTGAAGATGCTAGCAGTTTGTTTAATTGCAAAATTTGTTGGCAATTAGCTGAAGACCCTGTTGTCACTCAGTGTGGACACCTTTTTCGCTGGTTTTGTCTATGCAGTTGGCTAAAATCTTTCAGTAAATGCAAGGAATGCCCAGTTTGTCGAGCAATCATTGAGGAAGACAAATTGGTTCCTCTATATGGAACTGAATCAGAGAGAAAAGAAGCAAAAGATTTGGACCCAAATTCTGAAAAGTCCATTCCCAATCGCCCAATTGCCCCAAGACCCCAAACTGCCACACTTCCTAATAATGAAGACTATTTTCCTGAGGATGAGGATGATTTTTCTGAGGATGAAGAGGACCTTAACAGTACGAGTTTTATGTCAGAACTTCTTAATAGTCTAGGCTATATAATATATTTTTTATAGAATTGCTACGCTATATAATATTGGCTACTCTAATTGTTTTTTTCATAATTAGCTTTGTGAAGAACAAGTCTTATGCTAATACAGAAGTGTACCCCGCCATAAGTACTTCTTGTAATCCTCCTCTTTATTACCAAATTCGACCTCCAAGATGGATAGAAACACATTTCCTCCCACTTGGTGCTATGGTGGTACAAGGTTTAAGGAAAAAAAAAAGGTTTTTGGGATCCTGCAATGGTGCCAGAAGTAAGGATTTTGGGGCAACGTTTTTGTGAAGATAGGCAACGTATAAAGGAAAGGTACTTCAATATCCTAGGGATCAGTAATGGTACAACGGGGTTGGTATCATTAAATGGAAGTCTGCTTACTCAGGTGATGGAGGCATTAATAGATGAGTCTTTAATATTTTTTTGATTTTATTTTTTCATGATATAAGGAGTGGGAAATTGTTTTTTTTTTTTTTTTGGGGAGCATTGATTCTCTTTGTTATTGTTGTCGTCGATGTTTGATATTAAATAGAACTAGTCGCTAACCCGTGCGATGCACGTGAAAACTATTAGAAAATAATAAAGCATGCATATATTAAAAGACAATTTAAGTTCATATGTGCTTGTAATGGATACATACCTAAATAGTTCTTGTGGTAGAAATAAAAGCCTTATCTTTGAGATAAGAACTGATGTAAACAAACTAACCTTACATAAAACAAATTAAAAAAAAAAAAAACATAAAATTGATGTCACGGGAAATTCAGCCACATAGTAGTAATATATAAATCTCTTAAAACCTAAACCTAAACATAAGGACTAAATATATAAACAAACTAACCTTACAAAAGCTAAACTTTATAAGCTAAAATCTATCTTGTGAGTTGTAGATCTTGAATGTTATACCGTGCGTTTAGGGCTTCCCTACATCCGGAGAGAGAGAGAGTTTAGAAACCAAAGAAAATCTCTCTATAGTTTAAGAAACACAATATACTAAAATCAAAGAGATAAAATTTTCAGAGGACAAAATATTATAGATAATTTAAAAGAATTTTGGTTTAATTCTTGAACACCGCAACTCCATAAAATTCATACTAATAATAATATTTTATGATAGCGCGATTAAAATTTTAATTTAATTCTTGAACACTGAATTGGAAATTGATTATATGAGTATTCAATGGTGAACAAAGTACTATGTATTAATTAATATATAAACAAAACTAACCTTACGAAAGCTGAACTTTATAAACTAAAATCTATACCGTGCATTGTAGATCTTGAATGCTTTAAGGCTTCCTACGTCTGGAGAAAGAGAGAGTTTGCAGAAACCGTGGCTTTATATTTCTTAACTTGAGAGAGGGGTAAGGTTACTAGGGTTTTGTAGATCTTGAATGCTTTAGGGCTTCCTATGTGCGGAGAAAGAGAGAGTTTGCAGAAACCGTGACTTTATATTTCTTAACTTGGAAGAGGGATAAGGTTGCTAGGGTTTTGAGGAGTTATAATTTTTATTTATTTTTTTTTTTATTTTTAAATATTGTCTTTGACGTGGAAAATTGTGGTGCCCGGCCAAAGGCTTGGTTTTATATATATATATAGATTATAGTGAATAAAGTTTATTCAGGCTCACTTTTTACTTCTCGGGTTATGTGTCACGAGTTTTATTGATTGACTTTAAAAAAAAAAAATATATATATATATATCATTTGCCTATACTAATTCTCAATTTCATATTTCTATTTGATCAATCAATTTTTCTAATTTTCATTTGTGCGGACTAATTCTCAATCTCATTCATTTCAGTCAATTTTTCTAATTTACCGAATAGTGTGTGAGTTTGCTAGTAGTGTGTGAGAGTGTCTTTTTCGGGATACTCGGGCCCAAGGATCCCGAGCATGAATGAAAAAGAAAAAGGGGATTTGGTGGAGTGGGCCTTGACTCACCGCAGCTAACTAAATGGCTGTTTAAGAATCAAGTGAATGCGAGAGAATGTTCACGACAACATACAAAAAGATGACAAACAAGGATATCGAGGAGCGCCAAAACTAACAACGCAAGTTCGAAGGAAAGATTAAACGGGATTAGCAAGACAATAAAAAAAGAAATCTTGTGGGGATCCGGGAACAATATTTCATTAAAGCATTATCTATTTGATTACAGCAAGCTTACTAGGACGTGATACAAGGTCCAATCATGCTCAAAAATTGCAGCCTTAATGGCTATTTTAGCCTTCAAAACTTGCGAAGTTTGATTCTCGTTGGATCCAAGTATGTGCCATAGTTGCTTTTACGGGATATCGGGAAGCGATGATTTGTTTTCCCTTAGTATTTTCTTTCCGCCTAAACTTTTCGATAATTTTTCTAGAGAATCTCTTCTTTCTATTGTGTTCCTTTCTTTTTTTTTTTTTTGCCTTCTTCACAACCCATCCTCTCCTTTTATAGTGGAGTTTTAAGGCGTCTGGGGACCGTTGGTTTCCTGTTTTGGTCTTTTTGCATGCCAGTATGTTCTGTCCTCATCATCTCGGTAAGTCCCCTTTTCCGTTTTCTCTCATTCTTTCCTTCTCTTGGTTCCGATTCCTTCGAAAGCTTACGGTTGGCCATCCTCTTTGGGATGTCTTTGAGGTATGCCCTTCTCGGCATCCTCACTTCGGTGTCTTTTACTTTTCCGTTTCTTTCCTATTTGGCGGAATCTGTTCGCTCTTTTGAAATCGCTTTTGTTAACATTCTTCTTCCTTGTTTTGGTTCCCCGACGCCTTTTCTATCTGTGCCATGAAGGGTCGCTTGCGTCCTTTTGTTTTTTTCTTGTTTTCTTTCTATCGATCTGTCCTGGTCTTCTTTTTCTTCGCGCTTATTGATGGTGCCCGAGGATCCTTGCGTCTTATGCTTTGCTGTGACGTTCTCTCTTTTTCTTCTTTGGTTGCTTTTCCTTTTTCGGGCTTCGGGATCCTCGGGGCCTTTTGTATAATCCCTTTGGACTTGGTCTTTTTTTCTTCCGGGCTTAACTCACTCTTTCTTGGGCTTAGCTTATTCTTTCTTGGGCTTATTTTCTTTGTGATTTTTTTAGACCTCAACATTTAGCCCCGAGCTCGTGGGTTGCACGAAGCCCACGCGTGAGTGATTTAGGTTTCCTTAGGTTTTTGTGGTATCCCTCCTTTTTCAACTTCTACTGGGTTCCCTTCCTATTTACTTGGGATCCCGGCTCTTTTTTCGCCGCTTCTAGTCACCTCTTTTTGCGTGTTGTATTCCCTCATTCTTTGTGACTTCCTCTTTATACGGGACGTGGCAGTTGGGTATTTGAGGTGAAACTCTTCTACCCACTTTCCTCGTTTCCGTTATTTCTCATTAATAACTGCTGTAATCCCTACTTCAAATTAAATTCTTTGGCAATCGCACGTCTTTTCATAAATGTTTTCCCCAATCGCTATTTGCGCCTTTATTGTAGCCGTTTCATCTTATCACCTTGCTTCTCCGGGTTTTTTTTGCTCTTTGTGTTTCTCTTTCTTTTTCTCTTCTTCTCTGTTACTACGGTCTTCCTTTTTCGCACCTTCAATCTCTTTTCTTCTCACAAAGGTCGTGTGTTTCCATGGCTTCTTCTTCTTCTCGAAAAAGGAGAGAGCGTACTCGATCCTTCCGAGGGTGAAGGTTCTTCCAGTTCTGCTCCAAGCGATTCTCATGAGGTTGTTGAGCGTCCAGCCTTCCCTCTACGGGATCCTTGGTATTCTCCCAGTTTATTTTTTTCCTCATATTTCTCATGGTGAGGCTCCTCCATCCCCTCACGTTTGGCTATTTTTCGGCCAAGCGGGTTTCGCCGGTTCCGCCTGGGTTCCCGACCCTAGAGAGATTTTTGATCTCCAGATCGAGACAAGGAATCCGAGGGGCGGTTCCTATTTTCTTTGATTTTGTGGCGGGGAAGATTCGGGGTTGGCCCATATGGGTAGACAAGGAACCGTCGATCTTGAGTTTGTGGGTCGTTTGGAGCGCGCCGGCATCCTAAAGTCGGTGGCTATTTCCGAAACCTTGAGGGTTTCGAGACGCCAAAGGGCTCGGGCATCCAGTACGTCGTTGGTGTCCTTCCCTTCATACTTTTTTCTTTTCTCTTTGGTGAATTGACGATCACCTTAGAGGATGTGGTTAATAACTTCCTCCTCCCGGTGTTTGGTGAAGAGAATCCTTTTGATATTGATCTTTTACGGTGAGGATCTCGTGGTAGAAGAGAAATTATTTGGTCATTTTGGTGGTCGCTCCGCCTCTCCGGTGGTAAGCCGGCTAGGATGGGGAGATGGGTGATGACCCTCTCTCGTGAAAAGGATAAAGAAGTGAGGTGGGCGGTTTCTGGCCTTCGGCTTAGTAAATTTTTGTTTAGTGAGTTCCTGGGGTACGGAGTTAAGTCTTCACTTTTTCCGTTGGCAATCAAATTGGCTCGGGGTACCCAATATCCTTTGGCCCCTCTGTTTTTGGGTCACGTTTATTCTCAACTGGACCAGCTTCATGGAGATGAGGCTAAGGGCGACTCTTGCTATGTGATTACTTCATCTCTTCTTTGTGCCATTCTTGATTTTCATGTGGGACCGTTCTGCAGCCTACCTTGGCTAAGTGCAGAAATTTGAAGTTTGTGAAGGACAAGTTCCAAGGATCCCCGACATAGTGAAGGGTCTTTGTGGCAATTCTCTCGATGCCTTTCCCATTATTTTCATTTGGATTAGCTTAAAAGGTGGTGGCCTCAACCTTGTGGAGTTGTTTGACCAAGCGGGGAGCTTATGTTGGAGATCCCCTCATGAGTTTGGTCCTGGCTTTTGCGTGTGATTCTGTGTTGTCTTCTTTTTTATCTTCAACAGGTAATACCTTCGACTTGCGCCGTGGTGATGAGGGCGATCGGCTTATCTTGCCGCATCAGCCCTTCCCGGCTTCCGTGCCTTCTTCAAGTGGCCCAAAGTACACTCATTATTCAAAGACAAGGGTGCTTGACGATTTGGTTTTGATCAAGACATTCCACCAGTTTTCAAGGATGTAGTGCCATCCCTTCCTTCCTTGGATCCTTTCTTGAGGTTGCGAGGCCTTTTCTTATTGGTCGCGGAGGAGCCCCGGTTTGTAGTGCCTAACTCCCGAGAGAGGAGTCTTTGCTTCAGTGGCTATACCGGTTATTGGAGAAGAGTACAAAAATCTTTTGTTGACTATGTTGGCTTTGGTACAATTCGGGAAGTCCCGAATTCTAGCCTTGTTTTCGCTCCGACGGCTAATAGAGCGTTTATCCCTTCCCTCTGCTTTGGGATTGTTTTTTGCTTTGCAAGCAAAGCAAGACCGGGGTTTGCAGAGTGGCATGCCTCTAGGGGAGGTTGGGTGACTTATGGACAGGATTTTCCCGAGGCCTGGCTGGGTGATAGTCTTATCATTGGTACCTCCTCCGGGGTGCCCATCAAAAAGGGTGCTGTGAGAGACAATTAGTCTTTATTCTTGCTAAAGGTAAGGATGTTAAGTTGAAGAAAATGAAAGTCTGCGATGTTGGCGAAAGTGCGGGGGTGTGGAGATAGGCTCGAGGCGAAAAGAAGGAAAACGGGAAATCTCAAGCACACTTGGCATCTCGGAAGGCAAGGATGTCGGGGAACCTTTAGTTTCAAGGACTCGAAAGAAGACCAAGGTAGAGTCTTCTTTTCCCCCAGGTTCTGTGATCGCTTGAGTCCATGGTTCTTTAGGATCCTCTCGGTTTGGTATCCCAGACCTCCTTTAGGACCCTCCGGGGCGTGCTCGTAGTAAGCAAAGGACTTCCGGGGAATCAGTAGAAAGAGAGAGAAGGGCAAGACTTCTTTCCTTCTTCTCTCTTTTTTTTTTTTTTTGCACTTATTTTCTATTTTTTTTGACGAGTGGTGATTTCCTTTGCGGTCCAAGCGCAAGTCCGATTATGGGAAGGGTAAGAGCCAATCTTTTGGAGATGACGTGGTACGTGTGTTCCCCTTCTTCTGTTCTTTCTGTGTTGCTAGCATTCCTGCTGTTTTTTCTTTTTTTTTAACTTAGTATTGCCTTCTCTGCTTCTCCTTCCTTTAGGTGGAGGTATCCCCTCCGTGATTTGGCAAGGCTGTGGGGGAGGAAACTATCACAGCTCTTTCTGTCATTCTTCCTGTTATGGGGGAGGAGCCCCCCCACGATGACCCCGCTGAGGAAACCGGGCAGCCGATGCGGGGTTCCCAGGACTCTCGGGATCCCAAAGCTTCTAGGATCCCATCATCTCAAAGTCCTCATCTCGCACGCACTCCTAGTCCTATCAGGATTGTGTTTCCTCAATCCTTGTCAGATAAGGATGCTTTGGGAGACACTCCTTTATCCAAACAAACAGGTAAACCTTGTTTCTTTTGAGGTGGCGTTATGTTTTACTTTCTTTTCCAGTTTCTCTTGAGTTCCTTCTTTTCCTTTTAGGTCAAACCGGTGAGAAACCCGCTCCCGGTGTTGCCTCTTCTTTAGAATCAGAGAGCTCAGAAGGTGAGTGCAAGCTGTTCCATCATGTTTTCCTTTTTCTTTTCCCCCTCCTTTTTTTTTTTTTCACATATATATGGCGAAGCCCCCCGCATCTATCCCTTCCTTTAGCCAATTTGTCATTGGTCCTTCACCTTTTCTTCAACTTGCCTTATGTTCCTTCCCGAGAATCTTCGGGAAGTCGGGAGATCGGGGAAGAAGAGGTTACGCCTCAAGAAGCTGGAACCGGTTTGTTCTTCTAAATCTGTTCTTCTTTTTCTTTTTCTTATTTCTCTTTTTTTTTTTTGAATACGTACAGGCTTTGCGGGTTACGAGCCTGTTATCCCCTGAAGGAATTGTGAGACTGTTGGAGTTGTTGACCTTCATCCGAGCAAAAGGCTGCAAGTCCTCGGGTTTCGCAAGTGGTGACATGGCGATGGGGGATGCCTCGAAGGTGGCTGCCTCGGATCTTGATTCAAAGCTTTCCTCTTTCCTGGCTCGCTTCGATCTTTTGGAATTCAACGGTCTTCCCGCCACCACTTTCATGTTTTTGGGTCTTCTTACGGCAACTTCCTGCGCTTCTCTGTTCTGTGGAGGGCTTGCTTTTTGCTAGAGAGCCTGCTCAAGAGTCACGGGGATTTTACCGGTGGCCGGGGGAGGCGTTTTTCTAGGCAATATTTTGATGGAGTTGTTGTGTCTTTGTGTTGATTTCTCTAAGGAATTCCTCTGTTGATTCGTTGTCCGAAGAAAAACACGGAATGGAGAGGGGTGGTGCTGGGGACCTTCTAGAGGCCAAGTTTAATTTGTCTTTCTTTGGATCACTTGCGTCTCATTTGGCTCATATCTTTGTTTCAAAGGCAATCGTTCAAGAGTATAGACACCGAGATAGATATTCTTTGAGGAAGCTTTGGCTCATGCTCACAAAGTTTTACAAGATTTGAAAGTCAAGCGGCGGAGGATCCTTTCTTCTTTGGCTGTTCTGCTATTTCTCCGGATGCTTCTCTCGTTGGCGGCCTCATTCCTTTTTTTTTTTTCATTTACATAAACAATTTGGGGTTGTATAAGTTTTTTTTTGGACATTGCTCTGCTCTTTGCTTTCTCTTTTGTGCTTCAAAACTGCTACTTATTTCTTAGTATGCGAATCTGCCTTTTTCCTTGGATATATATATTGTTTTTTGCTTTCTTGTGACTCTTTCTTTCCTGAGTCCTGGACCATGGTTTCCACAGGCTTCACTTTGTAAGTTCTGGTCCAGTACTTGGTGACTTATTGTGCGAAATCTCTTGAACCTGGGTACACTAGTATCCTTCTCTATGTATTATTATTTTTTTTTTTTTTGAGATACGATCCCCAGTTCATGAACTTTTGACAGTTCCCCTTTTGCCAAGTGCTAGGCTAGGTATCCTAGATATTTTCTTTTATTCGTGATCCTAGACCTATGCACTTGGAGGCTATTTTGTGGGATATCCGAAATTATTTGTGAGGTGGATCCTGGGCCATATGTAAGAGGGGTATTACATATTCTCTTTTTTTTTTCACTCGGGTATCCTTCCTTAAATTTATCCACATTTGGTCTTTGCAATAAAAAAAACTTAAACTTTGAAGAAACAGGAATTTCGTTAAAACATAATCATTTTTTTTTGGAACAAAGCAAAAGTCTTTTGGTGCAGCATTGACCACAAAGTGTCAATCTATCACATGTTCCTGAACAAAATTATCTTAGGCCGGAATTCTTGATAAAAGCTGGAAAATAAAAAGACAAAATAAAAAAAGGAACTTAGCAGATAGTGAAGTTGGTGAAAGGACCCCGAGGTAATGGGGATCCCCTTGTCCTCATGCATAATATTGCTTGAGCCATTTTCCGTTTATGGGTTCGTCAGACTGTCCCATCTTCTTTGGCAAGGTAATAATATCCACTTTCATGAGTTTGTATTGATGATGTAGGGTCCTTCCCATTTTGGGGTGAACTTGGAAGGCCCTGGCGGAGTTCCTCCTCACGTGCTCCGCCATCCTTAGCACTAGTTGCCCTTTGGTGAACACTCTTGGGCGTCTTGCTTGTGCATATGCTCGGTCATTCTTTTGCTGGTATCTTTGGCTCCTTTTCTTGGCAGTTCTCTTTCTTCTTCTACTCCTTCCAGATCTACTAATCTCTTTTCGGTGCTTGCGTATTCACTTTCTCCCTGACTTTCCTCGAGAACCACCCTTAGTGTAGGAATGATTAACTCCACAGGACTGATGGCCTCTGTTCCATAAACCAGGGAGAATGGGGAGAATCATGTGGCTGTCTTTACTGAGCTTCTACATGCCCAAAGTACATCTGTCGGATGGTCACTCCATTTTCCTCCATACTCATACTTCATTTTCTTGAGAATTTTTAATATTACTCTATTAGTAGCTTGAGCTTGGCCGTTTCCTTGTGGGTAGTATGGGGTAGATCTTCTATGCTTGATGTGGTATGCTTGAGCTAATCCCTTCACATCTTTGTTTATGAATGGGGTTCCATTGTGTTGATAAGTCTTAGGGATCCCGAATCTTGTAATGATGTGGTCTCGAATGAAATTTGCTACAGCTGCTCCAGTAGCTTTTTTTCAAAGGGATGGCCTCTACCCATTTTGTAAAGTACTTCGTGGCTGCCAAGATCCATATATAACCATTGGATGGAGGGTTTATGGGCCCTATGAGATCGAGCCCCCAAGTATGAAAAGGCCATGGTGTCGTCATATCCTGTAGGACATTTGGGTGAGTGTGAATCGCATCTCCTAGGACTTGGCAAGCATGACATGTTCGACCAGCTCCTCGAGTCTCTTTTCATCGTTGGCCGATAATACCCCAACAACGATCGCGCTTGTGCAGCCTTCTCTTTCTGGGTGACTTCCGCAATCTCTAGAGTGCACCTCTCGACTACTTCTACGGCTTCCTTTGGTCCCAGGCACTGAGGGGATCCCCGTGGTATCCTTTTTTGAACAAAATATCATTACGCAAGAAATACCGCACACGCTAGTTTCTTGAGCTTATGGGCCAGCTCCTTGTCGGTTGGCGGGATACCCTGAGCAGGTATCCTATGAAAGGAACCCGCCAATCTTCTCAGTAACAAACACAGCGTAGCTTTCTTCTTTATCGTTTGCCAAACGACATTCTTTACATTTCCCAGATGATTTCTTTGCTTCCTTGTCCATGTACGGCGGTAATACCCCATGCGTTGCATCCTCCTCTGTATAGGCTGACTTTTTCTCGCAACTCCACATGTTTGGGCGTGTAATTCTTCTAATTTCAACTTTCCTTCCTTCTCGGTGATACATCCGGACAGTATTCCTCCTGGCAGTCTTCTCGTACAATTCTCCTTCTATCCGAGTGTAATCCATTAGCTCTTTGATGTTCCCTCTAGGGTTTACCTCTTTCATCCTTTCTTTGACTTCGTCCCTCCAGTCCCCTTTGTTTGGATTCCCACAGGTACATCCCTTGGAGGATCCTCACAATAGAATGTTCCTGCCTTCCTATTTTTATCGGTGTATCTCTCCCATCAAATGGTATTTGGGATCACAGGGTGGCGAGAGCATCTGCGAATCTGTTTTCGCTTCTTTGAGTGTATTCTATGCTGAAGGTTTGAAACTCCATTTCCAGTCTTTGTGCCCAAGTCCTGTAGGCTGCTAAGCTTTGTTCCCGTAATGCAAAGTCACCTTTCACTTGGGAGACTACAAGATTAGAATCTCCCAGCACTCTCATGTGTTTTTCTCCTATGCTAAGTGCTATAGCCAACCCGGTCAAGTATGCCTCATACTCATTTGCATTATTAGAACACGAGAAACCAAGCTTAAAAGACAGGGGCATGACATCCCCATTTTCACGACTTAGCACAATTCCTACCCCATTTGAAGTTCTTTGTGGTGACCCGTCGAACCTCATGGTCCATTTCTTCCCAGGATCTCCATCATTGCTACCTCACCAGGGATTTCTTCGCTCAATGAGGCCTTCTTCCTTCCCGGGAATTGGGCTAGCAAATCTGCTATGGCCTGGCTCTTCACACCTTGGGAGTTCTTGTGCCTATATCATATTGTGAGAGCAACACTAGCCATTGTGCCATCCTTCCCGTGAGAAGGGGCTGGTGCGAGAGTGCTTTTATGGGGTGGGACTTGGTTACCAAGAGGATTTGGTGAGCGAGAAGTACCTCTTCAATCTTTGGGATGCATAAACGATTACTAGGCGGGCTTTCTCTATTCTGGGGGTACCTGGTTTCGGTATCCTTGACTATTCGCTTACATAGTATATGGGCTGCTCATTTCCTTGGTCATCTTCTTGTGCCAACAAAGCTCCTATTGCTCGAGAGTTTGATGCTAAGTATAGCAAAGAGGTCGCCCACGCATCTTGGTGCCTGGAGGGTGGGCAAATGGTTCATAATGCCCTGAATTCTTTGAAAAGCTTCCTGCTGCTCCGTTCCCCCAGTGTGAATTCATTTCCCTTTTTCAGTAATTTCGATAAACTGCCGTAGGCGAGGCTAAACCAGGCACAAACCTCGATATAGGAAACCCTTCCCGGGAAGCTTTTGAGTTCTCTAACAAGTAGTTGGTCTTCTCATCGTGGCAATGGCTGTGGCCTTGGCTGGATCCACGCTTATGCCTTTGTGATGTACCAGGAACCCAAGGAACTTTCCAGCGAGACACTCCAAAGGCGCACTTCATGGGGTTCATACGTAACTTGTATTTCTGCATCTTTCAAAGACTTGCTCAAGTACTTGGAAGTGTCCTTCAGTTTTTGACTTGACCACAATATCGTCTACATAATCTTCCATCTCCTCATGCATCATGTCATGGAAAATGGCTGTCATGGTCCGTTGATACGTAGCCCCGCATTTTTGAGGCCGAAGGGCATTACGAGTGTAGTAAAAATTTCCAATCGGAGTTTCGAATCTTTGTCTTCTCTGCATCTTTGGCTGCCATGCAGATTTGGTTGTATCCTTTGTACTCATCCATAAATGAGAACATTGAGTTTCCTGCATTTGAATCTACAAGAAGGTCGATATTGGGCAAGGGAACTCATCTTTAGGACATGCCTTGTTCAGGTTGCAAAAGTCTACACAACAAATGATTTGACCATTTTTCTTCTTCACAGGTACAATGTTGGAAAGCCATTTTGGGTGTTGGATGGGTTTGATAAAACCATTGTTAGTAATTTCTTGACTTCTTGGACTATTTGAGCTTCTACCTCGGTGTGGAAGACCCTGGCTGGTTGGACTCATGGCCTCACCCCGGTTCCACATTAAGAGAGTGGACTACCAACTCCGGGTCTAGACCAGGCATCTCATCATAAGTCCATGCAAACACATCTCGGTATTTTTGAAGTAAGGTTACCAGTTGTTCTCTTTCTTGAGCCACCAATTGATTGCTAATGAAAACAGGTTTAGGGATCCCGATTCATTCCCAGGTCTACTTCCTTGATTCTTCCTCGGGCTGAATCGGGCCTCCTTAATCTGGTTCTTTCGGGATTTCTTCTTGGGCCATCATGCGGCTTGGTGGTCCGGGACCTTCCCGCACAATGCATTCGGGTCCTGCGCACCTTCACAAACGATAAATTAACCTTCCCCAGATTCCCGCACCACCACACATTCTCGGGATCTGAAGAGCTGGGCTCCCTCTTTTGTCTTTTTCTTTCTAAAAGGTTTTCGAGGTCACGGGTGCCCCTTCCTCCTTCTTCTTCTTCTAGGATAGGTGCCCCTGGGGTCCCCGGGGTGGGGTTCTCATCATCCGGCTCCAACTCATCATAAAACATCGTTTCGCAAAGTTCACTTCTCCCCTGGCTGAAAGGATTATGATTGGCGAGGATCATATGGGCCTCCCATTCAGTCTCCCTTTAATGCATTGATGGAATGTGGATGGAATAAGGCGATGTTTGTGAAGCCACGGGCGTCCCAACGAAGACGTGATAAGAAACTTCTGCATTAATCACATGAAATCTTGTCAAAGCTACTATTGGCCCTACCCTTAGGGCTAGCTGCATGTATCCTTCATTTGCTTCCACCGATCTTCCAAATCCTGTTATCTCCATAGGGGTCCCTAGGATCCTTTCATCGCCTAAGCCAACGACTTCCGGGTACTCACGGCTATGAGGTTGAGTGATGCCCCTGTATCCACCAAAGTGCCCTTCGACTTGAACGCCGTTTATGGTGGCCATTAGATAAAGGGGTCTACGGTGGTCCGGGTGCTCAATCTCCATGTCCTCATCGGTGAAAGTTATTGCATTGGTTGTCTCCGGAAAGCTCGACTAGCATGTGACTCATTTGTAAAACATTCCATCCCTGAATCTCTTGCTATACTCATGAGAGATTCTGTGGCCACTCTTCTTGCTTCGGTCCGAATCCTAATTGATTGAATAGTGACTGAACTTAGAATTCTTCCGGAGAGTCTTGATGTACTCGGTGGAAGGATCCTTGATTCTCCCGCCTCTGCTTTGGGTTCCCATGTATTACTACTACTACCACCCCTTTTCCTTTGTGGTTAGGTAAGGGGTTCCTCTGCACTTCCGGTTCCTTCCGGGTGAGCTCCGGGGTTCCTTCTCTCAACTTTTTGTGGAATAGTCTGCGAAGGGTCCAGCAGTCTTTAGTGGAGTGCTTCACATAGTTATGGATCCTGCAAAATAAAGGATTCTTCCTTTCTTCTTCGGTTGGTGGCCTGGACACGGTGAATGGCCCGACAACCCCATCTCCAATCCATTTGTCTAGGACATGGCTTAACTCCTCGGTGTGCATGGGATCACTGGTGGTTCTTCAAACACCTTCCCATCCGGTCTTTTCCTTTTTCTCCTGTTGATCTTTGTCATAGCTTGGGATGCGAGCAGCCTTTTGGTTCTCATGGTTTGCGCCGTCCTTACGGTTCTTTGCAGAGATCAGCAAACCGTGTGATACATAAATTTTCAAGGTTGAGCCTCGTAATCAAAAGCATGTTGGCTATGCAGGTTTCCACGAGCTCCTTTTCTTCATGGTCTCCATAGCGGTCTAGGGACACATCTTGAATCTTTTAATGAATTGAACAGGATCTTCTCGGTCTCTCGCCTCACCATTTGCAGATTCTCGGAAAGTGATTTTGTCTTCACCAGGGTAATATTTGGCGCAGAATTTTTCCATCATTTCATCCCAGGTCTTGATGGACCGGGTCTCGGCGTGGTGTACCAAGTGTATGCCCTATCCACTAAGGATTTGGTAAATTCCCTCGGACATAATTCTTTGTCTCTGCATAGGGGCCCATAGTGTGGACAAACCTGCTCACATGTTCCACGGCACTTCCATTCCTCCCATCGAAAGGATGGAACTTTGGGGGTTCGTATCCCTTAGGATATGGTTTGCCAAGAAGTTCGGAGGGAACGGGGATCCCGAGAAAATTGCTTAGGGGCCCCTGAAAGTTTTTCCCTTTCTTGCTCCGGGGAGGGCATTGACGCGTGCCCGGTGTTAAGAAATGCGAGGATTGGCTCTTCCTCCCACTGCTGACCCTCCTTCCTGGTTGTGTCCCCTCTTGGTGGCCGAGAGGGGGAATGTTGTCTCTCGACTTCTGTGTCCCGCCTTCTTTGAGAAGGCGAACTTCTTGCTCCAAATCCTTTAACATTGTTGTCATTCGGCCATCAGTGTCCGGTTCTTGTCTCGCGTGTCTTTGTTCGACACAACCTCTGTTCTACCAAGGGTATCCCACCTCCTTGCCACGGAGACTTCCTCGTTTTTTCTCCTACAGGCTCGGAGGCCGTAGGTGGCACGTTAGTTCCTTTCTTTGTTTCTTTGTCTTGGAGGCATCCTCTGCGAAGGGGTTGTCTCTTCCTTCTTCTTTGCTTGAGTCCCCGGTGAAGTCACCAAAATGTGAGAGTGTCTTTTTCGGGATACTCAGGCCCAAGGATCCCGAGCACGAATGAAAAAGAAAAAGGGGATTTGGTGGACTGGGCCTTGACTCACCATGACTAAATGGCTGTTTAAGAATCAAGTGAATGCAGAGAATGTTCCCGACAACATACAAAAAGATGACAAACAAGGATATCGAGGAGCGCCAAAACTAACAACGCAAGTTCGGAAGGAAAGATTAAACGGGATTAGCAAGACAATAAAAAAGAAGTCTTGTAGGGATCACGGGAACAATATTTCATTAAAGCATTATCTATTTGATTACTGACAAGCTTACTAGGACGTGATACAAGGTCCAATCAAGCTCAAAAATTGCAGCCTTAAATGGCTATTTCAGCCTTCAAAACTTGCGAAGTTTGATTCTCGTTGGATCCGAGTATGTGCCATAGTTGCTTTTTTACGAGGATATCGGGAAGCGATATTTGTTTTCCTTAGTATTTTCTTTTCTGTCTAAACTTTCCGATAATTTTTCTAGAGAATCTCTTCTTTCTATTGTGTTCCTTTCTTTTTTTTTTTGCCTTCTTCACAACCCATCCTCTCCTTTTATAGTGGAGTTTTTCAAGGCGTCTGGGGACCGTTGGTTCCCCTGTTTTGGTCTTTTTGCGCAGAGCAGTAGTATGTTCTGTCCTCATCATCTCGGTAAGTCCCCTTTTCCGTTTTCTCTCATTCTTTCCTTCTCTTGGTTCCGATTCCTTGAAAGCTTCCGGTTGGCCATCCTCTTTGGGATGTCTTTGAGGTATGCCCTTCTCGGCATCCTCACTCGATATCTTTTACTTTTCCGTTTCTTTCCTATTTGGGCGGAATCTGTTCGCTCTTTTGAAATCGCTTTTGTTAACATTCTTCTTCCTTGTTTTGGTTCCCCGACGCCTTTTTCTGTCATGCGTGCCATGAAGGGTCGCTTGCGTCCTTTTGTTTTTTTCTTGTTTTCTTTTCTATCGATCTGTCCTGGTCTTCTTTTTCTTCGCGCTTATTGATGGTGCCCGAGGATCCTTGCGTCTTATGCTTTCTTTGTGACGTTCTCTCTTTTTCTTCTTTGGTTGCTTTTCCTTTTCGGGCTTCGGGATCCTCGGGGCCTTTTGTATAATCCCTTTGGACTTGGTCTTTTTTTCTTCTGGGCTTAACTCACTCTTTCTTGGGCTTAGCTTATTCTTTCTTGGGCTTATTTTACTGTGATTTTTTTTTAGACCTCAACATAGTGCTTAGTTGGAATTGTGGCTGACTATTCTCTTAGAATTAGACCCAGCAAAATTGGACTCAAACTTGTTAACATGTATTCGATTCATAGGAAAAACAATCAATCTATACACGGCCCATTTTTAAAGAAAGGATTTTATAAAAACATGCTTATATATATTTTTATTTGAAAGTAATATGTAAAATTGGGTGGGTTCGAGTTAACTAAACTGGTAAAATCTTTGATTATTATATAGGAGATCTAGGGTTTAATCTCCATCTACACCAAAACTGATTGGTGTCTTGGTCTGATAATAAAGAGTTATTATCAGGAACAGATGTCATAGGTTGAAACTCTCTCTTAGAAAAAAAAAATGTAAAGTTGGATGTTCTCTTGGTAGAAAGAGAATTACAATTGGCCTTTTGAATTCTCTTTAATAGCATGATATCTATTAAGTATTCCTATAGTCATAGTTATTTATGAATTAGCTTTTAGTATTGGTCTCCTTCTCCAAAAAAAAAAAAAAGAAAAAGAAAGCTTTTAGTATTGGTCCATGACATTTACTATTTATGGTGATGATATCTAATTATGGTCCATGACATTTACTATTTTTTTTTATTCTTTTGTTTATAATGATAAATTGATATTATCATTAGTGAATTATAGGGTACATAAACTTAAGAATTTATATATTATCTAAATTTCATGTTTGAATATTTGTTGTTCGTTCTTCCATTGGTATTAAAATGTAGACAAAGATAATATGGTCATATTATTATTATTATTTTTTCCGTGCATGTGATAAAATACGGGTCAACATATAACTTAATTCATTCTCAAAAAACATATAACTTAATTGACTTGACATACCTGCAACCCATTTAAAATTACCTTTTTTTTTTTTTTTTTTAACCTAAACCCAATCTGTCCCATAAACCAACCCAACCGGTTTTCCAAGTCAAACTACTAGAATAAAAAATGTATTGTTTTGTTGGGGTAGTCCATTTTATTTGCTTTAATTTGGCTATGCATTCTTATGTTGTCAGCCATGCTTAGTCACTTATAATTTGTGCTAATTATTAGATTAATCTGAAATTGTATAATTCGTAATTTAAAACTTGGGGTCTAAATCAATACCTAGATTGGATTAAGCTTATCTCACAATTGGTATTATAGTATGGTGTGACAGTTTTTAGACCCCTTAAAACAATTGATTAAACCTAATTAATTAGCCAAGTTGTTACTTAGTCCAATTTCAAGTCTAGGTTATCACAATCAAACAATCATATCATGCATAGCAGCGGAAAATAAATAAGACAATGATATGATCACCCAGAAAAACCAAACCGGTAAAAAAACTGGGGAGGATTTGACCTAGCTATCCTCAAGGTAAACTTGAATCCACTATCGAAAGAATCGAAGTTCATACAAAATGACTTACAAGCACCTCTGCTCGACTTCCTAATGCTACCAACTAGTAGAAACTTCGACACGACCACGTGCAAGCTCCGAATCCACGGACTCCTTCTTTCTTGGATTCCCACCAGCTACAAGCACCCCCGCTTGTGTATTCTTTAAGCTTTAATGGCAGCAATTGTTTTGATCATCAAGGTTTAGAGAATATCTCCTCCTTGAAAACCCTAAGTTTGTGTAAAGGAAAGCTCCTCTAGATCTCACAAGAGATTTACACAAACCGCAATATGAGCAACACTAAAACGTGGCTAGGGTTTGCCTTTTATACTTAGGACAATAAGAAACCCTAAAAACGTTTTAAAACAACTAGGGCTGAGTTGGATGAATCTGCAGAAAAGCAATCTGCCCGATGTTCGATTGGTCGAGCCTAAGCTTCGATCGATCGAGCCAGGCCGAAAGCCACACCGCCGCTTTACACTCGATTCCAACTTTACATTGACATACAACTTTGAGCTAGCTTTAAACACTTCTAAACACATTGTTTTGATCATGGTTTGCCAACAATACAAATTAGAGTTCTAAATACATAAAGTCCTAAACTTTAGAACCTAACAAACTCCCCCTTTGGCAATCCGTGACAAAACACAACATAGAAACTCAAAGTTTACAAATGAAAAGCCCTTTACAAAATAATGCTCATAAACAAAAAATTCAATCCTAACTATTGTCCATCATTTGCAAGTGTAGACAAGAACTCAATTGAATCAACCTGTATATTTCCTGAAACACTAAACAAAATGCATAACCGTATGTGTGGAAATAATACAAGTAAACAAAATAACTTCTTGATTTCAAACAACACACAAATAAAGACATATATCAATGAATAACTCATAAATATAAATCAATAAGCAGTTTGAAACAAGAAAAAAAAAAAGTACTAACAAAAACATAAAACTCCCCCTAACATGAATATCCATCAAAAAACAAGGAAAGAGCTAAAAAAGTTAAGTACACAGTGAAGTACCTAGATACAATCTAAAAACTCCACAAGCTCCAACCAAAAACAGAAAACTCCCCTTGAAAGCAAACTCTACAAGTACTCCCCCTTTTTGTGACGGAATGCTAAAGGGCACACAAGATATCCATCATCAAAAGGGAGGTCGTCTAAACTGCGCCAACTCCGCACGCAAGGCACGTATCTCATCAAGCACGTCCACCAAAATCTGTCCTTGAGCCGCCTAAACGGTTAAGACATGATCCAACGTACGACGAATGTCTGAATCATCCGTAGCGATCGGTGGAGGAACAAAGCGACATCAACATCGCAGCAGATGCACGAAGGCTCAACAGCATCTGTACATGTAGAAGAGGGAGGAGGGGGAACACTACTAGACGACGCACCTCTAGGACGAGAAGGAGAACCCTTCAACTGAGCAGCCCTACGACGAAGAAAGGTGGCACCTATAGGAGCTATCACATGAACAGGCTCACCTGACGGAAAACCATCTAACCCCAAATAGAGCAGAATCCTATGAATGAAAATAGGATGAATCGGCGCATGCCCTACGGCAGAACTCCTATGAACCTCGTTCAAAGAACGAAGGAACAGCTAGACTCAAAATTAGCCCTAATGGCCGGATCAAGCGCATCTAACACAACAGCTCGCTCGGACCGGATCTTACGCCTACGGATCAAGGTGTCATAGGCTTCTCTACACTTATCATTCTTAAACAGCTCTACTCTAGGTGGAGACTCGGAGGAAGTGGAAGTGGTTCTATTAGCTCTAATTTTCCTAGGCATGGTGCTAAGATAAGGATCAAAACACAGAGCGAAAGAACAAAACCACAAAACAAAAACCAAGGGCAGACTGCAAGTTAGCACAAAAAACAAAAAAAAAAAAAAAAATCTATGTGATGCATGAACAAGTTTAAATGTCATGATGCATGTGCTAGTGCAGTGAATCAAGTCAAGAAGGTTCAAATTACAAAATTGGCTTGACATATTTTAACACAAAAACTCCAAAATAAAGAAACCACTTGATCAATTTTTTAAAAAAATTGACGAATTGATCATTGCACATGATAGAATAACAATAATAATGGCCAATTACATCAATTGGAGAAGCCAATTTCATCAATTTAAACCTAATTTGACAAAATCCCCAATTCGGATCAAATTCAAAACCTAGAATTTTCAATTTTTCAAAAACCATCAAATTGATCAAACTAAATCATAGGGAACATCAATATAACATCATGGCATAAAAACCCATTGATCAATTACACAAGAATTGGCTTGAATCATCAAAAACCCCAATAATTTTGAAAGTGCGAAAATACCCATGAGAATGCATGAAAAATGCATGAAATCAAGAAATAAACTTGAAAAGGATGGGCAAAAGGGTCTTACCGGCTTCTAAAGACAAAAACCCAGCAAGAATCTTGAAGGAAAACGACAAAAATTGATGGTGGAGCCAAGTGCCAACGCGGAGAGAGAGAGGAACTTTTAAAAAGTTTGAATAGTGACTTTGAAAAAGTCCTATTCGCCTTTTTAAAAACCAGAAACACGAGTTTCGATCGGTCAGTAAATCATCCTCGACCGGTCGAAACAGACAGAACTCCCTTTCAAAAAAATTAAATTTTTTAAAATTTCGATCGGTCGAAAAACAGGATGGACCGATCGAATCAGGCAGAGGCTCACCAAAATTTTTTACGGAAAAACACAATTTTTGAAAAACAAAAGATTTGACTCAAAGCATTAAAATTTAAGACCAAAAATGCATGAGTATGAGATGATATGTTTTTCCAAACAAGAATTTTAAACCCAATATTCCCAAGAACAAAATTTTGCATTCTCCACAAATTTTCAGGTAACAAATTTAGTTTGCACATAATTCAAAGTGATTGCAAAAACTTGGTTGGTCGGACCATAAACACTCACAATAACATGTACAATGTTTAGCAACGAGTAACTCGTGTAGTGTGTGCGACTAGCAAAGACATGAGATACATGTGAGGTGATATGTGAATAGCAATCAATCACAAAGTCTACAAAATTCATCACAAAGAATTTAAAAGAGACTATCACCTAAAAAGTTACATCATATAACTCCCACATCTCCTAGATCATAAGCTTGCAATCATGTAAGTTTCTTGTATTTATGCCTCATAATATACATTCCAATTTTAAGTTTAAGTGAGTTTGGCATCAAGCCTAATAGTACACACCAATTAGATTTTAAGAATTAAGCACTTTTACCGAGGCTTCACCTTATGTTCTTTTTGTGCATGTGCTTCACTTTCTCGAGCACAAAATCTTATGATATGCACTAAGGTGTTCATGATTGGCTAGTGAACAGTGGTGAGATGGTTATTTATGCATTTCTCTACAAGTTCAAGTCCAACATTTAAAAACATGTGACTTCAAGATTAAGACATAGTAATCAAAAACCATACACATCTTTCCCACACAACATGCACTACAAATCTTCAACTAGTAGAGTGCAATAATTAAGCTCATCAAAGCTAAACAAGATACAAAAACACATGTTATGTGAAAATAAAATGACCAACCTTGTTCTCAAAGACCAAGAAGAATAGTGCAAAAACAAAATGTGCTTCCTTTTCCCCTTTTTTTTAGTTTTTTTTTTATATATTTTTTTTTATTTTAATACAAATAAAAACACCTAGAATGAAATGCATGAATGTTATGCAATGCAAATCCTAGAGACAAAAAAAAAAAAAAACCAAATAACAATGGTCACAAAGGGTATAGCAATGAAGCACAAGGACCATGTTAGAAAGACTTAGTTAGGACAAGTCTTTTGCATCCAAAACTTTTTAGATGCACCACGAGCATTGGAGTTCTTATTCACTTGAGAATGATTTCCAACTCCAGGATTAGAATAAAGGTTTAAAGCCTTTACCAAATCACTAATAAGTACCATAGGATCAAGTGCTTGAGGCACAGGTACTTTTGGTTTGTTTGCTCTCTTTGCAGCTTGCGACTTGTAGCAATTTGGACGTATGTGTCTAGTCTTTCCACAAAAATGACAAACCCATGCAGGTTTATCATGTGTCTTGTCCTTAGATAGGGTAGGCTTCTTAGGCTTAGACTCTTTCAGATCAACCCTAATCCTCCTAGATGATGAACCTTCTAAAGGTTTAGCAACCTCACTCACAGGGGGTTTGACAGTTTCACTCACTATCTCACTCGCAGAAGGTTCGGAAGAAGAAGATGAAGGAACAAACTTAGTGGAATGGGGAGCGGATACACAGATGCTATCAACATAACCTAAACCAGTTTTATCAGAAAATGACTTTTGAACACTCAGCATTTGATCAAGTTTAGAACTAGTAGATCTAGCAACAGATAAATCAAGTTCTAAAGATTTAACTTTATCAAGCAACAACATGTTTTCAGTTTTCACATTGTTCAAAAGGTCATTAGCATCAAATAATTTAACAAGCAAATTTTTCTTTTCAAGCTCAAGAGATTCAATTTTCTTTAGGCCAAGTTCAACATTCATAGCATCCTTTGCAGCAACTTTGCAAAGTTTGTTATAGGCCTTTTGAAGATCTACATCTTCAGAGAGTTCCCCATCGAAGGGTTCTCTTCAAGATATGCTCTCATCAACTACAGCGATAGTGAGTGAAAGCAATGAAGTTTCCATCCTCATCACAATCAGAATCATGATCGAAACTTCACCATCACTAAGGGTTACAGACCATAACCTTACCCATAAACTTCAAATAGGTTGGACATTCTGATTTCAAGTGTTCATACCCTTGACATCCAAAACATTAAGAGCCCAAAGAATTATTGGAAGATTGACCTACTCTTTCTCTAGGTTTATCATTGTTATTAACCTTAGTGGGATCATACTTCCTAAAATTTCTAGGTTCAGCAGTGTTTATGCCTTTTGCCTTTCTATTGTTATTCCTGAGAAAATTTCTAAAATTCTTGGCAAGATAGGCAATCAGAGTGAAGAGAGCTCATCATCAAATCCACCATCATCAACATCATCAACTGACTTAAGAGCCATTGATTTGGATTTGGAAGTTTTGGGTAGATCCAACTTATAGGATTGAAGAGATCCTACAAGCTCATCAACAGGGATGGAGTCCACATCCTTGCTTTCAATAATGGCAGTCACTTTGGGTCTAAAGTCTTGAGTCAAAGATCTAAGAATCTTCCTAACAATTTTAGGTTGATCATAGATTTCACCCAAGTTAAAAGCAGAATTAACAATATCATTCAGTTTAGCATAGAATTCATCAAAAGAGTCATCATCAGACATCCTAATGCTTTCAAATTTAGAAGTCAATTGCTGAAATTTATTTATTTTGATGACCTTTGTGCCTTCATGCACAGTCTGAAGGATATTCCAAGCAAGATGAGCGATATCAACATTCGAGAATCTCTTAAATTCCTCCATAGAAACAGCATTAAAAATCACATTCATAGCCTTGCTATTAAACGAAGTCGCTTCTTTTCGAGAAGTTTCCCACTCACTAACAGGAGTAGTGGGCTTCTCCCATCCGTATTCAACGGAATTCCACACCCTCTCATCAATGGATTTCGGAAGGCTTTCATCCTTACTTTCCAAGAAGCATAATTATTCCCATCAAAGTGAGGAGGAATAACTAAAGAGTGTCAGTGTTCCATGACAACAGGGGTCAAGGATCAGCTCAAAGATCAAAGGATCAAAAACACAAGAGCTACCCGCTCTGATACCACTTGACAGTTTTTAGACCCCTTAAAACAATTGATTAAACCTAATTAATTAGCCAAGTTGTTACTTAGTCCAATTTCAAGTCTAGGTTATCACAATCAAACAATCATATCATGCATAGCGTGAGAAAATAAATAGGACAATGATATGATCACCCAGGAAACCAAATCGGTAAAAACCTGGGGAGGATTTGACCTAGCTATCCTCAAGGTAAACTTGAATCCACTATCAGAAAGAATCGAAGTTCATACAAAAGGACTTACAAGCACCCCCGCTCGACTTCCTAATGCTACCAACTAGTAGAACTTATCGACACGACCACGTGCAAGCTCCGAATCCACGGACTCCTTCTTTCTTGGATTCCCATCGCGACAAGCACCCCGCTTGTGTATTCTTTAAGCTTTAATGGCAAAGAACTGTTTTGATCATCAAGGTTTAGAGAATATCTCCTCCTTGAAAACCCTAAGTTTGTGTAAAGGAAAGCTCCTCTAGATCTCACAAGAGATTTACACAAACCGCAATATGAGCAACACTAAAACGTGGCTAGGGTTTTCCTTTTATACTTAGGACAATAAGAAACCCTAAAAACGTTTTAAAACAACTAGGGCTGAGTTGGACGAATCTGCGGAAAAGCAATCTGCCCGACGTTCGATCGGTCGAGCCTAAGCTTCGATCGATCGAGCCAGGCCGAAAGCCACACCGCTTCTACGCTTTACACTCGATTCCAACTTTACATTGACATACAACTTTGAGCTAGCTTTAAACACTTCTAAATACATTGTTTTGATCATGGTTTGCCAACAATACAAATTAGAGTTCTAAATACATAAAGTCCTAAACTTTAGAACCTAACATGGTGCACTATTTTTGTGGATTAAATTCTTTAGTGTGATCCTTGAGCTCTTATTTGCCATCTTTGTATGCTTCTTTTTAAACTTTATATCTCACAAACACAGGGTATAGTTTCACCGTATAATAATTGCTTGAAATCTAAATCCGAAAATAATAATCATACTCTCACACAATTTATAAACTTTTTACATCAATTGTTCTTTTTTAAAAATGCGTACATAATTAAGGGCATCAATTGTAAATATTGGGTAAAAAAGGGTGTGTGAAAGATCATTTACCAATTTTCAGATGCAATCACGTAACTGTATTAATGTCACGTAGAAGTCTCGGACATGTTATAACTTAATTAACTGGTTATGTAGGCTTGTTAGAATCTTCTAGAACACCCATTTGGATAAAAGATTGATTTGGAGTGGGAGTCATCAACATTAATTTACTAGAATACTAATTTCATTATAATACTGATTTAGTCAATTACAATGAAATTCCCAATTTTCTTTATTCATTTGTAAAAAGAGCAAAAGAGACTCGTGCATCCAACTCACCAAGCGATTATCAAGGTTTGTCAATTCTTTCTCTCTATTATGTGTTTTGTAATCGATTTCAAAAGCCCTAGTCTTATGAGATTATGGCCTTAGTTGCTCGTTCCCTAGTGTGTTTCTTTTTTCTTAGTCGGTCTCTACGGTTTAATTTCTTTCTTTTTTTGGACAAGACCCTAATGTTTAATTTCTAGTAAAACACACTCATGATGTAATTCGTCGATAATAAAATAGGGTAAAAGGGGGGTGAGCATAGTAACTTTCTGGCATTATTATGATATTATCATACTCGTTGGGTCTCTCAACCTTACGAATATATTATGCACACATGAATATATGTTTGTATGTCTTTTTATGAATCAAATTTATTTCTTCATTTTGAGTTCTTTTTGTTAAATATGTATATTTTTTAAATTCATAAAATTTTTCCTTCTTTTAGAGATAGTTGTGGAACATAAATAACGTTTCTTTAATGTTTAATATTTGTTTTTTCGGTTCCATGTTTTGAATAATAATAATAATAATAAGAAGAAGAAGAAGAAGAAGAAGGATTACTATTAATAATAATAATGATGATGATCAGTGGCGGCGCCACGTTCAGGCCAGGGTGTTCCCAGGAACACCCTGACCTGAAAAAAAAAAATTATATACAATAATTAAAAAATATATATTTGTTTACCCTTAAAAAAAAATTAGGAACACTCTGAACCAAAATTAGGAACACCCTCAACCAAAAATGGATTCCGGGCTGAAACAAAAACTCTTGATTTCCCATACAAAATAATGAAAATATAAAACTATAATCCAAACAAAGCAGATACAGATTAGTAACGGAGGTTGAGGAGACGTTGTACTGGGTAGAGGTAGCTTGAGAGGGGAGCATGGAGGTGCTATTAGGGATGAACGATGCTTGTTGAAAGAAGCAAGGTGGCGGTATAAAACGATGCTTAAAGAGAACATCGAGAGAGAAGAAAAATTGTGACTAAGAAATAAGGACGAAGAAAAAAAAGAAGAAAGAAAAGAGGAAAGTAGATCTGAAGAAAAATCTAGAAGAGACGGGGTATGTAAAGCACGTGTAAAGGAGGGTTAAAGCTAAAATGACACATAAGTTAAAATAAAAAAATTAAAAATTAAAAAAAAAAAAAAAAAAAAGCCTTGGAGGTTTTTGGATCTATAGGTCCATTGCTTTCTCTGGGCTGTTCTGTGCTTGTAAAGCTCCTGGCCTAGGTTTCTTTTTGTTTTTTCTTTTGTTTATTTATTTTTTTTCTGATTAATATACTTCTATTATTTCAGTCAAAAAAATAAAGACATGACGGAGAAAACAAAGGAAAAGGGAAAAAAAGCTATTAAAAATTAAATTAAATTAAAGGATGGGCCTTGGTTTATGGTTTGGGTTTTGACATGGGTATAATTTAAGGCTTGGGTTTATCACTTGATTGGCTCACTCGACCCTTAATTACATTATACATATTAATTATACAAATAACAAATTATAGAAGACAATTAATAAACAAATTAAACAACTAAATTATGTTAGGCTAAACAATAATAAAGCATTACATTATAAAAGGCAAACAAATTAAATTATGTTAGGCTAAATAATAATTAATAATTTTATAATTAATGAAACAACAATATAACAAATTATAGTTTATAAAAGATAAACAAATTAATGAAATAACTAAATAACAATAATTAATAATTTTATTAATATTTTAAATGAACTTATAGTTTATTGTTTATTCTTTTGCTAGAATTATGGACAAATATTTGATAAGAAAACCACGTAGAAAGCAATTATAAACTTTATATATTTGCGTGTTTTTTTATTGTTATTGTTGTCAATATACAAAATTTTCTTTTTATTAGATTGTGTAATTTATACTTATTGAGGAACATCCTAAAAAAATTCTGAAGCCGCCACCGATGATGATGATATTTATTGTGTTTTGTTGCAAACTATAGAATTTGAATAGAATATTGAATCCATCCATGCTAAGATTTCTGGTGCCAATATTCATTAAAAAAAAAGAAAAAGAAAGGATTTCTTTTGGAAAATTGGTCTCCTATTCATCAAGTAGTATATTTATTTTGTTTTGTTTGAACTTTAAAGTGTTGACTGTTAAGGGTGTAGCTAGCCTTGATATATATAATTTTACAAGCCAAAATTGATATATATTGTCATGGTTTTACTCACGCATGTCTTTAGAGTATCCATTTATAAATCATTTAAAATTTTTTTAATAAGAAAATGAAAAGGAGACCAACTTTTTCACAACTTTTTCAATTCTTCATAAAAAAGTTTTCTAAAATTGATGTTTAATGTACTCATTTAACCAGACCCATATTATTGCGCTTGATAAATCATATTTGCACTTAATTTTACATACGTGTAGGAACTAGGAACTTGATATTCCAAAATGGATATGGATATTGGGTCCGCTGAATCCTGCTCTTGTTCAAAAGATTGCACTGAAGTTGCTAGCAGTTTGTTTTATTGCAAAATTTGTTGGCAATTAGCTGAAGAACCTATTGTCACTCAGTGTGGAGTGTGGACACCTCTATTGCTGGTCTTGTCTATACAGTTGGCTACGATATTACTCTAAATACAGGGAATGCCCAGTTTGTCGAGCAGTCATTAAGGAACACAAATTGGTTCCTCTATATGGAATTGAATCACGGGGAAAAGAAGCAAAAGATTTGGACTACGTACCCAAATTCTGAAAAGTCCATTCCCAATCGCCCAATTGGCCCAAGACCCCCAACTGCCACACCTCCTAATAATCTTGGCTATATGACATTGGTTACTCTAATTTGCATTTTCTTGATAATCTCAGGTACATATATTTGTAGCTTTGTGAGCGATAAATCTTATAGTAGTGAAAAAGCATATTATGTCACAACTTTTGCTGGTTATCCTGATCAATATTACTTGACTCGACCTCCAAGATTAAACGGTTTAATTTGAACAAGTTAATTATTGTATTAGTTAGCTTGCATTTATTGGTCTAGATACTATTTCAGATATATTTTGCATTCGTTAACAAGACTTTTAATAATCATTTGATTTTTTTTTTTTTTCGTGAAATAAAAAGTGGGATTTTGTTTTTTTTAGTGGTGATTTCTCTCTCTTCTTTTTTTTTTTTAAAAATTTTTTTATTGATGTTTGACCTGAACAACTTGACCCAAAGGAAATTAGACCAACTAGTAATTCTCTCATATTTCAAAGAAGGATAATTTAAATTCTATAGGCATTAGAAACATTAAGAAGTGTCAGTTACTAGGTTTTTGCCTGTGACATGTAATATAATTGAATTTGATTCTCCATTGGGTTGTTTGGTTTGTATAATATAAAATTGCGTTGTAATTTTCGCATTTTAATTTCATTTTTGTAGTCATTTTTACATTTGAGCTCTCATTGTGGAACCATTCCTCATACCTCTTTCACCGAAATGCTTTCATGTATTGGTTTCCAAACTTAAGTCGCACTCCGTTCACCCAACATAAATTTGAGAGAGGTTGTTAGAATATAAATCTAATTAACTTAGGCCCATTGCTTTAGGTTTCTTGTATTTTAAAATGCATCTCCCAAAGACACGAACTAGTATCTATATCTAGAGACTAATTGTAAGACTATAAAATTTATCATTCCATTTTTCACAACTATTTATATATCATATTGTAACTAGTTATCTGTTATTTTCACATGAATCAATAATTTTTTTGTCACCACTTCCAATCTGTTACATTAGAGTCGTTTGTATATATTAAGAGGATTCAGAAAATTAGTTATGACTTCAAAAAATATCAAAAACACCTCTAATCTAATTAGATAATTTTTATTCTTAAAAAATAAAAAATTGGTTTAAAATTGTAATTTAACAAAATTAAAAAAAAAAAAAACCACTAGAGAAACTTTTTTCCTAATTTTTTTTTCCTTAAAAAATAGAGTCTGAATTTAGTAAGGATGTGGTGTAAAACTCATGTTTTACATCATCCAATAAGTAATTGCTACATCAGCATTTTTTACTTAAAATTCAATTCATCCTACCACACTAAATAACATCTTAATAAATTTCTAATTTGGTTCGATTTATATATGAGTATTAGAATTATTTGGGTATGATTGTGCTTATTCTTAAATATATGATAAGATGATGTGGCGTGTTGAGATTGAAATGGTAAAATATGAGTTTTACACCACATCCTTCCAAAATTTAGTTTTTAATAAATAAATTTAAATTAAAAAATATATTAAACTGAAAATAAAAAAAATCTCAGTGAGAAATTAAGGGCCTGTTTGGGTAAGGATTTTTCATCACTCAATTTCCATCACTCATCACTCGTCACTCATCACTCATAACTCATAACTCATCACTCATCACTCAATTTTTCACATCCGTTTGCCTTCATCACTCGGTTTTCATCACTCACTATTTTTCACACTATTTGGAGGGCCCACACTGTTGTCACGGTACAGTTTTTTTTTTTTTTTTTTTTTTTTTTTTTCACTAGCGACTTCTTTTTTTTTTTCACTAGCACTTCTTTTTTTTTCCCCTCCTGGGTTGGTACATTCGGTTTTGTTTTTCTTTTTTTTTTTCTCACTAAGTTTGGTGAGTCTAGGTACTTAAAAAAAAAAAAAAAAAAAAAAAAAAAAAAACCAACGCCAACCCAGGAAAAAAAAAAAAAAAAAGCCAATGCCAACCTTAAAAGAAAAAGAAAAAGAAAAAAAAAAACAGCCAACGCCAACCAAAAAAAAAAAAAAAAAAAGCCAACGCCAACCCAGAAGAAGAAAAGAAAGAAAAAAAAAAAAAAAAAAAAAGACAAACAAAACAAAAAACCAACGCCAACCCGTAAAAGAAAAAGAAAAGGAAAAAAAAAAAAAAAAACAGCCAACGCCAACCAAAAAAAAAAAAAAAAAAACAAAAGCCAACGCCAACCTTAAAAGAAAAAGAAAAAGGAAAAAAAAAAACCAACCCAGGAAAAAAAAAAAAAAAAAAAAAAAAAAAAAAGTCAAAAGGTGGTCAAAAGTTGCGATTGTGGGTCCCTCATGTGTGTTTATTTACGGAAATGCCATTGAGTTATGAGTTATGAAAATCGAAAAATGACCTTTTGTTGTTTTCGGTTTCCATAACTCATAACTCAAAAATCGAGAATTGAATGATGGAAACAGAGTTATCGTTTGGCCAAACAACCTTTTTATGGGTCCCACCATTTTTGAGTTATGAGTTATGGAAGGCGAGAATTGAGTTACGGAAACACTTAAACCAAACAGGCTCTAAAGTTGTGTCACAATAATTGTGTAATTAGCTTATCTCATATCTAAAGCCACGTCAATCGATAAAAAAACGGCGTAGCGCCGCCTTTGCACGAGATATACAAAATATCTGCATTTTTTGGATAAAGTAAATGACATGACTATGGTTGTTACACTTTACTTCAATCCTCGAGTTCCAAACGAGAGACCACAAGTTCCATAATTTCCAACAATGGTGGCTCTAACTCGAGTCCCACAAAAACCCTTTTCCTCAATTCCCATCTTCTTCACTCCACCTTCAAACCCCACCTCCTTAATCCATACAGCACCAAAACTCGTAGTCTCCACAGTTCGAGGTTTCTCTCATTCATCTTAGTTACTTGCAAGTCAAGTCACCTCAAGATATCTAGAACAAGGACAAGGACATATCCAAGAAGATTGTGTTGTCGAGGCAGCACCGTCACTTTGGCGGAGAAAGGTGGTGATGGTGGTGGTGGGGGTGGTGGTGAAGGCAATGGAAATGGGGAGGTTAAAGCAAAGTCGGGAGGTAATTTGATGAGGTTGGTGAAGAGGTTCCCCAGAAAGGTTCTGGGGTTTTGTCTAATCTGCCTTTGGCTATTGGAGAAATGTTCTATTCTTTGCTCTAATGACCCTTGGTATGTCGTGTTAGTATTTGTTCTTTTCTCTTTTTGGGAATTGGGTACAGTTGGGGTGTGTGTGAGTTGGAAGTCGAGAAATTTGTTTAAATTTCCTTTGGTTTTTGAATGCATAGATTGATAATTGCGTAATGTTAGTAGCATGGTTTAGTACTCCAAAAATTAACTTTCACACACTTTACTTGTACACAAAATTGCCACTGATAGAGTTCAAAGATTATGACACTAGGTCTTAAAAGTGTAGAAATTTGTGATGTGAGGAAGAAAAGAGAGGAGAGAAGAGAGAAGACATGATAGTTTACATGGTTCGGCCTTGTGGCCTACATCCATGGGACAAGAGTCCAAAACACTACATTTTCTCATACATCTTTCTTGATAATACATTCCCATGGAATCCTTATTTATAATGAAGAGTATACACAAAAGACAATGTCAATTTAAATTTGAATTGCGTATTGATTGCATGAATCCCATGATTTTCTCTAGCAAACAATTTCTTCATTTATTAACCAATCCCATTATATTCTCGGCAATTAATAACTTGATTTTGGTCTTCAATAACTGGAGAGTGAATTATAATTTCCAACAAAAAGACCTAGGAGATGAGATTTTATGACATAAAGGGATAGCCATGTTCTCAAACTGCTTTAGCTTCATACACATTATTGTCTGTAATTTTGCCCCGATGTGTTATAATTAGAAATTGGTCTTGTATGTATGTGATTCTTCTACAGGTACTTTCATTGATCAAGGTGAAGCTCCAGACTTCTATTTTCAAAAGTACCCTCAAGACAATCCTGTATTGGGATTCTTCACTTGGAGATGGGTTCTCACCCTTGGGTTTGACCACATGTACTCATCTCCCGTTTTTCTTGGAACATTAGTTCTCCCGGGTGCATCACTCATGGCCTGCACTTACACAAAGACACAGATACCCCCTGGTTAAGGTCGCAAGAAGGTCTAATTGAATGATTGTTATTATAATTTATTGTTTTGCTTTCTCATATTTAGGTCCTCTTTGGATAAGAATGAGTTGGAGAAACCTTTCAATCGTAGAACTTGGTTGATATTTACATATGCAGATGGAATTTCTTAGACTCTTCTCGAGGCTATCCCAAGCAGGAATATTCGGACACCCTACCTAGAGCATCAGTTCAAGATTTAGGTGTTCTTCGATGGAAGTGGGATATGAGGTCTTACAATCTTATTATTGTTTGCTTTATTTTCTTTCTCATTCTCATTTTGTGTATGTGTGCACATGTATGTTTCTTTTTTCCTTTAATTTGAGTGGTGTAAGTTTTTTTTTCCATTCATTCATCCCTTTTCTACCCTTAAAACAAAAATTGATGTCTGTTCTTTTGGCTAGGCTTGCATTTTACCAGCTCAAGGTATGGAATTTCGATATTAGCTTTTACTAATGATGTCCTACATGCAATCTGTTGTTTGGTTGTCTGTAGGTATTCTGAAAGGACCATCTTTATATGCCTTTAAGTGGCTTTGCTGGTAGGTTTGCCCCTATTGGAGTACATTTAGCAATGCTACTCATAATGGCCGGTGGAACTCTTAGTGCAGCTGGGAGCTTCAGAGGTTGATCACAGTTCCACAGGGACTGAATTTTGTTGTTGGAGATGTATTAGGCCCAACGGGGTTTCTCTCTACTCCCACCGATGCTTTCAATACCGAGGTTCATATCAACAGATTCTACATGGATTACTATGACAAAGTGGAGAGGTAGATTTTGATTTTGTTTTGACATCAGTGAAAAACCATAAGGGGAAAAACCTTATTACAAGTTTATTAGTTCTGCATCAAATTCTTAATTTAATCAAAGGCTTCTGTCAATTTTTTTATAGGAAAAAATTCATTTTTTTTCTCTTCTTGTATTTTTCAATGGGACCCTTCCTAAGTCGTTAATCCAATGGATGAGGGTAAGTCTTCATGAGTTCTTCAATAGGGATCCCTATAGCTGATTTGAAATATGTTCCTTTAGGTGGTGTTTGGCTATTGCGTTTCTTGCGTTGCGTTTTTTTGTTTTTTTTTTTTTTTTTTCTTGGACGCTCGTTTGGCACTGTTCATTGTTCATGAACAGTGATTTAGAATTATGAACAATGCCAAACGCGTGAATAGTAACTTATTTATTTATTTTTATTTGTTAGAAATACTGAATGATTGTATTGTATTTCTCAAGTAATAGAATATACATAAGTGCCTTTATATAGGAGGCAGAGTGTGCAGTACAAGTAAGTATGTTGTACAAGTAAACAAGGTGGGCCTAAAGCCCACATACCCTAATACACGTTAACAGCCCCTCTCAAACTCAAGGTGGATGTGAGACCAACTTGAGGTTGTTAACCAAAGTGCGAAGACGTCCCTTAGGATGTGACTTGGTGAAGATATCTGCAAGTTGATCTTTAGAAGAAAGCGAGATCAGCTTGAGAGCACCATGGACAAGATGATAACGAATAAAATGACAATCGATCTCGATGTGTTTAGTCCATTCATGGAAGACATCATTGTGAGCAATATGAATGGCACTCTGGTTGTCACAATAAAGAGGAGTAGCAGAGGATGTGGATACACCTAAGTCTTTAAGAAGTCATCGTAGCCAAAGGAGCTCGGATGTGATATCAGCAAAGGCACGATATTCGCTTGATCTTTGGAGCGGGCCACATGAGTTTGTTTCTTACTTCGCCAAGAAATCGAGAAGAACCAAGAAGAAAGCAATGGCGGTGGTGGACTGCGATCGGTGGGATCTCCGCCCAATCAAGATCGAGAAAATGCACGAAGAACAAGAGGAGACTGAGTAGAGTAGAAAAGACCATGGAAGAGAGTGCCCTTTAGGTATCGAAGTATGCGCAGAACAGCAGCATAGTGAGTCGATCATGGAGCGACAGACATCGACTCACCTGGTGAACAGCATAGGAAATGTCGGGACGAGTGACAATGAGATAAACTAGGCTGCCAACCAAGCGTCGTAAAGAGAGGGATTAGACAACGGTTCCCCCCCCGACGGAGTCGATGCGCATTAAGTTCAACCGGAGTGTCAACAGTCTTACTATCAGTGAGTCCAGCTCGAGACAAGAGTTCAGAGGCATACTTGGCTTGAGTAATATAAAGTCCATTTGTAGAATGAGTGATTTCAAGACCCAAGAAGTAGCCGAGATGTCCAAGATCTTTCATCTCAAATTGCCGATTGAGAAAATCCTTGAGTTCTTGAATGCCACTAAGGTCATCATCGATTATGATCATATCATCCACATACAGGAGAAGTAAAATAGTGCCTTTGTCGGTGCGACGAAGAAATAAGGCAGAATCATAATGACTGGCCATGTAACCTAAGCGAGAGATGGTAGAGCTGAATTTGGCAAACCAAGCTCGTGGAGCTTGTTTAAGGCCATAAAGAGCATGCCGAAGGTAACAAACCTTATTTGATTCAACAGAGAGACCAGGAGGAGGTTACATATAAACTTCTTCACTTAAATCCCTATTAAGGAATGCATTTTTGACATCCATCTGAAAAAAGGTCCCATTTTCTGGCAGCAACAACAGCTAAGAGAGCTCGAACGGATGAGATACGAGCAATCGGAGCAAAGGTCTCTTCATAATCAATCCCATACTCCTGTGTAAAACCTTTTGCAACAAGACGAGCTTTGTAGCGCTCAATGGACCCATCAGAGTGAGTCTTAATCTTGTAGATCCACTTACAACCAATCACGCATTTCCCAGGAGGCATGGAAGTGAGAGAGCTCGACAAAGGAGCGATGTTCCCAAAAGACA
Source organism: Quercus dentata (assembly GCA_028216015.1). Classification (NCBI taxonomy): domain Eukaryota; kingdom Viridiplantae; phylum Streptophyta; class Magnoliopsida; order Fagales; family Fagaceae; genus Quercus; species Quercus dentata. Next base: position 46,830,617 of record CP116454.1, on the reverse strand, counting down.
ACATTGCGGGAGATACGAAGACGATGAGAGGTAGGATCATAACACCGATACCCCTTTTGAGTTTCGCCGTAGCCAAGAAAACAACAAAGCCTTGACCGAGGCTCAAGTTTGTTATGCTCATGTGGCTCAAGAAGAACGAAACAAGCAGAACCGAAGGAGCGAAGGTGGTGATAGTCTGGAGGTGACCCAAAAGGCGCTCATATGGAGTTTGATTTTGAATAACAGGACTTGGAATGTGATTAATAGCATGAAGGGCAGCTTCAGCCCAAAAAGGAGCAGGAACTTTGGCAGAGAGAAGAAGAGCACGAACAGTGTCAAGAATATGACAAAATTTTCGTTCGGCTCTACCATTTTGTTGAGAGATACCTGGACAAGTTAGTTGATGAACAGTGCCATAGGAATGCAAAACAGCTTGGAAAGCATATTGAGTGTACTCAAGAGCATTATCAGATCGAAAATTTTGATACATTTGGAAAATTGAGTTTCAACCATTTTTGCAAAATTAGAATATACTTGCAATAACTCGAACGATGTTTCATATGAAAAATCCAGCTATAGCGAGAGTAATCATCAACAAAGACAACAAAATATCGAGATCCACCAATACTAGAGACAGGGAAGGCCCCCAAACATCGAATGAATAAGGTCAAAGATATCGGTGGATATTGATTCACTAGTATTGAAAGGCAAAGTGGTCGTTTTCCTAATCGACATGAAACGCAATCAAAATTTTCTGTAGACACTGAACCTAACAAACCTCTAGAAGCCAATTGTTGTACTCGAGAGGAAGATGCATGACCAAGTCGAGCATGCCAAAGTGCAAGGGAAGGAGTAGAAGAAAGCTGCAGAGTAGCTGCAACAATAGAAACAGGAGCAACAAGTGGAAGACGAAGGTTGTCCACGGGAAACATACGCCCAACTCTAGGACCAGTCCCAAGCTCCTGTCCCGTCCTTGGATCCCGCACAATACACCCAGAATAATCAAAGATAATGCGATAACCTAACTCAGCTAATTGTCCAACAGAAAATAAATTGTAAGAAAGGTCGGGAACATTAAAGACACCAGGAACCGAGAGATTGGAGGTCGAAACGGAACCTATATTATGACCAAACATAGTGGAACCATTTGCTGTGTGAATATTACGAGGATGTGGTGCAGGTTTAAGTTCGAGTAAAATAAGGACGAGTGAGGAGTCATGTGATTGCAACAAGCAGAATCCATAAGCCAAGAGGAAGGAGACATACCAGATAAAGTCGAGAGAGAGAAGAGGAATAAGATGCATTACCAACCATACGAATGACATTGGCGATGATATTTTTAAGGTCATCGTGGACATGGTGAAAGTGCGCCCCTGAAGACTTAGACTGTGCAGAGATGGAAGCCATTGGTTGGACACTCTCAATATTAGCAATGATAGCAATGAAATTGACACTGGTGATTTGTTGCGATGATAGCAAGTCTCAATATTGTGGCCAAAACGTTTGCAAAAATTGCAAAAACGCTTTCTGGATTGTTGGCGGCGATTATTGCAACAAGAAGAAGACTTGTCCTTATTTTTCATTTAGAAGCAAAATATGTAGAAATGGACTACAAAAATGAAATCTACGCGAAAAACTGGGTAAGGAGCACCTGGATTGCAAAAATCAACCCCGGAAAAGTCAACGGTCAACTTCCGGTCAACGGTCAACGGTCAACTGTCAGGCAGATGACGTCACAAGATGACATGGCGATGACGTCAGCAAATCGTGGATCGACGACGCAGCTAGGGCTGACGTGGCAGAGGTGATGACGTCGGCAGATCAGGTTTCGGCGCGTGGGAGCGCGTGACGGTGTGTGACGGCGCGTGGCATAGACACGACGCGCGTGGCGCCGCGTGAACGACGCGTGCAAGAAAACTGTGGCGCATGGTGGCGCGTGATCAGCGTCACAGCAACTTTGAATGGCGCATGCGGTCTTCGATGGCGGCGAGGCTTCCACGAGTGTGTAGATCGGCGCAGGACGATCTCGGTGGTACCTTCAAAAATGAAATCGGAGCAATATTCGCAACGGTGATGCAAAGAGCGTGGTGCAGTGCAGTGTGAAACTCCTTAACGACGACGGCTGCAGGTCCGGAACCCAAGGATGACGGCTGGATGACGTCGGAGGTTCAACGGCAAGAGGCTGCGGCGGTAGTTGTGATGGCGGAAGCGTTAGTAAAAGAAAGGAAGTCACACTAATGAAAACAAGATTGCTAAGAAAAGGTCGGAGCGGTGGCTCTGATACCATGTTAGAAATATTGAATGATTGTATTGTATTTCTCAAGTAATAGAATATACATAAGTGCCTTTATATAGGAGGCAGAGTGTGTAGTACAAGTAAGTGTGTTGTACAAGTAAACAAGATGGGCCTAAAGCCCACATACCCTAATACACGTTAACATTATTGTTTTTAGTTTTCAGTTTTCAGCAAAATAAGCGGAATCCAAATGGACTCTTAGTAATCTCTATAGTGATGGCCCCTCTTAGTTTTCTTACTCATTGCTAGACATTTTTTGTGTTCTTTCTTTGGATTTATAGGTGTCCCAGTTTCACACTGATCTTTCGCTCTTTGACCTTGATGGGAAGGAGAAAATGAGGAAAACAATTAGCGTAAATGATCCTTTAAGGTATGGTGGAATCACTCTATACCAGACAGATTGGAGTTTTTCAGCACTGCAAATACTTAAGGATGATGAAAGACCTTTTAATCTGGCAATGGCACCCTTAAAGATCTATGGAGAAAAGAAGCTTTTTGGGACTTTCTTACCAGTTGGAGATGCCGAATCGCCTAATGTAAAAGGAATGTATGTATTTTTCCACCACCATGCACACTTGATATAAGATATATGTATTCCAATTATATATGCTTACTCTCTTAAGGTTATGGGAAAAATGTATGTTGTCCATATAGCCATGTATTTTCCCTTCATTCTAATTTCCTTTTCCCTTTTTCATTTGGATTCAAATCAATGCTTGCTCATGATCTACAATCAATTGTCATATATGATCTGGAAGGTAAATTTTCTGGAGTTCGACGGCCTGGCTCTAAGCTCCCGACTGACATAGATGGTTCAAGCATTGTTATTGTAGATGCAATAGGCAGCAGTGGCCTTGACCTGAAGGTGATGACTCAAAATAACTGTTGTACTAAACAATATAGGATTTTCTTTGATAATTTATTTGTATTTGTGTTGGAACTAAACATGGTTTTTTCTCAGACTGATCCTGGGGTGCCAATTGTTTATGCTGGATTTGGTGCTCTAATGCTCACAACTTGCATCAGTTTTCTATCTCATTCACGGGTAAAACATCTTTTTACATGATAAGGGTTGGCTGTATATGTTTCAAAAATAGTAAGTATATACCTGAATTATAAAGGTTCATAATAATGTTGTATTTGGTCATACTGATCTGGCTATAGTTACAATTTACATATATATAAATTGAGTGGGTTTTAATTAACTCAACTGGTAAAGTCTCTTGTTGTCGAATAAGAGATTTAGGGTTCAAATTCCGCCTACGCCAAAAATCGATTAGTGTTGTTACTTAAGAATATATATTAAATTGGAATGTGGTTTTGGACTTAAGAATGGTGATAAAAAATAAAAAAAAAAAAATAAAAATTTAATAAATTGAATTTCTTGCATCATTACTTTTACACTGTAAGGGTGCAATGTGTTAAAATTTCTGTTTTTTCTTTTTAATTAATAGTTCTACTTTTGGTTTGATATTGCCATAATTGAAACCACGATTCCAATTTAATACATACTCATTTGTTCCACTATTTTCTTTCTTGAACATCCAAAAGATTTGGGCCTTACAAGATGGAACTACGGTTATCGTTGGAGGAAAAACTAATCGAGCAAAGGCTGAATTTCCAGAGAAGATGGACCGGTTGCTTGATCGGGTTCCAGAAATAGTTGAATCATCTCGTTCCAAGGAACTTGATAAAGTTAGTGGCTAGTTTATGAGGCATTTAGATGGAAAGAAAGAACACTTGTAGTGGGATGATATATGCAATCTTAAACTTTGAAGTAAAGTAGAGAGGTGGCTTGAATAAAATATGACGTCCAGCTCTCAAATTAATGGCACCACTCCATCCCAATTGAACAAAACTTTGGCACAGAAGGTGAATTTGTCTGTCCAAATGTATAGTTGCAGGCCTTTTTCAGCTCATATTGCAGATTCCACAGCCAGGTTTTGAGACAAAGTTTTACAGTCTTTTTCTGCTGAATTGCTTATCCTCCAATTATTTCACTTACCATACAAGATGTAAATTTCAGACTGAAAAAAATTTCGTAAATACACTATCATTCTTTATTGCCTCTAGGTCTACATTCCATTATTTTTTGTGATTGAAGGGATGTTGTTTGATAATTCAGACTCTGAAGATTGAGAGTTTATTACTGCCCTATTTTTATTAAAACTTTTGTCTTTGATTTCCTAGATGGTTGATAAATTTCTTTCCTCATTTTAAGTACTCATGATATTGGAGTCAAACATATATTTTCTAGTATTTGATAATTTGTATTTTCCAATTGGAGTTGTGACGAGCTTGTACTTGAGTAGTACTTTGGGTGCTAACTAGTCAAGTTTGATAATTGCGAGAGAAGTTGTGGACTAGAAATAGACGTGTACAAGCCCATTGTATGATCTAGTCAAGCCCGAAGTATGTTGTATTATCCTTATTCAGGTTCTTTCTACTAAGAATCCCGATGTTACTTGTATTAAAAAACCTGATCCATTTTTGTAGTGCAAGTAATAAGTCCATTAAAATGAATCACGGTAATTCCATGTATTTCTCTTGAATTTTTAATTCTCTTCATATATTTTTTCCATTTACTTTAACAATTAAAAAGCAGGTATTTAGTGTCAACCAAATTTATGAAATTAACTTGACCAATCCATCTCTCATCATCCATTTTTGGATAATTGAAGTGTTCATATTGAACAACTGTAATCTGCAAATCCACACAAAAGGATAATGAAAAATAATAACTTTACGCAGAAGCAGATTTCCAATTTTGGAGCAAGAACTGAGATGAGAAGTGACCCTAGTAAATGATAAGGGGGAAAAACTCAGGATTGTGCAAAGCTTGAGAAGTTAACTATAAAGTCATCAATAAAGGTCTATAATTACATACCTATTATATCTCAGCATGCTTGTGAAACATGCCCTAACATCCTCTCGTAAAAAAAAAAAAAAAAAAAAATTAGAGGACCATCACTTTCCATCATACATGTGGGGCAAATTATACAGAGCGAAAAACTAAAAGCCAGGAATTTCAACAACTTTGTAGTACTAGGATTATACATTTTCTCGTGTGTGTGTGTGTGTTAAGATGTTTCTCATGGACATATCAAGTGAGCTAGCTTTTTGCACTTCTTTATGAAAGTTCTAATTCCATTATTTTTCATCTCCTAATACAACAATGACGGAGCTCAATTATCAAATCTCGTTTGATAATTTTTTTGGAATCATACAATGTAATTAACTACTTGGTTCATAAATTAGTTAATCAAGAGCAGATAGAAAGAAGCCTTGTGAGTTACAATTGAACGTTTTCATGCTTGGTTCACTCATTCTGAAATGAGTGATATACATCATAACATAAAGAAAAAAGATTGTTAAGCATTGGGAAAAAAAAAGGACTAAAAAAATAGTGCAATAATAGACATCCATAAAAAGCGCATTATGGCGGAGTAACTGAGTGACTCCAAAAAGTAATTAATAATAACTAGTTTTGAGTACAATCACAAGCAGAATTCACTATCAAAACAAATGCCTAATTCATTGATGCATTGCATTCCCTTTCCAAGATATCTTTGAAGAATCATCTTAAAGACAAAACTAACATCTAGATATTATGTTTAATGTTTGTGTTTGTCCAAGCTTTTTATGATTAAAGCAACATTACTTGAATTACATATAAAAAAGAGGTTCAATGCCCATTATTTCTGAACCAATGTCTGTCACTTGATTCAAGTTTCCTTTCCTACTTGTAAAAAAAAAAGGAAAAGAAAAGATGGAAGTCTATTCGAGGAAAAAAATATATTAAGAAATTAATATAATATAATTGAATTCAAACACAGACTAATTAAGCTTTTCAATTATTTAGCAGTGTCCCGATTCCAAGATTATACCTTCCTCCAAACCAAAACAGATTTATCACCACAGATCCATAAACAAAAACCAAAAACAAAAACAGTAATGGCTTAAGTTAACAGCTAGGATAATCATGGAAGAGATGAGTTCAGAGGTGGATAGACTTGGAGCTTACATCCATCCCTCATCTGCAACTGTCGAAGCATCTCTACCAATTTTGAATCAGGATGTAAAACTTCCACATCCCTCAAGGCAGTCAAGCAACATATTTCCTCCATGGGAATCATATAAAACCTGCAATGCTTCAATACCAAACGTTGAAGCCTTGGCATTGCACCTTTCTCCATAGTCCATTCCATATCAGTTACTTTTGTCATTTTGAAGACTTCGAGTTGACAAAAACTGCTTTCATCGCAATGGAGTGTGAACCTGTTACAATTAACTACTTTGAGTATTCGAAGGTTGGTAAGGCTACCCAACACTTTCCAGATAGATGGATTAAAACCTGGCACATCCAGCAAGGTTATCTTTGTTAGGGTCGACTGGAGTGAACTTGGATTTGAAAGACGAATATATTTACGAAGCTTCAAAGTCTGTAGATGACGCAAGGGATGGATGCTTGACAACGTCAAAACCAATGACTCTAGCTCATGTAAATTATACAATCCTAATTTTCTAAGGTTAGGAAATCTGGCCTGGGCAAGGAGACTCTCAGTTTTGTTGCGATTTAAAGATATACCAGTGAGGACTTGAAGATTGGGTAAACCCGCTTCATTGTCAGTTCTAGGTAGATATGTTGGCCCATCCAAGTATAAATTTCTTAATTTTTGTAACTTCCATATCCCCTTGGGCAAGCATTTAATTTCAGAATTTCTCATATCAAGCGTCTCAAGATTCCAAAGGTTGCATATGGAATCTGGAATGACACAAAACTCACCAGACGAAATGCTCAAGTACCTCAAATGAACCAGGCTTTCAATCTTTTTGGGGATTAAGCCACAAATGCGGACCATATTTCTGAGCTCTACCACCCGAACCAACTTGTTACTTTCACATAGCCATTTCAAGTAGACAGCCCCCCCAAAACCTATAACAGAACGACTATTTGAAGGCAAACAAGGGTTGGAAGAAATGTATGGCTGGTTGGCAAAGTGGAGGGAAATTCTACGGAATTTGCTCTTTTGTGAAAGGTTATCATTAGAACGAACCTCAAGAAACTTTTCTTCGGCACTTTCTGATATACAAAGGTCTCGTAAAAGATCATGAATACGACATGTTTTAACTCCTCCATCTAGCCTTTTTGTTGCCACTTGAATCAGGCTTCGATCAATGAGTTCCTCCAAGTAGTCTTCAGCAACATCCTCCATATTTCTATTCCCAATTTGGCGAATGAATCCCTCGGCTATCCAAAGTCGGATTAGTTGCCTCACTGGTATCTCAAAGTCTTCTGGGTAGATACCAAAGTATAGAAAACATGGTTTCAAGCATTGGGGTAATTGGTTGTAGCTTAAAGCCAATATGTCTATGCAACTTGATCTATCCTCAGTCAGATACGAATTGACATGGCCAACATATTTCGACCATGTTCGATATGTTTTCTTCTTATTGGCCAAAAGGCCCCCCAATATCACAATAGCAAGTGGTAAACCATGACAACTTTTCACAATTTCTCTTCCTAGAGTTTCAAGTTCTAGAGGACATGTACCTCCCCCGAACACCTTCTTAGAGAAGAGCTCCCAACTCTTCTCTTCTTCAAGAAATGGGAGTTCATAAGGGGGAATAGGAGGAATATTATCATTAATACTACTTGCATGTAATGCCACTTCTTTTATTCGGCTAGTGATCAATATTCTACTTCCATTGGAGTTAGTAGGAAAGGCAACACTTACCTCATTCCATGCCTCAGTTTTCCAGATGTCGTCCATGACAATTAGGTACCTCTTGTCTTTCAAGCATTTGAACAACACACTTTTCAATTCATTGTCATCCATATCTTGCCATCCTTCATCATTCTTTTTGTAAATACCTTTCACGAAACCCGACAATGATTTTCTCAATTTATAGTCTTTTATGTGTTCCAAGAATTCATCCAATGCCTTCTTGCATTCTTCATCATTCATTGCCTTGATACCGTTCAAGTCTTCAATTAGTGTCCCTTTCAATTTATCTTTGTTCGTGCTATACTTAGCTTCCAGACCGTGTAGTAATTCCTCTTTCAATTCAACTTTTAACACAAACTTCTTCAGTTTTGGCATTGGTGCCACACCCTTCAAAATTTCAAGCAACAGGTCTCTGATTTTATATTCTTGAGAGACATACACCCACCCATGGAAATCAAAGTGATTCTTAACATGATTATTGTTGTAGATCTTCCTAGCAAGAGTGGTCTTGCCTAAGCCACCCATGCCAATGATAGAAACAACGTTAAGATTCAAACTCCCTTCAGTAAGCTGCTTCACCAATACCTCTGAGTCGTGACCAAATCCCACAACTTGAACTTCCTCTACGTATCTCCTGCGCTTGTGCAGCATCTCCTCCATTTCTGCATCTCCTCCAGATGATTCAAGTATTTCCCCTATGCCGTACTTGCTCCTATTATCGTAAATTTCCTTGATGACATTCTTGATGCTCTCTATCCTTTTTGCAACATCATGATACGAGATAGCTCGGTCACATGAAAGGATAAACCTCCTCAGCTTGCTTCTTCTCTTGTGCTTTGTTACTGTGATGATGAATGTATCGATAACATCCTCAGCCTCGTAAGCTACGTCCCTGATCTGGTTTACTACCTCCTTCACCAACTCATTGTCATGTCGTTTTCCTTCAGTATTTTTGAGGAAGATGTTGATCAGAGACAGCTCATTCTGAAGTAACCTGACTTGATCCTCTACCCCCAAGCAATTTTGATTCTTGAGAGAGCAACTGAGTCAGGTTCTCTAACAGGAAACTCACAACACTGTCTGCCATGGCTGCTTAAAACACTAAAACTTGTACAGCAATTTCTGAAATCTTTGCAGAGGGAGAGGGATTGTTGTTGGGAAGGGAAAGTTTTTTTGGGTATCAAATGTAAAGTCTCTTTGAGGTGGGAAATTATGGTACTCCGAAATACCATAAATACGTACTCCTCTCATTTATATAAATAATGGGTACTACCATGAATTTAATTAATAGTACTCACTATTTATATGAGAAGGAAGAGTATATATTTATGGTATTCCAAAAATACACAATAATTTCCCAGTGAAGACTTCTTAATTGGAAAGTTTACATAAGTGTATCAGTGCTTTTGCTTTTGCTCTTTCTTTCTATATAGGGAAAGCTCCGGAAGCATGAAGTGAAATTAGGAAAAATACGGCCAAGAATGTCTTTCAATTTATAAAAAGAAAGCAAAGCAAAAGAAATGTTTGAAGAACATGGACCATTTAAGAAAAGAATATAGTATGAGTATCAACCAAAACACCAAAAATGATAAATTATATATTTGTAAAAATAGAGATAAAAATTATTTTTAAAATTTATTAATTTTTAGGAAGAAAAAATTATGTACAACAAAATTTAAAAATAAATTATACATTATATAATATGTCAAAATAGTTATATATGCGTAGGTTTGCGACTAGTTGAATTAAACTTTGGCACATAAGTTTAATTTGTATTATAGTTGCAGGCCTTTTTCAGCTCATATTGCTGATTCCAGAGCGAGGCTTGAGACACAAGCTTTACATAGTCTTTCTTTGCTAAATTGCATATCCTCCAGTTATTTCACTTACTATACAAGATGTAAAATTTCAGACTGAAAAAATATGTCAGGAATACAATATCATTCTTTACAACCTCTAGGTCTACATTCCCTTTCTTTTTCTTTTTCATTTTTTTTTTTTGTTAATGAAGGTATGTCATTTGATAATTCAGACTCTAAAGATTGAGAGTTTATTGCGACCCTATATTTATTAATAACTTCTCTATTTGGGTGCCTAATTTTTTTTTTTTTTATCTTTTTATTTTTTTGCAGAAAGAATGGTTGCCTGGTTGCAGTAATGGGTGATTGCTTGCCAAAGTTTATAATTGTAGAAAAGCTGTGGACTAAAAATAGACGTGTACAAGCCCATTGTATGATCTAGTCAAGTCTGGAGTATGTTGTATTATACTTACTAGTCACAGATCTATGTGATGCGTGAGAATATATAATTATTTTATAATATGATATAGTTCATAATTTATTAATTGAAGACATCTCTGTTCAGCTCAAAAATTGAACATTAGTTGCAAACAAAAAATGATAAGACCAAAAAAAAAAAAAAAAAAAAAAAAAAAAAAAAACTAAGGTAAAGTAAGGTTTAATGGGTTAGAATCATCATGTACAAAACTTTATTTACAATTAAGTAAATAAATAAAATATGTTTTAAACAAACTTTATTTAATCAAAATGATCAAATTTAATAGACCCTCACTTATACCAATTTCCATCAATGTGTCCATTTACAAATCACCCACTTGCCATTACATTAATTTTATCAACGTTCTGAAATTCCCAAAAAGAGTCAAAATATATGGTGCAAATAACGCGTATACAAATTGTAAGTAAGTGAGTTAAGAACAAAGGCATATATTATATCTTACTAACCTGACCACATACATCCATTAAGTCCATATTTTAATTGCATTGTAGCTTTTTCTACCCATTGTTTCATAGTTGTATAGGTTATGTTTATGAATTTAAAGAATTCAAAACGTCTGTCATAAAAGTAGTTAACGTATGACAATCAATTCTATGATTTAAAAAGCTTCAGCCTAAGCCTTTAAGTTTGTGGTAAAAAACAATTAAACCAAGCGATATATCATTGTATATATGAAATTAATTTAAAATAGAAAGTAATTTACAAATCTCAAAAGTTGGTAAAAAAGAAAACTGATGAAAAGGATATGAAAAATAAATTAATTAGATCTTTCCACTTAAATGACCATTTAATCAATAATAATAATTTTATAAAAAATTTTCCAACACGTTGTGGTCAAAGTTGGTCGCAAACTTATTGAGTGCAGCCAATTGTTCTTGCCTGGCATATATTCCAACTCATGAACTTTACATGGTTATGAAAAATTATTAGATTGTATCGGTTGTTATGCCCCAAAAATAGTAGTTGCTTTTGCCTTCATTGGATCACAGATGTATCATATTGTGTTAAGTATATTTAGTTCAGTCAACTTTGATCCCCTGTGGTCCACTTCGGTCCATTTTGGCTCATTTAGTATACTTTAGTCCATATCGGTCCAATTTGACTCATTTGGATCCATTTTGGTTAACTTTGGTGATGCTTTGAGATGAGAGATTTGTGTAATAAGTGGAGCTGGTTCATTGGCAATTATATCACAATTCAGTCCATAATGTTGGTAGAACAATTAGATTATTATTATTATTATTATTTTCTCTTGGATAGAGGGTTGTTGGGAAGGGAAAGTAAAGTGTTTTACGTTGACCGTCATGTAGACTTTTCTAACGCCTAATTTTTTTTTTTTTTTTTTTTTTTTTTTTTTTTTTGAGAATTAACGCCTAAATTCATTTTGAAGAGTGAAGACCAAAATTCTTAGCTGGAATGTTCGGTAGTGCAAACAGCAATGTTCATGTCCTGTTCATACTTGTTGGTCCTGTCTCGTGGGATCAATAATAAATTAAGGGCTGTGTTAATGGGTATGGCTAGTTAACAATAACTTTTTTAAAAAAAAAATTGATAAATTTTTTGTTTATTTTTCAATTTTATCTTATTTTTTCAGCATTATAAGTACACATTAGTGTTTGTTTTTTTTTTTTTTTTTTACTTTTTCTGATATATATATATATATATATATATTGTATTTTTTTGCACCTTAACAAGCTGTCAAGCACCTGTAAGTGATTGTTAACATTTTAAAATCATTGGGAAACGGATATATTAATGTATGAATGTAACCAGCGGAAAAAAGGAAAAGAAGGAGTACTCCATTATTAATTTATGGAGGTTTCAAAAAAAAAATAAAAAAGTTATGGGGAGTATCCTTTGACTCAACTCATCCTATGGAAAGTAGTCAAAGTACTGATCTCTCTTCCTAAAAAAGTAAATTAAAAAAGTACTGCTTTCTCTTTTTACTAAAAAAATTACTGCTTTCTTTTTATGATATGTTGGCAAATTGTCTCGTTTCGTCATTGATATTTGGTAAGTTTAATTATTTTGAAGGACATGCAATAAACTAAGATTTCAAATTTTATCATCCACATTAACAATTGATAAGATTTTTGGGATACCTCGTGAAAAGTGCGCACATGTTAAGACACCACTCCCTTAAATCCATTTTATTTTTTAAATTATCTAAACAATTGTTAAAAAAAGAAGTGCACCCCTGTCTTTACAAATTTTATAGGTCAGACAACTAAGTCGGGAGACGGGACGCAATCGACATTTTCAACAATTTTAATACACTAAAATTTATTCGCTCTTATCTCTCTCCTGTTTATTTATTTATTTTTTTTTATAAGACTCTCTCCTGTTTATTGAGAGTATGCTTCTCATGGATGTTTATTGAGAGTATGCTTCTCATGGATAGCTGTTTTAGCTAGAACCATCAACTAAGAGCATTCATAGCAATGGTGCTATATAGGTATATTGGTATATTTTAGCTCTACTAAACCTAAAAACTACGTTGTAGCAACGGAGGCAAAATCAAAAATTTTAGATGTTCAGCTACAGTGATAGATGTGCACTGTAGCACAAAACTAAAAAAAAATAATACTATTTTATTTAACTTTTCTCTCTCTTTCCATTAAAATAATCCATCTTTTTCTCTCTCTCTTCCATCTCTTTCTTTTCGTCAGACTCAAGTCTCGGCCTTCTCTCTTCCTTCTCTATCTCTTTGATATCTTTACTCTGTTCTTTTTGTGTGATTGGCGATGGCGTAAATGAAAATGGCGATGGCGTGATCGGCGATGGCGATGGCGATGATTGGTCTTCTCTCTCTCGATCAAGCTCCGACCCACTCCTTTCGTCGACCCGGCTCGCCAACCTAAGCCCCAAGTCCCAAGCCAAAAGAGAGATGTACGGGTAGAGCGATGAGATCGAAGCGTAAACGGAAACTAAAGCACGGAGAGGATGTCGACAACGTGGGTAGCATCGACGTAGGGTTGATTCTCCGATATGTGTTCATGGGTTTTGGATTGCTGGGTTTGTGGGTTTCCGATATGTCTTTTTTTTTTTTTTTTTTGGCTGGTGTTTTTGGTTCTTCTTCGCATGGGATTTTTGGTGTTTGATTTTTTTTTTTTTTTTTTTTTTTGTGGGTTTGGTTGTGATCGTGGATTGTGGTTGAAATGGCGGTTTGTTGGTTTGTGTTGGTGGTGGTTTGGTAGTGTGTGGTTTGTGGTTGTTGTGGCTTGTGTTGGTAGTTATGGCTGTGTTGGGCTATGGTTGTGGTTGTGTTGGTGGTGGTTTGAATTTTTTTTTTCTTGCCGTGGGTTGTGGATGTCACGTAGAGGTTGTTGCTAGTGGAGTGGTGGTGGAGGTGGATGTGGCTGGCTAAAAGGTTTTTATGGGTGGTTGTTTCTGGCCGGCGGTGGTTGTGAAATGTGGTGATGATCCATTTGTGGGGTTTTTTTTTTGGATGTATTATTTTATTGTAGTAGAAATATTATTTTATTATGATGATTATATTATTTTATTGTGTTGAAAGCTAAAATAGATCCACTTTTTGCAGCATGTGTGTAGATAAAATAGATAAAGTAACTTTTGGTGGAGCTAAATTGCTAAAAATTTAGCTCCACTGCTGTGGATGCTCTAAGTTAGAGATGGTCTTTGTGCTACCCAAAAGAATTAAAACCAAGATCCCTGTCCAAGTTGAAACTGAAGCAATCAATTGGGCAGTCCAACAAGTAATAAGTCATAATATTGACTGAGCCATAGCAAAAAATGATGCTAAGAATTGTATTGATGTCATCTTAGACCCATACATATATATATATATATATATATATATATATATATATATATATATAAGATAGAAATTCTACTCTATCTTAATTTAAATGTATATGTATGTAAAAATTTTCTTCTAGAGATTTAAACCCTAACTCTTACCCCCCACACCCCACAAGCACTTATACTTGTGAAGTAACTATCGCACCAAGGGTGTGCGATGGTATCTTAGACCCATATATTAAGCATCCTTTGGAGTGTAGTGTTTCTTACTGCTGATACTTTGTCAGGCCAGGCCTAGGCATAAGGCCGCCCCACGACCGAAAAAAAAAAAAAAAAACAAAAATCTTAGGAAAAAAAGGCCCATTTCCTGTAGTAAACCAACCAAAATTTTATAAAAATATAATATTTTTAAATAATTGAGCTTTTTTTTTTTATTATTTTTTTTTTTATGCATGATGTTAATGATACCACAAATTTTACAATAGGCTTATAAATTGACATGCCACCAATCACATAAATAAGTAATTCAAACTCTTATACATTAGGTTGTAGAAATTTATCTATTACAATCATTATCACATTATATTGTGAATATTTTGTAGTATTTTTAGTATTTTTCTTTTTCATTTCTAGCAAGGCTTCCAAAATATGAGACCAATTGAAACCCTAAAATGTTTATAATAAAAAATGTTGCAAATGTGTTAAATCATTAGTGATGACTAATCTCTCATAATAGTTTGAGACTTTAATTTTTGTAAACTAATCTCCTGCAAAGCCACACACCAAATAATATCTATCTATCTATCTTTTCATCTTAAAAAGAAGATATAAAATTAAAATTTAGATTACAACTTTACTTGACTATGCATAGTCATATATCCAAGTTAATGTAAGTTTCTTTAAAAAAATAATAATATTGTTTTAGTTCTTTTTGTTTAAATTTATGATTCAACTATGATATTCAATCCTCTATATGAAATAAACCTTAGTTTAGTTAGTATTATTCATCAATTTCTGTATTTACGTCAAATTAGTCTTAGTATACGTTTGGATAGCAATGAAATCCCTAGCATTTGCGTTTTCCTCCTTCATTTTTTTTTTTTTTTTTTTTTTTTTTTTAAATTGAGAAGCACATGAATGTGGGATGTCTCCTGTCAATGGGTCCTGTGCACTATGCATGGCTTCCACCTCCACTAAAATGGCACTGTTTAGTGGGTCCCGTGCACTATTCACGGGACTCACAAACCTCTTTTTTCTAGCAACTTTTTAATTAAAAATTGGTCGCATGACACTATTCACACATTTAAAAATTATTTTGTTACAGTGTTTTCAGTTTCAACAAAATAAGCAGTATCTAAATGGACCCTTAATTTAATTAGTATTATATAATTTTATTTAATTAATGTTTACATATAAAAGGCTCCATATTTGCTTGGGCTTGGGGGGAAAAATCCGAAGTCCACTCACGACGAATCACACTTTCTCAAAATTCATTTAATCTACTTGGACCTTGGGGGAAGAATTATATTCTTTTTTTTCTTTAGCTAATATAACTATTCCGATTCATAGCTTATTTTGGAATCATAATTATTATTCCAGAAGTATATAGAAAGAATGCCTTTTGAGTTAAAATTGTACAATTACATGTTTGGTTCATACAAAATCCAAATGATTGCTAAACATTGAAAAAAATATCCACAGAAACTAGTTTAAAAATAGCTATCTATTAAAATGTCAATATCAGTGTAGCATGATTGTTTGCAACAATTTTAACTAAAATTTTACTTTAAACTCAATGTGAGATATATTGTTTAGCGTTTACCACCAGGTGAAAGTACGTCTATTAATTGAACCTAATGGACCGTTGGTATATTGAAATCTGTTTCTTTTTTTGATGAATTAGAAAATTTTATTCACAGACAAGAAGTATTACAATGGGGTTTGCTGGTCTCTACCAAGATTACAGATTCAAGACAGGGAGGGCCACAACCCAAATCAAAAGAGCCAAATTACATGGTTCAATAATGACCACTTGGCCGAGGCATGAGCCTTGCCCTTTGCCCCTCTGGGAATCCGATTAACGAAGAACAAAGGGGTATGTGAGAGTATAGCTAAAATATCACAGCCTTAATTCTTCAGGAAATATCTTGGCTAGGGTATATAAATGAAAAATTCACCAATAACCTAAATTCCCTTTCTAGTAATGTCTTCAAAGAATCATCTTGAAGTCATAACAACCTCTAGATATTCTATACACGAGCAATGATAGGGGCAATTTTTTTTGCAACATATTTTACAATTTGCTATGGTGTTATGAGTGTTTGCAACATCAATATCATATGGCTCGCTACAGGACATCACTTTTATTGTGCATTAATCACAACATGTAACCTGTTGGGGGCCCTTTTTGTGTGTAGCCACGTGTCTTCCACTGGAGGTGTGATCTCTACTAGATCCGGATTTGTTTTGGGGAGTTCAATCCGAAACTCAACATTGGGCCATATAAACCAATGGCTTTCAGTGCATTTTCAAGCGTACAAAATAGATAAAGCCCAAATTCTTAGAATCATGATAATGGTTGAAATAAATAAATAATATGTTTAACATAATAGATTTGATTAAATGGTGAGTTGAATGTTATTATTATGTGTGTTAAGTGATGTCCATTAGAATGATTAATTAATTGTCATATGTCCAATAATGAGATGAGTCTAATAGTCCATATCTAGCTTTGGTATAGTTCATGTTCAATATAATAAGGTATTTCTAGCAATGGTCTATGTCCATCAATGGTTTATATCCAAATAATACATATCCAGCTGTGGTTTATGTCGAAACATTACACATCTAGTAGCGGTTCATGTCCAAGTAATATATTGCCATTTGTGGTATATGTTTGAATAATATGTCCAACGATGGTAGATCAATTTATTAATATATATGTTCATTAATGAAGTATTAGTGAGATCATGTTTTATTAAATAGTGAGATGATATTAAATTAACTTGCATCCAGCGATACAATAATAATGGGTTAACAATATACTTAATAATGTAATTTCAAAGATGGAGAAAACATTTACTTATCTTTTATGTTTCGACTCTAGTTTGTATAGCATCACTTTATTCTTTATATGATTTGTGACTTGAGCCATATAGCATCAATGAGCTAATAACATTCTAATGGTATAATAAAATTAGTCAAATGGTATAATGATAATGAATAAAATATACTTAATAATAGAAATTTGAAGATAAAAATATAATGACTTATCTTCATAGTTTGTAGCTCCAATCGTATAATATTAGTGAATTAATAACATTTCAGAAGTATGATAAAATGAGTCCAGCGGTACAATATGATTGTAATACCCCAAATTTTGATTTTATGATTATCATTGTACCTTGTCAATTTTAATATAGAGTTGAGGTAGCATATGTGTGTACACAGTAAGATGGGAGTAGACAATTTTGTGGTGCTACAAATAGATGAGAAAATTAAAGTTTTAGTGTGTACGATTTAGTGAGGCAATTAAAATAAATAAATAAAAAGGAAAAGAGGAAGATGTTTTATGGGCTCCTTGCAAAATAAAGAGATAAGTTCAAGTGGGTTTTAAACTCCAGCCCACTACCCCACCAAGCCCACATCTCTTATGTGTTAAAATATAAGGTGGAGGAAAAGATAAACTAGGGTTTTCATAGAAAGGATTCTCAAAAAAAAAAAAAAAAAAAAAAAAAAAAAAAAAAAAAAAAAAAAAAAGATTCTCAAAAAAAGGGTTTTCATAGAAAGGGTTTTATCAAAGAGGTTAAGAGGTTTTTCCTTGGAGTTTAAAGCACATACAAGTGAAAAGGCAATCAAATTGTTCAAGGTATGCTTTCTCACCGAGAAATAAGAATTAAGGAGTTAGAATTTTATTATAGAAAATTTTAGTGATGTGTAGGTTGTTGAATTGGTAATTTCTTAGGTTATGATTTTACACGGTTTCAATTATTCTGGAATCTTAGATTGCCACTGTTCGGACCCTTGAGCAAAAGCCGAAGTTGTTAAATCCATGTATAGGCAAGCGTCACTTTTCTAAGGCCATAAGGACTTTTGGGCTGCCGTAACTTTAATTCTAACTTGCTGGAGAATTTGCACCTGACCCCACCCTTCTGTCACTAGTTATCTCTCATTTTTGTCAAGGTCCTATTCTTCTTATTGTAGCTTTAATGGTCTATTGCCTGGGTGTTGACTAATTCCAAACAAAATGGTACCTTAAGGTTCAACGAGATCTCTGACCTTCTTTATAAAAGGCTAGTGGCGCTTTTATGATTTCATACCAAAAATCCTTATATTAAATTCTAAAGTGCTGCTACTACATTCCTCATGGTTAAACGAGTTTTGATTAATGCAAGGGTGTATTATTGATTAGAATACTATTGGCTAGAGAAACGTTAATTTAGTGTTGAAAGTGTTATTAGTTCAGCAAAGTATAATCCTAGTGAGTCTATTTGTGTAGTTCTATAAGCTTTATATTTTGTGGTGGATAGTAAGTAATTTCTATGATTGAATATAGGTCTTATTTAAGAGTGTTTTGAGGCTTTTTGGAGGTTGTTTTGGCTGAACTTTCAAAGAGATTCAAGTGCTGTAAGTAATTAGCATAATATGCACAAGTTTGGTCCATTAGGTTCTTAGAAGTTTTCAAAAGTTTTGTATTTCAAACTTATATTTTCTAAAGTTTATCAAAAGTATTTTTGCATCATTGAAAGAGAAATTTCGACTATTAAATAATGTTTTTAAGAGATACTTGAATTATAAATAACATTTTGAATGTCCAAATCTCATTTAAAAGATGATTTCTAAATTAAACTATTTTCGTAAATAATTGAGTTTCAATGTAAGTTTTCTAAAAAGGTTCTTGTTCTTTAAATTTGTTAAAACCAAGTGATTTCAAGGTCATATACTTATTTCTCCAAATGGTATTTAAAATGTTTCTTTTAGCAAATTTAATTTTCAGATTTACTCAAGAATTGTAATATATATTTACATAAACCCTCAGTCTCTATTCGTTCCCTAAGAGAGTCAAGCATCTTTTGATTTATGTTCTATTCGATATTGCGATCTTTGATATGCCTTTGTATTTGAAAGGAAATTGTTAATACTAAGAAAATTATTATATTTTGTATAAACTTTGCCTTGTGATATGTGACTCAAAATAAGTGTTGTAGAATTGATCGGATATATCGGATATATGTGTAAATCCGCTCACAGGATTGTATGTAAGAATATGTGTTGATCCTTCACCAGCAGGGGTTAGATGTTGGTATCTACTCACAGGATTGTATGTGAGAATATGTGATGTGTATATGTGAAATTGTGCTCCGATCAATTATATGTATGTGATTTCAAATGACTTTAAGATGCAACTACATATGTATTAAGTGATTCATTATATGTTTTGGAATAATTATTTTTGATATCATTGAATGAGTTGTGAAAAAATCAAAATACTCGTACTTTGCTTGATTCTATTCTGTTGTGTATTCTATATAATTACTTACAGGATGTGTGGCTCACCCCATCAATTACTATTTTTCAGATTAAAGTGTAGTTGGGAATATAGAACCTTTGGATCGCTTTGTAAGGTGCAAGGTAGAGCATGGAGTTGTAGGCGATTTTAGTATTACTTGAAGACTTATAGAATTTTAGCTACTTTTATTTTGTAATTCATGTTTTATACAATGGAGAGTATTTCCTATTTGTGGAGTTTAGATTTTTGTAAGAGGTTTTTAAGAGTATTGTTTCTTTGGAGTATTAATTTATTTTAGATTAATTCAATCTATGGAGTTATATAAGTTTAGCGGGTTAGTCATGCATCTAAATTCATGTTCCATGGATTTGGGTCATGACAATGATATTATGAGTCCTTTCATGGTGACTTCATAATTGAAGGAGAAAAATAGGTGCAACTGGAGGGAGATAGAATATGTCTAATCATGTGCATAGGTTGGTTAAGTTTATCACCTTTATCATGCACTTAAATGATTTTTTCCATGTAATGTTGTTCTAGTTTTTAGTCAAATATGAGTGATATTGCCTTCCATAAGAAAGACTTTTAATATTATAAGTTTGTACCTTTCATAGGAAGGACTTTTTAGCATTATGATTATATGCCTTCCATGAGAAGGGCTTTGTAACATGCTTTGGAAGAGGGTTTGATATCTTTTAGGATGTATGGAGATGATAAAAATATACATGTTTTGTGAGATATGGTGTTTGTAAGATATATTAGAAATATATGTGGGGAGTATGTATGAATAATTTGTGAGGAATGTATTTGTAAAATATATGGAAGTATGAGATAGATAATATGAAAGGGAGATTTTGTAAGAGAGATGGAGAAGTATGGAAATGTTTAAAGATATGGCAACAAAATGAATGAAGTTTCAGAATATTGAGGATGAGAGAGTAAAAATATGATGGGTAGTGGTGTTGTGTAATAGGTGTGTTATAATGATGTTATCTAAGAAGAGAGATTTTGTAAGAGAGATGGAGAAGTATGAAAATGTGTATATGGTAGCAAAATGAATGAAGTTTCAGAATAAGGGGGTGAAAGAGGGATGGATAGTGTGTGTGTGTGTGTGTTAGTGTGTGGCTTGGTCCTCTTTATATAGAGCCAAGTATGTAACTAGATTAGCATTAGTTGAAGGGAAATTTAGCAAATAAGGAAAAGTCTTTGACAAAGGAAGCGATTTCATTAGTGGTTTTTTAATTTTTAGCCAAAAAAAGAAAGCTTGAGACTTTAAGGCTGCTATCGTAGTAGTACTGTTAAAGAACTCATCGTAGCTAACAAGTTTACTGACAATAGTTTGTCCCGACACATTTGGATGATGTCGACTATGTGAGTTCTTTTGCTGGAGAAAATATTTTGCATTAAATTCATGGGTTTGGCTAAAAATGGTAAGATAACCTTTATGAGATCTTCCTATTTTCGGTATCTTAGAACCGGAGGCTAAGGATCTTAGCTTGAAATGGTATGATTTCTTTTATAGGATCCTTGCTTCTTTGCATATGGTAGCAAGCTGTTGGGAATGGGCATTAATGAGTTGATGATGTCACTTTTGGACATGTGTCGATTGCCTAAGCTACTGCTAGAGCTATTACTATTTCTATTGAAGTTGTTGCGGCTTTTATTGGAGTTAAGCGGTTTCTCTGAACTGTTGTTGGTATTTTTGGCTAAGTTTCCTCTTTTGGAAAGTTATATGTTTAGTCTATGGCTTTATTGCAATATAATTTTGGTAAGTAATAAACTCATTGATTGATATTTTATGAAGTTTTAGAGATGTAATTATGGTCTCTTTGTATTGTGACTAAATCTTGGAGA
The DNA here is from genome assembly GCA_028216015.1 of Quercus dentata. Lineage (NCBI taxonomy): Eukaryota > Viridiplantae > Streptophyta > Magnoliopsida > Fagales > Fagaceae > Quercus > Quercus dentata. Next base: position 46,809,190 of record CP116454.1, on the reverse strand, counting down.
GCAAGGTGAGCATTTAATGCTAGATATGAGATATTAATATAGATTTAGCCATGTGCTTGAGATTGATTTAAATGAAAATAATAATATAATTTATATGAAATAATATAATTACATTTTTAAACTTATATTATATGATGAACATTAATTTTTATGTAAAAAGTATGGGGAGTTTTATCATTGTAAGTGTTATGTGATATAAAAGGCTTACTAGATGCTACCTATTACACATTGACCCATCGAGTTCGGGGAATTAGGGAAGACATGCCAAGCAACATTTTTTCCTTTATTAACTTTGAACCGCTGGATCTTTCTTGAACATACTTCTTGGCCCTCCAAACCACGACTCCTAAAATTCTCCAATGATACTCATGAGCTTGGATCATGAGTTGAAATTGAGATGTGCCATGAGCTTGAACTATGGGCTTTGATAAGATAATATTGCCATGAGTTTTGGACCATGGGTTTCAGCATCATTTTGTGAACATGGGCTTTGAAAGAGGATTTTCCAAAATCCATAATTTGTTGATATGGTGTGAGTTGCCTATGAAATAAATTCCATGTGGTGTGAAAATTTTGTCCTCAACATAACCATAGTAGTTGTGAAAATTATTATCTCAGTGTCATTAAACTTACTAATTTAGAGATTCAAAACATGCTAGCCACAATAACCATAACCTTTCAATATAACATAAAAATTCTAAGATAAATTGGGATTGAATAACATATATCCTTCAATTACACATCTATTTAGTTATAAAATTACACTAATACACTTTATTGATGTATACATCCGAAGATACCTAAGTTACACAAGTTGCAAGGCCTCTTCACATTTAATGTCGAACACTTTGATAAGGACATTCACGACAACCTAGTTAAAATACACAAGGGCATGATTATATCACATCTATAGCCACTATCATTAAAAATTCAGCATGGTTGGGAAAATCCCGACTTATGACAAAGGATTTCCATGGCAATGGTAAGAAAATTACCTTATCGGGATTAGAAGCACTAGATGTACATTTAAAAAACTCAAATACAAGCATTTAAAGAAAGGAGGGGGGGGGGTGGAGAGAGAGAAAATGGGAAAAGATTTGGAATCTAATATCAGTTGAAATATTGGAAATCATGCATTCACACACATTCAACTTATATGCAATTTTGTTGCCAGGACCTATTCTCTGCTCACTATCAACCCAAGATGAGGGAATCCCACTATCGTTTGTAATTTCTTGTAGGTGCGAGGTGTTGCTTGAGTTCTACCCACCAATCACCAAGATTAGATCTAGCTTCTCCTCTATCGCCTTATGCAATGCATCTTGACGCTCCCGACAACAAAACAATTACTAAGTTAGTTTAAGTCCACTTGAAAATATCGAGAAAGTCCGGACATAAATATGTTGAGTGGCACTGCTTTGTCTCAAGGCGATTAGCTTTTGGCTAATTTGCAAGTTGGTTATGTTACTTAGGGCGTGAGAGTGAAAAGATGAAGGGCTTCTAATTGGTGTTAGAACATCTTTTCTCTTCGTTTGTTGTACTATAGTATAGCTAACAAGGAGGATGAGGTGAACATGGAGATGTATGAAGAAACACATAAACTAAAAAAATGTTTTCTTCTTTATAGATACGGTAGATTTTAAACCTATGACGTTCAATCCATGATAATTGCTCTTACTATTAGGCTAAGACACCAATCGGTATTTTAGTGTAGGCGGGGTTTAAACTGTAGATTTCTTATTTAACAACAAGAAAATTTACTAAGTGAGCTAACTTGAACCCACACATACACTAAAAAATGTTGATCACCACAATATTTTAATATAATTATAATGGAAAAGCAATACCATGGGACATGGGCGGAAATAAATTACTTGAGAGTAGCATTACAAATGTTATTGAAGCTTTTGAAGTGCTCATTAATGTTTTCCACTCCGTACTTGCGCATCATAGTCCTTTCTACTAATTTACCTGTCAAATATTTCCCCTCTTTTTGTGGAAACTATATAGAAATAACACAAGTAGCAACTTCTTGTAAAAATAGAAGTTGGAATAATTGCAAACCTAACCAACATCTTTTGTTTCTCCCTTGAGCATTGTTGTCTGATTTGCAATGCCAACCTTTACGAGATCACTATTTGGATCAAGCCCTTTTGAAATTGCATATATAAATTTCTGCAGTCAACCCAACGACCATCACTAAATCTTTGCATTATACCAAACATAGTAGACATTAAAGCTTAAATCAGCAACAAAACTCTGCACCTTTAGAAAATCCTCTTTGGTTAAGCTAGATCTATTAAGGTCACCCCCGAGAATGTAGTCACACACATACATTGCTTGCATTCATTGAAAAGTTTATAGTAAAAACATATTTCTTCAACAAAAATGAATCTACACTTGTACACCAAAAATATTGGTTTATAACCAAAGTAAGGTTTTAGCTACATTTGGGACATACCTCTGTCATGTTCTTGACAATAACATGTTGTATATATAGGTATCTACAAGGATAGGTTGTAATAATGATGTTTGAGTTTGGAGAATATGGTTTAATAAAGTGAAAATTCAAGTTTTGAAATTTTCTAAGTGAATGAAAATTTGAATTTTTGGAATTTCTTTGCAGAATTTTCTCGGTGACTGTTCGAGAAAGGTTGAAGAGGTTTCAATCTTTGTTAACCATTTTATCAAAAAATAACTAACTCTCCATACGTGCCTTTCCATGAAACATAACCTTATAGGTATAAATAAAGGCTTATGTTCACTTAAAAAATCTTGTGGAACCCAAGAAATCTTGTGGTCATTCTCCAGAATTGCTATTTATAGAACCTAACATCTTGGTTGTATCTTGGAGATAAATTTGCGATAACCCTTTAGCAAAAAAAAAAAGTGAGAGGGGCAAATATTGTCCGAGGAAAACGATATAGTTCCTCCAAGTTATCTATTTTTTGTTATCTATTTTCTTTGATGGAACCAATTTCTCTCGATGGAAAGATAAGATGAAATTCCTACTTCTTTCGTGATTGAAACTTTTCTATGTCTTGGACCCAAATTTGATGCCTTTTCCTACTGAAAGTGATGATTTTTTCATATTGTGAATGCATTAAAAGCCATGTTCATAGTTTGAACATTGAAGGTACAAATTTCTTGTTCGTGGGCAATTTGAATTTCAAATTGATTAATGAGTTTCTTTGTTAGAATATTTGCATGTGTTGCAAATTTATATTGAAGGTATGAATTTCTAGTTCATGGGCAATTTTAATTTCAAATTGATTGATGAGTTTCTTTGTTAGAATATCTGCATGTGTTGCGAATTTATTTGAATTGAGATATAAGAATGAAATTTTAACATGTTTAAATGTTATAAAGTGAAGTAGAAAATCTAAAGGATGAGAATTTAAAATCTTAAAGTGATAGAGTATATGAATATTTTCCTAAATGATTTTCTAAACTATGTGAAGACATTAAGGAACATGTCGGAAGATCTCACTTTAGATCAATTGAGACAACATCACTTTGAATTGAAGAGGAAAGTTCGGTTAAAGGTGTATCTAACACTGATTCTAAAGTGAATGCGAACAATGTTAAAATTGGAAGTTCTTGTAAGAACAATAAACACTTGAATGTGAATAAGAGTGTGAATGGTTTTAGAAGCACAACTCTAAGGATCCCAACAATGACAAGTAGAATGTCATGTTTCCTTTGTGGAAAGAAAGGCCATTACATTTGAGAATGTAAGTTTTTAAAGAATAAGAAGGATAAAGATGGAAATGCCAATGAAGCAATTGTCATTAAGGACATTATTGCTATGGTGAGTGATGTATGTAAAAAAGATCACTATATTTCATATGGCTGTAATTACAAATCCTTTCGATTGGTGTTTTGATTCAGGTGCAATGTTGCATGTGTGCAACTACAAGGCACAATTAAAGACTTATGAGGAGTCTTCCAAAGAACTAGAGGTGCTTGTGGACATCCACAGTAAGGAAAAAGTTCATGGAAAGTGCATTGTTGAAGTGAAACGAGTTTTGGCATGAAGTTCTCTTCATCAATGCTATATTTTTCATGTACCTAATATCAAGAAAAGTCAATTTGTTATTTAAGAATAGTCTTGTCCAAGAATGGGATATTAGTAGGCAAAAAATATGCTCTTTGTCTGAGTGTTATTTATCAATATGTTTTGGTTGTGCTTATATTGTTGATTCTTTATTTGTGGCATGCTAGACTGAGACTTTTAAATTTCAAATTTTAGAAATTTATGTCAAAGCATGATATAATTTTTATAAGCATGATGATTTGAATTGAATGGTGTATTAACCAAAAATGATGAATATTTCTAAATGTATATTATTCTTTGTGAGGAACATGTCATTGATAGGCCAAGAATGTATTGACCCCTTGGGTGAAATAACCAATTAATTAGCCAAGTGAATTACTTAAGTTAATTTAACTTGCAATACTCCCGCATTTCCTAGAAACACGCTTGCAACCATATATAAAGCATTTTGATTCTTTTTTATTTTTATTTTTCTTCGCATATATATATATATATATATTTTTTTTTTTTCCTTTTGAGCATATTATGCATGGGCATATAGGAGAGAAAAAAGAAATACCCAATTATGTTAAGCCTTAAACATCACAATTTTGCTATGCCAAAGTATACATATGTTATTTATGATTGGCGGGCTTTAGTGGTGAGATAGTTATTTATACTTTTCTCTTAGGATTTTTAGTCTTTCTGTCAAAAGAGTGATATGAGTGTTAAGTATAAGAGATCACTTAATCTTACTCATCACAAACACAAGCCACAGAGCTCACTTGCTTAGTTGTGCATTGAAATGCTCATCTAAGTTACAAAAGATACAAAGTTTAGAAAATTTTGTTTCAATGGCCATCAAAGGTACACAAGTCCCAATGTACATAAAACACACTTTGTTTTTGTATTTTTCTGATTTTTCAATTATTTATTTTTATTTTTATGGAAGCAAAATAAAACAAAAACTAAAAACAAACAAACAAAAACATGTTAAACAAAGCATAGCATAAAAATAGACTGACTCAAAAACAATAAAGTAAAACACATAAGTAATGCATAAACAAAAAGAGAAGGAGAGAGAAAAAGTGACTAAATCACTTTGAGCCTTTTTCCTTCCACACATTGGAAGAACCTTTTCGTTTTACAAACCCTTGATCCGGCGATGAGGGGGAAGAATTGAAACCGTTCAAATTCGAAAGGAATATGAGGGCCTTGAGAAGATCTCTAAGAGGAGCAAAAGAGATGGAAACTAATTCTAGTTTCCGGACAAGATCATATTGTTGCTTTGTTGAGTGGCTAACCACTTGTAGCAATTAAGGAGAGTATGTCCAGTAGCTCCACAGTGATGATAGAGATCTTTGCTTTTTTTTGCTTAGACTTTTGGTTTTTACCTTTCTTAGTCCTAGGGTTTCTAGTCTCTTTCTTTTCAAGCTTAGGAGGTGCTCCTAAGATAGATTTACCTTTGTCTATGTTCTCACTAGCTAAATAGTTTTTACGTCATTGTTCTCAGATTCAACATTATTAGCAAGTGAAACAAATACAGTAATACTAGAAGAAGCAATATTAGGAGAAGAGAAATCATACCCCAAATTGGTTTGATCAAAAATAGATTTATGAATGCTAAGCATCTCATCAAGCTTGGCACTCAAAGTTCTCTCCAACTAAGCTCTGACTTAAAACAACTCCACTTCAAGCTTCTTGGTCCTTTTAGCCAAGAAATTGTTCTCAAATCACAGGGTTCCAATGGTCTAATTAGCTTCATCAAACATTGTAGAGATTTCTTCTCATTCAAGTTCCACATCACTAAGTTTCTTGGTGGCTAGCCTATACAATTTCTCATGCTTTTTAGAGACCTTGTAGAATTTTGCATAAGTTGTATGGATGTCATTCTGTTCATCCATATTCTCAAACTTAGACTCCACCAAATCCTCTTCTTCATCTACCTCTTCAACAATCCCCTCAGTAGGATTTACCATGGCGGTGAAGGCATTCAAGATTCCCTCATCATTATTATCCGAATCATCCTTAGGCTTGGTGTCACTCAAGGTAATAGCAAGGGCCTTGCTTTTCCCAATGGTCTTATGGTAGGTTGCACATTCCTATTTCATGTGTCCAAAACCTTGACATCTAAAGCACTTTGGTCCGGAGGGAACAGATATCGACCGCTATCCCTAGCATCCTTCTTCCTTTTATCTTGGCTCTTGAATTGTGAAGAACTGGATTGCTTTCGGTCCTTGTCAAATCCTTTCACATTGGCATTCTTCATGAACTTTTTGAACTACCTTGTGATGTAGGATTTCATTTTAGAATCTTCATCATCCAAAGACTCATCCGTGTCATTGCTTTTGGCCTTGAGTGCCATGCTCTTACTCTTGCTCGAGTTTCCAATTCTAGTCAAACCCAATTCATAGGTCTACAAGTTGCCAACTAGCTCTATCAAAGGAATTTGATCAATGTCCTTTGATTCCTCAATGGCGGTGATCTTGGCATGGAATCTCTTAGGTAGAGATCCGAGCACCTTTCTAACAATTTTGGGTTTGGAATGGTTTCTCCAAGATTAAAGGCAAAGTTAACTATCTCCTTGAGCTTGGCATAGAACTCATTAAATGACTCATCCTCCTCCATCTAAATTTTTTCAAAGCTCATGGTAATCCTCTCAAGTTTTGAATCCTTGACATCCTTGATTCCTTCATAGGTTGTCTGAAGGATGGTCCATGCTTCCTTCCCAATTTCTGTAGAGAATATCTTCTTGAACTCCTCATTCGTGACCGCACTGAATAAAGCATTCAATGTTCTTTGTTTGAAGTTTGCCGCTTTGATCTTAGCATCATCCCAATCAACCGACGCTTCCTTTGGTTTTGTCTAACGAGTCTCTATAGTTTGCCAGACCTTTTTATCTAAAGACTACAAGAAAGCTCTCATACGTCCATTCTAGTATGTAGAGTTAGTGCCATCAAATAAAGCATTTATAATTAGAGACTGTTCTTTATCCAAGACAAACAGGGGTTAATGGATCACACAGCAATGATTAAAACCTAATCGAGTGTGTGTCCGCTCTGATACCACTTGATAGGCCAAGAATGTATTAACCCCTTAGGTGCATTAACCAATTAATTAATCAAGTGAATTAATTAAGTCAATTTAACATGCAATACACGTGGTAGCATAACACAACACCAAATAACTAAATGCAGTGCAAATTAAATTTGACACAAATGATTTGTTTACGAATAGGGAAAACTACCGAGGCAAAACCCCACCAGGTGAATTTAAGGTTACCACTCTCGAGAATCTACTATTATTAAAACAAATGGTTACAAGTAAAGGAATTCCAGTACCTTATACCAATCTATAGTTGAACCCTTACCCAAATACACAATTAGACTTGTAATGTAGTGACAATCTCTCCTTTCAATGCATGGCTCCAAGTACGTGACTACCAATCGATGTATGGATCCTAATACATGACTAACACACCAACTTGAGAAGGATGTTGGCTACAAAGTTCTTGAGTTCATCCACACGATGAAGATCAAGAAGCTTCTTGGTCACAAAACCCTGTAGCATACAAATGCGTGAGCTTCTTCAAGAGAAAGATGAACTAAGGCAAATTGTCTCCAGTCATAATATGCATGAATAAAACTTTTGCATCAAGTTTCATCAACTGAGACGGCCCTTAAAATAATCCTTATAGATGTCTAGGGTTGTGAGAAAAGAAAACCTAAACACATAGCTTGGATATGCATGAAAAGCAGATCTGAAAATCTGATTTTTGTAATTCTTGATAGATAGGGTATCTTTCGAGTAGGTGTTGAACATTGGGATAAAATCTCCTTTTAAACCTTGATAGATACAATCTGTCGAGTTATCTATCGAGCTTTAAAATGCAACACTTCTTTACTTGATTCTTGAACTAATTTGTATGACTTTAACTCTTGACTTAAACAAAATGTTTCTTAAAGACTCAAACCATCCTAGATCTACCCAATTACAAGTAAAGTGCATTTTGTCAAAGGATTAGCCAATTATATATGACATATGTTCCTAACATGTTCCACATATGTCCTAATAATCATAATACACCAAAGTGTAGTCCCTTATACACCCTAATAAAATGGTTTGGTCAAAAGAGAGAACTCTATTTGGTATGGTGAATGCCATAAACTTGAGTGCAATTAGCTAAGTTCCTATCTGATCAGTGGGAAGAAACTTTGCTTGGTATATGCTATGTGCATAATAGAGTTCCATCTCAAAGATATTTCATATGTGTTATGAAATGAGAATGTGACCAAATGCTTATCATTTTAACCTATGGGTGTGTTTAACCTTTTGTAAATGATAGACCAAAGATGACTAATTAGTCAAAGAGCTATATAAAGTGTATATGTAAGTTTTGAGTAAATTTGATGATATGTATTTTATTAGACTTAATGTCTAATATAAGATTGAAATCAAAAGATATTGAATTTATTGAGTTTAAATCCAAAAATGATTTCAAGGATACCACGATACCTACTTAAACACAAGTAATTGACTCTAATGTTAAATATCACATTAAGTGATATTAAAGATTTAAATGTGGTTCACTAATTGAACAAGGGTGGAGTCAAAGTGTGAGAAATAAAAAGGATTTTAATCCAAATTTTTATTTCATGTGAAACTCTTGTTTACCTTGTTAAAGGTAATAAAAGTGTAGTCCTAATTAAATACTCATAGTATTCTTTGAGGGAAGTGATCCTAAAGTTTGAGAAAGTTTTGTGCTTCTAAAAGATGTAGGTTTCTATTGTAAAAGCTATTAATGATGAGATAGACTTGATATTATTTAACAATAATTGGTTCTTAATGGATCTACCTCTAGTTTATAAACCAATTGGTTGTGAGTAGGTATCAGAATAAAATATAAAATCTTTTGGTCTAAGGTTAATAGTAAAAGGTTTGAAACAAAGGGAAAAGATAGATTTTGATATTTATACACTAGTAACTATTTGTGTTATTAATTTGATATCTTTAAAACCATTCATATAATTTTAAATAAATTCACTATATTCTATTATTACATTTTTGTTATATGTAATTACAGTGTGTGTATATATGTGAATTTTGGAATGGTCGAGAACCCAAACTGTGGGGTTTAGAAACTCAAATTGTGAAATTATGATATCCAAGAAGTGTGGGGGTACAAACCTTAAATGAGTCATGGACTCATAAGAATGCTAATGTGCATAAAAGATGTGCTTGTTAAAGGTATTGAGAATTAATATCGAGGGATGTTAAATTCATTGTGATTCAATTCTGTCATGTGTGGTAGATGTCTCGAGTTTAAACACGCACATATTGTGATCCTATTTTTGAAGTACCTCTTTGTGAAATAAAGAGAGTACAAGTGAGTTCATTGATTGAAATACATGGTTACTAAATGTTGAAATACAAGAAAATTTTGCACGGAATAAAGCTAACAAAATGGTTGATTAAATTCAACCTTACATAATTGGCTTAGAGTGTTTACCAATTCTGTTTTATAGTTTTTATTCATTTTCCGCATACTAGTTGTTTGACATAAAACTTGAATTGGTTATTTTGTAATTGGGGGTCTAAACATTCAAGGGTGTTTTACACACTATTTGAACTTTCAAGTAAAAAAAAAAGAAAAGAAAATTTAATGAAAAGAAGTAAAAATAGCTAAATACAAAATTAGAGCGCCACATAGCAAGACCTTATGCACTCCCGCATGGAAAAGGTAGTTGGTATCAAATGATACCATGTCAGTAGTATCAAAATCCAATAAGTGTAAGACATGTCAACAAAAAATAACTAATCCACTAACAAATGAAAGACATGTAGTGAATAGGTATTTTTGCACACATGTCTCTCGTTTATTGAATTTTGATACGGATGACGTAGTATCATTTGATATAAAATATTTTTTCCTCCAGCATAAAGTCTCTACTTTTATATATATATATATATATATATATATATATATATATATGTAGAGGTAGATTACAATATCTGGATTAGAAGCACCCAGATGTTACACCAGTTGTTATGGGACCCTCTGTCAGAAAGTGTATACCATATCTGGTTATTTCGTTTCTTTATGAGTAAATCATTAAAACTTGTACGACAATTACAAATCTTTTTTTCTTAGGGGATAGTCCAGAAGGGTAAAGGATATTGTTTTATGTTGACTCAATGTCATGCGGAGTTTCGAAGTTGGAAATGAAGGCGAAAATTCTTGGCAGAAACATTTTGTGGTGCAAAAATTTAATCTTAAACTTCCTTGCCAATCCAGTGGGACCAAAAATAAATCACGGTAATGTCGGCACCAGTCCAGTGGGGCGAATAATAAATGACGGTAGTGGTAAACACGCAATTTATTTATGATTTTGTTTCACAATTATTGAAAATTTGGAAGTTGAAACTAATTGCAAACCACCGCTTAAAGTAAAGCAAGCCATGAGAATGAAGAAGATACTGTGAAGTTTCTTATTAGCTCTTGATTAGTATATTGATGTGCAAGCCACACTTGTGGCATCTCCCTATGTGAGAAGAGATACATGCATCAGGTGTGAAAACTCACTTAGTGTATAATACACTTGTGAATGTTTAGACCTCCAAAAACAAATTTTTCAATACAAGCTTATATTCAAACAATATATGTGCGGAATGTAAAATATAAGCAATACCCAAATTAGCAAACTACTCTAAGCCATTAATTAATCACAACCAGCATAAATTAAAAGCTAAGAGTAAAGGAAAGAGATATACAAACACAAGATAACATTGGCATGTGTTATCGAAGAGGAAACCGAAGAACTTAGCGAAAAACCTCTCCGCCACCCTCCAAGTGGTAAATGATCCACTAGAAAATCGGTTAGGATATATGAATAGCAATAGACCCTCCAAGCCTAATAAACCTAATACACCTAAGCCCTCCCTGGAAGCTTGTGGATAAATCAATCATGTTTTTCTCTAGGGTTTCTCTCTCAAAATTCTCCCTGGAAGCTCTCTACATTTCGTGAGTATATGGGTATTTATAGTAGGGTATGAGATGGAATGTGAAAAGTCACTTTTCAACAAAAAAGGGTGCACTAGCGAGTCACTGAGTATATGGGTATTTATAGTAGGGTATGAGATGGGATGAGTCGCTAGTTCAAATTTGCACTATCGGTCACCAAACTAGGCGGACTCTACTTTTTGTCCTATAGTGATCCGGTGGCCGACTCATCATCTTCCTACATGCTTCACACGTTTACTTCATTTTGGCGAGTCACCACTCACGAGTCGGTCGCGAGTCCAGACGTGAGTCACCTTCTTGTTGCACACTCTTGATCAAATCTTCACACTCTCTCACACACAACCCTTTCATTTTTCCCATCTAAATACAAGATTTCTAAATGTTGAATTACAAGCAAATTTGGTACGGAATAAAGCCAACACATAGTTCAACTTTACAAGGTGCATGTATCTCTTCTCAGATGAGGAGAAACAGAGTTGGCCGTTACAGATTTACCAACTAACCAAGTCTATACCCAAAAACACATGACACCGTGGAGAAGATGATGAATGACATGTCGTATAAACCCAGTTGGCTACACGACTTGTCGATTTTTTTGCTTTCCTTGACTGTATTGTAGTACAGCCAACGGGGATAATAAGGAAAAACGCATGTTAGTGTATTTTGCCTTCTTAGTATTTTCCCTTCTTTTCTTATTTCCTTTTCACTTTTCATTTCGAAATTCAGATCATTGTTTGTTTCTGATCTATAATAAATTGTCACTAAGCACCCAAATGACACACATTGTACAAGTTATTGTAGATGGAATCATTGGAATGGGCCGCACTGGCCTTGACCTGAAGGTGATGACTAAAAATAACTGCTGTACTAATAAAATATAGGAATTTCTTTGGCTGCTTATATTTATTAGTGTTGGAACTAATCATGCTTTTTCTCTGACTGATCCCGGGGGCCGAATGTTTATGCTGGATTTGGTTTTCTAATACTCACAACTTGCATTAGTTGTCTTTTCCATCTCATTCAGAAGTAAAACTTTTACTTTTTTTAACTTGATAGAGGTTGACTATATGTTTTGAAATTTGTAATTATATGCCTGAATTAAGATTTCAAAAAAAAAAAAAAAAAAAAAATACAAAACAAAACAAATACCAAAATTATGATCAATATTTTTATTTTATTTTATTTTTTTGAAAGCCTTATGATCAATATTCTTAATAAAGTTATATTTGGTCAGTCTGATCTCGCTATAGTTATAATTTACGTTCACCTATTATAACAATCATGACTTTTGCTTTTACATTTAAAAAACGTCATCTTTAGTAATTGTTAGTGCATTTTAAATTAAATTACGTTAAAATTTAAACCAACTGAAGATTAATAAAGAAATTTGTTATAGTGGAATTTGTTAAAGAAAGAGTTAACATGTAAGTTAAATTAAATTAATTAAGAAGAGTTATCTAAACTAATAAATAACATGTATGTTATGAGAAGGATTGGAAGATTATATATATGGCTATATATGCTACAAACTAATTTTATATCAAGAGTGAATGAAGAGAAATAGTTAAAGCAAAGAGTATTGTGTGAGAGAGTGAATTCAATAATACTCCTAAATACTTGAGGGAGATTTTGGCCAAAGAAAGGTGTTTCTCTTGGTGGTCCGAGTTAGACAACGAACTATTGGGCTATTGTATTCTGGAGGGGACAAGTCAGAAATGAATTTATGTTGCATCGGTTTCTAGGCTTTGCCAACCGCAGAGAGCTTGAATCTCTAAAAGAGAGCGAGATTTCTGTAATTCAGTCCTACATTGTTCGTTTATATTTATACTTTTATTGTAATCAAAAATCATTTTATTGGTAATTTCTCCAACATTAATTTACAAAGTTGTACACTTGTACTGAGGTTCTGGACTTAAGAATGGTTATAAAAATTAATAAAGTGTATTTTCTGCATCAGTATACACTGTTAAATTGCTCATTTTCTTTTCAATTAATAATTTCATTTTGGTTTGATATTGCCATTGTTGAAAACATGATTCCAATTTAATATATACTCATCTATAATTCTATTCCACTGTTTTCTTTCTTGAACATCCAAAAGATTAGGGCCTTAGAAGATGGAACCGTTATTGTTGGAGGAAAAACAAACCCAGTAAAGGCTGAATTTCTAGAGGAGATGAACAGCTTGCTTCATCGGGTTCCACAAATAGTTGAATCATCTCGTTCTAAGGAACTTGACAAAATTAGTGGCTAGGTCTGAAGCATTTAGATGGAAAAAAACACTTGCAGTGGGATGATAGACGCTATATTTTGAACTTTGAAGTAAAGCAGAGAGGTGGCTTGAACACAAACTGATGTCCTGCTCACAAATTTACGGGCACTACTCCATCCCAATTGAACTAAACTTTGGCACAGAAGCTGAATTTATCTTTATAAATGTATTGTTGCAGGCCTTTTCAGTTCATATTGCAGATTCCAGGGCCTGGATTTGAGACACAAGTTTTACAATGTCTCTCTCTGCTGAATTGCATATCCTTCAATTACTTAACTTACCATACGAGATGTAAATTTCAGACTGAAAAAATGTCGTATATACAATATCATTTTTACTGCATCTAGGTCTACATTCCTTTATTTTTGTAATTGAAGGGATGTTGTTCGATAATTCAGACCCTAAAGATTGAAAGTTTATGACTGCCCTATTTTTATTAATAACGTCTGTTCATGATTGCCTAGATGTTGATAAATTTCTTTCCTCATTTTAAGTACTCATGATATTGGAGTCAAACATATATTTTTCCAGTATTTGGTAATTAAGTATTTTCCAATGGGTGCTAACGAGCCAAAGTTTGATAATTGCAAAGAAGTTGTGGACTAAAAATAGACGTGTACAGGCCCATTGTATGACCTAGTGAAGCCTGAAATATGTTGCATTATCCTAATTCAGGTTCATTCTACTAAGAATCCAAATGTTACTTGTATTAAGAAACCTAATCCATTTTTGTAGTGCAAGTAAATTAGTCCATCAAACAGATTCACGTTAATTCCATGTATTTCTAATTCTCTTCCTATATTTTTTCCATTTACTTTAACAATTAAAAAGCAAGTATTTAGTGTCAAACAAATTTATGAAATTAATTTGACTAGTCCATCTCTTATCATCTATTTTTGGATAACACGAGTGTTCATATTGACAAATAAATCGTAATCTACAAATCCATACAAAAGGATAATTAAAAATGATAGCTTTAGGCGAAGTTTACGATTTCTAGTTCAAGCCATAATCGAGATAAGAAGTGGCCCAATAAACGATAATGAAAAACAACTCAGGATTGTGCAAAGTTTGAGAAGTTAACTATAAGGTCATCAAAAGGTCTGTGATTACATACTGTTGATACCCATTCTTGATAAAAAGAGCCTAATGGCAGAAAAGCCCAAATCAAGTCAAGAGAAAGGAAGAAAAGACTAGGGAATAATGGCAAGAACAATGGGGCCATGTTCCTAAGGCCCAAAGAGAAGAAATGCCTATAAAAAAACAAGGAATAGAATACAATGGCCCATATGGAAGAGCTAGCCACAATGAGATGGCCCTTTCCAAGAGAGAAGAATACAGGCCTTGGATGGGCCCAAAGAAGAAAGGAACAGGAAAAAGGCCCAATGGGTTGTCCTAGCAGGAATCGGCATAAAGCAACAAAGAAAGGACCTTGAGAGACCCACAGGCCTAAAGGGGAGATGGGGCAAGCCCACTCTATTCTCATAAGGACTAAACACGGGTGAAGGGCCTAAATCCCAACAAAGGATGAAACAAGACAACATCAAATGCGAGCGGCAAAAACTACGTGGGAAAGAAAGAAGACAAGATGTGAAGCGGTGAGACAACAATACCATGGCCGGAGCACCACCAACCTATACACGGCCAATGCTAAGGGGTGGGCCCACGATTATGGGAATTACAAATAATGTGGTTTGGTAGAAGGGGGGAAAATGGTCTATTTCTAGTATTTAGCCATGGCCTCGTTTGGAAGGTGCTTTGTTGGAAAGGCATCTTTACCCAAAATATGTAGTAAACCGGCTGGGACCACTTGATGCATATGCTAAAGGGATACGTAGAGAAAGACCCAAGGTTTTACCCATCAAAGGAGAGAGAAAGGTATATGGAAGAATGAAATGGATAAAAATTTGTCACGGGATGGATAGTGGAAGAAAAAGAAAACACTAGGCATGCCCAAATGTAGTGGAGGCTGAATGACCAAAAGGGTAGTGGGCACCTCTGAAGGGTGTTGGCGGCAGACAAAAAAGGTTGGTGAGCAATAAGGGCAAAAGGGAGAAATCGCGTAAGCTTGATTCAATATAAATAGGAAAAGTAGCCATAAGGGGAAAAGGGGGTAGCAACTAAGGCAAACAATGCAAAGTTGAATAGGAAAGAAGAGGGAAAAGAGAAAGAGTGAATTAAGACTTAGAAAGGTAGAAGAGTGAACATGGCAGAAATGGCATGCATCAATAAGCAGTCTTTTCCCTCCCTCACATGATAAACCCATTCTTTGTAATCCCAGTAAAAGGAAAAGTAGCTATTTAGACCCATTCTCCAAAATGTACAACTTTATGGCCTAGTCCGGTGATCGAGGTTGTCCAAATTGGAGTTTGGGCTCTCTATAGTTCACTTCCTGTGAAAAACCTATCATTTATATTCTGCTGCTTTAACTATGTCTAACTACTAACTGTTTTGACCGATCTTTCTACCATAACATATATATATACACACACACACTCAAATATATATTACTTCTTGTCTTTCCTTTTGGGATGTTTGTTTTGTGCACAGATAGTGGGTTAGGCCCAACTCTCCAACCCACAGCAAAAAAGGAGCTTAGCCCAAAAGCACAAAAGGTCCCTACACATACCTTTTGTTTTTTAGCATGCTTGTGAAGCATACCCTAACATCCTCAAAAAAAAAAATTAGAAGACCATCATTTTCCATCATATGGTATGTGGGGCAAATTATAAAGAGCTAAGAACTAAAAGTCAGGAATTTCAACACCTTTATTGTACTAGAATTATAATTTGACCGGTCCATTCTTTTTCATCTCCTAATACAACAATGATGGAGCTCAATTATCAATTCTCGTTTGATAATTTTCTTGGAATCATACAATGTAATTAACTACTTGGTTCATAAATTATTTAACCGGGAGCAGATACAAACAAGACTTGTGATGAGTTACAGTTGAACATTTTCATGTTTGGTTCACACATTCTGAAATGAGTATTTAGACATTGACATACATATTAACATAAGAAAAAAAGAATATTAAGCATTGAAAGGAAAAAATAAATAAATAAATAAGAAAACAGTGCAATAATAGACATCCATAGAAATAGCATTATGGAGTAACTTGACTGATTCCACCAGTTAACTAATAATAACTAGTTTTGAGTACAATCACAAGTAGAATTCACTATCAAAACATATGACAAATTCATTGATGCATTGCATTCCCTTTCCAAGATGTGTTTGAAGAATCATCTTGAAGACAAAACTAACGTCCAGATATTATGTTTAATATTTGTGTTTGTCTAAGTGTTTTATGATTATAGCAACATTACTAAAATTATCAAGAAAAGACCAACAAAAAAAAAAAAAGTTCAATGCCCATTATTTCAGAACCAATGTCGGTCACTTGGATTGAAATTTGCTTTTCTACTTGTAAAATAAAAAATAAAAAAAGATGGAAGTCCATACGAGGAAAAAAAACACACTTAAGAAATTTATATAATATAATTGAATTCAAACACAAACTAATTAAGCTTTTCAAGATTATAACTTCCTCCAAACCAAAACGGATTTATCACCACAGGTCCATAAACAAAAAAACAAAAACAGAAAGGCTTAAGTTAACAGCTAGGATAATCAGGGAAGAGAGACTTGGAGCTTACATCCATCCCTCATCTGCAACTGTTGAAGCATCTTTGCCAATTCTGGATTGGGATGTAATACTTCCACATCCCGCAAGGCACTCAAGCACCATAGTTCCAGGGGCATTATACAAAACTGGCAACGTTCCAAGACCAAACGTTGAAGCCTTGGCATTGCACCTTTCTCCATAGTCCATTCTATATCAGTTACTTTTACCATTTTGAAGACTTCAAGTTGGCAAAAACTACTTTCATCGCAATGGAGTGCAAAACTTTCACATCGAACTACTTTGAGTATTCGAAGGTTGGTAAGGCTACCCAACACTGTCCAGATAGATGGAGGAAAAACTAGCACATCCAGCAAGGTTATCTTTGTTAGGGTCAACTGGAGTGAACTTGGATTTGAAAGACTAATATATTTACAAATCTTCAAAGTCTGCAGATGAGACAAGGGATGGATGCTTGGAAATGAAAAAATCCCTGAAAATTCTAATTTTCTTAGGTTAGGAAATCTGACCTCGGCAAAGTGACTCTCTGTGTCTTGATTTAAAACTATACCAGTAAGGACTTGAAGATTGGGTAAAGCCACTTCATTGTTAGTTCCAGGTAGAGATGCTGGCCCATTCAAGTACAAATGTCTTAATTTTTGTAACTTCCATATCCCCTTGGGCAAGCATTTCATATTATATTTTCTCATATCCAGCGTCTCGAGATTCCAAAGGTTGCATATGGAATCTGGAATGACATGAAGCAAATTAGATGAAACACTCAAGTACCTCAAGAAAACCAGGTTTTCAATCTGGTTGGGGATTAAGCAACAAATGTTCATATTACTGAGCTCTAGCACCCGTACCAAATTGTTACTTTCACATAGCCATTTCAAGTACAAGCCTTTATTAAGAGGACTCTTGTGCCCGACAACCCCCAAAGCCTATTACAGAACGACTATTTGAAGGCTCAAAAGGTTTGGGAGAAATGTATTGATGGTTGGCACAGTGGATAGAAATTCTACGACATTTGCTCATGGGTGAAAGGTTAACATCTGAACGAACCTCAAGAAACATCTCTTCAGCACTTTCTGATATACAGAGGTCTCGTAAAAGATCATGGATACGACATGTTTTGACTCCTCCATATAGCCCTTTTGTTGCTACTTGAATCAAGCTCCGATCAATGAGTTCCTCCAAGTAGTCTTCAGCAACATCCTCCATATTTCTATTCCCAATCTGACGAATGAATCCCTCGGCCATCCAAAGTCGGATTAGTTGCCTCACTGGTATCTCAAAGTCTTCTGGGTAGATACCAAAATATAAAAAGCATGGTTTTAGGTGTCGAGGTAAGTAAATATAACTTAAAGCCAATATGTCCATGCAAGATGATCTATCTTGCGTTAGATAAAAATTGACATGGCCAATTAATTTTGACCATGTTCGATTCGTTTTCTCCTTATTTGCCAAAAGTCCTCCCAATACCACAATAGCAAGTGGTAAACCATCACAACTTTTCACAATTTGTCTTCCTAGAGTTTCAAGTTCTGGAGGACATGTACCTCCACGAAACACCTTCTTTGAGAAGAGTTCCCAACTTTCATCTTCTTTAAGAAAAGGAGCTCATAAGGGAGAATGGAAGGAATACTATTATTAACACTACTTGCATGTAATGCCACTTCTTTCATTCGGCTAGTGATCAATATTCTACTTCCATTGGAGTTAGTAGGAAAGGCAACACTTACCTCATTCCATGCTTCAATTTTCCAGATGTCGTCCATGACAACTAGGTACCTCTTGTCTTTCAAGCATTCGAACAACAAACTTTTCAATTCATCATCATCCAAATCTTGCCATCCTGTACCATTCTTTCTGTAAATACCTTCCACGAAATCTGACAACGATTTTTTCAACTTAAGGTCTTCAATGAGTTCCAAGGACGCAAACAATTTCTTTCTGCATTCTTCGTCATTCATTTCCTTGATAACATTCAAGTCTTCAATTGGTGGACGTTTCAATTTATCTTTGTTCGAGCTATACTTAACTTCCAGACCAAGAAGTAATTCCTCTTTCAATTCAGCTTTCAACACAAACTTCTTCAGTTTTGGCATTGGTGTCACACCCTTCAAAATTTCAAGCAACATGTCTCTGATTTTATATTCTTGAGAGACATACACCCACCCATGGAAATCAAAGTGGTTCTTGACATGTTTGTCGTTGTAGATCTTCCTAGCAAGAGTGGTCTTACCCAAGCCACCCATGCCAATGATTGAAACAACGTTACGTTGCAAACTCCCTTCAATAAGTTGCTTCACCAATGCTTCGGTGTCATGACCAAAGCCCACCACATGATCTTCCTCTACATATCTCCGGCGCCTGTGCAAGATCTCCTCTGCTTCTGCATCTCCTCCAGGTGATTGAGTTATTTCTCCTATGCCGTACTTGCTCCTGTTTTCGTTAATTTCATTGATGACATTCTTGATGCTCTTTATCTTGTTTGCAACCCCGTGAAACGCAATTGCTCGGTCAGCTGAAAGGATAAACTTCCCCATCTTGCTTCTTCTCCTGTGCTTTGTAATAGCCACGATGAATGTATCAATAACATCCTCAGCCTCGTAGGCTACGTCCCTGATTTGGCTTACTACCTCCTTCACCAACTCGTTGTCATGTCGTTGCCCTTCAGTATTTTTCAGGAAGACGTTGATCAGCGACAGCTCGTTCTTAAGTAACCTGACTTGATCCTCTACTCCACCTAGCAATTTTGATTCTTGGGAAAGCAACTGAGTCAGGTTCTCCAACAGGAAACTCACAACACCATCTGCCATATCTGCTTATTTTCCCTCCTTTGTGAGTAAAACACTAAAACTTAGTACAAGAATTACAGGTTTTTTTGTCAGGAGTGAGAGGGTTGTTGGGAAGGGAAAGTCCGGAAGGATGAAGGAAAGTGTTTTGTGTTGACTGTCATGTGGACTTTGATGTTGGAAATGAGTGTGTGACTACAAACCCAAACAATAATTATGTTTGACAAGTAAATTCAATTAATTTGAAGGAGGTGCAATAAACTAAGATCTCAAATTTCAATCCTCCACGTTAACAATCAATAAGATTTTTGGGATACCTCACAAAAAGAGAGTGGATATGTTCAGACACCCCTCCCGTAAATCCAAAATAATAATTATAAAAAATATATATTTATTACAAAAAATTATGTAAACAACTGTTAAAAAAATTGCACCCGTCTTTACAAATTTTATAGGCCAAACAACTAAGTCGGGACACAATCGACATTTTCAACTATTCCACTCTACTAAAAGTTAAAACGTAATATTTATTATTGTTATGCTCTTGTTAAGCCACATCAGCATAGCATTTAGATTTATTCAGTCCAATTCGGTCTACTTTGGTCCACTATGATCCATTTTGATTAGATCCACTTTGGTCCATTTTAGCCCACTTGGTCTACTTCAGTGTATTTCGGTCCAGTTTGGTCTACTTTGATTAATTTGGGTCCTAATCGTTTTCCTTTTCTAACGCCTAGACACTTTGAAGAGTGAAGACAAAAATTCTTAGCTGGAAAGTTAGTAGTGCAATCAGAGATGTTCATGTCCAGGTCATAGCTTGTTGGTCTTGTGGGATCAATAATAATGGAGTGTTGCTTTCTTCTTTTTTTTTTTTTTTTTTTTTTTTTCTTTTTTCCACTAGTTAATTTGAGTTTGGCATTGGCTTAAAAATCAAGTTTTTTACTACTTAGCTTATTTTTGCTACTATTCATGAATTTTATTGCATTTTTGGTACTATTCATGGGTCTCACTATACTATTTCAACTATCTTTTAGCTTTATCTACAAGACTTTTAGCCAAAAATTTTCAATTTTAGCTAAATAAGTTGTTCCCAAATAGACATTATTTCCAATGCATTTTAATTTTTAAGTACCGGGAGTAACTTTTGGCTTAACTCATCCTATGGAAAATACTGCTTTCTCATTTTATCTCCAAAAAAAAAAAAGGACTACTTTCTTTAACATTAATTTTTTTCTTTCTTTTTGAGAAACTTCATTATGATAATTGAGTAATGGTGCTTTGACACACATGATTTATATGATATGTTATAGTGAGTGCCTAATCAAAGTGGCATGACTAAAGTTTCTCTAACCTAGGCGGCTACTCTCTAAACCCTAGTGTCTATAGAGAAAGTGCTTGCTTGTGGGTGAGGCTATTTCCTCCCGCCATTTTCTCCTTTTCTTCATAGGAAAGAGCAGATTCGTTAGGAGTACTTGGAGTATTGGAGATGGAGAACCTGTCAATGATGTGGAGAAAGTTTTCTCTGTCTAAGAGTGAAGGGCAAGACTTTGTGGTTCAAGAGCCGGTGGCTACCGAAGAAGTTTATATTCTTTGCTAGATTTTTTTACAGGTCGTGTCCTTAACATGGAGGCTTTTGCTAGGACTTTCAAGTTGCTGTGGAGGACTCGAAAGTTGTTTGAAGTGAGAGACATGGGAGACCATAGGGTGGTTTTTGTGTTCACAAATGCCTCGGATGCAGAGAAGGTCTTGATGGGAGAACCTTGGACATTTGACAAACATATTGTTACCATGAAGAGGATTGAGAAACATACAGATGTTAGGGCCATTCCGCTAGAGTCTACACACTTTTGGGTCCAAGTGCATGATTTACCTATCGGTCTAAATCCAAGTGTGGCAAAACAAATTGTGCAAATTGTTGGAGCTGTGGATGAGGATGGAGTGGAGTTGGAAGATAGTAATTTTTAGTGGTATAGGGTAGAGGTTGATATTTTTAAACCGCTTTGTCGAGGCAAAAATAACTCGAATAATGAGAATGATTGGTGGGTTAGTTTCAAATACGAGAGGCTACCAAATATATGTTATTGGTGTGGGAAGCTCACACATTCTCATAAGGAGTGTCCTATCTAGTTGAAGAGTAAGAAGGGTCTTAAGGAAGAGGATAGACAATTTGGTCCATGGCTTCGGGCTTTCGCGCCGAATTTATCTAGGAAAACAATGGTACGGGTCTCAAGGTCTTTGTGAGGAAGACAAGAAGGATGAGGATCAGAATTCTAGTGATTGGAATGCAAGGACCAGAGGCGATGACAGCCAAGAAATTATTCCCACTATTGAGGAAGAGGGGAGACAGGAGGGACATGATGATGGAGTTGAGAGAGCTGAAAGTATGAAGCATGTGATGGAAAACGGCAATGCCTTAGGGTCTGTGTCTATGCCTTTGGTTTCTCGGGTTTGTGAAGCACCTAAGACAGAAGTTAATGTTGTGATAATTGAAGCACATGTCCAATCGGTAGAGGATTAGTTGGCCGAGATTGATGCCGAGATTGCTAAGTTTGATACTCCAAATGGTAGAATTGAGTTTGAGACATCCAATAGTCCTTGTCCCCGACCCCAGAATGTAGTAGGCTTGCAAGAAAATTTAGCTAACCCGAGGGCTGCCTGAGAATGGATGAACTAGACGAACCAATTGCAAATATTAGAGGTAGAGTTAGGAATGTACAAAGAAATTCTAAGCAAGTGGAACACGCATGCAATGTGGAAGATGAAGGATTGCTAAAAGGAGTGGGGTCTACTATACTAACAAAAAGGAATAAGAGAGACTTTGATGAGGGTGTGGAAGTTTTAGAGGGGAGTGAGAAGAGAAAGGGGTGGGCAGAAAAGAATTTAGCGGTGGAGGCTGGGTCCCAGCCTTGTCGAAATCAATGAAACTCTTAGCTTGAAACTGTTGGGGGCTTGGGAACCGCAGTGCGGTTGATGAGCTTGGGGATATTATCTAAGCACAAGATCCCAAGATTGTGTTCTTGTCTGAAACTTGGTCTATAAAAGATCGGATGGAGCACATTGGTGACAAATTAGACTTTGAAGGTTGTTTTATTGTTTCGAGTGATGGAAGGGGTGGTGGTTTGGCTCTTTTATGGAAAGCTAGTGAGAATGTTTGGTTGGATAGTTTCTCAAGTACCATATTGATGTGATTGTCCATGGTGGTTCCGAGGATGCCTGGCGACTTCTTTGGGTTTTATAGGGAACTTGAAACAAGTAGAAGAAGTGAAGGATGGGCTATGCTCGAATGTTGAGCTCAAAACCGAAAATGCCTTGGTCTTGTTTTTGGTGATTTTAACGAATTGTTGCAAATCCAAGATAAACAAGGAGGGGTACCACAAGCTCATTCTCTCAAGCAAGCTTTTAGAGATTCTCTGGACTGATGCGGGTTTGTTGACTTGGATTATATAGGGCCGGATTTCATATGGCATGGCCGGCGAGGTGGGGAGATTGTTTGAGAGAGACTGGATCGAAGTGTCATAAATTATGAATGGCTAGCTAAGTTTCCAACAGGCCGGGTTCATCACTTAAATAGCTTCACATCCGATCACCACCCCATATTGGTGTCTCTTGTGTCAAATGGTAAGAGACAAAGGTGGAGAAGAAAACCATTTTGGTTTGAGGCCATGTGGTTGACAGAGTCGTCATGTAATGAAGTTGTTTCAAAAGCTTGGGAGTGTCGTCAGGATGGTACACCAATGTATGTGGCAACTAAAAAATTAAAAAGGTGCAAGAAATTCTTAAAAGCATGGAGTAGAGACCACTTTGGGAATGTAGTGCAAAAAATTAAATAGAGAAAGGAATTGTTGTGGAAAGTCGAGGAAGAAGCGGCCAGGTCTGGGAATTCGGATGAAATGGAGAGATTGAAATCGGAGCTGAGATGTTTGCACGATAAAGAAGAAAAGATGTGGCAGCAACGATCACGCCTTCGGTGGTTACAAAATGGAGATCAAAATACTAGATTTTTCCATGGTACTACTACCCAAAGGAAGCGAAGGAATTTTATCAAGGAATTGAGGGGTGAGAATGGGGTATGGCAAGAGGATGAGACAATATTTTTAGGAATTTTGAATAGATTCTATGAGGAGCTTTTTACGTCCTCTAATCCACATGGCTTGGACCGAATTTTGGATGGGGTTCACGAGGTTGTCATTGAGGAGATGAGGGTTGATTTGGCTAAACCATACACACGACTAAAGAAGTTGAATGTGCTTTAAAGAAGATGGCACCCTTAAAAGCACCTGGACTTGATGGTATGCCTCCTCTTTTCTATCAAACATATTGGATGGATGTAGGTATGGATGTCTCTCAAGTCTGTTTTGTCTAGTTTAAATAATGGGTCACTTTTGAAATCATTAATTATACTTTTATTACTACGATTCCCAAAGTTAAAAATCCTGAAAGAGTAAAGCGAGTTTAGACCTATTAGTCTTTGTAATGTGATTTATAAGATAGTTAGTAAAGTTATTGCTAACCGTCTTAAGCCTATACTAAACTCTATTATCTTAGAAACTCGAGTGCTTTTCTTCTTCGATAGATTGATTACGAGATAATATTCTTATTGCTTTTGAAACTTTGCACCACATGAAGAATAGTTGTACGAGGAAGAATGGTTTTGTGGCACTAAAACTAGATATGAGTAAAGCATATGACAAGGTGGAGTGGATTTTTCTCAAGAGTATATTCTCTCAAGATGGGTTTTCGTGGAGTCTTGGGTGGCTTTGATTATGGAATGTGTTAGTACAGTTTCATATTCTATACTAGTCAATGGTGAGCCAAAAGGTTTGATCCGACCCTACTAGGGGTTGAGGCAAGGAGATCCTCTTTCGCCATATTTGTTTATTTTTTGTGCAGAAGGTCTTAATGTCATTCTTAGGAGTGCAGCCACACATGGGGACATTCACGGTCTTTCTATATGTAGGAATGGACCTAAACTCACTTATCTCTTTTTTGCAGACGATTGTGTGTTATTTTGTAGAGCCACCTTGAAGGAGTGTGAAAAAATCCAGGATATCTTAGCTTGTTATGAAAGAGCTTTCGGTCAAGCTATCAACAAGGATAAAACTACCCTGTTCTTTAGCAAGAATACAGATGCTCGGATGCAAGAGGCAATTAAATCTTCTCTAAATGTTCCTGCCATTCAACACTATGAGAAATATTTGGGGCTTCCTTCTTTTGTTGGTAGGGCAAAGAAAGCTTGTTTTACACAAATTAAAGAGAGAATATGGACAAGAATGCAAGGGTGGAAAGAGAAGCTTCTCTCACAAGTTGGTAAAGAGGTCATGATCAAGGTAGTGGTTCAATCCATTCCCACGTATTCCATGAGTGTTTTTAAATTGCCCGATAAGCTTTGTGTAAAGATATAGAAGCCATGATTCGAAAGTTTTGGTGGGGGCAAGGGGACTCAAAGAAGATTCATTGGGTTAATTGGAGTTCATTGTGTTCTTCTAAATCTATTGGAGGTATGGAGTTCAAAGATATTCAGAAATTCAATAATGCTCTGTTGGCTAAACAGGTTTGGCGATTATTTCACAATAAGGATACTTTGCTTTATCGAGTTTTTAGTGCTAGATACTTCCCTCATGGTAATATTTTGGATGCTCCCGTCCATCCTAATTGCTCCTTTGCATGGCGAAGTATTTTGCAAGCTCGTGAGGATATCAATAGAGGTGCTATATGGAGGGTGGGAAACGAATTATCTATTGATATATGGAACCATAGATACTGCACGAATGAGGACAAAGCAAGGTTGTTTCTCCATGGTAAGGTGCAGAGATCAAAAGAGTGCATGAATTATTCTATCTAGATGCAAAAGTGTGGGATCCGGGTTTGTTGGAAAGATGCTTTCTACCATGGGAGGCAGAGATGATCAAACGGATTTATGTGCATGATGGGGATAGGGATGATGTTTTGGTATGGCCACTTACCCCAAATGGTAACTATCTTGTAAGGAGTGCATATCATATGTTGGCGGCAGAGGGGATTAGCCAAAACTCGAACTCATCTTCTCTATTTGATCTTTGAGAGAGTTTGGAAGGGCATTTGGAAGATTAAAACCCCTAATAAAATTTGCTACTTCATCCGGAGAGCTACAAATGATTCGCCGCCAACTAAACAAAATTTAAAGGTCAGACATATTCCGTTGGATGATACGTGTGTGATGTGTGATGATCATCCTAAATCTTTATTGCGTTGTCTTTGGCTTTATCCCCATGCTTAATCGGTTTGGAGGTCAGAGATCACCTTTGTTAATCTGTATACAAGGAAGCACAGGATTTTTTCGATTTGCTTGATGACGTAATGCAGAATAGCTTGGGCTATCGTGTGGCTTTGTTTTCCACCATTGTGTGGAGTTTGTGGCAACGTCGGAATCGACTTAGGGAGAATCAAGGAACTTGGCCACTACATGAAGTTGGTGATAGAGCTAAAGCTATGGTTATGGAGTTTCTAGAAGCAAACAAACATATTAGCAACCCAGGCCCGGGATTGGTAGCATAGTGGTCGCCTCCACCTGAGAATTGTTATAAGATCAATTTCGATGCAGCTCTATTTGATCATTTGGGTTGTGCGAGCATTGGGGTGGTTGTTTAAGATCATAAAGGAGAAGTTATGGCAGCTCTTAGTCAGAAAATTGCTCTCCCTCGATCAGTTGCATTGGCGTAAGCTCGGGCAGCCTATAGAGCAGTCACTTTTGCTCAAGAAATGTCTTTCTTTCATATCCAGGTTGAAGGGGATTGTCTCGGGGTTATTCATACTTTGCAATCCCGGGGACAATGCAAAACCTTGTATGCAAATGTGATTGATGATACTCGGAGATTAGGCTATGATTTACATTCTTGTCGCTTTTTTTCATGTTCAAAGGGAAGGAAATAAGTTAGCTCATGAATTAGCTAGAAGAGTAGTTTTATCTGCAGACATCGATGTATGCATAGAAGATCTACTTGATGATTTAGACACTATGTTCATATCTGATTTTTATTAATAAAATTTCCTTACTTGTTTTCAAAAAAAAAAAAAAAAAAAAAAAAAAAAAAAGGTGGCGTGACTAATTGATTACCCATATTAAAAAAATAAAAGGGTAAATTTCGCTAATATTATGTGAGATTTGGGCTAATACCAACTAAATCCAAGACATTTCAAAATTGACCAATTTGAACCCTAAAGACATTTTAATGCCTAACTTGTTATTGTGGTAGGTGATTGTTTAAGGTGGTGGTGGTGGGTTCAATTTGGGGTGGATTTGCAATGGAGGTTATTTTGGGTTTCAATCTAGGGTGGATTTGTAGTGGAGGTGGTTGTGGGTTCCGATGTGGTGATTGGTTTCTTTGTGCATTTTTGGATTCGGATTTTATTGATGTGGGCTTGGTTTGGGTTTTGTGGCTGGAGGTGGTTCTTTGGGTTTTATTGCTGGTGGTGGTGGTGGGTTCCAATATAGGGTGAATTTGAAGTGGGGATAGATTTGGGTTTCGATGTGGTGGTGAGTTTTCTATGTGTTGGAGCATTTGGGTTTTGTTGTTGTTGATTTGGCTAGGTTTTGGAATGGGTATTAAAATTGGGTTGTGGCTATTGTTGTAGTTGATTTTAGTGGTTGTGGCTGATCTAAGGTTAGAGAGAGAGAGAGATGTATATGAGTGATGAGAGAAGAGTAAATGAGAGAGAGGGACAGAGAGAAGAGAGAGAAATTAACTAACGGTTAAATAGTCTTCGGGGACTATGAGAGACCACGCTTATTTGAGGGAAGGGGTGCACTAAAAAAAGAGATTTGGGTGCTTAGGACACCTCTCTTTTGGGTAATTGTGTGGAGTTACCACTTATTTTTTATACCGAAAAAAAGAAAAGAAAAAATAGAATACAATTACATGTCTAAAAATTCCTTAAATGTTATTAATTGATTATGAAAATACAATTACATCATGGTAGAATAACTTTATAAGGCTTTGGTCCTAATACAGTCTATGTAAAAATTACAAAGCTTTGATCCTAGTTACAATCTACCAAAGACAAAAGACAAAACACTAGTCTACCTATCCAAAAACCTAAGTCCGAGGGTTAGGTTACGGAATGGGGAGGTGTTAGACACTCATTCCACCCAAACGAAGTCCTGGTCTTCTAGACTTTACATGACCATTATATACCCACATTCAAAGTATGAAATGTTATGCAACAGATGCTATGTCAAATCCTAGATCTAGGGTTAAACTTTTATTCAAGAACCTTAGATCTGCCATTTTATTTTGTGTGAAAAAATTTGATGAGAATAGTTAATGAAAAATTTAATTTTGAGTTTCCATAAAAAAAAAAAAAAAAAAGATGGATGGATTTTAAATAAAAATTCAAATCTGATTGGGATTTTTAATGTGGAAAAAAAACATATTTTTATTTTGAAAACACAAATTGAAAGATGCAGATCTGATTTTGATTAAAAAACAGTCAAATTTTTATTTTAAAAAAATGCAGACCAGATTTTTTATTTAAAAAACAGTGCAGATTTTTATTTGGAAAAATGCAGATCATATATATATATTTTTAAACAGACCTGATTTTTATTTGAACCAGATTTTTATTTGAAAAAATGCAGATCAGATTTTTTATTTAAAACAGACCAGATTTTTATTTGGAAAAAATGAAGATCAGATTTTTTATTAAAAACAGACCAGATTTTTATTTGGAAAAAATGAAGATCAGATTTTTTATTAAAAAAATGGCAGATTTTTATTTGGAAAAATACAGATCAGATTTTATATTAAAAATATGGCAGATTTTTATTTGGAAAAATGCAGACCAGATTTTTTATTTTTATTTTTTTATATTAAAAACATGGCAGATTTTTATTTGGAAAAAATGGAGGTCAGATTTTATATTAAAAACATGACAGATTTTATTTGGAAAAAATGCAGATCAGATTTTATTAATAAAATTTAGATCAAACTTTACGAATAAAATTCAAATCTTTTTTACTTTGAAAAAGAAACAAAGAGAAAAAAAAAATACAGATCTGACTCTTAATAAATTAAAAAGAAAAATGAAGAAAACTTGCAAATTTGATTTTCGTTTTTTTTTTTTTTTTTTTCAAAAAAAAAAAAAAAAAAAACACAAAGGAAAATTGCAAATCTAAAATTCTAAGGCAAGATTCAACCCCAGATCTAGACATGTTCATCAATTAATCATGTGAAAACTTTTGAAAGCAAAAGAGAACATGTGATAACATATGAGAAACATGATTATTTAAACACAAAAGAAAACATCATGTCCATGGAAACTAAAACATATATGAATGCATGTTATGGAAACGAAGTTAGAGTTATACCCGCATGACTGAATCCTCAAGGACAGAGTTCCTCAAAGAGAAACAATTTTTTTTAAGGATTTAAGTGAAGCCTCTTAACAAAAAAGAAGTTCCTAAAGTAAGGCTTTTAGAACTTCTTTAACGTAAGGGGAGAGAGAAGTCAAAAAAAGAAGGGTAAAAAAAAGGGGTAGAAAGAAGGGATCCTGAATGTTGGGAGGCCTCCCTGTTTATAAAGGTGTTAGTTGCTTAGAAAATAATCTAGGTTTGCTTAAAAATTAAGTCCAATCAGCTTAAAAATAAGAAAAAAAAAACATATGGGGAAAATACTTAAAAAAAGGAGATTTGGATAAGAGTAAACTGATTTTTAAGATCAAAACCAGTTTCAGTATTTGGATCATATCTTGTTACTCAAAATGTTAATTAAGCTGAAATTTTGACAACTGAAGAAAAATTCGATTACCTACAACTTTTCCAGAAATAGCCTAGTCATAATTTTGAGTTCTACAATGCCAAAAGTGCCTTAGAACGCGAATCTGAAATCTGCTACTTGATTAGCACGTTTTTGAAGTGCTTTCCAACTCTAAAACTGTATTTGGACGAATTTAGGAGTTATTTCATGATAAACCTCATTTCAAAGTGATAATTAGGACTTTTAAAATAATTATTTTGAATAAAATTATCCCAAAAGCCTAATTATTTACAGTCTTTAAATATTATCAGCTTATTTATTTTAATCCCATGGAACAAATCTCACTTTAAGAAAAATACTTAACCAATCACAAAAATTCATTTTATTAATTTTAATCATTAACTAATCAAAATTAATTTCAATTAATCACACGTGATCAGCTTCACCCCATAAATTGCATGCAGACTATGAAAACTTGATCTCATGATATCTTTCGATCCGATGGTCCGATTTGGGACTCGGACATACCATCGCGACCATTAGAATTTCAAGATCATTTTTATGATATGCAATGAATGAATTAATGCATGTAATACAACTCTAAATTTTGGGTATATGAATGGTTACTCTAGCTATCTCCCAAGATTAAATTATGGATGCAAAATCGAGTGTCTACAAGGACCAAATTGGTCTATTTTGGAATGTGTTGGACCTAGTTAGCATTAGTTCAAACTTCAGACATGCAAGTGGAATTTACCTAACATAAAAATGGTGTGTGTGACTAAACAAACCCAAACAATATTCGTAATGGGTTTGTCTTGTTTCCTTAGTGATATTTGACAAGTAAATTATTTCATTTGAAAGAGGTGCAATAAACTAAGATCTCAAATTTCATTGTCCACATTAATAATCAAAATAATATACCTCACAAAATTACACCATAATGGGCTATGGGATACAGATGAAAAATTCACCAATACCCTAGATTCCCTTTCTAGTAATGACTTCAAAGGATCATCATGAAGACATAACAACCTCTAGATATTCTGTACACAAGTAAAGATAGGGACAATTTTTGCAACTTATTTCATAATTTGTTATGGTGTTATGAGTGGTGCAACATCAAATATCTTATGGCTCGAAACATAAATCAATTCTATTGTGCATTAATCATAACATGTCGTTGCCTTACTAGTTATGAAAAAGACAAAATTTAACTACAAAATTAGTTGTAGCCTAAGGCTACAACCTTACTTAATAAAATAAATATTACTATATATTTTGAAAATCTAACCGTTGAATTGCATGTTCTTTACGTTCTTAATATACATATCAAATTTTGTGTCAATCAGATATTATTTACTATACAATCTATAAGCTTATATTTTATACATAATTTTAGACTACAAAAATTTACAATTTAAACAATATATTGATGACATAGCTATTGATCTTTGATTTTTTAGAAATTTTGCAAGCATGGAGGATATAAGAAGAAGATGTAATCCAATAGTGAATTTATCAAAATTCAAATTCAAAAAAAAAATATTGAGTAAAGTTGTAGCCTTAAACTACAACCAATTTTTGTCCGAAAAGGACAATTATATTCTTAGTGTCATTAAAGTAATTGATTCAGAAATTCAAAACATGATAGCCACAATCATCATAACCTTTCAATAGAACATAAAAATTATAGTATACGTTGGGGCTGCATAACATATATCCTTCAATTACACATCTATTTGGTTGTATGATTACACTGATACTCTCTGTTTGATGTATACCTCTGAAGCTAACCTAAATTACACAAGTTGCAAGGCCTCTTCACTTTGGGCTCTTGGTCTCAAAGTGCTTGTCTTGGGCTTGACTAGGTGTGCTCCCTAGTTCGAGTTCGCACACCCGCACTTTGAAAAGAATTCTTGGGCCAGTGCTTTACCCCTTCATGGGCCCACCTAAGCACAGTGATTAGTCCCTAGTTAAAAACCTTGAGGAAACACGGTGGGAAACCAAAAAAAAAAAAAAAAAAAAAAAAAAAACATTAAGTGACCCTCTGTCAGAAAGTGTCTGCCATATCTGCTTATTTCGTTTCTTTGCAAGTAAAACGCTAGAACTTGTACAAGTGTACAACAATTACAAAGTTTTTTTTTTTTTTAAGGGGATAGTCCAGAAGGGCAAAGGAAATTGTTTTTTGTTGACTCAATGTCATGCGGGACTTCGAAGTTGGAAATGAAGGTGAAAATTCTTTGCAGGAACATTTTGTGGTGCAAAAATTCAATCTTTAACTTCCTCACCAGTCCAATGTGACCAAAAATAATCGTGGTAATGTCCGCATCAGTCCAGTGGGACCAATAATAAATGACTGTAGTGGTAAACACGCAATTTATATATGATTTTGTTACACAATTTTTGAAAGTTGAAACTAATTGCAGACCATTGCTAAAAGTAAAGGCAGGCTATGAGAATGAATAAGATACTGTGAGGTTTCTTATTATCTCTTGAATCTTGATTTGTACATTGATATACAATCTAAGCCACACTTGTGGGGTCTACTCGTATGTGAGAAAATATACTATACATCGGGTGTATATATCACTCTCTCTAAGAAGAAACAGAGTTAGCCAATATACAGGGCTGACAGATCAACTAATCAAATCAGTACACCTGGTAAACCAACTAACTTAGTCTATACCAAAAAAAAAAAAAAAAAAAAAAATGACACCGTGGAAATCAAAGGCTAAATTTAATGATTTGTAGCACAGCTACGGTTCTTGTGAGAAGATGATGAATGACATGTCGTATGAACCCAGTTGGCAACACGACTTGTCATTTTTTTTTCTTTCCTTGATTGTATTGTAGTACAGGCTACCACTTATACATAAACTTACAATTTTTTTCTATCACTCACACACTGCCAATCTGCCATATTATAATTGTGAGAAAAAAGTTGTAAAATAATTTGTAGTACTATATTTTTTTCTTTTAAATTTTTGTAATTTAAAATTTTATCTTTAAAATTTTATTTACTTCAGTGCATGTCATCTACATTTTTTTTTTTACCTGAATGCATGTCTTCCACAAATCTCTTCTTTTTTATTATTATTTTTTTATCATCCACTTATTCGCTTCTTCCTTATCTTCTAAAGTCTCTTTAAAGAGTGAAGACAAAAATTCTTAGCAGGAAAGTTTACATAAGTAAAATTCCGTTACTTTTCAAACCAAGTTGCAAGGATGGCCACGCTTTCCTATCTTAATTATTGAATCCGAATGGGTAGAGAAGTCAGATTTTGAATCTTCAATATTTGAGGTTTTTCTCCCAAATTAAAATCTAAAGTAGCAATGATAGGCAAGTAGAAATTAATTTGACCCGTCTACCTTTCTTTTCCTATTTTGGGTAACAATAGTAACAAATTACTGTAATCTGTACATCAACAAATGGATAATTAAGTTTTTGAAAATAACATTCAAAGAAATCATAGTTTACTTCTTCAGTTGGCTATGTAAATTTTTCCTTTGTAGTTTGCCATTTGTTATTTTTACAGTTGGGATTTACATTTCTAATTTGTTTGTTTTGTTTTGCTCAATCCGTTTCTAGTTTTCAGACTGTAAAATTCAAGTTGTGTTCTATAAAAATATGAAAACAGTGCAGAAGTTATTTTACAATTTGAATTATCAGATTTTCATCAAAATTTTTTTTAATCATCAAATGATGCAGAAGCAAATCCATTTGGAGCGATTATCAACAAAATCATGTTATTGTTATATTATTTTAATGTTTTCTAAATACTTTCTTTAAAATTGTTTATATGGCAAGCTTTATTTATTTTATGAAGTTTCTATTGCTCACTTTGTTTTGTAAGAAAAAAATTGACCAATGTATTTATCAATTCATGGAGAAGTAAATAAGGAATTAAAATATTAGTATCATCTTCTAGTCATATCTATATAATTTCTATTTTTTTAAAAAAAAAAAAAAATTTAAGAAACAAACACACACGCAAGAAAGGGAGAAAGAAGTTCTGAATCATATTAGCATAGCATTTCAATCCATTCGGTCTATTTCAATCCAAAATTCTTAGCTGGAAAGTTTGGTAGTGCAAACAGCAATGTTGATTTCCTGTTCATAGCTTTATGGTCTTGTGGGATCAAAAATAATGGAGTAGTGCTGCTAACACACATTATTTATATGATATGTTGCGGTGAGTGCCTAATAAATGTGTAGTGACTAATTGATTTTCCATATTAAAAAAAGAAAAAGTGGCGTGAGTGTGTGACTAACAAACCCAAGCAATAATCATTGTGTCTAGTTTCGTCACTGATAATTGACAAGTAGATTCAATTGATTTGAAGGAGTTGCAATAAACTAAGATCACAAATTTCATCATCCACATAAATACTCAAGATAAGATTTTCTGGATACCTCACAAAAAGGGAGTGGATATGTTCAGACACCACTCCCTAAAATCCAAACAAATTTTAAAAATTATTATAACAAATTATGTAAACAATTGTTAAAAAAAAAGAAGTGCACCCCTAAGTCAGGACATGATCGACGTTTTCAACTACTCCATTGTACTAAAATTTGTATAACTAAGGTCATCAATAAAGGTCTGTGATTACATACCTATTATATTTCAACGCGCTTGTGAAACATGCCCTAACATCCTTAGAAAAAATATTAGAGGAGCATCACTTTCCATCAAATGGTAAGTGGGGCAAACTATACAGAGCCAAGAGCTAAAAGCCAAGAATTTCAAACAACTTTGTTGTACTAGGAGTCTAGGATTATGATTTTTCTTGTGTGTGTGTAAGATGTTTCTCATGGACATATCAAGTGAGCCAACTTTTTGCACTTTGAAAACTTAACACACTTCTTTATGAAAGTTCTAATTCCATTCTTTTTCCATCTCCTAATACAACAATGACGGAGTTCAATTATCAAATCTCGTTTGATTTTTTTTTTTTTTTTTTTTTTTTTTTTTTTGGAATCATACAATGTAATTGACTACTTGGTTCATAAATTATTTAATTAAGAGCAGATAGAAACAAGTCTTGGGAGTTACAATTGAACATTTTTTCATGCTTGGTTCACTCATTCTAAATGAGTGTTAGACATTGATATACATAGTAACATAAGAAAAAAAAGATTGTTAAGCATTGAAAAAAAATAAATGACTAAGAAAATAGTGCAATGATAGACATCCATAAAAATAGCATTATGGCAGAGTATTAATAATTACTATTTTTTAGTACAATCACAAGCAGAATTCACTATCAAAACATATGACAAATTCATTGATGCATTGCATTCCCTTACCAAGATATCTTTGAAGAATCATCTTGAAGATAAAAATAACACCAAGATATTATGTTTAATGTTTGTGTTTGTCCAAGCATTTTATGATTAAAGCAACATTACTTGAATTAAAAAAATAAAATAAAAAAGTTCAGTTCCCATTGTTTCAAAACCAATGTCTGTCACTTGGATTCAAGTTTCCTTTCCTACGTGTATTTAAAATAAATAAATAAATAAAGAGGTGGGATTACACTTTGTTCACATGTGGTTTGTCTGAAAAAACACTTTTCATACATGTGGTTTAAAAATTAGCACTTTATCCACATGAGGTAAGTTCTATTTGTCTCTCGTTACCCACCTTTGTTAAAAGTAAAGATAAATTTATATTTTTGTTACCCTTTTATGTATCTTTCATCTCAAAACATAAAAAACTAAAAAGTAAAGGAAAAAGAAGATCTAAACCTTTTTAAAAAATAAAAACTTTTTAACAAATTTCATTTAAACCTTTAAAGTTTTAAAAATTTTAATCAAACCAGGTAAGTTTAATTTAAACCTCAATATTTGAAATAAATCTCACTTAAACCAACTAGTGATATGACATATCAGGCAAAAAAAAAAAAAAAAAAAAAAAATCTAGTGATGTGTGATTATCGGATTAATAGAAAAATATGATAGAACGTTTAAATGAAATCTTTGTAGAAACTTTGAGGTATAAATAAAACATTTTCAAAGTTTAAAATTTAAATAAAAAGCTTTCTTAAAAAAATATTTAACTGAAATAATACCCAAAAATATTTAAATGAAATAATTACAGATATTTTTTTCTAAGGGGGCAGAGGGTTGTTGGGAAAGGAAATTCCGGAAGGATGAAGGAAAGTGTTTTATGTTGACTGTCATGCGGACTTTGAAGTTGGAAATGAAGGGAGGAGGGAAGGCTCCTAATAATGGAGTACTGCTTTCTTTTCCCTGTTTTTTCGCTGGTTAGAGCCATTACTACATTAATATCCATTTTACAATGCTGCCGACACATATTATTTACTATATGATGTGTGTGTTTGGTTCCGGCATTGCGTTTGCTGAAGCTGTGTTTTTGTTTTTTTTTTTTGTGCGTTTTGAGTTGTTCATTGAACAAGAAATGTTAAAAGTGGCTTGTCTAATATGATTTGATTTTGCACTCCACAAATTACACTTCTTATCAACTTTTTCATTAAAAATGGGTCACACGGTACTATTCACACATTTAAAAATTAAAGTGTGTTTTGGTTTTCAGTTTTCAGTTTCAACAAAATAAGGTGAGTGCCTATTAAAAGTGGCTTGTCTAATTGATTTGATTTTTGACAAATAAATTCAATTAAAAAAAAAATTGAAGGACATGTAATAAACTAAAATCTCCAATTTTATCATCCACATTAACAATCAATAAGATTTTTGGGATGTCTCAGAAGAGAGTGTATATATTGAGACACCGTTTCCTTAAATCCAATATATAAATATATATATATATATTTTTTTTTTTTTTGTTTAATTATAACATATTGTATAAACAATTGTTAAAAAAAGAAGTGCACCTTGTCTTTACAAATTTTATAGGCCAAACAACTCAGAATGAGTTTGGTTTAACTTTTAAAATGTGCTTTATGAAAAAATAGTGGTTTTAAATAGTGTGGTATGAAATTGTGTTTATTTATTAATTTTTTATTTATTAAGAAAGTAGAGTATTTGGTAAAAACTATCATAAAATGTTTTTTAAAAAAGTTGAGTGTTTGAAATATAAATTAGCCAAAAGGACAATATACATAAGGAATTCTTTATATTTGTGTTCTTTTATTTTTATTTTTTAAAATTCATACTTGTGGTTTTATTATTGATGGATGATCAAAACTACCTCAAGCAACCTTTCCATCCAAAAAAGGGACCAATGGACGAAGGAACCATCTCACTCCGTCATTACCCAAATCCATTAGACGAAGGAAGGGCCACCGGCTCATAAATAATGGAAATACGTTACGGGACTGCAATAAGTCTCTTTATCGTTGGAGAGACAATGATCCTCTCATTAACACCTCAAGAAAGAGTTACAAATATCACATTTAAACCACCATTAAAGCACTCCCAATTGCTAGGAAAAGGATGTAGGTATATATACAAGCATCTCAAGACCTAAAAAGGTATAGAATTCTAGTACTGAAACTCTGACATTTTGATATAGAAACTCTTCTCCCTCTCTCGGTTATTTGACTTAACCATCAAGCATCACACCGGTGTTCCCTCTTTTCATTTGTTCTTGTAGGGCTTTCAGACGGTCTTGGCCAGCGATCCTACTAGACGGTCATTTCTACTAATGATCTTGGCATCATCAGTTTGGCGTCGTCTGTGGGGAACGACTTTTTCGCACCTAGATTTGAAAGAACCATTCCACTCAACTC
Source organism: Quercus dentata (assembly GCA_028216015.1). Classification (NCBI taxonomy): domain Eukaryota; kingdom Viridiplantae; phylum Streptophyta; class Magnoliopsida; order Fagales; family Fagaceae; genus Quercus; species Quercus dentata. The sequence goes on along the minus strand of CP116454.1, from coordinate 46,771,982 downwards.
ACAAGTCCGGATGGAATCCAACGCTAACCAAGATCTTGTAGCATTAGCTCTACAAATTTAGACGCTCATAGCCACCGTGGAGGAGCTTACCAAATGAGAACTAAGAGATGAGGCTATGATTGCAACAAGAAGACAATCGCTCAAAAACCAATCGGGATGATGACGAAGACATCCAGAAAAGATGACTAGGTACTCCGGAAGGGGCGAACTCAAACCTTCTCAAAGAAATGAGAAAAGAGATGGACAAGCTAAGGAATGCGATTAAGGAGAAAACAGACTAGAGCCTAGATAGAATGGTCAAGAGAACAGATTCACCCTTTACCATGGGAGTCCTAGAATGCCCGGTACCCTCAAAGTTTTGTTTACCACAGCTCAAGTCATTTGATGGGTTGAAGGACCCCTTGGATCATTTCAACACCTTTAAGACGATTTTGGGTCTCCAACAACCCCCGACGAGATATGTCGTTCTTTCCCCACTACTCTCAAAGGAGCAGCCAGGGAGTGGTTCACTAAGTCGCTAACATTGTCCATTGATAACAACAAGTTCATTTAATCTACCTGGGGAAGAATATTGTTCTTTTTCTTCTACTAAAACAACAATTTACAATTCATAATCTATTTTGGAATTCTATCTTTTCACTCAAAAAAAAAAAAAATTTTATTTTGGAATCATAATTATTATTCCAAAAGTAGATAGAAAGAATGCGTTTTGAGTTAAAATTGTATATTTTCATGCCTGGTTCATAGAAATCCCAAAAATGATTTGTTAAAAATTGAAAAAATATCCACAGAAAATATTTAAATAATAGCTCTCTTAACAAAATTTTCCTCACTAAAGTTCGTCACTGAAAATACATTTTGTTGTAGTGCTTAAAATGGCGTATCACATGATTGTTTGCAATAATTTTAACTAAAACTTTACTTTAAACTCAATATGAGATATGTTGTAATGTTATTTATTTTTTCTTTCTAATTTTTGAGGTTTAATTCAAATAATTTTGAACAATTCCTCTAAAATTAAATTCAATACAAATGAAATTTTGTTAGGGGCTTGAAGATAATATAATTTTTGGCCTCATGTAATATACTTATATTGTGAGCTTCAGTTGCTATAAGTAGCATTGTAGTAACTTAGATATGAAACTCTAAATGTAACACAAACAGCTAAGGATAACGACATTCATTAATATTTGTCTTTTAATTTATATGATATTTTGCATAATTGCTTAGCATTTATTAGATTTTATTTTCAGTAGTTTTTTCATGCATTGTACGAGTTAGCGACTAGTTACTAATAGATTTTTATAACAATTATGCTATAATACATATATAATATTCTCCCAAACCATCTTACATAAAACATTATAACATTATTCATGCATCATACGGGTAACTTACATGGTTAGCAATGTAACATTCCAACACTTAAAAAAAAAGGGTGGTCAGATTTTTTAAATGGTGTGCCATGTGCCCCACTTACCCCACCATTCCCCAATCCCCACCACTCATCTCTCTCTTCCTCTTGGTCGGCCATCTCTCTTCCTCTCATTTGTTTTGGCCAAATACCACCTTTGGTTGAAATTTTTAGTAATCTATCATTGTTTGCGAAATAATTCTCCACTATCATTTTTTTGGCAAGATCATCGGAAAAAAATTCTTAGGAAACTCTAAGCATCTTCATCCCTTTTATTTGAGGTAAAAATTCCTAATTTTTTTGGTGAGTTTTATACTTTTACTTGAGGTTTTTTTAATCTAAACTTTGATAATGATATTCATGTGATTTATGAGATTTGGAAGTGATATTCATGTAATTATATGTATGGGTTTTATCTTGGTGGATTTATTTGATGATTGAGTATATGGTTTTTACAATGGTGGCTATCTAAGGTTTATTTACGGTGGAAATTTAGGGGTTTTGAGTTATATCATGTGATAGTTGGTAAATCTAATTTTTCCATTGCTATTGGGTTCATTTGTTGAGTTGCTTGTCTTGGAGGATATTGTGATTTTGGTTTCATGGGTCTCTTGATAATGTTGTGTAAATCTTATGGAAGCTACTCATAGATTTTTAAGATTTGAGTATTAGGGAGATGATATTGAATGGGTTAATTTTATAAATTGGAGCCTATGCCTTGTGAATTAATTTTTTGAGAAACTTTGGAAGTGGAATACACTAGTTGTGGGGTCAATACTTAAGTTTGCCTAGTAAATTTCTTAATTGGTGATTTCTAATTCGTAGTTAGATGCAATGTCAAGTTTTGTGCTTATCGTGATAAGTTTGCTTGGTACCGTTTAGATTCTAGCTAATCTCCTTTGGAGTTTTGAAACTATGCCTTTTTACGGGTTGCAAGGTAAGTAGCTTTTTAATGGGATTTTTGAAAAATGACCATGTTGCATATAAATGTTGTTTTTGGGTTAAACACATTTTGGAAAAATATTTGTGATATTATATTTTCTTAAAAGGTGTTGTGATGTGACCTATTATATATGATTATATATGAAAAATGCATCATGTTTAATATTGCATTTGGGGAAATGCATAAATTGTTGACATGGAAAATATGAGCATCTTTGATTTAAAAATCCTTGATATGGAATTCATGGATTTTATGGTATATTGGAAAATTTTAAGATGCTTATCTTGTCATGTTTCTTGGGAAATTGATGTAAAATACTTTAGCAGGTAATGGTTTAGAAGACTTTGAGAATATGGTGTATATTTGGTAATTGAAATATTTTATGAAACTACTTGGAAGTGAATTATATATTTCAATTACATTAACTTGTGAGCTTTTGATGTGGCTTTGCCATTGTGCCATGACATTGGTGATTACCCTGTCTATGTGACAACCCCATTTGTGGGATGACCCTATTTTTGTGATGACCCCGTCTATGGCCTTGGGTGAGGTTTTTGGTTTTGAAATAATATTGGATATTTTTATGGCTCACAATGAATAATGTGTAGTTTCATAGTTATTTTGGGAAGCTTAGTGCTACATTATTTCTATCATTCTTGTCATGTTGTTATTTTGACTCATTCTTTTGTATCTAATAGTGTTTATGACTTTTATTTTCACTTATGGGACACATTAATGATGTGCAATTATATTTATTCAGACCTCCATTCTTTTGTGGCCAATGGTCATTTTAATTATTGCATAGAGTTTTGACTTACTTTGGGAGTATTTTTAATGAAATTATTATGATAATTCTTGATGTTAGTATTTTTTTTTTTTTTTTTTTTTGAGATAATATAAGACATAGGGGATGGGGAAGAAGGGGAGTGAGAAGACAAGACTTACAACACTATACTTACAAAAGAAACTCTTGATGTTGGTGCTTGGAATGAATTATTTAAATTGAATTGTCAAAAAGGAAAAAACTAAGGGTACATTTGGGATATTTTTCTCTTGCTCTGAACCCCTTTGAGTTTGGGCATGACAGCAAATACCGCAGCTTATGACAAAGGATTTCCATGGTAAAAACAACATTCTTCAACATTAAGAAAATTACAATATCTGGATTAGAAGCACCAGATGTTACACCAATTGTTAAGGGACCCTCTGTCAGAAAGTGTATACCATAATTCTGCTTATTTCGTTTCTTTGTGAGTAAAACACTAAAACTTGTACAACAATTACAAATTTTTTTTCTTAGGGGGATAGTCCAGAAGGTTAAAGGAAATTGTTTAGTTGACTCAGTGTCATGTCATGCGGGACTTCGAAGTTGGAAATGAAGGCGAAAATTCTTGGTAGGAACATTTTGTTGTGATAAAAATTCAATCTTTTTTTCCTTCTATAAGACTATAACTTCCTCACCAGTCCAGTGGGACCAATAATAGATGACCGTAGTGGAAAACACGCAATTTATTTATGATTTTCTTTCACAATTAATTGCAGACTCGCACTAAAAGTAAAAGCAAGCTATGAGAATAAAGAAGACACTGAGGTTTCTTATTAACTCTTGATTAGTACTAATGTAAAAAAAAAATAATAATAAAATAAAATAAAATAAAATAAAAAAATAAAAAAATAAAAGAACTCTTGATTAGTACATTGACATACAACCCAAGCCACATTTGTGGAACCCACTCTTATGTGAATAAACATACCATGCATTAAATGCATGTATCTCTCTCTCAGATGAGAAGAAACCAAACAACGAAGTCTATACAAACAAAAATGACATAGTGGAGATCAAAGACTAAATTTTAAGGGTTTGTAGCATAGCTACAGTTCTTGTGGATAAGATGATGAATGACATATTGTGTTTTTTTCTCAGAAGGAAGAGAGATTGTGGGGGAAGGGAAAGTCCAGATGGATGATTGAAAGGTTTCCTTATCTCGAAAGTCTAGACCCTAAAGTCACTTTGAATAGTGACAAAAATTATTAGCTGGAAAGTTATGTAATGCTGCCTTTGAAAGGAAAGTCCGGAAGATGAAGTGAAATTTGTGAAAGGTGAGCATTACGTGAATTGCAAGGCAAGGGGCTTCATTATTAGTAGTACCCAAGGTCCTCTTTCTCTTAGGCAGAGTATCTTTTAGTTCCAACTTTATAAAAAGAAAAAAAGCAAAAGCAATGTTACATAAAAATGAATACAACATTAAACCAATATTTAAAATTTTGTTATTTTTCTTCAATCCAATTCATAAAGATGCCTTGTTCATAGTTGTTAGTATAGTACGATACGCGATACGTATCATGTGTAAAAAGTTCTATATTTTATCAGCGTATCGTAAATACTCATAAATCGTAAAATATAATGTGTATATCATATAAATCATATCGTATTGTAAAATCGTACATTTAGTACTATACATAGAAAATACTTTAAAATGAGATTTTTTTGTTAAGATTTGTACTTTTATTGAATGTAGTAAGTTGTTAGACTTGTTTTAAACACAAAATTATTAAGTTACTTAATTTAACCTAATAAAATAACACATTTATAAGTTTTTTTCCCTCTCTTTCTTCTACAAAATTTGGACTACACAGCACACACTTACACTTTATTTTAATATTTACAAATTTATTTTCTATGCTATGAATAAGATATTAATTGAAAATAAAATTATTTTTATTTTTTTCACTATTGTTATAAGTCCAAGAAACTAGAAAGCGAACAAGAATTTTTTTTTTAAATTATTAAAATAAAAAGAACAAGAAGGGATAGTAAATGTTAATGATGATGAAAAAAATTTTAATGAAGAAATAAATTTGCAAAATGATAAACGTGATGATAGTATTGACTTAGATGAGGTTGATTAGCCAATATGATGAAAATAAATTAAATTTTGGGTTATTTGTAATATATTATCACTTTTGAATTTAAGCAATTTAAATGTATATGTTATAAACATGTGCTAGTTTGATTTATTTAATTAGCTTATTAAATATTATTACATAAGTGATGAATAAATTAGTCATTAGCTAAATATATTCAAAATTTATAATGAATATACCCTTTATATATACATACATATATATATATATATATATATATAAATATATATATAATTTTTTATAAATTTTATTAAGTGTTTGTGTATCTTACGATATACGATATGATACGATACGATACACGATACAAAAAAATAAAAAATCAATTTGTGATACGATTTACGTTTTGACAACTATCCCAGCTTTCCTATCTTAATTCCTAGCTTTCCTATCTTAAAATTTGTACAACAATTATAGATTTTTTTCTTAGGGGGGTTAGTCCAGAAGGGCAAAGGAAATTGTTTTATATTGACCCAATGTCGTGTGGGACTTCGAAGTTGGAAATGAAGGCAAAATTCTTGTCAGGAACATTTTGTGGTGCAAAAATTCAATCCTCACCAGTCCAGTGGGACCAATAATAGATGACTTTGTATCAAAAAAAAAAAAAAAAAAAGGAGATGACTTTAGTGGAAAACACGCATTTCCTTCCATTTTGGGTGGACTCAATTTTGTGGGCCCGGCAGAAACAAAATCCATTCTTTTTCTTTCTGCTGCCCCTCCATTAGTGTAACCAAACAGCGTAATGTATCTCTTCTCTCCTCTTCCAACATATCTAAACAGTGTAAAAAAAAAAAAAAGTAAGCTAAGAATAGTGTAGTCCATGGGTCGGGTTAGGTCGGTTTTGGACCCAACTCGGACTCAAGCCGCCGAAAAAATCGATCAAGTCGGTTTCAAGTGAGGGTGAGCGTCGGTCGGGTTGGGTCGATTGCTGGAATAAAGAAAGCATCAAAATCTTAAAAAAAAAAAAAAAAAAAAAAAAAAAGCATCGTCAGGATCTAGAAAATTCGCCAAATTCTGGAAAAACTTGCCGGATTCTGAAATTTTTTGGCTAAAAATTGCTGGAATTTGGCTAGATCTCCTTGAATCTAAGCTTGATCTCGCTGGAATAATATAAATTAAATGCACCTAAGTTTTTACAAAAAAAAAAAACCTCAAAATAATAGAATGATATATTTGTAGAGATGGAGAGATGAAAAATAATTTTAAAAATAATATCTCCAATACATTTTGGAGAATAAATCATACTTTATATCACGTTACAAAATAATTTTATATTCTCACACGATGCATGGATTCGCGACTAGTCTATTATTATAATAAGGACTATCACTTTAACATAGAAAATAGTAAGAAATCAAAATTAAAATGTTTTTCTGGACTTAAGAATGTGATCAAAATTTATAAATCGTATTTCTTGCAACATTTCTTCCACATTGTAACTTGTAAGGGGGCAATGTGTAAAAAATTAAAATTGTTTTTATTTATTTTTTATTTTTTTAATTTAATTATTCTATTTTAGTTTGATGTAGCCATGGTTGAAAATCGAAACCATGATTCCAATTTTATATGTACTCATCTGTTCCACTATTTTCGTTCTTGAACATCCAAAAGATTTGGGCCTTACAAGATGGAACAACAATGGTAATCGTTGCCAGAAAAACTATCCGAGCAAAGGCTGAATTTTCTTAGGAGATGAATTGCTTGATTGATTGGGTTGCAGAAATAGTTTAATCATCTCGTTCCAAAGAACCAGATAAGATTAGCGGCTAGGTAATGCGGCAAAAGAAGAAAGAATACTTGCAGTGGGGTGATAGATGCTATTTTGAACTTTCAGGTAAAGTCAAGAGGTGGCTTGAATTAATACAATCTGATGTCCAGTTCAGCAAATCAAAGGCACCACTCCATCCCAAGTTAATTGCACTAAACTTTGGCACGGAATTAAGTTCAATTTGTCTTTTTAAATGTATAGTTGCAGGCCCTTTTCAGCTCATATTGCAGATTCCAGGGCCGGGCTTTGAGGCACAAGCTTTAGAGTTTACAGTTTTTCTTTACTGAATTCCATATCCTCCAATTATTTCATTGAAAAAATACGTCATGAATACAATATCATTCTTTACAACCTCTAGGTCACACTCTTTTTGCTTATTGAAGGGATGTCATTTGATAATTCAGAATCTAAAAGATTAGTTTCAAAAAAAAAAAAAAAAAAAAAAAAAGAATCTTAAAGATTGAGAGTTTATTGCAGCCCTATATTTATTATTAATTGGTATCCTTGGTTGCCTAGATGGTTGATAATTTTCTTACCTCATTTTAACTACTAATGTTATTGTAGTCAAACATTTATTTTCAAGTAGTTGGTAATTGAGCATTTCCCAATGGTCTCCCCTCTCCCCATGTGTGTGTTAAAAATATTTGGTATTCTCAAAAGAAAAAACAGTGAGTTAATCTCACATTAGAAAATAAGTGTGAGTTAAAGAGGTTTAAAGTCTGTGATGTATATTCAAGAATTAGGCCCTTCTAGATATATACCACTGTAAATTTTTTTAAGACCTTCTCCTCTCTCCCCGTGTGTGTGTTAAAAATATTTAGTATTCTAAAAAAAAGGTATTTCCCAATGGGTGTTGTGACAAGCTTGTACTTGAGTAATAATGGGTGCTAACTTGCCAAAAGTTGATAATTGCAGAAAAGTTGTGGACTAAAAATAGACGTGTACAAGCCAATTATATGATCTAGTCAAGTCCCAAGTCTATTGTATTATCCTGATCCAGCTTCATTATACCCAGAATCCTAATGTAACTTATATCAAAAAACCTATCCTATTCCCATTTTGCAGTGCAAGTACCTAGTCAACAAAAACTAAATTACATTAATTCCATGTATTCTTTCTGTGCAATCTTTATTTCTCTTCACTCTTTTTTTCCCCCACTTACTTTAACAATTTAAAAGCAAGTATTTTTGGTGTGATTGAATTCATGAAAATAATTTGACCCTATCTATCTCTCATCATCTATTTTTGGGTAACTGAAGGATATTGCAAAGCTTAAGAATTTAAATATAAGGTCATCAATAAAGGTCTGTTATTACATCCCTATTATATTTCAACACGTGTTCAAAGCATGCCCCAATATAGGACCATCACTTTCCATCATATGATACGTGGGGCAAATTATATAGACCCAAGAACTAATGGAATGTTTATTCAAGGGATCGATGTTTGATAATTCAGACTCTAAAAGACTGAGATTTTATCACTGCCCTATTTTTATCAATAACTTCTGTCTTTGATTCCTAGACGGTTGATAAATTTCTTTCCTCATTTTAAGTACTTATGTTATTGGAGTAAACATATAATTTTTAGTATTTGATAATTAAGTATTTTTTAATTTTTCAATGGGTGTTGCGACAAGCTTGTAACTTGAGTAGTAATGGGTGCTAACTGGCCTAAGTTTAATAATTGCAGAGAAGTTGTGGACTAAACATAGACGTGTACAAGCCCATTGTATAATCTAGTCAAGCCCGAAGTATGTTGTATTATCCTACTTCAGGTTCATTCTACTAAGAATCCTAATGTTACTTGTATTAAAAAACTTAATCCATTTTTGTAGTGCAAGTAATTAGTCCATCAAACCAAATCATGCATGTTAATTTCATGTAATTCTATCAAATTTTTAACCCTCTTTCTATATTTGTTCCATTTACTTTAATAATTAAAAAATAATTAACAATTAACTATAATCTATACATCCACACAAAAGGATAATTCAAAATAATAACTTTAGGCGTAAGCAGATTTCCAATTCTAGAGCCAAAACTAAGATGAGAAGTAGCCCTAGTAAATGATAATGGGGAACAACTTAGGATTGTGCAATGCTTGAGAAGTTAACAATAAGGTCAACAATAAAGATCTGTGATTACATACCTATTATATTTCAGCATGCTTGTGAAACATGCCTTAACATCCTCGTAAAAAAAAAAAAAAAAAAAATAAAAATTATAAGACCTTGAGACCTTCACTTTCAATCATATGGTAGCCAAGAACTAAAAGTTAGGAATTCCAATAACTATTTTTTGAGAAATAATTACAATATATTACTATCCCATGAGCTCAAACCCTTTCTAACAACTTTGTTGTACTAGAATTATGGATTTTCTCCTCTGTGTGTGTGTGTTAAGATTTTCCTCAAGACATATCAAGTGAGCTAGCTTTTTGCACTACATTATGAAAGTTCTAATTCCATTCTTTTTCATCTCCTAATACAACAATGACGGAGCTCAATTATCAAGTCGCATTTGATAGTTTTCTTGGAATCATACAATGTAATTAACTACTTGGTTCATAAATTATTTAGCCAAGAGCAGATAGAAAGAAGCCTTGTGAGTTACAATTGAACATTTTCATATTTGGTTCACACATCTGAAATGAGTGTTAGACATTGGTATGCATAATAACATAAGAAAAAATAGTGCAATAATAGACATCCATAAAAATAGCATTATGACAAAGTAACTTGACTGATTCCACCAGTTAACTAATAATTACGTTCATTAAAAAAAAAAAAAAAAAAAAAAGTTTACTTATAATTACTAGCTTTGAGTACAATCACAAGCAGAATTCACTATCAAAACATACGGTCAATTCGTTGGTGCATTGCATTCCCTTTCCAAGATATCTTTGAAGAATCATCTTGAAGACAAAACTAGCGTCTAGATATTATGTTTAATGTTTGTGTTTGCACAAGCGTTTTATGGTTAAGCAACATTACTTGAATTAAAAAAAAAAAAAACAAAAAAAGGTTCCATGCCCATTATTTCAGAACCAACGTCAGTCGCTTCGATTCAACTTTCCTTTCCTACTTCTTGTAATAAACAGAAAAAGATGGAAGTCTATAATATGAAAAAAATAAATAAATAAATAACCCTTAAGAAATTAATATAATATAATTAAATTCAAACACAGACTAATTATGCTTTTCAATTTAGTAGTGTCCCAATCCCAAAATTTTACCTTCAAACCAAAACTGATTCCTCGGTTATGGCAATGGTGTAAATAGCTGGTGCTAGTACGTACCGTTAGTTGAGTAGGACTGGAAGTTTCTGATTAGCTGAAGTTTTAGAATCTACCTGATTTGCAAAAGTAAATCCGGATCTAGCTGGGGATGAACATGTGTATGGAAGAAGATAACTCTACAGTCTTTATTTGCTTTTACAAGAGAAATCCAGAAGTGATTTATTCACTTGGATGGATATTTGTGGCATGGTATCCCATATGACACAAAAATTAAGAAATTTTGGAACATATGAAGAAAAATTGGAATTTGAAAGTTCAAAATAGTGTAAAAACACCCTTGAACGTTTAGACTCCCAAATTACAAATTAACCAATTCAATCTTTATATCAAACAATTAATGTGCGGAACATGAATAAAAGCTTAATACAAAATTGGTAAACAATCTAAGCCAATTAAAATCACATCCACAGAGAAAATAAAAGGCAAAGATAAAGGGAAGAGAGATGCAAACACAAGGACAACACACGATGTGTTATCGAAGAGGAAACCGAAGCCCTCGGCACAAAACCTCTCCGCTGCCCTCCAAGCGGTCAATAATCCACTAGAAAATGTAGTTGGGATACATGAACAGCAATAGACCCTCCAAGCCTAATCTACCCGATGTACCTAAGCCCTCCAAACTTCTTGCTCCAACGAGGTTGCGCCGAACCTTTTTTTTTTCTAGCTTACCGGATTCCGCTACTTGACCATAGCATCCGTCATCCTTGGCATCTTCCAATGCTTCCCAAAACTCCAAAAACACTCAATACTCTAAATGGGTGTGGGTAGTGTTTGGATAGAAATCTCCTCTCAATAGGTATGACAATGAGAAAGGGAATGAGAAGAGACTACAAAGATTTCTCTCTAAGAATGAGTAGCTCTCTCTAATTAGGTGGGTATTTTGAATAAACCTCTGTTAGGGTTTTTCTTTCTAAATAGCCACACATATTTTGTAGGAATGAGGGGTATTTATACTGGTGTGATAATAGAATGCGAAGAGTTAGTTTTTCCCAAAACAGGGTTGGCTGGCGACTTGACCTTACGACTTGACTAAGTTGCGAGTTAAAGCCGCGAGCTAACTTAATGGCGAGTCTAGATTTTTGTCCTGTAGTGCTTCAGGTGGCATAACTGTTCAACTCCCCTGCATGCTTTGTGCGTGTGCAACTTTTGGCGGCTTACAAGCCGTGAGCCTCCCGCGAGATCAAGTCGTGAGTCCCCGCTTCACCGCACAGTCTTGAACATTTCTTCACACTCTCTCACACACTACCCTTACATGATTCTCACCTAAATACGGGGTTTCTAAGTGCTATATTACAAGCAAATTTGTCACGGAATAAAGCCAACACATGGTTGATTAAATTCAACCTTACAATCTCCCCCTTTGGCTATTCCGTGACAAAACACCCTAAAACAGACTCTAGACTTAAATGTGAGTTTGGGAACAATGGCAAAACTCGCTCACACCTAAATCTAGAAGCTGTGAAACTCTTGAATCATATGAACATGAATCTCCTGAAACATAACAAAACATTATGATCATTGTATGCAGAAAAACATGAAATGCATATGAAGCAAGCAATATGTGATCAAGCAAAGATGGAGTTAGAAACAAACCAAGGCTTGATCAAACAAGCAATCACTACAAAGTAGTGATCACAATGCTCATTCACACTTGGAATGAACACTTGAACATACAAGCTAACAAGAACAATGCAAGTTACTTGTATGCCCAACACTCAACCAATGCATAATACACTAAGTATATGCATCTAGGAACAATCCTACAAGGGCATAAGAGTGATAGTACTTAACAAGAAAAAGCATGACATTTAGTTAAAAGCACTGATTTAAACAATGTATAAAAGGCTGCATAAAGCATGGTACAGATCATAAAGCCTATAGATAATGAAAGCAAACCCTAAAAGCTTACAAAAGCAACATGGGTACAAAGCACAAAATACTGAATATAAACTTAAACAATATAAACTAAAAGTGCATAAAGTTTCTCCTCTTCAAAGTGATGACAGTCTGTGATACACTTAGAACATATATACTTGTAACCTGAAACACTTGCACAAAACACATTAGACCCTCAAGGTAAAGCAAGTAATAAAAGGATAAGTATAATATAACAAGTAAATTGCGATCAAGTAAACATGATTGGAAACATGTGAGCAACTTGATCATACACCAAAATAGTCATATAGAAATGACTAATATGATCACATAGCAAAGCAAAATGTATAATATCATCAAGTAAACATGATTGGAAACAATCATGCAAAATAGTCATATAGAAATGACTAATATGATCACATAGCAAAACAAATGATCATCCGAACATGCATTCAATGGAGCACAATAGCGTAGGGATATATGCATGTCCAAAACAAAAACATTATGCAATGAGAACCACAAAACATAACTCAAAGCACCATAAAGCCAACAAGAAAACAAACAGAACAAAGTTGAACAAAGTTTTCTTATTATCTCAATGTCTTCTCCCCCTTGGTATATGCATCTCCCCTATGGAATATCTCTCCTCCTACAAATGTGCATGAGAAATAAAATTTCTCCCCCTAAGGATGTGCACAAGAGTCATATAGAAATGACAAAACACTCCAAAGATATCTTGTCTAGAGTGTGCTCTCCCCCTTTTTGTCGGGAATAGAAAAAGGGTCAAGAAGAAATGAGGGCAAGAGATGAAGGTATGAACAATGCTAATGATGCATGAGGGGTGCGAGATGAATGAGAAAATGAAGCTCAATCCTAAGACAAAACAAAGTGCTAAAAAGTATAAGATAAACATGACATGCTAGGATGAAGAAACAAGGTGTAGACCAATGCATGACAAGGGTAGCAACTGTGTGTGCAAAAGGTGGCTAAGTGCAATGCATGACCAATGCATGAAAAATGCACATGTGGGGCAAGGTGTGTTAAATACACAACCAATGAACCAAACATGTTTCTAATGAGGAAACATGAGAAACCCAAAGTTTGGTACTCATCGGAGTCCAAACAAACGAGAAAATGCCTAAGAGACATTTTATCAAACACCTAGCATGCACACTATGAACAACAATGTGAAACAATGCATGAACATTATGAAATCCACCCTTAATACATGTTCTTTTTGCCACAAGGGGCCAACATCCAATGCAAATCAACAAAAGAGACCAATCCCATGAAAAAAAATTGACAAAAATTAATTTTTCTCAACCCCTATGATGAAAATCCCAACCAAGAGCACAAAACTCTCCAAAACATAATCTAAGGATCAAAATCAATGAAAAGAGTTTATAATTACCTAAGAGATGTTAATGGAATGAAAAACCATTCAAATTGATTGGATTTTGATGTAAAAATATTGAAAGATGGGTTTTAGAGAGGATGGGAGAGGTTTAAAACAAGTTTCCCATGAAAAAGCTCTACAAAATGCTAAGTGCAGGCGTTTCGCGACTAGTGAGTCGCGAGTGAGTCGCGAAACCCCTCTATATGAACTCGTAGCTTAAACTCGCCAAAACGAGTGGCCAAAGCTGGCAGCTTGCTAGCAGCTCACGCAAGTAACCAAAATGAGTAGCCAAAAATTCTGACACTTGTTTTTCAAAACAGAACATGTTTAAACATTGAAAAACAAAGTAAGCACTAAACAAGAACATAAAAAGTGATAAAAATCACTTCCAAAAACATATAAAATGATCAAAAATCTTTTTAGATTAATCCATATAAAATTGAGCACACACACATCACATTTAGACAAGTACAATCTAACAAATGAATAAGACATTCATTGAACATTAGGCAAGTGTGTTGTGTGTGTGTATCAAATGTGGAATAGTTCTTAGTCTAGAGTGAAACTTCAATAATCAATTCAATCAAGTCATACACAACTAGAACTAAGTCAAGTGGATTATCTCAATTATAGAAATGAACATATATGACCTCCCACAAGAAAATGATTACATACGATGAAACTTTTCATTTGGCTTCTTTACAATTTATAACATTTGATCGTTTTGAATAAAAACATCTCATTTTGAGATCGATGCCTAAAATTTGTGATATTTCAATTTGATGAACAAGCCTTTGGCTTTTTGGGCATCATACATTTTCATATAAGTCACTTTCCACTTTTTCCTAGTCGAATACTAGTATGTGCGACGGCTTTTGCAGCTCATTATCTCATTTTATTTTGAGATTTACATTTATTAAGCTCTTTAAGCAATAAAAATAAAATAGCAGGAAGAGATATAAGCACAAGTCTACGCATGTATCAAAACCAACATGACTATTGACTAATCATTCATGACAAGCTTGAAGATCGATTTACAACAATCACACAAAGATGTCAAGATTTTTCCCACAAAGATATAAGTGCAAAACTAACAAGCTAAGCTCGTAAATGCATAAAGCCATTTGTACAAAGGTACAAGGCCAAACTCACATGTGATATGTGCTCAAATATATACGATCAAATTTTTGAATTTTTCATTTTTTTATGTGGTTTTGGATTTTTTACTCACACACAACTGAAATATAAAAGTAAGATAAAAAAACAAAACAATGCATACAAATAAATGCAAGATGCACAAAATGCATGAAGATGTGACATTTAATGCATGAAGGGTCCAACAAAAATCGAAAGAATTAGATCAAGGACCAAAAGAGCAAAAGCTCAACCATAGAAACCCTTCCTCATCCAAACGAAATGATTGTTTGGAATGAGTGTCTCATGAGAAGCGAGACAAGGATTGAAAGAATGAGAACCGGAGATGCACATAGTCAAGGAGTTAAGAGCATTAAACATTTTCTTTAACATGCTATTTTCACTCAAATCCGGTTTACCCTTTCTAGCACAACTTCCATGAAGCTCAAATTTCTCTTTTCTTTTGATTCTTTTAAAAGCATGAAACTTAGAACATTGAGGTCTTAGATGACCAAAGACACCACAATGATGACACACAATGCGTTTAGGTCCACTAGGCCTTTTGAAAAGGGATCTAGCACTATGGTTTTGTTCCCTCTTCAACTTTTGACATTGAGGTTTTATATGACCAATCACACCACAATGGTGGCAAGTTGGAACAAATTTAGATCCATCCAAAGCCTTAGGTTGAGACCTAAACGGAGGCTTTGACTTAACAGCCTTTCTCTCCATCTTTTGATTTTTTTTATGTGGAGGAATGTACACCGATTTGTCCTTTAAGGTAGAACACACACTAGGCACAAAATCGGGTACCACAACATGATTGCAACAAATATTTTCATCCTTTTTAACAATAGGTTCAACAATCAAACACTTGGCATGCATCTTAAGAGATTCATTTTCACATTTAAGATCATCAAGTTTGTTAGACAAAACAAGTTTAGCATCCAATTCCATATTCAAACATTCAAACTCTTTCAGCTTTTCAAGAGAAATTTCAGCAAGTTTTTTTATATTTCTCAACCAATTCGTTGGATTCATTGATCTTAACAATCAAATCATCATTTTCACAAAATAACTTGCTCAAATTCTTTTGAAACTTCTTAGCATTTTTCTTCAAGAGTTTGTCAACATCACCTATAGATTCAAATGACATGTCATCACACTTATTTGCTTTTACACTCATAGAGGCATTTTCACAAACAAGTGACATGTTACATTCATCACCAACCAAATCATACAAAGAGGCATATAAAGCACAATCCATGGCAAATAAACATAAGGGGTCAAGGATCACACTTAGGTATTTAAACCACAACAAGTGTACCCGCTTTGATACCAATTGAAAGTTCAAATAGTGTAAAAACACCCTTGAACGTTTAGACTCCCAAATTACAAATTAACCAATTTAAACTTTATATCAAACAATTAATGTGTGGAACATGAATAAAAACTTAACACAAAATTGGTAAACAATCTAAGCCAATTAAAATCACATCCATAGCAGAAAATAAAAGGTAAAGATAAAGGGAAGAGAGATTCAAACACAAGGACAACACACGATGTGTTATCGAAGAGGAAACCGAAGCCCTCGGATAAATCCTCTCCGCCGCCCTCCAAGCGGTCAATAATCCACTAGAAAATGTAGTTGGGATACATGAACAGCAATAGACCCTCCAAGCCTAATCTACCTAATGTACCTAAACCCTCCAAGCTTCTTGCTCCAACGAGGTTGCGCCGAACCTTTTTCTTTTCTAGCTTACCGGATTCCGCTACTTGACCATAGCATCTGCCATCCTTGGCATCTTCCAATACTTCCCAAAACTCCAAAAACACTCAACACTCTAAATAGGTGTGGGTAGTGTTTGGATAGAAATCTCCTCTCAATAGGTATGACAATGAGAGAGGGAATGAGAAGAAACTACAAAAATTTCTCTCTAAGAATGAGTAGCTCTCTCTAATTGGGTGGGTGTTTTGAAGAAACCTCTCTTAGGGTTTTTCTTTACGAATAGCCACACATATTTTGTGGGAATGAGGGGTATTTATACTGGTGTGATAATAGAATGCAAAGAGTCATTTTTTCCCAAAACAGGGTTGGCTGGCGACTTAACCTCGCGACTTGACCGAGTCGCAAGTTCAAGCCGCGAGCTAACTTAATGGCGAGTCTAGATTTTTGTCCTGTAGTGTTTCAGGTGGCATGACTGTTCAGCTCCCCTGCATGCTCTGCGCGTGTGCAACTTTTGGCAGCTTACAAGCCGCGAGCCTCCCGTGAGATCGAGTCGCGAGTCCCTGCTTCACTGCATAGTCTTGAGCATTTCTTCACACTCTCTCACACACTACCCTTACATGATTCCCATCTAAATATAGGGTTTCTAAATGCAGTATTACAAGCAAATTTGTCACGGAATAAAACTAACACATGGTTGATTAAATTCAACCTTACAGAATTAAAATGTATGGGATAGCTACAATCAGAGAAATAGAAAAAAAAGCAACAAGTACATGTGATATCATATCATACCATCAAAATACACGAATGAATGGACGAAGGAAACAACCATTGACCCCTCAGGTCTCAGCACCGCACCAAAGCATAGCACAACTGATCGACTTTTTCTCAATTAGTTGGATTTAGAGGTGGATATACATGGAGCTTACATCCACCCCTCATCTGCAACTTTTGAAGGCACTCAAGCACCACAGTTCGTTCGGGAGTACACAAAAACAACGCAACTTTCGATGACCAAACGTTGAAGGTTTGGCATTGCACCTTGCCCCATATTCCATGCAACAACGTTCAGACATACCATTTTAAAGACTTCAAGTTGCTGAAAACTGCTTTCATCACAATTGAGGAAATCATTGATGATGAGTGGATCGGCAAATCCTCTTAATTTGAGTATTCGAAGTTTGTTAAGGCTACCCAACACTCGCATGGTGGGTAAAGATACGTCTGCACCTACTATGGTTATTTTTGTGAGGGTCAACCAAATTGAAGTTGGAATTGTAAAGCAATAAAGATAATAAATTTTCAAAGTTTGTAGATGACACAAGGGATGGAGGTTTGACAAAATCCCTGACTCTACCCATCTTGAAGAGTACAATCCTAATTTTCTTAGGTTAGGAAATCTGGCCTTGGCAAAGTGACTCATGGTGTCTTCATTTATAGCTATACCAGTAAGGACTTGAAGATTGGGTAAAGCAGCTGTATTGTCAGTCTTAGGTAGAGATGTTGGCGCATCCAGGTACAAATGTTTTAATCTTTGTAACTTCCATATCCCCTTGGGCAAGCATTTTGTTGTCATTGTGGAATTTCTCATGTCCAACGTCTCTAGATTCCAAAGGTTGCATATGGAATCTGGAATGACATGAAGCTCACCAGATGCGATGCTTAAGTACAGGGCCGGCTCAACAATTTTGGGGACCTTAGACGAAAATTTTAAGTAGATTCTTTTTTTAACTTTAAGGTCTAAATTTGTACAAATAAAAATTAATTTATTACGTGGTTCAATAAATTAGTATCACTATAATACAAATAAGTTGATATAATATACATCAAATAATTAATTGGTGTGATAATTTATAATAATTGATAAAGTAAGAGTTTGCATTAAAAAAAAAAATGTGATAACTTATTAATTAGTGTGGGTCATGTGGGGGCCAGCTTAGCTTAGGCCTTGTGATGTGTTGGGGCTTGTGGACAAGATTGCACAATGCTATGTTCATTGTGCAATCTTATCCTATCAAGTTGTGTGCACTGTTATTGTGCATTATTCTACATTTTAAGATACAATGTGACTTTTTTAATGTATTTTATTGACCAATAAAAGTATCTAAAAATTTTTTTGTAATTAAAATATATAGATAAATATAATTTTTTTTTTTTTTTTACAAGTGGGGGCCTTTTTTTATTTGGGGGCCTTAGGCAATTGCATCAATTGCTTATATGGTTCAGCTGGCCTTACTTAAGTACCTCAAAAGGACCAATTTTTCAATCCTTTTGGGGATTAAGCAACAAATGCCCATATTACTGAGCTCTACCACCCGAACCAACTTGTTATTTTTGCAAAGCCGTTTCAAGTAGCTTTTATCAAGAGGATTTATGCTCAACAACCCCCCTGAAAACTATTATAGAGCGACTATTTGAAGGCTTACAAGGGCTGGAGTAAATGTATGGATTGTTATCATAGTGGATGGAAATTCTACGAGATTTGCCTATGGGTGAAAGGTTAGGGGCTGTTTGGCCAAGGTTTTTTCATCACTCAATTTTCATCACTTAATTTCTGTCACTAATTACTCATCACTCATAACTCATCACTTATCACTCAATTTTTCACACCCGTTTGGCATCATCACCCAATTTCCATCACTCAATATTTTTCACACTATTTGTGGGCCCATACCTGTTAGTCGATGCAGCTTTTTCTCTTTTTTTTTTTTTTTTTTTTTTTTTTTTTGTTTTCAGTACCCAAACTCATTGAAGCTAAAAAAAAAAAAAAAAAAAAAAAAAAGAAGAATCAAGATGAACAAGTGAAAAAAAAAAAAAGTCAAAATGTGGTCAAAAGTTGCATTTGTGGGTCCCTCCATGTGTGTTTATTTACGGAAATGTCATTGAGTTATGAGTTATGGAAAGCGAAAACTGACTTTTGGTTGTTTTCAATTTCCATAACTCATAACTCAAAAAAGAAAGAATTGAGTGATGGAAACAGAGTTATGAAAACAAAGTTATCATTTGCCAAACAACCTTTTTGCTATGGGTCCCACCATTTTCGAGTTATAAGTTATGGAAACCGATAATTGAGTTATGGAAACTTGCAATCCAAATAGCCCCTTAACATTTGAATGAACCTCAAGAAACTTCTCTTCAGAACTCTCCAATATACAGATGTCTTGTAGAAGATCATGGATACGACATGTTTTGACTCCTCCATCTAGCCTTTTCATTGCCACTTGAATCAGGCTTTGATTAATGAGTTCCTCCAAGTAGTCTTCAGCAACATCCTCTATATTTCTATTCCCAATTTGTTGTATGAATCCCTTGGCTATCCAAAGTCGAATTAGTTGCCTCACTGGTATCTCAAAGTCTTCTACGTAGATACCAAAATATAGAAAACATGGTTTTAAGTAGCGGGGTAAGTGATTGTAGCTTAGAGCCAATATGTCTATACAACTTGATCTATCCTCAGTTAGATACGAATTTACATGGCCAATATATTTTGACCATATTCAATGTGTTTTCTCCTTACTTGCCAAAAGACCTCCCAATACCACAATAGCAAGTGGTAAATCATGACAACTTTTCACAAGTTGTCTACCTAGTGTTTATAGTTCTAGAGGACAAGTACCTTCCCAAAATACCTTTTCAGAGAAGAGTTCCCAACTTTTATCTTTATTAAGAAATGGGAGTTCATAAGGGGGAATAGGAGGAACACTATTATTAATAGTAGTTGCATGTAATGCTACTTCTTTTATTCGACTAGTAATCAATATTCTACTCCCATTTGAGTTATTTCGAAAGCCAGTACTTACCTCATTCCATACGTTAGTTTTTCAGATGTCGTCCATGACAAGTAAGTACCTCTTGTCTTCTAAGCTTTCAAGCAACACACTTTTCAATTCATCATCTGACATATCTTTCAATTTAACACCATTCTTCTTGTAAAAATCTTGCATGAAACCCGACAACAAAATTTTCAAATCACAATGTTGCTCTTTTATGCCTGCCAGGAACTTAGACCATGCCTTTCTAAATTCTTCATCATTCATTTCCTTGATATGTTTCAAGTTTTCGATTAGTGTCCCTTTCAATTCATCCTTATTTGAGCTATACAACGCTTCCAAATTGTTGAGCAATTCTTCTTTCAAATCAGCTTTCAACATCACTCTTGGCAGTGGTGTTAGTCCCTTCAAAATTTCAAGCAACAGCTCTCTGATTCTATATTCTTGAGAGACATAAACCCACCCACGGAAATCAAAGTAATTCTTGACATCATTGTTGTTGTTGATCTTCCTAGCAAGAGTGGTCTTACCTAAGCCGCCCATGCCAATGATTGAAACAACATTCCGTCGCAAACTCTCTTCAATAAGCTGCTTCATCAATGCCTCAGTGTCATGAGCGAAGCCCACCACTTGATCTTCCTCAACATGTCTCCTTCGCCTGTGCAGTATCTCCTCCAGATGATTCAGCTATTTCTACCCCATACTTGCTCCTATTCTCGTAAATTTCCTTGATGACATTCTTGATTCTCTCTGTCTTATTTGCAACCTCGTGAAGCGTGCTTGCTCGGTCATAGAAATGGATTGTGTTCCTGACCTTGTTTCTTCTCCTTTGCTTTGTCAGAGTCATGATGAATGTATCAATAAAATCCTCAGCCTCATAGGCCACGTCCCTAATTTGGCTTAGTACTTCCCTTACCAAGACATTGTGTCGTTTGTCTTCAATATTTTGGAGGAAGACGCTGATCATTCTCAGCTCATTTTGAAGTAACCTGACTTGATCCTCTACTCCACCTTACAATTTTGATTCTTGGATGAGTAACTGAGTCAGGTTCGCCAATAGGAAAGTGACAGCATTGTTTGCCATATCTGCCTAGTGGGAAAAACACAAAACTTGTACAACAATTACAGATTTTTTTCTCAGGGGGAAGAGGGGTTGTTTGGAAGAGAGTCCGAAAGGAAGTGCTATATGTTGACTGTCTTCGAAGGTGGAAATGAAGGGGGAGTGAATACAAAAATTCTAGCTGGAACATTTTTTGGTTCAAAAAGCAGTGTTCATGTCTGCCTATAACTACCTTACAGGTTCTGTGATTAGGTACCAACCAGTTGACCTCTTGCCTCACAATTGTTTTTTTTTCTTCATTTAATATAAAAAAATAAAAAATAAAAAATAAAAACTCACAATTTTTAATATTATTATTTTGATAAAAAAAAAAAACCAGTAATTATTATTGTTTTGACTTTAGTTTCTTAAAAACTTCATCAAAATCTATATTAACGTACACAAGAAGAAGATTAGAACGAGTCATGTGGGATCAAATTGACCAATAATAAATTATAGTAATGGTCGGCAGCTTAAAAAATTTTTATAAAATGTACAAAGAACGAGAAGCAGGCTGGAACTTGTCTGGTGGGATTAATAATAAATAACCAACCCGCACACATTTGATATGATGGTTACTTCAAAAGTATAAGTGTTTGATAGGAGGGAGTTTCACACACATATACACTTAGATTAAGTTAAAATAGAATTTATATCTTGTATTAAAAAAAAAAAAAAGTAAAAAGTAAATAACCGTAATGGTAGGCACATTATTATATTTTTATAATCATTTTCACAATTATTGTTATGACTTTAATTAGTTGTTTAATGTACATCGATTGAAAGAGTTCATTAATTAAAATCTATATTAATTGATGTACACTTGAAGCATATTGGAACGAATCCTGGGATTAAGTGTGCATTTGTTTTAGCTTTTAAATTGATCAATAGATTCAATAATAATAAATGATAGTAATGATCCACAAGTTATAATTTTTATAAATGCTTTCTCCAATTATTTCACTTACCATACAAGATATAAAATGTCAGACTGAAAGAAATATGTCATGAATACAAGAAGTAAAGGCATGTATAAGGTTTTTAGACTGCACTGTTCATTGAACCGTAAAAGGGAGAGGTTCAAGGTTTTTGAGGTTAAACCGAGGTCGAATCGTGATGACATCATAATTAATTTAATAATTAATTAAAGCTTAAATATAGATATTAAATTTATAAAACTAGCAAAATTGACTAATATATCTATATATGTGAGGGAATTTAATGATTTTCAAGCATATATTTAATAATTAAATAAGAAAGTTAATAAAATAAAACAAGTAACCATGAAAACATTAAAATTTATGATTAATTTTTGAAGTAAAGTTGAATATTTTTGAAGGATTTTAATTACAATTTTTTTATTCCTTGTAAAAGATGGATAATTTAATTAAATAGAATAAAATTGTGTTAAAGTTGTTTTTTAAAAAAAAAAAAATTAAAAAATTGCTAAGGGGTTGGACCGCACAGTTCTTGCACCGATTTGTGTGGTCCAACCTCGGTTTTAAGGGTTCGCAGAATTGCCACATATGCCCGGTTTTCTATTCTTAAAAAACCGGATTTCAATCCGGTTTCCGGTTTTGCACAGTCCGACCTCTCGGTCCGATCCGGGTCCGAAAACCTTGGGCATGTAGACTTGGTCAATAATTTTCATATATTAGTAAAGAAATATATCACGTTAATTCCACGTATTTCTCTTGAATTTTTAATTCTCTTCATATATTTTTCCCATTTTCTTTAACAATTAAAAAGCAAGTATTTAGTATGAATTGTCAACCAAATTTATAAAATTAATTTTGACTAGTTCATCTCTCATCATCTATTTTTGGGTAATTGAAGTGTTTATATTAACAAATAACTGTAATCTGCAAATTATACAAAGCCAAATACTAAAAGTCAGGAATTTCAAACAACTTTGTTGTAATAGGAGTCTAGGATTATGATTTTTCTCGCGTGTGTGTAAGATGTTTCTCATGGACATATCAAGTGAGCTAGCTTTTTGCACTTTGAAAACTTAACACACTTCTTTATGAAATTTCTAATTCCATTCTTTTTCCATCTCCTAATACAACAATGATGGAGTTTAATTATCAAATCTCGTTTGATAATTTTTTGGAATCATACAATGTAATTAACTACTTGATTCATAAATTATTTAATTAAGAGCAGATAGAAACAAGCCTTGTGAGTTACAATTGAACATTTTCATGCTTGATTCACTCATTCTAAATGAGTATTAGACATTGATATACATAGTAACATAAGAAAAAAAGATTGTTAAGCATTGAAAAAAATAAATGACTAAGAAAATAGTGCAATGATAGACATCCAAAAAATAGCATTATGGCAGAGTATTAATAATTACTACTTTTTGGTACAATCACATGCAGAATTCACTATTAAAACATTTGACAAATTCAATGATGCGTTGCATTCCCTTACCAAGATATCTTTGAAGAATCAACTTGAAGACTTTCCACAAAAAAAAAAAAAAAAAAAAAAACTTGAAGACAAAAATAACACCAAGATATTATGTTTAATGTTTGTGTTTGTCCAAGCATTTTATGACTAAGGCAACA
The DNA here is from genome assembly GCA_028216015.1 of Quercus dentata. Taxonomy (NCBI): domain Eukaryota; kingdom Viridiplantae; phylum Streptophyta; class Magnoliopsida; order Fagales; family Fagaceae; genus Quercus; species Quercus dentata. Next base: position 46,748,056 of record CP116454.1, on the reverse strand, counting down.
TTACTTGAATTATTAAAAAAAAAAAAAAGTTCAGTTCCCAATGTTTTAGAACCAATGTCTGTCACTTGATTCAAGTTTCCTTTCCAACTTGTAGTTAAAATTTTTTTTTTAAAAAAAAATAAAAATAAAAAATAAAATAAAATAAAAAAGAGAGGGGGATTACACTTTGTTCACCTGTGGTTTGTCTGAAAAAACATTTTTCCTACTTGTGGTTTAAAAATTAGCACTTTATCCACATGAGGTAAGTTCTATTTGTCTCTCGTTACCCACCTCTATTAAAAGTAGGGATAAATTTGAATTTTTGCTGCCCTTTTATATATCTTTCATCTCAAAACATAAAAAACTAAAAAGTAAAGGAAAAAGAAGATCTAAAAGCTAGGTTTCATCTAAACCTTTTTTAAAAATAAAAACCTTTTTAACAAATATTCATTTAGACCTTATAGTTTTAAATAATTTTAATCAAACCAGTTAAGTTTAAGTTAAACCTCAATATTTGAAATAAATCTCACTTAAACCAACTAGTGATGTGATGATTATCGGATTAATAGAAAAATATGATAGAACGTTTAAATGAAATCTTTGTAGAAACTTTGAGGTATAAAATAAACATTTTCAAAGTTTAAAATTTAAATAAAAAGCTTTTAAAAATTACAGATATTTTTTTCTCAGGGGCAGAGGGTTGTTGGGAAAGGAAATTCCGGAAGGATGAAGGAAAGTGTTTTATGTTGACTGTCATGCGGACTATGAAGTTGGAAATGAAGGGAGGAGGGAAGGCTCCTAATAATGGAGTACTGCTTTCTTTTCCTTGTTTTTTCGCTGGTTAGAGCCATTACTAAATTAATATCCATTTTACAATGCTGCCGACACATATTATTTACTATATGATATGTTGTGGTGAGTGCCTATTAAAAGTGGCTAGACTAATTGATTTGATTTTTGACAAGTAAATTCAATTAAAAAAATTTGAAGGACATGTAATAAACTAAAATCTCCAATTTTATCATCCACATTAACAATCAATAAGATTTTTGGGATGTCTCACAAGATGGGAGTGTATATATTGAGACACCGTTCCCTTAAATCCAATATATATATATATATATATATATATATTGTTTTAATTATAACATATTGTATAAACAATTGTTAAAAAAAGAAGTGCACCCTATCTTTACAAATTTTATAGGCCATACAACTCAGAATGAGTTTGGTTTAGCTTTTAGAATGTGCTTTATGAAAAAATAGTGGTTTTAAATAGTGTGGTATGAAATTGTGTGTGTGTGTGTGTGTTTTTTTTTTTTTTTTTTTTAAAGAAAGTGGAGTATTTGGTAAAAATTGTCATAAAATGTTTTTGAAAAAGTTAAGTGTTTGAAATATAAATTAGCAAAAGGACAATATACATAAGGCATTCTTTATATTTGTCTTCTTTTATTTTTATTTTTGAAAATTCATACTTGTGGTTTTATTATTGATGGAAGATCACAACTACCTCGGGCAACCTTTCCGTCCAAAAGAGGGACCAACGGACAAAGGAACCATCTCACTTCGTCATTACCCAAATCCATTGGATGAAGGAAAGACCACCAGCTCATAAATAATGGCAATACATTATAGGACCGCAATAAGTCTCTTTACCATTGGAGAGACGACGATCCTCTCATTAACACCTTAAGAAAGCATTACAAATATCACATTTAAACCACCATTAGAGCACTCCCAACAACTAGGAAAAGGAACCAGGTATATATACAAGCATCTCGGGACCTAAAAAAGTACATAATTCTAGTACAAAAACTCTGATATTTTGATATAGAAACTCTCCTCCCTCTCCCGGTTATCTGACTTAACCATCAAAGGCTCTGTGGCAAGCACCACACCGGTGTTCCCTCTTTTCATTTGTTCTTGCGGGGCTTTCAAATGGTCTTGGCCAATGATCCTACTAGACGATCATTTGGTGACAAATCTTGACATCATCGGTTTGGTGCCATCTGTGACGAACAACTTTTTCACACCTAGGTTCGAAAGCACCGTTCCACTCAACTCACAAGTCTAGATGGAATCTAACGCTAACCAAGATCTGCAGTATTAGCTCTACAAATTCGGATGCTCACAACCACCATGGAAGAGCTTACCAGGCAGAACTAGGAGATGAGGCTACAAGCGCAAAAAGAAGACAATCGCTCAGAGACCAATCGGGACGGACGGAGACATCCAGAAAAGATGACCAGGTGCTCGAAGGGGGAACTCGGACCTTCTCAAAGAAAGGAGAAAATGAGATGGACAAGGCGAGGAATGCGATTAAGGAGAAAACAGACTAGGAGCTTGGATAGAATGGCAAGGAAAAAAGGAGACCTTTAGATCGCATGTAATGCGTTTCACACAAGAAAATTTTGAGGTGGACGAAAGCAGACGATAAAGTATAGTGACAACCTTCAAGGCTGGATTGAAGTCAAGGGAGTTCGTGGTCTCCTTAGGGAAGAATCCCCTTAAGACGATGGTGGAAATGCTCTTGAAGGCGCGAAGTATATGAATGCGAGGACGCCTTGGCAAAGCAATAGAAGGGGTAAAGAAGCCCAAGGAGAAGAAGAAAGAAAAGGAAGATGACTAAAGAGGACGAAAAAGGGATCGAGCAAATCGCTAGAATGTTGAAGGGAATAGAAGAAGAGATGACAAAAACCCTCGCTCGATAAAGTTCATTCTTTTAATCATGCCCGTTGACCAGATTTTGGCGTAGATTAAAGACGAGCACTACCTCAAATGGCCTAGGCCATTACACTCGTCTCCCAATGTACGTGACAAGAGAAAGTAATGCCGTTTCCACAAAGATCACAGGCACTACACAGAGGACTGCAAGGACCTGAAGGAGTAAATAGAAAAGCTTATACGAAAAGGGAAGTTGCGAAAATTCATGAAAAAGGGAGATTCCAGCAAATCTAGGGATGATAACAAAGGTCGCACGAACGAAGTCCCTAGAGGGACGAAGATCACATACCCTTTCGTCCACAAAGCACTATAGGGAGATAAAGACCATCATAGGAGGGCCATCTACTGGGGTGGTCATTCAAGTCCCTTAGAAAGTCATACTAGAGGCGGGTGAACAGCGTTCATGGCATGCCACCTCTAAAGCAAATGCGAATGGGCCAGGATATGCTATTCTCGAGGAAGAAGATGCGGAGGGGTGAAATAACCTCATGATGACCCGTTGGTCATGATGCTCATGATTGAAGGATTCAATACCGAGAAGGGTTTTGGAAGACAACAAGAGCTCGGCGAGATATTATTTACCCTCTCGCATTCCAAAGCAATTAAAGGTAGATTCGAAGAGACTTCATCCATTTGAATCCCCCTTATTAGTTTCAATGAGAGACAATGTGTACCCCTAGGGAATAGTAATGTTGACGTTCATGGCTGGCTCGTACCTACTCCAAGTAACCAATAAACACAATTTCTTGGTAGTAGACTCATTTTCGTCCTACAATGTGATCATAGAAAGGCCTACCTTCAATCGTTGGAAAGCGGCCACTTCCACGTATTGCACGAAGGTGAAGTTCCCAACAGAGCAGAGAATTAGGGAAAAGTTATTTCGAAAGCCAGTACTTACCTCATTCCATACGTTAGTTTTTCAGATGTCGTCCATGACAAGTAAGTACCTCTTGTCTTCTAAGCTTTCAAGCAACACACTTTTCAATTCATCATCTGACATATCTTTCAATTTAACACCATTCTTCTTGTAAAAATCTTGCATGAAACCCGACAACAAAATTTTCAAATCACAATGTTGCTCTTTTATGCCTGCCAGGAACTTAGACCATGCCTTTCTAAATTCTTCATCATTCATTTCCTTGATATGTTTCAAGTTTTCGATTAGTGTCCCTTTCAATTCATCCTTATTTGAGCTATACAACGCTTCCAAATTGTTGAGCAATTCTTCTTTCAAATCAGCTTTCAACATCACTCTTGGCAGTGGTGTTAGTCCCTTCAAAATTTCAAGCAACAGCTCTCTGATTCTATATTCTTGAGAGACATAAACCCACCCACGGAAATCAAAGTAATTCTTGACATCATTGTTGTTGTTGATCTTCCTAGCAAGAGTGGTCTTACCTAAGCCGCCCATGCCAATGATTGAAACAACATTCCGTCGCAAACTCTCTTCAATAAGCTGCTTCATCAATGCCTCAGTGTCATGAGCGAAGCCCACCACTTGATCTTCCTCAACATGTCTCCTTCGCCTGTGCAGTATCTCCTCCAGATGATTCAGCTATTTCTACCCCATACTTGCTCCTATTCTCGTAAATTTCCTTGATGACATTCTTGATTCGCTCTGTCTTATTTGCAACCTCGTGAAGCGTGCTTGCTCGGTCATAGAAATGGATTGTGTTCCTGACCTTGTTTCTTCTCCTTTGCTTTGTCAGAGTCATGATGAATGTATCAATAAAATCCTCAGCCTCATAGGCCACGTCCCTAATTTGGCTTAGTACTTCCCTTACCAAGACATTGTCATGTCGTTTGTCTTCAATATTTTGGAGGAAGACGCTGATCATTCTCAGCTCATTTTGAAGTAACCTGACTTGATCCTCTACTCCACCTTACAATTTTGATTCTTGGATGAGTAACTGAGTCAGGTTCGCCAATAGGAAAGTGACAGCATTGTTTGCCATATCTGCCTTGTGGGAAAAACACAAAACTTGTACAACAATTACAGATTTTTTTCTCAGGGGGAAGAGGGGTTGTTTGGAAGAGAGAGTCCGAAAGGAAGTGCTATATGTTGACTGTCTTCGAAGGTGGAAATGAAGGGGGAGTGAATACAAAAATTCTAGCTGGAACATTTTTTGGTTCAAAAAGCAGTGTTCATGTCTGCCTATAACTACCTTACAGGTTCTGTGATTAGGTACCAACCAGTTGACCTCTTGCCTCACAATTGTTTTTTTTCTTCATTTAATATAAAAAAATAAAAAATAAAAAATCACAATTTTTAATATTATTATTTTGATAAAAAAAAAAACCAGTAATTATTATTGTTTTGACTTTAGTTTCTTAAAAACTTCATCAAAATCTATATTAACGTACACAAGAAGAAGATTAGAACGAGTCATGTGGGATCAAATTGACCAATAATAAATTATAGTAATGGTCGGCAGCTTAAAAATTTTTATAAAATGTACAAAGAACGAGAAGCAGGCTGGAACTTGTCTGGTGGGATTAATAATAAATAACCAACCCGCACACATTTGATATGATGGTTACTTCAAAAGTATAAGTGTTTGATAGGAGGGAGTTTCACACACATATACACTTAGATTAAGTTAAAATAGAATTTATATCTTGTATTAAAAAAAAAAAAAAAGTAAAAAGTAAATAACCGTAATGGTAGGCACATTATTATATTTTTATAATCATTTTCACAATTATTGTTATGACTTTAATTAGTTGTTTAATGTACATCGATTGAAAGAGTTCATTAATTAAAATCTATATTAATTGATGTACACTTGAAGCATATTGGAACGAATCCTGGGATTAAGTGTGCATTTGTTTTAGCTTTTTAAATTGATCAATAGATTCAATAATAATAAATGATAGTAATGATCCACAAGTTATAATTTTTATAAATGCTTTCTCCAATTATTTCACTTACCATACAAGATATAAAATGTCAGACTGAAAGAAATATGTCATGAATACAAGAAGTAAAGGCATGTATAAGGTTTTTAGACCTGCACTGTTCATTGAACCGTAAAAGGGAGAGGTTCAAGGTTTTTGAGGTTAAACCGAGGTCGAACCGTGATGACATCATAATTAATTTAATAATTAATTAAAGCTTAAATATAGATATTAAATTTATAAAACTAGCAAAATTGACTAATATATCTATATATGTGAGGGAATTTAATGATTTTCAAGCATATATTTAATAATTAAATAAGAAAGTTAATAAAATAAAACAGTAACCATGAAAACATTAAAATTTATGATTAATTTTTGAAGTAAAGTTGAATATTTTTGAAGGATTTTAATTACAATTTTTTTATTCCTTGTAAAAGATGGATAATTTAATTAAATAGAATAAAATTGTGTTAAAGTTGTTTTTATAAAAAAATTAAAATTAAAAAAATTGCTAAGGGGTTGGACCGCACAGTTCTTGCACCGATTTGTGTGGTCCAACCTCGGTTTTAAGGGTTCACAGAATTGCCACATATGCCCGGTTTTCTATTCTTAAAAAACCGGATTTCAATCCGGTTTCGGTTTTTTGCCTGATCCGACCTCTCGGTCCGATCCGGTCCGAAAACCTTGGGCATGTAGACTTGGTCAATAATTTTCATATATTAGTAAAGAAATATATCACGTTAATTCCACGTATTTCTCTTGAATTTTTAATTCTCTTCATATATTTTTCCCATTTTCTTTAACAATTAAAAAGCAAGTATTTAGTATGAATTGTCAACCAAATTTATAAAATTAATTTTGACTAGTTCATCTCTCATCATCTATTTTTGGGTAATTGAAGTGTTTATATTAACAAATAACTGTAATCTGCAAATTATACAAAGCCAAATACTAAAAGTCAGGAATTTCAAACAACTTTGTTGTACTAGGAGTCTAGGATTATGATTTTTCTCGCGCGTGTGTGTAAGATGTTTCTCATGGACATATCAAGTGAGCTAGCTTTTTGCACTTTGAAAACTTAACACACTTCTTTATGAAATTTCTAATTCCATTCTTTTTCCATCTCCTAATACAACAATGATGGAGTTTAATTATCAAATCTCGTTTGATAATTTTTTTGGAATCATACAATGTAATTAACTACTTGGTTCATAAATTATTTAATTAAGAGCAGATAGAAACAAGCCTTGTGAGTTACAATTGAACATTTTCATGCTTGATTCACTCATTCTAAATGAGTATTAGACATTGATATACATAGTAACATAAGAAAAAAAAGATTGTTAAGCATTGAAAAAAATAAATGACTAAGAAAATAGTGCAATGATAGACATCCATAAAATAGCATTATGGCAGAGTATTAATAATTACTACTTTTTGGTACAATCACATGCAGAATTCACTATTAAAACATTTGACAAATTCAATGATGCGTTGCATTCCCTTACCAAGATATCTTTGAAGAATCAACTTGAAGACTTTCCAAAAAAAAAAAAAAAAAAAAAAAAAAAAAAAAAAAACTTGAAGACAAAAATAACACCAAGATATTATGTTTAATGTTTGTGTTTGTCCAAGCATTTTATGACTAAGGCAACATTACTTGAATTATTAAAAAAAAAAAAAAAGTTCAGTTCCCAATGTTTTAGAACCAATGTCTGTCACTTGGATTCAAGTTTCCTTTCCAACTTGTAGTTAAAAATTTTTTTTTAAAAAAAAAAAAAATAAAAAATAAAATAAAATAAAAAAGAGAGGGGGGATTACACTTTGTTCACCTGTGGTTTGTCTGAAAAAACATTTTTCCTACTTGTGGTTTAAAAATTAGCACTTTATCCACATGAGGTAAGTTCTATTTGTCTCTCGTTACCCACCTCTATTAAAAGTAGGGATAAATTTGAATTTTTGCTGCCCTTTTATATATCTTTCATCTCAAAACATAAAAAACTAAAAAGTAAAGGAAAAAGAAGATCTAAAAGCTAGGTTTCATCTAAACCTTTTTTAAAAATAAAAACCTTTTTAACAAATATTCATTTAGACCTTATAGTTTTAAATAATTTTAATCAAACCAGTTAAGTTTAAGTTAAACCTCAATATTTGAAATAAATCTCACTTAAACCAACTAGTGATGTGATGATTATCGGATTAATAGAAAAATATGATAGAACGTTTAAATGAAATCTTTGTAGAAACTTTGAGGTATAAAATAAACATTTTCAAAGTTTAAAATTTAAATAAAAAGCTTTTTAAAAATTACAGATATTTTTTTCTCAGGGGCAGAGGGTTGTTGGGAAAGGAAATTCCGGAAGGATGAAGGAAAGTGTTTTATGTTGACTGTCATGCGGACTATGAAGTTGGAAATGAAGGGAGGAGGGAAGGCTCCTAATAATGGAGTACTGCTTTCTTTTCCTTGTTTTTTCGCTGGTTAGAGCCATTACTAAATTAATATCCATTTTACAATGCTGCCGACACATATTATTTACTATATGATATGTTGTGGTGAGTGCCTATTAAAAGTGGCTAGACTAATTGATTTGATTTTTGACAAGTAAATTCAATTAAAAAAAAATTTGAAGGACATGTAATAAACTAAAATCTCCAATTTTATCATCCACATTAACAATCAATAAGATTTTTGGGATGTCTCACAAGATGGGAGTGTATATATTGAGACACCGTTCCCTTAAATCCAATATATATATATATATATATATATATTGTTTTAATTATAACATATTGTATAAACAATTGTTAAAAAAAGAAGTGCACCCTATCTTTACAAATTTTATAGGCCATACAACTCAGAATGAGTTTGGTTTAGCTTTTTAGAATGTGCTTTATGAAAAAATAGTGGTTTTAAATAGTGTGGTATGAAATTGTGTGTGTGTGTGTGTTTTTTTTTTTTTTTTTTTTTTAAAGAAAGTGGAGTATTTGGTAAAAATTGTCATAAAATGTTTTTTGAAAAAGTTAAGTGTTTGAAATATAAATTAGCAAAAAGGACAATATACATAAGGCATTCTTTATATTTGTCTTCTTTTATTTTTATTTTTTGAAAATTCATACTTGTGGTTTTATTATTGATGGAAGATCACAACTACCTCGGGCAACCTTTCCGTCCAAAAGAGGGACCAACGGACAAAGGAACCATCTCACTTCGTCATTACCCAAATCCATTGGATGAAGGAAAGACCACCAGCTCATAAATAATGGCAATACATTATAGGACCGCAATAAGTCTCTTTACCATTGGAGAGACGACGATCCTCTCATTAACACCTTAAGAAAGCATTACAAATATCACATTTAAACCACCATTAGAGCACTCCCAACAACTAGGAAAAGGAACCAGGTATATATACAAGCATCTCGGGACCTAAAAAGTACATAATTCTAGTACAAAAACTCGATATTTTGATATAGAAACTCTCCTCCCTCTCCCAGTTATCTGACTTAACCATCAAAGGCTCTGTGGCAAGCACCACACCGGTGTTCCCTCTTTTCATTTGTTCTTGCGGGGCTTTCAAATGGTCTTGGCCAATGATCCTACTAGACGATCATTTGGTGACAATCTTGACATCATCAGTTTGGTGCCATCTGTGACGAACAACTTTTTCACACCTAGGTTCGAAAGCACCGTTCCACTCAACTCACAAGTCTAGATGGAATCTAACGCTAACCAAGATCCTGCAGTATTAGCTCTACAAATTCAGATGCTCACAACCACCATGGAAGAGCTTACGAGACAGAACTAGGAGATGAGGCTACAAATCGCAAAAAAAGAAGACAATCGCTCAGAGACCAATCGGGACGGACGGAGACATCGAGAAAAGATGACCAGGTGCTCGAGAAGGGGGGAACTCGGACCTTCTCAAAGAAAGGAGAAATGAGATGGACAAGCCGAGGAATGCGATTAAGGAGAAAACAGACCGGAGCTTGGATAGAATGGCAAGGAAAAAAGGAGACCTTTAGATCGCATGTAATGCGTTTCACACAAGAAAATTTTGAGGTGGACGAAGCAGACGATAAAGTATAGCTGACAACCTTCAAGGCTGGATTGAAGTCAAGGGAGTTCGTGGTCTCCTTAGGGAAGAATCCCCTTAAGACGATGGTGGAAATGCTCTTGAAGGCGCAGAAGTATATGAATGCTGAGGACGCCTTGGCAGCAATAGAAGGGGTAAAGAAGCCCAAGGAGAAGAAGAAAGAAAAGGAAGATGACTAAAGAGGACGAAAAAGGGATCGAGCAAATCGCTAGAATGTTGAAGGGAATAGAAGAAGAGATGACAAAAACCCTCGCTCGATAAAGTTCATTCTTTTAATCATGCCCGTTGACCAGATTTTGGCGTAGATTAAAGACGAGCACTACCTCAAATGGCCTAGGCCATTACACTCGTCTCCCAATGTACGTGACAAGAGAAAGTAATGCCGTTTCCACAAAGATCACAGGCACTACACAGAGGACTGCAAGGACCTGAAGGAGTAAATAGAAAAGCTTATACGAAAAGGGAAGTTGCGAAAATTCATGAAAAAGGGAGATTCCAGCAAATCTAGGGATGATAACAAAGGTCAGCACGAAGTCCCTTAGAGGGACGAAGATCACATACCCTTTCGTCCACAAAGCACTATAGGGGAGATAAAGACCATCATAGGAGGGCCATCTACGGGGTGGTCATTCAAGTCCCTTAGAAAGTCATACTAGAGGCGGGTGAACAGCGTTCATGGCATGCCACCTCTAAAGCAAATGCGAATGGGCCAGGATATGCTATTCTCGGAAGAAGATGCCGGAGGGGTGAAATAACCTCATGATGACCCGTTGGTCATGATGCTCATGATTGAAGGATTCAATACCAGAAGGGTTTTGGAAGACAACAAGAGCTCGTGAGATATTATTTACCTCTCTGCATTCCAGCAATTAAAGGTAGATTCGAAGAGACTTCATCCATTTGAATCCCCCCTTATTAGTTTCAGCAGAGACAATGTGTACCCCTAGGGAATAGTAATGTTGACGTTCATGGCTGGCTCGTACCTACTCCAAGTAACCAATAAACACAATTTCTTGGTAGTAGACTCATTTTCGTCCTACAATGTGATCATAGAAAGGCCTACCTTCAATCGTTGGAAAGCGGCCACTTCCACGTATTGCACGAAGGTGAAGTTCCCAACAGAGCAGAGAATTAGGGAAATAAGGGGGTACCAGTCTTTGGCACGAGAATGTTATCAGGCAATCCTAGTGTCAAAAGAAAGCCACACATGGATAATTGAGGAAAAGACACCAGAAATTGCCGAGGCGAAGACGGTAGAGTTGGTGGAAGGAGATCCTACAAAGACAACACTGGTAGGGATGAGTCTAAACTTCCAAACAAAGAAAGAAATCGTCAACTTCCTGAAGGATAATCTGGATATATTCACCTGGAGTCATTAAGATATGACAGGCATACCAGCGAACATCATTCAACACCACCTAAATGTGGACCTTGAGAAGAAGCACATCCCGAAGAAAGAAGAGTTTTCACTCTTGAAAGAAACAAAGCAGTCATGGACGAGGTGAACAAGCTGCTCACTACTAACTTCATCAAGGAAGTCTACTGTCCTGAGTGGTTGGCCAACGTCGTCATGGTCAAAAAGGCGAAAGGAAAATGGAGAATGTACGTCAACTTTACGAATTTGAATAACGCCCGCCCGAAGGATGACTTCCCTTTGCCAGGATTGACCAACTTGTGGACTTAAGCGCCGAGCACAAGCTTACCTTTATGGACCCCTTCTCCGGATACAGCCAAATACAAATGGCAGAAGAGGATCAAGAGAAGACCACTTTCATCACCAACCAAGGGCTCTATTGCTACAAGGTCATGCCTTTCTGTTTGAAGAATGCGGGAGTCATGTACGAGAGATTAGTAAACCGGATGTTCAGCAAACAAATTAGGAGGAACGTAGAAGTATATGTGGACGATATGCTCATCAAGAGCAAAGAAGAAGAGGACCATCTAGACGACCTTAAGGATACGTTCAACACACTCAGACAATATTGTATGAAGTTGAACCTGTCCAAATGTGCCTTTGAGGTCTCCTCCGGAAAACTCATCGACTTCATGGTATCACAAAGAGGAATAGAAGCAAATCTTGAAAAGGTGAGAGCCATCCTCTAGATGTCCTCCCCGAAGACAATCAAAGAAGTGCAATCTCTCACGCGAAGGGTGGCAGCCCTCAACAGGTTCCTCTCAAAAGCAGCAGACAAATGCCTTCCTTTCTTCAAGACCTTGAAATAGGCTTTTGTTTGGACAGATGAGTCTGAAGCAACGTTCCAAGAGCTAAAGCATTAGCTGAGCAACCCCCCACTCTTGAGTCCATCTAAGGAGGGAGAAGGCCTGTTCCTCTACTTAGCAATGTCCACAACTGTAGTGAGCGCAACCTTGATTAGGGAAGAGAATAAGATATAACTCCCGGTGTATTACATCAGCCAGGCCTTCCAAGGAGCTCAAGCCTCTATTCGCCCTAATAGTGGCCTCCAGAAAGCTTCGTCCATACTTTCAGGCTAACCCGATTATAGTAATGACAGACTAGCCCATTAAGAAAGCAATGAATAAACCCGAGGCTCTTTGGACGAATGGTACAGTGAGCCATCGAGCTCAGCTAGTTCGATATAGAATATCGACCCCGAATGGCCATAAAAGCCTAGGTGTTGGCAAATTTTATAGCAGAGTTCACCTCCCCCAAACACGAAGATAACTAGGGAAAACTCTAGACGATAAATATGGACGAGTCATGCAAAAGAGAGGTGGAGTAGGCGTAGTCATCACTTCCCCGGAGGGGGACATTTTGAAGTATGGAATTCAACTTAAATTCCCTGTGACCAATAACGAAGCAGAATACAAGGCTATATTGACAAGGCTGAGGATAGCCCAGGCACTTGGAGCTAAAAATGCCTTGTTGAGAAGTGATTCACAGCTCGTCATAGGACAAGTCAAGGGAGATTTCGAAGCAAAGGAGACAAGGATGTAGAAATACCTCAAGTTGATGAACAAATTGGTGAGCAAATTTGATCGAGTAGAGTTTGCCCAGGTCCCCCGAGTTCAAAATGTAGAAGCCAACGAAGTGGCCAGAAGTGCATCAATAGATAATCAAGCAAAGGTGATTGATTGGAAATTGGAAGAATAGAACTCCCCAAAGATCGAAGAATTTCAAACTTTCATGGTGCACACCCGCACTGGATGGACGAGCCCAATCCTATCCTACCTTGAAGATGGACGACATCGTCAAATCTCGATGAAGCCAAGCAGATCAAAAAACGAGCTGCCCAGTTCACGGTGTAAAATGAAGAGTTTTACAAAAGAGGCTTACTACGACCTTACTTGATATGTGTTGAAGAAGAAGAAGTCAAGTATGTTCTGGAAGAGGTCCACGGAGGCATTTGTGGTGATCACATGGAAGCAAAGTCCCTCACAAGAAAGATCATGAGGGCAGGCTATTTCTAGCCCATAATACAACAAGACGCAGTGGATTTTGTAAAGTAGTGCGATAGCTATCAAAGGTATGAGAACATCTAGTGAGTCCCAAGGGAGAAGATGACAGCCATCACTTCCCCCTAGCCATTTGCATAATGGGGAATTAACATTATGGGGCCCCTACCGCAAGGAAAAAGGCAAGTAAAGTTCTTACTCGTTGCTATCAACTACTTTACAAAATGTGTGGAGGCAAAAGCACTAGCCACGATCACAGAAGCAAAGGTACGAAGTCTTGTATGGAAAAATATTGTGTGTAGGTTCGGGATCCCACAGTTGATCATCTTGGATAATGGTCGTCAGTTTGTGATCAAGGATTCAGATCGTTTTGCTTAAGCCTCGGCATCAAGAACAAATATTCATCCCCAGGGCATCCTCAAGCCAATGGATAGACTCAAGTAACGAACGAACATTATTAAAGATCATCAAGCGTCTTATGATGGAACTAGCAAGAACACCTACAGGAGAAACACCCTTCAACTTGACATATGGCACAAAAGTAGTCATCCCCGTCGAAATAGGGCTCACTAGCTCGAACATTTTTTTATTGAGATCAATTGAAGTTGAACCTAGATTGTTTGGATAGTTAGAGGGCTTAAAGAATGACCAAGTATCAGCAGAAGATGGCGAAGTACTACAATCAAAGAGTAAAGCTCAAAAGGTTCCACATCGGAGACCTCGTCCTGTGAAAAGTGATGCCTACAACGAAGAATCCAACACAAGGCAAGTTAGGGCCAACATAGGAAGGACCCACCCACTATTCTCGGCGAGAAACACCTGTAGGATTTCAACTGGAATGTTGAGCTCCTAAAGAGGTATTATGAATAGGAATTGTAGTCAAGTTGTAAGTAGTCATTTCCTTATAGCATTGCCTTATACTTTTTAAAATAGAGTGCTTTTTCTTTCACTAGCCCAAGGATCCTAGGCCAAATAGTTGTGTTTTTTTTGATGAACTAACACGAACCAATGACATAAACCAATTGATTCCTCATTTTGAAGAATTCCTTCACTAGATTGTTTGGACTATATAAGAACCCATATACATTAGAGATTAATACATATACATATATTAAAGAATGACCAACTTATCTTTTGCACAAGGAAGATATTGAGCAGCAAAAAGCGAGTAAAGAAATATGCAAAGTAATTGTTAGAAATTCTCAAATCAATATGAGATATTTCATTATTTTTCTTGATTGTGGATTACAAATGTGCTCACTAAGACGTGATAAAAGGTTCAAATAAGCTCATTACTTTGATGGCTATTCAAGCCTCTAAGACTTGCAAAAAGTTTGAATCCTTTTGAATCCAAGTAAAGTGACCGGGAGCCTGTTTTTCTTAAATTTTACAGAGTTCTAAACTCTGTTTTTGATATTCTTCCAACGAAAACAACATGGGTTTTCTCTTCCTTTTATAGTGTGTTAGGGCTCCATGGGAAGTGATTTCTCTCTTTTGCCCTTGAGCTCGTCCACTATTCTCAAGGGCTGGTCTCTTCCTTTTTTCTCATAGTTTTCATCTTTTATTCTTTGTTTCTCTAAAAGTCATTTCTTGACTTTCCATTGGGCGTCCTCGGAATTAGCCTTCAATCTCTCTTCTTTCAAGATTTCTCATTTAGCCGTCCTTGGAATGTTATTTCTTTGTTGTCATTATTCCCAAATAGTTGAATAGTTGAAATTGCTTCCCTTTATAGTTCTAGTTGATGTATTAGCTTTTTATTCATGAATTGTCACTCTCCAAGTTTCGGTTCTTTATAGCATTGCCTTATACTTCTTCATTTATTGTATTTCATGGAAACCCCTTTGAGCTATCTCAATTCAAATAAACTGGGTAACGACCGAGTTCTTTCACTTTGGATTTTGCTAGATTTTTTAATGGCCTTTTTTTGGAAATGGAAATCTGAACATAAATTGGGCCTTAATGTTGATTCTTCTTGCTGACTTGAATTGGCTCTTCTTTACTTTTCATGGAATGTGAAATTTTAGCCTTCAACACAAATCAAATAAACGTATTATTCCGTGATGCACTATCTTTTTCATGTTCAAACTAAAACCACCGTCCGGATGCAACAACTCCGACCAAGTCAAAATGATAAGATTCCTTCAAAGGATGAAAATCATTTCAACTAGAAAAGACGATAAGATTTCTTAAATGGATGTACATCGTCCAAATGAAAGATGATAAGATTCCTTAAATGGATGTACATCTTTCTAATAAAAGACAATAAGATTCCTTAAAAGGTTGTACATCGTCCAAAAAAAAAAAACGATGAGATTCCTCAAGGGGATGTGGATCATCCAAATAAAAGCCAAGGTGACATGATGCCTCCCTGCCAAAGACTAAGGCAAAGGGACCCCAAGGATGGAGGAAGGTCATCCATTAAGAGGAAATGACAAAGTTCATAATTGGGCAAAATTTTCTCTCTAAGTCCCCAATGAACGAGATTCCTCGAAGGGATATAAATCTTCCCGCCTAAAGTCGAGGCGAATGGATCCCAAGGACGAAGGAAGGTCGTCCATTGAGTTAAATTGGCAAGGTTAGTAATTGCATATACATAAATATTTCTCTAAGTCCCTAGGGGATGATGAAAAGCAAACAGAAAGTACTCACAAGCAAAATAAAGGAAACAGGCATATATATATATATATATATATATATATATATAAGAACTATAGATTCTTCAAAATCCCCAAAATAAGCAAGGCATCAAGTGGTTAATCATTTAAAAGCCCTAAAACAAGTAGGGCACCCAAAAAAAAAAAAAAAAAAAAGGAAAGAGAAGCAGGCAACTTAAACAAGGAAATCAAGCTTCAGGAGCGTCATTTCCACCCCTCTCGAGCACATTGGACGATCCTCACCAGCAGATGTAGTAGCTTGAGCAACCTACACTACCTCATCTGCCTCGATTTCCTTGTCAATTACCTCAAAATCCAGGTCCTCCAAATCCGTCTCTAGACCATGCTTTACCAGGTATCTTCTCAGAGACTTGAATCCTTTAAAATACCAGCCGGACAAGATGGCGTTGTACTCCTTCATGAGTTGAAAAGCATGGATGGCCTTGGCCACGATGTTCTTCATCTTCTGGTTGGCCGCCGCAAATTGCTCGTCTCTTTGTAGTAGCCTGAACAACCTACACCACCTCATCCGCCTCAATCTCCTTGTCAATTGCCTCAAAATCCAAGTCCTCCAAATCTGTCTCTGGACCATGCTTTACCAGGAATCTTTTCAGTAGCTCGAATCCCTTAAAATACCAACCAAACAAGATGGCGTTGTACTCCTTCGTGAGTTGAAAAGTGTGGACAACCTTGGCCATGGCGTTCTTCATCTTACGGTTGGCCACCGCCAATTGCTCGTCTCTTTGCTTTACCAAATGCTTCTCGGCATTCAGCTCTTGAGTTAAAATTTTTATTTTTTCTTTGGACGAGTTGCTGTCGTCCATCGCCACAATTAAATCCTTTCTCAAACTTGAGGCCTCGGCTTCCAATGCCTCTGCCTTTGAAGTGACCATCATAACCTTCTCTTCACTCACCAAATCTTTGGGAAGTGATGTGCATCACCTCCCTTAACACCTGGCATTCAAAATAGCATCATGAACAACTAATATATTTAATATTAAATAAAAAATTTAAAAAAAAAAAAGAACACAAGGAGAGGGGGAATGAAGGAAAGTTACCTGGATGAGCTTATGGACATTGCAATTCACCATCTAGTGAGAAGGAATGCCGGAGATTTTTGACTCCTCGGGGTCACAATTTCATTGGCCCAAGCCAAGGTCACAATTCAGCTTAGACACTAGCCCCCATCTTTTCTTTACCTTTTTCGCTCATTTTACGCTTCTTATGATGAGGAGTTATCTCTTCAACAAACAGGGTCGGAGAAGCAACCAGAACTTCATCCAAGGTAGGGGTGGACGAACCCTTTTCTGTCACCTCTTTTTCCTTTTCTTTCTCAACAACCCTCAACCTATTTGGTCAATCTTTGGAGAGGGGTTCGTTTTTCTTTGCCTTGATCCGGGCATAAAATTCTTGATTAAACTTAGTTGTCATTTTTGCAAAAGCGAAGAGAAACAACAGTGAAGTTAAGAAGAGAGAAAGAAAAAAAGGAGGAAAAGAAGAAAAGAAAGGGAAAGATAGACAATCTATTTTCGTCCTAAAGTAACTCACTTTTTTCTTCGAGGCGAATAGCACGAAGGACATAATAGGAAGGCTTTGGTCCCAAGTAGTGATGAGCTAAGGTCCGGGGATCCACCAAATCGTCAAAATCGTCAATAGTGCTTGCGTACTCAACAAATTGCATGAACACACTCTTCAAACCTGCTCTCCACTTCTGGATGATCTCTGACTATAAAATTAAAAATAAATATAAATAAATAAATAAAATAAACACACACACACACACACACACACACACACACAAGGTCGGAAGAGACGATTCAAGTAAAAAGACAAACAAAAAAGGAAAAAAATGCAAGGCAAACATACCAAGTTGAGGGGTCTCCCAACGATGCAATGACCTAGGGACATCCACCCATAAGTCGTCCGAAAGGGTCTCCCGATTGTCACCTAACACAAAGAAGTATCTAGACTTCCAATAACAAAAGGATGAAGGCAAATCAACGATGAGCCAAGACCTTCTATCCCAAGGCACGAGCTTATAGTAACCAAACTACTTGGACTCTTTTAGATGCTAAAGATGGACGAACTCATTTAATGTGATCATATCACCGTCGCCTATGATCGTCCAAATTACCATACAACTTATGACGATTCTCCATGAATTTGGCATAAGTTGTCCTGGGGCTATATTTAGAAAATGAAAAATCTCCTTTATAAATGGATGGATAGAAAACCTAAGATCACACGGGAAGGTAGCCTCATAGAAACAAACCTCCCCGTGGGCAAAAGCACAGGATTTCTCGCCTTTCCTAGGAAGACGAACCCTAGTCTCCTCGGGAAATTGAAACCTATCCCTGAATCTAAGGAAGGTATCCCCCCTCGAGATAACACTCTTCCTAAAGGGCATAGAAGGACCGAGGTGAAACAGAGATGGAAGGACGGGAAGATAAAGTTACGGAAATGGTTGTGTCCATCTCAACCCCACCCGTACCAGTGCTAGAAGACAGATTGGCCTCTAAGCCACTAGATCTAACCTTAAAACTCATGTTTGCCCTCTTTAGAACCCCTTGCACCGACTCAAACCAACTAGGGACTGACATAACAATGGGTATAGATCACCCAATACTAGATTTAGGCCATTATCACCTAGGGTGAAATCCCCAATTTGTGGGAAATGACCACTAGAACAGCCTATAAACACACCTAAACGAGCGAAAAAGAAGGCAGGCGAGGGGGAAGTGCACCTAATATCAGAATAAGCCACCATTAAGGAAATAGAAAAAGCAAAGATCAAAAAGGGAACAAAGCATAGAAAAAGGGAGCAAATAAAACTTCGAAAGGAAAGAAAGAACAAAGGGGCGTGCACGAAAAGGAAAGTGAAACTAAGAAATCAAAGGGATGAGCATAGAAATCACAGCAATGGAGCACAGAAGAAGTCGAGGATTCGGAGAAATGAACACAAAAGACTGAAATTTTGAAAAAGTAAGTGCAGAGAGAGAGCCCAAGGGGTCTAAAAAGGAAGTTCCTCAAAAAACATGGGAAAATGGAAAGGTTTCACAGAATCGAGAACCCCCAACCAATCCTAGTGTGACACGTGGCCATAAGACATGCCACACCACCATTGAATAAAAATTGCGGAGGGGTGAAACCCCAAGCACCATAACTGCCAAAAAAAAAAGGGGGGCTCATCTCATCATATTCCCATGCCCATCTCCAAATTGAACGACCTTGGAATAGTGGGCAGCTAATGGACAATCACAACTACCTCGGGCAACCTTTCCGTCCATAAAAGGGACCAATGGACGAAGGAACCATCCCACTACGTCATTACCCAAATCCATTGGACGAAGGAATAAAGGCCACCGAGTCATAAATAATGGCAATATGTTACAGGACCGCAATAAGTCTCTTTCTTGTTGGAGAGATACAACCCTCTCATTAACACCTCAAGAAAGCATTATAAATATCACATTTAAACCACCATTAGAGCACTCCCAATGACTAGGAAAAGGAAGCAAGTATATATACAAGCATCTCGGGACCTAAAAAGGTATGAAATTCTAGTACAGAAACTCTCCTCTCTTTCTTAGTTATCCGACTTAACCATCGAAGGCTTTGTGGCGGACATCACACTAGTGTTCTCTCTTTTCATTTGTTCATGCAGGGCTTTCAAACGGTATTGACCAGCGATCCTATTGGATGATCATTTTGACTGAGAATCTTGGCATCATCAATTATTATTAATGATTTCATGATAATAATAAATTATTCTCTTAATAAAAAAAATTGTTAAAAAGTATGTGGATTTATCATTTTTTAGAGTAGAAAATTATTATCTTAAAAGTTAAAATCCAATCATTTTGGTAAAATGAATCTTTTTAAAATAAAATTTCATTAACACTTATATTTTAAATGAGTGACTCTAGCACTACAAACTATTTCACAACTTTTTTATCATAATTATTTAGTAGAATATTGTGGGTAGTTGCCTACCACTTATGCATAAACCCTCAATTTTTTCTCTACCACTCGCATATTGCCACATTACAATTGTGAGAAAAAAAGTTGTAAAATAATTTGCAATGCTATATATTTTTTTCTTTTAAATTTTTGTAATTTAAAATTTTATCTTTAAAATTTTATTTGCTTTGTCTTCCACATTTTTTTTTTTTTAACCTAAATGCATGTCTTCCACATATCTCTTTTTTTTCTTTTTTTTTTTTCTTTTTTTTCACTCATTCGCTTCTTCCTTATCTTCTGAAGTCTCTTTGAAGAGTGAAGACAAAAATTCTTAGCTGGAAAGTTTACAAGTTTACATAAGTAAAATTCCGTTACTTTTCAAACCAAGTTGCAAAGATGGCCACGCTTTCCAATCTTAATTATCGAATCCAAATGGGTAGAGAAGTCAGATTTTGAATCTTCAATATTTGAGGATTTTGGCCCAAATTAAAATCTAAAGTAGCAATGATAAGCAAGTAGAAATTAATTTGACCCGTCTACCTTTCTTCTCTTATTTTGGGTAACAATAGTAACAAATTATTGTAATCTGTACATCAACAAATGGATAATAAAGTTTTTGAAAATAACATTCAAAGAAATCATAGTTTCCTTTACTTTTTCAGTTGGCTATTGATGATGGTGAGTATAAGGCCTGCAAGAATTATTACTTCTTCACGCATAGAAGAATTGGGAGTAGAATCCCACATTGAAAAGATATGGAAACCAAAAAGGAAATGTCAACCCTTTATCACTATAAAGGCCTAATCAATTTTTTCTTTGTAGTTTGCCATTTGTTATTTTTACAGTTGAGAGTTACATATCTAATTTGTTTTCAGACTGTAAAATTCAAGTTGTGTTCTATAAAAATATGAAAACAGTGCAGAAGTTATTTTACAATTTGAATTATCAAATTTTCATCAAATTTTTTTTTGAATCATCAGATGATGCAGAAGCAAATCCGTTTGGAGCGGTTATCAACAAAATTATTTTATTGTTATATTATTTTAATGTTTTCTAAACACTTTCTTTAAAATTGTTTATATGGCAAGCTTTATTAATTTTATGAAGTTTCTATTGCTCAATCTATTTTGTAAGAAAAAATTGACCAATGTATTTATCAATTCATGGAGAAGTATTTTAAGAATTAAAATATTAGTTTCATCTTCTGGTCATATCTATATAATATCTGAAATATTTTTTTTGGGAGAAACAAACACACACACAAAAGAAAGGGGGAAAAGAGTTCTAGCACAAAAAACATTTTGAAATCTAAAAGCTTAAGCGTAGTATGCTCCTATATGCAATTCTGTTTCCAAGACCTATTCTCTGCTCACTGTCAATCCAGTATGAGGGGATCCCACTGTTGTTTGCAATCTCTTGTAGGTGCGAGGTGTTGCTTGAGTTCTACCCTCCAATCACCAAGATTAGATCTAGCTTCTCCTTTATCAGCTTATATAATGCATCTTTTAAGTCCACCTGAAAATATCAAAAAGCCTGGACATAAACATATTGAGTGGCACTATCCAAGGCAGAGAAGCATTTGGCTAATCTGCAAGTTGGTTAAGCAACATAGGGGCGAGTGAGTGGATAGAAGAAGGGCTCCAAATTGGTGTTAGAACATCTTCTCTCTTCGTTGATTGTACTATAGTATAGCTAACAAGGAGGATGAGGTGAAGGTAGGGATCATATGAAGAAACACAAACTAAAAATGTTTTTTTTTTTTCTTTATAGATACGGTGGATTTTAAACGTATGACTTCCAATCCATGATGATTACTCTTATCATCAAGGTAAGACACCAATCGGTTTTTTGGTGTAAGTGGGGTTTGAACTTCAGATCTCTTATTTAACAATAAGAGACTTTATTAATTGAGCTAACTAAAACCCACACATACACTAAAAAATGTTGAACACCACAGTATTTTAATATAATTTTAATGGAAAAGCAACACCATGAGACATAGGGGGAAAGAAATTACTTGAGTAGCATCACAAATGTTATTGAAGCTTTTGAAGTGCTCATTAACATTTTCCACTCCATGCTTGCACATCATAGTCCTTTCTACTAATTTACCTGTCAAATATTTCCCCTCTTTTTGTGTAAGTGGAAACTATATAGAAATAATACAAGTAACAACTTCTTGTAAAAATAGAAGCTGGAATAACATAATTGCAAAACTAACCAATCTCTTCAGTTTCTCCCTTGAGCATTGTTGTCTGATTTGCAATGCCAACCCTTACCAAGTCCCTATCTGGATCAAACCTCCTTGAAACTGCATATATAAATTTCTCTAGGTAACCCATTGACCATCACTAAATCTTTGCATTATACCAAACATATATAGTAGACATTAAAGCTCAAATTAGCAACCAAACTCTGCACCTTTAGAAACTCCTCTTTGGTTGAGCTAGACCCGTTAATGTCACCCCCAAGAATGTAGTCACACACATACATTACCTGCATTCATTGAAAAGTTTATAGTAAAAACATATTTCTTCAGCAAAAGTGAATCTATATACAGTTGGACACCAAAAATAGAGATTTATAACCAGAGTTAGGTTTTAGCTACATTTGGGACATACTTCTGTCATATTCTTGACAACAACATACTTCCCAGCAAAAGATACAGTTGCTACAGTTTCCTCATGAGCATATTTACCATGAATGATTGATGTGTAATCTCCTTTCTTGTGCTTCTCAACAGTAGGCCTTCACACAAATTTAATGAGATATTGTTGTGTCCCAAGGCCACCGAGCAAATAATAATGGAGATTGTAAATGAACAGTATCAAGGGCAGAGATAGGATTTTTTTGTTTGGGGCCAAATTGTGGTACCAATATGTTAGTGAAGAGTTAGAGAAAAATTATCAAATACATGTGTAAGCACACATACACGTATATATTAGGCCAATTGATACATGTGTAACCTTCTATTATATTAGGCCAATTGGCTTTTTACACCGCACCCTTGGAGTCCCACATCGGTTAGAGAAGTGCCCCATGCATGCCTTATAAGCCCTTGGAGCAAGGCATGGTGTGCCACTCAGGACAATAATCAAAGTATACTAATCAGAGGAGGGGGAACAAACACTAAGCAAATATATCGCTTCTCTAACCGATGTGGGACTCCAAGGGTGCGGTGTAAAAGGCTACAAGACAAGCCCTTGGCTCGAAGATCCGTCCACCCAAGGTTCCCACACTCTAGGACGAGGACAAATACATGCGGGTTTGGCTCCCCAAAGTGGACAATGAGCTGAGTGTGCGTGGGAAAAAAAAACCCCACAATTGTCTTTCTATTTTGTATATAAAATTGAACACTAATAATTACAATTTTTTACAACAAAATTTTTGAAATATTTCTTCTTTCATAAATCAATAATTGAGTGTGAAGGGGTTTGAATTTTGGATGTTTCCGTTGAAAACACCAAGAATTACCAACTAGTTAAGTTATGGAGCTCTTGAAAAAAATTATTAAAATATTAGAAGGAACCAATAACAAGTTGTAGCCCACATCATGTGGAACTTAGCTAGTACCATATATATCATCAAGAGCGGATGTCATATGTTGAAACTCTTTCCATTAAAAAAAAAAAAAAAAAAAAAAAAAACTAATGTTACATGTGTTCAAAAACTTAATCTCTCTTTATAGTGCAAGTGAAATATATATATATATATATATATATATATATATATATATATATATATTGCAGTGCAAAAAATTAGTATAGTAAAACCAAATCACATTAAGTCTTTTATTCTAACTAGTATGTAGCCCGTGCTACCGCACGAGAATGGATATATTATTGTGAGAGTGCTTTTTTTCTTAGCATATAGGCCCAAGTGAAAACAAGGATCCTAGGCTCTTTACTTGTTGTTTGGTGGACTGGACTTAGTTCACCGCAGCTAAATGGGGGCTGATTACGAACCAAGTTTTACGCAAATCACATAAATCTCCTCAAGGCAAAAATACAATTCCTCCTAAGCAATAAAATACCATTATAAGTGTTTTAGTGTCATAAAATGACCATTTAATAAGTAAAATAAGTATTCATAATATTAACAATGAGAAAGAGATTGAAATAGAATATTTAAGGCTTATCTTTTATTGTATAAACATTTAAAAGAGCTCCTTCACTTGGTACCCTGGCGTCTTGTCGTGCGATCCTGGCGTCGTACTAGGCCTGTAAGAACCCATAATGCTGATTCTCTGAACTATATAATCTTTCTCCATGTTTATTATGCAATAGAGTTTTTGTCTTTTCCCTTTACCTCTATAGGTGCTACATAAAACACACTATATAATACACATATTTTCAAATAATTGTTAGCTTCTTAGATTAGGATATATATTTTAATACATATACATATATGTAAATGAATTTCATGAGAATGATTCAGCCACGAGGATCCTGGCCCCAATTGTCACCGACTTAGTGCCTTTGCACAAGACTTGTGGGATTTAAAACTCAAGTCCGACTGGCTTTGCTTAGGCATTACCTTCCAAGATAGTTAGGTGAGAAGGATTTTTGTGGGAGAGAGAGATATCTGATGTGTGTATGTTTTGGCATATGTTTCTTTGGAAACTAAGTGTGTCCAAGGCCTAAGTTGAAGTGAGGACCCCGGTAGAAGGACTCAGCCTTTGGCTGAGTAAAAGGAAAGACTAACAAGCAAGAATATATGTACTGAGCAGCAACAAATAGTAAAGGAAGACAATATAGTAAAGGAATACGCGAAGTAATTGTTAGAGATCCTCAAATCAATATGAGATATTTCATTTTTTTCTTAATTGTGGATTACAATGTGCTCATTAAGACATGTTACAAGGTCCAAATAAGCTCAAAAATTACATACTTAAATGGCTATCTAAGCCTTTAAGACTTGTAAAGTTTGAATCCCTTTGAATCCAAGTATGTTCTATAGTAGCTGTTTCTAGGATACCGGGTGTAGTTTTCTACTTTCTTTGGGCTTTTGACAAAGTGTTCTCAATGATTCTTGTTTCGATTCCCTATTACTAAATCCCCTTTACTTGTTGGCTGTCTTCCCCTTTTATATTGTCATTTTAGGGTTTGAATACCTCTGATTCTCCCCCTTTGGCACCCTGGGTACCAAAGCCATCATTATGACAGACCACTTTAATGGCTTGTTCTTTCCCTGTTTCTAATAGTTTTCATCTTTTAGTTTGTTTCTCTAAAAGTCACTTGCTGACTTTCCATTCCGGGGTGTCCTTGGAGAGCTAACCTTCACTCTCTCTTCTTTCAAGGCTTTTTACTTTTCAAACTCAGCTTTTGGTTGTTTTTCCTTGTTGTCATTTTTCCCAAGTGAGCGGGATCCATTCTTGTTGGGTTGAAGGTTTTCCCAGCCACTTCCCTTTATAGTTCTTCATTCTCGGTTTCCCAATGTACCAGCTTTTTGTTCATGAATTGTCACTCTCCAAGCTTTACGGTTCTTTCTTTGCACCACTAGGTGCTTGAGAATGACATATCTGTTCTTTGTTTCTTGTATTTCGTGGTACCCCTCTTGAGCTATCTCAATCCCACGTTAACTATGCTACATGTCCCGAGGATCCCGAGCCTCTAGGTATCCCAGCCTAATTCTTTCACTGGACTTTGCTGAATTTTTTAATGGCCATTTTTGCTGGAAATCTGAACATAAATAGGGCCTTAATGTTGATTCTTCTTGTTGCTTGAATTAGGCCTTCTTTACTTTTCATGGAATGGGCTTTCTTGTGAAATTTTGGACCTTAACATTAGCCCCCCGAGCTCGTGGGTTACCTGTAGCCCACGCGCAAGAAAATAAATTGTTTTTGGACACTGTGAGAGTGCCTTTTTTTTAAGACACTCAGGCCCAAGGATCCCGGGCCTAGATAAGTTGTGGTTTGGTGGACCGGGTTTTACTCACCGCAACTAACAGGCTGTTTAAGAATCAAGTAATGCACAGGGCATGCTTCCTACAATACACGTAAATGACAAATAAGGATATTCGTATTGAAAGACATATCAAAACAGCAAAATAAATTACAGAGAACAGAATCAACAAAGAACACAAAACAATGTTATAAGGATCCTTAAATCAGTGAGACATATTTCATTAGGATTTCCTTTGTTATGGTTACAGTATGCTCACTAAGATGTGATACAAGGTTCAAGCAAGCTCAAAAATTACAGTCTTGAATGGCTATTTCAATCTTCAAGACTTGCAAAGTTTGATTCTTTTTTAATCCGAGTATGTGCAATAGTGGCTTTCACAGGATACCGGGAAAAACAATGTTATTAATTTCCCTCAGTTTTCTCTTCTTTTACAATACTTTGCTGATAGTTTTTTCTCCAAAAATCTGCCCCTTTTCTTCGTAACCTACCACTCCTTTTATAGTGAAATTTTGGCATCCCAAAGGAACCATTGGTTCCCCTGTTTCATCTTATGGTTATGAGAGCTGTTCCGTGCCCATCACTCGCAGATTCTATTTCCTGTTTTTCATTCTTTTCCTCTTTTCAGCTTTGATTCCTTTGAAAGTCCATGGCTAGTTACCTACTTCGGGGTGTGCTAAGGTATGCCCTTCTCGATCTCAACGTTTGTCAGTTCTTCCTTTTTGCCCATTTTCCCATCCCGGCGGAATCCCATTCTGCCAATTTGAAAGTTGACTGTTGCCATTCCCCTTTTCGTACTTCTCCATTCTGGTTCCTCGAGACGCTTCCCATTTGTGCCATTAGAGGTCGTTGGTTATTTCCTCTGTTTTTCTTTGGGTCTTTTGGTACTTGTGGCTTCTGCTCTGTTTCTTATTTTCTTTTCTTGTCCTTTTCTTTCCAACTGTCTTAATCTTCCTTTAACTGTGTTTATGCACCTGGAAGGATCCGTGCCTCCTGGTGGTTCTTTGAGGATCCTGGCTATTTTTCTTTAATCTCTTGCCGTGGGTTTCTTTTCCTTCTTAATGCTTCTTCTTTTGGGCTTCAAGCCTCTTGGGCCTGCCATTTCTTTTTCTTTCGTGGTCCCTTGCACCCGCCTCCTTGGACTTGGCTTATTTTCATTTTGGGCTTAACTCATTTCTTTGGGCTTGGGTACTGTGATCTTTTTTTAGACCTTAACATTTAGCCCCTCGAGCTCGTGGGTTGCTTGAAGCCCACGCGTGAGTTAGTCTAGTTTTCTTAGATTTTCGTAGGATCTTCTTTTTAATTTCCCCCTGGATTCCCCTTCTTTCTTACTCGGGATCCCGGCCTTTCCGGCTACTTTTTGGATCTCCTTGGTCCTTTACTATTGTGTTCTCTCATTTTACAATTTCCTCTTTGCATGGGACGTGGCGGTTGAGTATTTGGAGTAAAATCCCTTTACCCACTTTTCTCATTTCCCGTAACTTCCATTAATAACTTCTAATTAATCTCTTTTTCAAAATTAGATTTTTTGGCAACTGGTGCGTCTTTCCATACACTGTCTTCTCCAACTACTCTTTACGCCTTTATTGTGGCCGTTTCACATTATCACTTTGCTTCTCCGAGTCTTTCATTCTTGGGTCTCTCTTTTTTTTTTTGTTATTCCTATCTTCCCCTTTTTTGTTCTTTCAGTCCCTTTTTCTTCTCATTATTCGCTTTGTCCCAATGGCTTCTTCTTCTTCCCGGAAAAGAAGAGAGCGCACCCGAAGCCCTTCTGAGGGCAAAGGTTCTTCTAGTTCTGCTTTGAGTGATTCTCACGAAGTTTCGAACGTCCGGCCTTCCCTTTACGGGACCCCTGGTACTCTCCCAGTCCATTTTTTCCTCAAGTATCTCATGGCGAGGCTCCTCCATCTCCTCATGCCTGGATGTTTTCTAGCCAAATGGGTTTTCTTGGTTCCCCGGATTTCAGGACCCTAGGGAGATTATCGACCTTCAGATTAGACAAGGAATTCGAGAGGCGGTGCCTGTCTTTTTTGATTTTGTTCCGGGAAAAATCCAAGGCTGGCCCATTTGGGTAGACAAGGAATTGTCTGATGTGGAGTTTGTGGATCGCCCGGAAAGCGCTGGTATCCTAAAGGCGGTGGCAATTTCCAGAAATCTTGAGGGTTTCATAGATGCCAAGGGGCTCGGGCATCCAGTGTACGTCGTTGTTGCCCTTTTCTTCATACTTTTTTCTTTTCTATTAGTGAGTTGATGATTACCCTGGAGGATGTGGTTAATAACTTCCTTCTCCCGGTGTTTGGTGATGAGAGTCCCTTTGATATCAACCTTTCTGAAGAGGATCTTGTGGTGGAAGATAAACTGTTTAGCCATTTTGGCGGTCGTCTTGCCTCTCCTAGTGGTAAACCGGCTAGAATGGGGAGATGGGTGATGACCCTTTCTTGTGAGAAGAATAAGGAAGTGAGGTGGGCTGGTTTTCTAGCATTTTGGCTTAGCAAGTTCTTGTTCAGCAAGTTCCCTGGGTATGGGGTTAAGTCGATCAAGTTGGCTCGAGGTACCCATTATCCTTTAGTCCTTTTGTTTTTAGGTCATATTTATTCTCAATTGGATCAACTTCATAGAGATGAGGCCGAGGGTGATTCTTGTTATGTGATTACCTCATCTCTTCACTGTGCTATTCTTCAAATTTTTATGTGGGATTGTTCTGCAGCTACTTTGGCCAAGTGTAGGAACTTGAAGTTTGTAAAGGATAAATTCCAAGGATCCCCTGACATAGTGAAGGGTCTTTGTGGCAATTTGACTGATGCTTTTCCCATTATTTTTCGTTGGATCATCTTGAAAGGTGGTGGCCTCAATCTTGTTGAGTTATTTGATTAAGCAAGGAACTTACATTGGAGATATCCTCGTGAGTTTAGCCCCTGGGTTTTGCGTGTGATTCTGTGTTGTCTTCCTTTTTATCTTCTACAGGTAATATTTTTTACCTACGTCGTGGTGATGAGGGCGATCTGTCTTATCTTGCTTGCATTAGCCCCTCTTGGCTTCCTGTGCCCTCTTTGAGTGGTCCAAGATATACCCATTATTCAAAGACACCGGTGCTCCAAACAGTTTGGTTTTGACCAAGACATTCCTCCAGTTTTTAAGGACATAGTGTCGTCCCTTCCTTCTTTGGATCCTTTCTTGAGGCTGCAAGCCTTTTCTCATTGGTCACGGAGGAGCCCCCAATTTGCAGTACCTAACTCCCAGAGAGGAGTTTTTGCTTCTACTGGCTATACTAGTTATTGGAGAAGAATACAGAAGTCTTTTGTCGACTATGTTGGCTCTGATTTAGTTCGAGAAAGCCCAAGTCTTGGTATTGCCTCTGCTCCAACATCCAATAGGCGTTTATCCTTTCCTACTGCTTGGATTATTTCTCTTTGTCGTAAGCGGCAAGACCGGGTTTGCGAGAATGGCATGCCTCCAGGGGAGGTTGGGTGACTTATGCACAAGATTTTCCTGGAACTTGATTGGGTTCTGATCTCATTATTGGTACTTCCTCCGGAGTACCTATTAAGAAATGTGCAGTGGAGACAATAGGTGCTACTACCGCTTCGGGTAAAGGCAAGGACGTCAAGCTGGAAAAGACAAAAACAGTTGATGTTGAGGAAAGTATAGAGGGTGTGAAGACTGGTTCTGAGACAAAAAGAAGAAAGATCGGGAAGTCTCAAAGGTCGGGCAACCTTTGACTTCAAGGACCCAGAAGAAGACCAAGGTAGAGTCTTCTTTTTCCTAGGTTCCTGTGATTGCTTGAGTCCATGGTTCTTTAGGATCCTCTGATTTTGTATCCCAGCCCCCTTTAGGACCCTCCGGGCGTACTCGTAGTAAGCAAAAGACCTCTAAAGAATCTGTAGAGAGAGAGAGAAGGGCAAGACCTCTTTCCTTCTTCTCTCTTTTTCATTTGTTCATATTGTTGCAGCTACTTCCTCTTTGTTGACAAATGATTGTTTCCTTTGCGGTTCAAGCGCAAGTCTGATTTCAAGAAAGGCAAAAGCCAATCTTTTGGTGATGACGTGGTATGCATTTTCCTTGTTCATGTTTCTCCATTTGTTCTGGTACTGTGTTGCTTGTATCACCCCGTTGTCTTCACTTATTACTGCTTCCCCTCTTTCTTTTTTTTAGGTGGAGGTATCCCCTCCTATGACCGGCAAGGTTCTGGAAGAAGAAGCTGTTACAACCCTTTCTATTGCATTTCCTATTATGGAGAAGGAGCCCCCTAGTGGTGGTCTGGCTGAGGAGACCGGGCAACCGACGCAGGTGCCTGTGCTTTTCAGGATCCCGAAGCTTCCGAGATCCCCGCATCTCAAAGTCCTCGACTTGAGCGTACTCCTAGTCCCATCAAAATCATGTTTCCTCAAACATTGTCAGTTAAAGAGACTTTGGGAGACACACATTTATCCAAACAAACAGGTGAGCCGTATTTCCCTTTAAAATAGTGTTTCATCTCTATTTCTCTTTGTTCCCTGTTCTTTTGAGTTTCTTCTTTCCTTTTTCCTATTTAGGTCAAGCCGATGTGAGGTATGCTCCTAATGTTGCCTCCTCCTTGGAGTCAGAAAACTCAGAAGGTGAGCGTGAATTGCTTTCCACTGTGTTCCCTTTTTCTTTCTTTCTTTCCCTATCCTCTTTTCTTTTTCTTCTTCCATGGCGAAGCCCCCTGCATCTTTTCCTTCCTTTAGCCATTTCGCCACAAGTTCTTCATCCTTTCTTCAACTTGCTTTATGTCCTTTCCCAGAATCTTCGAGAAAATCAAAGGATTAGGAAAAGGAGGCTCTGCCTCATGAAGCTGGTATTGGTTTGCTCTTCTTTTCTTTTTTCTCTGTCAC
This sequence comes from Quercus dentata, assembly GCA_028216015.1. Classification (NCBI taxonomy): domain Eukaryota; kingdom Viridiplantae; phylum Streptophyta; class Magnoliopsida; order Fagales; family Fagaceae; genus Quercus; species Quercus dentata. The sequence continues at coordinate 46,717,574 of CP116454.1, read as the reverse complement.
TCCTCTCCCCCTTTTTTTTAAGACTAAGTCTGTTCTTCCTTTTTCTTTTCTTTTACGAATGTTGATACATGCTTTAGAGATTCTGAGCCTACTATTCCCGAGGGAATTGTGAGATCCGTTCAAATTGCTGATCTTGAGTCAAAGTAAAAGGCTGCAAGTTTTCCGGTCTCTACAGCGGGGACACATCGATGGGAGACGCTTTGGGAGTGGCTGCCCCAAATCTTGATTCAAGGCTTTCTTCCTTCCTAGCTCATTTTGATCTTATGGAGTTTAATGACCTTCTTGCCACCCACTTCTACTCTTTTGGGTCTTCTTATAGCGACTTCCTGCATTTTTCTGTGCCCGTTGAAGGCTGCTTTCTTGCTGGAAAGTTTGCTCAAGAGTCACGGAGATTTCACCGGTGGTTTCAAGGGAGGCATTTTTCTGGGTAATATTTTGATGGAGTTGCTATATCTTTGTCTTTGGTTTCATTAAGGGATTCTTCTGTGGACTCTTTATCCGAAGAAAGGCTTTTGGAGTGGAGAGGGGTGGTCCAAGACCTTCTAGAGGCCAAGTTCAATTTGTCTTTTTTGTTGGATCACTTGCGCCTGTTGGCCCGCGTGTTGTTTTAGAGGCAAACCTCCAGGAGCATAGATGTTGAGATTGCTGCTGCCGAGGAAACTTTGGCTCGTGCTCACAAGGCTTTGCAAGATTTGAAGGTCAAGCAGTAGCAAATTATTTCTTCTTCGACTCCTCATTCCTTAGCTTTCTTCCCCCTTTTTAGACTCGTATAAACAATTTGGGGTTGCATAAGTTTCTTTTTTTTTTTTTTTTTGAACACTGCTCTCTTTTTTTTTAGCTCTGTGTTTGTGTTTCAAAAGCGCTTTTAATTTCTTAGTATATGGATCTGCTTTTCTCTTTGATACATTGCCCTTCTTTGATACATGTTCTTTTTTTTTTTACATGACTTTTCTCTTTTCTTTCCCGAGTCTTGGACCATGGTTCCTACAAGCTTCTTGTAGGTTTGGACCAGGTACCTAGTGGTTACTTTATTATGCAAGTCTTGAACTGGGTACACTGGGTATCTTTTCCTTCTTTCATTTTTTGTATATATATTTTTGAGACACGGTCCCAGTTCATGAACTTTGATGAGTTCCCCCTTTTGCCAATGTGCTAGGCTAGGTATCTTAGGCATTTTACTTTTGCCTGTGATCCTAGACCTATGCGCTTGGAACTGTCTGTGGGGTATTTGAAATTATCTGTGAGGTGAATCCTAGGCCATGTGTAAAAGGGTATTACATGCCTTTTTCTCTTTTTTTTTTTTACTCAGGTATCCTTCCTTAAATCTACCCAAACTTGGACTTTGCAGTATTTTAAAAAGAAACTCAAATATTGAAGAAAATGAACTTCATTAAAATATGGTCAACTTTTAAGGAACATAGAGAAAATCATTTAATATAGTACTGACCATAGAGTGTCAATCTATCATAGGTTCCTAAACAAAATCATTTAGACGAAAATTCATGACAAAAGCTAAAAGAAATAATAAGGGAAAAACAAAAAGCACTTAGCGGGTTGTGAAGGTGGCAAAAGGATCCTAACGTGCCGAGATCCCTTCATCCTTATGCATAGTATTGTTTCAGCCATTTCCCGTTTATAGGTGTGAGAGTGTCTTTTTCGGGATATTCAGGCCCAAAGATCCCGAGCCTGAATGAAAAAGAAAAAGGAGGATTTGGTGGACTGGGCCTTGACTCACCGCAGCTAAATGGCTGTTTAAGAATCAAGTGAATGCAGAGAATGTTCCTGGCAACATACAAAAAGATGACAAACAAGGATATCGAGGAGTGCCAAATTTAATAACGTGAGTTGAGAAAGAAAGAATAAGCAGGATTAGTAAGACAATAAAACGGAAATCTTTGTGGGGATCACGGGAACAATATTTCATTAAAGCATTATCTGTTTGATTACGAGCAAGCTTACTAGGACGTGATACAAGGTCCAATCAAGCTCAAAAATTGCAGCCTTGAATGGCTATTTCAGCCTTCAAAACTTGCAAAGTTTGATTCTTGTTGGATCCGAGTATGTGCCATAGTTGCTTTTACGAGGATATCGGGAAGAGTGTTTGTTTTCCCTTAATATTTTCTTTTCTGCCTAAACTTTTCGATAATTTTTCCTAGAGAATCTCTTCTTTCTCTTTGTGTTCCTTTCTTTTTTTTTTCTGCTCTCTTCACAACCCATCCTCTCCTTTTATAGTGGAGTTTTTAAGGCGTCTTGGGAACCGTTGGTTCCCCTGTTTTGGTCTTTTGCAAACAGAGTATGTTCTGTCCTCATCATCTCGGTAAGTCCCCTTTTCCGTTTTTGCTCATTCTTTCCTTCTCTTGGTTCTGATTCCTTGAAAGCTTACGGTTGGCCATCCTCTTTGGGCGTCTTTGAGGTATGCCCTTCTCGGCATCCTCACTTCTCGGTGTCTTTTACTTTTCCGTTTCTTTCCTATTTGGCGGAATCTGTTCGCTCTTTTGAAATCGCTTTTGTTAACATTCTTCTTCCTTGTTTTGGTTCCCCGACGCCTTTTCTATCTGTGCCATGAAGGGTCGCTTGCGTCCTTTTGTTTTTTTCTTGTTTTTCTTTCTATCGATCTGTCTGGTGGTCTTTTTTTCTTCGCGCTTATTGATGGTGCCCGAGGATCCTTGCGTTTTGTACTTTTCTGTGACGTTCTCTCTTTTTCTTCTTTGGTTGCTTTTCCTTTTCTGGGCTTCGGGATCCTCGGGGCCTTTTGTATAATCCCTTTGGACTTGGTCTTTTTTTCTTCCGGGCTTAACTCACTCGTTCTTGGGCTTAGCTTATTCTTTCTTGGGCTTATTTTATTGTGATTTTTTTAGACCTCAACATTTAGCCCCGAGCTCGTGGGTTGCTGAAGCCCACGCGTGAGTGATTTAGGTTTCCTTAGGTTTTTGTGGTATCCCCTTTTCAACTTCTCTGGGTTCCCTTCCTATTTACTTGGGATCCCGGCTCTTTTCTCTTTGCTTCTAGTCACCTCTCTTTTTTTGCGTGTTGTATTCCCTTATTCTTTCTGACTTCCTCTTTATACGGGACGTGGCGGTTGGGTATTTGAGGTGAAACTCCTCTACCCACTTTCCTCGTTTCCGTTATTTCTCATTAATAATCTGCTGTAATCCCTACTTCAAATTAAATTCTTTGGCAACTAGCGCGTCTTTTCATAAACTGTTTTCCCCAATCGCTATTTGCGCCTTTATTGTAGCCGTTTCATCTTATCACTTTGCTTCTCCGGGTTATTTCGCTCTCTGTGTTTCTCTCTTTCTTTTTCTCTTCTTCTCTGTTACTCTGGTCTTCCTTTTTCGCACCTTCAATCTCTTTCCTTCTCACGGTGTGTGTGTTTCCATGGCTTCTTCTTCTTCTCGAAAAAGGAGAAAGCGTACTCCCGATCCTTCCGAGGGTGAAGGTTTTTAAGTTCGCTCCGAGCGATTCTCATGAGGTTGTTGAGCGTCCAGCCTTCCTCTACGGGATCCTTGGTATTCTCCAGTTTATTTTTTCCTCATATTTCTCATGGTGAGGCTCCTCCATCCCCTCACGTTTGGCTATTTTCTAGCCAAGCGGGTTTCGCCGGTTCCGCCCGGGTTCCCGACCCTAGAGAGATTTTTGATCTCCAGATCGGACAAGGAATCCGAGAGGCGGTTCCTATTTTCTTTGATTTTGTGGCGGGAAGATTCGGGGTTGGCCCATATGGGTAGACAAGGAACCGTCTCGATCTTGAGTTTGTGGGTCGTTTGGAGCGCGCCGGCATCCTAAAGTCAGTGGCTATTTCGAAACCTTGAGGGTTTGAGAGACGCCAAAGGGCTCAGGCATCCAGTGCACGTCGTTGGTGTCCTTCCCTTCATACTTTTTCTTTTCTCTTTGGTGAATTGACGATCACCTTGGAGGATGTGGTTAATAACTTCCTCCTGCCGGTGTTTGGTGAAGAGAATCCTTTTGATATTGATCTTTCGGCGAGGATCTCGTGGTAGAAGAGAAATTATTTGGTCATTTTGGTGGTCGCTCCGCCTCTTCCGGTGGTAAGCCGGCTAGGATGGGGAGATGGGTGATGACCCTCTCTCGTGAAAAGGATAAAGAAGTGAGGTGGGCGGTTTCGGCCTTGGCTCGATAAATTTTTGTTTAGTGAGTTCCTGGGTACGGAGTCAAGTCTTCACTTTTTCCGTTGGCAATCAAATTGGCTCGAGGTACTCAATATCCTTTGGCCCCTCTGTTCTTGGGTCACGTTTATTCTCAATGGACCAGACTTCATGGAAATGAGGTGAGGGTGACTCTTGCTATGTGATTACTTCATCCCTTCTTTGTGCCATTCTTGATTTTCATGTGGGACCGTTCTGCTGACTACCTTGGCTAAGTGTCGAAATTTGAAGTTTGTGAAGGACAAGTTCCAAGGATCCCCGACATAGTGAAGGGTCTTTGTGGCAATTCTACTAATGCCTTTCCCATTATTTTCCGTTGGATTAGCTTAAAAGGTGGTGGCCTCAACCTTGTGGAGTTGTTTGACCAAGCGGGGAGCTTATGTTGGAGATCCCCTCGTGAGTTTGGTCCTGGCTTTACGTGTGATTCTGTGTTGTCTTCTTTTTATCTTCAACAGGTAATACCTTCGACTTGCGCCGTGGTGATGAGGGCAGTCTGGCTTATCTTGCCTGTATTAGCCCTTCCTGGCTTCCCGTGCCTTCTTCAAGTGGCCCAAAGTACACTCATTACTCAGCACACCGGGTGCTTCGACAGTTTGGTTTTGATCAAGATATTCCGCCAGTTTTCAAGGATGTGGTGCCATCCCTTCCTTCCTTGGATCCTTTCTTGAGGCTGCAGGCCTTTTCTTATTGGTCGCGAAGGAGCCCCGGTTCGTAGTGCCTAACTCCCAGAGAGGAGTCTTTGCTTCAGTGGCTATACCGGTTATTGGAGAAGAGTACAAAAATCTTTTGTTGACTATGTTGGCATTGGTACAATTTGGGGAAGTCCCGAATTCTAGCATTGTTTCGCTCCGACGACTAATAGACGTTTATCCCTTCCTACCTTTGGGATTGTTTTCTGCTGCCGCAAGCAGCAAGACCGGGTTTGCAGAGTGGCATGCCTCCGGGGAGGTTGGGTGACTTATGGACAGGATTTTCCTGAGGCCTGGCTGGGTGATAGTCTTATCATTGGTACCTCCTCTGGGGTGCCCATCAAAAAGGGTGCTACAGAGACAATTAGTGCTGCTCTTGCTAAAGGCAAGGATGTTAAGTTGAAGAAAATGAAAGCTGCTGATGTTGGCGAAAGTGCAGGGGGTGTGGAGATAGGCTCTGAAGCAAAAAGAAGGAAAACGGGGAAATTTCAAGTGCACTTGGCATCTCACGAAGGCAAGGATGTCAAGGAACCTTTAGTTTCAAGGACCCGGAAGAAGACCAAGGTAGAGTCTTCTTTTCCTGGGTTCCTATGATGCTTTGATCCATGGTTCTTTAGGATCCCCTGGTTTGGTATCCCGACCTCCTTTAGGACCCTCTAGGCGTACTCGTAGTAAGCAAAAGACTTCCGGAGAATCAGTAGAGAGAGAGAGAAGGGCAAGACTTCTTTCCTTCTTCTCTCTTTTTTTTTGTTGCACTCTTTTTCTATTTGCTAACGAGTGGTGATTTCCTTTGCGGTCAAGCGCAAGTCGATTATAAGAAGGGTAAGAGCCAATCTTCCTGGAGACGACGTGGTACGTGTGTTCCCCTTTCTTCTGTTCTTTCCATTGTGTTGTTAGCATTCTGTTGTTGTTTTCCTTTTTTTTTTTTTTCATTTAGTATTGCCTTCTCTGCTTCTTCTTCCTTTAGGTGGAGGTATCCCCTCCTGTGGATCGGCAAGGCTTTGGGGGAGGAAATTGTCACAGCTCTTTCTGTCATTTTTCCTGTTATGGGGGAGGAGCCCCCATCGATGACCTCTTTGAGGAAACCAGGCAACCGATGCAAGGTTCCCAGGATTCTCGGGATCCCAAAGCTTCTAGGATCCCATCATCTCAAAATCCCCGTCTTGAACGCACTCCTAGTCCTATCAGATTTGTGTTTCCCTCGAGTCCTTGTCGATAAAGGTGCTTTGGGAGACACTCCTTTATCCAAACAAACAGGTAAACCTTGTTTCTTTTAAAATAACGTTATGTCTCACTCTCTTTCCCAGTTTCTCTTGAGTTCCTTCTTTTCCTTTTAGGTCAAACCGGTGAGAAACCCGCTCCCGATGTTGCCTCTTCTTTAGAATCAGAGAGCTCAGAAGGTGAGTGCAAGTCGTTCCATCGTGTTTTCCTTTTTCTTTTCCCCCTCCTTCTTTTTTTTTTTTTTTTTATATATATATACATGGCGAAGCCTCCTGCATCTATCCCTTCCTTTAGCCAATTTGCCATTGGTCCTTCACCTTTTCTTCAACTTGCCTTATGTTCCTTCCCGAGAATCTTCGGGAAGTCGGGAGATCAGGAAGAAGAGGTTTCGCCTCAAGAAACTGGAACCGGTTTGTTCTTCTAAATCTGTTCTTCTTTTTCTTTTTCTTCTTTTCTTTTTTTTTTTTGAATACGTACAGGCTTTGCGGGTTCTCGAGCTGTTATCCCCGAAGGAATTGTGAGACTGTTGGAATTGTTGACCTTCATCCGAGCAAAAGGCTGCAAGTCCTCGGGTTTTTCGCAAGTGGTGACACGGTGATGGGGATGCCTCGAAGGTGGCTGCCTCGGATCTTGATTCAAAGCTTTCCTCTTTCCTGGCTTGCTTCGATCTTTTGGAATTCAACGGTCTTCCCGCCAGCCACTTTCATGTTTTTGGTCTTCTTACGGCAGACTTCTGCGCTTCTCTGCATTCTGTGGAGGGCTTGCATTTTGCTAGAGAGCCTGCTCAAGAGTCACGGGGATTTTACCGGTGGCTTCAGGGGAGGCATTTTTCTAGGCAATATTTTGATGGAGTTGTTGTGTCTTTGTGTTGATTTCTCTAAGGAATTCCTCTGTTGATTCGTTGTCCGAAGAAAAGCCTCTGGAATGGAGAGGGGTGGTGCAGGACCTTCTAGAAGCCAAGTTTAATTTATCTTTCCTGCTGGATCACTTGTGTCTGCTGGCTCATATCTTGTTTCAAAGGCAATCGTTCAAGAGTATAGACACTGAAATAGCATGTTCTTTGAGGAAGCTTTGGCTCATGCTCACAAAGTTTTACAAGATTTGAAAGTCAAGCGGCAGAGGATCCTTTCTTCTTTGGCTGTTCCTGCTATTTCTCCAGATGCTTCTCTGTTGGCCGGCCTCATTCCTTAGCTTTTTTTTTTTTTCATTTACATAAACAATTTGGGGTTGTATAAGTTTTTTTTTTAACATTGCTCTGCTCTTTGCTTTATCTTTTGTGCTTCAAAATCGCTACTTATTTCTTGGTATGTGAATCGCCTCTTTCCTTGGATACATATATTGTTTTTACTTTCTTGTGACTCTTTTCTTTCCCGAGTCCTGGACCATGGTTTCCACAGGCTTCACTGTAAGTTCTCGGGTCCAGGTACTTGGTGACTTATTGTGCGAGTACTTAATCGGGTACACTAGTATCCTTCTATGTATTATTTTTTTTTTTGAGATACGGTCCCAGTTCATGAACTTTTGACAGTTCCCCTTTTGCCAAGTGCTAGGCTAGGTATCCTAGATATTTTTCTTTTTATTCTGTGATCCTAGACCTATGCACTTGGAACTTCTTTATGGATATCTGAAATTATTGGTGAGGTGGATCCTGGGCCATATGTAAAAGGGGTATTACATATTCTTTTTTTTTTTTTTTTACTCAGGTATCCTTCCTTAAATTTATCCACATTTGGTCTTTGCAATGAAAAAAACTTAAACTTTGAAGAAACAAGAATTTCGTTAAAACATAATCATTTTTTTTTTTGGAACAAAGCAAAAAGTCTTTTGGTGCGCAAAGATTGACCACAAAGTGTCAATCTATCACATGTTCTGAACAAAATTATCTTAGGCCAGAATTCTTGATAAAAGCTGAAAAATAAAAAGACAAAATAAAAAGGAACTTAGCAGATATTGAAGTTGGTGAAAGGACCCCGAGGTACTGGGGATCCCCTTGTCCTCATGCATAATATTGCTTCAGCCATTTCCCGTTTATGGGTTCGTCAGACTGTCCCATCTTCTTTGGCAAGGTAATAATATCCACTTTCATGAGTCTGTATTGATGATGTAGGGTCCTTCCCATTTTGGGGTGAACTTGGAAGGCCCCTGGCAGTTCCTCCTCACGTGCTCCGCCATCCTTAGCACTAGTTGCCCTTTGGTGAACACTCTTGGGCGCATCTTTGCTTGTGCATATGCTCTGGTCATTCTTTGCTAGTATCTTTGACTCCTTTTCTTGGCCAGTTCTCTTTCTTCTTCTACTCCTTTCCAGATCTACTAATCTCTTTTTCAAGTGCTTGCGTCTTCACTCTCTCCCGACTTTCCTCGAGAACCACCCTTGGTGTAGGAATGATTAACTCCACAGACTCGATGGCCTCTGTTCCATAAACCGGGGAGAACGGGAGAATCCTATGGCTGTCTTTACTGAGCTCCCGCATGCCCAAAGCACGTCCGCGGATGGTCACTCCATTTTCCTCCATACTCATACTTCATTTTCTTGAGGATTTTTAATATTACCCTATTAGTAGCTTGACTTGGCCGTTTCCTTGTGGGTAGTATGGGGTAGATCTTCTATGCTTGATGTGGTATGCTTGAGCTAATCCCTTCACATCTTTGTTTATGAATGGGGTTCCATTGTCGCTGATAAGTCTTCCGGGGATCCCGAACCTTATAATGATGTGGTCTCGAATGAAATTTGCTATAGCTGCTCCAGTAGCTTTTTTCAAAGGGATGGCCTCTACCCATTTTGTAAAGTACTCCGTGGCTGCCAGGATCCATATATAACCATTGGATGGAGGGTTTATGGGCCCTATGAGATCGAGCCCCCAAGTATGAAAAGGCCATGGTGTCGTCATATCCTGTAGGACATTTGGGTGAGTGTGAATCGCATCTCCTAGGACTTGGCAAGCATGGCATGTTCGACCAGCTCCTCGAGTCTCTTTTCATCGTTGGCCGTAATACCCCAACAAAGAATCGCCTTGTGCGAGCCTTCTCTTTCCGGGTGACTTCGCAATCTCCAGTGCACCTCTCTCGACTACTTTCTACGGCTTCCTTTGGTCCCAGACACTGAGGGGATCCCCGTGGTATCCCTTTTTGAACAAAATATCATTACGCAAGAAATACCGCACGCTAGTTTCTTGAGCTTATGGGCCAGCTCCTTGTCGGTTGGCGGGATACCCCGAGCGGTATCCTATGAAAGGAACCCGCCAATCTTTCAGAACAAACACAGCGTAGCTTTCTTCTTTATCGATTGCCAAACGACATTCTTTACATTTCCCCCTGTATGACTGCTTGCTTCCTTGTCCATGTCCGCGTAATACCCCATGCGTTGCATCCTCCCGTATAGGCTGACTTTTTCTCGCAACTCCACATGTTTGGGCGTGTAATTCTTCTAATTTCAACTTTCCTTCCTTCTCGGTGATACATCTGGATAGTATTCCTCCTGGCAGTCTTCTGTACAATTCTCCTTCTATCCGAGTGTAATCCATTAGTTCTTTGATGTTCCCTCTAGGATTTACTTCTTTCATCCTTTCTTTGACTTCGTCCCTCCAGTCCCACTGTTTGGATTCCCCTGGGTACATTCCTTGGAGGATCCTCACAATAGAATGTTCCTGCCTTCCTATTTTTATCGGTGTATCTCTCCCATCAAATGGTATTTGGGATCCTAGGGTGGCGAGCATCTGCGAACCTGTTTTTCGCTTCTTTGAGTGTATTCTATCTTTGAAGGTTTGAAACTCCATTTCCAGTCTTTGTGCCCAAGTCCCGTAGGGTGCTAAGCTTTGTTCCCGTAATGCAAAGTCACCTTTCACTTGGGAGACTACAAGATTAGAATCTCCCAAAGACTCTCATGTGTTTCACTCCTATCTTTGAGTGCTATAGCCAACCCTGATCAAGTATGCCTCATACTCACTGCATTATTAGAACACGAGAAACCAAGTTTAAAAGACAGGGGCATGACATCCCCATTTTCACGACTTAGCACAATTCCTACCCCATTTGAAGTTTCTTGTCAGTGACCCGTCGAACCTCATGGTCCATTTCTTTCACGGGATCTCCATCTTTGCTACCTCACCGGGGATTTCTTCATTTGAGCGGGCCTTCTTCCTTCCCTGGGAATTGGGCTAGCAAATTTGCTATGGCTTGGCTTTTTACAGCCTTGGGAGTTCTCGTACCTATATCATATTGTGAGAGCAATACTAGCCATTGTGCCATCCTTCCCGTAAGAAGGGGCTGGTGCAAAAGAGTGCTTTTATGGGGTGGGACTTGGTTACCAAGAGGATTTGGTGAGTCGAGAAGTACCTCTTCAATCTTTGGGATGCATAAACGATTACTAGGCAGGCTTTCTCTATTTCGGGGTACCTGGTTTCGGTATCCTTGAGTGTTCTCGCTTACATAGTATATGGGCTGCTCATTTACTTGGTCATCTTCTTGTGCCAGAAAGCTCCTATTGCTCGAGAGTTTGATGCTAAGTATAGCAACAGAGGTCGCCCACGTATTGGTGCCTGGAGGGTGGGCAAATGGTTCATAATGCCCCGAATTCTTTGAAAAGCTTCCTGCTGCTCTGTTCCCCAGGTGAATTCATTTCCCTTTTTCAGTAATTTTGATAAGCCCGCCGTAGCCGAGGCTAAACCAGGCACAAACCTCCCGATATATGAGACCCTTCCCGGGAAGCTTTTGAGTTCTCTAACAGTAGTTGGTCTCCTCATCGTGGCAATAGCCGTGGCCTTGGCTGGATCCACGATTATGCCTTTGTGATGTACCAGAACCCAAGGAACTTTCCAGCAGACACTCCAAAGGCGCACTTCATGGGGTTCATACGTAACTTGTATTTCTGCATCTTTTAAAGACTTGCTCAAGTACTTGGAAATGTCCTGTTCGGTTCTTGACTTGACCACAATATCGTCTACATAATCCTCCATCTCTTCATGCATCATGTCATGGAAAATGGTGTCATGGTCCGCCGATACGTAGCCCCGCATTTTTGAGGCGAAGGGCATTACAGTGTAGTAAAAGTTTCCAATCGGAGTTCAATGCCGTCTTCTCTGCATCTTTGGCTGCCATGCGGATTTGGTTGTATCCATTGTACCCATCCATAAACGAGAACATTGAGTTTCTGCACTGAATCTACAAGGAGGTCGATATTGGGCAAGGGGAACTCATCTTTAGGACATGCCTTGTTCAGGTTGCGAAAGTCTACACAAAGCAATGCGGATTTGACCATTTTTCTTCTTCACAGGTACAATGTTGGAAAGCCATTTTGGGTGTTGGATGGGTTTGATAAAACCAGTTTGTTAGTAATTTCTTGACTTCTTGGACTATTTAAGCTTCTACCTCGGTGTGGAAGACCCTGGCTGGTTGGACTACGGGCCTCACCCCTGGTTCCACATTAAGAGAGTGGACTACCAACTCCGGGTCTAGACCTTGCGTTTTGTACTTTGCTGTGACGTTCTCTCTTTTTCTTCTTTGGTTGCTTTTCCTTTTAAGGCTTCGGGATCCTCGGGGCCTTTTGTATAATCCCTTTGGACTTGGTCTTTTTTCTTCTCGGGGCTTAACTCACTCGTTCTTGGGCTTAGCTTATTCTTTCTTGGGCTTATTTTCTGTGATTTTTTTAGACCTCAACAATAGGTTCTGTCAGATCTGTCTCATCTTCCTTGGTAAGGTAATAATACCCACTTTCATGGGCTGCACCGATGATGTAGGGTCCTTCCTATTTTGGGGTGAACTTATAGGGTCCTGGTAGATTCCTCCTTACGTGCTCCGCCATCCTTAGTACCAATTGCCCTTCAATGAACATCCTTGGACGTACTACTTGTGCATATGCTCTAGTCATTCTATGCCGATACGCCTGGCTTCTTTTTTTGGCTAGCTCTCTTTCTTCTTCTACCCCTTCCAGATCTATCAACCTTCTTTCGTTGTTTGTGTTCTCACTTTCTTCTTGGCTTTCTTCAAGAACTACCCTTGGTGCAGGAATAACTAATTCCACGGGGCTAATAGCTTCTATTCCATAGATTAGGGAAAATGGTGAGAATCCTATAGCTGTCTTTATAGAGCTCCTACATGCCCAGAGCACATTTGCCAAATGATCACTCCATTTTCCTCCATACTCCTGCTTCATCTTTTTGAGGATCTTCAACATTACCCTATTGGTAGCCTCGGCTTAGTCGTTTCCTTGTGGGTAGTATGGGGTAGACCTCCCATGTTTGATGTGGTATGCTTGAGTTAACCCTTTCATGTCTTTGTTTATGAATGAGGTTCCATTGTCACCGATCAATCTTCTAGGGATCCCGAACCTTGTAATGATGTGGTTTCGAATAAAATTTGCTACGGCTGCTCCAGTGGCCTTTTTCAAAGAGATGGCCTCTACCCATTTTGTAAAGTACTTAGTGGCTGCCAAGATCCATATGTAACCGTTGGATGGAGGGTTTATAGGCCCTATGAGATCAAGCCCCCAAGTGTGAAAAGGCCATGGTGTCGTCATATCCTGTAGAACATTTGGGTGAGTGTGAATTGCATCTCCTAGGACTTGGCGGGCATGGCATGTTTTGACTAGCTCCTCAAAGTCCCTTTTCATTGTTGGCCAGTAATATCCCAACAACAATAATCGCTTATACTGACCTTCTTTTTCCCGGGTGACTCCCACAATCACCGGAATGAACTTCCTTGACTACTTCTCTAGCTTCTTTTGGCCCCAGGCACCTTAGGGGATCCCCACTGTATCCCTTTTTGAATAAGATGTCGTTCTGCAGGAAATACTGTCCGCTAGTTTCTTGAGCTTGTGGGCTAGTGTCTTGTCGTTGGGAGGATCCTCTGAGCCAGGTATTCTATGAAAGGAACTCACCAATCTTCTGCAACAAATACAGCATAGCTTTCTTCCTTATCTATTGCCAAATGACACTCCTGACATTTTTCCTGTATAATTGCTACCTCCTTGTTCATATTTGGCCAGTAATACCCATGAGTTGCATCCTTCTATATAGGCTGATTTTTTATGCAACTCCACAAGCTTAGGTATGTAATTTTTCTAGCTTCAACTTTCCTTCCTTCTCGGTGATACACCTAGACAACATTCCACCTGGCAGCCTTCTGTACAATTCCTCTTCTATCTAAGTGTAATCCTTTAGTTCTTTGATGTTCCCTCCGAGTCCCGCCTTTTTCATCTTTTCTTTGACTTCACTCCTCCAATCCCACTATTTGGACTCTTCGGGGTACATCCCTTGGAGGATCCTTACAATAGAATGTTCCTACCTTTCTATTTTTATCAGCGTGTCTCTCCCTTTGAATGGTATTTGGGATCCCAGAGTGGCGAGCACATTAGCAAACCTGTTCTCACTTCTTTGAGTGTATTCTATGCTAAAGGTCTGAAATTCCAGCTACGGCCTTTGTGCCCAAGTTCTGTAGGACGCTAAGCTTTGTTCCTGTAATGCGAAGTCACCTTTCACTTAGGAAACTACAAGATTGGAATCTCCCAACACTATCATATGCTTTACTCCTATACTAAGTGCTATAGTCAGCCCGGTTAAGTATGCCTCATATTTAGCTGCGTTATTAGAGCACGAGAAACTAAGCTTGACAGACAAAGGTATGGTGTCCCATTTTCACAACTTAGTACAAATCCTACCCCATTTGAATTTGCCGTGGCTGACCTGTCAAACCTTATGGTCCATTTCCTTCCGGGATCTATTCATCGCCACCTCACCAGGGATTTCTTCACTCGGCGGACCTTCTTCCTTTCTTGGGAATTGAGCCAGTGGGTCTGCTATGGCCTAACTTTTGACGGCCATGGGAGTTCTAATGCCTATGTCATATTGAGAGAGCAAGACTAACCATTGTGCTATTCTTCCCGTGAGAAGGGGCTGGTGTAGGAGTGCCTTTATGGGGTGGGACTTGGTCACCAAAAGGATCTGGTGAGCCGAGAAGAACCTCTTTAGCCTTTGGGATGCGTAGATGATTACTAGGTAGGCTTTCTCTATTCTGGGGTACCTGGTCTTGGTATCCTTGAGTGTCCCGCTTACATAGTAAACAGGCTGCTCATTCCCCTGGTCGTCTTCTTGTGCCAGCAAAGCTCCTATTACCTGGGAATTTAATGCTAAGTATAACAGCAGAGGTCGCCCCACGATTGGTGCCGGAGGGTGGGCAAATGATTCATGATGTACTGAATTCTTTGGAAAGCCTCTTGTTGTTCCATTCCCCAGGTAAACTCGGTTCCCTTTTTCAACAGTTTGGATAGACCTGCCATTGTTGAGGCCAAACCAGGCACAAATCTCCTAATATAAGAGACCTTTCCCAGGAAGCTTTTGAGTTCCGTCACAATAGTTAGTCTTCTTATCGTGGCGATGGCTGTGGCCTTAGCTAACACTTACGCCTTTGTGATGTACCAGAAACCCAAGGAACTTTCCAGCAGACACCCCGAAGGCACATTTCATGGGGTTCATGCGTAGTTTGTACTTCCTGCATCTTTTAAAAACTTGCTCAAGTACTTGGAAGTGTCCTGCCCTGGTTTTTGATTTGACCACAATGTCATCTACATAAACTTCCATCTCCTCATGTATCATATCATGGAAGATGGTCATCATGGTTCGCCGATATATAGCCCCTGCATTTTTTATGCCAAAGGGCATTACAGTGTAGTAAAAGTTCCCAATTGGAGTTCTGAATGCCGTCTTCTCTGCATCTTTAGCAACCATGCGGATTTGGTTGTACCCATTGTACCCATCCATAAATGAGAACATTGAGCTTCTCGCATTTGAATCTACAAGGAGGTCGATATTGGGCAAAGGGAATTCATCTTTAGGGCACGCCTTATTCGGATTGCGAAAGTCTACGCAACAACAGACCTAACCATTTTTCTTCTTCACAAGTACAATGTTGGAAAGCCATTTTGGGTGTTGGATGGGTTTGATAAAACCAGCAGTTAGCAACTTTTTAACCTCTTGAACTATTTGAGCTTCTACCTTGGTGTGGAAGACCCTAGACGGTTGAACTACTAGCCTCATTCCCGGGTCCACATTGAGAGAATGAACTACCAATCCTAGGTCTAAACCAGGCATTTCATCATATGTCCATGCGAACACATCCCTGTATTTACGAAGTAGGGTTACCAATTGTTCCCTTTCTTGTGCCACCAACTAATCGCTAATGAAGACAGGTTTTCGGGATCCTGGCTCGGTTCCCAAATCTATTTCCTTTAATTCTTCCTCGGGCTGAATTTGGACTTCCTTGACTGGTTCTTCTGGGATTTCTTCTTGGGCCATCATGCAGCTTGGTGGTCCAAGACCTTTTTGCATAATGTATTCAAGTCCCGCACACCTTCACAAACGGTAGATTATCCTCCCTCCGAGTTCCCGCACCACCACACATTCTCGCGATCTTGAAGAGCTGAGCTCCCTTTTTGTCTTTTTCTTTCCAGAAGGTTCCTCAGGTCACGAGTGCCCCTCCTTGCTTCTTCCTCCTCTAGGATAGGTGCCCCTGGAGTGCCCGGGCGGGGCTTTCATCATCTGGTTCTAACTTGTCATAGAACATTGTGTGAGAGTGTCTTTTTCGGGATGCTCAGGCCCAAGGATCCCAAGCCTGAATGAAAAAGAAAAGGATTTGGTGGACTGGGCCTTGACTCACCGCAACTAAATGGCTGTTTAAGAATCAAGTGAATGCAGAGAATACTCCCGACAATATACAGAAAAAATGACAAACAAGGATATCGAGGAGTGCCAAAATTAACAACGTAAGTTCAGAAAGAAAGAAAAGCAGGATTAGCAAGACGATAAAAAAAATCTTGTGGGGATCCGGGAACAGATTTCATCAAGGCATTATCTGTTTGATTACGCAAGCTTACTAGGACGTGATACAAGGTCCAATCAAGCTCAAAAATTGCAGCCTTGAATGGCTATTTCAGCCTTCAAAACTTGCGAAGTTTGATTCTCGTTGGATCCGAGTATGTGCCATAGTTGCTTTTACGGGATATCGGAAAGCAGTGTTTGTTTTTCCCTTAGTATTTTTCTTTTTCGCATAAATTTTCTGATAGTTTTTCCTAGAGAATCTCTTCTTTCTTGTGTTCCTTTCTTTTTTTCTCGTTTGCCTTCTTCACAACCCATCCCCTCCTTTTATAATGGAGTTTTAGGCGCCCCTGGGAACCATTGGTTCCCCTGTTTTGCTTTCCTGTGAACAGAGCACGTCTTGTCCCCTGTTGTCTTGGTAAGTCCCTTTTCCGTTTCTTCTCATTCTTTCCCTCTCTCGATTCCGATCCTTTTGAAAGCTTACGGTTGGCTATCTTCTTCGGGAGGTCTTTGAGGTATGCCCTTCTCGGCATCCCCACTTTGCGCGCTTCGCTTTTCCTTTCCTTTCCTATTTGGGCGGAATCCCGTCCTGCTTTTGTAAAGGTCGTTTATTGTCATCCTTCTTCCCCCTGTTTTGGTTCCCCGAGGATTCTTCTGTCTGTGCCGTGAGAAGTCGCTCGCGCTTTTTGTTTTTTTCTTGTTTTCTTCTTTTCTTTTCTCTGTCTTCTTTCTATTGAGTTGTCCCGATCTTCCTTCTTCTTTGTGCCTGAAAGGATCCGCATCTATTGATGGTGCACGAGGATCCTTGCTTCTTATATTTTGCCGTGATCTCTTTTTTTGGATGCTTTTCTTTTCTGGGCTTCGGGATCCTCCGGGCCTTTCGTATAATCCCTTTGGATTTGGTTTGGTTTTTTTCCTTCTGGGCTTAACTCATTCTTTTTGGGCTTATTTTACCATGATCTCTTTTTTTTAGATATCAACACATTGTTTCTGCAAAGTTTACTTCTCCCTAGCTGAAAGGGTTACGGTTGGCGGGGATTCTGATGGGTCTCCCATTCAGTCTCCCTTTAATGCAGATGGAACGTAGATGGAATAAGGCGATGTTTATGGAGCCACGGGTATCCTAACAACACATGGTAAGATACTTCTGCATTAATCACATGAAACCTTGTCGGGGCTACTATTAGTCCTACCCTTAAGGCTAATTGTACGTATTCTTCTGTTGATTCCTACCGACTCTCCAAATCCTGTTATTTCCATAGGAGCCCCTAGGATCCTTACATCAACCAAGCCCACTGCTTCTAGGGTACTCAAGGCTATGAGATTGAGTGACGCCCCTGTGTCCACCAGTCTCTTCTAATTTGGACACTATTTATGGTGGCCATTAGATAAAGGGGCATGTGGTGGTGCGGGTGTTCAATCTCTATATCTTCATCGGTGAAGGTTATTGCATTGGTTGTCTCTAGGAAAACTCGACTAACATGTGACTCTGTTGTAAAGCATTCCATTCCTGAATCTGTTGCTATACTCATGAGAGACTCTGTGGCCACCCTTCTTGCTTCTGGTCCAAATCCCAATTGGTTGAATAGTGACCTGAACTTAGGATTCTTCCGGAGGGTTGATTTGTGCTCGGGTGGAAGGATCCTTCTGATTCTCCTGCTTCTACCGGGTTCCCATGGATTTCTGCTGCTACCATCCCTTTCCCTTTGTGATTAGGCAAGGGGTTTCTTTGTACTCCTGGCTCCTTTCGAGTGAGTTTCGGGGTTCCTTCCCTTAGCTTTTTGTGGAAGATTCTGCGAAGGGTCCAGCAATCTTTGGTAGAATGCTTGACATAATTATGGATTCAGAAAAAACAGAGGGTTCTTCCTTTCTTCTTCAATTGATGGTTTGGACACAGTAAATGGCCTAACAACTCCATCTCCGATCCATTTGTCTAAGACATGGCTTAACTCTTGAGCTATTCATGGGATCACTGGTGGTTCCTCGAACACCTTCCCATCTGGCCTCTTCCTTTTTTTCTCCTACTAATGTTGTCATAGCTTGGGATATGGGCATCCTTTTTTTCCTTATAGTTTGTGTTGTCCTTCTGGTCCTCTCAGAACAAGTCGCAAACTACGTGATACTGATTTTCAAGATTGAGCTTGTAATCAAAAAGCATGTTGGCTACACAAGTTTCCACGAGCTCCTTTTCTTCATGGTCCCCATAGCAATCTAGGGACACATCTTCAAATCTTTTAATGAATTGGATGGGATCCTCTCCAGGTCTCTGCCTTACCATCCGAAGGTTACGGAAAGTGATCTTGTCCTCACCGGGATAATATTTGGCACAAAATCTTTCCATCATTTCATCCCAGGTTTTGATGGACCGGTCTCTCAGCGTGGTGTACCAAGTGTATTCCCTATCCATTAAGGATTTGGCGAATTCCCTTAAACATAGTTCTCTATCTCCTGCATAGGGGCCCACAATGTGAATAAACCTACTCACATGTTCCATAGCACTTCCACTTCTTCCATCGAAAGGATGGAACTTTGGGGGTTCATACCCCTTAGGGTATGGTTTGCTAAGAAGTTCTGGAGGGAACGGGGATCTCGAGAAAATTTCTTAGGGATCCCCGAGAGTTTTTCCCTTTCTTGCTCCAGGAGGGCATCGACATCCGCCGGTGTTAAGTATTGGGGGTTGGCTCTCCCTCCCACTGCTGACCCTCTTTTTGGCTGCGTTCCATCTTGGTTACCAGCAGAGGGAACATTATCCCTAATTTCCTGTGCCCCGCCTTCTTTAAGAAGGCGAACTTCTTGCTCCAGATCCTTCAACATTATTGTCATCCTGGCTATGAGGTCTGGTTCCTACCTTGTGTGCCTTTGTCCCGACACAACCTCCTACTCTACCAGACGTACCTCACCTCTTTGCCTGGAAGCTACCTCGTTTTCTCCCACAGGCTCAGAGGCCATAGGTGGCACATTAGTTCCTTTTTTGTTTCTTTATCTTGGAGGCATGCTCTGTAAAGGGATTGCTTATTCCCTCTTTTTTGCCTAGTCCCTAGCGGAGTTGCCAAAATGTGAGAGTGCCTTTTTTTTTAGACACTCAGGCCCAAGGATCTCAGGCCTAGATAAGTTGTGGTTTGGTGGATCGGGCTTTGACTCACCGCAGCTAACAAGCTGTTTAAGAATCAAGTAATACACAGGGCATGCTTCCTACAATACACGTAAATGACAAGTAAGGATATTCGTATTGAAAGACATATCAAAACAGCAAAAAAAAATTACAGAGAACAGAATCAAGAAAGAACACAAAACAATGTTATAAGGATCCTTAAATCAATGAGACAAATTTCATTAGGATTTCCTTTGTTATGGTTACAGTATGCTCACTAAAACGTGATACAAGGTTCAAGCAAGCTCAAAAATTACAGTCTTGAATGGCTATTTCAACCTTCAAGACTTGCAAAGTTTGATTCTTTTTGAATCTAAGTATGTGCAATAGTGGCTTTCACAAGATATCGGGAAAAACAATGTTATTAATTTCCCTCAGTTTTCTCTTCTTTTACAATACTTTGCTGATAGTTTTTTCTCAAAAAATATGCCCCTTTTCTTCGTAACCTACCCCTCCTTTTATAGTGAAATTTCGGCATCCTAGGGGAACCATTGGTTCCCCTGTTTCATCTTATGGTTAACAGAGCCTGTTTCGTGCCCATCACTCGGCAGGTTCTATTTCCTATTTTTTCATTCTTATCCTCTTTTTAGCTTTGATTCCTTTGAAAGTCCATGGCTGGTTACCTACTTCGGGATGTGCTAAGATATGCCCTTCTCGATCTCAACGTTTGTGATTCTTCCTTTTTGCCCCTTTTCCCATCCGGGCCAAATCCCATTCTGCCGATTTGAAAGCCGCCTGTTGCCATTCCCCTTTTCGTACTTCTCCATTCTGGTTCCCGAAGACGCTTCCCACTTGCGACATGAGAGGTCGTTGGTTATTTCCTCTTTTTTTGCTGGGTCTTTTGGCACTTGTGGCTTCGCTTCTATTTCTTATTTTCTTTTCTTGTCCTTTTCTTTCGAACTGTCTTAATCTTCCTTTAATCGTGCTTATACACCTGGAAGGATCCACGCCTCCTAGTGGTTGCTGAGGATCCTGTCTATTTTTCTTTAATCTCTTGCCGTAGGTTTCTTTTCCTTCTTGATGCTTCTTCTTTTGGGCTTCAAGCCTCCTGGGCCTGCCATTTCTTTTTCTTTCATGGTCCCTTGCACCTGCCTCCTTGGACTTGGCTTATTTTCTTTTTGGGCTTGGCTCACTTGTTTGGGCTTGGGCACTGTGATCTTTTTTTAAACCTCAACAGACACTTTCTTGGTTTGAAGAACTAATGTGTAGATCAAATAATTCTTGAGGGAAACTCCAAAGGAATTGCTACACTTCCTTTATGGGATGAACTAACATGTTGCGAAAGGTTAGAATTCACCTTCATGTTAGTATTAAGCTATAGATTGGTATTCAAATAATCAACTTTTTCAAACTGACAATAATATAAGCAGATATATGTATAACCAAATTATATTGGTATCGCATTTGATGCTAAGAGTATATTTCTAGCACTAATGTTTTTTGCTAGCAATTCTAGGATATGCTTTTTTTTTAAAGTAGCATACAAAAAATCATGTTGAATGCATATTAAATCTTAATATAAGATAGCATAGCTTTGTCAACAAGATTTTGTTTGTTTTACAAAATAGGTTAAATTAGGGGAGCCCCCATGAATTTTGCCAAAGATATTCTATGCATTGTAGTACATGCTTGCTATGGCTAAGGTGAATAACACCAAAATGTTTTCCACATGAGATTTTTAGTCCATGAATAGTGACTTACCAATGGGACCATGATATCATAAATCATTGAATCATATAAACATGCTGATTTAGAATCTAATCAAGGCTAGCTACTCTTCTAAAAATGTATTAAGAGATAGAAACCCTAAGGACATGGCTTAGAAGGCTTAAGAACATCTCCACACCTTGCTTTAGTTAAAAACCTTGCTTTTCTGGTGGGTGCTTGATCTTTGCCTTATTCTTTTTCTAGATTATAAGAGATTGTATAGTATTTCAGATTGCAGCAAATTATTCACATACCATGCCACCAATTATATTGTTGTTGAATTACTATATAACATATAGTTCATGAGCCAAAGAAAATAACAGTGGCTGAACTTATGTACTGTAAAGTTTGTACTAGACTTCTCAATTTTTATCAAGTGAAAGATATATCTAAGGAAAATTTTTAATCTTGTCTTAGCCCCGATTATACGACTTTGGAAAAGCCAATTGCCAAATAAGATATAGCAATAAAAATTGCTTCATGCATACGAAACCATGTGAGGATTTCAACCACACAAGAATTCCAAATTTGATTTTTGATAATTGGTCAAGTAAGAAGACCAAAAAATTAGAATTTTCGTTTTAATCTACATAAATAAAATATTAGTGCATGGGTGATACCTCTTGCACAACATTTTGTAGTATTTTGATATATTCAAACATGGTATTAATGAGTGGGCTTACCGAAAGGGTGCCTTTCTTTTGTTGAGTCGAAGTACCTCCAAGCCTTTAGTGAATTTGCACCTTGTAGGAGGAGGGAAATGTCACTAGCTGGTTTGCAATGTCATTGACTAATCTCTTTGTATAGAGACTTGCAAAAATATCCATGCTTTTGCGGCTTTGAGTGATGTACTCTTAGAATTTTTTTTTTTTTTTTTTTTTTTTTTTAAGTTACGCCCTCCTTGCTTCCTTAGGTTCCCTTAAACCAATTCCTTTCAAGGAGGTCAATCTTGTGCACTTTATACACCCACTTTTGGGTTTTCATACCCACTCAAGGCTCTTTCTCTTTGTACCCCTCGTTGGGCCTTACTTACAATTTGCATCCTTTGCTAAGATGTGCTATGGCTTGTACCTATTGCTAGTACGTGCTACAGTTTGTACCCATTGTTGGTATGTGCTACAAGTTGTAGCCATGATCGGTATATGCTTACAATCTGCACTTTTACCTATCTGGTACGTGCTATAGCTTGTACCCATAAACTTTTGATTTTCACCATTTTCTTGGTCGTACTTGGAAACTTTTGCTCTTGGCCAATTTCTGGGCCATGTATTTAGAAAATTTGTTCTAGGCCAAGTCTTGGGCTAGGTACATGGAAAGTTTGCTCTTTCCAAGTCCTAGGCCATGTCACTTGGAAAAATTTGTTTTAGTCAAGTCCTGGGCCAGGTACATGGAAAGTTTGCCCTTTCCCAAGTCCTAGGCCATGCCACTTGGAAAATTTCTTTTTTGATCAAGTCTTGGGCTAGGTACATGGAAAATTTGCCCTTTCCCAAGTCCTAAGCCATGCCACTTGGAAAATTTCTTTTTTTTTAATCAAGTCCTGGGCTAGGTATATGGAAAATTTTCCCTTTCCCAATGCCTAAGCCATGCCACTTGGAAAAAATCTATTATGATCAAGTCCTAGGCTAGGTACATGGAAAATTTTCCCTTTCCCAAGTCCTAGGCCATGCCACTTGGAAAATTTCTTTTTTGATCAAGTCCTGGGCTAGGTACATGGAAAATTTTCCCTTTCCCAAGTCCTAGGCCATGCCACTTGGAAAATTTGTTCATGACCATTGAATTTTTCGATCTTGAGAAAAAAGTTCCTTCGTAGCCCCTTTGTTTTCAAGTGGGTCCACTGAACTGATTTCTTTTCTTTTCTTTAAAGGGTTGAGGATTTGTTTTCTTCTCTGAGGATCTTCTAAAATATCCTCTCTCGGCTGTGAACAAATTCTTTATGGAAATAATCTTCTTTTATGAGTCATTTAAGGTTGATCTCACTGGTGAACTGGTGGCCAGGAGTTCCACCAAGATGATTCTGTCATGGTGTTTTCTTCAAGTGGGGGATCTTCTTACGGGTATCCTGGAAGAGGATGGCTTCCTCTAGGCATGCTCGTTGAAGGCTATCTTCACAAACCTCATAGTCTGTTTCTTTACAAGGATCTCTACTGCTACTAATTTTTTAGAGATCTTCTCACTTAATAGGTACTTCTCTTCTTCGGGAAACTGGGTCAATGAGTTTGTTACTGCTTAGCTCTTGAAAGCTCTGGGGATCCTTCGGACCTATGTTGTATAGAGAAATTAATATTAACCATCGGGCTACTCTTTAAGATCGCAAAGGCTGATTGAGGAGGGCTTTTATTGGATGAGAGCTTGTCACCAATAGGATTTGGTGGGATGAAAAGTAATGATTCAGTTGTTGAGATGTTCGACTGCCATACACACCCTTTTTGTGTTGGGATTCCTCATTTCGGTGTCCTTCAATGCTTTGTATGCTTGGGATCAAGATCCCGTGTACAACAATAGTGATTTTACCATGGACTAGTACCCATATGGTAGGCAAATGACTCATGACCTATTGAAGTTTTATGAAAGACATTTGGTTGCTCAACTTCCCATATGAAAACATTCCCCTTTTTCAACAGTTTGGATAGTTCACTAGTGACTAAGGCTGGTCTTGGTGTGAACTTCCTAATGCAAGAAACTCTTTCTAAGAAGCTCTTGAGTTCCCCGACCGTGGTATGCCTCTTTATGGTTGATATTGTTGTTGCCTTAGTTGGATCTAAAAGGAGATCAATGTTAGGCAAAGGAAATTTATCCTTTGGACGCGCCTTATTTAATTTGAAGGAGTTCACACCAATAAATCTTCATATTTTTTCAATAACTCCACCAGCTTTTTTTTTTTTTTTTTTTTTTTTTTTTTTTTTTTTTTTTTGTTGTGCGATAATTGATTGTTGATTAGGATGGGCCCGTGTTCCTTGGGTCAGCCCCCAAATTCACCTCTTCTAGTTTTTCCTTTGGTAGGATTTATGCCTTCCTTTCCGTATCTGTAAGTTTCTCCGGGACCTTCATAAGCACTATATTAGCCTTCCTCCTTCTGTCTTTTTCTGTCCAAGGGATCCCTCAAATCATGGGTATTGCTTCCTTCTTCTGGGATGGGAGCCCCCCAAGATCCTAGAGATAGGAGCCTCCTCGGGATCCTAACAATGGGATACTCCCACCTGAAGCCGATTCACCATAAAGTATATTTTTCACAAAGTTTACTTTGTGTTGGATGAAAGGACTAAGATTGGCGGTGATTTTTGTGGGCTTCCCATTCAATCCCTCTTTCACGTACTAGTGGAACATTGAGAGGATTAGACAATACTTGTGATGTCATGGTTGGCCTTTAGAGCTAGTTGTAGGTGTCCTCCGGTGGTCTCTCGTATCTCCTTCAAATCCTGTTATTTCCATGGGTGAGCCCAATTATTGAGCTGTAAGAAATGATAGATGCACTGTATAGTTGTTAAGCTTTCAATAATGTTGATTTTTCTGCTGACTTGCAATATTGTTTCTTAATATAGTGTTTCTTTTGATTTTTCTTCAAAATATATCCACACAATAGGCTTTAGCCCCCAAGACATGAGGCGGTTGTTGAATCATGCTTGATCCACCTTCTCTTGATGCTATTGTGGAACTTCTATCCATTTTCCTGATACCTTCATTCTTTTCTTTTCTTTTTTTGAACCATTTTACTTTGTTGGACCCATGGAAATACTTTGCCTTTGCTGGAACCAATGATTTCCTAGGTTTTGTTGGAATTGAAGGTGTACTCAACTTAACTTTCCTGGAGCCAAGGATCTCCCAGGCTTTACTTCCAAGAGTCAAGAATCTTGTCCATTTTACTAACCTGCACCATGTGATATTATTATCAAGTTGCTGCAAAATTATTTAGCCTTACATTGTGAGGCAATTGCTTTTGTTATGTGATTTACATTTCATCAAGCCTCATTGATTCGTTTACTTTTCTTTCTTCTTTTTCTTTTTAAACAAATGAAACAATATCATGAATTTTTTTTTAAAAGAAAATACATTAGCCCCCAAATGTGGGGCCATTGCTTTATTATGTAGCTCATATAATCTTCATTTCATCAATCTCTATTTTTTTTTTTTTTTTTTTTTTTGCTCACTTCTCCATTTTTTTTAGTTATGAGACAATGTTTTGATTGTTAAAATATTATTACATGACCCCTCTTACCCCCTTTTTGTAAAGAGGAGAATCCTCATGAGAAACAAGATTTTGCTTCTTCTAGCTGAGTTCAATATTTATTTTCAACTTTTTGGTTGTACTCTATAGGTTGGCTATACTTTCAAAACACCTTTAGTATTAGTTAAGTTTTTATGAAACCAGTGAGTTGCCTTTGGAGACCAATGGTACAAAGTAGTTTCACACCACCAATACCTCATTTAACAAGCATCTTCAAGTTTTGGACTTCAAAGTTTAGTACTAAACTAACTACATAAATGCTAATCAAACTGACCAACTTTCTTCTCATCACTCCCTCCTACCCTTTCTATTGCTCGGGGTGTGGAGTCATCAGTTGACCAATCCCATGCCATGTTCAAAACATTGTGAACTTTTGATCAATGTCAAAACCATTTGGCAACATGGTCTCAACCATCAATAAGCTGAAATAAAACAATATTGCAATACCCCACCTCCAACACAAGGTTGAAGAATAAGTTGAGCTGAGCTAAGGGCTTGGCCACCAGAGATTCCAAGTCCTTGTGAAGCAAAGAGGGTCCAAACATTTAGCTCTTGGCCCTGATTGGTCCCAATCCAATCCTACACTTTTCGGTACTTTTGTACCTTATAAGAAGAAAGGGGCAAAAAAAAAGAGGGCATGCCTTTCATTGTCAAACTAGATAATTTTGTCCCTTGAATCATTTTTTATACTTCTCAATAGTATAAAGGAATTATCCAAGCCAAAATAACTTTTAAAATAAACATGAGTTTTTTGTTAAAAAAAATTTTAATTATTTATTTATTTATTATTTTTTGAAACTAATTAATTCAATTTGGCGAGTTATCTTTAATGAATATCTTTAAATGAGGTCCATTTAATTGGAGGATGAGTATGAAAACTAAACTTATCTATGATTCTATATTGTGTAGAACAAGTGTCTACTTCTATTACAAAACAATACAATGCTTTTGCTTTCATGCAACATAGTGATAGCTATACACTTGAAAACCATAGATTTTAGTCCATTATGTTCAAAATATAAAATGGAGAAAATAATGATGCATAAAACTTATCTTGTGTTGGGAAGTTCCCTAAAATTCCATATAAAGTCCCTCGGTAGGACATTCTTTGGAAGAAATCGCAATTTTGGGATCTTGATGTTGAATGTACTAAAAGGAACTTTCCTTCCTCTTGGTGTTTCCTAGCTTTGGAGCCATGCTTGCGAAGGGATTGCTTTTCCTCACTCCTTTTTCCCCAGTCCCCAGTGGAGTCACCAAAATGTGAGAGTGCTTTTTTTCTTAGCACATAGGCCCAAGTGGAAACAAGGATCTTGGGCCCTTTACTTGTTGTTTGGTGGATTGGGCTTGGTTCACCGTAGCTAAATGGGGGCTGATTACGAACCAAGTTGTACGCAAGTCACATAAATCTCCTCAAGGCAAAAATACAATTCCTCCTAAGCAATAAAATACCATTATAAGTGTTTTAGTGTCATAAAATGACCATTTAATAAGTAAAATAAGTATTCATAATATTCACAATGAGAAAGAGATTGAAATAGAATATTTAAGACTTATCTTTTATTGTATAAACATTTAAAAAAGCTCCTTCACTTGGTACCACAGGCGTCTTGTCGTGGGATCCCAGGAGCGTACTAGGCCTATAAGAACCCAGAATGCTGATTTTCTGAACTATATGATCTTTCTCCATGTTTATTATGCAATAGAGTTTTTGTCCTTTCCCTTTACCTCTATAGGTGCTACATATAACACACTATACAATATACATATCTTCAAATAATTGTCAGTTTCTTAGATTAGGATATATATTTTAATACATATACATATATGTAAATGAATTTCATGAGAATGATTCAGCCACGAGGATCTGGCCGCAATTCTCACCGACTTAGTGCTTTTGCACAAGACTTGTGGGATTTGGAACTTAAGTCCGAGTGGCTTTGCTTGGGCATTACCTTCCAAGATGGTTAGGTAAGAAGGATTTTTTTGGGGGAGAGAGATATCTGACGTATGTATGTTTTGGCATATGTTTCTTTGGAGGCTAAGTGTGTCCAAGGTCTAAGTTAAAGTGAGGACCTCGGTAAAAGGACTCAATTTTTGGCTGAGTAAAAGGAAAAACTAACAAGCAAGAATATATGTATTGAGTAGTAAGAAACAGTAAAGGAAGACAATATAATAAAAGAATACGCGAAGTAATTGTTAGAGATCCTTAAATCAATATGAGATATTCCATTATTTTTCTTAATTGTGGATTACAATGTGCTCACTAAGATATGTTACAAGTCCAAATAAGCTCAAAAATTATAGACTTAGATGGCTATGTAAGCCTCTAAGACTTGCAAAGTTTGAATACCTTTAAATCTAAGTATGTTCTATAGTGGCTGTTTCTGGGATACCGAGCGCTATTTTCTACTTTCTTTGGGCTTTTAACAGAGTTTTCTCAACGGTTCTTATTTCGATTCCCTATTACTGAATCTCCTTTACTTGTTGGCTATCTTCCCCTTTTATAGTGTCATTTTAGGGTTTGAATACCTCTAATTCTCCCCCCTTGGCTCCCCGGGTACCAGAGTCACTATTATGTCAATCACTTTAATGGCTGGTTCTTTCCCTATTTTCGATAGTTTTTATCTTTTAGTGCTATTTCTCTAAAAGTCACTTATCGACTTTCCATTCCGAGGTGTCCTTGGAAAGGGTGGCTTTTTACTTTTCGGACTCAGCTTTTGGTTGTTTTCCTTGTTGTCATTTTTCCCAAGTGAGTAGGATCCATTCTTGTTGGGTTGAAGGTTTTCCTAGCCACTTCCCTTTATAGTTCTTCGTTCTCGGTTTCCCGATGTATCAGCTTTTTGTTCATGAATTGTCACTCTCCAAGCTTTCGGTTCTTTCTTTGCACCACTGGGTGCTTGAGAATGACATATCTGTTCTTTGTTTTTTGTATTTTGTGGTACCCCTCTTGAGCTGTCTCAATCCCACATTAACTGTGTTGCATGTCTCGAGGATCCTAAGCCTCTAGCAGCCTTTGGGTATCCCGGCCCAATTCTTTCATTGGACTTTGCTGGATTTTTTAATGGCCTTTTTTGTTGGAAATTTGAACATAAACAGGGCCTTAATGTTGATTCTTCTTGCTGTTTGAATTAGGCCTTCTTTACTTTTCATGGAATAGGCTTTCTTGTGAAATTTTGGACCTCAACAATTATTAATCATGAGTTTATTCATGTTTAAAAAGCTCGATTAAGTCTAAATTCATATTATTAACGAGAAAATTTCATTAACAAAACTTAGCAGTATATATATATATATATATATATTTATTGATGAGAATGAGTGGTGGGGTAAGATAGAGCAGATGAAAGGAGGAGGGAGAGAGGAGATGATAATTAAGCACAATTTCAATCAAGCAAGCCAGCAAACCTTATATGATAAGGCTTATCAACTGGGGCTTTACTTGTAAGTGCTTATAAATAATTGGCATAAGACTGGTTTGTGTGCATAGGTGAATTGTGCATTGGGCGTATAGGAAATGTTGTTTGTATTGTCTATCTTTTAGCTTAGATGAGTATAGTTTGATTAAATTTGTATAATTTATTTGTGGGAGCCATGTGATGTGTCATGTGATGGATGGTTTACTTTTATTTTATTATATTGTATGCTTCCACATAAGTATGGTTCACTCTCATCACAGTGACATAAAATATGCTTTGGACAAGAAAATTGTGCTTTATTATTTAGCAGGTATTGTTTGGTAGATTAGATGTAGAAATGCGGGGATTTTTAGTTAGAAATGATGGTTCTAATTTATAATGTGGGGATTGTTTGCATTTTATAGTATAATTTTTATAGAACTTTATTAATAATGAGTTTATCATAAGAAGTAACAATTATAAATTGCACACACATATCCATTATAATTATTCTACTGAAGTAATGAGAAGAAGAAAAAGAAAAACTTTGGAGGAATATTATAGAATAAAATTTAATATAAAATGCGTATTTCACATTACAAACACCTACATGATGCTAGTAGCGGTCTCTTAGATTTTTCTCTTTCATTCTCTTACAAATGTTTTGTTAATCTCAAGTCTTTTATTTTAGTAATTGTGAAATAGTGCATTTCATTTAACAATCTACAACATTTTTGTGTCTCTCCATCTCTCCCCAAGGCCTTATCTAGTTAGTTATATTAATCCTTATATTTTTTATTTAGTTTTTAATATAACCTACCTACTATCCTCAAAACTCACCTCTAGATCAAACAATAATAAGCTGTAGGAGGCTTGCATGTAAAACACATGTAACAGTTACATAATTTTGCACCATTTCAGAAAATAAGTATCTAGAAACACAAAGTTATATTTAAAGTAAAGTCCTAGTAATGCGTTCAACAATGACAACAATATATATTGAAATATAGTAATGTAATACTTACAATTGACTAATTTATCCAAAGGGGAAAAAAAGTAACTACACTTCACCAAAAATAACAGTAAAAAATAGTAGGTAAGATGTTGCAATTGGGCCTTGGCTCAAGTGGTAAAGGGATGACTGATGAGATATCAAGTAGTACTTAGCTACAAATCTTGCTTAACAAACATATGCTAAGATGATGACCACTATTTTCCTTCCAGCATCAAATTTTTAGTTCCAAACTACCACCTAGGATTCAAAGCAAATTCAAATTAGTAAATTACAACATGCTTGACATGAGTTGAATAAGTTAGCTACAAAAGTTGGGACACCTGCAAGCATGTACAACACACACATATTGATACAAACATATCTATTCATGAAATGTTCACATGTGAAGTCATTTAATCTTACCCATAGAAGATTGAAAGAAGCAATAAAAGATATTTCAAGATATACATGAGACTATTAGCTTACTGCATCAACAAAACACATGCTCTCCAAATTGCAAACAACAAAATCTCCCAGGTCCAGCAACACATGAAATGCCCCAACAAATTGGAAACTTTATATAGATGCAGCATCAAGGTAAAAAGTAGCATCTTCAATGTGCTCTGATATCCAAAGACAAAGGTGAATAAATAATATTAGAATCGATCAACTAAATGTTGGACAAAAGTAATCAAATGTCAAGTTAATACCATCACTAAATTCAAAGTAACTACAATATTGAACTCTACTTAATGCCTCTCAAAGGCAAATACAAAGCAGGAACTTAAAAGTAGAAACACATTAAAATACATGCATATTAAAAAAAAAAGAAAACTACTTTTCATCTAGACAAAAGCTATGTCGGTGATCAGGAAACTATCATTAGACTTGTGCTTATACCTCTTGTAATAATGTGCCTAATAAGGATATCAAATTAAACACACATAGAGAAAAATGAAGGCATCATCACTCTGGGATAAAATTTGTTAAGTTACAACTTATAAGGCATCAACTGTTGCACAACCTTCACCAAATTCATTTTGGTCTTCAACTTTGTGGTGTCTTCAACTTGAAGCACATAAATTCATTTAGGTGCCTTATAATTGGTCCTTGTCACAAAAGACTAATCCCTGTAGCCTAGGTGTCTCCTCTACTTTCCAAAGAAAATAATAGATGGACACTAAGAACAAAGAAGGCACCATCACAAACCTCTAACCTATGCTTGTTAGGTTAAAATCAGACTACATATATCCCAACTCTGACCAAGCAAACCAGAATGTTCTTTATAAAATTAGAGAGCATTTTTACAAAAATATTTTATATAGACAATTCAAAGAACTATTCAAAAACTTGAGACCAAGAATAAAATAGCTTTCATCTAATGCTATACATAAAATGGGTTGACAGAAAATTGCAAATCAATTTTCATATTGGTTATCTCTAAAACAAGGAACATGAATTGGCGTGTGTACTGCTTGTTAGACATTGAACTTGAGTCCAACCAAATGAGTGTCTATATAATCAACTAAAGGGAGAAAGACCTTAGCTTTTCTAACTTGCCCACGCTTGCTCCTACTTTTTAACATAAAAGTGCATTACATAAAAATAAGATAAAAAATAAGTTGATACAAAATTGAAAAAAAGGAAGAAAACCCGGAGCTAAATTGTTGGGCCTTATCAAATCTTGTATATACTGTAGGAAGAAATAAACATGTCCACGTAATGGACTTGCAAAATGGAAATTTAACAAAGTTAGATTCTACAAAAAGAAGAAAACATTTAGGTATTCTATCAAACAATTTTCGTGCATGTAATAAAAAGTTTGTTAGTTAAGTCCACCCTAGCAACAGCAAATTTTTTTGAGAAAAGGGGGTGATTGGCAGAGAGACAAACAATTAAACTTTATAGAATAGAAAATAATTAAACCTTGAATTAGAAGGTGAAATCAATGTGACCAAAGCATGCTCCAATTGAGTTAGGGAAAGTAGCTATGAGAAGGAGATAAAACGTTCCAAGCAGAATGGCATCGAAGGAGTAATGCTTGAGTGTGATATATAATTGGCTAAAAGGGTAAGGGAAAGTGGCTGGATTGAAGGCCAAAAGACCAAATACTGAAACCAAAGCTTAGGTAACTCTTATAAAATTAATCTTTGCCACAACCTACAAAGTAATCAACTTTGTACAAAGAACATTATATTTTCAGATTTCACAATTTAAACCCATTAAAACCAAACATCAAAAACAACCAAATCAAGACTTAAAAAGTATATTTTAAAAAAATACCAACCAAAATCTACAAAGTAATAAACTTAGTATAAAGAAAGTTATACTATTAGATTTCAAAATCCAACAATTTCACTCACTCTTACCAAAAAAAAAAAAAACAGGTAAGAGGTCATTAAAACTGAAGCAAGATTTTCATATTGTGAAGGGTTTTCCTTGATTTTAACAAACAAAAAGGGTTATGAATCCAAATTCCCGAATTGACAGCAAAACATAATGGAAAAGAATATTAGGAAAAGAAATTAGTACCTTTGCTTTGATTAGATTAGAGACTCTAGATTGTAGAAATATTCCAATTCATTTTTGCAGAAAAAGAATTTGAATGATTTAAATCCAAAAAGAGAAGAATTCAAAAAAACCGATTACCAAAATAATTTTTAAAAAATAGTCACATCATAATCCTGATTTTCTTAACCCTAATTACTGGAACCAAAATCCAACCGCAATTGTAAAAGTTGAAAACATATAACGGAACTAATTTAACTTTATATTTGGGGGAAAAAAGTCAAAGAAAGAATAGTAACCCATAAGAATTTAGAGGGAACTCTTTTTAGTTGGCTTCATACTCCTTCTGCTTCTTTGTCCGGAAAAATCAGAAATCAAAAAGGTCAGTTTAGCATAACTCGAAACAAATGGTTTTCTTTTTTCTTGATTCGAATCTCCTAAAACAAAGATTGAAGTGGATCAAACAAAATCTGTCATAGAACTAATCTAAAATAGATAAAGATTGAATAGAACATTGCTAACATGCAATAGAAAATTTTAAGAACTTAAATGTTTAAAGCAACTCAAATGTTTAAAGTAATATTTAAAATAAAAAAAAATACCGATAAAGGTTTCTGGCGGCTTGACCGGAAGATGTCAGATTCTTCCCATGTGCAAAATATTGTTTTCAGTAAAATCTACAAAAGGTAGAGTAGGAGGCTTACTATTCAAAGGATGTCACACCAAATAGGTTGAAAGCCATCTTCGTGCAAGATTGACATCTACAAGAGAAGTCGATCATCAAGCAAGGACCAAAGGATTTCAAAAATTATTAATATTGACTCAATGTAGGTGCATACACACAAACCCATCACTATATCAATTAAGGGAATCAAAACTAAATGGAAAAATTACACAGAAAGATGAACCTTGGTGAGGATGTTTATCCAAAAGATCCATCCACGCTTTTGAATCTTCAATCTCTATTGGTGATTGAAATTTTCATAGCTTAAAAATTTTATTAAAATTTTTTTAAAAAAAAACCCTCAGAGTTGTAGTTTTATGATGGGTCATTTTGTAACATGATGGCCATTGGGGTGAAGAAAAAACCTCTGAAATTGTATAGCTGGTAAAAAAAATTCTCTCCAATCTCTTTTTTTAGATTATGTATTAAGGGTAATGAATTTAAGAGAGAGAGAGAAAGAGAGAACCCGACCATAGAGAGATGGGTTTGTGTTTTTATACATGCTTCACAGTTGTATTATCATGAAGCAGGTCCAATGGATTTAGATTGGTACTATGATTCCCAAAGCATGAGTGTTTAATGTGTTACTAATTTCATCTCATTGGCTTCTGCACTTGACAGCAAAATTTAAAATAATTAGATCACACACGTGTATAGTAAAATTGGACTCCAATTTCAGTTGAATAATTGGAAGGATAATTATGGTGTGGTACCCAAATATATCTAAACATATGGCACAAAATTGAAACTCTAATTTAGAATTTTAAATTGAGTTTCTCTCTACTTCACCTATTATTATATGGAGTATATAGATTAGGGAATTAGAAAAAAGCAATAACTACATTAATTTCATATCATACCATCTGCATCCAGGGATGGCCATGGGCCAAAATTGGATACCCGGACCCAAAACCCGATTATCGTCCATACCCAATTTTCACCCGAATTTCTTGCTTGTGATACCTATTCCCTTTTTTTTTTCTTATTTTATTTTGGTTTGGTTTGATTTTTTTTTTTTTTTTTTTTTAATAGCACTTTAAAAAAATGACGAAATGCATAAACCACTTACCACTTCATCATTCTATATTACTCTTTAATTATAAAAGTCTTCAAGCCCACTTCTTTTCAAATAAAACATTTATGCTCTTTTTTTTTTTTTTTCCTGTCCTAGTAATTAAAGTGTCAAATGCATGTCTATTTAAAAAAAAAAAAAAAAAATCTAATTGAAGTGTCAAATAAAGTAATTTAAGCTTTCTAAATATGTACAAATGATCAAATAAGTTAATGAAATAAAAGGGATAAATTTGACATAATCCTGCAAATTCCTTCAATATGCATTTTATAGTAAGGTTGACATGACACAAACAAAATCAATTAATAATTAATAGGAAGATTGATGTATAATAATCTTATTTAAAATATTCCCTTATAAATTCTTAAGAAAAATTTGGGAGCAAATTATATCAATTTAGCATTTTATGGGAAGTAATGATACCAATGGAATCAATGCTTTCCACACAAGTGAAAGTCAAAATCATGATATATGATATTTTACTTTATAAAGAAGGAATAAGTAGAAATAATAGTATAATACTTTCTGTAAGGACACGTTTTACTACACAGCCCAAACGGTTTAGACAATGGCTCAATGAGCCCAAAACAATGAATTTGTTAGAGAGTGGGCCTGATATTGAACGCTCAATGAGTGAGGATTTTGCTGATCACAATAGGCTGGTTGGTATTGAAATGGACAAGACAAACAGTTTGAACAAGAAAAGTTCTCCTTGGTCAAATTTGAAGAAGGTAAGTTCTTTTATATTTCTCTTGGACTTATACAAAAACTACAGTTCTTGGTTACACAATGATTTTTCTCTTGTTTTTCCGATCATCCCCTTTGTAATAGAGTTCTTCTCTTTTATATTTCCTTCCCTTCTTTCATCTCAGCCATCCACGTGTAGGTCAGATTGCTAATCTTCTTGATACTTGTCCCATCAGCACCTTCCTGAAGTCTTTGGGGGTAGTTGTAAGGCTGAAAGTTATTGTTCAGGTATCACTTCCACATTAATACAGCAAGAGGGTTAGATGCAGAGCATTCAATGCGGTGGAAGCAGCTTTGTTCTCAGATATTTCTAAACTCACTTTTGTCTTATCTCTTTCTGATGCTTATCATTCCAAGCACAATTGCCTACTACCCAATACTTGATGGGTGGTTGGACTTTAGGCCTCCACCTTTGTTGGCGAGGAGGTGGTATCGCTCCTTGGACGATGTCAGCCGCTCATCATGACTTGACCTCTTCCTCGGCCCAATATCCATCTGCCTTCATTTGTACTTGTTTGTCCTCGGGCATGGCCCATGGCCTATTATTCTAATCTGGGCCCTTCATCCCTACACTTTCCATACAAGTGAAATTAAAATTCATGTTATAATCGCAAACAAAAATTCAACTAAGCAAAAGACAACCATGCAATTAGTGCTTGATATTTTTATTAAAAAAATCATATTTTAATACTCATTTATGTAAATTAAGGAAATCAATTACCTTATAATTTCAGATAAGTTGATTGCACATTCAAAAAAAAAAAAATACATTGATTGCTAAATTTTGAAATTCAAGTATAATTCAAAATTTGGATAGCTATTGTCAATGATTTTAGTTAGGAAACTTTTTTGAAAATTAATTTGATTTTTAATAC
Organism: Quercus dentata; assembly: GCA_028216015.1. Classification (NCBI taxonomy): domain Eukaryota; kingdom Viridiplantae; phylum Streptophyta; class Magnoliopsida; order Fagales; family Fagaceae; genus Quercus; species Quercus dentata. The sequence continues at coordinate 46,682,300 of CP116454.1, read as the reverse complement.
CATATATTGCTAGCTTTTAGTATACTTTCCTTTATAAACTTTTGCTTTAAAACGTTTCTTTTCTTATATTTAATAGTAATGTTATAGATGAAAAGTATCAAAAAATTATACAACTATATATTTATATAATTTACCGTTGATGGCTTATAGCATTACAACTTGCTTTCCATTCTTAGTTGTAATAATTGTATATAGTTAAAGTTTCAAAGGAAAATATTAATTGATATCTAAAAATCAGCCACTTTATGGGCTGTTTTTTTTGTTTTCAATAGCATTATGACACTAAAAGACAAGTTGATTTGACTAGTAACTTGTTTCAACGTATATACATTGGCAAAGACTTTTGATGACCAGTTTTTATATATATTATATATATATGTATATATATATATATAAAGAAATCTATTGATCATATATTGATTTCAACAACTTTATGACCATTTAAAGTTAGCAAACATTTTGATTCTTTAGCTAAGGACAAGTTACATGTCCGGTTCTATCTATATATATGAATATATATGGAGAGAAATAAAAGTTTTAGTATCACATATTTTTTGATTTACAAAACAACAGACTTTCAAAAACAATTTTTATTATTCTAAGCACTTACCATCTATTGCTTCTTATTATTCACAAAAATATTATATCTTTTACTAAATTTTCTTTTAAAAAAAAGTACTATAGAGAGCTTGTATCCTATAAGCAGTGTAAGTTCGCAAGGATAATCAGCAAAGGTGGCTAGGTTGTTATATTCTGGAGACAATGTACAAAAATTATTTGTTTAACTATATCGGATATACCATAGACGGCACAATTTGTCTCAAGACAATGATTTGGTTCACACATCATTTTAGTCACTCTTTTTGGTAAAATCACATTGTGTAATTTTCAAACAAAAGTCAAATAGTATCTCTCATTTTTTTTCCAACAATCAGTAAGACATAAATTTAAGGATTTTTTTTATTAATTAATTTATTTAAAGGAGAAGAAGGTCCACTAAACTTTCCTATAACAATTGACTCCGTCTCTTTAATTTCCAAATTATAATTTTGATAAGATTTTTGTAAGGTTGAATTTATTTTAAAATGCCAAATTTGGTTTTATATTACTGAGTGAGATAGAGTGAAGATTCTCAAGAGTGTGCAAGAAAACTTTTTTCCCATTCAATCACTACGTCTTATGAGAGATATTTGGGGCTTTTACCCTCATTGAGTGAGGACAAGGAAACCCTAAAGAAAAAAAGATTGCAAGCATATTTTAACTCTCTTATATTACATTGGAGAGGGTGTGGAGGAAATTACGGGAAGCGATTAGGAAGGGCCAATCTTCATTGGTTGGATGGTTTAAGCTCCTTTCTGGAGCAAGCTTGGAGGGCTTAGGTGCTTTGGGTAGATTAGGCTTGGAGGGTCTAGAAGTCCTTATCAAAGCTATTGTTTTCAAGGCCATTCCTACTTATGCCATGGTTGTCTTTTGTTTCAATCTTTGCCTTTATTATCCTTAGATAGTATTTAACCTTTTTCATTAAGCATATGTTAAAGCACTTGTTGTTTAAAAAATTGCTTGTGTTGGTTAAGTTAATTTTGGGTCTAAACGTTCAAAAGTGTTTTGTACACGTTTTTGAACTTTCAATTTTAAAATCTGGTTTTATATTACTCCTTAATTCCTTTTTTTCCCATTCAATCACTACGTCTTATGAGAGATATTTGGGGACATTGGTGGGAAAGGGAAAATAAATAGAGAAGTCCTTATCAAATGGGTTGTTTCAAATTACCCTTGAGCCTTTTTCATGAAATTGAAGCAAATCTTTTAAAAGGTGACAAAAGGAAAATAAATTGGGTCAAATGGTCAGAGTTGACAAAATCAAAATTAGAAGGAGGATTGGGATTTCGAGATCTTGCTCTCTTCAATGACTCTCTCCTTGCCAGGCAAGCATGGTGGCTCTTACATGATGAAGGTACTCTCTTCTACAGAATTTTTAAGGCAAGATTTTTTCCCCATTGTTCATTCATGGAAGCAAAAGAATCGGCAACCGGTTCCTATGCTTGGAAAAGATTTTTGAAGGGGAGAGAGTTGATCCAAATGGGAGCTAGATTTAGGGTGGGTAATGGAAAAAACATCAAAATATGGCAGCATCATTGGCTGCCCATAAAGCACCCTCCTTTAGTTTCATCCCCAATCGTAGAATCTATGGAAGATGCCACGGTCGACTGTCTCATTGACAACAACATGGGTAAATGGGATGCTGAAATGCTTAAGGGTGTACTCATTCCAGGTGAAGCAAAACTTGTTCAATGGATACCATTGCCTCGATGCCAAAACGAGGATACTTTGTATTGGCCATTCACTGCTGATGGGTAGTACAATTGCAAGTCTGGGTATAAATTCCTCAAGGATTTGGAGGAAAATTTAGAGGATGGCACTCACTCAGAGGTGGACAAGAATTTATGGAAAAGCATTTGGTCCCTACACGTCCCAAACAAATACAAGAACTTGTTGTGGTGTGCTTGTAGAAACTCTCTTCCAACGAAGCAAAACCTAGTCCAGAGAATGATTTTACAAAATCCCAGCTATAACCGTTGCTCCTTACAAGTAGAGGATACTTTGCATGCTTTGTGGAGTTGCACGGGCTTGAATGAGGTGTGGGACGGTGACAGGTGGAACTTCCGTTCAAGGGTTCATTTTAAAGATTTCAAAGGGCTATGCAGCTGGATTTATGAAAATGGGAAGCCTTTGGACCTTTTCGCTATTCAGGTGTGGAGCATTTGGAACCAAAGGAACAAGCTCAGGCTGAATCACACTTGTTGCCTTACCAAAGATTTGCAAAAGATGGCAAAGGAGAGATAGAACGAAATTCGAAGAAGCAACCTCAGGTTTAGCCAAATCAACTCAAGCTCAACGCCTCGGACAACGTGGACAAAGCACTACACACCGGACAACTATAAGATCAACTACGATGGAGCACTTTCAAATGCGGACAACAAATCTGGGATTGGTGTTGTCGTATGGACCTGTCATGGGGAGGTTATTGATTCACTTGTACAGTAGCTAGACTAGGCTTACCAGCCCATGGAAGTCTAAGAATTGGCAGCGTGTAGGGCTATGGAATTTGGTAGTGAGTTAGGACTTCATAGAGCCACTATTGAGGGTGATTCGGAAGTGGTTGTCAAGGCCCTCGGATGCAAGGAATATGGGTTGGCCCCTTACGCCCATTTAATAAAAGATGTGTCGTTATTCTCCGACTTATATTCAGAATTGTCATACTCTCATGTAAAGAGAGATAGTAATAAAGTTGCTCACAGTTTAGGTAGGCTAGCTTTGACAATACAAAGTTGTCTTGTGTGGATGTAGGATGTTCCATCTCACACTTTACCTTTCGTTCAGGTTGATTTGGCCGCTCTTTAGTTATTTTAATAAAAGTCTTCCTACTCAAAAAAAAAAAAAAAAAACAAATGTCTTTGCAACACATTTATGCAGGTATAAAATCTAAGAAAACATGTAGTATAAATGATATTTAATGGTGTTTTAAAATGTTATTAATTAAGTTTCAAAAAAAAATGTTATTAATTAATTTGCTTTCTTATTGATTTGACTATCAAATCAAATGGAACGTAATTAGCCTTATAACTACAACGTTATTGTTTAATCATGGTAACTGATTGTAATATAATCAGCAACTTACTAAAGGAATTTAAAAGTAATTGCTGATAACATCTTTTATGGAAAAATATTCTTTTATTTAATTTAAAAAAAAAAGGTAGATTATCGATAAATTCGGATAAACAATGATACCTGCACCCAATACTCAAATACTACGACGGGTTGGATAATACCCATGGGTAATATGTTGAATTCGATATTAGAGCACTCATAGCGGTGGTGCTATATTGCTATATTTTAGCTCCTCGAACCCCAAAATCAACACGCAGCAGTGGAGCTAAATCTATTTTTTTTAGCTTCATTGCTACAATGCAATCTATAGATAGATGTGCACTGTTCATGAGAGCTAAAAAAAATATATATTATTTTATTAAATTTCTCTCTCCTTTTCCATTAAAAAAATATTTTCTCTCTCTCTCTCTCTCTCTCTCTCTCTCCAGCTTCTGTTCTTCTTTCTTCCTCTTTCCTTCTCATTTTTTTTTCTCTCCCTCATCTACTCTCTGCTTCACCGATCTATTCTAGATCTTCATCATCGCCGATCTTCATCGTTGATCTTCATCGTCATCGCCCACGCCGCATGTCATCGTCATCGCCCACTGCTGCACATGTCATCGTCATCGCCCACTACTACCGCCGATCTTCATCATTTTCTCTCTCTCTCTCTCTCCTTTTTTAGCTCCGATCAGGTCCCACATTACTCGACTCACCTCAAATCAAAGTATTCTGTTTCACTTTGTACTCATCATCACTGTTTATGATCACTAATCGATGATCGACGCAGGTCTCGTTGGTCGGCACCGAATCGAATAAAGTATCAGGCATGGGTTTTGGTTTGGCTATGTTGATTTTTCTAGGGTTTTGTTTTGTTCTTCTTCTTTGGTTTGGCTGTGTTGATTTTTCTGGGTTTTTGTTTTGTTCTTCTTCACTAGTTTTGATGGGCATGGTGGGTTGTGGTTGTGCAGTGATTTTTATGGGTTTGATGGTGGTTGTGGTGGTGTGTTGGTAGTTGAATGAAATATTATTTTATTATAGTATTTATATTATTTTATTATGTTAAAAGGTAAAATAGCTCCATTCTTTGCAGGTGTGAGAAGGTAAAATAGATAAAATGACTTTTTGTGTAGCTAAAAAGCTAAAAATTTAGATCCACCTTTGTGGATGCTCTTACCATCAAAACAGGAAAGCATAGCACATTAGTAGATTAAGCTGATCAACTCTTTCTCAATCAGTTAGGTCGAGAGGTGGATAGACTTGGAACTTACAATCATCCCCCATCTGCAGCCATTGAAGCATCCTGACCATTTCAAGTAGTAGCTAGCTTTTAAGGAAAAAAAAAAAAAAAAAAAAAGGTGGAACTTTAAGTAAATATTATGCAATCAAAACCTGAACCAACGACCAAAACAGAGGACCATTAACCCCTCAAGCCTCACCAAAGCATAGCAAGCAGATGAAGCAGGACAGATACATAATAAATTATTACAAAGGCCTTTTTTGCCTGAAAACTCATACGTCATTTCAAAAACAAAAGCACAAAAAAACAACAATAACAACGAAGCAGGACAGATGCAATGGAAAGAGCAACAATTACACAAAAGTATAACTTGACCTATCAGACTCCACTCGTTCTTCAATGCACTGAGGAGTGAGGGGCATCTTCAATCAATATCCCTTTTTCTTCTTTTTGCTTTGCTAATTTTGCCAGTAAATGTGCTGCCTCATTCGGACCCCCACAAAATGAGACTAAAGGAAAGTCGAAGAAACTGTTGCGCTTATGCGAATGCCACCATAGATTGACCCCAGACGATAAATTAACAGTGGAAAAAAACATAGCAACAGCGGATGAAGCTATTAACTTTTTTTCAATTTGTACTTTGCAGAGGTGGATAGACATGGAGCTTACAGCCATCCCTCATGTGTAACTGCCACAGATGAAGCATTCTTTTCTGACCTCCATAGGGATATAAAACTTCCACATCTCTCAAGGCAGTCAAGCTCCTTAGTCCATCGGGGGACATACAGCAAAAATCACAACGCTCGATGACCAAACGTTGAAGGTTTGGCATTGCACCTTTCCTCATAGTCCATTCTAAAACTTTCATATATTTCATTTTAAAGACTTCAAGATGAAGAAAACTGCCTTCATCCCAATTGAGGAAATTATAAGTGCCTTGTTGGGAATATCCTCCTACTTTGAGTATTCGAAGGCTGGTAAGGCTACCCAACACTCTCATGACAGCTGCAGATAAGTCTGCGCCTATTAAGGTTATCTTTGTGAGGGTGAACTGGAATGAACTCGGACTTGAAAGGGAGGCAAGATGTTTATTATAAATCTTCAAAGTTTGTAGATGGCGCAAGGGCTGAAGGCTTGACAATAGCTCTGACTGCACCCCATACAATACTAATTTTCTTAAACTGGGAAATCTGGCCTTGACAAAGGCTTCCTCAGTGTCTCTATCCATAGCTATACCAGTAAGGACTTGAAGATTGGGTAAAGCCACTTCACTAGCTAGAGATATTGGCCCATCCAGGAACAAATGTCTTAATTTTTTTAACTTCCGTATCCCCTTGGGCAAGAGCAAGCATTTTTCTGTAGAACTCTCTTTTGGCTTAGAATTTCTTATGTCCAACGTCTCCAAGTTCCAAAGGTTGCAGATGGAATCTGGAATGACATCAGATCGAAAACTCAAGTACCTCAAAAAGATCAGGTCTTCAATATTTTTGGGGATTAAACAAGGAATGCACATATTCCTAAGCTCTACCACCTTAACCAATTTGTTACTTTCGCTTAGTTTAGCAAGAGGACTCTCGAGTCCAACAAACCCCCCGAAGGCAATTAAAGAACGACTATTTGAAAGCTCACAAGGACTGGAAGAAATGTACTGATGGTTGGCATAGTGGATAGAAATTCTACGAGATTTTCTCATGGGTGAAAGATTAAAATCTGAATGAACTGCAAGAAACTTCTCTTCCGCACTCTCTGATATACAAAAATCTCGTAGAAGATCATGAATACGACATGTTTTGACTCCTCCATCTAGCCTTTTTGTTGCCACTTGAATCAAGCTCCGATCAATGAGTTCCTCCAAGTAGTCTTCAGCAACATCCACCATATTTCGATTCCCAATTTGCGGTATAAATCCCTCAGCCATCCAAAGTAGAATTAGTTGCCTCATTGGTATTTCAAAGTCTTCTGGGTAGATACCAAAATATAGAAAGCATGGTTTCAACCGTTGGGGTAAGTGGTTGTAGCTTAGAGCCAATATATCTATGCAATGTGATCTATCTTCAGTCAAATACGAATTGACATGGCCAATCCATTTCGACCATGTTCGTTGTGTTTTCTCCTTATTCGCCAAAAGACCCCCGAATACCACAATAGCAAGTGGTAAACCTTGGCAACTTTCCACAATCTGTCTCCCTAGAATCTCAAGTTCTGGAGGGCATGCAGCTCCCCGGAACACCTTCGTAGAGAAGAGTTCCCAACTTTTATCTTCTTTAAGAAATGGGAGTTCATAGGGGGGAATAGGAATACAATTATTAAGACTACTTGCATGTATTGCTACTTCTTTTATTCGGCTAGTAATCAATATTCTACTTCCATTCAAGTTATCAGGGAGGGCAATACTTACCTCATTCCATACTTCATTTTTCCAAATGTCATCTATGACAATTAAGTACCTCTTGACTTTCAAGCATTCGAACAGCACACTTTTCAATTCATCATCATTCAAATCCACCCATCCTTCACCATTTTTTTCGTAAATATCTTTCATCAATTCTGACAACGAAAGTTTCAAATTCTCGTCATCTATTTGTTCCAAGATCTCATATAATGTGTTTTTGCAATCTTCATCATTCATTTCCTTGATACCTTCCAAGTCTGTTAGTGTCCCTTTTAATTTGTCTTTATTTGAGCTATACTTTACTTTCAAACCGTGGAGACGGTGGAGTAATTCCCCTTTCAATTCAGCTTTCAAAATAAATTTTTTCACTTTTGGCATTGGTTTTTCACCTTTCAAAATCTCAAGCAACAGCTCTCTGATTCTATATTCTTGAGAGACATAAACCCACCCACGGAAATCAAAGCAATTCTTGACATCATTGTTGTTGTAGATCTTCCTAGCAAGAGTGGTTTTACCTAAGCCACCCATGCCAATGATTGAAACAACATTCCGTTGCGAACTCCCTTCCATAAGCTCCTTCATCAATACCTCAGCGTCATGAGCGAAGCCCACTACTTGATCTTCCTCAACATGTTTCCTGCGCCTGTGCAGTATCTCTTCTGCTTCTGCATCTCCTCCGGCTGATTCCCCAATTTCTATGCCGTACTTGCTCCTGTTGTCGTTAATTTCCTTGTTGATGGTCTTGATGCTCTCTATCTTGCTTGCAACCTCGTGAAACGTAATTGCTCGGTCACATGAATGGATTAACTTCCTCAGCTTGCTTCTTCTCCTGTGCTCTGCCACAGTAATGATGTATGTATCAACAACATCCTCAGCCTCATAGGCTACGTCCCTAATTTGGCTGACTACCTCCTTCACCAATTCGTCTTGTCGTTTGCCTGCAGTTTTTTGGAGGAAGAGGTTGATCAGAGACAGCTCGTTCTTAAGTGACCTGACTTGATCCTTAACTCCACCTAGCAATTTTGATTCGTGGGTAAGCAACTGAGTCAGGTTCTCCAACAGGAAACTCACAACACTGTCTGCCATGTCTGCTTAATTATTTTCCCTCCTTTGTGGTAAAACACTAAAACTTAGTACAACAATTACAGATTTTTTTTTTCTCAGGGGGCAGAGGGTTGTTGGGAAAGGAAAGTCCGGAAGGATGAAGGAAAGTGTTTTATGATAACTATCAATCATGTGGACTTTGAAGTTGGAAATGAAGGGAGGAGGAAAGGTTCCTAATTTCTAACGCCTAAAAGTCTTAGCTGGAATGTGGGGTAGTGCAAACAGCAATGTTCATGACTTGTTCATGGGCTTGTTGGTCTTATCTGTCATTCTGTTGTGGGATCATTAATAATGAGTGCTGCTTTCATTTCCTTTTTCTTTCGCTGGTTAGAGACATTACTACATTAATATGCGTTTCACAATACTGCCGACACATATTATTTGAGATATGATACGTTGTAGTAGTAAAAGTGGCTTGATTAATTGATTTGATATTTGACAAGTAAATTAAATTAATTTGAAGTACATGTAATAAACTAAAATCTCCAATTTTATCATCCACCATCAGTAAGATTTTTGGGATGTCTCACAAGAAGGGAGTGTGTATATTGAGACACCGTTCCCTTAAATCCAAAATAAAAAATAATTATAACATAGTGTATAAACAATTGTTAAAAAGAGAAGAGCACCCTGTTTTTACAAATTTTATAGGCCAAACAACTAAGGGTGAGTTTTGTTCAATTTTTTAAAATATGCTTTTATGAAAAAATGGTGGTTTTAAATAGTGCGGTGTGAAATTGTGTTTTTTTTTTTTAAAAAGTAGAGTGTTTGATAAAAATTGTCAAAAGATGCTTTTAGAAAAAATTGAGTGTTTGGTAAGCACTTATTAATATTGTGGTTTGAAGTATAAATTAGCAAAAAGGACAATATATAGAAGGAATTCTTTATACTTGTATTCTTTTATTTTTATTTTTTAAGAATTCATACTTGTGGTTATTATTATTATTATTATTATTATTATTATTATTATTTTATTATTATTATTATTAATGATTTCACAAAAATAATTGTGGGGGCCAGTTAATCAATAATTATTAAAACCGTGTTAATCGGGCTCGTGGCCCATCCGAGGACGTTAAACCATCCGAAGAGGCTCACATAAGGTTATAAGGGGAACCAAATGAAAAGAGGAGTAGATATCACATGAGATGGGTCCAATATTCGCCCGAGAACAAAATCCTTCTCGACAATATGTGTCCAAGGACGACCTGAACGTCGTATTGTCACAAACACACTTCAAAGCTACATTATTGCTAAAAGTGGGACATGGGGTCAAAGGTAAGAAAGAAAAAATAAACAAATATCTTTAACAATTGCTACCTCCGCATTAATTGCCTCTCAACCAACTCTCGACCGCATTAATGTGGAGGTGATGCCTGAACAATGATGAAGCAACCTTACTTTCTTTGCTAGTTAGAGGTTCCAAGAGATGTTGGATGGGACAGGAAGGGATCCCCCGAATCCAACCTACACGTGTGTGGTGAAGATGACACCAAGAAGGCAGTATATAACATAGAAGAATGCATTAAGATAATAGATCGGAACTTCTAAACAATTGATGCTTAGAAGAAAATCTTACGAAATAAAGAACTTAGCTTGTTTCAAGAATAAATTGGTCATAATATTTGTATTAATCCATCTAGAAACGTCAAGTTTAATCGTTTTTCTTCTAAAGTTAATCTAGTTCTTTTATATCCACGTTCTACAAATTTATTGTTTGGGCCTTTAGCATTTGAACCTAATACGAGTTTAGGATCAACACAAATTGAGTCCTTACAATTGGTGTCGTTTATGGGAAGAGCTTGATTTAGATTAAAAGAAATCCGATTCAACATTCATGATGGAGGAAGCAGGTCCACATCACTACGCAGAGGACCACATCAGGTAGATGCCAACCTATACCAAGCAGAGTCAAGAGGCTCTCGGCATGGTAATCCGCACCGAGTCTCGAATAGGGAAAAGGCCATGAGGGGAGTATGCGCACAACTCATACCACCAAAAAAAGTGGGAAGAGTCATGTTTCCCATGCAAAGAATGACAGGGACCTGCAACATGAAATTGACGAGTTGAAAAGAGAGTTGCGCCATGCCAAGCGAAGACATTCCCGGCCTAGCTTCAAACCATCATCCGAGGAGATGGATGGAGCTAATTATAGGCAGAGATCCAAAACTCCGCCTAGTGAAACTTTTTCCTATAAAGAGGAGCATAGCCGTCGACATAGGTGCAAAAGCCCGCCTAGCGGGGGCTTGGGGAACAACGTCATGAACAAAGCGTTAAGCCAAGTCTCCAAATCACCCTTCACAAGGAATATAGAAGATGCGATTCTTCCTCGGCGATTCCACTAGCCTACATTCACCTTATATGATGGTTGAATAGACCCAGTAGAACACGTTAGCCATTTTAGCCAAAGGATGGCTATCTACTCCAGGGATGAGGCCTTGATGTGCAAGGTCTTTCCATCAAGTTTGGGTCCGGTAGCGATGAGATGGTTTAACGATTTAAGGGCCAACTCTATTGAGTCCTTCAAAAAGCTTACCCGGGCTTTTGGCGCTCACTTTATCACTTGCTGTAGGGTTCCTCGACTTTTGGGATCCTTCTTGTCTATGTCCATGTGAAAGGGAAAGACTCTTAAAACTTATTCAGATAGATATTGGGAAATATTTAATGAAATAGAGGGAAAGCATGATGATATGGTTATAAGTACTTTCAAAGGTGGTCTTCCAACCAAGCATGATTTAAGGAAATTTCTAACTCGGTAAACTTGTTACCAGTGTACACCAATTAATGGATAGGATTGACAAGTACGGAAGAGTAGAAGAAGACCAATTTCAGGGAAAAGGAAAGACTAAGGTAATCCCTTAGGAGAGGAGGGATTTTAGGTCGGACCGTTACAATAGTAACCAACCTCGAAAGACTTCGTTGGGCAATCAGGTTCTGTTGACACCCAAGTGGTTAATGCATTGTTTCGGAGCTTGATGCAGCAAGTATTGGAAAAGATAAAGAATGAGCCCTTTTTTAAATGGCCAAACAAGATGGCGGGAGAGCCTAAAGAGACGCAACCCAAACCTTTATTACCACTATCATCGGGATCAAAAGCACACGACGGAAGATTGCAGGAATTTATGAGACCATTTGGAGCAACTGGTTTGAGAGAGGAAATTAAAGCAACTCTTGCATCATTCCAATGGTAGGGTAGGCTAGGCAGGCTCAGAGATGTGTGGGGATGCTTCTTCAAGACTTCCCCTTGAAATAATAAACATTATTTTTGCCGCCCCAAGGAGGACTGGATCTTGTCCTTCTAAGATATCTGTCGGTGTTCCAACCTCCGGCCGAGGAGCATTGCCAAGCGTCAAAAAGAGCAAGGGTGGACATCCCCCTAATTTTTGGGCTTTTCGGATGAGGACAAGGTTGGAACCACACAACCCCATGATGATGCTCTAGTGGTCACGCTCTAGTGGTCACGTTGAGAATTGGTGGGTACGATGTAAAAAGGGTGATAATTGATCAAGGTAGTGTTGTTGATATAATGTATCCAGATTTGTATAAAGGGCTAGGTTTGAAGCCTAAGGACTTAGCAGCCTACAGTTCCCCTCTAGTGAGTTTTGAGGGAAGGATGGTCGTTCCAAAGGGACAGATCAGATTACCTGTGCAAACCGGTATGGATGTGGTGGAGGTGGACTTCATTGTTGTAAACGTTTTCTCTCCATACACGGCCATTATGGGCAGACCTTGGCTTCATACCTTGGGAGCAATCTCATCTGCTCTACATCAAAAGGTGAAATACCCATCCGGAGGCCAAGTATTAGAGATAGTAGGAAGTCGAGGTTCTGACTCGGCGAGTGCCTGGTAGCGGCTATACAACATCGGCTAGAGACAGAGACCTCGGCTATCGCCGATAATGGATTATAGCAATTAAAACCCCAAGCATTATCCTTAGATGGACCAGCCAACGAGGTAAAGTGTGAAGATTTGAAGAAGGTAATTATTGCTGATGATCCGGAAAGATTTTTCCAGGTTGGGGCTAAAGCGCCTTTGCAAGAAAAGAAGCGATTGTTGGAATTCCTCGGAGAAAATGTAGATGTGTTCGCATGGAGCCCATACGAAGCCCCAAGTGTAGATCCAAATTTCATTTGTCATCAACTCAACGTGAATCCTTCCATTATTCCGAAAAGACAGCCACCTCGGCGACCATCAAAAGAGCACGCCGAAGCTATTAGAAGTGAGGTGGCCAAGCTCAAGCAGACTGGGGCTATCAAAGAAGATTTTTACCCTCAATGATTTGCCAATACGGTGGTGGTAAAGAAGAAGACAGGAAAGTGGCGAGTGTGTGTGGATTTCACGGACCTCAATAAGGCTTGTCCCAAGGATCCTTTTCCCATGCCAAAGATAGACCAGTTAGTAGATGCAACCGTTGGTCATCCTTGGATGAGTTTTTTGGATGCCTTTCAAAGATATCACCAAATACCGCTAGCATTGGACGATCAAGAAAAGACGGCTTTCATTACCCCTATTGGAAACTATCATTATAAAGTGATACCCTTTGGTTTGAAAAATACAGGATCTACCTATCAACGGATGATGACTAAAATGTTCGAACCACAACCGGGAAGAAACATTGAAGTCTATATCGATGATATGGTAGTGAAGAGTAAAGTAGTGTCCAAGCATGTGGAAGATCTTATGAACATCTTTGGAATATTGAGAAAGCACAAACTATGTCTGAATGCTTCAAAGTGTTCCTTTGGTGTAGGCTTCCGGGAGGTTCTTGGGGTACATGGTGACTCATAGAGGAATTGAGGTGAACCTGGATCAGATTAAGGCCATCAACGATTTACAAGCACCTCGGAATCCAAAAGAAGTGCAAAAACCGATTTGGAATGACCGCTGCTTTGAACCAATTTATCTCTAAGTCGGCTTAAGAGGTGCCGTCCCTTTTTCCTTCTCCTGCACAAGTGGAAAGGATTTGAATGGACCGAAGAGTGTGTTGTGGCATTTCAGTAGTTGAAAGAATACCTGTCCAGGCCATCTATCATGTCTAGTCCCGAGGTGGATCAGGTCCTGTTTGCTTATTTGGCGATTTGCCCCTCATGCGATTAGTTTTGTCTTAATACAAGAGGACAGCGGCGTCCAAAGACCAGTTTATTACATAAGTAAGTCCTTTCATGAAGCCAAGGTGAGATACTTATCATTGGAAAAGGCCATCTTGGTGGTGGTCCATGCAACACACAAACTTCCACATTACTTTTAGGCCTATATTGTGGTTATTTTAACTTAGCTACCTCTCAAGTCCATACTTAGAAGTGCATATTATACTAAGAGAATTGCTAAGTGGGGCACAATCCTAGGTGCTTTCAACATCAAGTATATGCCTCGCACCTCTATGAAAGGCCAAGTCCTTCCCAATCTGGTAGTTGAGTTCGTCGAGTGTCCGAAGAAGCTAACATGAAGCAAAGTGACATGGATGAAAAGTCGGTTGGTCCGATCTCCACACAAGACGGTTTCTCCTAGAAAGTATATGTGGACGAAGCAGCAAACCAACGGAGGGTAAGATTGGGGCTAATTTTGATATCCCCTGAAGAGATCATCATTGAGAAATCCTTGAGGTTGGGATTCTCGACTCTCGACAACGAAGCAGAATATGAAGCTTTGTTAATGGGAATGTGTATGGTCCAGAAAATGGGTGGAAAGGTACCAGAATTATTCTCGGATTCAAGATTGGTGGTCGGCCAAGTGAAAGGAGAACTAGAAGCCCGAGATCCAAGAATGCAAGGATATTTGAGTCAAGTTAGGTGTATGCAAACGAAATTTGAATCTTTTGACTTGTCGCATATCCCCTGAGGTGAAAATACCCACGTCGATTCCCTAGCAACCCTTGCCACCTCTTCAACATGGAGTTTTCCTCGAGTGATAATCGTCGAAGATTTGTATACCCCCACCCCATCGGGAAAGGACATACGTCAGGTTCATCAAGTCAATCTAATGCCGAAGTGGATGGATCCCATATTGAAATTCCTCGAAAGTGACACCTTGCCCGAAGAGAAAATAGAAGCTAAGAAAATATCGAGGAAAACTCCTCGGTTTTGGTTATCCGAGGACAAAAAGTTATACAAACGGTCTTTTTTCGGGTCGTACCTACTTTGTATACATCCCGAGATATTAGAGTCACTCCCTAAAGGAGCTACATGAAGGCATTTGTGGAAGTCATACGGGGAGAAGGTCCCTATCATACCGGGCCATTACTCAAGGATATTGGTGGCCAAATATACAGAAGGAAGCGTAAGAGTATGTTAGAAAATATGACCAGTGTCAGAGATTCACTCCAAACATCCACCAGCCTGGAGGAATTCTTAACCCTCTGTCCAGCCCTTGGCCTTTTGCTCAATAGGGGCTAGATATTGTCCCCTTTTTCCTAAAACTTTAAGAAAAAAAAAGTATCTGCTGGTCGGCACGGATTATTTTACTAAATGGGTCGAAGCTGAACCTTTGGCTAACATCAGAGACGTAGATGTTAAGAGGTTTATCTGGAAGAATATTGTTACACGATTTGGAACTCCATGCACTTTTGTCTCGGATAACGGCCTTCAATTTGATAGTAAGGCCTTCAGGCAATACTATTCAGACTTAGGTATAAATAATAGATATTCCACTCCGGCCTATCCTCAAGGGAATGGGCAAGCTAAGGCTGTTAACAAAGTAATAGTCAATGGATTTAAGAAGAGACTGGATGATGCAAAAAAAAAAGGGTAGAGGAATTGCCACATGTTCTTTGGACATATCGAACAACACCTCGATAATCAACAGGAGAGACTCCTTTTTCCATGACCTATAGAGCCGAGGCCGTCATCCCTCTGGAAACTAGATTCCCAACATTAAGGACTAGTACATTTTCCTCGGATAGTAACGATGGACTGTTGAGAAAAAGTTTAGACTTTATCAAAGAGCGAAAGGAGAATGCAATGGTCCAATTGGCTTACTATCAGCATAAACTCAAGTAAGGCTATGATACTAATGTAAAACTAAGACCATTAGCGGTAGGAGATCCGCACCGAGGAAAGTTATAGGAACCACCAAGAATCCAACTTGGGGGAAATTGGGACCTAATTGGGAAGGGCCTTATCGGATTATTTCAAAGAGGCAGGAATAGGAGCCTATTATTTAGAAGACCTAGATGAAAAAGTTGTACTCATCCTTGGAATGTAAACAATCTCAAGAGGTATTATTATTAATAAAAATAATCTAGTTTGGGTTTCTTTTAATTTATGTTAATCATGCATCTTGTGTTTCCACATCTAATGACATCTTATGAAGTAGCTTAGTGGAAATTAATACCCTATGACATCTTATGAAGTATTAAACAAAAACTAAGTTATGTCGGGTCCTCGAACCACAAGCTTAGTTGAAATTAATACCCTATGACATCTTATGAAGTATTAAATAGAAACTAAGTTATGTCAAGTTCTCGGACCGCAAGCTTAGTGGAAATTAGTATTAAACAAAAATTAAGTTATGTTAGGTCCTCGGACCACAAGTTTAGTGGAAATTAATACCCTATGACATCTTGTGAAGTATTAAACAAAAACTAAGTTATGTCAAGTTCTCGGACCACAAACTTAGTGGAAATTAATACCCTATGGCATCTTATGAAGTATTAAACAGAAACTAAATTATGTCGGGTCCTCGGACCACAAGCTTAGTGGAAATTAATACCCTATGAAATCTATTGGGTCACTAAGTGGGTTCCATAGAAACTAATACAGCCTCTCGCTATTAAAATGCTAGTACCACTTGGGTTTATGCATTCCAGAATAACAAATTCTCAAATATTGTCCTAAGATCATAGGGTTTTTAATTATCTATTGAAGATATAAACCCCAATAAGCCTATGAACATCATCTAATGTATAACTCAAGTACTTTAGACCCAACTTTATCCAAAATTTGAACATTCCCTTAAGTTTCAATTTATTAGAAGGAATGCATATGTATCCAAAATGTCTCCCTAAGATCTCATAGTATTAATATTTATCACCCATTTTAACAGTCAACTGTTAATATGTATAAGTTATTTTTTCTCTTGCAAACGAAAGACAGTTAAGATGAATCCATTCAAGCTAAGATAACAGAGCGTACAAGTACAAAATTAAGATAAAACGGCAATAACAATAAGCAAATAGACATAAAATCCTTACAAAAGTCCTAATCAAATTGTAAAATAAGGCCTATTTTTTCAACTTAATTTGAAGCTTGGGAGCTTGGTTGGCTGATTTATCTGCCTCCAAAGTAATGACTCCCTCTTTGTCCTTAGTAGCTCCCCACCTGCCATGACTATGGAAGCCAAATCATGTTGAAAGCCTTGAGAAGCTACCTCTACCTCGGAAAGTCGCTTGTAGTCTTGTCCAAGGAGGCTTCTTGAGGGGCATTAATCTCTTTAGCTGGTTCTAGTTGGCTAGGGGGAGGAAGATTTTGAGGCAAAACCTCATGATTAGGATTAGTGGTTAAGGAAGTGTCTTCGGCTTGAATGGATAGAGGATCCGAGGAGCGGATTGCCGTAGGATAGAACACATTCTCTGCCTTCCTTAACCCGGATGAAGTCTTAACCCCATTTCGGTTAAGGGCTTCATTCCAGGTTTGGGCGTAGTAAATACGGCACACCATTGGCACCTCTGTCCTTAAGGTCTCCTCTGTCTTAGCCACCCCAAGGTCGTAACCTTTCTGTTCGACCTCGTTCGTTGCCTATTTGGTCTCGGCCTTTGTCCTCTCGGCTTCCTCCCTAGATTTTTCAACTTGCTCCCTTAATTTTTGGGTTTCCTCTAAGTGCTTTTTAATGATTGCCACTTGCTCCCAAGCAGCCTTCAATTCTTCATTTGTCTCGTGAAAGCACTTTCTCTGGTCCTCGGCTTGCTTTTGGAAGCCTTCCAAGGCCGAGTCAGAGCTTTTGTTAGCTTGCTCCTCAGCAATTAATTTTTTCTTCATGTCCGCCAAGTTTTACTAGAATATTGTTAAAGTTTGTACAGGTGACATCCGTCTTTTCCTTTCATCTTCTAACTGATTGTAGCAATTATTGAGCATCTCATCCAGTCTAAAAGTGTTTTGGATAACCTAAAAGGAATAAATTAACACTATATTGATAAAGAGTACACATCGGTGAGTAATGATCGCAGAAGGAAAAAGAAAAAGAGTTAGCACTATGCCATTCCCAAATATCTTTTATTATTAAGGATGAGTTCATTCTTCCTTGCATTTTTTATTTCGGCCATGTCCTTTGGGAGTAACAAAGCCGACTCTACACTGAGGCTACGTGACACCCAATGCCACCATTGAAGTCCCTAATAGATGCATCATCTCGTAGGGGCTCCCCATCGTGTATGGGTACTGGCAACCAGGCTTGTCGCTTCAGGAGGTTGAGTGTAAGACCTCTCTTGGCCTCTCGAAGAGTGTGGCTAATCTTCTGCTCCTTGGCAGCTCGTTGGGCATCTTCTTGGCGGGTCGGACGGGACTTTCCTATATCTACCACATCTTTCCCTTTCTACTCCCTACGCCTTTTCAGTTCGGCAAAGATCGGCTCTAACCGACCGAGGAGGTTGATGAGAAGGTTGATGAGGAGCATGAGGAGGAGACCTGGTGGGAAAAGGAGGAATCTAGGATTGTGTTGATTTTCCCGGTGCACTCTTCCCAGGCTGATTCTCTATCAGCTCCATTAGACTTTTCTAGGGCTTCCTTTGTATTCCCATCTCGTTAAGATCTTCCTCGGAGTGTATAGTTTGATTGAAAATCCCAAAATCGTCCGAGGAGTCCGATAGTTCTACAACTTCCTCTGGACTTTCTTCTTCTTCTTCCTCTTTTTATTCTTCTTTCTTTTTCTTCTTCTTCTTCCTCTTTTTCTTCTTCTTCCTCTTCCCCGAAGGCAAGTTGGGATGAAGAGGCTCCTGTTGAGATAGCGGCAACAAAAAGGGGCTTAGTGCGGGAGGTGTCCTTAGGAAGTGGAACACCTCCTGGAACGATGAACCCTTGGTAGGCAATGCTAATATGGTGAAACCGAAGATCGCGGGCTTTGATCACGCACTTCGGTGCTTGGAAAGCAAACGAGACGGGGGTGTAGCCGAGGATCAAATGGGCTGCCCAGAGTTGGCCGTCGCCTTCGTTCACGTATATCTCGGCTTTCAATACCCTATCCAAACTTGCTTTGTTGACTAAACTAAGTTTGGGCTTGGTAGAACGTATATTTGCAAAATCATTGAATTGAAATGAAGCATCATTAGGGATAAGAATACTGAGACTCAAAACAAAAAAAAAAAAAAAAAAAAACAAAAAAGAAGGGGAAAATATGTATGTATAAACCGAACGTTATGAATCCATGTCCGCATTCCCACCTGGTTCTCCTTCCTCCATGGGGCATGGTAGACCATCATGCCATTCCCTTAAAAGATAAGGAAATCCTCCTTTAAATTCTTGTTTAAAATGGGAAGGCACTGAATTAGCCTCACTGCGGGATACCTCGACTTGAGATAATATATCCGCCCCTTCAAATGGTGGAGGTTGTACACCTAATTCACGTCATGATGGGTTAGGTTTAGGTCCATTCTCTCATTCAAGACTTCTATACTTTCCAAGACCCTAAACATGTTTGGGGCACACTAAGTTGGGAATAACCTAAAGAACCTAAGGTAGTTTCTAGTAATAGTACCCATGGGGATGATCATCTCGCCTTCTATGAAGGCAATCATAGAAATAACCACTTCCCCTGTTCTTCTAGCACCAGCCCATTCCCCCTGGGCTGCGTGCCTCATACCCACTATTGAGGGGATCCTATACTTAGCGCGGAAACTTCTCATACCTTCCTCGAACTCAACCGGACATCGAAACTTACCCTCTTTCCCCATTTTCTTAAAGGGTTTCATTGAGAAATTAACGAGTTTAAGATGAAAGCTGAAAAGGTTTTAAGAAGACTTACAGGTTTGAAAGAAGGTCCTCGAAAAAAATTTTAATATTTGTAGATGCCCAAGAAAATGACGAAAAAGGAGAAAGACGGGTTCAATGTATAAGCTCTAGAATTGTGTGATCGCTGAAGGTAAGAAAGAGAATTGATTTGAAAATTCATTTATAGTCGTGCAAAGGTTATGAGGGAGAAAGTTCCCGCTTGCAAAACGAGACAGACCCTCCATCGTTCGATTTACATCTTACCGTTAAACGTGAGGGACAAGGGCGTCGCCAAAATTTAATGTTGCCGCGCTCGGGACGTTAAAGCGTCGGGAGAATGCCCAAAACATAAAAGGGTATGGGCTTGTGACATCAAAATCAACATTTTCTCCCAAGGAGTCGAAAAGCAAGATTTTGAGGGGCTATTGTGGGGGCCAGTTAATCAATAATTATTAAAACCGTGTTAACTAGGCTCGTGGCCCATCCAAGGATGTTAAACTATCCAAGGAGGCCCACATAATGTTATAAGGGGAACCAAATGAAAAGATGAGTAGATATCACATGAGATGGGTCCAATATTCATCCAAGGACAAAATCCTTCTCGACAATATGTGTCCGAGGATGACTTGAACGCCATATTGTCACAAACACACTTCGAAACTACATTACCACTAAAGGTGAGACATAGAGCCAAGGGTAAGAAAGAAAAGATAAACAAATATTTTTAACAACTGCTGCCTCCACATTAATTGTCTCTCAACCAATTCTCTGGCCGCATTAATGTGGAGGTGATGCTTGAACAGTGATGAAGCAAGCCTTACAACTGTTGGTTGAAGGTTCCAGGAGGTGTTGGATGGGACAAGAAAGGATCTCCCGAATCCAACCTACATGTGTGTGGTGAAGATGACACCAAGAGGGCAGTATATAACATGGAAAATGCATTAAGAGAATAGATCGAAACTTCTAAACAATTGATGCTTAGAAGAAAATCTTATGAAATAAAGAACTTAGCTTGTTTCAAGAATAAATTGGTCGTAATATCTGTATTAATCCATCTAGAAACGTTAAGTTTAATCATTTTTCTTCTGAAGTTAATCTAGTTATTTTATATCCACGCTCTACAAATTTATTGTTTGAGCCTTTAGCGTTCAAACCCAATACGAGTTTGGGATCGACACAAATTGAGTCCTTACAATAATAAATGATTCTCTTAATAATAATAAAAATTTGTTAAAAAGTAAGTGGATTTATCATTTTTTATGATACAAAATAATTATCTTAAAATTTAAAATCTAATAATTTTGGTAAAATGAATCTTTATAAAATAAAATTTTATTAACACTTATGTTTTAAATGATTGGTTATAACACTAAAAATTATTTCACAACTTTTTTGTCATAATTATTTAGTGACATAATGTGGGTGGTTGCCTACCATTTATACATAAACCTACAATTTTTTATTTACCACTCACACACTTTCACATTACAATTATGAGAAAAATGTTGTAAAATAATTTGTAGTTCTATATATTTTTTTCTTTTAAATTTTTGTAATTTAATTTAAAATTTTATCTTTAAAATTTTATTGCTTTAGTGCATGTCTTCCACATTATTTTTTTACTTGAATGCATGTCTTCCACATATCTCTTTTTTTTTTTTCTTTTTTCTCATCCATTCATTCACTTGTTCATTATCTTCATATTTTTCCTTTTATTTCACTTTCCTCCACACACATCCACACGGGTCTCTTTCTCTCGCTCTCTCTATGCCCCAAAATGAAGAGCGACATTGTTGTACCTGTAGACACCCAATTTTACAACTTGCATTTAACCAACCGGTAGATCTTTAGATTTGTGATACAAAACAAATCTTGATGTTCTAACGATCATAATGGTATGTCATGGGTTTTGATCAGAACACCTAATCAAAAGTTATCATACAAACAATTTTCAATGATCATGGCTCACTTATACGATGGGCCTGATCACATCCTATTCTAAACACTTAATTTTGATTGGTTCTCACAAGAATTAAATTAAAACTAATCAAGTGTAATTTTTGATTGGATTTCATTTTTTTTCATTTTTTTTAAAGAAATAATAAAATAATGTTTTTCTTTATGGCATCTTATCTGCTCTTAAAAAAAAAAAAAAAAAAAATTGGAGATATGATCCATGAAAAATTCAAAAAAACAGAAAAATGCTCAAAGAAACGTCATTATCTTCAGCAGTAACTTGAATCGCATTTTTGGCCAGAAAAACGTTGAAATTTGGATTTCTCTATTTCTATAAAAGTTGTAGATAATTAAATTTCTTTTCAAAAAACATCAATCCCGAATCAATTGGAATTTTGAGCAGCAAGTTATGGCCAAAATACTAAACAGGTGCAGAAGATAACACAAATTCAGCATTATCTTCAATTTTCTCTCAAAATTTCAAATGGGTTCAACATCAAATCTGTTCAAGCCTATCTAATAGACTTATCCTTTCCCTTTGCTTTAGAAGAAAATTTTTTTGAAAATAAATTGGATAAAGAAACAGATACATCCTGTGAAAAAATTCAAAAATGCTTAAAATATGTTACTATTTTCAGCAGCAATTTGAAACACATTTTTGGCATGGATAACGTTGAAATTTGGCTTTCTCTATTTCTGAAAAAGTTGTAGATAATTGAATTCCCTTTCAAAAACACTAATCTTGAATCAATTGGAATTTTGAGCGGAAAATTAGAGCCAAAATATGAAGCAAGTGCAACATCATTTCAAAATTTGAATGGGGATCAACACCAAATCCGTTCCAGCTCATTGAAACAGGTTATCCCCTCCCTTAGCTTAAGAAGAAAGCTAATAAGTTAGCTTTAAAGCTAAGCCATCCCTTCCCCTATAAATAGAGAAGACCTCTTCCATTTTCTGGATCCCAAATTCCCTCTAGAGAGCGCTAGTGAGAAAGCAAAAAAAAAGTGTTGAGCAACCATTGTTCTTACTTTGGTTGTAGTTTAGTACTTTCTTGCTTTCTGCCTAGCCCTTTAAGTGATCACTTCCCCCTTTTAATTTATGCTGGTAAGTAGTTAATTGTGTTTTTTTAATTCTTTATACATGCTAGAATAAATGCTTACAAATCATTATTCACTTCTTTTATGTTATGCTTGGATGAACATGCCTAACATGCTTAGATGAACATTTCTAGGTGATACACAATTTTCTCTTGAATGCTTAGATGAACACTTCTAGGCTAATACACAATTTTCTTTTGAATGCTTAGATGAGCACTTCTAGGCTAAAACACAACTTTTTCTTTAATACTTAGATGAACATGTCTAGGTAGTTGTTTTACTTTTTTAAATGCTTGAACAAACACGTCAAAGTATTTTGATTTTGTCTAGATAAACATGTCTAGGGTTTTTCCTTTACTTCTCTTCATAATTGCTTGGATGATCAAATATGCTTAAAGGTTTTATTTTTATTTGTTTCTCTTTGCAATTAAGTTGATGACAAATAACATGACAATTTTGTTTTTCCTTCACATGCTTAGATGAACATGTCTAGGCTAGGAATTCTTTATTTATATTGATCTCTTGGATGAACATGCCATTACCTTAATTTTTTTTTTACATTAAAATTGTTATCTAACAAGTTTTTTTTTTTTTTTTTTTTTTTTTTTTTTTTGTTTCTCTTTATGTCAAATTCCCCTAACACATATTTATTTACAATTCCTGCAAATCACATGTTTATATGACATATTTTTTGTATTTGTTTGACGTGACATGACATTGGCCACCTTAACCTAGGAGACCGGTTTTACCAAGCGAGATGGGTCTTAATCCCTTCCCATCTCGTAAATTAGCCTCCAAACCAAGATCAAAGGTTCAAGACAATGCTCTTGTATATATAATTTTACTTTTTTTTTAGAATGTAACTAGGAAATAAAGCAATGTAATTTACTTTTCTTATATTGTATCTAGGACAAAAAGCATTGTAAATTTTTGTTACAAAATTTGATGTAAATTGTCATTTACATTAATATAACAAAAGTATTTTTTATTGAAGGTTTTCTTATTTTTCTTTTTAAATTAAATAAGTGCAACTCCATGTAAAACCCTCGATCTAGGGGAGTACATTTTACAACACCAAGCCACCAAAACATAAGCTCCACCATGCCATAGTTACAGACCTTAGTTTTCACTGTCACACATAACCCCACCATGACATCCTCAACTAAACCCACAAATCAAGCCTCAGCCTTTACAACTCCAATCTGACCTTCCATCTTCAATGATGTCCTTCACTACGCCGCCACTTCCAATTCCCCAACTCCGCTAGTGAGTCTCTTTTCTAACTATATTTTTTGTTAGAGATTTGGGTAAAATTGGGATTAAAAAAGGCTAAGGACATTAGCTATAAGATTGAGAATAACATTATATTCATTGAATAATTATAAAATTTGGAATACAAATTTGTGAAGTAATACGCAACTTTTCCTTATTTGTGGTTTGTCAAAACTTACCTTGGCTGTGGACAAAGGACATTAGCTATTGAACACAAGGTTACTGCCAATGTGAGAAATTGGGATTGTCTTTATAATTATTTCAAGTAGTAACGGAGAGAGAGAATAGAGAGAAACTCAAAAGTTGGAGAAGATATAAAGATTGAGGAAGCATATTAGAAAGAGGAAAATAACAAATGAAAAAAAGGGAGGTATTTAAGTCTAACTCCAATGACTCGTCTGTGTTTATTGTACTAACACATATGGAATGTTTTTTATTTAAATTTTTTGTTAGGAGGAGAACCATATCAATCGTGTATACATTAATACATGTATGGTATTGTAACTGTAATATTGGTAGACAACTAATTGACCACTTACCATTTTTATTTCACCATTCAATTGATTTACACATTGTCTTTTTGATTTCTTTTAGTATCCATAAAATTGTCTATTCAAATCTCTCTTCTATATTTTTCTATAATATATATATGTCAACTAATAGTAATAGGTCATAATGAGGGAATTTAAAAAGTATAAGTGATTTAATTTATAGTATTAGTTAACCGGCCCATGATTCTCAACAAAAAAAAAAGTTAGCCGGCCCATGATTTGTCTATTCAAATCTCTCTTCTATATTTTGCCATAAATACATATGTCCACTAATAGTTATTATTTAATTATGATATTAGAATTTCTCACTTTCATATAAATTAGTATGTAATCTCGTGCATATGTATGGATACATTTAAAAACAATCACAATTATATATATATATATATATATATATATATATATATATATATATATATATATATATATATATATATATATATTAGAATCTAATTAGATCTAGACTATTCTATTTTTGCATTCAATAATTTATTTGCCACAAAAATTAAAAAATTAGATAGAATGCATACGCAAAATTGAACTTCAATTCAAATTCAATTTAAAATCTAATTGAATTTAGACTTTTTAATTTTTGCACCTAATAATTTACTTAACATACAAATTTAAAAATTAGATGAGATATGTGGCGCAAAATTAGATTTCAATTTAGAATTTAATTGGATTTTCTCCTAACTTTGGCTATCAATATATATATATATATATATATGACATATAAACTTGAATTGTTTTTAGTTATACAAAAAAAAAACTCATAAATATAAAATCATTCAAAAATTATATTTTTTAAGGTTTACTTATATTGAAAAGACACATGGTACAAAATTAAATTCTAATTAAAATCCAATTTTTATATTGAATTAACTCACTTGGTACAAAAATTTAAAAATTTAGATTAGATGGGACACATAGCGTAAAATTAGGCTCTAATTTAATTCCAATTTGAAATCTTTTTTTTTTTTTTTAAAGAGTTTTAACTTATGGCGTCTGCTCCTGATGATAGCTCTTTATTATCAGACCAAGACCAAATTTTTTTTAAACAGGAATTGAACTCTAGCATACAACCATCAAAGACTTTACCAATTGAATTAACTGGAACCCACATTCCAATTTGAAATATAATTGGATTTTCTCTCAACTTTACCTATTATTATATATATATAGATAACGTGCATTATAGTATGAGTGTTTTTTCCTCCTTTTCAATTATTCATTAAGTCTTTACAATTATTATGCTTTTTATAAATAACATGTTATGTGGCATAATTGGCTCACGTGTATCACTTAAACAAATTGAAATGGGAAGTTTAGAATGTTTTGGGATGTTTAAAATATATATTATACAACATCAAATTATCAAGAGTAAAAAACTAAATGTCAAATAATACAAATTATTTAGTCTTAAGTCTTAACATTAATAACACTTCACACAATAGTAATTAATAAAATAATATTTTACTAATTGCTTTTATAAAGCCAAGTGATATAAATTAATGAAAATTATATAGTGATTTTTAAAAAAATCTTAATAAAAGGGATTAGATTGGTTAATTTATTAAAAGTTTCAAATTTGAGTTTTTATTTTTTTATAAATAAATGAAGAGATGTTAACAAGCACGGTGCAGTGCTTGTAAAAATTTCTCTTTTTGAGTCTTACTTAAAAAAAGAAAAGAAAAAAAATTTGTCAAAAACATTGCTAAAAAAATTATCAAAAATTGTCCAAAAATCTGAAAAGCTGTCAAAAACTCCCAATGTTGGAAATTTGGGATTAGGTTGGTCAATCACGAAGCTTCTAGCAAGTTGCACTCCCACCTACTACCCACGTGCATTGACTCCGAATGTCACTCTTAAAAGCCTTTTATCATTTTCAAGAATCAAGAGTCATCTCCACTCCCACCTACTACCTACTATTACGTATTTTATCTCTTACCTCTTTGGAACTTGAGATTGGATTTTTTTTTTTTTTTTTTTTAACAAATCATTTGATGCACACACATTTTCTCTCTCTTGTATATTGACATTTTTTTTTTTTTTGGGATAGATGCGGCCTCGCCAGAACTATCAACTGAGCTAGTTTTTGTCCTACTTGTGAAAGTTCAAATTGCACTTATTAATAAATAATTTAAAAAAAAAAAAAAAAAGAATGCACCGTTTGATTGGAGGAGTAAAAAAGTAGAAAGATAAAAAATAGAGATAAAATAGAAAAGTGAGAAGATAAAAAAATTTTAATTTTTTATTGTGGTGTTTGGTTTTGGATAAAAAATAGAAGAATAAAAATATAGTTTGTATAAATATATTTTTATGTCTCTGCTAGATTAAAAAAAATAACAAATTATAAAATAAAATAATTAAAAAAAAGAATGAATTAACCAAAAAAAACAAAACATATGAAAAAAAAAAAAACCAATGAAGGAAATTAAATATTAAAAAAAATGTAGCAATTGAACAGAAAATGACAAAACAAAACAAAGAAGAAACCAAGCAAAACCCAATTAACATTGAGCAACAAAGACTGACTACACATAGGTGCTTTAGTCCATAACATGGCAAACAGTCTAGTCATGTCGAGTTTAGGTCGAGTTAATCAAGTTGCGGTCTAAACGGGTTGGGTTAAAATACGAGCCATTTTAAACGGGTTGAAAACATGTTGAGTCAATCGGATTGCGAGTCGGACAGGTTCAGGCCAACTTGTATTTTCACATGAAAAAAAAAAATAAAACTTAAAAAAATGTCAAATTTTTAGAATGAATGAATCAAATCAATCAAAGAAACGAATTGTACATAATACCCTTTTTTTCCGCTAAGTGGGCAACTACTATTATTAGACTATTTGTGTTATTAGTATACATGTAAAAGGAAAAAAACAAAAAACCAAAAAACAATAAAACTTTCCATATCTTTCCAATTCTGATAATTTTGTGCATAACTAAAATTCTTTACACTCATAATAACAAAATCTTCCATGTTAATAACTCACAGGCATAATGCTTATAATTATAAATTTACAACTTGGGAGAGAGATAAATTTTAAGGAGCAAAAAAGTATATATTAAGTTTACACACTTTTAATTCAAAGTTCACTAATAATATGGACTTTTGGACTTTTTCTTTTACTTTAGTTTTGTATTGTGCTAGTTAGACTTAGTGTTAGTAACTTAGTCTTAGTATTTAACTTAGTGTAAACATGTAATTGTAAATGATTTTTCCTTTTGTATTTTTTTCCTCTACTACTTAGCATTTAACTTAGTGTTAGATGGTTAATAGTGTAGACGTGTAGTTGTAAATGCTTTTGCCTTTTGTAATTTTTTTCCTCTACTATTTGGTATTTAACTTTGTGTTAGACGTTTAATAGTGTAGATGTATAGTTGGAGATGCTTTTGCCTTTGTACTTTGCCTCTACGAGTTCACACCCCCTGCAAGATCACGTTTTTCATCAGCCACTGCTACTCTTTTTGCCAATCCTGAATCTAAAGTACGGTAACATGGAAGTAACATAAGCAGATTCAAAAAGAGAAGTGGAAGAAGCAGAAGTCCAATCCTTAATATATATTGCCGAAACTGGGCAAGCGAAGTTAGTTAGCTTTCTTTGAATTCTTTAATGTCCTCGGGGCAAAGCCAAGCACAAATCGAAGAAGGAGAATTGGAATTTGAACCATAGTCCTTAGGCCTCAAAAGAGTATCCGTCTTTAATGAAAGTACAGGCAGAATGGAGTCGGTTTTCAAGGGGTGAAGGGAAGAGAGGGGCCTTTCTTACCTAAGGATCATTTCCCTTTCGACGTGGGTATGAGCTTCTCTTCTAGGAGCCCGCCTCCAACATCGCTTATTCTCGCCTTGCCTCTATCTCTATCTAAGTGAATTTCTTCTTCATTCGATTCATAAGACCTCCTATTTGAAATGGCAAAAGAAGAAGGAGAACTCCCAACTCTGGAGCTAATTGAATGATTCTTGTTCTTTGCTAAGCTAATCGTTCTGTCCTACTTGACTCTATTATGATACCTAACCCTAGGGTGAGAATCGCTCGCTCTTAGACTAGCTACGGCTTGACGTTGACTCTTTCCAGGTATGATATTAAAGTAGGGGGCATGGTCACTACCACCAGTGGTTGCTAAGGCCTTGTTTGGTTTAAAAAAATGGTCACTCATCACTCAGTTTTCATCACCCATCACTCATCACTCAATTTTCATCACTCATCACTCATCACTTAAAACACCCCACCCCGTTTGACACCATCACTCACTTGTCATCACTCAATATTTTTCAACTATTTGTAGGCCCCATACATGTACCTTGTGCAGCTTTTACTCTCTTTTTTTTCCCCCTTCAACCCCCAATACCCAAACTCACCGAACCAGTGAAAAAAAAAAAAAAAAAAAAAAAAAAAAGAAGAAGAAGAAACCCAAAAACCCGAAAAAAAAAAAAAAAAAAAGAAGAAGAATGAACGCAGGAGAAGAAAGGAATAAAAAAAAAGAGTCAAAGGTCAAAAGTTGCGGCTGTGGGTCCCTCCATGTATGTTTAATTACAAAAATGTCATTGAGTTATGAGTTATGGAAAGGTGAAAACAACTAAAATGTGTTTTCAATTTCCATAACTCATAACTCAAAAATCGAAGAATTGAGTGATGAAAACTGAATCACGGATCATGAGTCATGGAGTCCAAACAAGTACTCTTCCATGGGCCCCCGCTGATTTTGGATCATGAGTTATGAAAACAGGACGATATCACTCAAAACTCTCCTAATCCAAACATCACCTAAATGTTTTAATAGTGTTTGTGCAGTATTTTATGCATTTATGATTATACACCTAGCACCTTGGTATGTAGACTAAATATTTTTAGAAAAAAAAAAAATTTTAGATGGGCCAATGGGTTGGTCAGGTTGCCCCACAAGAAACCGGTGGGACCGAGGTTGGCCCATTTTTAAATAAGAAAAAATGGGCGAGTTCGAGTCGAGTTAGCAACTTTTGGCCCTTTTTCCATGTCTGTCCATTTTTGTTCTCTCTAGTTTTTCCCCAATTTGAGAGAGAAAATTTTGGTGGGCCCGAGGAGAAGCAGTCATCAAGCTCACTTAGTTTTTTTTCCTCCCCTCCCTTCAACCAAACACTCACAAAAAATGTTTTCTCTCCCATTTTCTCTCTCTCTATTTTTTTTTTTTGATATTAACAGTCCGTTCTGAAAATTATTATTAAGAAATAGAACAATCCACTAAAACAAAAGCGTCTACATGGATAGAAAAACATTCCATCCAAACTAATAAAGAAAAAGAAAGCCTAGCTCTTTGGGCTAAAGCATAATGCAATCTAAACTATTATTTTTGCCTAATAATTTGTGAGAAAAAGAAAAACTCTAAAATGAGTTTACATGAAATAAAGTGTCCCTAACTAAATGACCATAAGATGAGGAAAACAACTTGCCCTTTTGAAGAGCTTTGATACAAGTCTCCAAGTCTATTTTTTTTTTCCATCCTCCCAAAATCCACCCAACCAAACATATCTTAATACTAGGAAATATATATAAAAAAATTATCACAAATATAGTTATTTCTTTCTCATAAAAAATATTTTACCAATATAAATATTTTACCTCAAAACAAACAAAGCATTAGTGACTTAGTTTATCATTAGAGCATTGTAAAACAAAATTCCTTCAAAATAAGCATACTCAAATACTCTATCTCTCTCAAATAACAATATTTTAGATGGATGATTACACCGCACAATATTGTGAGTGTCTATTATATGTTCAAAATGCTAAAAAATAGGCATGATTTAGATTAAGCCTTCATGATAATGTTAGTGTGAAAAGAGCAATACCACACCACTACACACCCTTGGTGTAATGGTCACTCCACAAGTATAAGTACCACTATATTAGGATTTGAGAATCTCCGATAAATCACCTTCAATTTAGTTTCTATAGCGGCATAATAAAAGCCAATTAATTGCTCACCACAATCTTCATAACAAAAAAAGCCAACTCAAGTAATTTTTTTTTATAGACCTAATTAGTATAAGTTTTTGTAGAGTGGAAGGCAAGAACTAGGATTTTTTTTTTTTTTTTTTTTTTTTGAGAAAAAGCAAGAAACAAGATTTAAGTCTTCAAAAGGGAACTTCATGCACATATATACTTAGATTATACTAAATTATGATTTCCATCTATATAAAAAAAAAATAAAAAACAACAACAACTACTACTACTATAATAAAAGCCAATTAATTGCTCACCACAATCTTCATAACAAAGAAAGCCAACTCAAGTAATTTTTTTTTTTTTTTTTTTATAGACTTGATTAGTATAAGTTTTTGTAGAGTGGAATGTAAGAACTGGGATTTTTTTTTTTTTTTTTTTTTTTTGAGAAAAAGCAAGAAACGGGATTTAAGTCTTCAAAAGAGAATTTCATACACATATACTTTTAGATTATACTAAATTATGATTTCTATCTATATAAAAATAAATAAAAAAATCAACTACTACTACTACTATAAGGTTGTTACCCCATCGACACCACGAGATCTACAACATCAATCAAAAAACAATCCAATGAAAAGTAAAAAGGTTGCTAATCTAAGAATACATTGTTGTCATTCAGCACAAAAATTTTTAAAAAAAAAAAAAAAAAGAATACATTGTTGTCCATTAGAAATTGAAAGTTACTTAAACAACTATCATCAAGAGCAGAGAAATATTGTTGATGAATGATGTCATAAAACTAAAAAAATTGGACAATCCATAAATAGAGATCTACAATTGCTGTCCATAAATCCAAGCACCCATGGCCCACCAAGACCCTCCAAATAGGAATGGCAATTTTTCCTAGCCCCGCTTAACCCGCCCTTCCCCGCTTTGTCCCGTGCAAGTTTTCCCCATCCCACAAAGGTGATGGAGTGAGGATGGGGCAAGATTTTAGCCAAAGTTTAAAACGTTAAAAAAAAAGGGTTATAATTATAAATTTTTCATATCCTAAAACCCTACTATTTAAACAAACATATTAATATTAGTTTATTTTATTTTACCCAATGTAGTTTTGTGTTTTTATTTTGTCATGTATTACTATGAGTTTTTTTTTTTTTTTTTTTTTTGATTGTCTTGTTAAACATTTGGATATATTATTCATTTTTTTCTAAAAATTAATTTGATTTGATGGGATAAATTTAGTTGTAATTTCAAGTATATTTTTATTAATGAAATAAGTTTCATTAAAAAATTTGTACTAGTTGTAGGATAAATTAACAAAAAATAAATTTTTTTTTGAATTCTCCACTCCCACCTACTATTATGGGCTCAGCGGGACCTTATCCAAGGGGTAGGGATGGGGCAAGATTTTTTTTTCCATCATGCAGAGTGGGACAAGGATGGGGAAAGACAAAATCTTGTATATTGGGTAGGGCGAAGACCCCATCCTTTAGACTTGCCCCACCCCATTGCCATCCCTACCTCCAAAAACCCAACAACCCATCCACAACAAATAACCCAAACACCACCTTGAAGAAAAACCATATGTTCCTTTTTGTACCAAACATATAAAAAAGTAACATATATACAAAAAAATACTATGAAATGTCGCATATCTCCATAAAGGAAATCATAATAGAGAAAGTCATCAATTATAGATCTACATTATAGGTAGATAAAAAACAAAGATTCCATAGTATAAGTTAACAACACTACATAGGATAGGAGATGCATATTCGGTAACAATACTATAATAGACTAAACCCAATGGGTTGATCATTAATAAAAAAAAAAAACCCAATGGGCTCCTCATTTAACAATTTTAGGGCCTCTCGTTAGAGATAAAAAAAAATAGGGATCTTTGTCTTTGAAAATATTTGTCGATTATATCTAGTAATTAATTATTAAAATAAAATATAGTTTTGAACCAAAGGGAGACAGAACCAATAAAATAATCCTCTAATTTATTTAACAATTTGATAAATAAAAATATACAATATTATGGACAGACAAATGTCATCTCCATAGAAGTAATTAACAGCTTGGGAGATAAAAAAAATGTTCAAAACATCTTAGACCTTTGCAACATGAGGTGAAGGGTGTTTGACAAAGCAAAACACATAAGTCCAAAACCAGATTGTCTGGACTGAAATAAATCGAATGGACTAAAATGAATCAAAATAGATAGAAGTGGACCGGTGATTACATTAATATTATATTCCTAAAAGTCTAGGGGAACCCTCTTTTAATGTACATTTTGTCATAAATAATACAGAAGTCAAGTAGTGATTGAATTAATTTTCATTCAGTACCAGTGAGTAAGTAATGGAATTCAATCTTGACAAATGTATAAGGTATATCAAAATTTGCGGTAAAATAGACTCATTCTTATATTCCTGCTCAAATTTGAAAGTGCACTAACATCCCCAGAAAAATTACATCACTTTCCATCATATGTGGGGCAAAAATTATATAGACCAAAGAAATTAAAGTGTTTTTAGTATTTTTTTTTTGAGAAACAAAGAAATTAAAGTCAAACACATATTATTGACTGATTTTCAAGGATTTGGTTATTTTCAACTACTCGCTGTATTTACAATTTGATAATCTCTCTCTCTTCTCATCTCTCTCTTCATTGAGATGCTTTTCTCGTGGACAGCTGTATCTTGGCTAGATTTTAGAACTATCAATCGAACTAGTTTTCGTACATTTTTTTCGAAAAGTTCTATTGATCTGAAAGCAACTTGGACATATTTTTTACACCAAGTGAAAGTAGGTAAATTGAACAGAAGTTTCGAGCAGACCAAGAAGCAGACTTCACTGTCAAAACAGATGACAAATGCACCAATGCCCTACACTCCCTTTCCAACAAAAGGTCTTCAAAGAATCAACATAATTACCTCTAGATATCATGTACACAAGTAATGCTAGAGGTTTTTTCACAACTTATTTTGCAAGTTGCTGAGGTGAGTATTACAAAATCATTTTTACATGGCTCACCACTGACTGACATCATGTTTATTGTGCACCAATCACAACATACCACCTCAGTAGTTTTCAAAAATTTTGGGTCACTAAGCATATTAATTAAGAAATTCAAAACATGATAGCCACAATAACCATAACTTTCAATACAACATAAAAATTTGATGGTACATTGGGACTGCATAACATAGATTCTTCAATTATACTCCTGTTTAGTTGTATGGTTACACTGATGCTCTGGCAAATGTATACATCTGAAGCTAAACTAATTACACAAGTTGTAAGGCCTCTTCCCGTTTGATGTCGAACACTTTGATAAGGGCATCCTCAACAACCTAGTTAAAATCCAAAAGGACATTATTATATCACTTCTATAGCCAATATCATTAAAAATTCAGCATGGCATATAATGGCTGGGAGTTACCTAGCTTGCGACAAAGGATTGCCATGGTAAAAAAAA
Organism: Quercus dentata; assembly: GCA_028216015.1. NCBI lineage: Eukaryota > Viridiplantae > Streptophyta > Magnoliopsida > Fagales > Fagaceae > Quercus > Quercus dentata. Next base: position 46,648,711 of record CP116454.1, on the reverse strand, counting down.
AAAAAAAAAAATTCTTCTACTGTAATAAAATTACCTTATCTGGAGTAGAGGCACCAGATGTTACACCAATTGTTATGGGACCCTCTGGTAGAAAGTTTTCTTTCTCAACCAACTCCCCATGCTATTGCAAAGTCACATTGAAACAATTCAAAGACAAGTATTTAGAGAAAAGGAGGGGGAGAGAGAAAGAAAATGGGAAAAGATTTGAAATTTAATATCAATTGAAACATTGGAACTCTATGCATTCATACTCACATTCAGCTTATATGCAATTTTGTTGCCAGGACCTATTCTCTTCTCACTGTCAATCCAGTATGAGGGGATTCCACGTTCTTCTGCAATCTCTTGTAGGTGCGAGGTGTTGCTTGAGTTCCACCCACCAATCACCAACATTAGATCTAACTTTTCCTCTACCAGCTTGTACATTGCATCTTGGCGCTCCTGACAATGAAACAAATTACTAAATTAGTTGAAGTCCACCTGAAAAACCAGAAAGCCTGGACATAAACATATTGGGTGGCAGCTGTCTCAAGGCAGATTAGCTTTTGGCTAAAATGCAAGTTGGTTACGCTACACAAGGGAATATGAGTGGGTAGATGAAGGGCTGCTAATGGGTGTTAGGAGAACATCTTCTCTCTTCCTTGATTGTATTTTAGTACAGCCAACAAGGAGGATAAGGTGAAGATGGTGATCATATGAAGAAAGATTACATATTCTTAAAATTGTTGAACACAACATTTTAATATAATTTTAATGGAAAAGCAATACCATGCACCAAGAAAGGAGAAAATTACTTGAGTAGCATCACAAATGGTATTGAAGCTTAAGAAGTGCTCATTAACATTTTCCACTCCATACTTGCGCATCATTGTCCTTTCTACTAATTTACCTGTCAAATGATTGTTTTCCTCTTTTTGGGTAAGTGAAAACTATATAAAAATATCACAAGTAACAACTTCTTGTAAAAATAGAAACTGAAGTAGTTTAAGTGCATAACTAACCAATCTCTTCTGTTTCTCCCTTGAGCATTGTTGTCTGATTTGCAATGCCAAGCTTTACCAGGTCACTATCTGGATCAAACTCCTTTGAAACTGCATATTTAAATTTCTGCAGGCAAGCCAGTGATTATCACTAAAACCTTGCATTATACCAAAAGTAGTTGACATTAAAGCTCAAATCAGAAACAAAAATCTTTACCTTTAGAAATTCCTCTTTGGTTGAGCTAGATCCATTAAGTTCACCCCCAAGAATGTAGTCACACACATACATTGCCTGCATTCATTAAAAAGTTCATAGTAAAAGCATATTTCTTGAACAAAAATGTATGTACAGTTCTACACCAAAAACAATGAAATATAATAAAACAGAGTAAAATTATTATCTGCATCTTGGACATACTTCTGTCATATTCTTGACAATAATATACTTCCCAGCAAAAGATGCAGTTGCTACTGTTTCCTCATGAGCATATTTACCATGAATGATTGAGGTGTAATCTCCTTTCTTGTGCTTCTCAACAGTATTCCAGACCTACACACAAATTTATTAAGTATCATCTGAATATAAAAAGGAATACTATTTTTTTTTTTTAAATGCATGACAAAACAGAATATCTGCAAAAGGTACCTTAGACACCCATGGGCAGGTTGTATCAACAATTTGTACATTTTTGTCACTCAAAGTCAACATCTCATCCACTGCAGCTCCAAAAGCAGGCAAAATAACAACATCACCCTTATCAACAACTTCAAATTGCTTCTTCCCTTCCTCAAGGGGAATATTCTGCACTTCCATCTCCTCCAAACGCTGTGATAAAGATTTAAAACTTCATTAGCAAAATTAGTTAAAACCAAATATAGAAAAAATACCATATAAACTGATGACAAACTTCTCACAACATATTACACAATATCCAAACTTAAGGAAATTCCCTGAAGTACCTAGAGAAAGGACTATTTTCTTAAAAAATCTCTTATTATGCAGTCAGTAAAGTAGTAAACTCATGACTAACATAATTATCAGCTATATATAAAACACCGGTAGTTTCAAAAGGCATATAACCACAGTTGACTACTTCCATTTTTCTCAAAATTCAGCACCAGAAAACAGCAAAAAGAAACTAAAACTTGGCAAGTTCCTTTCAAATTCAGGCGTATGAAGGCCAAGTATAAGATTGAAAGACCTTATTAACAGTTGGGTTGTGAATAATCTCATTGGTGATCCAAATCCTCTCATCCGGAAACTGTTTCCTCGCCTCATAAGCAATCTGAACAGCCCGCTCAACACCCCAGCAAAAGCCATAAGCTTCCGCCAATTTCACAGTAACATTTCCCCATTTATACTCAAATCCATTCTCCTTCAAAGTCTTTATGATGTCACCTGAAATTTCCCCACACAAAAATATTAGCACACAAACCAAAACTCCCCAATCAAAGCACCAAAAAAGTAACATAAGGAAAATGCTAAAGTCACTACTATCATCAGTGCCACATCACAGCACAATAAATATTACTTTTTGTGTGTTTAAAAGTTAGGAAATCATAATTCACAGCAACATTTCTCAATGAATGAAATCATAAATTCCCTCCTTAAAGCTCATGATTATATAAAGTTTAAGCACAAAGTGATAGCCATTAAAAATTTAAACTTTAATTCAACCCCATGTAGATTTTATAGCTATCAATGAAATTCGCGCTTAATATAACTAACTTTCTTTCTGAATCATTTTCACTAATAAGAAACACAACTCAACAAAATTAAATAAAAAGTTTCCATTTTTAGAAATTTCTTGATTGTTTTCTCGGGAACCAAACGGGGGCCAAAATTAGAAATTTAGCTCAATTTGATATGAACTTTAGACTGAGAGAGAGAGAGAGTGAGACTCACTGGTGTACTCGCGGTTCATGAGCTCGAGAGTCTCTTCCTTGTGACCGAACCCTTTCCGATTATAGTTCTTGCTCCTCGTCAAGTTCTTCCTGAACACCTTCGGGTCGAAATCGGAGTCCACGGCCACCGACGCCGACGAGGACGAAGAAGAATCATCGGCGGTGCACTTAACGGAGAGCGGCTTTCTGCAGCGGAGAGCCGCGGGTCCGGCGAAACTTTCCGGCGAGAAGAGGTCTGTGCGAGTGGGAATTCGACACAGTTGCAGAGAAATCGCCATGGTAGAGTGAGAGAGAGAGAGAAAAAGGAGAGTGCGCACGATAGCAGAGTGATTGATTTTAGGTACGCATTTTCGTTTTATATTTATTCACAGCCACAACTCTCTCAAAGTGCCAATCAAACTCACTCGTGTTTCATGGCATTTTTAAAATATTTCATGGTGTTTTTTAAATGCGTTTTTGTGTGTCTCGTTTTTTTCGTGTTTTCTGTGTGTTTTGGCTTTTTGTGGAGTTTATGATTCCTAATCAATCGATCACAGCATTTGGGTATTTGGTGAAATTACGATTGAGTAGTATTAGGTTGTACAATATTTTCGCAATAAGTTATAGATAGTAAATTGTTACAAGTTCAGTACAATTGAAATTATATTTTTTTCAGGCAATCATCGTTAATAACAATATGTCATTTAAAATATTTTGTACAAATGTTATAAGATTTGTTGTGTTATGCAAATGTTATAGTTATAGCATTTCTCCTGCACTGTAGGGCATGTTTTTTTCATGATTATTTGTTTAGACTTTTTGCCAAGATTATTACAAATGTGAGGATTTTGTCTTTAGTAGGGGGACAAAAGAAGATTTTTGTGACAAAATATTGTTTATAGGTTTTTTTGTTTCTGACTTATGACTAATACTGATGTTATTTGGTGGAACTTAGGAAAGAGAAATAATTTGGTAAAACTATTGTTGGATTAAGGAGGTTTTTATTATTATTTGAACTTAAAGAAGAAAGAAAAAAGGTTTTGATGTAGACTCATCGAACTCACATCATGTGACAGTAAAAATAATTCGATTAAGGAGTGATTAAGCATAAGAAAAAATTTGACACTGTAATTCAACATTTTGAATGCAGAATTGACAATATAATTTGGTATTGAAAATGCCAAATTGCAGCAGTTGCCACATGTCTATTACCCTGCCTGAAATTAAACTTGTGAAGGAAAGATAGTTAGATAAAAAAGGAAGAAAAAAAAATCATTAAAAAAAAATATGTGAAGGAGGTCTGCATTAGTCGGTTACAAACTATAGCTAGAAGCCTAAAACTAGAAGCCTGATGGAAATAAATATGTGGTTGAGGTCTTCTGATCTAATTAAAAAAGATATGGGTATCAAATACTAAAATATTAATATAGCAACTTTGTGGAAACTAAAAGAAACTACGCATAACCTCTTTCAATTAAAGACAATGGGAAAGCAGCAAAACTTTAATCTTAAAGCTTAAACTACATAGAAGATTCCAATTTCAATTCCAATTCAACCTTATACTTAAGCTTTTGTCATTGCCTCTATCCACACAAAAAAAAAAAAAAGGCTTCTCTGTCCGTGCCCAAAAATAATCAACGGCACTAACAAATTGGCGGCAAGTAACGGGTACTTTATTTCGAGTAGGAGTTAAGATCCGTTTTGAAATTAATAAACTAAATTTTGAAAATTAATACATTTTAAATGAATGGATAAAATTTCTAGACTGTACAATGGAGTTGGTTAATAACTCTAAAATATCCTAATATAATACTAACATGATGAATATTGAATAGAAGACTTTTTTTTTTTTTTTTTTTGAGTAGAAGACATTTATATACTCATATTCTTGGGTTTTATATGGGTATAGACTATAGAGTCTATAGACCACAAAAATTTAAAAAAAAAAAAAAATGAGTTATTTTTTGACAATATAATAAAAAGAAAGGTAAGGCTTTCAGTAGCCCATCAACCGGCCCCTTCTGACTCTCAATCCTCCACCATGCACTCAACCAAGATGCTAATTCACAAAAAATTATACGAAATATTTGAAAACCCCTCTCTTGGACATTATTTAAGCAACTCGGATTTCTTTCTGTATTTGTGGTTGTGGAAGGGAAGTAAAGAATATTTGAAGGGAGTATACCGGTTTTTTGAGAACATATGCTTTTGATTATAAATATTATATTAGACGGAAAAAGTTTACTTTTTTTTTTTTTTTTTTTTTTTTTTTTTTTGTAAATGATGATACATTAAACAAAAACTAAACAGAACTACAAAAATCAGGACAAAGCCTATCGAAAAACATCCCATTGAGGTCATCCTCATACACAGCAATCATGTCCACAAGCGGATTATCAAATAAAGAGAAATCAAGAATCTAATGAAACTCATTCTAGCAAGTCTGTCAAAGATAGCGGTTAGCTTGGCGGAAGCAATGTTTAATCTGAATCTAAGGCATGTGAGAAACAAGCAGTCTCTGATCATCCAAAATAGGGGAGATAAGCTTGATCTTGAATCCGTTGTGCTTGCTCTAAAAAACCCTTCCTTTGCGAAAAAGTTTACCTCCAAATTGATTTGGAGGTAAATTCTTCCAATCCAATAAATGATGATTAATAGAACCATTCACATGTTCTTTTGGTGACATTACTTAATTAATAAAAGTTTGAAGGAAAACTTTGTTCTTCTCAAAGATGATGCACTTTAACTTTTCCACCCATTCATCTTCGATATGAAAATGTGTTAAATGCTCATTCGTTATTGATATCAATTTATGTTTTATGTATGTCTATTATTGTTAAATATATGTGATTTAAGCTTTTAGAGATTTTTGTAAGCAATTTGAGCTTTTGTGTTTACTTGTTTTGTTTTTCATACGGTGCACATAATGTATTCATACATATTTTCAAGAAAGACAAGTATTGTTGTGTTCTAACTTCTAAGTGTTATTGTTCCTTCAATCCGTGTTCATTACGTGGTTTTTTAGGATTGTTTGTTACGGATACAACATATTTTTATTTGTAATTAATGTCATAATTTAATTTGTAATTAAGTTTTGTCAAAAAAATTGCCAGATATTGTTAGGTTTATAGGTTGGCAGATTCCACTTGTAATATTAATTAAGTTTATAATTAGTTATTATAATTTCAAGATTAAGGCTGCGTTTCAACTAAAAAGATTCTACGAAAAAACAATTTACAGCATTACAAGTGTTTAGATCAACTAAAAAACCCGGTCAACTTGAAATCATTTTCCCTTTGATTGTAAAATAGAGCTGATTTGGTGTAAAATGAAATTCACTTTCATTTTCCCTAATTTTATTTTCCTCCTCACTCATTCGAACCAATGAGAGATTTGAGTTAAGTTGAACCAAACGAAAGTGACCAATCATACTAGTCTTCGCAACACACCTATAAGCCAATCAGACAATCGTGACCCAGTCAAGTGACCTACCCATGAATCGATCGGACCATCATGACTACCCAACCACTAACGCCAACCACTATGACCACCCACCCAACGAGATCTCATTACTACCTCTAGATCAAACTACCAAATTTGTCATCTTTGCCTCAAGCTTGTCTTCATCACCTCCAAATTGAACCATCAATCTACTCTCTCTCTCTCTCTCTCTCTCTCTCTCTCTCTCTCTCTCTCTCTCTCTTGTTTCTTTGGGTTTATATTGGAATTTTCTATTATAATATTTGTTTGGAAGTTGGGAGAATGTGAGAAACTAGTAGAAAATGTGTTTTTTAGAACATTTTTAAAAATACAACTAAACACTTGAAAATATTTTTCCAAAGCATTTTTTTAGAATACAACCAAACAATTAAAAATATTTTTTTTCAAAAAAATTTTCACTTTGAAAATATTTTACACTTAACCAAACATAACCTAAGTATCAAAGATGCAACTCAAAAAAAAAAAAGAAGGAAATAAAGACTTTGATTGCCATTCGATCAATTCAATCAATTGAAGCATAGTTTCTTTAGACTTTTAGTTACAACTCAATCAATCGAAACCACTAACCCTTTATTAACACATTAGGACTCTCTAAAAATATATATATATATATATATATAAATTTGTAACTCCCATAACCTTTCATTTTACTAACACATTTTAATCCAAATAAATAACATAAATTATAGGAAAATTTTGACTTTTATTTTTCAATCAATAAAATGCGCCCTCTCACACACACACACACACACACACACACACTTTTTGTTAGATAAAAAAACTAGAATTTTTTAGTATTGAATATAAAAACATGGCTCTCTTGAACTGTTCAGTGCTCAAAGTGCACTACTAGTCAGTAGTCACTCCTCATTATCGGATTGGTGTGAGTGTGGCTCCCACAAAAGAACCTCAGCCAATCAGTGAGGAACAAATTTGCCACCAAGCTGATAGTAGCTGTTAATTTAATATATTATTACCAGAAACCGGAACAAATTTGCAGTCGGCATGGCACCTTCTGTGGGACCTATCATATCCACATGGAGTGGACTGAGTGTGCCACAACTGCCCAGCTGAAAGAGCACCAGAAGATTGATTAATATAAAGTTTCTTTCTTTACAATTCTTCAAAGACATTGCCTAGCAATGGAGAGTTGCTCCCTACATTCACAAACTGTAACCACAGTTCCATCTTCCCCTTCCCTAAGTGGGTTCATTGAAAAACCTTTTGTACATGGTCAGCTCATCAAACTTCCCTATTCCAAGAGTTACCCACATGCCAGAAAGCTAAAAATTTTTAATGTCAGAGCTCAAGCCTCAGGTACGTAGTTATCTTCCCACATTTCATTCACTTGTGAATTGGGTTTGTTATTTCATGAACAAATGGGCTTCCTTGCCCTTGAATAAGTTGTCATCATCTTTTTTTGATGAATAATGTGGCAATCATCTTTACTTGTTTCACATCCTGTGTGTAGTACTTCTCAATCGACCCCTATAAAGTTGTTTCCTAGTGATCCAATGAGTTCTGCAGACAAATGTTCTAGATAACATAGATTATATTGGTGGACAGGTAATTTAATGGCAGTTGAGCATTATGTGAAGTCATAGTACAGGGAGTGCTGACCTCTATACATTCTGCTAAGATGCAGAAGAATGGTCATAGTTTTTAAATATTTTAGGGGAAGTCTCCAACTTGACTAAGTAGGGTGTTTCTATATCATGTCAATGAAGGAGGTCCGAATGCAATTTCCCTTATAAAAATAAAAAAGAAGAGAAATACACCTCATGTGGTGTAAGTAAATAAGCATATGTAATGTGCAGATACAATGATGTAGTCCATATGAAAATTGGCTCTTTGTGTGTGTGTGCAAGAAAAAATGAAAATGAATAGAAGATTTGCTTCTTTGTTACTTCTGATGATATCATTGGAAGTTTAAGCAATGGGCATCTGCAAATATGCACTGGTCAACACACAATTATGCTTTTGTGTTGCTGAACTTGATACATACTTGATATGTGTTTGTGTTGTGCATAAACACAAACTGTTAAATGAACTGACAGAGTTGTAAGTGAAGCATAAGTGATGCAGATCATGCTGCTGCAAGTTCCTGTAACAATATTACTTGCAGTTATGTGACTTATGTCTTTAACCTACATATGAAAGAGAATTATTTTGCCATTTCTTCTTTCCCCCCCCCTTTTTTATCTAGGATGTGCTGATGTGCCGAAACTAAACATTATCATTTTTATGTATCATCCATTCCTATGTGTAATTCTTGTTTTTCTACAAGGCACAACAAAGGTCCAGTCAGAGGCAGTTGGAGCAGTGTCAAAGAAAGAAGATTTGAAAGATGAAAATCTTGTATTTGTTGCTGGAGCTACTGGTAGAGTTGGTTCACGAACAGTGAGGTTACTTTCTGCTTCTAACTTCACTCTTAAGTAAAATTATTTTTCAACTTGATGCCTGGTATTTAAAACTATTAAGCTGTTGTAATCTTCTTCAGGGAGCTTTTGAAACTTGGGTTCCAAGTCAGAGCTGGCGTGAGGAGTGCTCAGAGAGCAGAAACTCTTGTGCAAGTACAAGTTTGATTGTTAATTACAATATTCTACTACCTTTTCTCTAAAATATATTGGTAATGAGAAAATAGTAACTTATTGCAGAGTGTTAAACAAATGAAGCTAAATGTTGAAAATGCAAGTGAAGGAACTCAGCGTAAGAAAATAAAGCTTTGAAAGTTTCACTTTTGTCTCTGTGTTGTTGCTATTTACTTTTCAAAACTTGGGCAGGATATGAAATTGCCATTTAATAAGATATGCTCTTATAGTAAATAACAGGTTGTTTTTGGTCTTTAGCCCAGCTGTAGAAAAGCTTGCACTTGTGGAATGTGACCTAGAGAAACGAGATCAGATTGGGCCAGCATTAGGCAATGCATCAGTAGTCATATGCTGCATTGGTGCCAGTGAGAAGGAGGTCTTTGATATCACTGGACCATATCGAATCGACTACCTGGCTGCCAAAAACCTTATTGATGCAGGTGAATGAAGATGCCGCTGATCACAGCTTTGCATGAGCTAAGTAGTTTGGGCTAACACCCACCATAGTTTTGCAAGATCAGGCTGAAATTTCACAATATATTATTCTGTAAGCCCTAAAAGAAATCTATGGAAATAGAAGAATTAAATGGCCTAGAAGTACTTGAATCACAGGATTTTCTAATTAATTATTTTTAATAAATCTGATATAAAATTTTGGATTTTCTCTTGTGGAATTATGCCTACATCAGATATACCAGCAGGACTAAACAATTGACATTCTGGCCAACTTGTGCATAATTCTCACTTGACCATTTTGGGAAAGATAACCTTGAAACCATAGTTAGTTTTAAGCTGCATGAACTGTGTATTGTTAAGCCCCTGGTCATGAATCATCATGCTCCAACTTGGCTTGGCCTTGAGATGGAATGGGCTTCTGAACTCAGGCAGGGCCAAAAAAACAGCTTATAGTATCTTCTTTTTGGGGACGAAACCTAATTGAATTATATATGTGTTTATATATTTATATGTACACACATAAATACATTTGAATATGAATGCATACATGTATATGTATGTGTTTGCTTAGAAGGTATTAAGTGAAAATTTCATATTTTAGAAGAAAGGACTAAACTAAATCTATAGGAAAGGTTCTTGATTCAATTTCTTTTTTGGACTTTTAAACATGTTGAGTTTTAATTAGACATCATTATTTCATGTAAGAATATATAAAGTTTTAATTAAAAAAATTCTCATACAATATTGACTGCTCTAAAGATTTATGACTTCTATATAAAAATGGTCTCTATAAGATATTTATCGCTTTATTCTCATTTTATAACATAATTTTTGCTTCCTTAAAAGTCTCAACCTCTATTTTGAATTTAAAAGATCTGAATTTTTTTTTTTTGTTGTTGGGGGGGAGGAGGGGGAGAGGGAGTTCAGGCCCTGCTTCTTTGTTTTTTTGAAATCTATTGTTTGGGAAGATGGGAAGGAAAATGCAGTGTCACTGTGTCAATTGTTTTTTCATTTTGAGAATGAAACTTGATTAACCAATTATATTTTCTTATAAGCTTGAAAATGCAAGAATTTTGATTACTTCTTTTACTATGCAGCAACTGTTGCCAAAGTTAAACACTTCGTTCTACTTACCTCACTGGGAACAAATAAGGTTGGGTTTCCTGCTGCTATTCTGAAGTAAGTCGTCCTCATATTTTGCAGTATATTGCTTATAGTCATTATTAACAAAGAGAATTATATATACCCCTCTTCATTAGGTTTCTTATATTGATTGTTCTTCTCTTGTGCTTGTAGTTTGTTTTGGGGAGTCCTGATTTGGAAAAGAAAAGCGGAAGAGGCACTACTAGCCAGTGGACTTCCCTACACTGTGGGTGTAAACAATATTAAGTGCAGATAAATTTGTCAAACTATGGGTGTTTTTGTTGTTCAATTACTAATTTAATAGTTTTCTTCAGATAGTGAGACCTGGAGGCATGGAGCGGCCTACTGATGCTTACAAGGAAACTCATAATATAACCCTCTCACAGGAAGATACTTTATTTGGTGGCCAGGTGTCAAACCTTCAGGTGCTCTTTCTATACATTTTTTCCCAGTTTGCAATAATAGTTTAGTTTGAGCCAACTCTTAAAATGATTTTTTTTTTCTTGTATTGATAACTCATAACATTGTTCAATTCATTCAGTATTCAACAAGTCTTCTTCTATGTGAGTGAAGAATGACTAAAAAGGTCTAAAAATGTGTTTGCCAGTCAAATTTTCAAAATAGGTTGTTGCCATACACTTTTATTGTTCCAAAACCCATGTTTGAATCACATTACAATGACCATTTTTTTATAGGCTATTAAGCTCAAATTTTAAACAACAAAAATATGGTGTAATTATAAATAGATAGCATTTTGTGATTTGGGGTTAAATTTTGAACAGGAAATAAAACATTCACACAAGATGGCTTTTTTTTATCATTTCAGCCAACTCTTTGTATGAGTTCATCCTGGGCTACGCCCCAAACCCAAAATCTACTATCAAAGAAGATTTCAGCTGCTCTCAATCAAAACTCAAAACCAAGATCAATGATTCACCACCCACTAGATTGATGAAGAATCCCTCCAAATTCTCACAAACACAAAATAATTTACAAACATCACAAAAAGACAAACTCACAATCCAAAAGCCCCAATACAGCCAATAACTCTTTCTCACACAATAAACAAACAAGCAAATTATTCTTCAAGTAACCTACTTCATGTTTCTTATAAGAGTTTTCTCTTCTAAAAAAATGGGAGGACCCCCTTGTGCCAAAGCCACCAAATCCCTTGCAACAATGCCTATTTGTAAGTCTTCAATTCTTTTCCTTAATGGGCAAGGAATACCCAATTACTTCTTCAACAAAACAAACTCTTTCCTTCCATATCAAGGAGAATCATTTTCTTCCACACCAAGGAAAAACATTCCTTCCACACCAAGAAATCCTAAACCAAGTCTTATTAGGAATTTGAACAAATTTCTAGCATTGAAATTTATGTTTATTTATCCGAGCAGGATATAATTGAAAGTGTGTCTGGTCTTTACAATGTTATTCCTTTCTTCTCTTGTTCTTTTTTTATTTTATTTTATTTTTAAATATTTCTTTTGCTTAGGAATTCAAGAAAATAATTGAAATTGAAGGTTTGGGTCATAGTATTTTTAAAATTTTCTGGGGAATATCTTGAATTAAATTTAAATGTTGAACCTTTTCAAATTGGAAAACTCAACTCAACTGATATTGAATGTTATGTTCATTAGGAAGAAAAATTTTCAATTATTGACAAAATAGTGAAACAGAAAGATCCAATGCTAAAGAGTCATATAATTCTTCACATACTTAGCGTCATTTCCAGACCAAAGAACTTATTGCAAGTCTAAACCTGTGACTTTTTTTTTTGACATTGCATCTGTTTTATGTATTCTGGATGTTCCTTCTTACTACCCATGCATATGATATTCATATACTGCATTGATCGATCGCTCGGTACAGTGTCGTGTCATATTTTACTTGTATTTTCAATATGCAGAATTAATCTTGACATCCACATCTATATTTGGTCAAAGAAACTTGTCACTTTCCCATCAACAACAAAAGCAACTTGCATTGATGCAGGTGGCAGAGCTTATGGCAGTCATGGCCAAAAACCGCAGCCTTTCATACTGCAAAGTAGTGGAGGTAATTGCAGAGACAACTGCACCATTGACTCCCATGGAGGACCTTCTTGCAAAGATACCATCTCAACGTGCTGAAATTTACTCACCAAAGGTTATTTTCTTGCCTAAGTGAGTGAAAACACTTACTGTATTCCATGGACATCAAACATGCTTGAAGGACTTAATGATTGGTTTGAGCTACTGAAGTGAAAATTCAAGCTCAACAGGACAATACTTTTTAAATTTGACTGCTAAGGGTAATCTAAGCCGAATGTGTTTTATAATTTAGCATTTCTACAGTATTACTAGAATTAGATAAGTCATTAACTTGGAGGGCTAACCTGAACTTTTTTTTATGGTTTTGTCATTAGTGATATGAGAACTTTCACCTTTCTCTCTATCCTAAGTCCTAACTCTAGTGCTCAAATGGTATAGACTTTCTGCTACTCTTCTTTTTCAAGCATTGCCTTTTGAACTTTTGTGAAAAGGAGAAAGTATTGAAAATCCTGAAGCAGAAATGGCTCCTGTATAGTAGCCTCTACTCCATATTCAGTCAGGAGATGATCAATATACTGGGCTAAATCCATATTAAGATGATGGTATAGGAATCTTAATGGACAGCGTGGATCAGAGGTCCAGATTTTACTGATGACCTATGGCTTGGGGGTGGGGGTTGAATCATAGACAACTTGCCTTGACTAGAATTGATGAAAGATCAATCAATTGATTTACCTCTCTCATTGGATAGCTCAAATGAAAACTATTGCTAAATACTTTAAGAGCCCAATTCAAAGTTTCTTCTGGTTTCATCAGGAATCAGGTGCTGCAGGTGGGCCTGGTTCATCACCATCTAAGACTGTCGAGTCCAAGGAATCAAGCACTCCCATCAAGAAAGATCCTTCTGTTGCAAAAGCATTGACAACAGAACCACTCTCTCCTTATGTTGTGTAAGTATATATATTTCATCCTACTTATTGTATATGGAATATGATATATCAGTAAGAAAGAGTGAGTTGATCCAAGTTGAGGGAAAAAAATGTAGAGGAAGGCCTAAAATCACATTAGTAGAAGTAAAAAAATGACTTGTCAATTAAGGGAGTAACAGAGAGTATGTATGACTTTAGATAGAATAGAATGAAGAAAAAGAATACATATGGCATATGGCCAACCTAACTAATCTATCGAGTTCCATAGCCAACCCCACAATTTTGGGACTAAGGCTTTGTTTGTTTGTTTGTTGTTAGCAACCTCTTATTTATCTTGTCTTCCCTTTTGCCAAAGCTATGAAGACTCAAAACCACTAACGTCCCCTATGCCAACCCCAAGCACTACTGCCAGTGCCACCAAACCTATTTATGTAGATGCTAAACCAGAAGTGTCAAAGTCCACTCCTTTACCGGAACCTGCAGGAATCATCATTGAAAAAGAACCTACTCAGACTGAAGTGAGGAAACCAAGGCCTCTCTCGCATTATACATGTTAAGCTCACATACTTGACATCATTTATTCTAGAACTTCTCCTTTTTCTTTGATATGTCTGTTTGACAAAAGAGATTGTTGGATGTCCCAAAAAAATTTATTAGAGTCATCAAATTATTTTTGCCACCATTGAATATCATCTCAGAGGACTATATAGAGAATTTTCCATAGTTAAAAAGATTGAGATATCTTTGAACATCTTTTGCATTTATACCAAATGTATGTCAAACAGTGTTGAACTCTGACCACTAAATTTGTTTGTGGGTCATAAAACACATTTCTTGTCATTGTTTTTATTGTCTTTGTTGTTTCTGTTGTTATTTTACAGTTATGATGATCTGAAACCACCTGTATCTCCTACTCCAACTCCACCTGTTGTTCAGAAAACTATAAACATTATCAATGATGTACTTTCAAAGCCTGATACTTCAGATACTGAAACAAGTGCAACAGGGATGAAAACTGGCACCACTGAGACAAAACCTGCCCCAGAAGAACGCCCAATTAAAAGGCCTCTTTCACCTTATGTTGCGTAAGCCATCTCTGATACTTTCCTGTTGAATGATATACATGGGACAAATTCTTATGAGCTTATTTAATTTGATAGTTATGAAGATTTGAAGTCATAATGGTTAAATGATTAAATTCACCATCTACTAGTGATTTAAGCTTTTAGGATAAGTGGTTATTTATCTTAGTATCAAAGAAGTGATTCTAAGGTCAAACCTTGTCTCCACTTTACCTCTTATTCAAAAAGTTAAAAATCCCACATGTTGGACCTCACTTATTAAGGGAGAGTCCATGCCCACATATGAGAGGGAGTGTCAAAAATTAATTAATTAAAAGTTTCTCTTTCCTATTAGTTTAAGTTGATTCTTAAAAAAATAAAAAAATAAAAAAGTTTTTGGTATAAGTGGTAGTTTATCATACACCACCTAGCTCTCCATCCCCAGCACAAAGTGGTCCCAAAGTAACATCTAAGGTGCCTCAACACCAGTACAAGTTGTTTCAACATCTACTGGAGGCAACTACGTAGCAAAGACCATTGTGACTGGTGTTATTGAAAAGGTTCCTCCACAGAGTTCAACTTATCATGATTCACCCTACCCTGTGTAAGTCTATAATCACTGTAATTATAAAAGTAATCTGCTACTATATTCTACACTTTTAAGGATGCAGTATACAGTTTGGTAGTACAATTCTTCTTCTTTAGATCTCGTCTCCTTTTTGTTCATTCTATAAAGTAAAGGCTATACGTTTAAGGTCCATTACTCCATTTGTTCTTTTAAGACCATTACTTGTTAAAAATGCATGAAAGAGGATTGCAGTCTACCAACAAGACTTAGTTAAAATATTTAAGATATAAAAGCAAAGACATAATAAATCCAGACTTTAAGCAAATTAGTTACTGATACTTTATCTTTTCAGATGGCTTCTTTGTGCAGCATATAGACTAAACAAGTGGTTGTGATGATCCTCAGTGATTCAAGATTAAGATGATACCTATTTGTTCCCTTTAAAACATAGGTTTTACAGAAATTTCCCCTGGTTGTATCCCCCTCCCAAAAAAAAAAAGTCTTCTGCTAAATTATTTGCATCTGCCTAAAGGTTGAAGTCAATATTTTATTATCATTTCTAGGATCCTTAGTCACTGGACAAGCTGTCAGAGTGATTAAGTTTGTGTCCAGATTTATGCTTATAATATAAATTCTGTTTTATTTTCTTATCAGCCATGATGAAAAGCCTTGAACTCCAGGCTGTGGTTTGATATAACCTTTTAGTGTATTTTCCTTACATCTTACTCTTTCTTTTATGATTCCTGCACATCATGTGCACACTTTGTTTTCAGATATGATGACCTTAAGCCTCCCACATCACCGTCTCCTACTGTACCAACTACATCACCCCTTCCAACATTGGAGGTAGATGGCCATTACAACATGGCTAATTTGTCAATCAACAACATAGCTCAGTCTCCAACAGAAGATAAACCAAGGGAGCAGCATCACACAGGACCAAATCCAAGTCCACTTTCTCCTTTTACTATGTGAGTTTTACCTGGTTTTCCATCTTTTCTTTTTTCATTAGAAATGTTTCCATGAAGGTTGTGTGAGGGGAATTGATTAGACCATTCCACTCTGGAAATATTTTTCCAAAGCATAAATTAATACAAAATCCAGGATGTGATCATCCCAGTTGCACATAAAGGAACAAACTGTGTACTTATTTTCAGATGGACCAAGTTATTGGTGTTCACCAGAGAAAATTTTAGTTATTTAGATTTAGACCTATAAATTTGGATGGTCTAAATTTGCTTGCTTTCAAACACAGTTCAAGTTTAGGTCACGGTCAATTTATGCAATCAGGGGAATAGTATATTGTGAACTGATCTTTTTTCCAATAAATGATCAGGTATGATGACTTGAAGCCTCCAACTTCCCCAATCCCATCCCCAAGGAGATCTTAGAGAAATAACTGCCAATCACTTTCAACAAGGTAATAATTATAAATTTCTGAGACCCTTTTTCTATGAATTGAGTATACATCCTTTGAAGCTAAAGCCCTTATCACATAAGTGACTGTGAGTACATGACTGGAACAGAACCATTGAAGTATATCGCAATGTTGCAGTGTGGAGTCTATACAGGTTTACTTGTAATTAATGAAGAGGCAAGCAACTGAGATTCCGGGAGTAGCTTCTAAGGATAATTCTTGTTAATGCCAACATTAATCCTTACCTACAATTATTCCTTTTCTACATTTTTCTTCCTTTTCTTTGCAAGATGTGAAACAGCAAGTTCAGCTTGACTTAATTGAATAATAATAAATCATGTTTCTAATAGTTTCTTATAACATCTTTCTCTTCTTTTGTTCTGAGATACTCTGCACCTATCAAACTCCCTTGAGTTGTAAAAGATATTTAGCATGATTGATATGCAACAAACGTGGTGGTGTCAATGCTGAGACTGCCTGAGTTGGTTAGCCTAAGATTATAATTCTCTTCTCTTCCTCTTGTTCTGTGGATAATTTGCATGTTTTATTCAAATGATTCCGGGGACATTGAATCATGATATTTGTCTAGCATTCCATCTTTTTTTCTTTTTTGATAGGAGTCTAGCATTCCATCTATTAGATGGTTTGGCTGTCAATGTCCTTATATTGATGCTCTGGAGTCTAGATCTGTTGTCTCTTCTTTTGCCGTGAGTCTATTTCTAATCTGGGATTTTCTGACAATTTGATTATAGTTGGAGCAAGATATGTTTTTCTAGCTTCCTTTCATGGCTGCGAAAATATATATCCTAAAAAGGTGAAAAATGCTAGATCTCGTTACAAGCTAAAGGCAAGCCTTAAATTCATAAAGATTCCTTGAATCCACCAAAAATAAACAAAAACTCAATTTTACTGGAAAGTTGTTGTGAAAAATTGGTTGTGCAAAGATTAAAGAATGGAAAAGAGAGAAATCAACACAAAGAATTTATGTGGTTTGACAGTGTGCCTACATCTACAAGAGCAAGCAACTAAAAACATCCACTATATGAGAAAATGATGTTACAACATTGTTTACATATAACAAAACCCTACTTGATGCAAATTCCTAAAATACCTCTATTACCTATTTGATGCAAATTCCCAAAATACCTTTATGCACTGTAATGAGAGTAACAAGAGGGGCAACTCATTCCACTCATCAGGCGCCCAAGCTAATGACCCATAAACAAATATGAGTCAACTTCAACAAAAAGTTAATTGTTCATATTCATGTTGCATATTGCTAACTATTTTCCAAGTAAAAATAATTCTAAATAGATTCCAATTGATAAAGAATCATAATATGACTCTAATTTGACTAAGAATTCCTTAAAACACCCAAAATCAAGAAAATAAAAATTCAAAAATTACATAAAAATATCAAAAATAAATAAATGATAGATTTAGACATATACTCTCTTTTATCAAATCCCTCCATTGGAATGAAACTTGACCTTGGGTTTTTGTCTAGAAATTTAAATCTTTTGCTTCAAATTACAAATATATTTTGGACGTTAAATCAAAATTTTCTTTTCCCATAAAATTAATAGATTTTGTTGTATTGATCTTTAACAAATTAATTGGATTTTATGAGAGAGTTCCAGTTAACTCAACTAGTTAAGTTTATTGTTGTTAAATAAGATATCTAAGATTCAATCATCACCTACATTAAAAATCAATTAACATCTTGATCTTATAATTATGAGAATTATGGATTATAAACTCACCATCTATATAACTTTAGCATCTTCCATATTAAGTAAAAAAAACTAACCCCAATATAGTAACATACATTGAAAATTGAGGGCCTTGAGGCAAATAATATAAAGATAATATGTATTATAAAAAAAAAAAAAAAAAAAGATAATAGTCTGTGTCTGTGTTGGGCCAAATTATAAGTTATAAGCTTATCGACATCAGTTGAGCCTGTTAACGGTCCAGGTTCGATATTATATCGGGTCGGGTCGAGGTCCATATCTGAGAATTTTTGTTGTGCAGCAGTGTTTAAGGTTTCTCTGACTAAATTCGAGCAAGAAGAAGAAGATTACTCGAAAATCAGAAAATGGGTACGAATCAGAACCCAAAGGAAACGCAGAAAAATAGCTTTGGTCCCTCCTCTGCCAAGGCTTACCTCGATCCTCACTATTGGTACCTCTTTGTTTTTTTTACTCTGTTTCCTTACTTACCACTAGAGTTTTCATTAATTTCCTCAGCTTCTTGTTGTCTTTTCAGGGATGAGCGTTTTTCTAATGAGGAACATTACGAGTGGTTCAAAGATTACTCTCATTTTCGCCACCTTATTCAGGCCCATATAAAACCCAATTCTTCTGTACCTTTTCTCTCTCTGTCACTGCTTTTATATATAATTTTTATTGGGCTTTTGATTGGTATTGCATGTGTTGAATTTACTAACTTTTAAGTTGTTTGGTTAAAGAATCTTAATGTTTGGAGTAAAGGGTCTAATTAAGTAATGAGTTTGAAGTAAATAAAGCTATGAGTTAGTAAGGAAATTGGAGCTTAATTTGAGTTTCTGATGTTCTTGTGCAATTTATGAGCTAGTTTTGGTGATGTTTTCATGTGGGTTTTTTGTTTTGGCTTGTTTCTTTTGGAAACTTTTGCATTTTGTATATGGGACTTGTTGGATTTTAATGTATCTATTTCTAGTTTGATTAAACACAGTGACATAACTTGGTATGGAGACAAGTTGCTTTTTTTGGGATTTTCTTAGTATTCCATGTGTTAAATTTACCAACTTTTTAAGTTGTGTGGTTAACGAATATTAATGTGTGGAGTAAAGGGTCTGATTAAGTTATGAGTTTGAAGTTAATAAAGCTATTAAGTTGGGTTTGGAGATTGGAGGAGCCTAATTTACTTGCTGACCCAATTTGAATTTATGATATTTTGTGCATTTAATGAGCTAGTTTTGGTGGTGTTTTCATGTGACTTTTTGAGTTTTGACTTGTTTATTTGGTGGAAAGTTTTTCCTTTTGTATATGGGATTTGTTGGATTTGAATATATCTGATTCTTGTTTGATTAAACACATAACATGGTATAGGGACAAGTTCTTTTTTTTTTTGGGGGGGATTTGCTTAGTATTCCATGTGAAGATTTACTGACTTTTAAGTTTTGTGGTTATTGGTTTAAACTTTAAAGAATCTTAATGTATGGAATAGAGAGTCTGATGAAGTAATGAGTTTGAAGCAAATAAAGCTATAAGTTAGGTGTGGAAATTGGAGGAGCCTAATTTACTTGATGACCCAATTTGAATTTATGATGTTTTTGTGCAATTTATGAGGTAGCTTTGGTGGTGTTTTCATGTGGGTTTTGAGTTTTGACTTGTTTCTTTTGGAAAGTTTTGTCTTTTGTATATGGGGCTTGTTGGAGTTCAACGTAATCTGATTCTAGTTTGATTAAACAAATAACATGGTATGGGGACAAGTTAGAGATGATAAAGTTGTGTGATGAAGGTATTGGAGCTGGGTTGTGGGAACTCACAGTTGTCTGAAGAGTTATACAAAGATGGGATCACTGAGATAACATGCATTGATCTGTCAGCTGTTGCGGTGGAGAAGATGCAGAAGCGATTAGCATTGAAGGGATATAATGGTGTGTTGATTGATATACCTACAAACTTCTTTATTTAGTAATTGCTTATGTGCCTGTATAAGGACTCATTTCTCTTTTATATGTGTTTGAACTTTTAAGCCTTAAGGTAGTCTAGTTAAATGAAATGCTTTTTTTTAAAAAAAAAAAAAACTTTCTTTAGCATTCAACACAACAGTGATTTTCATTTGAGTAGCAGTTGTTTTGCCTGAGGATTGCTGATCCTGGCAAAGCATACATTATGGAATTTATGGCTTTTATGTAATCTGCCCTTATATATAATTACAGCAAAATCTATTCACTTTGGGGGACTACTTGTGATTTGAATGAGCTTGCTCACATCTTCAATTAAGAAAGGTTGGAACTCAGTAAATTGTATACTTAGATGTTTCTTGAAGCAAATAGAGAGACGAGGGAATTCATACTTTTCTTGTCACAAACTGTGGAATGCCAGATCTGGAGATGGATTCTTCCTCTGTTTGGACATATTTGTCAATGCTGCTGAAAAGTTTCTGCCAGTATTTTTTCTAAACAATTAGTCTACTGACAACTTTTTTCATGACTACTGAGGTGGTAAATTATTAACGATAGTAAGTAAAGTGGTATTAGTTGTGGGCCCAAGTGAATTCAATAACAAGTTGCTACAATAACAAGTTGTGAAAAAAAAAGGGAAAAATGTTGTGCATATGGCATTGTTGTTTTATAAATTACTAAACTCAGAATTAGGTTTGGCTAAGTAATGCCTGTCCAAAAAAATCTAGTAAAATGAACTTTTTGCACTGTGAAAAGAAATGCTTCTTCACTTATTTATAATGAAAAAGTAAAAGAGCATTTTCTCTCAATATTATTTAAATTAATTGTAGGAACAAATTTCTTCAGTTTGAAAGGTTAATTTTTAACCTTAGTATTGTTCATTGGTTTTGTCACCTGTTTCACCAGAAATAAAGGTTCTGGAGGCTGACATGCTAAACCTGCCCTTTAGCAACGAGTCTTTTGATGTCGTCATTGAGAAAGGAACCATGGTAAACATGCAATTCGTGATGTTTTTCCTTTTAGATGTGCTGGAATTTCTATATGATGCGTTGAATTCTCATAATTATAAACTCTCCCCTATGTAGTCTATAACTTTTAATTGGTCAACTATGTATTATAACTTTTGATTTTGAAGGATGTATTGTTCGTGGACAGTGGAGACCCATGGAATCCGCGGCCAGAAACAGTAAATAAAGTCATGGCAATGCTTGAAGACGCTCATAGGGTTTTGAAACCAGATGGGATTTTTATCTCAATTTCTTTTGGCCAGGTATCTGAACTGATATATAGTTTTTGTTTTTTTTTTTTTTTTTTCCTTTCCCTTAATTTTTTTTGCTATTAATCTTAGTTCTTACCCTGAAATTATATTTCTTACAGCCACATTTCAGGCGTCCTTTATTCGATTCTCCAAAATTTACCTGGTCTGTTGAGTGGAATACTTTTGGTGATGCATTTCACTATTTTTTCTATGTCTTGAAGAAGGTTAGTCCAGATAAAGCCCAAGTCTTAAATTTTTGTATACTTGTTAAGGATATCTTTATTATTGTGAGCCATTTTGGAAGCCAGAAGGTATTGAAGCATTCTCTTGTTTTCTCTTGCATTTGACGTGTGTATGTTTTGTTCACTATGGCATTTGAAAAGAATTTTTAATCAGGCATAGAATCACATTTCAATATTTTGCTTTTCTATAACTTTTGGTGATGCCTTCATCTTTTGTCATGAATCTATTCTGGGTTAAATTTGTGCTGTTGATATGTTCTTATTGGATTCAATTCCAACGATTTTAAACTATTTATAAGTCAATTAAACTCTTTGTGATGTAAAATGATAAAAATAACATGTTCCAGGGAAGGAGATCATTGGATGGAAAAGTATCTAGTGAGAGGGTCCAGCTACCATCAATTAGTCTACTTCATGAAGAGTTAGAAAGTGAAGATTATATTTTCCGGACCAACATTGATGAGATGAATTCTTAAAATCAATTGTATTTTTGCTCTATTTTTTCCCCCTTTTTCAAATTTCCTTTTTGTAACCTTGATTTGATTTAATCAAAGTAGACACTTAAAAACAATATAACCATCAAAACTATAGTTCTGACATCTGTGTGATATTGATAAGAATGCGAAGAGTAAAACCATCTCAAGCTGATGCTGCTATGGCATGGTATCGCCAAAGCTTATGGGTTCCTTTTCTAATTGGTGCCTTTTTTATTTCTTGTCGAAAATTTGCAATTCAATTACAAACCTTAAAGCTGCCAACGGATTGTTGCAATTAGTTAAAGATCTAGATTATATTTCCCAATCGTTTGAGATTCATAGATAGAACCAGGTTGCTTAAAACTATTGCCAATTTCGAATCCTGAGTGGTGGTTCTGGGATGTGTATAATAACCGTGCTGTTCACAGCGGAAAGCCGTCTCTCTCAACGGGTTACAGGCTAGAATTTTAGTGCCATTCAAAGTGAGCAAAAACAAGAACAAAAGAATTTTAGTGCCATTCAAAGTGAGCAAAAACAAGAACAAAACATTTTATGGTTGGGCCTTTTTAAATGTGAAAATCCAGACATGTTGTGCAGGTAGCAGCCTTAGAAAACCATGTAGAATATGATTCATTACTCAAGGACCAGAACCTTTTAAATCTTCTTCTTCTTATTATTATTAGTATTAATGTTGTTTGTTTTAATCATTAGGTTAATTAAGGAAGGATAAGATTTAACGCATTGAACTTTCCATGACTATGATTTTTATCTTTGTAATTCTTAAAAAAATTCAAACAACTAATGGAAAAGTAATTGTGGTTGAGGCAAAACAAAAGTGAAAAGAAACAGCAAAGACTACCCCCTCGGTGGAATTAGGAAATTGGGATATGACTCTGAAAGTTAATGGATTCGTTCTTTTTTTTTTTAAATGATTGGATTTAACTTTTAAGCAATTATTTCTCCTCCTTTCGAATTGGGACCTTGTGATTAGTTGGTCACTTGGTTGACACCGTGGTTTTGACTTTTGAAAGGAAAAAAGGTAATAAAAAAAGGGAAAATAATATAATAGTTCGCTAGAGGAAGGGTTTGAACCTTCGACCTTGTGGTTAACAGCCACACGCTCTAACCAACTGAGCTACTCCAGCTCTGACATACACCCAAATATTAAAATAGTTTTTTGTCGTCAACGTATTTGCATAATATTTTAAATAAAAATTATATATATATGTCTTTGGACTTTTTTGAGAAGGTTTTGTTTTCCCTCGGTTTATTTAGCTTATTTCACCACATACAGGATTTTAAAATCTCAATTATTTCTTTTATATAGTTGGAATATAGCCTTAGCTTATTTGATTCTTCTTCTTTTTTTCTAACTCTCCTTCCCATTTGTTTTATAAATTTGTTTTGTCTTGCTGACAAGTGTTTCTCACAAGAAGCAGCACTGACCACAGTGGCATTTGCCTCTCTTTCTCTCTCTAGTGAATGCTTCGTTGCTCCACAGCCACAAGTGTGTGAGTGAGACACTTTCTAATTGAATCATAGTAAAAAAGACAGGCACACAATATTGTGTGTTTTTTTATATAACACCATTGAATGCATTCTATCATTTCTATGTGAATCTTATGGTTCTTTTCTTTTTATTTATTTTTAGATGAAAAAAGGACTTTTCCGTCTTATTAATATATGATTGGCTGGTTATATTCCTCCTTGAAATCAAAGTCTACAATTCTGTCCTTAAAACTTTTAATTAATTATTGGAGGGTGTCAACCCTGAGAACTAAGGGTCTGTGGAGCTTAGTCGGTCCACCAGTAAGAAAGAATAAGTCAATCACAAAGCTCTAACTCAAAGCTATTTGGTAAAGAAGATCAATCAAGCTCAAAAACCCTCCACCACTAGTGCAGTCAGCCAAAGCGCTTCCTTTTATAGCATTATTATTGATGGTACTAAAAAGTCATATTCTTATTTTTAATACCACCAATTACAAAACTATGGTTGCATTGGTGGAGCCAAAACCAAATAATTTGGCTTCTCAATTACAATGCTGTGCATTGTAGCACAATTGTAAAAAAAAAATATATATATATATATATATATATATATTTTTTTTTTAAGTTGTGTTCACATTGGTTCAATTATTTAAATAAATTTTTTTGTTTTTTTATCTTTTCTTTTATTTCCTTCTCTTTCAATCATTCTTCCTGTTGCCCTCTCTCTCCTCAAACTCCCTCATTTTCTCTCTTCTGCCTCACTCCACCTTTGTTGATCCGCTACCCACCCGCCACAAACCCACCTTGCCGACTCGTTGCCCAACCACCAGCCCAGCTCCAATCCACCCCTAGTGCCGACCCATCTCATCAATCTCCCAGCTCTAACCCATCTTGCCGATCATTATCGAATCTACAGGTACTTTCACTCAGCTCTGTCCCTTTGTCCCTTTTTCTCAATTTCCATTTGGGTCTTTGTGTGTGTGTGTTTCTTTATGGCACTAAAAGCATGGATTATCTATGTTTCTTGCATCTATAGTAATAATTCCTTTCCAATTGTCTTGAAAGTTACATCCATGGGTTGCTCTTTGTTTTACAAGTTGCTTCTTGATGACTCGGATGAAGATGAGATAATCAAAAAAGTTGCTTCTTGGAGAAAAACAAGCGCATTACAAAGTTTGAAAAAAATTTGTTATTGCGGTGGTTGATGTTTTCTTTGAGAAATACTTGAGAAAACCAAACAACAAAGACATTGATAGATTGTTAGCTCATAGCGAACGTTGGGATTTTCTAGATATGTTAGGTTCAATTGATTGCATGCATTGGAAATGGGAAAAGTTGTTTAAACTGTATGGAAAAATCAATATTGTGGTAATATTCATAAGCTTACTATTATTTTAGAAATAGTAGCATCATATGATCTTTGGATATGACATGCATTTTTTGGGTTCCCTGGGTCAAATAATGACATTAATGTGTTAGAGTAGTCTCATATATTTTTCGAGCTTGCACAAAGACGTGCTCCTACGATTAATTACTCAATCAATGTTAATTACTCAATCAATGGTCATAACTACACATTGAAATATTACCTTGCTGATGGCATATATTTAAAGTGGCAACATTTGTGAAAACAATCCCAACTCCACAAGGACAAAAACGAAAATTATTAGTAATGACCCAAAAGCGTATAAGAAGGATGTTAAGTATGCATTTGGAGTGCTTCAAGCACATTTCACAATTGTTTGTGGATCCGCATGATTTTTCCATCTTGAAACACTCTAGGAGATCATGAAAGTGTGCATAATTCTCCATAACATAATTGTTGAAGATAAACGAGATGATAATGAAGTGGTAGACTTGGATTATGAACAAATTGATGAAATGGATGATCCTCTTATACAAGTGTCATGTGAACAAGCTGATGGATTTATGGCATACATTCAAAGTTATGAACACATTAGAGATCGAGAAATTCATTCACAACTTCAATCGAATTTTGTTGAACATTTATAGCAATTGCAAGGCAAGTCATAGGAACCTTTTATATATATATATATATATGTGTGTGTGTGTGTGTGTGTGTGTTGAGAAGCATGAGTCATAGGAACTTCAACGTCTGAATTATTGATGTGAGTTTTTGTTGTAATTTGATATGAGTTATGTACATAAGTAATCTATGGTCTACATTATTCCAGCTATAATATGTGTTCCATTTTATATGTTTTTTAATAAGGTTCCTCCATTTCATAGTTTTCATTATTCTAAAATTGCTTCCTGATGATTGAGAAATTGTTTTAGTAAAAAAAAAACTTATATATATATAATTTGGGTTTAAAAAAATATTATTGTTACACTAGACAATTATTTGTTATCATGTGTGGTGGTGGCGCGAGTGGCGATGGCATTGGCGATGGTGGCGATGGCGGTTGCGGTGGTTGTAATTGTTGTTTATTGTTGAATATATTATTTTATTATAGTAAATATATTATTTTATTGTGTTGTTTATATTATTTTATTGTGTTGAAAGCTAAAATAAAACCACCGATATTGGGTGTTTTATAAAGTAAGAAGATAAAATAGATAAAATAGCTTTTTGTGGTGCCAAATAACTAAATTTATGGTTCCATTAATGTGGAAGTTCTTAGCCAACAATATTAGGGCAATGAACAAGGCATGAGCCTTCCCTATTGAATTTGATTGCTTGTGGAGATCAAGTATATCTCTAATCACCTTAGCATTTAATGTTGACACTTACCGTCAATCGCATTACATTTTATTTGACAAGTGTTGTACTTTGCATTCCATAATAATAGAGGAGTGTTATCTCATGTTTTATTCTATTTTAACACGTCAAATTATACGTGTCATATTATAAGGAACTTAAATGCGAAAAAAATAAAAGTATTTATTTAGTGAGCTTAAATTTGATAAGGACCTGGTATAAAACCCTTAGTTTACCCCTCCAATACCACGATGCCACATCAGCATTTTAAAAATAATTGAATAGTGCCTCCCACACATGATATTTCCTCCCAATTACAGAAAATCAAATCCTATTGATTTAAAAACTCTTGCTCCTACCATGGAAGAACCACCACCTACAACTCCACAAAAAACGTCACCAAAATCTAGAAAAAGAGGTGACCATTCAACCCATCCCTCCAATTCCATTAATACAAAAAAACCAAAATCCCTTTATCAAACAAACCAAATCTTAAAGTTTTTCTACCCAAAATATCGCCTATGTTGCCTAACAGTGGTTCGTGATGCTGGTGAAGCTACTGTTACTCCTTTTGATGCTACAACTACTTCTATTTTTGCCAAAACCTTTCTTTAGTGATTTTAGAGCTTGCCTGCTATAAGAACATCTCCATCTATCTAAGAGCTTGAACAAATAAATGAACCTTGCACGTAACATCTAAACTGAAAATCTTTTGGAGTTTAGCTTGAAACTCTCGCTTCCATTACATCTTATTCTCCTGCGGTCCTGTCGTTGTCAACCTTCCATTGTAGTAGGTTAGGAGCTTTGGTTTTTTACTTGAATGGGATTTGATTTTTAGTAATAGGAAGAAAAATTATTGTGTGGGAGGTTCTATTCATTTATTTGTGCAATGCTGTGAAATATTGATGTGGTACCATGCTATTGGAGGGTGTAAACTAAGGGTTTTACACCTAGTCCTTATAGAATTTAAACTCTTATTTAGCATCATATTTATGTTAAAGTTTAAATTCTTATTTATGAGAAACAAATTTTAATGTTCTTTAGCCATTCATTTAATGTTCACACCTATCATCACTTACATTAGATTCTATTTGACAAGTGTTTGACTTTGGAGCCCATAATAAGAGAATAGTCTCCTCTCATGTGTTTACTCTGTTGTGACATGCCAAATTATACTTGTGTTTTAAGGAGCTTAAATACAAAAAGAAACAAACGTATTTATTTAGCATCAAATTTATGAACTTTAAATTTTCACATTATTTTAACCATTCATTCTTAAGCGACTATTTTAAGATTTGGTAAAAGATCAATTCAACTCAAAAACCCTTTGCAACTATGGCAATTAGCTGAAGTGCTTCCTTTTAGCCTATAATATTAGGGCAATGAACAAGCCATGAACCTTTCCTTTTGAATCAAATTGCTAGTGGAGACTTTAGTACCAAATTCATCCCTAATCACCTTAGCATTTAATGTTGACATCTACCATCAATCACGTTACATTCTATTTAACAAGTGTTTTACTTTGCAATCCATAATAAGAGAAGAAAGAAGTGTCATTTCATGTTTACTCTATTAGTCTATTGTATAATGTCAAATTATGCTTGTCATGTTTTAAGGAGCTCAAATGCGAAAAGAAATAAACATATTTATTTAGCATCATATTTATGTTAAAGTTTAAGTTCTTATTTGTGAGCATTAAACTTTAATGTTCTTTAGCCGTTCATTTAATGTTCACACCTACTGTCAATCACATTGCATTCTATTTGACAAGTGTTTTACTTTGCAACCCATAATAAGAGAGGAGTATCCTCTCATGTTTTACTATGTTTTAACATGTCAAATTATATGTGCCATGTTTTAAGGAGCTAAAATGCAAAGAGAAATAAACGTATTTATTTAGAATTATATTATGTTAAAGTTTAAATTCTTACTTATGAGCATTAAAGTTTAATGTTCTTTTAATCTTTCATTCATGAGCAACTATCTAAAGATTTGGTAAAGAAGATCAATGCAGCTCAAAATCTCTCAAAGAACTACTCAAACAAAGTGCTTCCTATTAGCCAACAAAATTAGGTCAATGAACAAGCCATGTGCCTTCAATTCCCTTTTGAATCAAATTGCTTATGGAGACTTTACTAATTGCATCCCTAATCACCTTGGCATTTAATGTTGACGCCTACCATCAATCACATTACATACTATTTGACAAAGTGTTTAATTTTGCAATCCATAATAAGAGAGGAGTGTCCTATCATCCTTTACTATGTTGTAACATGTCAAATTATACATGTCATGTTTTAAGGAACCATTTTTTTTTTTTGGGTGAGAAATGAGGGTATCTAGATTCCACTCCAAAACTCTTCAAGTATTTAACTATTCCCTCAGGTGTATATAGTCTTATCATTTCACACACACTAAGTTATTATAGGGAGGAATCCCTTTAGGGTGGCCCTAAGATGCTAGTAAGAGATTTTGAATCTAGAATCTTGTGGATATCATAAAGCCTTAGGAACCAATTATCCTTAGAAGCTTAAATACGAAAAGAAATAAGCATCATATTTATGTTATAGTTTAAATTCGTATTTATGATTATTAAATTTTAATGTTTTTTAGTCATTTATTATTGGGATACTATTTAAAGATTTTGTTGAAAATATATTAATTCACTACATCTATTGAGTTGGTATACGGACTTTAATTAGTGGGCTAGTTATTATATGAGAAGTCCGAACATTACTCTCAAATTATTCATTTATCTTTTTTAATATATTAGACTCTACGTCTCCTACTTAACTAGGATTGGTGATTAAGTATTCATCTTTATCTCAATTGAAGCACCCAATCCATTGATTACATATAGAGATTTTGAATGCCCTCTCGTATACCTAACTCGATGGACCTTCTCCATTTATCTCCTCTTATATAAAACATGTTCTCACTTTCTCCATCTATTATTATATTATAATTGTGGTTGCTGTTTTTTTTTTATTATTATTATTTTTATAAATCTTAGTTTTGTTTGGTAATTGATTTGTGGATGTAATTGTGAATTTTTTGTTGAGAATAAAACAATAAACAATGAAAGAAAAGAGTGAAATTTAATAAACAAATAAGGAACGTGAATGACTTTGGAGACGTGACAAAATTGTTGCTCTTAGACAAACTTTTCCCATGTACACGAGTTGTTAATGGATTACTTCGAAGATGCAATCAAGATTTTTGGGTTCTTTAAACAGCAATTTTGGAGAGTTCACATGATCATTGTGTTTCTAAAATTGTCTGATTTTGCAAGAAAAATCAATTTTATGTTTAAATGAGAGTTTATATTGTTACAAATAAAGTGTTATAATTGTTACAAATAAATTGTTAGAAACAATCACCCAATGTTCACAAATGTTAAAATATCAAGTAGTGCAATTCTTGACCATTAATTTTGCATAGTCTCACCTAACATTCAATCGACCTAATTTTGAGTGAGATCAATGAAATTGTAAAAAAGAAACTTTCGGTTAACATTCACTTAACCCAATGTCTCAAAATATTCTGAAGTTACACAAATGCAATTTTCTCTTGTTTTCTATTATTTCTTTCTCTCTTATCTTCTAAAAGGATAATAACACTCTTCCACTATCAAAGTGGAATTAAAATAACATTCTTCTACTACCAAAATGGAATCAAACTTGTGTTACAACCTACTTTGATATAAAAAATATTTAACATTTCCTTATTTTTCTCAACTCCTCACAAATTAAATCAAAATCAAAATTGGAGAAGGGAAGCAACCTATAAAGAGGGAATCAAAAGGGAATCCAAGGTATTTTTTTCTAATACATGGGTATTTAATATTGAGATCATTTACCTTTTAGAAGTGTATACCCTTTATGTGGTAATTTAACATGAATATTCATGCTTTTGCACAATGAATCAAAAGTTTTAATGCATACTAAGTTTGAAACTAATGATACAAATAATCGTCAGTTGATTCCTTCTTCGTGTAGGTCAAATGGATAGTGATATGAGCCTTTTAAATAAAAGACCAAACAATAGGACTCAAAGCATAGGTGTGGTGCGAACCAAGAACCCTCCGATGATTAAGTTAGAGAAGAAAATCGAATTAAGAGAGTAGAGTAATATTGTTGAAAAGTGTTTTGTGTATTAGGGTTCCTTTTATAGCCATTTTGTCTTGTAACAGTTAGGATCTTTATAACCATGCATTCAT
Source organism: Quercus dentata (assembly GCA_028216015.1). Lineage (NCBI taxonomy): Eukaryota > Viridiplantae > Streptophyta > Magnoliopsida > Fagales > Fagaceae > Quercus > Quercus dentata. Next base: position 46,618,070 of record CP116454.1, on the reverse strand, counting down.
TGTGTTTGTAATTTTCTAAGTCATTAATAATTGATAATCATGGCTATTAACTATTAATGGATTGTTGGTTGGTTACAAAATCTTCTCATTGTCTTTAATATCATTATCATCATCCACTATTGATGGGGCAAAAATTTGAGTTGCATATCGAAATGATTGAAAAACTGTGTTTTAGAATTTTGATTTATTTACAATGATTTTCTCATTTTAAGTGAAACTCTCTCTTTATCCTCTACTAATAATAACTCTTTATCATTATCATCATCTATTATTAATTGGGCGAAAATTTGAGTGGCATATCCAAAGCACTGATCGATTTTTGGTGTAGACAGAGATTGAACCTCATTTCTTATTTAACTATTAAAGATTTTACTAATTGAGCTAACTATAACTCACTTTTTAAAAATATATATATTCATGCTATTTCATTACATTCTAATTTGGGTGGACGCATTATTTTGTTGCCAAAATGTTTTGAGAATTTGTTCTACTCTTACAAAAACTAATTTAAAAAAAAAAGTCACAACCCAATCCCACTCCCACAAAAGGAAAGCGAAAAACGACGCCGTTTATAGTAAAAACTTCCGTTAATTTCCACAAAGTTAAAATCTATTTAAACCTCTGATCTCTCTCTCTCTCTCTCTCTCTTTCTTTATCGCTGTCTTTCTCTCTCTTTCAAGCATTACTCATTCTTCATGCTCTTCTATTCGCATATGCTTCCTCTGTAAGCTTTTTCTCGCTCTCTACCCCATTTCTCATCGCCGGTTCGGTCATACTCATCGGAATCCCCCCTCGTTTCTCGTCGGAAAACCCATATTCTCACCACCGCCGATCCGAATCCGTTCCCCAATTGACCTATATATTATATATTTATATCTATATAGAGAGAGAGAGAGAAATTTTTTTTTTTTTTTTTTTGGGTTATTAAGAATTTGATTGATTGCTTTGATTTTTGTAATTTTATCTATGGAGGATGGTATGAGCAGCGATGAGGACTATTACTCCGATCGGGACTCGCTTGATGGCCTCGAGAACGAGGACTCTGAGTTCCACTGTACCCCTCCAAAGGGTCCCACTACGAAGGTTATTTTGTTATTCGATTTTGTTCTTTTTTTGATTATGGGGTTGTCTTTGATGGTTTTGGAGTTAGGAATTTTTGTTTTCTTTTGTGTTTTCTGGGTGTAAAAATTGAATCTTTAAGTGGGTTTTGGTTTCTTTTGTACGGCGATTGCGTGTAATTGTTCTTGTTTTGAATTTTAAGAATTGGGGATTGCTGGGTTTTGAGCTTAATTGATGGTATTTGTTGTGAATTTGGGTTTTTATGTGGGGTAGAGCTTTGGAAATGCTTTGATTTTAGGTTTAATCTTGATGGGTTTGTTGGAAAGACGTTCCTCCGTAGTATCATCATGACTTTCGAAGTCGTGTGCGGTAGCAATACCAAACCAAATACGGCGAGTATTTGATCAATTTTGAGTGAAAAAGCAGTTGCCTTTGTTGAATATATCAACTCCAGTGGAAGAATCAAAACCCTTTTAAGGAGCAAACATGATTTTACTAGTTTTTATAGATTGTTTGGAAAAGGTCACGTATTTTTTTTTTTTTTTTGTCTATATGCTGTTTTTGTCCACACTTGATTTGGAAATTGACCATTTTTTCTGAACTTTGGTGGGTTTTTTTTTTGAACAGGTAATTACAAAAGAATCTCTTTTGTCTGCTCAGGTAAGGATAACAAATGGTCTTTTGCATATACTTTTCTCCTTTTTAAAGGTTTTGTGATATTGATGTTTTGAGTTGGGTTGCATTAATGTAGAGGGAGGATTTGCGGAGAGTAATGGACTTGCTATCCCTTAGAGAGCACCATGCCCGGACTTTACTAATTTATTACCGCTGGGATGTCGAAAGGTTGTTTGCGGTGCTTGTAGAAAAAGGGAAAGCTTTCTTATTTGATCAAGCAGGTGTTACGGTGGTGGAGCATCAAGGTCTTGAGTCACCGCTTGGTTCTACAATAACGTGTGATATCTGCATGGACGATGTACCTAGTGTTGAGGCAACAAGAGAGGACTGTGGCCATTGCTTTTGTAACAACTGTAAGCACTCTTCCCTTCGTTTGCATTTTCTTGTGCTATGGTACAGTATACTTTGAAGTAGTAAAGTCCTTATTTCATGTGCTGAATTATTGCATAGGGCATAGCTAGGCTGAGATTGACTCTTAATCACTTTGATGATATAGTTTTAGTGGATGAAACAAGACGGAGAGTTAATTTCAAGTTAGAAACTTGGATAAATCCTTTATAATCGAAAGGATTTTGACTAAGTAGGACTAAACCAGAGTACATGGAATGTATGTTTAGTAAATGTAGAGACAAATTAAGGGTTCTAAGACTTCGATGGTTAAAAGATACCAAAGAGTGAGTAGATCCCATAATTTCTTAGACTTGGATTGTTAAAAGATACCAAAGATTGAGTAAATCCCATAATTCATAAATGTAGAGAGGGATGTGAATGATAGGATAAGAATAGAGTGGATGAAGTGGAGAAGTGCATCAAGAGTTTTGTGTGATTGTGTGGTATTTATTGAGCTAAAGGGGAAATTTTATAAGTCTGTTATCAGACAAGTTTTGCTCTATGGTATTGCATATTGGGCTATTAAGAAGTGGCATGTTCATGAAATGAGTTTAACTGTAATTGAAATGAGAATGTTGAAATGGATAAGTGGAAATACAAGGAAAGATGAGATTCCAAATGAAGAAATTCACTTAAAGACAAGGGTAGCTCCTATTGATGAAAAGACAAGGAAGAGTCACTTGAGATGGTTTGGCTGTGCAGAGAAGAGCAATTAATGCACTAGTGAGGAAAAGTGAGTTGATTCAAGTCAAGGAAGACCCAAAATAACATTAGTAGAAGTAATAAAAAAATGACATGTTAATTAAAAAGGTGGTAGAGAGTATGATTTTGAATAGTATAGAATGGTGAAAAACAATATGTGGCCAACCTTGGTTAGTCTGTTAATGATCCATAGCCAACCCCAAAGTTTTGGGACTAAGACTTGTTTGTTGTATTCTAGATAATTCTCTCTCTCTCTCTCTCTCTCTCTCTATATATATATATATATATATATAAAACTGGGTAAATTATACCAACATACCATGAATTTTTAGGAATGACACTTACCCCAAAACGTTTTTCGAAATGACACTTCGCCTCAAGTTTGTGATGAATCTAACATATTAGTCCTCATTCTCTGATGCTGTTAGTAGTGTGAATATATATATATATATATAGATAGAGAGAGAGAGAGAGAGAGAGAGAGAGAGAGAGAGATTAAACTGGGTAAATTATGCCAACATCCCTTTAGTTTTCAAGAAACAGCGCTTACCCCCAAACTTCTGTCGAAATGAAACTCCCCCTCAAGTTTGTGATAAATCTAACAAATTAGTCCTCATCACCTGACGCTGTTAGTAACTAATGGAAACTTCCATTTTTCCCAAAAAAAAAAAAAAATGCATTTATAAACTATAAAAATCTTTGATTTATCTGGCATGTACACTGACACCCATCATGCATGGCAGAATGAGATCCATATCACCATTTCACACCAATGGCCACACTCACAGCACCTTCGACCCATTGCTGTCATTCCACCATTGAATCTTAAAATCTATAGCTCTTGCAATACTCTTCAACTCCTTAATCAATTTCATGGATTCCAATCTTCTATATTTCCAGTGATGCTGCAGCGATGGACTGGTGAGGTTGTTCAGCTTAGATGAGAAAGAGAGAACAAAAAGAGAGAAATGAAAGTGGGGAAAAGAGGAAAGGAGAGGAAATATTGAAAAAGAAGGATGTTTTTGGTAAATAAATTAATATATTGAACTTAGTGGGAACAGTTGAAAATGAAGGATTTTACTAATAATCCAGCGGTTTTGGAACTTTGCCTTATTTTAGAGGCAACTAATTTTATAGTAAATAAAAAAAGTAAGGGTACAACAGTAAATTTAGTAATATGACCTGGGAAGCACGGATGCGGCGCTAGAGGAGCCGCACCCACGTCCGACGCGCGAGGGACGCTGCTGCCTGAGCATCGGTGCTGTGTCGGGCCGTGTCCTGCCACGTTTTTTTTTTTTTTTTTTTTTTTTTTTTTTCATGACTCACGCTGACGTGGCTTAGAATCGGGCAGATTCATGCTGAATCGGGCTGATTCGCGCTGACTCGGGCCGAATCGGCCATATCGGGTGAAACCGCTGAAACACCCTGTGGCGGCGCCAAACAAGAAAATGAAAACAAACAAAAAATGGATAAAAACTTGTGACTGACTGTCTCTTGAGCCAGCGAAGATGGAGAGGAAAGAGGTTAGATTGTGATACCGGTGGCCTTAACCCCTTTCTTCTTCTTTGCTTCTTCGTTTTCTTCTTCCTTTTTTTCACCAGAGCCCCTGCCTTCTGTTCTGTTTCTTATTTTGAAAAGTTTTTTTTTTTTTTGTTTGCTTGTTTGTTTGGGTTTTTATTTTATTTTATTTTATTATTATTATTTTTTTACAGTAAAACGATAGGATAACTGGATAAGTTAAATGCCTTTGTTAACTTTATTTTGTTTTTTGTGCCTCTCTGACCAAACACGTGAGCCAGCCACATCTTCTTTTTTTTTTTTTTTTCTTTTGTAATGGGAAGAAGCTACACCTATTTTAATATCTGCCACGTATATCATTTAATTTGTTTTTGGGTTGACCAAATACGTGAGCCACTAAGCCACATCTTTTTATTTATTTATTTATTTATGGGATGCCTCATCTATTTTGATACCTTTGTCAATAATTCAAGTGTTAAAAACTTTAGTGTACTTATTACTATCTATCTATTTATTTTATTGCTATTATTATTATATGAGTTTTCTATTATTATTATATAAAAAAAGTATGCTTAGTAATATATTAAAAATATAAATAAAAATATTTTTAATAATTTTTTAATTGTTGAGTCCCGCCCGCACCCACCTTTTTCAAAAATTGCCGAGTCCCGCACCCGCACCTCGAAACGCACCCGTGCTTCATAGAATAAGACAAGGGTAAATAAGAACATTTTGTTTAACTAAAGTGCATTTTAGTCCATAGAAAATTCTAGTGGTTGTTAATGGTGTTATGGTCAAAGTTGGTTTTGGGGTTTAATGTTATTTCAGTTGAAATTTGGGGATGAGTGTTGTTTCGTAAAACCTTTAGAGAAGGTGGTGTAGTATGAAGTTTTTACTGTTGTTTGAAGTATTTTTATGTGTGTGTGTGTGTGCATATATATATATTTTTGCTAAGCTTGTATGTTGTTGAAGAGATGCAACACTTTAGAGTATGAACATGTATGGTCATAGTGATATCTCTCCTAAATGGAATTGCTTGATGCTCATTCTTTACCATAAGTTGGCATTAGTTGTTATCCTCCATATTCAGAGTGTTCATCATCGTGAACACGATGTTCTTCTATATCAATAAAATTCCTATTACCTATACAAAAAAAAAGTTGTTATCCTCCATTTCTTTCACTATATTTCAAATTTAATCTTGTGTTGATGCTTCATTTTTTAGGTTGGACAGAGCATTTTATGGTGAAGATAAATGAGGGTCAAAGTAGGCGCATTAGGTGCATGGCACACAAATGCAATGCTATTTGTGATGAAGCTGTTGTTAGAAATCTAGTCAGTAAAAGGCATCCTGATATGGCAGAAAAATTTGAGCGTTTTCTCCTTGAATCATACATAGAGGATAACAAGAGGGTTAAATGGTGCCCAAGTACTCCACATTGTGGGAATGCAATACGCATTGAGGATGACGAATTCTGCGAGGTAGAATGTTCATGTGGTATGCAGTTTTGTTTCAGTTGCTTATCAGAAGCACACTCACCGTGTTCATGTTTGATGTGGGAGCTTTGGGCCAAGAAGTGCCGAGATGAATCAGAAACGGTTAATTGGATAACAGCTCATACAAAACCGTGTCCAAAGTGTCACAAACCTGTGGAGAAGAACGGTGGTTGCAACCTTGTCAGTTGTATCTGTGGGCAAGCATTTTGGTGAGGGTTCTTTTCCTTTTCCTTTTTGGCTTAACGTGAGGGTTTTTTTCTTTTCCTTTTCTTTTTTATCTTTTGGTTTGACTTTCATCTGTTCTTCATTTTTTCAATTTGATGTCTACTATTGTTGTACAAACTGCTTTTGCTTTTCAAAATTACCTTTACATTTATGGCATGTTCTTTTATTGCGATAGTATTGTCTTAAGCTTATACCTGTAGTTGCAAAAAATCTTGTACTGTGAGTTTTACCAGGTTATATCTCCAACCAAAGTTCTGTTACATTGATTATGTTTTATTTATTTACAATTGTCTAGTAGGCCCAGTAGAGAGAGGTCTTAGATGTCCTAATTTTTGGAAACCCTTTCCTGTGAGAGAGAGAGAGAGAGAGAGAGAGAGAGAGAGAGAGAGAGAGAGGGCTTAGATGCCCGAGATCTTCTTGGCTCCACTGTGAGCCCCGCCCCTTCTGTGGTCTCTGTCTCCATCCCCTCTATGTGTCTTGTGCCGGCCTAGATCAACAGTCAGACCTTTCTCTCTAGCCCTTTAATGGCGGTTCCAGCCAGATCTGTCCAGATTGAATTTAATCCAAACTCCTCATGCACTGCTGGTGGTCTCCCATCCCTCCAATTTGCCTCTCTATTGCAGATTTGAAGTTTCTCTCTGTCCACTCTTGTGAGGTTTCTCCGAGTGAGTCTCCTTGGCCTCCTTGTTGGGTTTGTTGCCTCCCTTGTGGGTCATGGCTCTGCCTTGGTGGTTTTCTATGCACAATGATTTTGCCTGAGTTTTTTTTTTTTTTTTTTTTTTTTTTTTGGATGCTTTTATGGTTGGTTCTCATTGAGCTTAGATATTGAAGTTGCATTTCTTGATTATATTGCTGCTGTGTTTTCGGGTGTTTGTTTTAGATTTGCTTGTGATCTTCTTTGAGGTTTGTTTCTCTACCAGCATATGCTCCTGTAAATATATTTTTGGCAATATAACTATGCCAATTTATCTCCCAAAAAAAAGTAGCACATACTCCCTCCATCCCAAATTGTTGGTCCTGTTTAGAAAACTAGAAAACCCAAATTTTTAAGGAAACATCATTTATTGTCTAGTTTCTTAATTAAAAATATAAAAGTTTCCAAAATTACCCTTAAATAAAGTTCTCAAAAAAATTAATGCTTGTTTTTGGTAAGGGCATAATAGGAAACTCAATAAATTAATAGCTTTTAATATTAGAAACAGGACAAAATTTTGGGACATCCCAAAATGGAATTACAGGACCAACAATTTGGGACAGAGGGAGTACCTGCCAGCGCATGAAGTTTATATATTTATATGAACACTGTTTTCAAGGCAATCAGCTTTGGCACAAATGGCACTTCCTCTTACAAGTTTGGGTGGAGGGTGAGGTCGTGTTCAAATCCACGAGGTGCATCTGTAACTTGCCAATCAAAAATATGTTTACACTTTTTGCAGTAAACTTGATGATTATATCAAGATCACCTTGCTTATGGGGATGTTAATTATAGTATCCAGATCACCTTGGTTGTAATATTGCTAATCATTTTGCATGCTAAGGTAGACAGTTTCCATTTATGATGTTGGGGAAACCCATTATGGTATTTTATCGCCAAACTTATTGGATTGGCTCAATAGTTCTGCTGTTGTTGTTATAATTGGATGGTTATAGTCTTGATTGATAAGTTACAGACATGTACACACAATTAGTAGGCCTTGAATCCATGACCTCACCCTCCATCCCATTATTGTGGACGGAGGAAGTGTGCCATTTAAGTTGGAATGCAATGGCACTAAATAGGAGAGTTATACTGAAACACCTGACCATGTCTTATCTTAAGTTCACTTGCTTAATTAGTGCTGTGTTGAATCGGAGCTTCTTTGCCTGTTTTGATTTCCGTTCAGGTTCATATGGTCATCATCTCTTCTACCTGTCATTCCCCTTTCTTTTTGTTTTTTTTCCCTTCTTGGTTTCACATCTTATGAAACCACTCGAATGGCATCTCCTCCCTTTGTAAAGGTAAGGTTGAGGGTGAGGTGGAGGATTGAATACACGTGGGTGTTTGTGCAACTTACCAATAAAAGAAAACATTCTCTGTTACTCTATACTTGTTTAAAGTTCCAGATCAAATGTTTTTGGTGGCATCCCTTGGGAAGATTCATGCATGGGTTGGTCGCATAACTTCTACCTTCTTTTCTTTTTCATCATTCCAGCTACTTCTGGTCTTCCTTTTAATCATTCTCTCTCTGTTATTAAGTTTGATGCAAATACTTATGTTCTACTTACTTTTGGTGCAGTTGGCTGTGTGGCGGGGCCACTGGCCGAGACCATACTTGGTCAAGCATTTCTGGTCACAGTTGTGGTCGCTACAAAGCAGAACGAGAGAAAAAATCTGAACGTGCAAAGCGGGATCACTATCGGTATATGCACTATTATAATCGTTATAGAGCTCACACAGATTCTTTCAAGCAGGAAAGCAAATTGAAAGAGATCATACAAGAAAGGGTGTCAATTACAGAAGAGAGGGATTCAAGGCTCAGAGATTTCAGCTGGGTAAATAACGGGCTCCTCAGACTTTTCAGATCCAGGCGTGTTCTTTCATATTCATACCCATTTGCATTTTATATGTTTGGAGATGAGCTGTTTAATGATGAGATGACGAAGGAAGAAAGGGAAATAAAACAGCACTTATTTGAGGACCAGCAGCAGCAGCTTGAGGGAAATGTTGAGAAACTTTCAAAGTTTCTGGAGGAGCCCTTTGATCAGTATAGTGAGGATAAAGTGATGGAGATAAGGATGCAAGTTATCAATCTGTCAGTGATCACAGATACTCTCTGTCAGAAAGTGTGAGTATCTTTACTGCTTTCACAAAGGCTTTGACTGTATGGGACTCTTGAAACTCATGCACTCATAAATCTCCTGCAGGTATGAATGCATTGAAAATGATTTATTGGGTTCTCTCCAATATGGTAATCACAATATTGCTCCTTACAAGTCAAAAGGCATAGAGAAGGCATCAGAACTTACTGCTTGCTGGAAAACCAATAATAGTGACAAATATCCACCTTCAGATTGTGGCGCAAGTGGTAATAATTTCGTGACACTTACATGGGCATATTAGTTGGGAATAACTAGTAATGTTTCTGTGCCTGTCCCTATAAATATCAATACAACACTCTATTAGGTTGTGATCTTTTGTCTTGATTTATTTTAATATTTTTGACAGTCATATTTATGTATTGGTTGGGAATAAAGTAACTAACAAGTTAATCTGGACTCAATATTGTTCTGCCTATAACATGGTCATATAAAACTTAATTAGGTTTATCATGATATCTGATGTTAATCTTGCTCTGCCTATAACATGATCTTATACAAATTTAATAGGTTTATTATGATATTTTAAATCCACGAGTTCTTGCTCAAATATTACTTCTTCCTCCCATAAGAACAGGACTGAAGGTGAGGTTGTGGGTTCAAGACCCACTTGGTATGTGTGTCCTTTACCAATTAAAAAGAGTTTATTATAACATTTGACATCCATGTCTTTGTACAAGTAAAATATTTCAATGATTAATTCCGTTGCTTTAAAATGTTGCAATGCTTAATTTTGATCCACAAATGCACTGATTTGGTATCATATGCCTCTAATTTGCTAGAACTGATTTGGAATTATTATTGAGTCGATAAACTGCCAATCCTCTTTCTGTGGGAAAAAAAAAATTACGGAAAAAAGAAAAGAAAAGAAAATATTAGAGCATCCACATTAGTGGAGCTATAATTTTAGCTATTTGGCTCCACCAAAAGCTACTTTATCCATTTTACCTTTTCACTTTACAAAACACCCAACATCAGTGGTTTTATTTTAGCTTTCAACACAATAAAATAATATATCTACTACAATAAATAATTCATCCATTTATTATTATTTTTCTCTATTCTTCACTGTCCTCAAGTACTCACAGCACCACCACCAAACCCAACAACCCCAAACCCAGCAACCCCAAATCAGCCAAACACAGACCCAGCAACCCCAACCCAGCCACCTCCATCAGCACAACCAACCCAATCACAGCCACCCACCACCCACTGCCGCAACCACAACCAGCCCACCATGACTCAAATTAAAAAAAGAAGAAACAAAAAGAAAGAAACGAAACAAAAGAAAAAAGAAGAGTACAGGTGATCTGAAAAAAGAAAAAGAAAAAAGAAGAGTACAGGCGATCTGAAAAAAGAAGAAGAAGAGTACATGCGATCTGAAAAAAAAGAAAAGAAAAGAAGAAACGAAAAGAAAGAAAAAAAATTAAAGGGAGAAGAGTACAGGCGAGATCAGCAGCGAGTGGAGGAAGAGATGGCCGGAGCTGGACAGTCGGTGGCTGGGCAGGCGAGGTTGAAGAAGAGAGAAATCTGAGGGAAAAAATCTGAGGTTGAGGAAGAGAGGACTGAGTTGCAATGGGAATAAAGGAGAAAAGGAAAAAAAATTGATTTAAATAATCTTTATCAATGTGAACGCAAAAATAAAATATTGTTTTTTTTACCTTTGAGCTACAGTGCACAGCTATCTTTGGCTGTGCACTGTAGCTGAGAAGCTAAAATATATACATTTAGCTCCACCAATGTGCTCCTATTTTTGTAATTGGTGGTGCTAAAAATAGCAATTTAGCTTTTTAGCACCACCAATGTGGATGCTCTTACTACCAAAACTTTTAGTAGCTTTGTGGGTTGATAAGGTACTAATAGCCTTGCAGTGTATGTGAGAGATTGAGTTCACATGTCCAAACTTTGTTGGACTCTAAAGTTTTATATGGAAGATTTCAATATGAAATCTAGGTTTTAAGCTGCAAGTCTGTAACATGATTTTGCCTTTAGTAGTTAATATTTCATTTCATTTAGGGTGCAAAGTTGGGATTATTTTTGTTTAAATGTAAACAAATGATTTCTCAGATAAGCTCTTGTAAATATAAGTTAGTATAGGTGCAGTTTAGATGTTTAGTCATGCTAATGTATATTGAAGTTTACCTGACGCACTGTAAATGTTTGGTGGGACTGCAGAATTGGATCGACCTTCAGGCTCTGGGAGTTCAGATGAGAGTGGATGTTCTTCCAGGAAGCGTGCTAGAAAGGATTCTCCTGGAGGTGGCCTTTTTGATCTTAACTTGCCAGCAGAGGTCATTGACAGAAACTGAATTTGAAAGTTGCACCCTTCATATAAATACAATAGGTGTACAGCTCTGACATAAGACCCATGTTTCCTTTTACGGATTGATCAATCTGGACCGTAGCACCCAAGAACTCAACCTTTTTCCCTTTTTTTTTTTTTCTTCCTTTTCTTTTTCTCCCCTCCATTCTTCTCTCTTTTTTAGCCTGGGTTTTATGAATCTATTTTGTTATGATATTCTCGAAGAGAAATTTAGAGATTAAGTGCATCTTTCCTTTCCTCTTCGAAAATACAACATTGTATATAGCCTTCGATTGGGCAATAGATATGTAAATTTTCTCCTGAGACTTGAGGAACCCTCTTAGAAACCTTCTGAGATATTTTCATATTTTTCGATGCTGGAAGTAAAGGTAACTTTGCTGAATCTTTATTTGATTTTTTTGTGTAGTTTAATGCTGTATTGTTTCTGGTAGGCTTCCTTTATGGATTCTGTTTTTTCTTCTCTTCTGTTAATGCTGCTTATATGGAGAAATTAGTTTCCCTTTGCAGAATGGTCTAAGGTCTATCATTTGATTCTTTGTTGATCTGCTTTTTCAGGTATAGTGATAGGAGTTTTAGCCAACTGAGGCAGATGAGGTTATGTGTATTCTCAGAGTTCTAATCCTCTGTTTCTCGTCTGTTCCAACACCTGATATGTAATTGAAATCTCTTTGATTTTGAAAACAATGATTTCTCAGCAATATTGTTCATTTGCATTCAGGAGCATGCATATATAAATCTAAGTAATTCAATTATAAAAAAATGGGATTCTGGAGGTTTATTCCAAATTGTATTATTCTTCGAGATTTAAATTTAGAACACGTCTAGGAATCTTTGAAATTCCTTGCCAATGAGGTGGTAGGCTCGATCTGGGTTCATCCCACATCTTTTCTCATTGATCTTCATCCTTGTTTTGGTAAGTACTAGTGCATTTCAACATTGTACTGATCTAAATCGTTCAAATGTGCAGATCCCCACGTAAGGTTCATGTCTCACTTAATGGTAACAGGTTGCTACGTAAGGTTGAAAATAATTTGGTCAAAGTTTTCCTCCAACTCCAAACAAGAATGTCCTGTATCCCATTATGTGATTGTTTATAATACTATCTACTTGTATTATTAACATCCATTCGTTAAATTTAAACAAGTCAGATGACTAAAAGTATGGATGGTATTTTTAGGTTGTCACATGGTGGGGGGTTTTGGGGAAAGTACCTGGCCAAATAATTTTGCCTCATCTCTTCTACAAAGTAGGAAGTAATTCATTCAACCAGACGTAACTACAAAAATTGAAAATCCAATTTCAAAATTGTAGAAAACTTGTCTTCTATTTATTAATCTACTATTATTCAAAACTTACATTTGCATTCTTTGGACATGAAGTTTATAGGTGCAATCTCAAAAATGAACTCTTTGATCTTGAGCATATGGAACTCGGTACATTAATTTTTTTCCTCTTAGATAAATGGTGAATTTAGTGAACGATTTAGATCAGTTCAATGTTGAAATCACATTAATATCTTAGATAATTAGTGAATTTAGCTTTCATATATGCATGGAAGTCACATTAAACTCTGCCCTTTCCTTTCTTCCCATTTCGAAGTATCTCTCAGACCACTATGCAAGGTTTACAATTAGGAAAAATTTTGGGTAATTTTGATTTGAAGCCTTAAAAGAGTTTAAAGTTTAAAAATATAGATTCATGCTCCAAACATGACTTAACAACTTGATTGGAGCCATCTCATTATTGCTCGGTACTAATGAGTCCATTAAGTGCCACAAGGACCATCATGTATGCGAGTTAAGCCAATCAACTCCTGCCATGTCACTTAAATGATGCCAAGTCAATTAAACAGTAATAAAAAATTGTTAATATATAGATTATTTTGTAGCAGGTAATAATAATAATAATAATAATAATAATAATAGAAGGATAATAAATCTAATTTATAAATACGGTTTATGTTTAGTGCATAGCACAAGTTTCACCCCTAATTTATAAGTTCACAAATAAAAATTATTTTACCTATTCAACTCCAATAATATAGTTTCAATCAATAAAAACTGATTATTAATTTCAAAATTTAGTCACTTTTTGTATGAATGAATCCAGCACAAATAATTTCAACTATATTTACTCATAGATATGTGAAGGAGTAAAAAAAATTTACTCATAGTATTTACTATATAAGTATATATGGGAAAAAGATAAATTAATCAAGCTTGTGAAGAAACTCATAATTCATAAAGATTAATTTTTGTCAAGTATGTATGTGAAGTTTCTTTTCCTCTTTTATGTACGTAATTAATAGATTAGCAGACAATTAGAATTATTGGATTATAAAGTTGAGGATTTATGCTTATTTTGAGATTTTATTGAAAGAGATAAAAAAAAAAAAAAAATTAGAAAATAAATTTTTTTATTATTATTATTTTTTGGTATTGGGAAAACAAATACGGGCCATTCCACACGTGTGAACTTCCATGATTGTTATTTCCGCCACCGCAAATGCCGTCCTCATTGCCCTCCATGATCACGGTCTCCGACGCCGAAGGCTTCGGCAACAACTCGACTCGGCTCCTCCGGTCTCAGGTGGTGGCCTCTTCGTGCCCGCATTCGGGTTGCTCCATTCTTCGAGTCTTCCAGGGTTTTGGGCGGATCTCGATCCGGTTCGGAATTTGAACCAGTCGGACTCGACTCGAGGACAGGTATGCATTAAAGAATTTACAAGCAAATTGCTTGTGTTCAATTCAAAGTATCAGCTTTCAGGTACTAAATTCAACATTTTATTTATTTATTTAATTTAATTTAAAAAATTTTAATGGGGGTAATTTAATTTATATAAATTTTCATATTTTCTAGTGCTACTAGATTTTTTTTTTTTTTATATTTGTTTACTGGGTACCAAACGGTTATAGAAAGAAGTGTTACAAGGTTTTGATATTGGTCTTAGAATTAAAATTTGGGTGTCTTTGATAGTTGGGATCCTGTATTTCAAAAGTTTTAGCTATTTTATGTGTTGGACAAAGTTTTCCTCCCGACCGAGTTGGAGAAATCACCCTTTATTTGGGGGTGAAGCCATCCATAGTATTAAATCACATGATTCATTAAATCATTTAAACATGTTACATGATAATTAAGTACGTCATGTAACTAAAAGTACACACAGATGCTTGTTTGAGTTGCCCGTGTAGTGGGCTGGGAGAAACTAGAAAAATTTTGTCTTGATGTGTTTGGTGTTCACCAAGATTTGTTGGTTTGCCTAGTTTGTTGTGTTGGTTATAGTGGTGTAAATGCATTGCATGTTTCTGGTGAATGAAACTGCTGTGGTGCATTGTGGTTTCAACATGCAAAGTTGTGATGTCGTAGTGTCTATTTTGTAGTCGAGAAGCACAAAGCCACCCCAGACATGCAGCTGTTTCAATACCACTGCGATGGTTTTCCTGATGAGAAGAGGTTCAAAGGAAAGAAAGGTGTTGATCTACTTTTGGTACTGCTGCTTCTCCTGCTAATATTAGAAATAAAAGAAAAGAAGTTCTCAATATTTATATTTATATACCATTATTGTTTAAAGTCAATCTTCCTACACAATCTTGCATCGGATTCTTAAGATATTAAGCCTTAGTTTCTGACTTTCTGTGCTAAATAGTAAAAATTAATCATTTCATCTTCTGAATTTCACTCATCTTAATTTATCTGGTCCTTTCATATCCACCATCTCAACCTTATATATTTGATGTTACTGCTGCAACAACTATAAACTAGGTGGAAGGCATGGAAATAAAGCCTCTATTCTTGAAATTTGAATGATGGGAAGGGCTGCGTTTCCAAATTGATTTTTGTTGGTTAAGATGATTTCTGTTTGAATTTAGTACACAAAGAGGTTGTGACATTATAATTGGCAATAGGTTGAAAGATTCTTATAGGGAGGAGGTGAAGGTTGTATTAAAGCTCAAGAGGGGTCAGGTTGAAGTTGCTGCAATTGTAAAGAAGCCCATCACATTTAAGGGAAGTGTTCAGGGGGTAATATACGCTAAGATGAAAAATGGTGAAAGTTAATGTCTCTAAGAACAAACAAAGCCGATAAGAAAAATTGTCAAACAAAATCGGGCATGTGGCCCTATCACCTTTGGAAAAACATGAACAGGGGTGAGTTATCTAAATAATTCACGTTTCATTACGAACTGACTTCTGTTATTCTGAGGGAGCATACACCCTTGACAATTCTTTTCACGCTCCTCTGGTTTTCATGAGGTGGTTTTGTTAACTTCGTTTACTTCATGTGACGAGCTTGGTTTCCCATATGTTCTCAGGAAACTGAGATTGCTGGAGAATGTAAATATGATCCCTGCCTGCACTTTTGAGGATCTAGTGAATAATATGGAACACAGACGCAAGGCTAGATCTCAGATAAGTTGATATTTCTGTTTATAAATTTATTCGTTGATTTTCATTTGTTTAAGTTGGTTCTGCATTTTGATCAATTTGTTGATAAATCCATTACTGAATAAATTTAAATTGTAGCTTAATATTTGAATTTTCTGCATGAGTTATTTTCATCGTCTGAGGTCATTGCCTCCTTAATTGAAGTTCTTAGCCAAAATAATAACAATAAATAAGAAAAAGGAAAAAAGAAAAAAAAAGAAGAAGAGAGTTTGAGCATCTCATGATGCCCTTTCAATTTTTTTGGTGCTTGTATTCTGTTCTGTGGTGTTCTTATACACAACACCTTTCCCCATGAATAAGTTTATTTTGATTATTGATTTTTTTTTTATTTTTTTATTGATAAGTGAAGAAGGGAAAATTGATAAAGCCCAAGAGTGATAGGAACTAGCCCAAGCCCAAGTCCAAGTCCAAGTCCAAGTCCAACACCTAGCCCATTATTTTTGAATAGAATATGTTATTTTTTATTATTGAAATTTTATAGAATATGCTACATTTAGGATTAACTATGTATCTTTAATCAGTTGTAATTGATGTTTCTTCTACCCTAGTTTGAGATTGATACATTAATTCACTGAAGAACTCAAATAACTGTTGATGGAAATTCTCAACAAATTGAAAGTTACATAATAGATAATACATTCCCTTCCCCCCCCCCACTTTTTTGGCAAGGGAAGGGTGATTGATTTGGGGACTCCATGAAATCATTGGCTCCAGAGAGGGGCAACCACCCTTAGGAACCTCAAACCCTTTATGCCTCCTTTTGAAATATGGGTGTGAAGGAGCACTTGGATGATATCTAACACCAAAATAAGAAAAAAAGGAAGAAGGGTTGGGCAGGGTGAAGATAGATGTAAGCATGTTTCAAACATGGTACAGGAGATCTGATCTTCAAATAAATTTTTCTCTCCATGATATGTCTCCATAACAGTGGGGGCACTTAAAGCAACCCTGGCTTTCCACTTATCTTTGGTTATTGAAGGGGTAGGACCCTCACTGTGGCACTTACATTTTTTTTGTCCGCTGTGGCCACTTAAGATATACAGATAAAGTAACTTTCCATGTGATTGGTTCCTGCAAAGGTTTAGCTATATGTGCAAAATTTTATTTATGAGTCAACTAAAGGTTGTTTTCTAATACTTCATGGTGTTTATTGCTCCATAGTGTCTAAGCTATGGAGCTTACACCAATTAAACCTTCATCTACCCCTCCCCTTCTCCTTCCTTTTCCAAAAAAAAGGTTCTCTATTGCTTCTCCTTCCTTTTCCAAAAAAAAGGTTCTCTATTGCTCCATGGTCGTGATAATCCTCTCATCCCTCCTGCCCATCTTGTTATACCATTATAAGATATGCATGTTATGAGTTTACCTAACAGATTGACTAATAGATTGTTTTACGAGTGGTGGATTAATTTTTTGGACTGTTTTCTTTTTATTTCATGGTCTCTATTGCTCCATACATGTGATAATCAACCTCCCCTCTGAAAAATGGGAAAAAAAAAAATCTGAAAGAATGATATAAAATGATAGTTACTATCCTATATTAAAGTTTTAGAGTATGAGAATTTCTTTCCAGACCTTATTTATTCACATGTGCCTGGGGAGTGGTGTGATCGGTTGAGATGGTGGTTGAATGGGAATGGAAAATTTGATGTTCGTTCTTAATTTCTTATTACAATGCTATCCATGGTCCTAATGGAATTTCCTTCCCTTGGAAAAGTATTTGGTGTGTTAAGGCCGTCAAAGAAGGTGTCCTTTGTTTGGACAGCTGCTTGGGGTAAGATTTTTTCCAATGACAACCTTATCAAGAGGGGTCTTTTTAGTCTGTTGGTGCTGTATGTGTAGGTGTAGTGAAACGGTGGACTAATTTTTGATTGGGAGATCAGCTGCTTGCTTCTTTTTGTGGTTCTTTGTTTGACTGGTCTTGGGTTTGGGAACTTATATCTGGTGATTCCCTCCCTTTGTTTCTTAGTTCACTCATTTTTCCTTTTTTTGTAATTAATTTCTTCTTTGTTTCTTTTTTCCTTGTAACTTTTGGACTGCTTTGTGCATTTTTTGCCTAAAGTAGCTTTTTTATATACATCTTTCTTACTTATCAAAAAAAAAAAAAAAAAAAAAAAAAAAGAAGAAAAAGAAGATGTTTGGGGCTTATTGGGTGTTGCTGTCAACGGTAGCAGGCCTATTCTTTGTGCCAAGGAATTGGGTTGGGAAGCACTTGCATCATGTTTTGAATCTTATTCTGTTATGCTTAATGTTGATAGTGTGGAAAGAATGTAATAGCCGCACTTTTGAGGATATTGAAAGACCTATTGATCAACTGATATCCTTGTTGATTTAAACCTTGTTTGATTGGTCTTGTGTGTAATGTATTACACATTGTAATTCTATTTTTGAGTTTCAAGACTCATTTTGTTCATCTATACGATTCTTTGTAATTTTTTTTCAGATTCTTTGTGAACATGAAGTAATGTTCCCTTTCAATGACTGTGCCTATATGAATCTAAGGGGTAACAACCATCATCCATCCTGCCCATCATATTATACAATTATAAGATATGTGTGGTATGAGCTTACATAATGGATTGGTTTGCAAGTGTTGGATTAATTTTTTGGACTGTATTCTTCCTTATCTTTTCTATTTTGGTAAAGAGAAATAGAGATAATTAAGGTTTGCTCAGAGGGAAACCTATACCTCCAAGTTAGATTAGTGAACAATTTGTAATTTTGGAAACCATAACTCTCCTTTTCTTTTTCATTGTCTACATTTGAATTTATCCATGAACTTTCAATTACATAAAAATAATTTTCAACTCCCTAGAATTTATCAACATAAAAAATCATAACTTATCCAAGTCTTAACTAATTTATTTGAATTAACTCAACATATCTTTATCATAATAATGCGTGTGTAGATGTGCTGCACAAGAAGTTTTTTTGGCCAAAGCAGCAACATGACTAAGAGAGAATTGTTAGGGATGAGACATAAGTCACACTACAGACAACTCATAGAATGCTAAAGAAAAAGTTTTTGGCCAAAGAAGTGGCATGGTGAAGAGAGAATTGATAGGGATGAGACACAAGTCACACTATGAACACTTTAGTCAATCATTATTAAAATTTTATGACTTTGGCTAATATTTGTTGCATTAGTGGCTATTCTGCTGATGCTATAATTGAATTGTGACGGTTCAATGCTCTTGGATAGCTAATATTAGCCTGACAATTTATCATATAACGGGTAATTGTACTAATCCATGTTGTTTTGGACTTTGGGGTTTCATATCATATGCCTTAAAAAATTTATCACATTTCTTATCCAACTTTTCGTTTATGCATGTTCAAATTGCTTGCTTGCTCTTAGATCGATAACTTGATATCATAGCAAGTTATTAAATATGGACTGGATGACCATTGGACTATAAAAATGAATTAAGTTATATATTGTGTGCAGATTAGAGACAGGAGTAGAAGAAGAAGAGCCCAAACCAGAAGAAGATGCTTTTTGCCCTTATCATTGGCATTGACTAATCTACTGTCATGCCTTGGGAAAGTACACACTTAATGTGTTTCTCGTCTGGGTTTTGATGCCCAAGAGATCCCTTTTTCTTTGCAAGACTCTCTGCTCTTTCATGGGCTAAGAGATGGGACCAAATTTTCATTAATCTCGAAGAAAAGATTCTTTTACTTTCCTTGAGAGAACCTTCACTTTACTTCGGGGGATGCAAACATGGTTTAGAAATATTAAGTTAAATGCATATTTTATTGCAGGCGGGTAGTAATCAAAGTGAGCTCCCTTGGTTGACATAGAATCACTTGAAGTGGCATGTGTAGCACCAAAAACTTGTACTAATAGGTTTTCAAGTTACTTGCTTGAGTAGAGATAACAAGCTGTGCTCTTATATTAGAATAACTAGTTAGACTGTTTCAAAACATAAACTACATAGATTGTTTTTTAATACATTTTAAATGGGGGAGAGGGATTCAAACCTTGTATATCTCCATTAGAAACTTGGAGAAACACTATTTAACGTGGAAGACAGTCATGGCATAAACTGTATAGATAAAAAGTCATAATGTTCTATCCTCAATTATTTTTTTTCCTTGCTCCCACTATAACTAAAAGGGGATTGTATAATTGGATTTGCTTGGTTATGCTTTTTTCCCTTTTATTTTATATTTTAAAAATTGAAAGTGTTGTTTGACCTAATTATTTTTTTAATGGGGTAGTTAAAGAAAAGGCTTGGCTATTTTAAATTCATTTACAATAGACAAATGCATCTTTCTAAATCTTACCTTTTTCTTGTGATTATCTCTTGCACAAATTCTAATGACTTTGGTTTTTGTAGAATCTTTTAGTTTACAATTATACTAAGCCGTAATCGAGACAACATTTTTAATAAGCTGCAAGTATGTCTGTCAGTTTCTTTGAGAATTGGAAATTGACTTGCTCGAGAATGAAAATGTTTGTTTTTTTCATTTACTGATTATTAATTGACATCGAAATATGAAACACTAACATGGCTGTGACTTCTATTTTGTTTGGATCTCAGTTCCATTACTAAATTACATGGTTTTTCTAGTTGACAATTGGCCTCATGCCAAATTAGAAACTTCTTGAAATGTCACGCTCTTATAACATTGTTTAACTTAACTGCAAAATATAGTCATATCTTATAGTATATATTTTTAAGGAACTGAGAAGTACATTACAATTTGATCCATGAAGCCTAAAACACGGCCTTCACTTGCATTCAGAATGGATAGCAGGTGTATGTATATCCTTGAAGAAGCTGATTTCAAATACATAATGAGAAAAATTAGAATGGCTCTCCAAATTGCAGGATTGGCAAAGAGTAATTTTACATGATCAATTGCTCTGTTTGTTTTTCCTTTAAGGAGAAGAGAATCCACTTTGTTTACTACATAATAATTGTAACTTGTCATTAGGATAAGACATAAAAGGTGATTAACATAACAATCATTGGTTAACGTTAAGCTACAAATATGAACTTATAGCATGACAGGAAAATTTCCTAGGTTATATGTGGTCAAATAATAAAGAGGAAACAATTCAAACAAAAGGTAATAAATAGAATATCTTGAGCTGGTTTTAAACATCTATGAAATGAATTGTGTTTTTTTTTCCAAAAAAAGACAAAAAGGAAAAAAATAAAAAGACATTGGGGGTACACTACCCAAAACATGTAGGAAACAGCATTGTGCTCAAATCCCAAACCCCATTTTCTCAAAGCCCTCAAGGAGGATGTATGTCCTGAAATTAAATGGCCATCCCATCAAATTGCTCTACTAAAGCATGTCTTTTCTACAAATTTATGTGAAGTTTTCCTTTTTTTTAATAAGGAAAATGCTAACGGATGCTCTTATGATAATGAATAATAATCTATTTAAAGAAAATTTTTACAAAAAAAAAAAAACAATTAATTTTTTGACAATCGTTTTCATTTTTCATAAAAGTAGTGTCAAAATTTTCCTAAAATAAATTATTAACCATTTCCTTAAAAGCAATTGTTAACATGACCCTTTTAATAAAACACCAAAAAAAGGAGGAGGAATGATTCAATGGTCAACACTCATTAGTAACATCTAGTATTGAGCTAAAGGTTACATCTATTCATTAGCTCAAACCTACTGCATAAAGGGAATGTTTTTATTTTGAATTCTAAGTATTTGGGATATGTCAAGGATTAAAAGTCTAGTGCCACTTCTATTAGCTTTAGAAAATATAATTTGGTTTAATTTTATTTGTCACTGCAAGGATTATACCAAAGATAAAGTGGGATGAAACATTTGCATGAATCAAGTGGGATTCATGTAAATTTTACAATATGAATGATCCAGATCAGTTTGACCTCCTGATTCTTACATTTAATTGCATGATATTTATAAGAACTCTAAAAATATATCTAAATAGGCTAATATCATAGGTGGCTCCTATCCTTCAAGACCTTACAATGATCACAAAGTTTGAACTGCATGGGAATATCAACCTCCATTTGGGCAAGTTGGACCCAAACTACATGTGCTAATTGTCACCAATCTGCTCTAAAAAGATTTCTAAAACATTTTCAAGTTCCCTTTCTTCATTCTTTGTTCTGGATAGCAGTATAGCACCCTCTCCCAAAAAAAGGCAACAACCTTTCTCAGCAAGTTTTTGACTAGACAAATTGGTTGAATACTCATTGTCTCAATGAGTTAAGCCAATTGAAAGCCCACCAAACCAGTCAATTTCATGTCAATCACACGTTGATTTAACTTTAAACATTCACCTTTCAGCCCTTTTTAGGCTACCTTTCTTTTTTCTAAGTGCTGCCTTTTAAGGCCTAGGGACCAACACCACTGCAATCCTCCTCCTAATGTTGCTATCAACTCTCATCTTCTACGCACCACCGAACAGAATAAGAAAATAACCGAAAGAGTAGAAACGGATATAAGATTAGATATCTTGGATCAAGATAATAAAGTTGTGTAATTCAAAATTTTCATGGCTATATGATTTCTAGTGCACTTTCAAGTTTCAACTATGAAAAATGAGGCCTATTATGCTGGAGATCTTTTTAAATTTTTTTTTTATTCACAATTATTGAATGACATGAAATATTAAGATTATTCCTTACTTTAAAGAAAGGAAAAATTATTTCTCTAAAATGGATTGAAAGAATATCCTCCGACCCATAATATTGTGTGGGTTCTAATGTCATAAAAGTCATTAAAATAAATTACATGATAATAAAAGCAATAGGTTCATATCAGTTTAGAAAAAAAAATTTGGCCTTAAATAAATGAGAAGTGTTATGTTCATGATATTTTCAAAACAAATTATAGGTGATTAGTTTTTATTGGTTGTAATTTGAATTTACCATTGAAATTATTTTTTTGCCTCACCAATAACAAACCCATAACAACTTATCACTTAAGATTTATTGTAAAAAATTTTAGCCATAGCATTTCTCTAAAGAAATAGGTAAAAATATTCATGCTTCACCTTTTAATTAGTTTACAATTTTGCTATAAGCTATTATCCTTTCAACACCCCCCCCCTCCATTTTAAAACACACTAGGTATAATGGGCAGCGAATGTAAAAAAGCATATAACATGTCAATCTAATTCAAAAAAAAAAAAAAAATCTAAAACGTTATGTTATAAGAAAAGGTTAACGCATAGTAAATTGAATTGAATTTAAATATCTTGTTATAAACGAACCAAGTGGGTTTATTGTAATTTTTTTTAAATGAAAAATTTTTGAATTTTTTTAGATAATATTGTGTATAGAGTAATGATTATCACATACTTAACTGTAGATTAGACACCATACACATTCACAATTAAAGTTATGAAATCGTGTTAGTATATTGAAAACACAATTTTACAATTTCACAATTTGAAAGGGGGTGTATAAGGAGTGTGTGCAATGGCGAGGGAGTGTGTAACTAGATTTAAATGTAAAAAAGCATATAACATGTCAATCTAATTAAAAAAAAAAAAATAAAAAAAAAATCTAAAACGTTATGTTATAAGAAAAGGTTAACGCATAGTAAATTGAATTGAATTTAAATATCTTGTTATAAACGAAACAAGTGGATTTATTGTAATTATTTTAAAATGAAAATTTTCTAAATTTTTTTAGGTAATATTTTCACAAGAGTAATGATTATAACTGTGGTACAGACATTATACACATTCACAATTAAAATTGTGAAATCATGTTAGTATTTTGAAAACACAATTTTGCAATTTCACAATTTTGCAATTTCACAATTTTAAAGGGGGTATATAAGGAGTGTGTGCAATGGCGAGGGAGTGTGCGTAACTAGATTTAACATTTTTCACGTAAGTTACATGACATAACAGCCATACAGGGACTGCACTGTGTGAACTTTGAACTGTAAGCAAGTCCAAGTCCCTTGAACTCCCGCTATATATTTATATATATATATATATATATATATATCTTAATCACCAACCTGTCTGTTGTCACTTTGTTCCTATTTAAATGGCGGAGTTTTACTTTTGCACATCATCTTCAATCAAAAGCCACGAACTGTCTTCTTTTAATGCAATACAAAAAGCCCACCATTGCAAAAGCTTCAAAGGTGGTATAACTTTCTTAGACAAGGCACTAGTCAAAAAAATGACCACCCTTTTTAAGTATTTTGTACTATATGTAGCACTAGCACATAAACTTTACGATGTTATCCTTGCACTATATTTCTTAGGTCTTGGATATCAAAAGGACAAATGGGGTTGTTTTCCCTGATTTGAATTACATATATCTGAGAACCCATTTGGTCCTTGAACCGCTAGATTTTGTTGAGCTTTTCAAAAACACATACCCGTGAGTAGTCTCATTCCATCAATATGTGCTAGGTTGCTTATAAGCAGGGTTTTTGCTGTTACAATTAATGTTCTTTGGATGCATCTGTCATGCTGTTCTTTTTCCTGTTTAGTAACTTTGTCAATATCTGATGGTAGTATCTGCTGGCACTAATGTTGTTTCAGTGAGTGTTTAAACCGTGTGGTTAAAGCCAATTTTGATACTGACATGCATGAAATAAAGTGGCGGGTTTCTAGTTTGAAGCCATTCGACTTCATGGAAGTAAAAGTTTCAAGACACAAGCGTTCTATGAGGTAGCTGCATGTGTTTCATTATCATCATTTTTGTTTAGCTTGTCCATTTTCATATTCTGTGTACCAATGTAGGCTCAACTGCTTTTGTCTTAGTGTAACTAATTAAGAAAGCGTGCCACCATAGCTCTCAAAAGGTTTTTAAATTTTTTTCACTAGCAAACCCCATTAACTGTTGGATACTTTGCCTTTTTGGTTCTCTTAAGAATTCAACTGATTTTATTTGCATCTATGTAAATAAACCTTAGGAAAGAAATTCTTATGTTTCAGTCAAGGTGAGAAACATTAACTCCTCCTCCTCATCACTTTCATAAGAAAAGGCTAGTTCTTCCTTTTTTGCTTGCCTGCAAGTACATTCAAAGACAAAATGTCATTTAACCTTTCATAACATATTTTGCTGTATTGCCTAGTGATTTATTTTGTTCCTATACAATGACAGCGATCCAATTAAAAGAAAACTCAAGGAAGACAAATCAAATAGCATCTCTGAATCTCCTTATAGAGTTAAGATGGTAAGAGGTTAAATTCTCTGTTTTGCAACTTGCTTTCCTAAGTCTTGAACATTTTGGTGAGGGCTTCTTCTACTAAACCAGAAGTTAATTTTACTCTGCCCCCTAGATATTATACCCTTACTATGGTGCAGTGTCCACTTTGATTATGAGTTTATAACCATTGTACAAACTAGTTTCTTTTGCATATATGTTGTAATTTTCTGATGACATTTACTAGAGAAAGCAGTCATATTAGATAGGTCATGAGCACTCATTCAGAAGTCATAATTAATTCCCTGCTCATTTACAAGTTTGGTCTAATTGTTTTGCTATTATAATTTCCCATAATGATTATAATCCATTTTTTTTCTTTTTCAAAAAAGGAATTCGGACAACCTAAGGCCTGTATTGAAGCCAAGAAGAAACAACCCCCTAACAGTGACATTCAAAGTTCCTTGAAGCAAGAGGTATATATCTTTACTTATGTGAACTCATCACTGTGGCTTATTTAAGACACTTTTTGAGTTTGAGCAAGATAATGGCACATCTGGTTACTGAATAAGACATTTTTGTATTCAATACTCCATTAACCTGTTGTTCTTAATCTTCGTGAAATTGAGAATCCCATAAAAGGACATCTTATATTGTGCTTCACTTTTGGCTTCCTGCAGCCAACACTATGACTGCATGGGAAATACATAAATACATTATACATGGAAGGGATGGATACATTTTCAATCTCAAATAACCTGCATTATGCCATATGTAAAATAGTTAGTCTAGACTGGACTCAGATTATTAATAAACAACTCCCATTCCCAAAGCAGTGAAATGTGATACAACTAATTAGCTACAAGGAAACTGGAATTTCAGTGCCCAAATATAAGGTGGCTGAGACAGAATGTAAAAGGACTTGAATAAAGAAGTGTCCTTGCTATGTATAGTTAGTTAAGCTTTAATCCCATGATCAAGATCAGATGTCCTCCTAATCCGCATCCATTGAGTTATTTACTATACCTTTACATCTCTCTCATGTGTAGGTTCTGCAGCTTCAAAGACGATTACATGACCAATTTGTGGTACGGCGAGTATTAGAGAAAGCATTAAGTTATCGGCCTCTTTCACATGATGCTATGATAGATAACTCAGTCCCCAAGGTAATTTCTCTTTGTAAAATGTGTATTTGTTGTGATACAGAGGCCCGTAGATCACATTGATCACTATATTGTTTATCGGGATGCAATTTGTGTGTTGTTCTTTATTAGTTAGCATGTGCAGAAGAAATTCCAAAGAACTTCATTTGTGATACACTTCTTTTGTTACTTGAAGAATTCGAAAATGAAAAGAAAATATGTCAAGCTGAAAGATGCATTAGATATAGCCAAGTAAAAGTAAATAATGGTCTCTTTACTTGTCAACTTGGGACTTCGGCAAATCCTCAATAAAATTTGAAATGGAGAAACAACAGAGCTTGAGGCTTGGTGCTTATATTTACAATTTTTATCCAATAATATGCTAATTTTTTGAATTATTTCTAGTACTTGGCACATTTGAATCTGCTAATCATGCTTTTAACAATCGTTTGATAATTCCTTTTCTTGACATCAGCCTGCCCAAGAACTGATCAAGGAAATTGCAGTTTTAGAACTAGAAGTTGTGTATTTGGAACAGTATCTACTTTCTTTGTATCGGAAAAAATTTGATCAACAAAAATCATGTGTGTCAACGGTGGAGGGAAGATTGAACAAAGAAATGTTTCGAAAAGTACCTGAATATGATACTATGTCAGAGAAAGAAGATCCAGTCACCCACTCCACTCATCATACGTTGCCTCAAAATTCAATTGGCAATCCACTACAGGAGTGCAATGACATTTGGGGGACACAAAAGCAGCTGGATTCTAGTATACATCGCAGCCACTCATCACTTTCTCAGCGTTCAGTTTGTTTATCTAGAACTTCTCCTCCTATGAAATTTTTAAATAAAGGTGTAGGCTCGTACCATTCCCTACCTTTGTCAATGCTGGAGGTAACTTTCTATGCAAATATTAGTATATTAGCCAAGATGCCATTAACATTTTCCTTGTACAGTATTCCACTAATCAGTAGTACCAATAGTTGGCTTGAATGACAACATGGGTGTAGCTAATTTGTGGCTTCAAATGTTATCTCTTCAGCAAGCTCAGACTACTACTTCCAGTGTAAGTTTGGCGGAGCATCTTGGGACCTGTATCTCAAATCATATACCAGAGACACCAAACTGGCTTTCTGAGGAGATGATTAAGTGTATTTCAGCCATATATTGTGAACTTGCAGACCCACCTTTGATCAATCATGACTACCCTTCTTCCCCTATTGCATTATCATCATCACTAAATGAATATTCTTCACAAGATCAGAGTGATAAGTGGAGCTCACAGTGCAAGAATTTTTCATCATTCAATTCAAACTTTGATAACCCTTTCCACATTGAGGGATCAAAAGAGTTCAGTGGACCTTACTGCACCATGGCAAAGGTGCAGCTGATATGTAGAGATCGTCAGAAGTTAAGAGAAATTGAATACATGCTACGAAGATTTAGGTGAGCCTTTCTTACTGTAACAATCCTTATAACCTTTGTCATGCTATGTGGTCTACTTTCAGTGGGTCTTTGCTTGCTTTATGCTCCATCTGGTATCTAAAAAGAACACAAAAAGGAATAGGAAATTGGTAAACAAGATTCTTGTCAGCACAAAATGAGCATCATGAAAATATGGTTCTTTGGACCAATATTCTATAGTTTGATGCAACGCTAAGCTGACTTGAGCTCTGCCTTTGCGTCAGCAGCAGTTTTTTCAGTGATTTAAAATTTGCATTAGTGTGTTATACTAATACAGTATGTTTAGACTTTTTCATGGTTATGCTTTCTGAAGATGTACAATCAGCATTAAAAAGTGATTCCTTTGTTTTATTCTTGGTTTCTAATAGTTACCTCTTAGTATAAGCACTACAGAATCTTCTAATGCATTAAATGGAAAATAAGGTTTTTGTTGGGAATTCTTTTGTGAAGTGTGATGATATTTTTGACTTTCAGGCATCATAACCTCTGCTCTCATAACACTTTCCTTGCAATTACTAATGAGGCTAAAGAACCATTCCCTTGCAGGTCACTTGTTTCTCAATTGGAAGAAGTTGATCCTAGAAAGATGAAACATGAGGAGAAGCTAGCCTTTTGGATTAATGTCCACAATGCACTAATAATGCATGTAAATTCCTATAGCCAAGAAACCCTAAATCTCATGTTGCTGTTTTTATTTTTATTTTTATTTTGCTTGAGTCTGTTAGGATAACCAACCCATTTGTTGTCTATTGTCCAACAGGCATTTTTGGTCTATGGGATTCCACAGAATAATCTTAAAAGAATGTCTGTACTACTTAAGGTGAGTAGTGCTTCTCAGGTATATTCTGAAGGGGGGAAAATGGTGTATAAGTTGCTTACATAAGCTTGTGCCTGATGCAGGCTGCATATAATATTGGGGGTCACACCGTAAGTGTAGAAATGATACAAAGCTCTATCCTGGGATGTCGATTGCCTCGTCCAGGACAAGTAAATCCCATTCCTGATATTAATATCAAAAGATTAAAAACCTGTTTGTACTTGCCATTTAATCTAAAAAAAAAAAAAAACCCTGTTTGTACTTATGATCCTGTTTATCTGGTAGAGATTAGTTGTTGGGCTCAACATGTTGTTATTCATTTATGATTGGAGTTTATATACCTCCTGCTTGATTAGGACTGATTTAGCTCACTTTTGCTGCCAGTGGTTGTGGCTGTTGTTTTCCTCAAAGACAAAATTCAAGGTTGGAGATGCACGGAAAGCATATGCAATTGAGCACCCTGAACCTCTTCTACATTTTGCACTTTGTTCAGGAAGCTATTCTGATCCTGCGGTAGACCTATATCCTGACAGTGTTCATTATACTATTTGTCTCCTTGGAAAATGATTTTAATTGCAAACAAATGTTTCTTGAAGTTCATCCAGAATTAACAAATCTGATGTTTGACAAATTTTTTTCCCACATAATTAAGATCATTTAATATTCTGAAAGTTCAGACTTGTGGGCATAATTCAAAAGTTTCTTCAATGGCATTGAATGAATTTCTTGCTTACATGACACATTGTTATTACTTAGTAACTTGCTTCTCTGTTTTGGATTTTCAAATAATTCCAGAAGCTGCAAATTCAAAATCATATGCCTAAGCTGAAGTCATACCTCATATGACTCCACCACACAGCTGAATGTTGAAATTGTTGTCTAAATGTCCTACCTTGTAGATCCCAGTAGGTTGACATTCATTGATAACAAATTTGTCAAAGCTGAACCGAATATAGGGTCTAAGTTGGGTGGCACTTAATAAAATCACTTGGACTTAATATAGTATGACAGGAATGGAAGTGAGATTTGTTATTTTATAGCATTCAATTTTATCATAGGATCTTTCTCAATGACTGTTCTTTATTTAGGTCCGCATATACACTTCAAAGAGAGTATTTGAGGAGCTGGAAGTTGCGAAAGAAGAGTACATTCAATCAACCTTCAGCATACGTAAGGATCAGAAAATCCTTCTACCAAAGATAGTGGAGTCTTTTGCAAAGGATTCAGGTTTGTGCTCAGGTGATTTGGTGCAGATGATTGAGCATTTTGTACCTGACACTCAAAGGAAGAGCATTCAGCAGTGTCAGCACAAAAGAACTTGGAAGGGAATTGAGTGGACCCCTCACAACTTTACTTTCCGCTATATGCTTTCAAAAGAGTTGGCTTAACAATGTCTTAGCATAATAAATGCTCAAGATTCATAGTATGTGGCAGGTATTCCAGATTGTTTTAGCCTTTATGGCTATTTTTGTTCCTCTATATGTGAGCAACTGCAGCTAGCTTAGTTAGTTCAGAATGACAGTTGAACATAGCTGAACCTTGGCAAGAAAAACGAATGGTAATGGTGATCAAAGAAGGTCAAGATTTTTGAGCTTGAGAATATCTAAAAAATACATCAAACGAATTGTTTTTTGGATCAGAAGAAATTTCAAACTTGAGCTTATTTGATCACCAGTCTTTGTTGAGTGGAGAGGATGTGTGATTTGGCTGTCATTCCCAGTCATCTTGGCAAGTTCTTTTGACAGGTATTCATGTACAAACAAATGAAAGCAGCGAGGGATAGGTTGATAGAGTGGTAGCATGTAGTTATTGTAATATGATTGTTATTTGGCTGGATTTTGTAATGTAAAGTATCTCATTAGTGTTCAGAAAGATATCTTGATGCTGTCTGGCTATTTTTCATATTTGTTCTGGCCTATTTGTAAAAAATGCTGAATGAATGTCAGAGATGAGTTGTGGATGGTCTTTGAATCAAATGGCACCTCCTACCGTTAAGGTGAGATCGAGATCATGGGTTTAATCCTATGCGTGTTCCATAGCAATGTATTTATTTATTAATGAACATTAATAAAAGGTATTTCTAAATCTTCTAAAAATGCTTTTCTATCAAAATAAACTAGTTTCTAGCATACAAAAGATAAGTTGAAGCAAAGTCACACTCACAGTCAATTGACAGAGTAGGGAAGAATCAGAGTAAGTGAGGTGGAAAACATGATCCTAAACAATGCATGCTTTGAATGGTTATTTATTTCTTTTGCTGAAAAGTGCAAGAGAAATTTTGATCTAATTACACTGCTGGAAAGTTCAAGTGTAAGGTGGTGGAAAAAATTATCTTTAACCAAAAAACATAAAAGAAAGTTAAAATATAGATAGTATTGACAAATACCATGACATAAACATAATCATTCAAACAAAAGAACTGAAAATCTAATCATTACATAAACATGAACATAATCATAATATTAACTAACATAAATTAAAATTTTATTTTGTTAATATATTTGATCTTGTTGTTTTAAATTGTACAAAAGTCATTCCAAAGGATCTTATAATTATATAACTATAATTATAAATAAAATAAATTAGAGATCCTAAATCAACTACAACACCAATAAAATAATACAATAATATTAGAAAGATAATCAATGATTACTTCTTCTCTAAATTGTTCTACCATAGCATTCAATTATCAATACCATCGCTCAAATCAGTTTTTTCATCTATATAGATGTATATGTTGGGTGCACGTGACACCCTTGGATTCCAGCCCGCATGCATTGTCAAAGCTCATTTATGAGCTTGCTTCCAAAAGTCTTCAAATCAGCCATGCCTCTTAATAATCTTTGCTTCCTCAAGCTTCCAAAGTCAGTTTTTGATTTAATGCAAAGCTGAGCAAGTGTCTAACACGCTGAAGGAAGAAAGAAAAGAAAGAAGCAAAATGACTAGGGTCATTCGGCCTTGAGTGGAGAGCTGAAGCTGAAACAGAGAGAGCTATATTCGGCCATTTTGTGTGAGTTCTAGAGTGAGCAAAAACACAGAGATATTCAGCCACTTGATGAGAGGTGTAGTCCATGTGAAGAGATAGAGAGAGAAACACAGAGAGTGTGAGAGAGTGAAAAAGAAAAATGAGACATTTTTCTTTACTCAAGTTACACACAAGGAAGATAAATTGGTGGAGTTTTATGGAGTTTTTGAGTGTTACAATCATGGAGAGTTAGAGTATTCAGAGGAAGATTTTGCTACTGATTTTGTGGTGAGATTGTATTTACTCATTGAGATTTATTTGTTGCATATCCAATTTATTGTGGACACAAGTTTAATATAAACTTGATAGTTGTAATCTTTATTTCATAGTAGATATTTTTGAAACTGCCTTGTGGTTTTCCCCTCTACACTAGAGGGTTTTCATGTAAGATTTAGTGTTCTTGTGTGGTTGTGTTTATGTGGTGCTTGCTGAAATTTTTGTTTTTATAATATTGCTATTGTTTGGTAGTTATTAATTTTAATTCACACATAGGGATTAGAATTTTCCCCCAACAGTATAGATACGTTGTAGGTGCAGAAACAACCCCTCCAAGCATCCTCATACTCTCTTCTATCCCTTTGAAGATCACAGCAAAGCTCTCCTTAGAGAAAGTATCCCTTTGATAGCTCTTTCTCCTATATATTTCTTGGTTTTTCTCATCTGAATTTTGTTTTGATTAATTGCCTGGTTAGGGTTTTTTATTTTATTTTTTTTTTTTTTTTTTTTTTTTTTAATTAGTTTCTATTTTTTACTTTTATATATATATATATATATATATATATTTTTTTTTTTTGTAAGTTCGTAATTTGTTTACGTTAAACAGCTCTTACATGTCATAACATTAATATTACTTGCTGATTGTTAGGGACATTTTTGTGACAAAGGCCGAAAATGTGAGAACGGCTCAAATCTCCTTTTGGGTTCTTTAGATGTGTTTATTGTAGAGAATCAAACCCAAAATTCCAAATATATAATGAACAAAAGGCTAATGGTGCTTTAACAAGAGAAAATCAAAATGTTAATAACAAAAGTGCAAAAAAAGCTTAAAAACATAACAAGTTTGAAATTTCAACCCACAGATTCACCAAGAAGAGGAAATTGAGAGAGGTTGTAAGGAAGAGAGGGAAGGTTCCCTTGTACCCATATTTCAATCCCCAAGTTTCGAAATTGTGAGATTGTTGGTGGTTGAATGAGATTTTGCTCTGAAGTTTCAAATATGTGGATAGAACATGGCTAGTTCATTTTGAATCTGATTGGGGCCTTTTTGTATTGAACTTGGGGTGCTCTAAGTGGCTGTTTTTGGTCAATAGAAGAGACTTTGAACCCTCAGGTATGAATCAAAGAAGTTATGGACAAATTTGATTTAATTGGGTAAGAGGGATGCCTTGCTTTTTGCATAATTTGAGAAATAAAATAGCCTAAATTTATGGGCTGATGTTTCCTAAACATGGCAAGTCCTTGGAGATTGCATTTGGTTGTTTGTGCGTGAGACCAGGCCCGCCACTTAGGGTTAGCTATGTGTTTTAGGCAAAAAATGGTATAGCAGAAAAGTTGGGCAATAGTCATCTAGAGCATAAAAATTGTTTTGGGGTGGAAATTTTTGGTACAAGACCTCCTCCATGAGCCTAAGGTGCTACCAATGTCTCTTGTCCACTTGGTAGCACATATGTGTTGAGCTCATGCAAAAGGTTCAAAAGGAACCGACCCATATCCTTCAAATCACACTTCCTCAATTTTCCCTAATAAATAGCATGGGCTTGGGCCATGTTTAAAATAATAAAATATAATATAATACATGAATTGAGTCCACAAGGAAGTTGGGCTTGGTTGAATTGGGCTCGAAGAAAATGTGTCGTGAAAATGGGTATCAACACCGATACATAAGATATATATGCTCTTGCTCTTATTGTTTAAAAGTATGTGAATTCAATTTGTTGCACCAAGACATAAAGGTTCAAGTTCATATTGCATGCAATTCATTTATTTTAAATAAAAAAATAAATAAAAAAAAAAAAAAAACTGACTTTGTTAAATTGATAACCCATTAATTTTATTTATTCATGCAAAAGTAAATTTTGTATAGGCCTTTTTGGACCTGATTTGCTATCTTATTAATTCCCATTCTATAGGTTTGATTTGAGTAATTAATTTTATATATAATATAGATAGTTGTTGTTCAAGGACTGAAGTTTGTTATTTGAGGACAACTTGTTTGTAACTAATAGAATTTATAATTTATACAAAATTTTTATCTATATTTCTTATTTATATATAATAAAAATAGTTGTTGTTCAAGGACTGGAGTTTGTTATTTGAGGACAACTTGTTTGTAATAATAGAATTTATAATTTATACTACACCAAAAACTGATTGGTGTTTTTTTATCTATATTTCTTATTAAAATGAAATTTACCTCTCTCAAAAAAAAAAAAAAAAAACTAATGCAATGTTTCTCCTTTCTCCTATTCTCAAATGACTAGGATGTGGCCAATTTACAATTCCATTAAGGACATTCACCCCGAAATGAAAAATTGGAAAGTTAAAGTTTTAGTAACTAAAAAAACAATGCCACAAACATCAACGCAAGGTGTCAGCGCATATCAGAGGCTTATATTGTTTGATAATACTATACACATATTTTGAATAATCATTCCAGAGGCATCTTATATTACTTACTTTCATTGGATCCATACAACCTTTGTTGTAGTAGATATAATTTTATGACAGTTGGATAATACCCCAACGATTGCTAATTGCTAATGTTACTGATGAGTATGAAATATATACAATAAATTACTCTCATATTTACATTTTTAGTTACACTTTTATTTTATGTTAGTTGTGACTGATTATAAATAATCTTTGTTTTTTAGGTGATAAAGGTTTTATATGATAAAGGGAATTAATGAAAGAAAGGAATAGAAAAAAAATTGAAGAATCAATTCACGTGGAAGTTAAATGCTACAAGATGGGCCCAAAGTCAAGCCAAACCTTGAAGAGATCCAGTCAAGCAAAGAAAAAGAAAAGAGAAGAATAAAAAAAAGCCCAATCCAGGCGTGAAGTGTAGAAAGTATAAAAGAAAAGAAAGATTGAATATTAAAGAATGAGAAGTGAGGCCCAATACTAATGTCCTGGACATGTGGCCTACAACTAATAATAAAGTCCTTGTTTGACTTGTACTTAGAATGTGTCCGGCGGCTTCTCTCTTTTAAGTGCTAAAGGTCCGTCTTTGTGTGATATATAAAATATGAGCAAGGCTGGGAGCTGAACAAATGCAGCGCCGCTACCTTTTTGGTTTAGTTTTCCTTTATTTGTTTAGTTTAATATTTAGTATTTTATTTTTTATTTTTTTTTATTATGAGTAGCTAAATTTATAATTAAGGTTGAAGATAAAAAATTGTTAAGGATTATCAGTATTGTTTATTTGATTTGATTTTTCCCACAATAGTTGTTTTTTAATGATTTAAATTGTTCTTGCTTCATATCAATTGACTAAGATGTGATTCTAGATATGAGTTCAATCATGTTTTTCTCATGATTTAGAATTTATCTTAATTAATTGAATGCTTGGTTTATTATTTCTTGTTTGTTAACAGATATAATTGATGATTTGATTTTATACTTAAGAAGCGAAGAAAAACATGCTTTTGATTTTTTTAAAATAAGGATTTTAATGAGAATATTTTCCATGATAGTAAGATTGATTTCTAGATTATCATGTAGTGGGTTGGGAAAAATTAATGATCATAAATATATGCTGATATGACTTACAAGACGGATTCCAAAACCTTAATTCATTTCTCTTGATTGTTTACATATTTTTACTACTTTATATAAAAAAAAAAAAAAAAAAAAAAAAAACCTAATTCTTGATAGTATATATGAACAATTTTTTTAAAATGTATTGCAAAATCTACTAAAAAGGTTTTTCTATTCTAACAAAATAAACTAGTTTTCAGCATAATATGTTCAAGCAAAGTCATGATCAAACCTGATAAAGTAGGGAAAATTATGAGTTAAGGAGATGGAAATCATGATTATGAAATAACATGTACTTCAAATGGTTATTTATTTCTTTTGGTAATTAATTGTGATGGTGGGCTAAGTCCAATTCACCCATGTTAGCCATCCATGACCAAATCATGTCTAGAACAAGCCATGAGGGGGCCAACAAAAAGTATCACGAGTATGAATAAGGTTCGTCTACAAACCTCATGATCATCTAGGACAACCCAGTCATCCATGGTTTAGGGGGGTACAAACGACGGAATAACACTTAGTAAATTTTGAAGGATTTTTTTACAAACTCTATGCAATC
Source organism: Quercus dentata (assembly GCA_028216015.1). Taxonomy (NCBI): domain Eukaryota; kingdom Viridiplantae; phylum Streptophyta; class Magnoliopsida; order Fagales; family Fagaceae; genus Quercus; species Quercus dentata. Next base: position 46,582,495 of record CP116454.1, on the reverse strand, counting down.
GGATCACGATCTGTCATTCCAGAACATGGAGAGGGTTCCCTGAAATCTACTCCATTTTCTCCATTAATTCCACCCATCTCCCACGATGATAGTGGATCCGAACAAGTAGATCCACTCTTAACTCTTTATAAAAGGATCAAGTCTCATTCAATTGAAGTAAGTTCTACTATTCATTAATTCACAATCCTTGTGTTCTAAAAAAAAAAATTGACTTAACTGTCGAAGGGTCCTTGGCCGGTTCACACGATCACCCTTGACAGTCTTCTTTTTTTTTTTTTTTTTTTTTTTTTTTTTTTTTCAAGTCATCAAGTAATCACTATAGCCTAGAGCATTTAACCTACTAATTTTTGTGCATCATTAAACTATAAGTAGTAAAATTAACCAAAATAACTAATCATCACAAACTTAATGTGTTTATATAGATATAACTTTTAAGTATCTTTATCCAACAATATAAAGGAAAGTTGAAACTTACAACACACAAACAATATAGTAAAACAAAAAAAATAAGTTATATATCTATAAGAAATGACGCAAATATAAGTGATTCATGCCTTTTGAGTTATTTCTTGGCTCCTTTATTGTATTGAGAGTTCTAGAGGGCCCAAAAGGCCAAATACCATCTTTGGCCAAAATAATTAGCAATCTATCACTGTTTGGGAAATATTTAGCAACATACCACTTTTTTAAAACTTGAGTTTGTGAAACTTGAGTTTGACATGTAACTCGAGTTCCAAAAACTCGATTTCTATAATGGCACCCACTGACCTGGAATTTTTTAATTAAAAAACTCCATGTGGAACTCGAGTTTGAGGAACTTGAGTTCCTTGTAAATAAAACTTGAGCACTATATACTCGAGTTATGCATCATAGAGATATATTGACGTTTGAGAGTGCAATTGATGTTTGAGAGTGCAAGTGGCGGATGAGAATAATTGCAGGAAAGTACCAATGCTAGAGTGACTAGTTATAGAGGGCAAACCGGTGTTTTCGGACGAGTTGAGGGGTAATGGCAAAGAGTTCACAAACTTCTTGTCTTTCGAAAAGCATTAACTAATGTTATACAGCTGCACTGATTGAAGACTAAGTTCACTTTGTTGACTTCTTGTTTTGATCAGTACTAGAAAGTTCCTTGGTAACGTGGATGACTTCAATTTGAGAAAGAAAGTTCCTAGGCAACTATTTGCATTGGTTGAAGACTAAGTGCATAATTGTTGGGTTTCACAAGTGGAACTTGAGTTTTATTTCTAAGTTCAAATTTTCATAGAACTCGATTGTATAGAGCTCCGGTTTCACATTGCAACCAACTTGATCTTCACAACCTCGAGTTCCATGTAGACCTTTTAATTTTAAAAAATGCCAAGTTAGCACATAACTCGAGTTTATGGAACTCGAGTTACATGTAAAACTCGAGTTTTAAAAAAGTGGTAGATTACTAAATATTTCCCAAAAAGTGGTAGATTGCTAATTATTTTGGCCAAAGATGATATTTGGCCATTTTGGTTGTTCCGGAGAATAAGAAGTAAATCTTAGTTGGCTTAAGAAAAATTGGTGGCGCAGTGGGGAACCGTTTCTAGCTAGCAAGCTTGTTTTTGGTTAGATGGTGAAGTGGATGGAATTTTGGATACAAGTGAGGGTTGGAGTACCCTTTTTTTTATAGTGGGGAAAGGGGAAAAGTCGATCTTACCAACTTTTTCACTTGCGGCAATAGGCTTTCATGAGTGTCTTTGCTTTGGCTTTTTTTTTTTTTTTTTTTCCGATAAGGTTGTTTAGTTGTATATGTTTTGATTAAATTCTCTAACCTTGAAGATATGGTGGCTGGAAGCTAACTAAGCATTAATGACTTGTTTGGATTGAGCGGGAAGGAGGGAGAGTAAAGAGAATTCAAGTTGAGTTAGGGTGCGTTTGAATTGACTTCAAACTTTTGAAAATTAATTTTCCGTTTGACCACGGAAAATGATTTCTCGCCTTCATTTTCACTTCATTTCAATTAGGAAAAAAGAGAGAGAGAGAGAGAGAGAAGAGAGAGATATGGTGACGACGAAGCGCGCGATCGACGATCGCCTCGACGATCTTTTCCCGATCGCGATCGTCGATCGAGCGGGCGCGATCGACAATCGCGATCGTCTCTCGTCGATCGACGATTAATGACTCGTCGATCTTGGATGGCGAGATCGCGGGAAGGAGGGAGCAAGATAAAGAGATGGGCGGGTTTTTCTGATGTTTTCCGGGTTGTGTTTTTCGATTTTTGTTTTCCTTTCTTCTTTTCCAAACACTAGAAAATATTTTCCGGAAAATTTTTTGAAATGCAACCAAACATACAGAAATATTTTCCTTTTCCAGAAATTAGCATTTCAGGAAAATATGTATTTTCCGGAAAACGTTTTACTGCAACCAAAACTGACCTTAGTTGAAAATTAGGCTAATTTTCGGCTAACGCTACTCTACTCCACTCCCTTTCTTTTCCCATCAATCTAAACAATCCATGAAGGGTTGAAGGCTTCAAGCTTTATGAAAGTTTGAGTTTGCTTGGTTGACAACAACCTAATTTCGTGTTAAAATGTAAGTCAAATTGAGAAATGCTACATCATAACATTTTCATAATAAATTCTACGTGGCGGGTTGTTACTAGCTCTAATTTTGCCCCTGTATTTATTATTTTTTTTTTGCCACTAGCAACAATCAGTAATAATATTTCTTAAGCCAAAATAGTTGTATACTAACAAGAGCTTGTATCAATGGCTAAGTTGTGGGCTCCACATCTCCAAACAGTTAGATGTTGATGATGCTCTTGTTGAGTAATACCAGAAGCTAATAAGTTTAGGGCATGTTTGTTAAGAGGATTTAAATATAATTTTTTTGTTTTGGAAACTATAAAAGGATGGATCCCACATTTGAATCTATTGTTTGGCTAATGTTTTCTAAATACACTTTTCATAAAATTATTTCATATTTTTTCTTTTTGTTCAAAATAGGATTTTTAAAACCATTGAAGGATGTTTTTAGGATATAGAAAATGTTTTTAATGACATATTTATAGATAAATTGAAAATAGTGGACCTTGCAGATTTGTTCAAATTCTTTTATCTCTTAAATTAAGAAATTTATTTTTATCATTGAAATTCTCACATTTCAAATTTGAAACTTATCATTATAAAAAAAAGTACATTAGTAATTTAGTTCTATTCCCACAATTCAATTTTGAAACTTATCATTATCTAAAAAACAAAAAAGAAGTAATGTACACATTACTTTAAGTAGAATCAAAATTAATAATAATAATAAAAGGAATCTTGAAGTAGAAATGGTCTCCCAAACATCATTTTTTCGTTTTCATTATTTTGAAAATTATTCTTAAAAGTGAGAGCCAAACATATATAATGTAAAAATTATTCTCTGAAAACTAGTTTCACATTTAATTTTTTGAAAATAATTTTCATACTATTTTGAAAAAGAAAAAAATGCAAAAATCCTCTTTGTTAAAACCATCTTAGCAGTTTTCAAAATCTTGTTATGAACAAGAAAATATGATATAATTTTATAAAAACTGTATTTAGAGAACACTAGTCAAATAATAGATTTAAGTTTGGGACCTACCATTTAATGGTTTGCAAAACAAAAAAGTATATTTAATTTCTCTTTCAAAACATGCCCTAAATAGTAAAAAAAAAAAAAAGAAAGAAAAAAAAAAAAGAAAAAGAAAGAGGTAAATAGCCATTTTCCCATTTTTCATATTCTATTTTTTAATTTCTTGAAAAGTAATATGTTCATAATATTTTCAAAACTTTTTTAAAAAAAAAAAAAAAAAAAAAAAAAAAGAAAAAGAAAAAGAAAAGGGGAAGCATTTTTTTTTTTTTTTTTTTTTTTAAGAAGAAAAAAAAGAAGCATTTTGATTTGATTAGGAAAGTCTAGATGGCAGTTGGACACTTTGACAATAAAAACAACAGAAAGTGAGTGGTAATCCATATCAAGTGAGAGAGCACCACAATCACTTAATCAAATATAAAGAAAATCTCATGGAACAGAGACACTCCCACGCGATTGCTCTCTCTCTTTTGGCGCTTCTGCAGTACTTTTTCCCCGACTCACTACTCTGAAAACACTGAGACACAAACAAAACTCAGCATTTATTTCTTTCAAAACTTTCAAACCAATACACACTCTCACACACAGAGTGACAGAGAGTGAGAAAATGGAGGAAGAGGGAATTGGGTTAGTGCTGGCAAAAGCCACAGAGCTGAGATTCAAAATCAGCAATTGCATTCACAAGGCTACCACCAATTCAACCAATGGCCTCTCTGAACAAGAAGTCACTGATAAAGATGAAGAAGAAGAAGAAGAGCAAGAACAAGAAGAAATGGAGAGGCTTTTGAATATTTCTGATGCCCTTGAATCCCTCGAGAACCAGCTCTCTTCCTTGCAGGTTTTGCCCAATAAACCCCTTTTTATTCATTTGGGTTTTTCTCTAAAAACCCTAATTTTGATTGCTCTAATTTTTGGACATAATGTGTTTGTGTGTGAAATGGGGTCTTAGTCTTTGATAGTTCTCTAAATTGGCTCAACCCCACAAGAAGAAAATGATAAAAATTCAATCTTGGACGGTATTGGTTTAGATGAATGCAAGAATTAATTTACATGAAACCCATTAATTATTCATTGTTCCTTTTCTTCTTATGCTTGTAAAAGAGATATACAAGATCTATAATTGTACACAAACAATGGAAGAGTGTAATTTCCTGTTTTGGGTTTAAGCTTGTGTCTAGAACATATTGGGAATTAAATAAATTGGAAGAGTATTATGATAACCTAGAGTATATGCTCCTGGGTAAGAGCTTAAATTGCCTAGCTTGTCAGTGGTGAATGCCCTTGGATTACCTGGCAACTGGTTCTAGTGGGTGGGTTCAGTTGTCTGGAGGTTTTACTAGCTAGAAGTGGCTCCAAAGGGCTCTTCTTTTGTAAGGTTCCCTGTGTTATCAAAAAAAAAAAAAAAAAAAAAACCCCTTGAGAATAGAGTATTCTGAATTGTTTTTGAAAAGTAGGCCTTAGGAATTATTGTAGACCTAGTTGAATCTTTTTTTTTTTTTCTTTTCTGAATTTGTAATAACTAATTGAATTGAAACTTTTAAAAATGCCCACAAGTTTATTCTTTTGATACTTTTATTTGTGGTTTGAAAATTTTGAAAGGTGATGATTATCTCGATTATGAAACTTGAGATATAGGCTTAATTATTGATGGAAAAACCATGAGGATTTCAATGCACCCATGTAATAAAGTGATTTCTAAAACAAAGGTGATGATGCAGAAATGGTTTCAAGACAACTCTTTTTAGTTTCAATTATGAATACTACATTTGTATGCTGACTAATTGCATGTTGAGGTCAGGATTTTTTTAATTAGCAAATCACACATGCACCCATCACCCGTTCTTATGGGGGGCTAGGGCTCATTGGCTAGGAAATGGGAATAAGTTAAGAAGAAAATGCGTGTGTCAATTGTTCTTCTATAATGTTATGTTGAGAAGCAGTGAGGCAGTAATATCTACTAAAAAATGAACGCATGTTCTAATTTGTAACATGTACAATTTGACATAGGGACAGGGTGTGAAATGTGGAAACTCTGCACAACAAAGACAAGGGTACATAGCTATAGGTATAGTTGTCCTTGCAGGACAATTGCATACATGCATGGTTGTGTTCATTTATATCCACATTAAGGTTTGTGCCTGTTAAAAATACTTTGTGATATTTCTCAGATGGTTGATTCAATCATATACAATCATCATATAAACTATTTAACAGGTCATTCGGCTATATAGTTTATATAACAGGTCTTTGGGCTGTAGTACCACCACACCATTTGGGTGAGTTGGTACCTTCCCAAGCCCTAGTGCTTGGAGGAGTAGGGGGAGGGCGTGGGTTCATGCTGCAGGGGCAGCATTTTTCTTATGTAAGTATTTCTAACCATCTCACAAAAAAAAAAAAAAAAAAAAAGGTCATTGGGCTGTAGTATGTTAAACTCAAAAGAAATTATGAAAGGACGTTTTTTTTTTTTATTTTTTTATTTTTATGTGGACTGGGGATAGGTGTCTTGTTTATGTCAATGATCATGTCATAAGAAGAGTATTAGTATGCTAGTATATGGTGACCTTTTGAATGTTGCATTACCATTGAACATTCTATACAGGCTGATGGTGGATCAATTTAGTTGTTTTGTATTTGCCATAACCTACGGAGAATGTGTATTATTTTCATTATCTCTGGTCATGTCTAACTTCCTCCCAATACTAAGTTGAATGCAGCAAAAGTGGTTAGTGTCCATGTGAGGGTACCTATGGCACATTACAATTTTTAAGCTAGAATACTATCTATTCTTGGAATTTAGATCATTCATTGCCTTTCAGTTAGTCATGTTGTGAATAAACTTTCTGGTCTATGTATCTCTTCTCCATCAATGATCTTACTGCTTTAACGTATTCCAACTTTAAGTTTACTAGTAAGGAATGTTTTCAATGTATCAATGTAATGCTACTTATAATTAAAAAAAAAAAAAAAACATCAACACAATGCTTTACATACTCATCCTTTCAGCTGTATCAAGGCACTTTATGTGATAGTAGAACTAACTATACATATTAAATAGAGCACAATGACATGTGTTACATCCAACATTACAGCGTTACTTAAAATCGGCTGCTATTTAGGTGTTTAAAGTCAAACTGGTGTTTCTCACTAAGAATGCTTAGACAATCACCCTCGTTAAATTAGCATCCATGACCATGCTTGATGTCTGTCAAAATTTTTGAACGTATTTGTGACTATTTTTTATCCATTAGCTAGCTTACTTGCTCAAAAGATTCTTATACTATATATTTGCTTGACAAATTGATGCAAGAAGCATGAAGGTAATTTTATTTTAAAAGTTAATTGTATTTTTATACCATTAGTTTGTTGGATTTTATTTTAGTTCTTATTAGTTAATTAGGTTTTTATTTAATCTCCTAAATTCAAGGATATTTTTTTAATTCAATATTTGAGATTTCTTAAGTTAATTAGAATTAGGGTTTGGTCGCTATCAAGATTTCTTCAGTCAATTATTGTACTCCAATGGAGATAGTTAAGACTGTTTGGTTGAGTAAGAAAATTATTTATTTGAGATTTTCTTTCAATAGCTTGGTGTTGATTCTAGGCAACCCTAGGTGCTGATTTATAGGTTTTGCTCTCTTGCTTGGTGCCGATTCAAGGCAAGTTTGGAGTTGATTCCTAGGTTGTTTTTTAATTTTCTGTCCTTTCAAGTTTAGAGTTGCATTAGTTTTGGTTTTGTTTTGCATCAAATTTGATATCAAAGAAAACCTGACATAGTCTACAGAAAAACCAAGAAAGCCTTCATAACTGCTACCCTCCACAGTAAACCATTCCCATCCCCACTGGCGCAACCCATCACGGAAAATTCAACCTTCAAAATCTCAAATCAACCCCTAAGCCAGCTCTAGTCAAAATTCCCCATAATTCATCCCTCAAAATAAAAACCTTGTCATCAGATGATACACTCATTGTGCATAGCCTCAAACCACTGCTGTTGAAGCCAAAGACATCACCCATAGCCCAGCTGCCTAAACTTCCTTCAAATACTTCTGCCATTGTCATCTTTTCAACTTTGTGTTGCTGTCACCTAAACTTCACATAGCTAGAATAGTTACCTCTACATCTGCATCTTCATCCCCAATCATCATCCTTGACAAGTGACAAACTCATAGGTCTCCTTCACTCAATTTGATCCCAATTTACAGACATCAAATTGTTTGCTGTTGGCGGTCAGAACCTTGATAGTGGCTCCCCATGCTTGTTGCCAAAATTGTCTTTAGTTTCTATGTGTGCACCATGAAAATCACAACCTTGGAAACCCACATCTTCTCAAGACTGCATTGCCACCAAAACTTCTCCAGAAAACCATGTCATCCAATGACCATAAGCCAAGCAATGTTGCCACAGGCCATTGTTATGTTAGGCCAGGTTGGCCTTCCACCCCTCCCTTGCCACCACAAATAACTTGAAGTAGCTGCCTCTCTAACCATCAGTTTTGAAGCTGATGGAAGCTTCATTGTTAAAGCAAAATAACTTATGCCACTTAGCTCGTTAGTCAACCAACCTATTTGGAGAGAGAAACAAAAACATAATGCAAAATCATCAACTTGCACCTCACCCTATCTATTAAACCCAAAACCTTGGCTTGACCCTATCAATTAAAGTCTGACCCAAAATATAAGCCTAACCCATACAATGGGAAAATAAAAAAACAAACTTACCCCAACCCGACCAATTGAAAAAACAAATTGTTCAACCTGACTCATCTAAAAAAAAAGTCCTTGTTTAAAAAAAAAAAAAAAAAAAGAAGTCCAAGCTTAATCTTGGGCCTGCTTTAAGCCTCACATGGTTCAAGTCTGCAACCCATCTATTGCCGCCATAGCTACACTGAATGGGGTCAAGTTTTTGCCATCCCAGAGAGTTATTTTGGACACCAAATTTGACATATCAATGTTGATTGATCTGGTTTGACCTAATTGATCATAATTAATGCAGATGGATGTTGAGACTTTTAGGATTTAATTCTCTTCCCTTTTATTTTTACATTTGATGAAATTGATTACAACTTATTTTTTATCCATTGTTAGGTTAGAGATTTATTTCTAATTAGGTCCCAAAATGCATCTTTGTAAGCAGTTAATGATGGGTTTATAAAAATTTTGGGTGGGGATTTTTCCCCCCTGTGCTTGGTGTTGATTCTTGTGCAATGGGTTCTTATTATGCTTGGTACATATTTCAAACAGCCATAGGGACTCACTTTTAGGTTATATTTTTCTGTTTTATTTGCTTGGTGCTGATTCCAAACAAACCCTAGGTGTTGATTGATTCTTAGGTACTATCCCTCTGTTTTAAGCTTCTTTTTGTTTCCCAAACACAAGTCTCCCTTGTAGAGTTTATTAAAGTTTATTGTCACGCATCACAAAATTTTGTGCAAAATTTATCCATGGATGCTCTGTCTATTCAACTCTATTCTGCTCAACCCACTCTCACAAATGCATTAGCTAAATTTGTCACAATAAAGAATTAGTGATATATCCTTCGGGTTAGGCTTACTGGATACTAGATTTGATGATGACATATGTTCGTTAAATTACAATTCATAAAAATAGTTATCATAAGTTCTACATAAAACCTTCATCAACATATAGAAGACGTTTGTAGAATGCAGACATGTAATTTTTTGGAAAATATTGACTATTCTTTAATTCCTAGACCTTGCAACTACAACAACGATATGAAAGAGAAGTGGCCCTTGCTGAGATCGAAAATAGCCGTAAGATGTTACTTGATAAGCTCAAGGAGTATAAAGGAGAGGATTTGGAAGTGATACATGAAGCTTCTGCTTTTGCTGGTGAAACAGTGGAGCACAACAATGATCTCCTGCTTCCTCCATATCCAAGCCGCCCTCCACACTCACTTTCTCTAGAGAATGGTTCTCTACCACGGTTCCCTTCCACACTTAAGTCTATACAAAATGGAATAATAACCAGCGATCCAATGATAGAAGCGAAGAAGAATGCCAGTGAGTTAGGGGCGAGTCAAATGCAAACAGGGTCCAAAAATTCAAGGAATGGGCTGGGATGTTTTGTAAGTGCAGCAGGCAAGACAGTGCTTACTCTTGTTGGTGTGGTATCTATCTTAAGCTTGTCTGGTCTTGGGCCTAATTTTGCCAAAAAGGATAACCTTTTCAAGTTTTTGGGCCAATTTCAGCAACCTTCAGCTGAGGAAAAGAGTTCAAATATCCAATGTCCACCTGGGAAAGTCCCAGTGCTGGAAAATGGAAAAGCTCGGTGTCTTGTGAAAGAGAGAGTTGAAGTGCCATTCTCATCAGTTGTTGCTAAACCAGATGTAAACTATGGGTGTGGGTAATTTTTATTCTTTCTTCTTTTTGTGTATCACATTTCCTTGTGATATTAGGATTGAGTTTTCTTCAGTGGCCTATGGTTGTTATCATTTTTGTCATTAGTGATCTATTTGGCATGGCCCTTGTCTTTGGAATATGCATTGCACTATTCAGGGTGTAGCCAACCTTCTTAAAGGAGCTTTGAGCCCTTTGACGTTGCTCAAAGAATAAAGAAGTGCAATGATAATATTGCAATCTGTATGACAACATTGATGACATAACCTTCAAAATATTAATATCAAATATCAAACTAGCCTCCCCAAGATGACGCTGCGGAATTGAAATTGTCTTCTTTCTGTTTGGTGGCCTCGTCTTCTATTCATCAAGATGACGTCTGCTATCTACAAACCCCAAAAATTGAATTGAAATTGTCTTCTTTCTGTTTGGTGGATTGCACGTCTTCTATTCATCAAAAAAAAGGACTGCACGTCTGCTATCTACAAACCCCAAAACATTTGTTCCGGGACGCCAAATCATGGTACAAACAAATAAATTTTTAGTAATAAATAAACAAAAAACCCTAACTTTCAAGACTTAAGTTTTTAAGGATGGTTTTTTATTTTTATTTTTTTATTATTTTATTTTTAGAAAAAAGAAAGGTCAAATTACATACTTGGGACATTACAAAAGATGCTATTATTATTGAGCTATTGAATCTCGAAAGGTAAGCTAATTTGGTTTTCGTATGGGTAGATAGTAGGGGAGGGGGAGTGGGTTCAAACTATAGACATGAGACATCACAAAGGATGTTATTATCAGTGACAGCTTTAAGAAATTTATTTTAGATGGTCATTACTAAACTTAAATTAAACAAAACTTATCAAAAAGAGAATTTGAATATACAAGTTATTGACACAAAAAAACGCAAATACATGAAATTTTACAATTCATTTTTGTGAGTTTTTGTATTTTAAAATCGCTACATAATAGTTCTTTATTAATTGTCATTATTTATTGTTAATGTGGGTAAGTGTGCCCATTTTATTTTGTTAAGTTCGTATAATATTTTTATTTTTATGCGGTTGTCATTATCTATCTATTATTATTTTTATAAAAATATTTCAAACTAAATGAAAAAAACTCAACTTTCTAGTACTGTATTAATTGTTGCTTTACATGGTTACACTTATTTATACATAAATAATACACTAAGTGTTTGTTTAACCAATCAAATACTTGAACAATCACTAACTTTACTATTTTTTCTTAATCACTAACTTTATAACAAATAGTTACTATAACATGATAATAATACACACATTTGTAGCAAACCTTCTATATTTACTAATTATTAAATTATATAAAGTAATATTATATTTATAGTACACATGCACACATTCACACAAATTATAATAATAATGATAATAACAACACACACAATTAGTATCAGATATACACTTTCACACACATAATATATAAATATTTAATAAAGAGAAGCAATTACAACTCACAAACACCCACTTTTTACTCTTAGAGTCGGTGATGCCTAAATAGTCCGATAAATAAGAGAGATGAGATGAGATTCATGAGAGAGAGAGAGAGAGAGAGAGAGAGAGATCTGTGACATGTATTATTATTTGGTTTTGGAATGGATTAATGTGTGTTGTTGTTTGGTGTTGGACTAGGCTAATATGTGATCAAGTCATCAAGCTGTGCAGGATTCAACCCATGGTGTGCAAAAATATTTTTAAAGATAAATTAAACTAATGATATATATATATATATATATATATATATATATATATATATATAATTTCAAGTGAGAGGGTTCAAGTGAACCCCTTGAAGAACACGTAATGGCACCCCTGGAAATTATCATTGAGCTATTGAGTTATTGAATCTCAAAAGATAAGTTAATTCTATTATATTTTGATAAAAATAGTTATGCACATTTTGAAGGGGTGAATGGTAACTTATTGAAAATAAATGAAAAAACCATGTATAGCAAATAAATTGACAATTTCAATACTTAGGAACATTGCCTAGTAAAAAAAAAAAAAAAAGGATTCAATAAATTGGGGGAGATTGTTTATATGTTTACTAATTGGGTAGTTTTTATTCTCATAGGGTAACTGAGCTGTAGACTCATCGATTTGGGGATTAATGTATTTAGAGATTTCAATAGAATTCACCACACTATGGCTCTATGAGATTTTGAGTGTCTTAAGAATAGAAAGTGAATTAATTTAACTAAAAATTGAGACACAACCTCCTTAAATATTCTTTTTTTAAAAGAAAGTCAGGACAATACACGATCCAATGCTCTAACCTGATGGTGAAACCCTTGACCATTAGGTCAATACAACCCATTTATAATTTACAAACCAAAACTATTTTCTCCTTGCCACAAGCAGCCTCTGGTTTTTAGGCATGTGGTAGCAAATGAGACAACGACTACTAGTCTGCTACAATATTTAATTGTCTGTTGTTGTTTCCTTTTTGATTTTGATTAACAGCTGCTACCACGTGTTTTTTTGTGCAGACAAAATAGACGCCAAAATGTGGCTCTTCATGGGAGACGCCAAAATGTGGCTCTTCATCCCATGAAGAGCCAAATCCTATCTACGATATTCATTATGGTTTATAGCATATAAACCACCCAAGATTGCTCCACATCCCATAACACTACTTTCCAAATCTCTAACTAATTCTTGACCAAAAAAATTCCAATTACCTTCAAAACTTGAGAATCTAGCAAAAGACCATGAGCACCTCGGAAGTGATCACAGGGTTCACAGAAGAGCAAGAAGCTCTGGTGGTGAAATCATGGACTGCAATGAAGAAAAATTCTGGAGAATTGGGTCTCAAATTCTTCTTGAAGTAAGCCAAAGTTAAATCTTTTATATTTCCATCTTAATTTAATGTCTTATTGTTTCATATCAATAGCTGTTTGAACATATGGGAATTCAAGAAAAGTATTGGACTGAATTTTTTTGTAGGATATTTGAGATAGCACCTTCAGCTCAGAAGCTGTTCTCCTTTCTGAAAGACTCAAATGTTCCTCTGGAACGAAACCCAAAGCTTAAATCCCATGCCGTGACTGTCTTTGTTATGGTAAGCTTCCTTAATTGTTTGTCACATACTTTCTATGAAGATTGATGAATAGAAATTCTGTCCTATTTTCTTGTGTTCTATTTTATACCCCACGATATTATATATTTAAATAAAAAAAATTCGGGGTTAGGAGAATATATATGTAATAATGATTCTAGCTATACAATCTAAACTATTGAGTATTGACCTCAAAAAGAAAATAAAAAGAAAAATTCAAACTTAAACTATATGATTTCTCTCTCTCTCTGTTTTTGTTTTGTTTTGTTTTTTTTTTTTTTTTTTTTTTTTTTTTATATTAATGTTTAGTTATAGGTTGAGTGAAACTGAATCCATGTTATAGTCAACTATAAATAGTTATTATTCTATAAAAGGCCTATTAATCCTAATCATGACATAATTATTTTTGGATGATTTTGTATTGCAGACTTGTGAATCAGCGGTGCAACTTCGGAAAGCTGGGAAAGTTACCGTGAGAGAGTCAACCTTGAAAAAAACGGGTGGTGTTCACTTCAAAAGTGGGGTCGTTGACGAACATTACGAGGTACGGAAGGCACAAGAACATGAGAAGTTGAGAAGTGTCAACAGTTAAAACAGTTAAATTGTGAAAGGAAAAAAAAAAAAAAAAAGTTCATCTCAAGACACCCTCAGTCTTCATAGGTTGCAATTTATTTATTTATTTATTTTTAATTTAAGTTTATAAACCTAGATAGAGTGGATTTTGGGTGTCTTGGGGTGTAAAATAGCAACCGGCAGGTGTCTACTCCCCCAAATGCTAGTGTTTATAAAGTACTAACATTTGGGGAAGCAAAAAAAAAAAAAAAAAAAAAACCTATTTTATATCTTCAAATGCCACTTTATTTATTTTACTAACTCATTTTACAACCCACCTTACATACTAATTTTTATTTTTACATGCAACTCAATAAAATAATATAAACTACCTAATAAAGTAATAACAAATACTATCTTTCCACTTTCTTTTTCCCTTAACACACAACCATAAGATTAAAATAATTTTTTTTTCTTTACAACCTATGAACAGTAACATTGCTTATATGCAACCTTACTATAGCAAGGTTGCAAAATTTTTTAAGTTTACAAATTCGGATAGAATGCAATCTCACTATAGCAATGTTGCAAAAATTTTTAAGTTTACAAATTTAGATAGAGTGGATTTATGACATCTTGAGTTGTAAAATAGCAACTAGGGGGTGTTTATACCTCCTATGTTAGTGCTTAACATTCCCTTGTCAATAAACCATTGGGAAAATTATATAAAAAGATACAATGTTTTTGCATTGTTTTAAATTATGTCCTAACTTTTCAATTATGTCAAGTTTTAAATCTATAAAACTATTTAAACTTTAAATTTGAAATTTTTTGTCTATCTCCGTTATTTATTTTTAATTATTTTTAAAATTTTGGACAATTAATAATCAGGTAAAGGAAAATGAGAATCTGTTGATATGATTTTGTGTTTCACTTAAGTAATCAATTTTGATTTTCCTAACAACAACTTTTTTACTCTAAACAAAATGTTCTTTCTCTAAACCGAGCTTTCCCTCTCTAGCTACCTTCACATGCCTACCAAACTGATTTATAAATAAGCCCTTAAGTAAAACATTGATTTTAATAAATTATTTCTAGTTTTTCTTTGCTATATTACTGCCTAAAATAAATGAAATGAATAATGGAGATGAAACAAAAAATTTAATTGAAATTATTTCATAAATTCAAGACTTAACTTGACCAAAATAAAAATCCTGAGACCTGATCTAGAACAAGATATAAACTTCCGGTATTTTTATTTAATTTTCACTAAATTATATATATTTTTAAAAATCTTGTTGATATTTATCATATTGTTCTTGTGGATTCTTTTTATGTGTGAATAGGTAAGTAAATATTTCCATGACTTCGTAAATGGTTAACAGGTCACAAAGTTTGCACTGCTAGAAATCATAAAGGAAGCAGTACCGGAAATGTGGTCGCCGGAGATGAAGATTGCATGGGGGGAAGCTTATGATCAGTTGGTTGCGGCTATCAAATCTGAATCGAAGCCTTCCTCTTAGACTTCTGGAATATATAGAAATAAGCATAATCTCTTCCTTTATAGAATGAGTTTGCAATATTCCATGTAAAAACACAAGCGTAATTTGTGTATCTATGTGCATGTATTCATGTGTATTTTGGGTTTATATTATGGATATCAATTTTCTAAGTAAAATATGTTTTACTTAATTTTTTGTGCTTTTGGGACTTGGCTAGAATTCCTGCAGGTGATTTTATCGACCTTGTTAACTTAAAACCTCCAACTGTTAGATAATACAAAAAATATTAATTATATTATTTTTTCTATGATTTTTTTTTTTGATAAGATTATTTGTTCTATGATGTACCTATGGTATGTTGGATCATATATATATTTATATATATATATATATATATATATATTTTTTTTTTGGGAAAAAAGTTATAGTGATCTAAGAGTCTATGTTATATACCCTACTTGGTAATAGACATGGCAAAACGGGTCAGAATTTTTCGATATGACCTAACCTAACCTGAAAAATATTCGACTTGAACTCGAATTTTTGTCCCAAAGTAAAAACGGGTTGACCTGTGACTTGGCCTGATTTTTGTGACTCGACCCGTGAACCGAACCATTTTTTTAAACTTTTTTTTTTGGAAAAAAAATTAAAAATAAAATTGAGACAATATTGGTTTAATGGTTTATTATTGTGAGCCTTAAGGTAATAATTGAGATCTTCACATAATCGCATGCAAATGAATTGAAAGATGAATGATTGAGACATGCATTCTGTAATGAGTAAAGATTTTTAGATATCAAATAACAAAGTACATGTTAAGATAATCTGGTTACAATTGAGTTAGTTAAAAATATTTAAAATTATAAACATATATGTGAAACATTCATAAGTGTGAAAAGACTGAATATATATATAGGCAATGCTCAGAGAAAGCCTAATTAGAATTTCAACTTAGAGTCCAATTTTGCGCCATGTGCCCTTAATTATTTATTTTTAGAGAAAGTTTTATTTCCTAATTTTAGAATCAAATGTGGGACCATATCATAAATATTCATCCAAGTGAGTTATTTTTTTGATACAAGATAAAAATTCTACTTTAGCATAATCTAAGTGTATATGTGTGTGACATTCTTTCTTGGAGATTTAAACCCCGGCTTTTGCTCCCCTCAACACCCCACAAGTAGTTATACTTGTGTAGTGACCATCGCATCAAGGGTATGCAGTGGTATCCAAGTGAGTTATTGAGTACAAAAACTAAAGAATTTAGAATAAATGAATCATAAAAAAGCTGCTTCACAATAGCAAAAATTAAGAAGTAATAAAAAATAAAAAATAAAAAAATAAACATGGAGAGTTTACATTTTATACTTAATAATATTCTTATAAGACTTTTTAAAGAGTTAAAAAAAAAATAAGAATGGCTATCAATAGTATTTAAATTATATATAAGAATTATATTATGCATCTTATTGTATTTCTTTAAGCCCTCGTTTAGGAGGAGGGAATAAAATGAAATGGAAAGGAATAAAAAAGAATAATTTTGGAATATTCTTCTCTTCCCTTGTTTGAGAGTTTGAGTGGAATGGAATGAAATGGATAAGAGGGAATACTCATTCCTCTCTATTCTCTTAAAACCTCAAATTTTATTTCCCCCCGAAATTGGGAGGAATGAGAGGGAATGAAATTAGATTTAATAAATTTTTTACTAAAACTCCCAAAATACCTCTATATATTCCACCCTTTATTTTAAAATAGGGGGTCTAATAGTAATATTGTCATAAAATGATTTCATTCCATTCCCACTATGTTACTTCCAAACAAGATTACTTACATTCTATTCATTTTCATTCTTTTCCATTTCTTTATTTTAAAACATCCAATTAAGGTTACTTAATTCTATTCCATTCTATTCTTTTCCATTCCTTTTCTTTGCTTAAATACATTCTATTCCATTTATTTCCATTCCCTTATGATTATTCCGTCCCATTCTCTTGTAAACTTCTAAGCTAGTTAGCATAAATTATGAATGCTTGGACTATTTTTTAACAATTCATATCTAAAATAAACGGTTTTTCTAAATAAATTAAGATATTTCCTAGAGTGTATGTTACTTAACAATGATATGATATTCATAAAAGAAATCATGTATAAATAAGTAAATAATTAAACTTTAATGTATATTCTCAAATTGAAAGAGAGTGCTAACCACAATTGATAATAAAATATAAAAATAGTTTTCAAGATTATAAGAGCGTGTTTGGTTTGTCGGTTTAAACATTAGTGTTCGGTGTTTAAATATTGAATACTAGTGTCCAAAAACAAAAAAAGGCGTTTGGTATGCCATTCCTGTTTAGGGATTGTTTGGAAAACAGTGTTCAAAAATCAGTGTTTAAAATGATATTTTTGAAATCATCTCCTACTGTTTTTAAACAGCAAAAACTAGTGTTTCAGTGGCAATTGTGTAATTATCTTGAACATTGTATGGCCCACCTAGTCGGACATCAAAATCTGTATTGTCTCCTCAATCTCACCCATACAGTCCCAATGGCATTAAAAAAATATTTTTTGAATAAAAAAATGTTTATTTCGGTCAAAGGTGTCAGTT
This sequence comes from Quercus dentata, assembly GCA_028216015.1. Lineage (NCBI taxonomy): Eukaryota > Viridiplantae > Streptophyta > Magnoliopsida > Fagales > Fagaceae > Quercus > Quercus dentata. The sequence continues at coordinate 46,564,800 of CP116454.1, read as the reverse complement.
TTTATTTTTATTTTTTATTTTATTTTTTTTTAAATCAAATACACATACCAAACACATTTTTATATTTTTTGAATACTGAAATATGTTATTTAAACCATGATACCAAACACATTTTTTTGTTTTATAAACACTAAAAACACGTATTTAACAACACTTTTTAAATTACAATTTTCACATCTTTTTAAACAACAATTTTTGAACTCTATGACCAAATGGGCCCTAAATTTCTTATATGCTTTTATTCTTTGTCAAATAAGTTATCTAATAAGGCATTTGTAATTTTGTTTTATGTTTTGGGATTTTGATATTGTGTAGAAATGAAACTTGTGTAAATGTTTTATTTATCCTTTGTACTATTCTGTTTTGGTTAGTAATGTTGGGATTTGTATAATCTTAAAATTATTAAACAAGTATTAATTTGTTTACCCGAGCTCATTCTTGATATGAGTGGAGACTTCAAAGTAATGCATTTTACATCAAGTAATTTGTTGCGTGACTTTCTAAATGGCAAATACGTGTTTTCTTAAAAAAAAAAAAGGCGAAAACTACATTTTTGTCCCTACATTTTTAGGCAATTCTCACTTTGGTCCATATCTTTTATTTGCACCCCTTTTAGTTCCTATTTAGAAAAATGTCATCCATTTTAGTCCTTTTCGTCGGTGTCCTAACGACAAAGTCCTAGGTGGCAGATGGAACTATTAAAATAATAATAAAATTTTTTATTTTGGCATTACAAAAATGCCACGTTAGCATTTAAATTAAAAAAAAAATTAATTTATTAATTTTAACTAAATAAAAAAAAATTAAAAACAGAATTGAAAATCAAAAATCATAGGAAATGAGATCTAAGTGTGTCTTGAACAAGAACAACAAGAACACAAACCCGGATCTAAGAACACAAACACAGATCTAAGAACACAAACCCGTAAATTAAAAAAAAACCAACAAACAACCATTCAAGACCGAATTCTCTAGCAAATCACTAATCCACATGATTTTCACAAATCAAATCCATAAACCCAGTAAACAAACCAATCTCCAACAAATCCATAAACCTATATTTTCTTAAAAAACAAACACAAAATAAACCCAAAAAATTTAGCTATCTTCCTCACCACCACCAAGAATATCCCTCAAAGACCTATACACAATCCCCAGCTGCTTTGAGCACCCGAACATGGTGTGACTCTTGCCCAAACCCGTTGGACCGTACATCATAATGGTGCATTTTTCTCCTAACTTCACGCTATGGATTCTTGACTCCACGAACATCTTGTAGAAGAGATCAAGGTCTTGGTCTTCGCAAAGAGAAACCCCATCTAGGCTAAAGTCCCGGTAGCCAAAATCGGCTCAAACCTGAATGGAATGGTTGTTTGAATTAACATTCAAAACCAAAGTGGGTTTTTCTTTCCGATCTAGGTAGTCTCGGATCCGAGCGATTACTTTGATTGGGTGTTCTTGTGGGTGTGTGGTTTCTTTGGCCGGTGTGTTTGGATTTGAAGATGGGTTTGGTTTGTTCGCATTGTTGTAATGCAAATGAAGCTTGGATTGTGGTGTTTTGATCTGGGTCGGGTGGGCTTCATTTACTTTTGAAGATGGCGTGGGAGCCATTAGAATGAGAACCATGAAGAAATTTCAAGATTGAGTTTAAAGACGACTCCAAGAGAGACAAATAATTCTGTTTGTGTTCTTAGATTTGGGTTTGTGTTCTTGTTGTTCTTATTCAAGACACATTTAGATCTTAATTCATGTGATTTTTGGTTTTTAATTCTGTTTTTAATTTTTTTATTTAGTTAAAATTAATAAATAAAATTTTTTTTTAATTTAGATGCTAACATGGCATTTTTTAATGCCAAAATAAAAATTATCATTATTATTTTAATAGTTCTGTCTACCACCTAGGACTCTGCCGTTAGGGCATCGACATGTAAAGGACTAAAATTAATTACGTTTTTTTAAATAGAGACTAAAAGCGGTGAAAATAAAAGATAAGGACCAAAGTGGGAATTGCTTGAAAATATAGGGACGAAAATGTGGTTTTCGCCAAAAAAAAATTCATATGAAAAATATAGGTCAACCCGACCCAACTCGCCCCGCAATCCAATTAACCTAACCTCGACCGCCGCGGTTTGCCATGTCTACTTGGTAATATATGGAATGTGGAATACATATGATATGGAATATATACATATGAGTTTCGTTTTGTTAAGATTTTAAAAAATCGGTATAAAAGCGAGAAAAAAAAAAAAAAATTGTACATATTATTTATTCCCTAAATTAATTGTACATATTGTTATATTACTGATTTGAATGAAAAATTCAAAATTCAAAGAATATATCAAAGGTGTCCACTTTTCCTTATTTCCAGTATTATCCTTTATATGTTCAAGGAGAGAATTGGATTCAACCGGACTACTTTAAAGGGTTTCAGTGATCCCTTTTCCTCTCTCTTTTGTGTGTGTGTGTTTGTTTCTCAAAAGAAAGAATGGGTAATTGTCTCATATTATTTAAGAGAATGTGTTGTTTGTAGTATAACTTGTCTTATCTTCCCTTAAAAGTTACTATGACTTTTGAGTGGAGTTTTGGTGTGCCTTTATATTAGAGCTTCTAAAAAAAAAAAAAGGTTTCAACGCTTTTAGCACTTTTTTAATAATTAAAAGTGGCAGTTTCCAATTGCAAATTAAATAGTTGAAAAATGTTTGAAGTCATAGATTAATATTAAGAAATTAATATTAGCAGCCTTTTTCAAATAGGCTAATGTGAGGAGCTATGGAATTTTATGATCACCTGAAATTAAAATTAAAGTAAAAATAAAAGGCCATTATGATTTGGGTTTTTACACTTTCTATAATATAAAATTAAATTTTAATTATTTGTTAATCATATATAAGTTTTATGTCTTGACTTTGAATCATATATTAATTTTTTAAGCTATCATCGGGAGTGGACACCATAGGTTGAAACTCTCTCTTAAAAAAAAAAAATTGGAATCTTCCATATTATAATTTTTCATATAATATTTATTTATTTTTAATTCTATATTTATTTGACTCATAATTTTTTTAATTTTTTTAATTCTATATTTATTTGATGAAAACTAATCAAATGTCAACCATGCCCTTTAATACCCAATACGTAGCTTGTATTTAGACTTCCATTAGGAATTGTTTTTCTTAGAGTGGCGAGCAAGTCTTTGACTTGCTTCCAAAGTATGTTTGTATGCAATACAAAGTCCTTCACAATAAAGGATGTGTAGCTGGCTTATTCTCCTAAAAATCATATACAATTGAAAGAACTAGCTAAGCTCGACCCATAAATCTATATAACCAGCAAGAACCCTTATAGAAAAATTAAACAACATTGTAGTTGTAGTTTCAACTTTCATGCCATTGGAAACTCATTGTGGAAACATCAACAAAACATATAGAAGAAGAAGCACACCATGACCAAGTATAGGAAGATTGTCCAATCAAACATCCACTCTTTTCTCTTAGAGTTGGGGATCTTGAAATATTCAAATAAAGAAGAGAAATGAAATGAAAGAGAGAGAGAGAGAGAGAGAGAGAGAGAGAGAGAGAGAGAGATGTGATATGTATTGTTGTTTGGTTTTGAAAGGGCTGATGTGTGTTGTTGTTTGGTTTTGGAGTAGGTTGATTTATGATCAAGCCATTGGAGTGTGCAAGATTTAACCTAGAGTGTGCAAAAATATTTTGAAGGATAAATTAAACTAGTGAAAGGGAAAAGAAATTATATATATAAAATTTCAAGTGAGGAGGTACAAATGAACCCTCTAAAGGCCACGTAACGCTACCCTTGGCTATTAACATTGAGCCATTGAGCTATTGAAAATCTCAAAAGGTAAGTTAATTCTATTATATTTTGGTAAATTATCATTGAGCCATTGAGCTATTGAATCTCGAAAGGTAAGTTAATTCCATTATATTTTGGTAAAGAGAAAACGTTCTGTCCGGAGCTGGCAAAACAGGGGTTATTTACGTCACCAATCCAGAGCTGCCACGTCATATATTCAATGAGGTCTCGGTACACTCTATCCCACAGGATTGTAGCTCGAATAAAACCAAAATCACCAAACACGTTATGTTCAAAAGCCCTTACTTGGAGAAACAGCACCCGCAACAACGCCTCCTTTTTTTTGACCAATGGAGCCCCTCCCCGCATTTGGAGCCGCCGCGGCATCATTCTGAGCCGGCGCCCATGCACCCAAAATCTGCGTGGACAACCGGTTCCTGGATCATCAACATTTTTCTAGATAGTCCTTAGTCCGAACGGATATGTGGACATCAACAATTATGTCCGGTTTATGATGTTGCCTTGTCTCTGTTCTTGAATGATTTTTTTTTTTTTAATTATTATTATTACCGATTCTCGCTAGCTTTATTCATCGCCATAAAATCTCTTTGTTTAACAAAAAAATAAATAAATGATACATAGCATATTTACTTGATTGCTTCAATTAAATTTCACCAAGAGACTTGTAACATTAATGAGAAATTTCTATTGATATAAAAGAAGATTTACAAAGAGACAATATAACTAATCGCACTATTGAAAGAATTGAATCCACCAACATTATAGCTGCTAACGAAGCTTTCTAATGAGTTATGATGTCTTTTTTTTTTTTTTTTTTTTTTTTTTCCTTGTCCAAAGAAACTTAAAAATAAAAATCAGGTAGCATAACAATCGGCTCCCTTGAGTTGGCTGGTTGGCTCCAGGAGGTTGATAGCAGCCCCTATTTGAAATTAATTGAGAACTTTTCTCAAGCACATGGCGTACATTCCTTTTAAACCCAAAACAGAGCCACCCATTGAAAGAGCAAGCCACCACCATTACAAACAACCAAAGAAATATCATACAAAATCACAAAAATGCAACAAGACTATCCCATATTTTGGTTCTCAACGCAACAACACTATCAACACTTTTTCGCCATGCATCACAAACTACCCGTTGAATTCCAACAACCCAATAAGCTATCTATCCACTCGTGCCACCAAAGAAGACTACCAAAAATCGAGAACCAGATTCGGGTCAAGTAATGCTCCGTATTTGCACCGCTGCCCACTTAAAAATGGTCGGAGAAGTCCATGCCCAAAACCCAACTCCGGATACTTGAAGACCACGAGGATTTTGAAATTTTAATGAGGTTATGAGTTTCTATAAAATCTGGGTTTTCAAGTTGAAAGGAGAACCATGATTATGAGAAGGAATAGAGAAATCAATTTGAAAGTCTCTGATTGTGAAATATGGAGGGAAAAAGAACGAAAACCAACTCTGGCTCTGGGGTTTTGCTTTATATTTGTGTTTGTGGTTTAAATTTTTTTTTTTTTTTTAGCTCCGTTGGTAGAGGAGAGGAGGCATTGTCTTTGGTCTTAAGTCTTTGTTCTTTGTTTCTTCAGGTGAGGGCTTCCGAACAGAGCGTGTTTGATGATTTTGGTTTTATTTGAGCTACAATCCTGTGTGATAAAGTGTCTTGAATTCTCATTGTATATATGACGTGGCAGCTCCTAATTGGTGGCGTAAATAATCCCTTTTTTACGCGACTCCGGATTTAACGTTTTCTCTTTGGTAAAAGGAGTTATGCACATTTGAAGTGGTGAATTGTAACTTAGGGTGCGTTTGAATTGACTTCAAACTAATTCCGGAAATGATTTTCCGGAAAATTCGGTGTTTGGCTGTCACGGAAAACGTTATTTTCCGGAAAATCATTTCCGGTTGACCACGAATTTTCCCTTTGACCACGGAAAATGATTTCGCCTTCATTTTCACTTCATTTCACTTAGGAAAAAAGAGAGAGAGAGAGAGAGAGAAGGGAGAGCCCGGATCGAGAGAGAGAGAGGGACGATCGCGCCGACGAGGGCGCGATCTCGTCCGACGATCGCACCGCGCGTCGACAAGCGGCGCGGTGCGGTGCGATCGCGATCGTCGATCGAGCGGCGCGATCGTCGATCGAGCGGCGCGATCGCGAGCGATCGTCTCGTCTCGTCGATCGACGAAGCGCTTCGTCTCGTCGATCGACGATCGCGATCGACGAGCGCGCTCATCTCGTCGATCGACGAGCGAGCGTTTGAATCGACGAGCGCCGCTCGTTTGACGCTGGTCGGATGCTCATCGGACGAGCGTTTCGCCGGATTTGATGTATTTTCTGGTAAAATGATTAAATGAACCAAACACCAAAATTAATTTTCCGTAAAATGAATTTTGTGACAGCCAAACACATGAAAACGTTTTCCTTTCCGGAAAATAGCATTTCCGAAAAATAGAATATTTTCCGGAAATGATTTTACGTGAACCAAACACAGCCTTATTGAAAATAAATGAAAAACCATATATAGAAAATAAAAGAATATAACACGATCAACAATTCAAATAGTAAGGAACATTACCGAGTAAAAATAAGTATTCAATTAAAAAAAAGGACTGTTTATATGTTTACTAATTGGGTGGTTTTTATTCCCATAAGGCACCCGAGTAGTGTATTCATTGATCTGGGGTTTAATGTATCTAGAGATTTCAATTCAATTCACCACATTGTTAGTCTATAGGATTTTAGAGGTATCTTATGAATAGAAAGTGAATTAGTTTAACCAAAAATTAAGACACAACTTCCTTAAATATTCTTAAAAAAAAAAAAAAAAAAGTCAGGACAATACACGATCCAATGCAACCGTTGATCATTAGTTCAATACAACCCATTTATAATTTATAAACCAAAACTATGCTCTCCTTGCCACAAGCAGCCTCTGGTTTTTAGGCATGTGGTAGCAGATGAGACAACAACTTTAATTGTCTGTTGTTGTTGTTTTCTTTATGGGTTTGATTAACAGCTGCTACTACATGTTTTTTCGTGCAGACAAAATAGACGCCAAAATGTGGTTCCTCATCCCGTGAAGAGCCAAATCCCATCTACAGTATTCATTATGGTTTAGTATATAAACCACCCAAGATTGCTCTACATCCCATTTCCAAATCTCTAACTAATTCTTCATTAAGAAAAAAAAAAAAAGTCCTATTGCATTCAAAACTTGATTATCTAGCAGAAGACCATGAGCACCTCGGAAGTGATCACAGGGTTCACAGAAGAGCAAGAAGCTCTGGTGGTGAAATCATGGACTGCAATGAAAAAGAATTCTGGAGAATTGGGTCTCAAATTCTTCTTGAACTAAGCCAAAGTTGAATCTTTTCTATTTCCATCGTAATTTAATGTCTCATTGTTTATGTTTCATATCAATAGCCATTTGTAATATATAGGAATTCAAGAAAAGTATTGGACTGAGTTTTTTTTTTGTAGGATATTTGAGATAGCACCTTCAGCTCAGAAGCTGTTCTCCTTTTTGAAAGACTCAAATGTTCCTCTCGAACAAAACCCAAAGCTTAAATCCCTAGCCGTGACTGTCTTTGTTATGGTAAGCTTCCTTAATTTGTTTGTCACATAGTACTTTCTATGAAGATTAATGAATAGAAATTCTGTCCTATATATATATATATATTTTATGTTCTATTTAATACTCCAGTACTATACTATATTTTATATTTAAATATAAAAAAATTCGGGATTAGGAGAATATATATGTAATTATGATTATAATTCTAGTTATACAATCTAAGGATTCTAAACTATTAAGTATTAACCCCTAAAAGAAAATAAGAAGAAAAATCCAAACTTAAACTATATGATTACTCTCTATTTTTTATTTTATTATTTATTTATTTATTTTTTTAAAACAATACTGTAATTTTTAGTTATAGGTTTACTGAAACGGAATCTATGTAATCCAATTTTTGTTTCATGGTTTTCCAGTAGTCAACTACAAATAGTTATTCTACATAAAAGCATAATAATCCTAATCATGTCATAATTATTCTTGGATTATTTTGTATCGCAGACTTGTGAATCAGCCGTGCAACTTCGGAAAGCTGGGAAAGTTGACATGACAGAATCAACCTTGAAAAAAGTGGGTGGTGTTCACTTCAAAAGTGGGGTGGTTGATTAACATTACGAGGTACAGAAGGCACAAGAAAATGAAAAGTTGTGAAATGTCAAGGGTTAAATTGTGAAAGAAAAAAAACACAATTCCATCCTAAGAGCATCCGCATCAGTGCAGGGAAACTCTTGCAAAATACAAAAAACAGCTCTTTTTACACATTTTGACCCAAAAATGCACCACATCAGTGTTTCTAAAATTGTGTAAAAATGTGTATATTTCTACACGAGCTACAAGAATCGTGGAAATATACACGGCTACTATAACTCGTCCATTTATTATTTTATTCATTTCCCGTTCGCTCCCTTTTTTCTCTCTCTTCTCCGTGCTCAACAAACTCAGTAACTTCTCCTCTCCTCATCTTCTTCTTTTTCCTCGGATGCACACAAACACACCCACACACAAACACATCCACACAGAAAAATCAACACAGAGATACACTTGCTCAAAAAAAAAAAAAAAAAAAATAGAGATACACAAACACACCCACACAAACAAACCCAAACACACAAACAACAAAGAGACAGATCGGTGCTTATCAGAACGATCGGTATTTGATCGGTGCTTGACTGGAACGATCGGAGCTCATGGGTCTTGATTGATTGGAGCTAGTGGGTCTCGCTTGATCGGAGCTCGTGGGTATGGATCTTGCCTGATCGGAGCTAGGCAGGTCGGTGCTTGTGGATCGGAGCCTGATCGGGGCTGTGGATCGGTCTGTTGTGGATCGGAGCTATGGATCGGTGCTTTTGACCGGAGCTTGTGACCGAGAGGGAGAGAGATGGGTGGATCGGTGCTTCCGACCGGAGCTTGTGACCGGAGCTTGTGACCGAGAGGGAGAGAGATGGGTGGATCGGTGCATCCGACCGGAGTTTGTGACCGAGAGGGAGAGAGATAGATCGGAGGGATGGGTATACATAGACCGAGAGGGATGGGTATACAGAGAGAAAGACCGAGAGGGAGAGAGATGGGTGTAGAGAGAGAGAGAGCAATAATCGGATAAAATGGGTGGAGAGAGAGCGCACGTATAAAAAGGGTTAGTTGAGAGATATAATAAAATAATTAAGAAAATTGATTATTTAAATAAAAGAAGTGATAAAATAGATGAACTGATGTGGGTGTTTTGTAAAAGTAGATGTGTAAAATAGAAAAAGTAGATTTTTTCTTGTAAAATAGACAGAAAATTTAAACGAGCTGATGTGGTTGCTCTAAGTCCTAAGTCCTAACATTCACTTGTAAATAAACCATAGGAGAAATTATATAAATACAAAGTTTATACATTGTTTTAAATTATATCCTAACTTTCCAATTAGGTCAATTACAGTTATAAATCTATGAAACCATTTCAATTTGAAATCGTTGTGCATTTCCGTTATTTATTTTTAACTATTTTTTAAAATTTGGACAATAATCAAGTAAATAAAAAGGAGAAACTATTGATATGATTTTGTGTTTCACTAAGTAATCAGTTTTGATTTTTCTGACAACAACTTTTTTACTCCAAGAAAATTATTCTTTCTCTAAACCGAGCTTTCCCTCTCTAGCTACCTTCACTAGTCAATGCCTGCCAAACTAATTTATAAATAAACCCTATGTAAAACATTGAAATAATATATTATTTCTTGTTTTTCTTTTCTATATTACTGCCTAACTAAAATAAATGAAATGAATAACGGAGATGGACAAAAAAATTAGATTGAAATTATTTTATAAATTTGAGACTTTACTTGACCAAAATAAAAATCATGAGACCTAATCTAGAACAGGAATTAACTTCCTGTATATTTATGTAATTTTTCCTAAATTATATATATTTTAAAAAGAAAGAAGAAAAATCTTGTAAATTTTTAATTTTTTTTTTTTATCATATTGTGCTCGTGTATTCTTTTTACGTGTGAATGGGTAAGTGATTATTTCCATGACTTTGCAAATGGTTAACAGGTCAAAAAGTTTGCACTGCTAGATTGCTTGGGGGGAAGCTTATGATCAGTTAGTTGCGGCTATCAAATCTGAATCGAAGCCTTCCTCTTATACTTCTGGAATATATAGAAATAAGCATAATTTCTTCCTTTATATATGGAATGAGTTTGCAATATTCGATGGAAAAACACAAGCGTTACTTGTGTATCTATATGCATGTATTCATGTGTATTTTGGGTTTGTATTATGGAATATATACATACAAGTTTGGTTTTGTTAAGGTTTTAAAAAACCGGTATAAAAAGGAGAAAAAAAAACATAATTAAATATACATATTGTTATTTCTTTTATTACATTCAAATTTAGTGGCATATGTATATTATTTTAGTATAATTTAGAAAAGTTTATAAAAACCTAACTATTATGAAATATACTTTTCTTTTCCTTTTTCTTTTTGAGAAACAAACTCACAAACACATAAGGAAGATGAAATGGGGTTTCAAATTCCAACACAAAGACACACAACAAATTTCATTAAAAAATCATATTAACTTTTTTTTTTTTGAAGAGAGTATTTTTTTTGGTATTCTTCTTTTAACTGTCATGATAACTTTTAATGGAGGGTGAGAAATTATACTATTTAATATGCTTAGTTTAATTTCCCCAATTATTGGCTATGTTTTCAAGCAAAATAATAATTAGAAAGTAAATGAAGGAGCTTATGTTTATTAAATTCCTTCATTCACTTAGCTAAAAAAAATTGCAAAGGAAAAAAAAAAAAAGCTTATTCTCATATAATTTAGATAATTTAAAATGATTTGATTTTTTATTTATTTATAATCCATCGTACATACTTATATAAGTGTTTTTAAACCCGATCCGACCCGGTCGATTAAACTGGTAACCTAGTGACTCGGCACATAGACTGGTCCAGGTCATCAATTGGATCGGATGTGTATAAGACTCGGCTATATATGGCTAGATCTTGTTTTTCTTTTACACAAGGCTATATATGGCCTTAAATAGGCACCAAGAGTCTGGTTTGACAGCTTTGCCACTCAGTTATTCCATATAGGATTTCATGCTTCATGTGCTGACACCAATCTCTTCATTCTTATTCATTCATCTCATATAGTGTATCTCTTGCTCTATGTAGATGACATTATAATTAGTGGTAATAACCCTTCCTTCATTTCTAAGATTCTTCAACAGCTTGGTGCTTCTTTTGCTCTTAAGGATCTTGAACCATTGAATTACTTTCTTGGTCTTCAAATTGAATAAAGTATTTGGTCTCTTTGTCCATCAATCCAAGTATTCTTTGGATTTGCTTACCAAGTTCAATATGCTGGATTTCAAACCATGCTCCAATCCTTGTGCTTCTAATAATCATTTTGTTCCATCTAATAAGTCCTCTTTTACTTGATCCTACTGCTTATAGAAGTCTTGTTGGAGCCTTGTAGTACATGACTTTTACTAGACCAGACTTGTCTTATGTAGTCCAGTAGGCTTGTCAGTTTATAAGTAAGCCAACTTAACATCATTTGGTTGCAGTTAAGAGAATCCTTAGGTATTTGAAGGATTCTTTACATCTAGGGATTACTTTTCAATCTGGTCCTCTATCTCTTTCAGCCTACATATTGTGATGCTGATTGGGCTAACGACCCTATTGACAGAAGGTCTATTACTGGTATGATTGTTTTCTTAGGTGGTTCTCCAATCACATGGTCAGCAAAGAAAAAACTGACATCGTCTTGATCTTCCACTAAAGCTGAGTACATATCACTAGCCATTACCATGTACTGCAAAAGTTTATTGGTTTAGGTTACTACTTAAAGATTTGGGGGTTTATTTATATCATCCACCTACTTTGTGGTGTGATCATGTATTTGCTCTGGATTTAGCATCTAATCCTATTTTTCATGCTCGAACTTAGCATATAGAGGTTGATTATCATTTTGTGAGGCAAAAGGTTCTTAACCAAGACTTGATGATTAAGTATATCTCTATTGCTGATCAATTGGTTAATCTCTTCACCAAGAGTCTACCCTCTCCTTAGTTTCATTCTCTTCTTACCAAACTCATGGGAGTTCCTCCCCTTAGTTTGAGGATGTAAAGATTAAAGATAAGGAGCAGATCAATATTGTTGCAAAGGTGCTTAAAACAACTTGTAGTCTAGATACAAAAGTTGGATGTAATTTAGGAACACTCTAAAAGCTCGAATTTGTGTGAAAACACAAGAGCTTGTTTAGACCCCCAATAAAAAATTACGGCTAGATTGCTTTTACTCTAACTTATCTAAGTGCGGAACAAGAATAAATGAAGCGCAATACACCGATAACTACTCTAGTGCATAAACATGAATAACAAACAATAAAAGTAAAGTACAAGAGTAAGGGAAGAGAGATGCAACTACAAGATAACACCAAGATGTGTTATCGAAGAGGAAATCGAAGAATTCGGCGAAAAACCTTTCCGCCACCCTCCAAGCAGTAAATCGATCCACTAGAGAATAAAGTTGGAGTATACGAATAACAAAAGACCCTCCAAGCTTAGTCTACCCAATGTACTTAAGCCCTCCAATCTCCTGCTATAAATTGACTTAACGAAGCCTTATTTTCTCTAACTCTTCGGATCTTGCAATACGCCTGATTGCATCCATCAAGCCTTACCGACTTCTTTTGGCAAATCCCTAAAACTTCCCAAGCTCTAAAACACTCTCTACACTCTGAAAATGTGTGGGTTGTGTTTGGGTACAAATTTCCTCTCAAGGTATGACAATGGGAGAGGGAAGGAGCAGAGGTTAGAATGATATCTCACTAAGGATTAATAGCTCTCTCTCTAAAAGATGAGTGTGTGTGTTGTAGAAAACCTATTTAGGATTTTTTCTCTTTGAATAGCCTCCTTGCAATTCCTGTGGATAATGAGGGTATATATAGTATAAGTGAAGGGTAAGAAAGTAACACTTAAAAATCCTCTAGGCAGAATGTTTCACGAGTACTTATTTGGAAGGCCTTACCCGCAAGACACTAGCAAAATTGACAGCTTGACACAACTCTTCAACTTCCAACATATGCTTCTTACGTGCCCTTTTCGTGGGTAAGCTTCCCGCAAGACACTAGTGAAATTGCACTGATTCTTCATTTCATGCTTGATTCTTCACCAACTTAATACTAAACCTAATACAATAAAATCCCATAAAATACAAGGAACAAAATTAATACAATTACAACATTTTTTTGTCATGAAATAAAGCCAACATAAAACATAGTTGTAAATTACAACTTTACACACTTTGTTACTAACATTGAATTAAGTAATAAGAAAGATTACTTTATGCATAAGCATGAGTGCCATTTCCTGTAGAATATAGAAACTTCAATAGAAGCTAAGACAGAATTGTCATCATTCAACTTCAGGATTCTGAAGTTAGACACTGATTTGGTTGCCGGTGATGGTGCCACCATTGCTGGTGACGTTGCTGCTAACCACCGTTTGGCTGCTTCTAAGATTTCTTATACACTCACTGAGTGAGTTTAGTAATGAGTGCAAGAATGGGGATAAGGAGGCTTACTATATCCGTAAACAAATGGAAGCTGTTACAAAAAAGAAATGGTATTAATACAGGAAAATAGTAAGAGCTTTTCTCTCTCTCACTCTCCACGCACATGCAAAAACAACTTTAGCATGAGAAGGGTTTAGAAAAAGGCAATGAAGCAGAGTATCCAAGTGATAACTGTATATATATATATATATATATATATATATATATATATATATATTGTGACATCCCAGTCAGTCAGACCAAAAAAAAAAAAAAAAAAGGTCAGATTTTTATGGTTCCCACATGCTCCACCTAACCCCACTACTCACTACTCCTTTTTCACTCATCTCTTCATTCCTTTGGCCGGCTCACTTCCTTACTTATCTATTCTTTCTTTTTCTTCTTTTTCATTTTCGGTAGAACACTCCTCTTCACTCCTTCAAACTCTCCTGCCGGCACCTCCATATCACCATTTCCACCATCATTTTTCCGGCAAGATTACTGAGAAATTGTTGTGAACCCATAAACACCTTCACATCTTTTTTTTTGAGGTAAAATTTCTCATCTTTTTGGTGGGTTTTGCACTTTTGCTTGAGGTTATTTTTATCTAAGTTTTAATAATGATACCCATGTGATTTATGAGTATTGGAAGTGATATTTATGTGTTTTTATGTATGTATTTTGTATTGGTGGAATTATTTGATGAGTGGGTATATAATTTGTGCTAATGATGACTATTTAAGGTTTATGTATGGTGGAAAATTTAGGAGTTTTAAGTTATAACATGTGGTGGTTGGTAAATTTAATTTTTCCATTGTCATTGAGTTTATTTGGAGTTAGTTGAAGTTCTAAATTTCTTGTCTTGGAGGATATATTGATTTTACTTTCATGGGTCTCTTAATGATGTAGTGTAAATTTTATGGAAGCTAGTCATGATGTTGGAGATGATATTAAATGTGTTAACTTTATAAATTGGAGTTTATGCCTTGTGAAACAATTTGTTGATAAACTTTCGAAGTGGAATTTATTATTATTGATGAGGTTAAATACTAGGCTTGCCTAATTAATTACTCACTTGGCAATTCCTAAATTGTAGTTAGATACAATTTCAAGTTCTATGCTTATTGTGATAGGTTTACTTGATATTGTTTAGGTTCTAGCTAATCTCCTTGGAGCTTGGAGAATTAGACTTTTACGGTTGCGAGGTAAGTAGCTTTTTAATGGGATTTTTGAAAAATAACCCTGTTGTATAAATGTTGATTTTTGGGTTAGACATGCTTTTGGAAACTACCTATAGAAACTATATTTTTCCTAAAAACTATCGTGTCGTAACCTTATATATATATATATATATATATATATATATATATATATATATGAATATATGAAAATGCATCATATTTGGTATTGCATTTAGGGAAATGCATGAATTGTTAATATGGAAAAATGAGCATCTTTTATTTAATATTTGATAAGAAAATCATTGATTTTATGGTATATTGAAAAATTTAAAGATGCTTATCTTGTCTTGTATTATTTGGGAAATTGATAGAAAATATCTTAACAAGAATGAAGTCGAAAACCTTACAAACTTTGTAGAAGTTAGATTATTTAAGGTTTTCTAAAACTACTTGGATATGAATTATGTGTTTCAAAGTAATGTAACTTGTGAATTTATGTGGTTTTAACACTATGCCATGTGTGATTTTTCGGTGATCACTCGATTTGGTTTCCATAATCTTTGTGACAATGGAATCAAATCCAGGTCAGTATCCTTTCACTTTGGATGATGCGTTCTTCCCTGTTGCCCATGGGGAGAAGAGGTTCCTTGATTGTGTATGGGTGAATTTGTTGCCCATGGGGCCAAGAGACCGGATGCAAGAGAGGTCATATTTGATGCATGGTTTTTAAACTTGGACCGGACCGCACGGTCCGACCGGAAAAACCTCAAACCGTTCACTTTTACAGTTCTTTTAGCATCAAAAACTGTTCTATGGCAAAAAAGCAGGAACCCGTGCAAACCGTGGTCGGACCTCACGGTTTCGAGAACCGTGATCGGACCGCTTCTCACGGTTCCCTACTTCCCTTTGAATCTAAACCTTAAAAAAAAAAAAAAAAAAAAACACAGATAAACAAGCTTTAAATTCTAGAACCATGATTAGACCACTTGGCCGGCATGCATTGGACTTTTTTCAGATCCGGAACCAAAAGATTTGTGAGAAAAAAAAAAAAAAAAACAAACAAACCGAGAAGAAGAAGAAGATGACAAAGTAGGGGCTATGCGAAGTTGAAACAGCAAGTTAGCAACCAAACATAGATCGCCAGTCTCGGCCTTCATCTTCGTCTCCTTTCTTCTTTTTCTCCTTCTTCTCTTTCTTCTTTCCGTGGAGACCGCTTTGGTTTCTCACCTTCTTGAGTTTGGGTTTGTTTTGAATTCCTTTTTTCTTTTTTATGTTTCCAATAGCATTGGTTCACGTGACTTGCCTTGGAAGAATCTAGAGTCCCTCTCCTACACGTGACTTGGAAGAATCTAGAGCCCATCTCCTCTCCTACACGTGACTACTTGGAAGAATCTAGAGCCCATCTCCTACACGTGACTTGGAAGAATCCAGAGGCCCTCCAGCTACACGTGACTTGGCATTGGAACAAGAAAACTTCTGATTTTTGAAATTGGCAAAATGTTCCAGCCAATAGATTTGCAACTTGGAGACTGTAATGTGATTGTTGATGGAATGATAAAGTAACAAATAAAATATTTTAAGTACTTTTGTTAACATTTATAATTTTTTTAAAATGAAAAAATATAATGTTATAAAATATTTCACAACTTTTTTATCACAATTATAATATAGCAAAGTTTGAATGATAGAGAAAAATAGTGAGTTAACAGATACAATTAAGTATATAATAATTGTTAAATAATTATTTTAATTTAAAATTACTAAGTGCCTTTCTAATTCTTATATTATTATAATATTACTATCACGAGTTTATCTTATCAACATATAAATAAATAAATATTATATCTATATATGCTTATTTTTTTTTTTTTTTTTTTGAGAAACAATGTATGTTTAGGATATGATATTTCTTCTTTGTCCTATGAAAGTTATGATATAAAAAAATATATTTGAAAGATAGATTTCTATATTTAATTGGGTCATTTAATTTAATTTTTCTATTTATACTAATTTAATATATTTATTTATATTAAATAATTATTAAATTAATTATGACGTCATCACGGTTCGACCCCGGTTCAACCTCGGTTCGACCTTAAAAACCTTGAACCTCTCCCTTTTACGGTTCAATGAACGGTCCGGGTCTGAAAACCTTGATTTGACGCGCTTTCTCTGCTACCCATTGGGGGAGAGAAAAACCTTGAGGGTATAGGTGAGGTTGTTGTCCATGGGGCCAAAAGTCCGCATATCAGAGAGGACAATATCATGCCAATTGTGAATGGGTGGATCCCCTAACCGGTCTATATGGTAGTATGGTATATTTGTGATAAATTACTATATGTTAAATTTTATGACTTTGAAAATTATATTGTTAGTACTCACATATCATAGTATATAGTTTCAAGGTATTTACTTTGAGAAGCTTGTATTTCATTATTAAATCATTCTTGTCATATTATTATTAGTGAAGATGAAACTTGCATTTCCCCCTCCCCCATTAATTATATTACTTACTGGACCCTGTCTCATTCCATTATTTTATAAACTTTTCAGAGTAGGCAACAATCTTTTGAGACAACTTTTTGGTGGCTAACAGTAGTTAGACTAACTACCGATAGAGGTTGAACTTTTGTAATGAAGATTTTAGATGATGTATATCTTAGAATAGGCTTGACTCATTCTTTTGTATATTATAATGGTTGTGACATTATTCCCACTGGTGGAACAAGCTGATGATATGTAATTATTTATTTAGACCTCTATTCTTTTGTGGCCAATGATCCTTGTAATGATTGCTTAGAGCTCTGACTTGCTTCGAGATTATATTCAATGGAATTATTATGATAATTCTTGATGTTGGTACTTGATATGATTTTTGTGGATTGGATTGTTAAAAAGGAAAAATACAGGTACTTTGAGATGTCTTTTTCATACTTTGGACCCTTTGGGGTTTGGGGTGTGACATATAAATTCTATTTTTGCTCATTTGGCAAGTGAGATTCAAAACACTTGGGTGAAAAAAGCATTACGTAAAGGTTTTGCACCCAGGACCAAGTTGACTCAGGATATGTGTATTGGGTAAGCCCCACCCACGTTGATCTAGTTGACTCTTTGTGATCTAATTAAAGTAGTTGCTGGATTTTGTGATCTTGTTAAGCCAATTTGGGCTAGGATTGGGCCTGAATGGGGACGTAATTTTGGGCCTGTGCACACTGGGCTAAAGTGGTGCATTTTTTTCACCTTGGTTCAATTTTTCAAATGAGATGAAACAACGTCCTCTCTTTATATTTTGGGGTCGAGATGAAGACAACTTTGTTGAGTTGATTTTAACACTTTTCAGACAAAGGAGAAAGCCATTTTCGTCTTTCTTTCCTGTTTTATTTTTAGCATCAAGAAGGGGATAAAATATCTGAAGATTTTCTACCATTAGATCACCCATAAAACATTATAAAATTGTCAATCATTAAATAGGAAAGGACATAATGAATCTTTAGTACATACATAAATCAAAAACTAGAAAATCAATGTAGTTATAACTTGAACCCAAGTTTACTAAGTCTTCCCAACAGCATATTCCATTAAAAATTTAGGATGTCTTTGTAAGTTCTATAACATATATAATATAATGTTCACTGTTACTGTAAATACCATTCTTATGGATTTTTCTTTGCAAGTTTTTCTAAATTTGAACAACAAAGAAAAAATGAGATTTGACCCCAACACATCAAGTAATTTATCAAATTCCTGATGAAACTCCTTTTCTCTAACATTAGAAACATAAACATTTACAATCAAGACCATTACAGAGCAAGAAAAATATTATATAATAATGATTTTATTTACGAAATATAGAAACCTGCATAATCAAATCCATATCATGGTTGTGGCTTGTCACTAAAACCAAATCCTATCCAATTAGGCGCAAAGCAGTGGAACCAAAACTAGTTTAGCATTAAGCATCATTTAGCATGAATACGAGACTAAAATCAGTAATGTAATGGGTTGCTTCGAAAAATCAACCTAGAAAAAGGGGAAACAAAACAATTTAAGGCTGTATATATGTATGTATAGGTATAGCACTAACTCTAATTTTATTAAATTCATTTGTCACAGAGGGACTACATACAAAATAAAAGTTCAGGATAACAAGCAAAACATAGAGTTATCCGGACTACAAACAAAATAAAACAATTTAAGGATGTATGTATGTATAGCACTACTAAGTACAAACTCTAATCTTTTTGGCGGAAGTGCAGTGCTGGTTTGGGGAATTTACCTGACCTTGCTCATGTTATCTTAGTATAGTTCATAAAACATTATAAAAACCTAACTACTTATGTATTTAATATATTTAGTTTAATGTCCCAATTATTGGCTATATTTCCAAGCAATAGCAATTAGCAAGTAAATAATGGAGATTATTTATTAAATTCCTTTGTTCACTTACCTAAAAAAAACAATACATAAAAAGAATAATGACTTAACTATCAACAAAGATCATGCCTTTGTAAAGATTCTACTTCAACTTCTTGTTGCAAATATTCGAGTGAAGTTAAGTTATGTTTAGACCCCTAACCACGTCTTACTATTGATTTTACCAAATTTGCAATTTAAGGTCAAAGTAATTAATTAATCGATTTTAAGCACAATATAACACATAGATTAATATTTAGTAGTTATTTCAAAACTCACACATGCTAACATGATGAATTGTTTACAATGTGAAAACCCAAATGGTAAAAATACTCTAGGGGCACTTCCAATTAACCAAATCCACTAAGGATGGAATCTTCTCTCAAGAATATATTGAATTTAAGGTTTTTATTTCATTTATATATGTGTCAAAATTGAAGTTTGATTGGCTACAAAAATGACCGTGTAAGGATAGAAATTGACTTTCCTTAACAATCTTGTTCAATCGAGTTGTAAAATTGTAAAATTTGTGGACATAATATTTCTCACAATTTATCATTTAAAATTTGTTATAAAAATATTATGAACATAACACTTTTCATAGATTTTCCTTAGAATTTCTAGATGTTATAAATATTCAGAACTACTTTTAGTATAGAAATTTCACACTAAACAGTTGTATGTGACACCCTTCTCATAAACATATGGGTCCACGCTTATATGTTAGAAGGGTCTCGTTTTGCCCATGCTACAAGATACCATCTCTTAATGTGACAGTGACAATAAACAGTGACAATAAAAAGGTGTTGTGAATTTCAAGCCTTTTACTAAAAATTTCAACAATTATATTGGCAATGTCAATGTCTCTCAAAAGTATAGATTAATCAGAGATTCATAATTAGATGTAGTGAAATTCCAAGACTGCCAGTGCCATTAGAAGAAATTTCAAGAAATGCCATTGACCACACGAATGGTCCTATGTATAGTTCACATGTTGGGAAATTGAAAGCCTGCCATTAGTAAGTATTTCAAGAATGCCATCTAGAGAGGACTTACGTATGGATCGGCCTGTTCTTAACGTGAGACCTAGGGACGTCCTGCCTCACAAAATGTTTTTCAAATTGCCTTCCATCCATTTGACTGTTACTTTTATCTTGACTGTGACTTTTTTCTTCCAAAAGGCTTATATATATTACACCTTATCTAATCTTCAAGCTGCAGAATTTCTAGCCTGAGATTGAGTCATCCTTCCAAGTGCCTATATAACATATATCTGAATTTCAAGCCTTCCAAATTATCAATGGCACGTTCGATGTCCAAACTATTTTCAAGGCTTTCTTCTACTCCTTCGGCTTTAGCAAATCCTTCAATTCCTCCCACCCCTTACAATTTTGCAGACCCTCCTTCCCCTCTGATCAAGTAATTACACTATCGATAGTTAGTTATTATTATTTGGAAAAAACCTATTACACAAACGTATGGATCCACACACTACTAAAATAAACTAAATTCATGACTTTAAGTCACAATTTCAACATACTGTATGTAATAAACATTACTCTTGAAGGGGTAAGAAATCGCGGAACATTGGGTTTGACGGATTCGGACTCATGGGCCAATATTAAGCGTGGGCCCAGGGCTTAGCATCACTTGAAATACTTGGTGTACACATTTGGAATCCTAGGGAAATCAGGATGTTCGCACAAGGATAATTCTAGAAGATCCGCCTTAATGAAAAAACCCACTCTACAAGGAAATATTTGTCCATCACGTTTGGGATTGTTAGAGGAAGAGTCCCATAAGGAAAAGACTTCTAGTCTAAGGAAGGGAAGCCGACTTTCTTCTACTATAAAAGCTTCAATACTCTCGCAAATTAAGGTACGCATAATTTACCATTTCTAACACTCTAGAGTTGAGAACAGTTCTAATTTGACTGTCGGAGGGTATTTGGTCGACACCACACCGGTGCCCACGGCGAGATCACCTTTTCTTCTTGCAGGTTGTTAGCTGGAGCGAGCGTGGATTGTGTTGCTCACTAGTGATTTTACGACATCATCAACTCTTATTATTTTTAGGGTAAAATTTGTTACGCACTGTTTTTTCACACGTTTATACACATAGAAATCGTGAGATCTGGAAATCGTGTCTTCAACTCAGTGTACGGACGTGTGTGCATAATTAACACAACCCTATTATATTTATACATGTGTTTGTGTGTTTTATTGGCAATTTCCAACTCTTTTGTAACAGGGAGGAAAAGCTGCTTTTGGGCATCAAAATCGCTGCGGCAATAGTTGGCCTCATGATCTTCATTGTTGTTCTTATTGTTAAACTACGCGAGTGTAGAAGAAATTCCAGCAGTGGAAGCAATGCCAGTGATGGTGGCGGCAGCATTATCAACAGCCAATTCAGTACTACCCAACTTCCAGCTCTAAATACTGATGACAACTCTGTCATAGCCTCTGATGTCTGATACTTGTTTCCAACATAGTGAGTAATTTACGCTTTACATCATTGGGAGTTTCTACATCTAGATGAAGATTACGTTCATGCAAAAAGTTGAATTCCATGGTTTAGTTTGTTGGTTGCTAGTTAGGAATATAGGATGACTGTCTGTGTCAATGGGATGAGAATTGTAGCTCGTTTTGTATTGTCACTATTGCGTTGATGACCTCCGTACCTTTCATGATTACCTTGTTGAATACAGTACAAATAGCTGTAATAAGCATGGTGTGAAATTGCTAAAATGCTATTTTTAGCACCACAATATATAAAAAGTGTTCTACTTTGGTGTTAGTATAGGTAAAAAATTTATCTCATCAACATATTGCAGCTCAAATGGTAAAGCAACATAATATATTTTATGTGGTTGTGGTGGTATTTGTGGTTGTAGTTGTTGTTTATTATAGTGGATATATTATTTTATTGTATTGTTTATATTATTTTAATGTGTTGAATGCTAAAATAAAACCATTGATGTTGGGTGTTTTGTAAAATGAGGTAGTAAAATAGATAAAATAGTTTTTTGTAGTGCTAAAAGCTAAAATTTTTGACACTACCAACGTTGATGCTCTAATAACACTAAAATATACTCACGATTTTAATATTATTTAACACTTATGTGTATACTCAATAGTTTGTAATAAGTTTTACCCTTAATTTTATACTTTATTAGTCACAATTAGTAGATTTATTTTTATTTTTTAATTTTAAACTTTAATTATTTTAGAAGGAAAGTGAGAATAATACATGGTAATTTATGATTAGTGAAGTATAAAGTAAAATACAAATATATGTGTGTATACGTAAATTATATAATTACACCCGATGTAACATCTAATAATGTTATATCATTCAATATTTTTTAATTAGATGCAAAATTTGACAAATTTCTTGTTGGATTACATTATCTTCGAATATTCTCCATCCTTGCAAAATTTTAAAGTAATCAAAGTCCAATAGCCATTGAAAGCTCGAAAATGTGTTAAAAAAACACAAGAGCTGTTTAGACCCCCAAATTAAAATTACGGCTCGATAGATTTTACACTAACTTAATTGTAAGTGCGGAATAGTGTAAATGCGAGCAGATAAACAAACAAGCTATTCTAATACATATTCATATAATCACAACAGTAAAACGAAATATAAAAGAGTAGGGAAGAAGAATGCTGTAAAATTGTGATTTACAAATATGTATTTTGTTGGCTTTTATTCCGTACCAAATTTAATTGTAAGTTTATTCAATCTTTTGTACTCTGTATTTATTGTGGGATTTGATTGTAAGGATTGTGTAATAGAGAGAGAGAGTGAGAAGACTCAAACAATTAAAGCCGGAAGATTTCTCGCGAGTAGCTCACGACTAAGCATCCCGTGAAGTGAAGCATGTGCCTTGCACATGACTGGAATGCGAAGAATCGGTACATATGGAGACAAGTGTGTTTCTCGAGTAGCTCGCAGGTAAGGCCTTTCTGCGAGACACCTGCGAAAAATTCTGTTCGCTGCATCGTACTATCTCGATACACACTTTCTATACCTACACTATTTATACCTTCATTACCCACAAATGTTAAGGAGTGCTTTTGAGAGAAAACCTAGCCAAACACCTTGAGAGTTAGAAATTATCATACCTATATATCTCTACACATAAGCTTGTGGATTTCCTCAACTCCTACCTCTCCATTTTTATACCATTGAGAGGTTGATAGCCCAAACACTTACCACACCCTTTCAGAGTGTCAAGTGAGGTTTTGGTACTGTTGGGAAGTATTGGAAGAAGTCAAGGATGGCAGATGCAATATGGAGCTTGTTGCGGGATCCGAAGAGTTAGACAAGACACTTTTTCGAGAAACCTTGTTGGAGTAGGGGCTTGGAGGGCTTAGGTATAGCGGGTAGATTAGGCTTGGAGGGTTTCTTGCTAACCCATGTATCCCAACCGATTGTTTAGTGGATCGACACGCTTGGAGGGCGGTGGAGAGGTTTTTATTTGAGTTATTCAGTTTCCTCTTTGATAACACATCGGCGTGTTATTTTCTATTTGCATCTTTCTTCCCTACTATTTTATATTCCATTTTTCTTTGTGTTGCTATGATTATGGATTAGAGTAGTTTGTTTGTTTGTTTATCCGCTCGCATTTACACTATTCCGCACTTAGTATTAAGTTAGTGTAAATCAATTGAGCCGTAACTTTAATTTGGGGGTCTAAACAGCTCTTGTGTTTTCAACACATTTTTGAGCTTTCAAATGCAAACACAGATAACACGTCGATGTGTTATCGAAGAAGAAACCGAAGAACTCGGCGAAAAACCTCTTTGCCGTCCTCCAAGCAGTAATCGATCCACTAGACAATTAGTTAGGATACATGAGTTAGCAAGAGACCCTCTAAGTTTAATCTACCCGCTGTACCTAAGTCCTCCAAGCTCCTACTCCAACAAGGCTTCTCGGAATCGTGTCTTGTCTAACTCTCAGGATCCCGCAACAAGCTCCATATTGCATCTGCTATCCTTGGCTTCTTCCAATGCTTCCCAACAACACCAAAAACACTCTCTACACTCTGAAAATGTGTGGGTTGTGTTTGGGTATAAATCTCCTCTCAAGGTATGATAATGGGTGAGGGGATGGAGAAGAGGCTACAATGATTTTTCACTAAGGATGAGTAGCTCTCTCTCAAAAAGATGGGTGTGTGTTGTAGAAAACCTATCTAGGGTGTTTCTCTCTGAATTGCCTCTCTTACATTTGTGGGTAATGGGGGTATATATAGTATGGGTGAAGGGTAAGAAAGTCACTCTTAAAAATCCTCCAGGTAGAACGTTTCGTGACTGTCTCGAGGGAAGGCCTTACCCGCATGACACTTGCGTAAACGACAGCCTAGCATGACTCTTGACTTCCGGTCATGTGCTCCTCACGTGACTCTTTCACGACTTAGCTTCTTGTGAGCTTCTCGCGAAATCCACTGATTTTTCATTTAAGTTTGAGTCTTCACCAACTTAATACTAAATCCAATACAATAAAATCCCACAAAATACAAGGATATAAATTAAAGCAATTACAACACTTTTTGTCATGGAATAAAACCAACATAAAATATAGTTGTAAATCACAACTTTACAATCTAACCCTTTGGCTATTCTGTGACAAAACACTCTATAACAGACTCTAGACTTAAACATGAGTTTGGGAATAATGGCAAAACTCACTCACACCTAAATCTAGAAGTTGTGTAACACTTGGAACATATATACCTGTAACCTGAAACACTTGCACAAAACACATTAGACCCTTAAGGTAAATCAAGTGATAAAAAGGACAAGTATAATGTAACAAATAAATTGTGATCAAGTAAACATGATGTGAAACATGTGAGCAACTTGATCATACACCAAAATAGTCATATGAGAATGACTACAATAATCATATAGCAAAACAAATGATCATCCGAACATGCAACCAATAAAGCACAATAGCATAAAGATGTATGCATGTCCAACACATAAACACGATGCGATGAGAGCAACAAAGCATATCAAAGTACCATAAACAACAAGAAAACAAGCATAATGTAAAACAAGGTTTTCTAAAAAAAGAATGTCTTCTCCCCCTTGGTATATGCATCTCCCCTATGGCTTTCTCCCCCTACGAATGTACACGAGGTAGAATTACTCCCCCTAAGAGTGTGCACATAAGTCATATAGAAATGACGAAACAAACCGGTATACTCTTCGGTATACTCTCCCCCTTTTGGTCACAAATAGACAAATCAATCAAGAGGAAGGAGAGAAAAAAAAGAAGATATGAGCAAGGGTATGATGCATTAGGGGTACAAGATGAATGAGTAAATGAAGCTCAAACGAAAGACAAAACAAAAAAAAAAAATGCTACAAAGTATAGAGTAAACATGACATGCTAAGGATGATGGAACATGATGTAAACCTAGGCATGACATAGACACAAGAACATGTTAAGTGCTAAAAGGTCTAAAAAGACTTAACTAGCATGAGTGAAGTGTAAAACATGTCAAGTGTTAAAGTGTGTGCAGCAAAGGTGCATCTAGTGTGCATGTGAGATGCATGACCAAAGCATGAATAAGCACTCATGAGTTAAAGTATATAAAACACACCATCAATGATCAAAACATGAATAATTATGGTGATCCCCAAAAATTGGTACTCATCGAAGTCCAAAACAACGAGAAAATGCAATTTGGGCATTTATCGAACACTTAGAGTGCACACACTACACATGTATGTAAAACAATGCATGAACATATGAAAATCTTGCCTAAATACATGTTATTTTTGCCACAAGGGGCTAACATCCAAAGCAAATCATCATTTAAAACAAAGCCCAATAAAAAAGATTGACAAGAATAAAGTTTTCCAACTCCCATTTGAAAAAATCCCAACTATGAACATAAAACACCCAAAAATATAATCTAATGATCAAAATCAGTGAAAAGAGTTAAAGATTACCTCAGAGATGTTAATGGAATGAAAAACACTTGAATTTAGTTGGGTTTTGATGTAGAAACATTAAAACAAGGGTTTGGGAGAAAATGGGAGGCGTTTAAAACAAATGTCCCATGAAATGCCCTTTAAAAAGTTGATCCGGAAATTTTTGCTGGTATCTCCCTGGTTAGCTTCCCGCAAAAATTTCGCTGGTATCTTGCTGGTATTTCGCTGGTAAGTCTTACTCGCGAAACAATCACGAAACTCTCTATCCAAAACTGAAAAACTTAAGAATTGGACTATTTAACTCCCAGTTGAACTTACACATGAAATAGGTCACAAAAACACCCAAAAAACATGTTTTTTACACAAAAGCAATTTGAAAAACTTTGAAAAACATGAGTGATACAAATCACTTCCAAAAGCAAATAAAAAGAACAAAATTTTTTTTGGTTTGATTCACATATGGTTGAGCACACACACATCACATTTGAACATGTACAATCACACAAATGAAATAGACATTTATTGAACATAAGTCTTGTGTGTTGTGTGTGTATACCAAATGTGGAATAGTCCTTAGTCTAGAGTGAAGTTTCAATGATCAATTCAATTAAGTCATACACAACTAGTACTAAGTCAAGTGGTTTATCTCAATTATAGAAATGAACATATATGACCTCCCACAAGAGAATGATTACAAAATATAGAAGCTTTTCATTTGGCTTCTTCATAAATCATAACATTTGATCTTTTTGGATAATACATCTCTTTTTGAGATCGGTGTTTGAAATTTTTAATATTTCAACATTGATAGTTAGCCTTTGGCTTTTTGAACACCATACATTTGAATTCAAAAGTCGCTTTCCCTTTTTTCTAGTCAAATACTAGTATGTGCGACAGGGTTTTGCAGCTCATTATCTCTTTTCATTTGGAGATTTACATTTGATGAGCTCTATAGCAAAAACATAAAAATAAAGGTGGGAAGATATATAGGCACAAGTCTATACAAGTATCAAGACTATCAAGACTATTGACCAATCATTCATGAAGAGTTTGGAGATTTATTTATAACAGTCACATAGATTTCAAGATTTCTCTTACAAAGATTTAGGTGCATACAGAACAAGGTAGGCTTGTAAATGCACTACGCTATTAGTATGAAGGTACTAGGCTAAACTCACATATGACAGATGCTTAAACAAATACGATCAAACTTTTTGAATTTTTCACTTTTTATGTGGTTTTGGATTTTTACTCATACAAAGCAAAAGCAATAAAGTAAGATAAAAAACAAAAACAAAACAATGCATACAAATAAATGTAAGATGCACAAAATGCATGAAGATATGACATTTAATGCATGAAGGGTTCTACAAAGATCGAAAGAATTAAATCAAGGACCAAAAGAGCAAAATCTCAACCATAGGAATCCTTCCTCATCCAAATACAACGATTGTTCGGAATGAGTGTCTCATGAGAAGTGAGACGAGGGTTGGGAGAATGAGAACCAGAGATACACATAGACAAGGAGTTAAGAGCATTAAACACTTTCTTTAACAACATGCTATTATCACTCAAATCCGGTTTATCCTTTTTAGCACAACTTTTAAGAAGTTTAAGTTTCTCTTTTCTTTTAATTCTTTTAAAAGCTTGAAACTTAGAGTAATGAGGTCTTAGATGACCAAAGGCACCACAATGGTGACAAATAATGGGTTTAGGTCCACTAGGTTTCTTAGGGAGGGATCTAGCACCATGGTTTTGTTCTTTCTTCAACATAGGGCATTGAGGTCTTATGTGACCGATCACATCACAATAGTGGCAAGTAGGAACAAACTTAGATCCACTCAATTCCCTAGGATGAGACCTAAACAGAGGCTTAGGCTTAAGAGCTTTTCTCTTCACTTTTTGATTTCTTTTGTGTGGAGCAATGTACACCGATCTGTTCTTTGAGGTAGAACACACAATAGGCACACAATCAAGTACCACAACATGATTGCAACATATATTTTCTTCCGTTTTAGCAACAGGTTCAGTAATCAAACACTTGACATGCATCTTAAGAAATTTATTTTCAGATTTAAGATCATCAACAAGTTTGTTAGACAAAACAAGTTTAGCATTCAAGTCCATATTCAAACATTCAAACTTTTTCAGCTTTTCAAGAGAAATTTCAGCAACATTCTTATATTTCTCAACCAATTTGTTGGATTCATTGAGCTTAGCAATCAAATCATCATTTTCACAAAATAACTTGCTCAACTTCTTTTGAAATTTCTTTGCATCTTTCTTCAAAAGTTTGATGTTAGGAATATCAACAACACTCATAGATTCATGTAATATGGCATCACAATCATGAGGATAAACAATCATAGAGGCATTTTCACAAACATATGGCATGTTACAATCAACAACATCCATAGAAGCATGCAAAGCATTATCCATGGCAAAACACATAAGGGGTCAAGGATCACACTTAGGTAATGAAACTAAATCAAGTGTACCTGCTTTGATACCAATTGAAAACTCAAAAATGTGTTAAAAAAACACAAGAGCTGTTTAGAGCCCCAAATTAAAATTACGGCTCGATAGATTTTACACTAACTTAATTCTAAGTGCGGAATAGTGTAAATGCGAGCGGATAAATAAACAAGCTACTCTAACACATATTCATATAATCACAGCAGTAAAATGAAATGTAAAAGAGTAGGGAAGAAGAATGCAAACATAGATAATGCGCTGATGTGCTATCGAAGAGGAAACTCAAGAATTCGGCGAAAAACCTCTCCGCCACCCTCTAAGCGGTAATCGATCCACTAGACAATCGGTTGGGATACATGGGTTAGCAAGAGACTCTCCAAGCCTAATCTACCCGCTGTACCTAAACCCTCCAAGCTCCTACTCCAACATGACTTCTTGGAACCGTGTCTTGTCTAGCTCTCGGGATCCCGCAACAAGCTCCATGTTGCATCCGCCATCCTTGGCTTCTTCCAATGCTTCCTAGCAGCACCAAAAACACTCTCTACACTCTGAAAAGGTATGGGTTGTGTTTGGGTACAAATCTCCTCTCAAGGTATGGCAATGGGAGAGGGATGTAGAAGAGGCTACAATGATTTCTCACTAAAGATGAGTAGCTCTCTCTCAAAAAGATGGGTGTGTATTGTAGAAACCTATCTAGGGTTTTTCTGTCTGAATTGCCTTTCTTACATTTTTGGGTAATAAAGGTATATATAGTATGGGTGAAAGGTAAGAAAGTCACTTTTAAAAATCCTCCAAGCAGAATGTTTCGCGACTGTCTCGCGGGAAGGCCTTACCCGTGAGACACTCGCGAAAACGACAACCTAGCACGACTCTTGAGCTTCCAGTCATGTGCTCCTCACGTGGCTCTTTCGCAATTTAGCTTCTCGCAAAATCCACTGATTCTTCATTTAAGCTTGAGTCATCACCAACTTAATACTAAATCCAATACAATAAAATCCCACAAAGTACAAGGATATAAATTAAAGCAATTACAACACTTTTTGTCATGGAATAAAGCCAACATAAAACATAGTTGTAAATCACAACTTTACTGCCATGTTATCAATAATTGTTTGAATTCAAGTTTTTGTAATTTAAAATAATGCATAAAAGATGAGTTTATGAATTGAATGGTAAATAACATCCAATTGACATGAGAATTGGCATGCACGTTAAGAACATATAGAACATGTAATCCAACGGTAGAATTTTAAAAACATGAATTCAACAATAAGTTATTGTGTGGTATAAAATTGTTTGAAATTATACCAAATATAATTTAAACCTAACATATGTATATATATACACACACACACACACTACAAGAAATCTGGGTTTAGGCGACGTTTGTAAAACGTCACTAAAAACCAAAAAAATGTCACTATAGCCACAAATGGCCTACAGCGACGTTTTTTTTGTGACGTTCGAAAACGTCACAATAGAGCGGTCGCTATAGGTCTATTGCGACGTTTCAAAAAATGTCACTATATGGTACTGTTTAGTGGCGTTCAGAAATTTTTAGTGACGTTTTATAAAACGTCACTAAATAATATAACATTTTCGTTCTTGATGTAAGAAAATACATTTAGCGACGTTTATAAAACGCCGCAAATAATCACACTAATAGTGACGTTTCAAAAACGTCACAAAAGCATTTGTCCTTTTGCTTTTTAGTGACGTTTTTAAAACGTTGCAAAACCTACTCATTTTTTTTAAAAAAAAATATTAAAAATGCTATATAAAACTATTGAAAATTCAATAATAACTAACATATGCTTGCAATAAGCTTGTAATAGATCAAATAGACCTATCATCATTATTCCACAATATCAAATGTCCAATGTTAATGAGTCATGGTGGTTGAGAATTTAGTAACAATAAAAAAAAAAAAAAAATATATATATATATATATATATATATACACACATATAAAGAGCATTTAGTTGAGATTATTTACACATTAGTGGGTAGTGAGCTTTAAAAAAAAATTAATTTCAAACTAGCTAAACCACAAAACTAATAACAAAAAAAATTCAAAATCTACATACTACAGAAAAATTGTAGGAAAAAAAAAAAAAAAAAAACCAAGATTTACAAACTTGTACATAAACTTACAATGATTTAGCCTTTGATGCTCAAGTCTTTTTGCTCAAAAATCCAAATTTGAATAAGAGTTTTCTGTACCAAACTCCAACCAAAACAAGCAAACAAAAAAAAATTAGCTCAAAAGTTTCATGACCTATTAAAGAAAAACTAAATCAAAGCAAACCCATAAGCCAAAACACAAAGACTTACACTTTAAAGAAACTTGAACACCAAAAAAGAGGGAAAAAAAGAATGGTAGTGGCAGTGGGTGGTGGCTAGAGAGGGAAGAACTCGTACATCATTGGGTTGGCGGTGGCGGCAATAGCTGGCAAGGGCTAAGTGTGAAGAAGTGATAAGGGGGAGGGGAGGGGGAGAATATGGAAGTAGGAAGGGAAGTTTGTTTGAGAAAGAAAAAGGACTGAAAAAACGTGTAAGGAAAGGAGACCAAAAAAAAAAAAAAAAAAAAAAGGACAAAATGGTGGGAACTTTCCCACTTAGTGAAATTTTGAATGGGGAACATATAGCGACGTTTTGAAAACGTCGCTATATGTTTATCCAAAACAAAATGATGAAACGGTGGGAACTTTCCCACTTAGTGAAATTTTGAATGGGAAAAGGACAAAAACTTTGGGGAAACATATAGCGACGTTTTTGAAAACGTCGCTATATGTTTATCCAAAACGTTGCTATTTGTTTCCCCAAAATTTTTTGGAAAATATGGTATGAGTTCTTTAAAAACTATAGCGACGTTTTGTAAAAACGTCGCTATAATTAAAAAATACGTCACTAAAACTGTACTTTTTGCGGCATTTTAAGAAACGCTGCTATTGTTTTGGGTTACAACGACGTTTTTGGAAAAACGTCACAATATACTATTTATAGTGGCGAATTTAAAAACGTCGCTGAAAAAAAACGTCGCCTAAATCCAGATTTCTTGTAGTGACAGGGGAAAGCATTGTTCATTAGTATTTGATTACACTAGAGTATTAATATATTTTACATTCTACTATTCACATAAACATATTCAAGTTGGGCAACTTAAAAATTTATAGGGATTCTAGGACCATAAATTATTTTATAACTTATTGTCACAATTTTATCATGACATACTGTGAATGATTATCTATTGTTTATATATATAACTACTATTTTTACTTACTACTTGCTTACACATCTAATAAAAAAAAAAAAAAAAAAAAAAAATCTAATAAAAAAAAGATTTATTCAAATTTATATCATGAACTGTCATATGTTGGGTGGCTTTTTGTGTTTTTCTTGCAAAATGGGTGAAGTCTTTTTTGTATTGTGGGCCCAAAAGAATATTCTGAAGATTATAACTAGCGCCCGAAGCAAGTCCTCTTGACCTATTTGTTTATTGCGGCCTATAATGTCAAGCTTGAATTGAATCTCGGCGCAAGACTTTCTATTTTTATTATTTATTTATTTTATCTTATAGATTTATACAATATATAAAAAAGTGAGTTTGTTTGGTGTGTGGGGTTGAAATTATGTTTGTTAGCCCTAACTTCATGTATAAGTTAAAAAATTTGGACCCCTAGGGCGTGATGTGTTGGTAGGAGTCCTGAATTGGTTTTCGCAAAAATGTTATGCCATGACGTGGATAACTCTAACGCACCCAAAGGAACCCCAGCCATGAGTTCTACAAGTTCAAGTGAGCGGGGTCAATGATCACACGCGTGAGATCCTTTTTTTGTTAAAAAAAAAAAAAAAAAAAAACCTAACATATTTTGAGGTCTTTTTGGTCTTTTCGTTTTCAAATGCTTATTTTAACCTAATGGAATTTGTAATTACGCTCTTGCCCCGCAAAGATATGTATGGGTGGAAGAATTGTGAGGTTTTTTAGTCTTTTCCTTCTCAAACTATACAAAATAAAAAGATTGAAATGACAGGAGCGAAATTGAAATTTTGATCTATCCCACGGATAGATTAGCAAAGTCATGCTTCTTTCGCATGTCAGAAGCTAGAAAGTGATAAAAAAAAAAAGAGTAAAAGGTCTTCTTCTTATGAGTGTGTATTGGCTCAATTTCATATTTTGTATTTCTCTTATACAAGTTTGTGATAGCCTAGGACACTGGATTCTCACTACAAATTTCTGTTTTAACTTGTAAGGTCGTATCTTGTTTCAAGAATATATGCTAGATTGTAAAGTTTTATACAAATGTTGTAGATATCAATTTTTCATCAATGAAAGTAACTATTGGGAAAGGGAGAATGGTTCGAATATCAATTTTTAGTGTTAACGATTGTTTTATTTATTATTCAGTTTTGATGTAGCCATTGAAATATAACTATTTTTATGTTTTTTTAATTGTTGTGACTATATTTGTTTTGGTAGAGATATGGTGATACGCGCTCATTTTAAGATGTAGATTATAGACTCTTAATTTTGCTTTTAGCATCCACTAGGACAAACTATTGAATAGTAATTTTCTTGTGAATAAATTATTGGTCTACATTTTGTTTTTGAATCCGTATTCATCCTAGCTAAATAATATAAAGACCATTAGTTTTGAACTAAATGAGGATATGATACTATCGTAATATTGTTTGTAATAAATATTCTCTAACAATGATTTATATGTAACTTTCACGTGCCTTAGAACCAGTATTCTAAAAAAGGAAAGGAGAAAATTATCAAGAGATAGAGTCTCATATGATCTCTCTCATAGTCTGCAGAATTTTTACACACAATATGTATAACATATTGTGTATTACAGTATTTACTTTATAGATATTGCGAGAAAAAGGTATCATGAAGTGGAAGTAATTCATGAATTATACAAACTGGTCCAAGAAGGTGTATCTTTATTGTGGTTCAATTTTAAATTATTTTGACTTGTTAATATGGCTAAAATATTATTTTCGTTCTTAAACTTGGTATAAAATTAATTTCTCATTTCTAAACATTAATTTTTATTTTTTTATTTTTTATTGTCCCTAAAGTTTTACAAGAGTTCAGTTTATATTCTTTAGTTACTACCATTGGCCATATACTACATAATAAAATAATTGGAACCCTAAGGAGGGGATAGGGGATACGACTTATTGGAACCCTAAGAAGAGCATAGGGGATACGACGATAACAAAATGAGTAGGGTGTTTCGGCCGACTTAGTTTAGTTGAGTTTAACTTGAGGTGTTTTAGTTATTACATAATGAAATATTCCATGAATCAAAAGATTCCATTAAAGTTTAATAGAAAATTTGACAATGTCGGTGTTTACTCAATCTCAAAACACAAAAATGAAAAATTGCTCAATTCCAAAGATTAGGAGATTGTAAACTATTCCAAAGATCATGAATGAGTTATTCAACATAACAACTACAATACGAACCATACAATACACTCGCACTAGACGAAACCATCCGGCTGGAAACACATTGCATTATAAAAGGCCTGATTGAGAATATCACAAACAAAGCCCATTGTTGGGCCCATAGTTTATACAAGGGATCGTAAAATGTGAAAATTGCTGTGACGCGACATTTGCTACGAAGTTTCAAGAGTACCGTTGGCAATCCATTTCTACCAAATTTCTAGTGCCAATCCGAGTAGAACATGCATGAATCCAAAAAAATTAGTATTATTAAAAATCGCTAATTCTAGCCCAGTTAAAGTTAACGTGAGTGTGTGTGTGTTTTAGTGACAATTTCTAGTTCTTTTTTTGTATAGCAGGGACGAAAAGCTGCTTTTGGGTGTTAAAATCGCTGCCGCAATAGTTGTCCTCCTGATCTTCATTGTTGCACTCATTGTTAAACTACGCCAGTGTGGAAATAATTCCATCTGTGGCAGCGGCATTGGTGACAGTGACGGTGGCACTGGCTGGCAATTCGATATCCAACTTCCAGCTCTGAACATTGATGACGGTTCTGTCTTAGCCTTTGTTGGCTGATAGTTACTATGAAATTGTGATTTACAACTATGTTTTATGTTGACTTTATTCCATGACAAAAAATGTTGTAATTGCTTTAATTTTGTTCCTTGTATTTTGTGGGATTTTATTGTATTGGGTTTAGTATTAAGTCGGTGAAGACTCAAGCTTAATTGAAGATTAGTGCATTTCGCGACTAGCTCATGAGAAGTTCACGAGAAGGATTCCCTTGAAAAGGGCATGTGAGGAGTATATGACTAGAAGCTGAAAAGTCATGTTAGGATGTCGTTTTCATGAGTGTCTCGCGGGTAAGGCCTTCTTGCGAGGTAGTCGCGAAACATTCTATCCGGAGGATTTTTAAGAGTGACTTTCTTACCCTTCATCCATACTATATATACTTTCATTACCCACAAATGTAAGAGATGCCATTTAGAGAGAAAAACCCTAGATAGGTTTTCTACAACACACACACCCATCTTTTAGAGAGAGAGCTACTCATCCTTAGTGAGAAATCATTGTAGCCTCTTTCGCTTCTCTCTCCCATTGTCATACCTTGAGAGGAGTTTTGTACCCAAATACAACCCACACCTTTTTAGAGTGTAGAGAGTGTTTTTGGTGCTGTTGGGAAGCATTGGAAGATGCCAAGGATGGGGGATGTAACATGGAGCTTGTTGCAAGATTTGGAAAGCTAGACAAAACATAGTTCCGAGAAGCCTTGTTGGAGTAGGAGCTTGGAGGGCTTAGGTACATCAGGTAGATTAGGCTTGGAGGGTCTCTTGCTAACCCATGTATCTCAACCGATTGTCTAGTGGATCGATTACCGCTTGGAGGGTGGCGGAGAGGTTTTTCACCGAGTTCTTCGGTTTCCTCTTCGATAACACATCAGCATGTTATCTTGTATTTGCATTCTCTCTTCCCCTACTCTTTTAGTTTTCATATTACTGCTGTGTTATATTGAGTATGGCTTAGAGTAGTTTATTTGTTTATTCGGTCGCATTTACCCTATTCCGCACTTAGTATAAGTTAGAGTAAAATCTATCGAGCCGTAATTGTTATTTGGGGGTCAGAATAGCTCTTGTGTTTTCACACATTTTAGAGCATTTAGTTACCAACATACTGTGTTAAGGCTCAACATCATTTGGAGCTTCAAGAGGAAGATTGTGCTGCTTGTTCTGTGTATTATGTCACCGTGTTACGTTTGTCGCTTGTGGTGCTTTGTGTCCCAAAGTGTGACAGTCTTATTATAAGAGTGGAGATGGAGAATAGGAAAGTAACGGCTCTAGGAATTTTTCTTAGAGTGTTCTTTAAGAACCATAAACTATAATTTGTTGCATTGTTGTTTCATTAATTATAAATTTTTTAATTGTTGTTTAGTCTAACATAATTTAATTTGTTTGTCTTTTATAATGTATTGGTTAATTAAATTATTAATTATTGTTGTTTAGTTGCTACATTTTTTTTTACTAACTACTAGCAGTCTAGCACACACCCCACTCTGCATTAGCACACACTAGTACATACTCCATGCGCATTATCCATGGCTCAACCCACTACCTAGTGTCTAACATATTTTAATTTTGTCTTTTATAGTGTATTGGCGCCTGCTTTTGCATGCCTTTACTTCCCCAATTCAAATATCCCACCCCACACGGCTCCATGGCCCCATCCACCCCCTATGCAATAGGCAAGAGTCACAAGAAGAGCCAATCAGATAAATTCACAAATCAAAATACACTAAAAGACAAACTCACCAACATAGAACACACCAACGGATAAAGTCAAAATATGGGCAAATAATTGTAAAGTTATAAAGTAAAGCTCTTAGCTGTAAAGCCAAACCAATTACAGTTCAAAGAGAAAGATAGAGAATCAGATATAGAGAGAGGCTCATACTCTCATTTCAGTTCAAAGAGAGAGAGCTCTCTCTCTCTCGGACCACGATCCACAGTCCACAGCAAACCCAAAGATGTAAGAGGGAAAAAGAGAACTTATATACCTTGAGGGAGGCCCGAGGGGCGTCATGGGCCGCGGCAACACATTGAGGCGAGGAAGGACTCGAGGCCAAGCCAAAGCATTGCAAGCTCTGATCCAATCTCCAATCTTCGATGCCCGATGTGCTCTGTTGCTCGAGTTTGAGGTCCGATGCGATGACCGATGAGCTCTATTGCTCGAGTTTCAGGCGGAGGCACCGTCGCGCTGATGTGCTTGAGTGCTTGGTTCGTTGGTTGTTTCGTTGATGAAGTTTTTTTTTTCTTCTTAGGTTAGGTTTCTGATTTTAGTTTTTGCTTTACCATTTGATGAATGATGAATCGGCGGAGTGTATTGGGTTTTGGTTGGTTTTTTTTTTTTTTTTTTGAGAATCCGTTTAGGTTGGGTTGGTTGGGTATTTAGTTAATAATTATTTTGATTTAAAAATCTGGTTGGGGTTGGTTTTGTTCAGGATTGATGTTGGGCTTTTTTTCCCTAGGTGGGCTTGTTCTGTTACTTTTTTTTTTTTTAGTTCAAAATATTTTTTTGAGCTTTTTCATTTTGCTTGAAGGTAGAACAAATAATCCACCAAAATTTAATTTTATTGGCATAAAAATTTTTTGAAGGTGTTCCTAATTTTTATTTTAAGGGTAGAAAAATAAAAATTTTTAAATTATTATATATATATATATATATATATATATATATATATAATATATATATATAAACAATTTCAGTCGGGTGGTCCGAGACCACCCTGGCCTAAACGTGGCGCTGCCACTAGAATAGCATGCATGGCTTGAATAAATCTCAAAGTCTACTATATAATAATTATATTCATGTGTTTAGTTTCCTTTTCATATAGTTTCAAAATATGATGCCCTTTCTAAGAGTTTTAGGACCACCCTGGCACGAACGTGGCGTGCCACTAGAATAGCATGCATGGCTTGAATAAATCTCAAAGTCTACTATATAATAATTATATTCATGTGTTTAGTTTCCTTTTCATATAGTTTCAAAATATGATGCCCTTTCTAAGAGTTCTAAAACTTCACTGAGCTCACATCCAAAAAAAAAAAAAAAAAAAAAAAAAAAATCACTGAACAATGTTATTTATTTTATATAATTATCGAACTATATCTTTGTATGTAAGTAATCCATCCTTGGAATATGCACTTGTCATGTTATAGCGACATCACCACTATAATTACCCTTAGGTAATTATATATGTTTAATTGAATAAATTATTGTTAAAAAATCTTATCATTTAAAAGAGAGAAAGAATATACTTATGGCACATAAGGGTGTAAATGGGCTGGATTTGATTTTTTTCAATCTTACCCATCATGGTTGGGTTGAACAAAACAAAACAAAAAACTCAATTCAACCCAACCCACTAGACTGGGTTGGACAATTTTTGCCTTTTTAAATTTTTAATTGAGCATTAGAACAACACCAATACAACTAATTAAAAGCAAATTTATAACCTGATAAACCTAAGCATAGTATCAAATCAACACAAACTATTTTATTAGTGTTTCAAAAGTTCAAAGTTAGTAGGATATATCATATAGTTCTATCCCAACTCAATTGATAAACAAAAGAGTAAATAATAATATTATATAATATATTTTTTAAATATATGTGGGTGGGGTTGAGTTAGGCAAGATTGTAAATCTGTTGACCTGCACCCAACTCAATCCATCGTAAAAAAATCTTTTGACAATTCAACTAAACCCACCAACTCCTAAAAACTACGTTGGATTAGATCAATTTTGGCGGATTGGCAGGTTCAGGTTGACTACACACCCCTAATTGCATGTATGTGTATCAAAATTGTCATAATTACAATTTGTATATTAAAATAGAATGTTTTAGTATAAATTAATTCTGACTTACCAATTCATAGTTAATTCTAATGATATAAAATAATTCATCATAAAATTGTATATCGTATCAAAGGAAATAAATCTCAAAGTCTCCTATATAATAATTATATACATGTGTTTTGAGAATTATTATTACAAAAATTAATTGGGTCCGGTTAATGTATGCCCTTAGGGCATACATTAACCATCTATTTTAGGAAACTTTTTATGAAAAATTGAAAAAATTGTCAAATCAGTTAGTTACTTTTTCATTTTTCTATAAAAAGGTTTCCTAAAATAGTTTACTACACTTAGGGCATACTGTAGGAGGCAAAATTTTAAGCCAACTATAAAATGCCACATCAAAATTTAGTGGTAAATTCTAAATTAATGTCATTAAATTAATCAAATTAGATGATGACATGTGTCATCCAAATTGACATCACATTGGCATATCAAAATTTGCCACGTGTCATTTGAACCACAAAATAAAGATAAATTTCATATTGAAAATTTATGAATAATTATCTTTATTAAAATAAATAAATAAATAAAATAAAGATAAATTTTCTATTCAAAATTGGTAGATAATTATCTTTATTAAATAAATTAAATAGAGATAATTATTTATCTTTGTTGATTATTATCTTTATCAAAATAGATAAATAGAGATAATTATCTCTAAGAAGAATTTGGGCCAATCAAAAGTCTGTTACATACTTTCAAGCATATCAATTCATAGTGGAGCTTATCCTCTGAAATCACTATAAATAGAGGACATCCTCTCTCATTTTCACGACCAAGTTTTCAAGAGGCCTAAGCTCTGGAGAAATTCCGTCTCAAGAAACTTTGAAGAACTTGAAGAACATTCGAAGGGTTTGAAGAACTTAAAGGACAATAAATCTCTAATAAGCTCGAAGCTAGAGATTTATTGTGAAGACCAATCAATCCATCTTCCAATTAAAGTCAAGAAGATTCTTGTTCGAGTCAAATTCAATGAAGATAGAATCAGAGGGTATTCTTTTGTAAAAGAATCGAAATAGAGATTGTACTCATTATTCATCAATACAAATTTATATTTGCAAACCATATTTCTTTTCAATTGTTTGATTTTCTACAATTGAGAAAAATTTGTGTTTACACATACGTTAGTAAAACTCTAATTATAATAAAATCTCAAAATCTCAGCAAAAAATACTTGTGTTTAGTTTCCTTTTTATATAGTTTCAAAAAATGATGCCCTTTCTAAGATTGGAACTTCACTAAACAATGGTTTTTTTTTTTTTTTTTTGATAATCACTGAACAATGTCTTTGTATGTAAGTAATTCATCCTTGGAATATGCATTTGTCATGTTATATATGTTTAATTGAATAAATTATTGTTAAAAAATCTTATTATTTAAAAGAGTGAGAAAGAATATACTTCAAACTAGTAGAGGTTAATTACATGCGTCTTCAAGATTTAAATCTAACAGTATTATTTTATTATTATTACCACATATGTATATGTATATGTATGTATGTATGTATGTGTGTATAGGGGAAAATGGGCTTTTGCCCTTATTTTTTAAAATATCCAGCAAATTGTCCCTATTTTGAAACACGATTTTCTAAAAATTGAGTTTTAATGTAACTCAATTTTATGATTATCAAGTTTTAGGTAAGTTTTTTCATGGAACTCGATTTTACTGAATTTTTATTTTTTATTTTTATATAAATTGGGTAAAGCTACGGGTGCTCCTCCTACATTGCAAAAACTTACCTAGAACTTGATAATCATAAAATCGAGTTCTATTGGAAACTCGATTTACTAAAAATTGAATTTCAAAATAGGGACATGGTGGTTAATAGTTTCAAAACAGGGATATTGTGCTAGATATTTTAAAAAATAAGGGCAAAAGCCCAATTTTCCCCATATATATATCTCATAGAATCTCATTTTATGTTGTCTAGATGGCATGTAAGGGTGTAAATGGGTCGGAGTTGATGATTTTTTTTCAATCTACCCCATCATGGTATGGTTGAAAAAAAAAAAAAAAAAAAAAAAAAAAAACTCAATACAACCTACCTAGATTGGGTTGGACAGTTTTTGTCTTTTTTTAAAAATTTTTTTTTTTTTAATTGAGCATTAGAACAATATCAATACAACTAAGAGCAAATTTATAACCTGATAAACTTGAGCATAGCATCAAATCAACACAAACTATTTTATTAGTGCTTCAAAAGTTCAAAATTAGTAGGATACTAGTCGCTAACCCGTGTGATGCACGGGAAATGTATTGAGTACAATATATAATTTAATCTTTGTTTATTTTACTACAACACCAAAATTGAATTTGTAAAATAAAATCATATAACTAAAACATTTGTTAACAGCTATACGTTTCAGGACATTTATTAAACTATATTATTATTATTATTATTATTATTATTATTATTATTATTATCAACTTAACAGTATTTTAATATATGATACCAACATGCTTCAAGAAAATGTCCAACACTGAAAACAATTTGAAAACAAACTCAACTAAACAGTTTGATGAATAAATATATTACAATCTATAATATAAGCCAAGAAATAAACTTTGAAACCAATATGAACAAAATCCACGTCAAACAAAACCATTTCGATCATTAAGAATATGACTCACTAAAGTCATGAAAAACACAGGATTCATTACCAAAAAAAAAAAAAAAAAGCATCTTTAGTCTTTATAGATTTTGCCTAAGTACCCGAGATACGATGACACATACTCACACAAAAAGAGACATAAACACGAACAATTAAAGAAAAAATAAGAAAAACAAAAGAGACGTAAACACGGACAATTAAAGAAAAAATATAGGAAAAAAAAGTTAGGAATAGAAATATAAGATAAAGATGGGTTACCCTCAAAAAGAATAATCAATGGATATTCATTAAAATCTTCTAGATAATTTTTGATAATAAAAAAAATAAAACCCAAAAGTTATGATGTTAAAACTTCCAAAAGGCCAAATTTTTTTTTTAAAAAAAAAAAAAATCAGAAGATTCAAAGCTTCAAAAGTATTGAAATAAAACATATATATATTTATATATATATATATATATATATATAATTACGCAATAGAGAAATACAATAGAATGAAGGGAATCCATGATTATAGCTTTTCCACTTATGTATTGGACTCCTCTTTTTCTTCGGTCAATGCATCAAGGTTAGGGTTATTTGATTTGTTCAATAAAAATTTGAAGATTTAATTAAAAGATTCAGGCCAGCAATTAAATAAACAAAACAACAATTGACAAACTTATAAGAAAAAGCAACAAATCTATAATTTTTATTGAACAAATCAAATAACCCTAACCTTGATGCATTGACCGAAGAAGGAGAGGAGTCCAATACATAAGTGGAATATGTGAATTGTGAAGCATGAGCCTAACCTTGATGCATTGACCGAAGAAGGAGAGGAGTCCAATACATAAGTGGAATATGTGAATTGTGAAGCATGAGCTGCCCTCAAAAAAATCTTGAAGAAAAATAAGTTTTAAGGAGAAAATTGTGTTGCAGCAAAAATAAGTTTTTGGGGCTTAGGTTTTCTACGCAAGCAATTCTTAAATAGGAGAGAGTAGAGGCGGTGGGGGAGTGTCCTTATTTGGCTAGAAGTCTAATTTGCATTGGAAAAGGAAAACAGTGATGAGGTGGAAAATTTAATTTAATTTAAATTTAATTTAAATATTGTCTTGACATGGAAAATTGTGGGAGTTTCAAAAGTTTCGGTTATATATATATATATATTATATATATATATATATAGATTATATAATTTTATCCCAACTCAATTGATAAACAAAAGAGTAAATAATAATATTATATAATATATATTTTAAATATATATTAAATATATGTGGGTGGGGTTAAGTTAGGCAGATTTGTAACTCTGTTAACCCACACCCAACTCAACCCATTGTAAATTTTTTTTTGACAATTCAACTTAACCCACCAACCCCTAAAAACTAGGTTGGATTAGATCGATTTTGGTAGATTGGCGGGTTCAAGTTGACTACACACCCCTAATGGCATGTATGCGTATCAAAATTGTCATAATTACATTTTGTATATTAAACAGAATATTTTAGTACTCCCTCCGTCCCACTTTGTTTGTCATGTTTGAAAAATCAAACATTTTAAGAGAACATCATTTACTATTTTGTCTGTCTTATAAGAATGTATAAGTTTACAAAACTACCATTAAATAAATTTATCAGTTTTTTTTTAAAAAGAGTTATTCTTAATGAGGCTTAGGGGTATAATAGGAACATTAGTAAACTAATAACTTTTATTTTTAGAAACAAGACAATATTTTGGGACATCCCAAAATGAAATAGAGGACAAACAAAGTGGGACGGAGGGAGTATTAATTAATTCTGACTTACCATTTCATAGTTACTTCTAATAGCATAAAATAATTCATCATAATGTTGTATATCATATCAAAGGAAATAAATTTTAGAATGAATCAATAGTTTAGCTCAATAGACCAAATTTCAAATATTAAAAAAAAAAAAATTATGATGACTCAAATAAATAACTCAAATTGTTCCAATTTCTCTTGATAATGATATCAAATAAAATAATCAAATTCAAATTCCATATTCTAAGAAGAAAATTAAAAAATAAGCCAAGAAAAAAGCTTAATGTTTTTGTTCAAATACATGCCAAAATTTAATGGAACATATTGGAATAAACTAGAATTTAGGATGAGATGAAGCATATGGGCCATTTATACCAATTAATTGATATGTTAGAACGAAGTTAATAACATTGATGTGTATTGGACTATTAGGACTTGATTGCACTATTGAATGCTCGAACCATTTGAGTTGATTGTGATATAAAATATTTTATTATCCATTTAACAACTTGCTAAAGTTGTAAATCGAAATTTGAGTATCGTGTTCACCATGCCCTTCAAAAATATTTTATTTTCATGTGTAGTTAAGTGTCCCTAACATTATTCAATCATGTTAATTGGTGTGAAAAATTTATGTGTCAGTGATAATTCATGAGTGAGAGTGACAAGGTAACTACAGCCCATGCATATACTTATCACTACAAAAAACGCGGGCTATAGCTGCGTTTTTTTTAGCTGCATTTACTAAAAACGTGGCTATAGTTGACCTATAGCCGCGTTTCTAAGAAACGCAGCTATAGACTTAAGGTGAAGTCTATAGTCACGTTTGAAAGTGTCTTTAGCTGCGTTTTTGTGATAGGGCCTATAGCCGCGTTTAAAAAAAGCAACTATAGGTCCAATCGAATAAATTTTTTTTTTTTTTAAAGGATGACCTATAGCTGCGTTTTTTAAAACGTGGCTATAGGTGAAGTCTATAGCTGTGTTTGTAAGTGTCTATAGCTACGTTTTTGTGATAGGGCCTATAGGTCCAGCCAAATTATATAGATTTTTTA
Organism: Quercus dentata; assembly: GCA_028216015.1. Taxonomy (NCBI): domain Eukaryota; kingdom Viridiplantae; phylum Streptophyta; class Magnoliopsida; order Fagales; family Fagaceae; genus Quercus; species Quercus dentata. Next base: position 46,521,020 of record CP116454.1, on the reverse strand, counting down.
AATATAATATACAGCCGAATAAAATAAAATTTTTTTAAAAGGAGGACCTATAAAACGCAGCTATAGGTAACACAAAAAAGGATGATCTGACATATATAGCCAAATAAAATATTTTTTTAGAAGGACCTATAGCCGTGTTTTCAAAAACGCGGCTATAGGTAACACACAAAAGGATGGCCTGAGATTTTTTTTAAAGGAGAACCTATAAGTAACAGACACACACACAAAGAAAAAAAGAAGAAGAAGGATGACCTGACCCACCTACCCCATTTGCTCCCTACCACTCAATTCAAAATATCTCTTTTCTCTCTTTGGCCAGCCACTCATTGTTTGTTCTTCTTTTCTTTTCTTTTTCTCTCAACACAACACACACACTCATCCTTTCCCTCACTGCCCACCGGTACACTTCACACCACCATATTCTTCATTTTTCTGGTAAGGATCACCGGAAAACTTCATAGGAAAAGCTAAGGCTCACTCATCTCTACTATTTGAGGTAAAAAATTTCTAATCTTTTTGTGGGTATTATACTTTTGCTAGAGGTTATTTTTTATCTATGCTTTAATAATAAAACCCATGTGATTTATGAGCATTGGGAATAATATTTATTTGTTTATATGTATGAGTTTTACATTGGTGCAATTATTTGATTTTGAATTTTTTGGATCCGTGCTTGAATTTGTGCTATTGTGTTGTTGATATTGTGCTTATGTTTAAATGGGTTTGTGTTCTTGAGCTTGTTCTTTTGTGTTTCTAAGTTTGTGCTTTTGTGTTCCTTGAATGGATTTAGTGTTAAATTTGGGTTGGTTTTGTTGAATGAGAGGAGATTCATGGATTTGTGTTCTTATATTTTGGAGCACGTTGTGTTTGTATTGTTAGTATGTTGTGTTTGATTTTGAATTTTCTAGGTATGTTTGTATTGTGTATGTTGTGTTTAATTTTGAATTTTCTGGGTTTGTGTTTGATTTTGAATTTTTTGGGTCTGTGTTTAATTTTTAATTTTTTTGGTTTGAATTTTTTGGGGAAAAAAACCAGAATTAAAAAAAAAAAAAAAACCTATAGCCGCATTTTTAAAAACGCAGCTATAGGTCCACAGCCTATACCGCAATTATAAAGTGGGTCTATAGCCGCGTGTTTAAAAAATGCAACTATAGGTCTCAGCCTATAGCCGCGTTTTCAGAAATGTAGCTATAGGCTCGCAGTCTATAGCTGCGGTTAAAAAATGCGGCTATATGCTTATTGCTGCACTGTTTAGACCATGTTTGTAAATGCAGCTATAGGAAACGCGACTCTATCCTATAGCCACATTTTTGGGGTCTATAGCCGCGTTTTTGTAACGTGGCTATAGACCCTTTTTTTTTTTTGGTAGTGTATGAACCATAATAGTTCTTGGCTACGATTTGCATAGTTGACACACTACTGCATTGAAGTCAAACCCAAGTTATAATTTAGTCAGGCATAACTTAAGATGCCTACTTGACTAAACAATCGAACTTTCGGACATATCATAACTCATCTTCAAATGTAAAAATTTAAACCTTTTTCAACATTAAGAAGGGGATAGAAAATATGAAGACTTTCTACCATTAGAACACCCATAAAACATTAAAAAATTGTCAATCATTAAATAGGAAAGTACATAATGAATCTTTAGTACATACATAAATCAAAAACTAGAAAATCAATGTTGAATACAAGTTTAGTAAGTCTTGCCAACATCATATTCCATTAAAAATTTAGGATGCCTTTGTAAGTTCAATAACATATACAATATCATGTTCACAGTTGACCATAAATACCATTCTTATGGATTTTCCTTTGCAAGTTTTTCTAAATTTGAACAAGAAGGAAAAAAGAAAAAAAGAGAGATTTGATCATAATACATCAAGTAATTTATCAAATTCCTCATGAAACTCCTTTTTTGTAACATTAGAAACATAAACATTTAGAATCAAGATCATTATAGAGCAAGACAAATATTATATAATAATGATCTTATTTACGAAATATAGAAACTTGCATAATCAAAACCATATCCTGGTTGTGGTAGTCACTAAAACCAAATCCTATCTAGTTAGGCGCAAAGCAGTGGAACCAAAACTTGACATCAAGACAAGAGAATTAAACATCATTTTGCATGAATAAGAGACTAAAATCAGTAATGTAATGGGTTGCTTCAAAAAATCAACCAAGAAAAAGGGGAAACCAAACAATTTAAGGATGTATATATGTATGCATGGCACTAACTCTAATTTTATTAAATTCATATGTCACAAAGGGACTACATACAAAATAAAAGTTCAGGGTAACAAGCAAAACATAGAGTTATCCTGGACAACAAACAAAATAAAACAATTTAAGGATGTATTTGAGTATGTATAGCACTGCTAAGTACAAACTCTAATAATTTTGGCTGAAATGCGATCTTCTTTGGTTTAGGGAATTTAGCCGACCTTCCACATATTATCTTAGTATAGTTCATAAAAAATTATTAAAACCTAACTACTTATGTATTTAATATATTTAGTTTAATTCCCAATTATTGGCTGAAAGCTTGAAAATGTGTTAAAAACACAAGAACTGTTTAGACCTTTAAATCAAAGTTATGGCTCGATAGATTTTACACTAATTTAATTCTAAGTGTGGAATAGTGTAAATGTGAGCGGATAAACAAAACAAGCTACTCTAACACATATTCATATAAACACAGCAATAAAATGAAATGTAAAAGAGTAGGAAAGAAGAATGAAACACATATAACACACCGATGTGTTATTGAAGAGGAAACTCAAGAACTTGGCGAAAAACCTCTCTGCCACCGTCCAAGCGGTAAACGATTCACTAGACAATTAGTTGGGATACATGGGTTAGCAAGAGACCCTCCAAGCATAATCTACCCACTGTACCTAAGCCCTCCAAGCTCCTACTCCAACAAGACTTCTCGGAACCGTGTCTTGTCTAACTCTCCGGATCCCGCAACAAGCTCCATGTTGCATCTGCCATCCTTGGCTTCTTCCAATACTTCCCAGCAGCACCAAAACCTCACTTGACACTCTGAAAGGGTGTGGTAAGTGTTTGGGCTATCAACCTCTCAATGGTATGGAAATGGAGAGGTAGGAGTTGAGGAAAATCCACAAGCAATTGTGTAGAGGATTGAGGGTATAACAATCTCTAACTCTAAAGGTGTTTGGCTAGGGTTTTTTCTCGGAGGCACTCCTTAACATTTGTGGATAATGTGGGTATATATAGTGTGGGTACATAAAGTGTGTATCAAATAGTACAGTTTGGTAGAACAGAATGTTTTGCGGGTGTCTCGTGGGAAGGCCTTACTCGCAAGATACTCGCGAAACATAGCTGTCTCCATCAGATCGACTCTTCGCAATCCAGTCATGTGCAAGACACATGCTTCACTTCGCGGGATGCTTAGTCGTAAGATACCTGCGAGAAATCTTTTGGCTTCAATTGCTTGAGTCTTCACACTCTCTCTCTCTATCACACAACCCTTACAATCAAATCTCACAGTAAATACAGGGTACAAAAGATTGAATATAATTACAATCAAATTTGGCACGGAATAAAAGCCAACAGAATACATATTTGTAAATCACAACTTTACAATCTCCCCCTTTGGCTATTCCGTGACAAAACCCCTAAAACAGAATCTAAACTTAAACGTGAGTTTGGGAACAATGGCAAAACTCACTTACACCTAATCTAGAAAATGTGAAGCACTTGCACATTTATACCTGTAATCTGAAACACTCGCATATAAACAAAATTTTCATTAAGCTTATGACAAGTTAAATACAAGGTATGAACATGAGCAAGCATAGTGCAATTAAGTATGAAAACATTAGATATCATGTAAACAAAAACTTGATCAAACAAGTTCAGTCATTAAAGAATGACTACAATGAACATTTAGCAAGTAAGTGTTCATCCGGACATGCAAACAAAGAGAAATCACTTATGATCACTTGTATGTCCAACACACAACCAATGCAAAATACGTGAAGTATATGCATCTAGGAACAAGATCCTACTAGGGCACAAGTGTAAAGTACTCAAGACATATTGGCAATATCTTAAAAGCACACAAAAAGAATGCTACAAAGCATTGAGATAATCACAAAATTTTAAATAGCTAAGCATAATCATGAATTATGAGTAAAGCAAACATAGTTAATGTAGCACAAAACTCTTTCTCTCTTTCTCCCCCTATCATATCACTCCCCCTATCATGAATCTTAAGAGCTGTGATGAACTTGGAACATATATACCAGTAACTTGAAACACTTGCACAAAACACATTAGACCCTCAAGGTAAAGCAAGTAATAAAAGGACAAGTATAATGTAACAAGTAAATTGCGATCAAGTAAACATGATGTGAAACATATGAGCAACTAGATCATACACCAAAATAGTCATATAGAAATGACTACAATGACTACATAGCAAAGCAAATGATCATCCGAACAAGCATAAGGATGTATGCATGTTCAACACATAAACATGATGTGATGAGAACAATAAAGCATAGAACACAAAGCACCATAAAACACCGAGAAACCAAGCATAAGGTAAAACAAGGTTTTCTCATAAAAGAATGTCTTCTCCCCCTTGATATATGCATCTCCCCTATGGATTTCTCCCCCTACGAATGTGCCAAAGGTAGAATTTCTCCTCCTAAGAATGTGCACAAGAGTTATATAGAAATGACGAAAGTATACACTTCCCTTTTTTGTCACGAATAGACAAATGAATCAAGAGGAAGGTGGGAAAGAAAAGAAGATATGACAAGGGTAAAAGATGATGCATGAGGGGTGCAAGATGAATGAGAAAATGAAGCTCAAACATAAGACAAAAACATCAAAAAAATGCTACAAAGCATAAAGTAAACATGACATGCTAAGGATGATGAAACATGATATAAACCTAGGCACGACAAGGACACAAGAACATGTAATATGTGCTAAAAGGTCTAAAAAGACTTAACTAGCATGAGTGAATGCAAAACATGTCAAGTGTTAGAGTGTGTGCAGCAAGGCGCATCTGATGTGCATCTAGTGTGCATGTGAGATGCATGACCAATGCATAAATAAGCACTCACGGGGCAAAGTGTATAAAACACATCACCAATGATCAAAACATGAATAATTATGGTGATCCCCAAAGTTTGGTACTCATCGGAGACCAAATCAACAACAAAATGCCATTTGGGCATTTTATTAAGCACTTAGAGTGCACACACTACGCATGTATGTTAGACAATGCATGAACATATGAAAATCTTGCCTAAAAACATGTTATTTTTGCCACAAGGGGCCAACATCCAAAGCAAATTATCATTTAAAACAAAGCCCAATAAAAAAGATTGACAAAAAGTAAGTTTTCCAACTCCCATTTGAGAAAATCTCAACTATGAACATAAAACTCTCAAAAACATAATCTAAGTATCAAAATCAATGAAAATAGTTAAAGATTACCTTATAGATGTTAATAGAATGAAAAACACTTGAATTTAGTTGGGTTTTGATGTAGAAACATTAAAGTAGGGGTTTGAGAGAAGATGAGAGGCATTTAAAACAAATGTCTCATGAAATGCCCTTAAAAAAGTTGATCTAGAAATTTTTGCTGGTATCTCATTTGGTTAGCTTCCTATGAAAATTTTGTTGGTATCTTGCTGGTATTTCATTTGGTAAGCCTTACTCATGAAACAGCCATGAAATAGTTGCGAAACTTTCTGTCCAAAACTGAAAAACTTGAGAATTGGACCATTTAACTCCTAGTTGAACTAACACATGAAATAGGTGACAAAAACACCTAGAAAACATGTTTTTCACACAAAAACAATTTGAAAAACTTTGAAAAACATGAGTGATACAAATCACTTCCAAAAGCAAATAAAAAGAACAAAAATCTTTTTGGTTTGATCCACATATGGTTGAGCACACACACATCACATTTGAACATGCAGAATCATACAAATGAAGTAGACATTTATTGAACATAAGTCTTGTGTGTTATGTGTGTGTATCAAATGTGGAATAGTCCTTAGTCTAGAGTAAAGTTTTAATGATCAATTCAATCAAGTCATACATAACTAGTACTAAGTCAAGTGATTTATCTTAATAATAGAAATGAACATATATGACCTCCTACAAGAGAATGATTACAAAACTTTGAAGTTTTTTATTTGGCTTCTTCATAAATCATAACATTTGATCCTTTTTGGATAATACATCCTTTTTTTGAGATCGGTGCTTGAAATTTTTGATATTTCAACATTGATAGTTAGCCTTTGGCTTTTTGAACACCATACATTTGAATTCAAAAGTCGCTTTCCCTTTTTCCTAGTCAAATACTTGTATGTGCGACAGGCTTTTGCAGCTCATTATCTCTTTTCATTTGGAGATTTACATTTGGTGAGCTCTATAGCAAAAACATAAAAATAAAGGTGGGAAGATATATAGGCATAAGTCTATGCAAGTATCAAGACCATCAAGACTATTGACTAATCATTCATGACAAACTTGAAGATCTATTTACAACAGTCACATAGATTTCAAGATTTCTCCCACAAAGATTTATGTGAATACAAAACAAGCTAGACTCGTAAATGCACTATGCCATTAGTACGAAGGTACTAGGCCAAACTCACATATGACATATGCTCAAACAAATATGATCAAACTTTTTGAATTTTTCACTTTTTATGTGGTTTTGGATTTTTACTCACACAAAATAAAAGGAATAAAGTAAGATCAAAAACAGAAACAAAACAATGCATATAAATAAATGTAAGATGCACAAAATGCATGAAGATATGACATTTAATGCATGAAGGGTCCTAAAAGATCGAAAGAATTAGATCAAGGACCAAAAGAGCAAATGCTCAACCATAGGAACCCTTCCTCATCCAAACACAACGATTGTTCAGAATGAGTGTCTCATGAGAAGTGAGACGTGGGTTGGGAGAATGAGAACCGAAGACGCACATAGACAAGGAGTTAAGAGCATTAAACACTTTCTTTAACAACATGCTATTATCACTCAAATTCGGTTTATCCTTTTTAGCACAACTTCTAAGAAGTTCAAGTTTTTCTTTTCTTTTAATTCTTTTAAGAGCTTGAAACTTAGAGCAATGAGGTCTTAGATGACCAAAGGCACCACAATGGTGACATATAATGGGTTTAGGTCTACTAGGCTTCTTAGGGAGGGATCTAGCACCATGGTTTTGTTCTTTCTTCAACATAAGGCATTGAGGTCTTATGTGACCGATCACACCACAATGGTGGCAAGTAGGAACAAACTTAGATCCACTCAATTCCCTAGGATGGGACCTAAATAGAGACTTAGGCTTAAGAGCCTTTCTCTCCACTTTTTGATTTCTTTTATGTGGAGGAATGTACATCGATTTGTCATTTAAGGTAGAACACACAATAGGCACACAATCGGGTACCATAAAATGATTGCAACATATATTTTCTTTCGTTTTAGCAATAGGTTCAGCAATCAAACACTTGGCATACATATTAAGAGATTCATTTTCAGATTTAAGATCATCAACAAGTTTGTTAGACAAAATAAGTTTAGCATCCAAATCCATATTCAAACATTCAAACTCTTTCAGCTTTTCAAGAGAGATTTCAACAAGATTCTTATAGTTCTCAACCAATTTGTTGGATTCATTGAGCTTAGCAATCAAATCATCATTTTCACAAAATAACTTGCTCAACTTCTTTTGAAACTTCTTAGCATCTTTCTTTAAGAGTTTGATGTTAGGAATATCAACAACACCCATAGATTCATGTAACGTGGCATCACACACAAGGGGTCAAGGATCACATTTAGGTAATGAAACCAAATCAAGTGTACCCGCTCCGATACTAATTGAAAGCTCGAAAATGTGTTAAAAACCCAAGAGCTGTTTAGACCTTCAAATCAAAGTTATGGTTCGATAGATTTTACACTAACTTAATTCTAAGTGCGGAACAGTGTAAATGCGAGTGGATAAACAAAACAAGCTACTTTAACACATATTCATATAAACACAGCAGTAAAATGAAATGTAAAAGAGTAGGGAAGAAGAATGCAAACACAGATAACATGCCGATGTGTTATCGAAGAGGAAACTGAAGAACTCGGTGAAAAACCTCTCCGGTGCCCTTCAAGTGGTAAATGATCCACTAGACAATCAGTTGGGATAGATGGGTTAACAAGAGTCCCTCCAAGCCTAATCTACCTGCTGTACCTAAGCCCTCCAAGCTCCTACTCCAACAAAGCTTCTTGGAACCGTGTCTTGTCTAGCTCTCCGGATCCCGCAACAAGCTTCATGTTGCATTTACCATCCTTGGCTTTTTCCAATGCTTCCCAAGCAATTGTGTAGAGGATTGTGGGTATAAAAATCTCTAACTCTAAAGGTGTTTGGCTAGGGTTTTCTCTCTAATAGTTTTTAGACCCCCTAAAACACAATTGGATTAACCCTAGGTAATTAGCCAAGTTGTTACTTAGTTAAATTAACAAGTCTAGGTTAACACAAATATATCATATCATGCCTAGCAGCGGAAAATAAATAAGACAATGATATGATTACCCAGGAAACCAAACCGGTAAAAACCTGGGGAGGATTTGACCTAGCTATCCTCAAGGTAAACTTGAATCCACTATAGAAAAGAATCGAAGTTCATACAAAAGGACTTACAAGCACCCCCGTTCGACTTCTTAATGCTACCAACCAGTAGAACTTACCGACACGACCACGTGCAAGCTCCGAATCCACGGACTCCTTCTTTCTTAGATTCCCACCAGCTACAAGCACCCCCGCTTGTGTATTCTTTAAACTTTAATGGCAGAAACTGTTTTGATCATCAAGGTGTAGAGCAAGGTGTAGAGAATATCTCCTGCTTGAAAACTCTAAGTTTGTGTAAAGGAAAGCTCCTCTAGATCTCACAAGAGATTTACACAAACCGCAATATGAGCAACACTAAAACGTGGCTAAGGTTTGCCTTTTATACTTAGGAAAAATAAGAAACCCTAAAAACGTTTTAAAACAACTAGGGCTGAGTTGGAAAATTCTGCAGAAAAGCAATCTGCACGAGCTTCGATCGGTCGAGCCTAAGCTTCGATCGATCGAGCAGTGCCAAAAGCCACAAAGATGCTTTCTGCTTTACGCTCGATTCCAACTTTACATTGACTTACAACTTTGAGCTAGCTTTAAACACTTCTAAACACATTGTTTTGATCATGGTTTGCCAACAATACAAATTAGAGTTCTAAATACATAAAGTCCTACACTTTAGAACCTAACACTCTCAGAAGCACTCCTTAACATTTGTGGGTAATGTGGGTATATATAGTGTGGGCAAAAAAAGTGTGTATCAGATATGTCTAGCATAATAAAATGTTTCGCGGGTGTCTCACAAGAAAGCCTTACCCGCGAGATACTCAAACACTGATTGTCTCCATTTGTACCGACTTTTCGCATTCCAGTCATGTGCAAGGCACATGCTTCACTTCGCGGGATGCTTAGTCGTGAGATACCCGCGAGAAATCTTTTTGGCTTCAATTGCTTGAGTCTTTACACTCTCTCTCTCTATCACACAACCCTTACAATCAAATCTCACAATAAATACAGGGTACAAAAGATTGAATATAATTACAATCATATTTGGCATGGAATAAAAGTCAACAGAATACATATTTGTAAATCACAACTTTACATTGGCTATGTTTCCAAGCAATAACAATTAGCAAGTAAAAGATGGAGATTATTTATTAAATTCCTTCATTCACTTAGCTAAAAAAAAATACATAAAAAGAATAATTACTTAACTATCAACAAAAATCATGCCTTCTTAAAAATTCTACTTCAACTTCTTGTTGCAAATATTCAAGTGAAAGTTATGTTTATACCCCTAACCACATCTTACTATTGATTTTATCAAATTTGTAATTTAAGGTCAAAGTAGTTAATTAATCGATTTTAAGCACAATATAACACATCGATAAATATTTAGTAGTGACTTCAGAACTCACACATGCTAACATGATGAATTGTTTACAATGTAAAAACCCAAATGGTAAAAATACTCTAGGCCCACTTCCAATTAACCAAATCCACTAAGGATGGAATCTTCTCTGAAGAATATATTGAATTTAGGGTTTTTATTTCATTTATATATGTGTCAAAATTAAGGTTTGATTGGCTTAAAAAATAACTGTAAAAGGATAGAAATTGGCTTTCCTTAACAACCTTGTTCAATCGAGTTGTAAAATTGTAAACTTTGTGGACGTAACACTTCTCACAACTTATTACTTAAAATGTTGTAAAAAAAAAATGGACGTAACACTTTTCACAACTCTTTCTCAGAATTTATATATGCTTAGTGGAGAAATTTCCACACTAAACTGTTGTATGAGACACCCTTCTTATAGATATGTCGGTCCACGCCCTTATGTGAGAAGGGTCTAATATGCCCGTCCTACAAGGTACCAGCTCCTAATGTGATAATGACAATGGACGGTGACAATAGACAACGGGTATTGTGAAATTCCAAGCTTGCATGCAAATGAATTGAAAGATGAATGGTTGAGGCATTATGTAATGAGTAAAGATTTTTAAATATCAAATAACAAAGTACACGCCAAGATAATCAAGTTACTGAGTTGAGTTAAATTATAAACATGTATGAGAAACATTCATAAGTGTGAAAAGACTGAAGCCAAAGTATCAATGAAGTCTATATATATATATAGGCAAATCTCAGAGAAAGTGTAATTAGAATTTCAAATTAGAGTTTGAAAGCTCGAAAATGTGCTAAAACACAAGAGCTGTTTAGACCCCCAAATTAAAGATTATGGCTCGATTGATTTTACTCTAACTTATACAAAGTGCGGAAAAGAGTAAATGCGAGGGTACAAACAAATAAGCTACTCTAAGCCATATTCATCACAATATAACAGTAAAATGAAAGCTAAAAGAGTAGGAAAGAAGAAAGCAGACACAAGATAAAACGCCGATGTGTTATTAAAGAGGAAACCGAAGTACTCGGCATAAAACCTCTCCGCCGCCCTCCAAGCGGTAATCAATTCACTAGACAATCAGTCGGGATACACGAATAGCAAAAGACCCTCCAAGCCTAGTCTATGCAATGCATCTAAGCCCTCCAAGCTCCTACTCCAACAAGGCTTATCGGAACCATGTCTTGTTTAGTTCTCTGGATCCCATAATACGCCCGATTGTATCCGCCAAAGCCTGGCTTCTTCCAATGCTTCCCAGTTGCACCAAAACCTCACTTGACACTCTAAAAGGGTGTGGTAAGTGTTTGGGCTATCAACCTCTCAATGGTATGGAAATGGAGAGGTAGGAGTTGAGGAAAATCCACAAGTAATTGTGTAGAGAATTGTGGGTCTAAAAATCTCTAACTCTTAAGGTTTATGACTAGGGTTTTCTCTCAGAAGTACTCCTCAACATATGTAGGTAATAGGGGCATATATAGTGTGGGTAAGGATAGAGTGTATCAGAAATGACAATTTGACAAAACAGAATGTTTTGCGGGTGTTTCATGGGAAGGCCTTACCCATGAGACATTCACGAAAACCAGCAGTATCCATCCCGTCCCGACTCTTCACATTCCGGTCATGTGCGGGACATATGCATCACTTTGCGGCAAGTTTACTCATGAGCTACCCGTGAAAACAGCTTTAGTCTTCAATTAGCCTTGAGTCTTCACACTCTCTTTCTCTCACACACAACCCTTACAAATAAAACCCACATGAAATACAGGGTACATAAGATTGAACATAATTACAATCAAATTTGACATGGAATAAAAGCCAACAAAATACATAGTTGTAAATTATAACTTTACAGAGTCCAATTTTGCGCCATGTGTCCTTAATTATTTATTTTTAGAGAGAGTTTTATTTCCTAATTTTAGAATCAAATGTGGGACCATCCTTTGATAAGCCGCATCTACATTCTTAAGCCCAAATGACATTCTTGTGTAACAATAAATCCACCATTCTGTGGAGAAAGTGGTTTTTAATCATATCCTTAGAAGCCATCTTGATTTGGTTATACCCCAAGAAACCATCCATGAAAGACATCAAGACACTACCAACCGTGTTATCCACTAAGACATCTATGTGGGGAAGGGGGAAATCATCATCGGGGCAAGCCTTATTCAAGTTCGTAAAATCCATACACATCCTCACCTTTCCATCCTTTCTTAGGTATGGGCACAACATCGGCTATCCATTCGGCTTGGTGTGCGGGCTAAATGAACCCTACTTTTAATTGTTTCATGACCTCTTCCTTGCTTTAGGGGCCATTTGGATCTCACGCACCTCAAATTTTGCTTAACAGGCACCATGTGGGCATTGGTATCAATGTGATGTTGGGCTCTCTCGAGATCAATGCCAGGCATATCTTCATAGGACCATTCAAACACTTCTTGGAATTTTGTGAGGAGATCCTTAAGATCTTTTCTTTCTTTTTCATTTAGGGTTGAGCCAATTTTAATTAAACGTGGATTCTCATTATTGCCCAAATTAAGAGTTTCAAAAGTTGGTTCCATAGGTTCAATTTTCTTTTCCAATTATTTATTAATTTTATATTCAAATTCATTTGAATCATTTAAGTGCAGAATTTCAATATTATGGGACATATCAAAATAAGCCAAATTAGAGTTCATCTTATTGAAAATATTGAAAAGTACATCAGGACTTGCATTACAAAATTTCTTTTGCCCACTCTTAGAAAACCCAACCCAAGTTCAATGATTAAGTTACCCCACAGTAGGCACGATAAAGGTAGACGGATCATTCGGCTCCTTGATGGCGATGGCGAACACGTCCCCCTTCATTTTCAGCATAGTCTCCATTGCTTCAGCATCTATGTAGTCCACCCAGTCGACTTCTTTTGGAACCTCCTTGATCACCAGAGTAGGCTTCTCCTTGAAAGTGAACTTCTCATTGAAGAACATCTCCCATCCTGGATACACTTTCCTATCCTTGCCTACCTAAAGCTTGGGGGAGCCACAAAACGGAAAGTCTCCTCCTTCCTTAACAAAGTTTCCATTAAGGGTTTTAAGGTTCTTGATTTCGTCACAGCCTTCAAAGAATCCCAAACCTTCCTTGGTTAGTTGAGTCTTGAAATTGGGGAATTCAGCCACCCCTTTTCCTCCTTTTCCAAGACCCATACCAGGCATATATCCCATGTCCTTTATCATCACAGTCACCTCATGACTACTATATAGGACCAAATCCCAAGTATACCATTCATCCTTCAATCCATAATTAGCCATGTTCACAAACTCAAATCTACTCATTCGGCTCCTTGATGGCGATGGCGAACACGTCCCCCTTCATTTTCAGCATAGTCTCCATTGCTTCAACATCTATGTAGTCCACCCAGTCGACTTCTTTTGGAACCTCCTTGATCACCAGAGTAGGCTTCTCCTTGAAAGTGAACTTCTCATTGAAGAACATCTCCCATCTTGGATTCACTTTCCTATCCTTGCCTACCTAAAGCTCGGGGGAGCCACAAAACGAAAAGTCTCCTCCTTCCTTAACAAAGTTTCCATTGAGGGTTTTAAGGTTCTTGATTTCGTCACTGCCTTCAAAGAATCCCAAACCTTCCTTGGTTAGTTGAGTCTTGAAATTGGGGAATTCAGCCACCCCTTTTCCTCCTTTTCCAAGACCCATACCAGGCATATATCCCATGTCCTTTATCATCACAATCACCTTATGACTACTATATAGGACCAAATCCGAAGTATACCATTCATCCTTCAATCCATAATTAGCCATGTTCACAAACTCAAATCTACTCATTTGGAGCTCACTTCCTCCTTCCTCAAGTCCACAAACCGGTGCTAGGATCTCACCATCACCGAGCACTACAGCAATTACTCTCTTCCATGGGTGTAGAAACTCGATTTTGCACCCATAATTTAATGTTGGAAGATGACCAAAATGGCCATTTCAAATACCCAAAAATCATAATTACATTACATGCATTAAATCATTCATTGCATATTATAAAAATGATCTTGAGATTCTAATGGTCGCGATGGTATGTTCGATTCTTGAATTGGACCGTCAGATTGAAAGATATCACAACATCAAATGTTCACGGTCTGCATGCATTGAATAGGGGTGAAACTGATCACATGTGATTAATTAAAATTAATTTTGATTGGTTAAACAATTAAAATTAATTAAATAATTATGTGATTGGTTGTTGGTTTTTGTCAGAAATAAGCCTGCTTGCATAAGAATAAAATGGGTAATCGGATAACAAGGAAATTGTTGATAATACAGATAATTATTGTTTTAAAGACCTGATTATCAAAATAAAAAGGATTAAATTTAGAAAAATGAGTTAAAAATACGTCCAGATTCAATTCTTGACTTAGAAAATCCCTAAAAAAGAGTCCAGAGTGAACCAAAATTGGGAATTGGGCTCGGCACTTGAAAGGGCCAATCAGCACTCTAGGAGTGCCGATCGGCACATGGTAAGTGTCGATTTAGGGATAAGGATGCAACCCAATTCATATCCGATCTAATCCATCTTATTTTTTAAGCATCCAACCTCTATAAATAGGGAAAAAACATCAGAAATTAGGATCCATTTTTCTAACTTCTCTCTCCCCTTACGTTAAGCTTTGCTTTGGGAATTTCTTTTTGGTTAAGAGGCTTCACTTAAATCCTTAGAAATTCACTCTCTTTGATCTCTAGGATAGTTCTCTACTAGTGGATTACATTCATGTAGGTATGATTCTAACTTTGTTTCCATAACATGATTCTAACTTTGTTTCAATAACATGCTTTCATATATGCTATATTTTTCATGGATGTGATCTTGTTTCTTTCATTTTTAGATAAACTATTTTTTGCATATGTTATTACATGCTCTCCTTCGTTGTCCAAATTGTATTTGTATAATCAATTAATGAAATTTAAGGCATTTTGTACATGTGAATTTGTATTGTATTTTTTCTTATTTATTTATTTATTTTTATAAAAAAATAAGTGGTGACTCCACATATAATCTTGAAAAGGAAAGGTGCCAATGCCTAACCCCTTTTCTGAGAGCACCCTAGTTTTCTCCGGTCTCTCACAATGGGATCCTCATCTTTTTGTGTAGAAAAGAGGGGATGGCCCCAATAGGGTGAAGCCATGCCTTTCCTAAGAGGAGGTTATAGTTGGGAGTGATATCCATGACGTGGAACCGCACAATTGTTTCCAATGGACCAATCTTGCAAGGAATTTTGAAGGTTCCCATAACTTTCCTTGAAGTGTTATCATATGCCCTAACAATCAAGGGAGAGGGGATGATAGTCTCCATGTCTAGGCCAATAGTGAGAGCAGCCCTAAGAGGGCATACATTCAATGCGGATCCATTATCAATAAGCACCACCAGAACTTTAGCACCCATGCACTTAATGGTGATTTGCAAAGGTTTAGTGTGAATGGCTCCTTCGGGAGGAAGGTCCTCATCGAAAAAGGCAAGCAAAGGGTGAAATGGAGCCTCAACTCCCATGAGGGATAACACTTCTTGTGGTGTAGTTTCTATAGGCACCTCTTTCCCATTAAAAGCATCCAAGAGAGCACTAAGATGCTTGTGAAAAGCCATAAGTAAACCCCACACCGATACATGAGCTTGAGTCTTCTTCAATTGAGTTAAAACCCTATCTTCTTCTTCCTTCTCTTCTTTTCCTTTAGGTTCCTTAGGCTTAGACCCTTCTCCCAATCCCTACCAGGATGGTCTTATTCTAAAAAGGATGATTTGTAGTGTTTCCCACTCCTTGTGATGTTTGCCACATTGTCCTTTATGACTATTCTCTTCATCTTGGTTATCCCTTTGGGAAGTATTCCCCAAACAGCCACTGCATTCTTCAAAACCTCGTCTTCTTCATCCCGTATTCCTTGGACTTCCACGACATTAACCTCTACAATCTCTATCAACTTTCAACAATCTCATTCAATCTCATCAATTTGCACCCAATTTTGATATGGAGGAGGAGCTTGATGATAATCCGGCGATGGGTTCTTCCTAATACTAGGCTTGGTGTTTGAGGTCTTGTATCTCATGTTTGAGGTGGAAGCAATTGTTGTTCTTATGGCCGGATTTTTGGTGGAAGTGGCAATATTTATTGAGGTTCCAAGTGGGAGGTACATGGTTAGGCATGGGTGTGGGATCTAAAGGCTTGACGAATCCTTTGGAAGACAAATTCTCATATGATTGGGCAAGGGCCATCCCTAGGCTCTCGACTGGCTTTCTTTGTGAAGCTTGGGTAGGCTAAAGTTTGTTGCGGTATGATGGAACTTAAGTTCACGGGATTGGGTGCTTTAGAGGTGGTTGCTCCTCCCCTATACGTCTTCTTGATTGGAGGTTTGCTTTCATCTTTTTGCAATTGCCCATTGTTGATGGTGTAAAGTTGTGATTTACAACTATGTTTTATGTTGGCTTTATTTCATGACAAAAAGTGTTGTAATTGCTTTAATTTTGTTCCTTGTATTTTGTGGGATTTTATTGTGTTGCGTTTAGTATTAAGTTGGTGAAGACTTAAGCTCAATTGAAGATCAAGTGGATTTCGCGAGGAGCTAACCCGCGAAGTAGTCACGTGAGAAGCACATGACTAGAAGCTCAAGAGTCATGCCAGGTTGTCGGTTTCGCGAGTATCTCGCAGGTAAGGCCTTTCCGTGAGGTAGTCGCGAAACATTCTTCCTAGAGGATTTTTAAGTGTGACTTTCTTACCCTTCACCCGTACTATATATACCCTCATTACTCATAGAAACTGTGAGGAGGCCATTTAGAGAGAAAAACCTTAGATAAGTTTTCTACAACACACACACACCTATCTTTTAGAGAGAGAGCTACTCATCCTTAGTGAGAAATAATTTTAGCCTCTTCACATTCCCTCTTCCATTGTCATACCTTGAGAGGAGATTTGTACCCAAACACAACCCACACCTATTCAGAGTGTAAAGAGTGTTTTGGAGCTTGGGAAGCTTTGGAGAATTGTCAAAAGAAGCCGGTGAGGCTTGGCGGATGCAATCGGGCGTATTGTGGGATCCGGAAAGCTAAACAAGACACGGTTCCGAAAAGTCTTGTTGGAGTAGGAGCTTGGAGGGCTTAGGTGCATTGGGTAGATTAGGCTTGGAGGATTTCTTGCTATTCGTGTATCCCAACTTATTGTCTAGTGGATCAATTTACCGCTTGGAGGGCGGCGGAGAAGTTTTTCGTCGAGTTCTTCGGTTTCCTCTTTGATAACATTCACCGTGTTATCTTGTGTTTGCATTTCTCTTCCCTTACTTTTGTGCTTTACTTTTATTGTTTGTTGTTCTTGTTTATGCACTAGAGTAGTATCGGTTGATCGCATTTCATTTACTCTAGTTTCTGCACTTAGATAAGTTAGAGTAAAATCAATCGAGCCGTACTTAATTTTATTTGGGGTCTAAACAAGCTCTTGTGTTTTAACACAAATCCGAGCTTTCAAATGGCATCCTCTATCCTAGTTCCACAATCACATAACTCTCCAAAGGAATTAATAGATGATGACAAGAGCCTACTATTATATGTTAGAAGCAAGTTCTTGATAATCATGTTGATTTGATCTTTGTCATTTGGCCTATTAACCATCCTAGATGCCTTTTACTTCCACCTTGTATTGAAAAAGGGAAAACGACTTGTATTGAAAATGTATGATGCCCAAAAGCCAAAGGCTTGTTCATCAAATTGAAATATAAAAAATTTTAGGTATCAATCTCAAAATGAGATGTATTGATTCAAAATGATCAAATGTTATGAATTGTAAAGAAGCCAAATGAAAAGCTTCAAAGATATGTAATCATTTTCTTGTGGGAGGTCATATATGTCCATTTCTATAATTGAGATAAACCACTAGACTTAATACTAGTTGTCTATGACTTGATTGAATTGATCATTGAAACTTCACTTTAGACTAAGGACTATTCCACATTTGATACACACACACAACACACATGCCTAATGTTCAATGAATGTCTTATTCATTTGTTAGATTGTACTTGTCTAAATGTGATGTGTGTGTGCTCAATTATATATGGATTAATCCAAAAAGATTTTTGATCATTTTATATGTTTTTGGAAGTGATTTTTATCACTCTTTGTGTTCATGTTTAGTACTTACTTTGTTTTTCATTGTTTAAACATGTTCTGTTTTGAAAAACAAGTGTCAAAATTTTTGGCTACTCATTTTGGCTACTTGCGTGAGTTGCCAGCAAGATGCTAGTTTTGGCTACTCATTTTGGTGACTTGCAAGCCGTGAGTCCAAGCTGCAAGTTCACACAGAAGGGTTTTGCGACTCACTCGCGACTCGCCAATCGCAAAATGCCTAGAATCAGCTTTTTAAAGAGCTTTTTAGTGGGAAACTTGTTTTAAACCTCTCCCATCCTCTCTAAAACCCCTCTTCCAATATTTTTACATCAAAACCCAACCAATTTGAATGATTTTTCATTCCATTAACATCTCTAAGGTAATTTTAAACTCTTTTAATTGATTTGGATCCGAAGGAGAGGAACTTTAAGCACTTTTAGTTTATATTGTTTAAGTTTATATTCAGTGTTTATGGTAGTTTTGTGCCCATGTTGCTTTTGTAAGCATTTAGGGTTTGTTTCCATGTGTTTGTAGGCTTTTATGGTTTGTACCTTGCTATGCAGCCTTTATGTTTTGTTGTCTAATACTTCTAGCTAAATGTTATGCATTTTCTTTAAGTATTCTCACTCTTGTGCCATTGTAGGATTTTGTTCTTAAATGCATATACTTTATGTATTGTGCATTGGTTAAGTGTTGGGTATGCAAGTGATCTGCATTGAGCTTATCGGCTTGTATGTGCGGATGTTCATTCAAAGTGTGAATGAGCATTGTGGTCACTATTATATAGTGATTGCCTGTTTAGTCAAGCCATGGTTTATTTCTCATTCCATTTTGCTTGATCGTATTGTACTTGCCTTATATGCAATTACAAGTTTTTCTGCATACAATGATGATAATGTGTTGTTATGTTTCAGGAGATTCTTGTTCATATGATTCAAGAGCTTATCAGATTCTAGAGTTAGGTGTGAGTGAGTTTTGTTCAACTGTTCCCAACTCACATGTTAAGTCTAGAGTTTGTTTTAGGGTTTTGTCACGGAATAGCCAAAGGGGGAGATTGTAAGGTTGAATTTTATCAACCATCTTGTTGGCTTTATTCCGTGCCAAATTTACTTGTATTTTAGCAATTAGTAACCTTGTATTTAGGTGGGAATCATGTAAGGGTAGTGTGCGAGAAAGTGTGAAGAAATGCTCAAGATTGTGCAAAGAAGCAAGGACTTGCGATTTGGATCTCACGGGTGGCTCGCGGCTTTCAAGCCGCCGGAAGTTGCACAAATGCCAAGCATGCCGGAAGCTAAAGAGTCACGCCAACTGTTGCACTACAGGACAAAAGTCCCAAGTTGTTAGCTCGCGGCTTAAACTTGCGACTCAACCCAATCGCGTGGCCAAGTCGCGAGAACACCCTGTTTGGGAAAAACTGACTTTTCACATTCCTTCTCATCCTACTATATATAGACCCTTATACCCACGAAATGTAGAGAGCTTCCAGAGAGAATTTTGAGAGAGAAACTCTAGAGAAAAACAAGATTAATTCATCCACAATCTTCACATAGAGACTCTTCAAATTCTTCTACTCTCTTCCTCTCTATTGTTAAATCCTTGAGAGGTACATTACCAAAATTTTTTCTAACCATACTCATATCTGTGAGAAGGTCATTTGGTGTTTGGGAAGCAGTTAAGAAGGGACCAATTTTATATTGGTAGATGCTATGGTCAAGTAGCGGAATCCGGCAAGCTAAAGAAGAAATAGGTTCGGCGTAATCTCGTTGGAATAGGAGCTTGGAGGGTTTAGGTATATTGGGTAGATTAGGCTTGGAGGGTCTTCTGCTGTTCATGTATCCCAACTACATTTTTTAGTGGATTGTTTATTGCTTGGAGGGTGGTAGAGAGGTTTTATGCCAAGAGCTTCGGTTTCCTCTTCGATAACACATCGAGTGTTGTCTTTGTGTTTACATCTCTCTTCCCTTAATCTTTTCCATTTAATTTCTACTGTGGATGTGATTTTATTTAGTTTAGATTGTTTATCAATTCTGTTTTAAGCTTATGTTCATATTCTGCACATTAATTGTTTGACATTAAGCTTGAATTTGTAATTTATAATTTGTAATTTATAATTTGTAATTTAGGGGTCTAAACGTTCAAGGTGTTTTATACATTTATTGAACTTTCAGTTTCCACTCACGAAGGAGCTTATCCACAACATCTCCAACTAGAGTGTTGTTGAAGTTTATATCTGCAAGGGGCATTTACATGAAATTAGCTGCTGCTAGGCCTGCAAACATGATAATCCCTTTGACAGCAGGATGAGAATAACCCTCTCTTAGTATATCCTCCAAGTGCTGGGCCTGTCCTGTGGCACCTAGAATGTCCAAATAAGATCTCATGTAAGCTAGGTTTGGCTGGCCAGAACCAAAATTTCCTTGCAGGCCAATAGCTCGCAATATCTTCTTATTCCCTGGATATTGCAGAATCTCTACAAGTTTTTTCTTGTAGTTGGCTGGGTTTGCTTTGTCATCCCCCCCATTTATGGTATTAAACTCGTTCATGAACATATTTGTGTTTGGGTCAAGTTGGTAAGCCTTGGAATAGAATTCTGAGGAAGCATTTTCACCGAGTTTATCCTCGAAAAATCTAAAATGAAGATTCTCATTAACTACATCCCAAGCAATTAGCTGCCCTCTGTATCTTGATACCACTGAATTGATTCTTTTTTCTACAGCTTTACGTAAATCATCAGAAGAAAGGGATTTGACCCAATTAGGCTGATAAATGAAATTGTCCCACAATATGTTGTGTCCTCTAATAGAAATGCCATTTTGTTTGGAAAAATTTTAACGTGGCATCTGGGACAGTATAGTTCTCTTGGCCTCGTATTATCTCAGTGCTATACCACTTCATCTCATTGGTGAAAGTGGTAAATTTGAATCTCGGTGCAAACCAGTTTTGATAATCAGTGCTTTCTAGGATATGGTAGTTCATACCACACCCAAAAGGGAAGTCCGATTTCAATTGCTTGATAGAGACTATAGCACCTTGCATTGCAGTTTTATTTGCATGAGTTACCTTGAACCTCACTTTGCTCTTACGTACCTGCAGGATTCAATTTAAACCATAATTTTAAACATGATGGTTGAGTTTTAAAGTATTATTGAGATTGCTCATGTGTTTTAAATTCACTTTAAAAAAAATTTATAGATGTGAGCAATGGAGGGTGAGCCTCCTCATGATGGACTTGCTAAATGTTTGGTCAATTGTGTTGAAGAGGAAGGGAAGTTGAAGCATATTTGTACTTGATGTGAGGAATGGAGAATGAACCTATAATTACCTTGTTGATGCTTATGTCTTGGTGGGATTTCCATTCCTCCTTAGTGAAGGGCAGTAATGATACATTATCCATCCATATATCCACTTTTGTGTTCTTGCTCTACATTGATGAAATTGAAGCATGAGTACGCATTCAGTTTTAAAAAAAAAAAGCTTAGTAAAATAAAATTTAAAGAAAAACGAAAAGTACAAGAAATAATTCACCTCGAAAAGAATCTCTACAGGGGTTGAGAAATTTGCAACTATGCCACCTTTTAGCAGAGACCAGCATCCATGCTCAGCAATGACCATACCACCTAGGACCAGTTCATTAGTTGTCTTAAAGAGGACAGAAACTGTCTCTCTTCCTTCACTGATTTGAATCCAAGCTGATAAATGAGATGGTATCATGTACATACTTAGCTTCAAGGAAATTAAATGTGAAGCATATCATTTATTTAATTCATTCCACTCATGACTATAAAATTTCTACAATTTGAAGAGGCAAAAAAAGATAGAATCTATGTTACTCTTGTCTTTTATTTCTTTACACAATGAAAATATAATTACCAGAAAAACTATAGAGCTTTCCCTTCTCAAGTTGAACCTTCTGGGACAAACTGTCTAATGGGTGTGTTCTACTGCGTACCACAATGAAGCTGTTGCCTGCCTTTGAAATTCGTTCTTCAATTTCTCCTTGTCCGAACATGGTCCATCCCTCTAAGCTATGATTAAATTCTGGATTGACTATTATCCCTCCTCCATATTGAGCTCTCTGGGGCTCTTCCAAGCACTGCTTTATCAAAATTTTGGCAAAAGGGGTCATGAAGAATGAAATGCATTGTCTAATTGAATATGGATTTGACCAAATGCTTTTTCATACTAGAAAATGCGTGCACGAAATTCATGCCTCTTAACTCTATTTTCACATACATAAAATGAAAAACAAAATAAACTCTATCCCAATACACAAATTTCTAGAATACGAAGTGGAAAGCATTTTTTTTTCTTGCCTTTGTTATTGGGGAGTGATCGTAGGAGAAAGCACTGACGTCCATCCCTGCATTAATTAGTTGAAATGAAAATGTTAGCCGGTATTTATCGATAACCAATTTTTAGATTATCCTAAGGAAACATAAAGAAAGTAAAATCTTAATAGACATTTATTGTTAAAATTGTGGCTTGACTTTGATAGTCGGTGGACATCAATTTCGAATAGAAAGGACATGCATCTACTCCTAATCTTGTAAATTATATATATGGTTTGGTTATTTGCATAAGAATTGTAGTGTGAGAAAGAGTGGTGCTACAAAGACCAGTTGCATATACAATAGGATACTCTATTCTTGGTGAGTGAGAGCCAAGAGTGTATTTGAGGTTTGAGTTTTGTGAGAGGGCTATTGTGTATTGGAGTAGTCTCTTTCTTTAATTTATAGTGGAATTTTCTCGGTCGCTGCTTGTGGGTGTGGATATATTGCCAAACCATGCACGTTAATGTTTATTTTCACAACATTTATGAAATTTTTTCTTTAAACTAAAACGATTTTCCCATATTAGACAATTTTTAGAAAGAAACCGTATAGTATGTTTTCAATGATAAGTGCCAGACAGAGAGAGAGAGAGCGAGACCTGAAAACAGTAAAATGCATGAGAGCCATAAGATGCAGGTTTTTGTGGAAAACTTCATCTCTTCACGACAGTAACAACCTTTCGCTCAATTTGTAACACAGAAAGAAATAACAATCCAAATCCTGGTGAAAGAAATACAAGTGTTTTTTCATACCGACAAAGAAACAAGGAAATGTAGGTAGGATGTGCTAAAAAACAATGCCAGACCAGAAAGCCAAAAACTCTGTGTTATCACATACTTACACCAGTTACATGCAAAGTAAATCAGTAAGTTTGCAAATTTCCATGTTGTCCAGTGATTCATCTTCGGTGCTACTTTATATAAAAGTGTTCATAGAATCATGGTGCTTTACTTGTACAACTAACGCGAAATGCGCCCATTCCATATAGGTTCATATTTTGAAATATTCTTTTATAAGAAATTAGGAAGTAGAGACACGGACATGCCATGAGTATGGATATGGGCATGAAACTATGGCATAACAATTTTTTTTTTAAATTAGGACATGATACATGCATGGGGATATTCATATTTATTAATTATGAAATATATATTTTTTAATATTTTTAAATATTGTTCAATATATATTTCTGCATATAATATTCATCATATATCAATTTAATAGTAATAATGGTTAATAAAGCGAATTTATGACTAATAAATAATGTTTAGAAATTAGAATACAAGAAGAATATCCAAAAGAGTAAATAGAAAATAACTAATTAAGTATTTGAGATTGAAACTAAAAATAAATTAAAAAAAAAAAAGTGTCATTCCCATATCCCGGCCATGTCCCACAATTTTTTAATAGTGTCATAATTAAACGTGTCCCGTGTCCAACACGCATGCAAAAATGTCTCAAACGTGTGCTGTTTTCGACACAATACTGCACTCCAAATAAAGTGTATGTGCTTTTTAGATAAGAAATTATATATTTATCACTAAAAATTTATATATATGGCCTACGTGTTTGTGTTTGTGTGTGTGTCTGTGTATAGGTCTTATATATATATATATATGTGTGTGTGTGTGTGTGTGTGTGTGTGTTTATTATGATATTTGATTTACATAAATCACTTATTATTAAAAAGAGAGGAGTGTAAATTATTAAACATATCATAATTAAGAATACTAACCTGTAAGGACTCAATTTGTAACGACCCCAAACCGATGTTGGGTTCGTACGTTAAAGGCCCAAACAATAAAATTTATAGAGCGTGGGTGTCCAAGAATTAGGTTAACTTTAAAAGAAAAACGATTCAACCTCTCGTTTACAGATGGATTAGCACCGATATAACAATTAGTTTTTCTTTGAAACAAGTATAGTTCTTTGGTTTCTAAGCTTTTTTTCCGAGTGTTCTCTGTTTTTTATTTATTTAATTTTTTTTTTTTTTTTTTAATGTTCTGATCTCCCTTTCTCCATGCATTTCTTTCATGTTATATACTGCCCTCTTCATATCATCTTCACCACACACATGTAAGTTGGGTTCGGGAGATCTCTTTCTGTCCCATCTAACACCTTCTAGAACCTCCTACTAGTAATCGTAAGGTTTGCTTCATCACTGTTCAGGCATCACCTCTACATTAATGCGGCCGGAGAGTTGGTTGAGAGGCAATTAATGCGGAGGCAGCTGTTGTTATAGATATTTGTTTGCCTTCTCTTTCTTGCCCTTGGTCCCTTATCCTACTTTTAGTGATGACGTAGCTCCGAAGTACGTTTGTAACAAGGTGGTGTCCTGGTCGTCCTTGGACTCATATTGCCAAGAAGGATTTTGTCCTCGGGGAATACTGAACTCACCTTTCGTGATACTTACTCTTCCTTTCGTTTGGTTACCCTTACAACCTGATATGGGCCTCCTCGGACAGATTTACATCCTCGGATGGGCCACAGGCCCAATTAACTTGACTTTAATAATTTTAGTGACTAACCGGCCCCCACATAACCTATTATTTGATTAAATTCACAAAAAATTGATTATTTTAATTAACTTAAGTAAATAATAATTTTTCATATTTTTGATTATGTGAGTAACGTACTAAATTTTGCTTTTATCTTTTACTGTTTTTTGTTATTATTATTATTATTATTATAATTTTTATAGAAGGATTTCAATTATTGTTAAGACAACTAAACTTCTATTTTTTGTTTCAATTATTGTTTTTTTTATAGAAGGATTTCAATTATTGTTAAAACAACTAAACTCAAGAAAGAATGTCAAATTCAAAATCAGTTATTTATCATCTGAATTTTAGAAAAATAAAAAAGATCATATAAATTCCTTTTACATAAATAATTCATATCAAAAAGTGGAAAAAAAAAAAATGAAACAGCTGACTTTTGAAAAATTAGGACACAATACCATGGGGGATATGCAATTAATTAATTATTAAATATATATTTTTATTTTAAAACATCATTAAGCATTTATTTTTGCATTTAATTTTAAATATATTACAATTTAAGAGCAATAATGGATAAGAAAGTGAATTCATGACTAGTAAATGATGTTTAGAAATTATTGGGTTCCAGTTAGTTCAACTGGTAATGTCTTTGATGGTTGAATAAAAAATCTGAGATTCAATCTCCACTTACATCAAAAACCAATTGGTGTCCTTTTTTTTTTTTTTTTTTTTTTTTTTTTAAGAGAAAAAAAAGACACCAATCGGTTGGTGTCTTGGTCTAATGATAAAGAGTACAATTATCAGAAGTGGACGCCATAAGTTGAAACTCTATAAAAAAAAATTAAAATACAAACCAATAATAATTGTTTAAGATTGAAACCAAAAAGAAATAAAAAAAATAAGTGTTCCTCCCACGTCCAGGCTGAGTCCCACAAGAATTGAAAACTTGAAAATGTGTTAAAACACAAGAGCTACTTAGACCCCCAATTTAAAATTACGGCTCGATAGATTTTACTCTAACTTATACTAATTACGGAATAGAGTAAATGCGAGCGGATATATAAATAAACTACTCTAAGTCATATTTAATATAACACAGTAGTAATATAAAAGCTAAAAGAGTAGAAAAGAAGAATGCAAACACAAGATAACACGCCGATGTGTTATCGAAGAGGAAACCGAAGTACTCAGCATAAAACCTCTCCGCCACCCTCCAAGCGGTAATCAATCTACTAGACAATTAGTTGGGATACATGGATTAGCAAGAGACCCTCCAAGTCTAATCTACCCGATGCACCTAAGCCTTTCAAGCTCCTACTCCAATAAGGCTTCTCGAAACCGTACCTTGTCTAGCTCTCTGGATCCCATAATCTACCTGATTGCATCTGCCAAAGCTTGGCTTCTTCCAATGCTTCCCAGCAGCACCAAAACCTCATTGAACACTCTGAAAGGGTGTGGTAAGTGTTTGGATTATCCACCTCTCAATGGTATGGAAATGGAGAGGTAGGAGTTAAGGAAAATCCACAAGTAATTGTGTAGAGAAATGTGGGTATCACAATCTTTAACTCTCAAGGTTTGTGATAGGCCAAAAACGTATTGACCCCTTATGATGAATTAATTGATTAATTAACCAAGTTTATTAATTAATCAAATTAACATGCAAAGACGTGGTGAAATAAACAAATCACTAATAAACTAAGTATGCAGCGGAAAATAAATTGACACAGTGATTTGTTTATGAATAGGGAAAACCTACACGGCAAAAACTCCACCGGGTGATTTTAAGGTCACCACTCCCGAGAATCCACTATTATCAAAGCAAGCGGTTAAAAGTAAAGGAATCTCAGTACCTTATACTAACCTACAGTTGAACTCTTACCCTAATACCCAATTGGACTTGTTATGTAGAGACAATCTCTCCTTTTGATGCACGGCTCCCAGTACGTGACTAACCAATTGCGCGGATCCCATTATGCGACTTCAATCACCAACTAGAGAAGGTTGTTGGCTGTAAAGTTCTTGAGTTCATCCAGAAGATGAAGATCAAGAAGATGCTTGGTCATAAAACCCTACGGTGCACAAACACAGCAACTTCTTCACAAGAATGATGAACAAGGGCAAATTCTGTCTCCGGTCACAATTTGTTTGAACAAACTTTGCTCAACACTTGTGCAACTTGTGTCACCTTTGATGGCCCTTAAAATAATCATTTTATATGTCTAGGGTTGTAAGAAAAGAAGACCCAAACACATAATCACGGATTGGAGTCAAAACAGAACTAAAATTCTGTTTTTCATAAACCTCAATAGATAGCCATCTGTCGAGTATTTTGTCAAGCCATGGGGCTAGAACAGCTCTTCAAGCTCGATAGATGCTAGCTGTCGAGCTTTAATGAACTTGCACTTTTCAATTTGAATCTTGAACAAACTTGCATGGTTTTAACACTTGATTTTGAAACAAGATTTCTTGAAATATTAAACATATCCTAGATCTACCCAAATACAAGTACGTTTTGTCAAAAAATTAGTCAATTACATAAAGTAGTGACATATGTTTCTAACAAGTGAATCACATATGTCCTACCAGTTTGTGGCTAGGGTTTTCTCTCAGAAGCACTCCTTAACATCTATAGGTAATGTGGGTATAAATAGTGTAGGCACAGAAAGTGTATATTAGAAATGACAGTCTGGCAAAACAGAATGTTTTGCGGGTATCTTGTGGGAAGGCCTTACCCGCGAGACACTCGTGAAAGATATTTGTCTCCATCCTATCCTAACTCTTCGCATTCCAGTCATGTGCGGGGCATATGCATCACTTCGTGGGATGCTTACTCGCGAGCTACCCACGAAAACACTTGAGTGTTCAATTTGCCATAAGTCTTCACATACTCTCTCTCTCTCCATCACACACAACCCTTACAAATAAATCCCACATGAAATACGGGGTACATAAGATTGAGCATAATTACAATCAAATTTTGCACGAAATTAAAGCCAACATAAACATAGTTGTAAATTACAACTTTACAATCTCCCCTTTTGGCTATTCTGTGACAAAACCCCTAAAACAGACTTTAGACTTAAACGTAAGTTTGGGAACAGTGGCAAAACTCACTCACACCTAATCTAGAAGTTGTGAAATACTTGCACGTATATACCCGTAATCTGAAACACTTGCACACAAACAAAACTTTCATTAAGCTTATGACAAGTTGAATACATGGTACATACATGAGCAAGTAAAGTGCGATCAAGTTTGTGAACACTATAAAACATGTAAGCATATCTTGATCAAACAAGGTCAATCATTAAAGAATGACTACAATGAACATTTAACTAGTAAATGCTCATCCGGACATTCAATGCAATAAAGACCAATCACAATGATCAATTGCATATCCAACACACAACCAATAAAGAATACACGAAGTACATGCATTTAGGATACAAGATCCTACTAGGGTAGAAGTGTGAGGTACTCAAGATATATTATCAACATCTAAAAGTACAAATAAATGCTACAAAGCAGTAAAGCAAACACAAATATTGAATAATAAACTGAAATATAAAAACAAAGTACTTAAGCTTTAAAAGAAAAGTAATGTATATAAACACATAGTAAAAAGAAAATAAAGCTGTAAATTAGACTAGCCAAACAATGGTTAGACTATCCAAAAGTATAGAACCAAAAATGGTGTGTTTTAGCTTTTTCTTTTCCTTTTGAGCTCACAAAGCTCCCCCTTTCACTATACACACTTCCCTTCTTGTGATGTTCTCCCCCTTGCTATATGCTATCATCCAATCTATACAATGAGTTTCCTTCCTCCCTTTTTGGCACGAATAGCTAAAAGCTCTCCTCTAACTTGCGTTGAATTTCATCTAGTTGTATCTCAATGGTAGTAAGACGCATTTGAACCTGGTTGTTGGTGGTGTAGATGACATTTGCAAGTCCTGAAACATGCTCATGCAAACCTTCAACCAAAATAGTGAATCGGTCGGCGTGAGAGCTAGATTGTCCTGACTGAATGCTAGTGGTTTGAGGCTTAGGAATGTGAGGAGATGTAGTCTCGGTATGTCCAGGGGTAGTGTGAGTAGCTGAGCCATGACTTGAGTGAGTGATATGTTGAACAGATTCACTTTTTGGTGTTGTGGATAGATTTTGCTTTTTTCGCTTAGCAGAAAAATGACTTTTGCTCTTTTGAAGAGATGCGATGGATATTGGGTGATGACGAACTATTATCTTTCCATCTTTTGGTGGACGAACACCTTCATGTACCATGATTTTCATGAGAAGGCTACAGAAAGGAACACACATTTGTCTTTGTTGTTCGTGTTGCCATTTTCCCAATAGTTTGGAAGATATGAGCACAAATATCAATCGGAGCTCCTGTTATGAGATCACACAAGAACTATGCTCTTCCAAGATTGATGAATCCCCGTCTTTGGACAAAGTGGATATAAATTGGAGAACATGACAAATGTGAGAATTTTTAGATTAGGTTTGAACTTCACTATTCCAATGGATGTGCCTTTGTTTGAGACCTCATGTTGAGCTTCAAGAATTTGAAGAATATTTGTCACTTGGGGAAGTCTGTCATCATATGGAGAGCAGTTCACATTTTTGGGTCGAGTGATGCAAAGGATCTCTGCAAGATAGTTCGGAGTGATGATAAACTCCTTTCCTCAAACCCAACACTTGAGTTCAACTCTCATGAATCTAGCTTTAGAGTAGAACTCCTTAACTAGTTCATTAATCGAATCCTCGAAATTTCCGAATAGATCAGCCCAATCTTTGTTTGCAAAAATCCTAGGGATAAAGGTGGATCCCAAGGTGTTAAACTGAACAATACGCTCTACCACAGTGGGGGCGTCCTAAAAAATATTGGAGAAAGTCTAAGGGTCCAGTGGAGTCTTGAATCTCTCACTGTTGGAAACTTCAGACGAATGTCATGTCCTTTTTGAAATTGGTGATGATGTAAGGTCAATCACGGGTTCTTTACCACGAGAGGAACGACGATACATGCAGAGAAACAGACACACAACACAAAGCAGCAAGAGCAAACACATAAAACAGACACAAACTTGATTAGAGTCAAGTCAGTCCAAAACAAAAGTAAAAGTGCTTAACATAGAACACAACAATGTTAAAACAACATGCTATAGGTGCTAAAACATGTAAACATGAGCAACATGCAAGAAACGTAGCAACTATGCATGTGTGTGCATGTGTATGTAGGATGTGATGCATGGTGTATGCCTAGTGGGTGCCTAGTGTGTGCCTAGGTGCTGCGAGGCATGGCATTGAGGCATAAATTGGGAAAAGTGTGTAAAGCACACACCCATTGACCAAAAAATGTCAAACATGTTCAATCAAGAGTAAACCCAAGCAATGGAACTCATTTGAGTCCAATTCAACACAAAAATGCCACTTGGGCATTTTGTCAAACACAAAACATGCAACACTACAAAACACCAATGGACAATGCATGAACACATGTAAAAATGCCACAAGGGGCCAACACAAATACACATAGACCAAATGGGACTCAGCCCAATCAAAATTTTGAAAGAATGTTGCTGAAAATCAAGAATCCTAACCCATTTTCGAAAAATCCCCAATTAAAAAAAACCCTAAGATAATTTCTGCATAATCTAAGTGGAAAAGATGAAAATAATGTTGAAAACATACCTTTGATATTGATTTTGCAGAGATTTGCTTGAAAGTGATGGGGTTTTGAGTGAAAAATAGTTTTGGGTTGATAGGGGTTCGAGAGAGGCAAGGCGAGGGAAATGAGAGTGTTTGAAAAAACTGTCACATCAGCCTTATAAAATTGAAAACACGCCTTTTTACGGGTTAGGCAGTCGCGAAATTAGTCGCAAAAAACACCACTGAAGCACAAAAGCTTTCCTGAGAAGCATTTAGTCGCGAAAGAGTATCGAGACAGTCGTGATAGCCTCTGTATGAAACTTGTGTTTTTTCGGTTTTTGCCTACAAATCATTTCGCGAGAAGGGTTTAGTTGCAAAATAGTCGTGAGGCGATCGCGATACTCTCTGTATGAAAATGACATTTTTAGAATTCCCTTAAATACTTTTCGCGGGAAGCTCTAAGTTGCGAGCTTTTTTAAAATCGCTTCTAAACCAGTTTTTGAAGAACAACACAAAAATGTATTTTGAACAAAAACTAAAAGCATAAAAGTATAAAATCACTTTAAAAAAAAAATATAAAACACTCAAAAATCTTTTTGGGTTTGATCGGCAAGCAATTGAGCATACACATTACATCTGAACATGTACAATCACACAAATGAAATAAGTATTATTTGAACAAAGTCTTGTGTGTTGTGGGTGAGTATCAAATGTGAAATAGTCCTTAGACCAAAGTGAAGTTTCAATGATCAATTCAATCAAGTCATACACAACTGGTATTAAGTTAAGTGGTCTATCACAATTATAGAAATGAACATATATGACCTCCCACAAGAGAATGATTACAAAACTTAGAAGCTTTTCATTTGGCTTCTGCATAAATCAGTACATTTGATCCTTTTTGGACAATACATCTCCTTTTTGAGATCGGTGCTTGAAATTTATGATATTTCAACATTGAGAGTTAGCCTTTAGCTTTTTGAGCACCATACATTTCAATTTTAAAATGTTTCTTTTCCTTTTTCCTAGTCAAATAGTAGTATGTGCGACGGCTTTTGCAGCTCGTAATCTCTTTTTCATTTTGAGATTTACATTTGGTGAGCTCTATTACAAAAATATAAAAATAAAGGTGGGAAGATATATAGGCACCAGTCTATGCAAATATTAAGATCAACAAGACTATTGACTAATTATTCATGACAAGCTTGGAGATCTATTTACAATAATCACACATAGTTTTCAAGATTTCTCCCACAAAGATATATGTGCATACATAAAAAGCTAAGCTCATAAATGCACAGCGCCATAAGTATAAAGGTACTAGGCCAAACTCACATGTGATAAACACAACACAAGTGATCAAACTTTTTGAAGATTCAATTTTTATGGTTTTTGAATTTTTTGAACACACTAAAAAACAGGACAAGTAAAGTAAGATCAACAACTGTAAAAACATTCAAAGCAAATAGCAAACAAACAAACAAAATTTTTCAACACTAGCTGGAGATAACACAAATCACACGATCAAACAATGTCACAAAATATAGGAAGTATTAATGCATGGATATGTTATAATGTTTATGCATGTGTACCCTTCTTCACCCACACGACACTTGCGTTTGGGGTGATATCCCTAGAGAATTGGGTACGATTGTTGTGACTTTCAAACCTTTCGGTGAAGCTTGCCAAACAGGTGGTGAATGCATCAATCATCCTCATCACATCCCTCACTTCAGGATCACCTTCTTGACCTTTTGACCGCTCGGCAGTCCAATTCCTTTTATCATTTCTTAGTCCTCCCGACCTTTGAGCACTTGCATTCTTTAATGCTCTAAGCTTATGACAATTGGGTCTAGTGTGTCCTTGAATTCCACAATGATGGCAGAAATGTTTTGTTCTCGGACCTCTTTGTGATTGTGGAAGTCATTTCTCTTTAGCTTTAGGTTTGACCCATCGATTGGTTACGAGGCTTTATCAGCACTCGTTGGTTATTTACATTCCTTTTCTTTTCCACTTTCATTTTCTCAGTAGCAGTGGTAGCTACCATCGATTCCTTGGCTTTCACAAACTTCATTTCCTTGGATATATTGGCGGCCGAACTGCTCTCTCCAGTGTATCCCAATCCGCTTCCGTCGGAGAAATTTTTTTGATGAGCAAGTATTTCATCAAGCTTCTTGGATGAAACTCGCTCTACTTTAGCATTGGCTTGAACCACCTCAAGCTCAAGGAATTTGATCTTTGAATAAGCTTTGGTTAACTCTTTGTTCAGCGTCTCCATTTCACATTTGGTCTCTTTGTATTGCACTAGAAGACTTCTATAATCTTGTTGTACTCTCTTCATCTTTTTAATGGCTGCTTTAGCCACTTTTTCATATTCACCAGTCTTCTCAAGGGGGGAATTATAGGTCTCTTGCAGTCCCAC
The DNA here is from genome assembly GCA_028216015.1 of Quercus dentata. Taxonomy (NCBI): domain Eukaryota; kingdom Viridiplantae; phylum Streptophyta; class Magnoliopsida; order Fagales; family Fagaceae; genus Quercus; species Quercus dentata. The sequence goes on along the minus strand of CP116454.1, from coordinate 46,487,971 downwards.
TGTTCCTTCATCTTCCTCATCATCAGATTCCTCTACTATCCTTATTGACTCCAATTCAGTGTGCTCACCAAGCTCTTCCACTAGCACACTCAAATCATCCGAAGATTCCACGGGAGCAATGGTTATGAATGCAGAGAAATTTCCCTCTCCGTCATAGCTTTCATCTAAATCTGAATTAGAGGAGTTTGAATCACTAAGAGTAATGGCATACACCTTGCCCTTCACTCTCAAATAATTGGGACACTCTCTCTTGAGATGTCCATGTTCGTTGCATTTGAAGCACGTGATTCCTTAATAGGATTGAGACTCCTTCCCATCTTTCCTCTTGAAATCCTTTTTCTCCTTTCCAAAATTTTGGAATTTTCCCTTCAAACAAACTTTCCATTCTTCTTGAACTTCAAGAACTTTTGAAAATTCTTCACAAGATATGCCACACCTCTATCGACCTCATCCTCATCCGATGAGTCGTGAGCATCTATCCTCTCATTAATTGTCTTAAGAGCAAGGGATTTGCTCTTCCTTTGCGATGGCAACAACAGCTCATATGTTTGAAGGGAGCCAATTAGTTCTTGGACTTTGATATCATCGAGATCCTTGCTCTCTTCAATTGCTATAACCTTTGCATGGAAACTCTCCGGCAATGATCGAAGGATTTTCCTCACTATCTTTGAGTCCTTTGTCTTTTCACCCAAGTTGAACTTGCCAATAACCACCTCATTCAGCTTGCTATAGAATGAGTCGAATGACTCGTCTTCACTCATTTTCAGTTCTTTAAATCGAGTGGTTAGCATCTGCAACTTAGTATCCTTCACCTTCTTCGTGCCTTCATAGGTGGTCTTCAATATCTCCCACACCTCCTTGGCAACCATTACGTGAGAAATCTTGTGAAACTCATTTAGAGAAACACCACAGAAAATAGCATTTAGTGCTTTGCTATTTGCATTTGTTGCTGCAAGAGCCGCCTTATCCCATGTGGATTTAGCGGCCTCCAGCCTAGTCCATCCTACATCTACCGCATCCCAAACAATTTCATCAATTGAACATAAGAATGCCCTCATCCGGACTTTCCAAAAGGCATAGTTGCTACCATCAAAATATGGTGGAGCACTTAACGATTAAGATCGATACATCTCAAACGGGGTCAAGGATCGCATTTAGGTAATTAAACCACAGCAAGTGCACCCGTTCTGATACCAATTGAAACCTCAAAAATGTGTTAAAACACAAGAGCTTTTTAGACCCCCAATTTAAAATTACGGTTCAATAGATTTTACTCTAATTTATATTAAGTGCAGAATAGAGTAAATGCGAGCGGATAAACAAATAAATTGCTTTAAGCCATATTCAATATAACATAGTAGTAATATCAAAGCTAAAAGAGTAGGGAAGAAGAATGCAAACACAAGATAACACGCCGATGTGTTATCGAAGGAAACCGAAATACTCGGTGTAAAACCTCTCCGCCGCCCTCCAAGCGGTAATCGATCTACTAGACAATCGGTTGGGATACATAGGTTAGCAAAAGACCTTCCAAGCCTAATCAACCCGATGCACCTAATCCCTCCAAGCTCCTACTCCAACAAGGCTTCTCGGAACCATGTCTTGTCTAGTTCTCCGGATCCCGCAATCCACCCAATTGCATCCGCCAAAGCCCGGCTTCTTCCAATGCTTCCCAGTAGCACCAAAACCTCACTAAACACTCTGAAAGGGTGTGATAAGTGTTTGGGCTATCAACCTCTTAATGGTATGGAAATGGAGAGGTAGGAGTTGAGGAAAATCCACAAGTAATTGTGTAGAGAAATGTAAGTATCACAATCTCTAAAATAGTTTAGGCATAGAAAGTGTGTATCAGAAATGGCAATCTGGCAAAACAAAATGTTTCGCGAGTATTTCGCAGGAAGACCTTACCCGTAAGACACTCATGCAAAAACACAGCTATCGCCATCCTATCCTAACTCTTTGCATTCTAGTCATGTGCAAGGCATATGCATCACTTCACGAGATACTTACTCGCAAGCTACCCATGAAAACACTTTAGTCTTCAATTTTCCTTGAGTCTTCACACTCTCTCTCTCTCACACAACCTTTACAAATAAATCCCACATGAAATACAGGATACATAAGATTGAACATAATTACAATCAAATTTGGCACGGAATTAAAGCCAACATAAACATAGTTGTAAATTACAACTTTACAAGTACAACTCCCAAATAAAGTGTTTGTGTTTCATAGATATATAAGAAATTATATATATATCTCACTCATATATATATATGGTATGGACCTAGGAGAGGGCCCAAAGCCCCCCCCCCCCCCCCTCTCCTCTCGAGCTTTTGAATAAAAAACATTATATTAGGTATATTTTTAGCCCTAAAACAATTTATATGTAGGCCCCTCTTCTAAGTAGCTTGGCCCTTCTCCCCTTCAAAATCATCAACCCAAACCAGTCCAATCTAGCCCAAACTCATGTGACCTGACCTGATCCAGCTAATATGCGACCCGACCTGTCTTTGAAAATGCTTTTTTTTTTTTTTTTTTTTTGTTAAAAAAAAATTAAATTAGGACATTATTTGTTTAATTTTTTTTTTTGTGATATTTACATTGCACAAGTCAAACTCAATTGGCAATATGTAATTGACATTATTATTATTTTTTTTTAGAAAAACATCAATTTTTTTTTTTTTTATATATTTTTTGGATAATGCCATTCAAATATATATATTTAACGTCGATTAAATACAATTGACTTAAAAAAACAATTGAGACTTTTACATAACTGAATGCAAATAATTTGAAAGATGAATGATTGAGGCATTTTGTAATGAGTAAAGATTTTTAGATATCAAAATAACAAAGTACATGCCAAAATAATCTTGTTATAATAGAGTTAAAAACATATATTTAAAATTATAGACATGTATGAGCAACACTCATAAATGTGAAAAGAGTGAAGCCAAAGCATAATAATGAAATTAGCATAAATTACGGATGTTTAGGCTTGTATTTTAACAATTCATATCCAAAATAAACTACTTTTTAAAATAAAAGATGATATTTCCTAAAGTGTGTGTTACTTAACAATGAAATGATATTCATAAAAGACATCATGTATAAATAAGTTAACAATCAAACTTTAATGTATATTCTTAAATTGAAATAGAGTGCCGATCATAGTTGATATTAGATTATAAAATTAATTCTCAAAATTGTAAATTTCTTTTATATTTTTATTCTTTATCAAGTTAGTTATCCAATAACGCATTTGTAGTTTTGTTTTATGTTTTGGGATGTTGATATTGTGTAGAAGTGAAACTTGTGCATTTGTTTAAATTAGATTTTTAAATGGTAGACTAGACTCCTTTGTGTTTGTTCTATTTTGTTTTGGTTAGAAATGTTGGGATTTTTATTATTTTATAACTATTGAACAAATATTAATTTGTTGAGCTGAGATCATTTTTTATATTAATGGTGAATTTAAAGTAATGTATTTTATACATAGTAATTTGTTACATGACTTACTAAATAACAAATACTTAAAGAAATATTCATGTGAAAAAATACGGCCTGACCCGCAACTCGATTGACCAAACTCATATCTAACCTACTTAAAATAACCTATTTTTTATCCAAACCCATTTTCGACCTAACGCAACCCACTCGTTTTGCTATGTCTATGTTGATGGTGCGGCGTGTGAGGTGCTTCATGATGATGGCAGTGCTTCGATGTAGCTCTCTCCCTCGGCATTGGCAACACTCTCTCCCTTGATGTTACTACCACTGGCTTGAAAGTTGAAGATTTGTGTGTTGGTTATTGGTTTGGATTATTTTTGTGGGTTAATTTGTGCGGTGGTTGCTTGCGGTGGGTGCGATGATTGATTTGTGGGTTGATTCTTGATAAATTTCTTAAGTTTATGTGGTTGCTTGGATTGATTTTTGGAAAGAGGAAAAATAATATTTAAATGGTCAGTGATAGTAAATTAGTTATAGTAACAAAAATGGAGTTTTAGGGTCAGTTTGGCTAAAATTGATTGAATCCAATGCTAGTATTCTTAATTTATTAGAATCCAATGGAATATATATTAAATTCAATGCCAATTAGAAGCTTTGAATACTTTACATCAAAATAGAATTACACGAGACAAGACCGAAAAGACCACTACGTTAAAAGAATAACTATTACATTGGAGAATTATCCATTTATTCTTTTTCTTTTTTTTTTTCTTAATAATTCTATGGTTACAATAGAGGATGGGGGATTTCAATTTTGGATGTCTCCATTAGAAACACCACCAAGTGTCACCCAATTAAGATACAAGATTCTTGGCTTTTTTATTTTTTTAAAAGAGGAGAATTTTATGTTTTACTTTTCTCAAAATTTTGAAGGTTGTTCATGCATTCAAGCGCAATAAACTTTATCAGCCTATTTGGGGGATAGATATTTTGTTTATTTTTGGCTAAAATGCAAAATACACTCCCTAAATGTCATTAAAATTCATTTTAGTCCTCTAAATTTTATGTTTATTCAATTAAGGCCTCATTGTCAACTTCCACCAGTTTTTTTTTTTTTTTTTTTTTTTTTTTAATTATGAAAATATTTTCAATGACAAAATGGATTTTTTAAATAAAAAAATTTGAAGAAAAAAATAAAAATTTGGACAATTAACCACAACATTTAACAAACATTAATGAAAAGACCTTAATTGAAAATAGTTCTTTTTCCATTTAAATTTGTTGCCAACAAAAATTTCCTCTCTTTCTTTCTTTTATTTTTCCTCATCCACTCGAAGTCATAATAGATAAGGTAACCCAGTTTCATAGTCATAGTCATGTGTTGCAACAACAGTAACAGTCAAAAGTATGGCTACAAAGATCACATCTTTCACAATTGCCTTCAGAATTTTTGCCATAACATAAATTGCAATAACCGCTGCATTTCTGTTTTGTGCAAAACTAATGAGTTTGCACTTTGATTTCTCTTCTGATAAGGCTGATATGCTTCCCTTTCCATCTGTTCATCACAAAACAATTTCTCAGTTTATATTTATATATATAGAGAAGTTACATTCTTGAGCTGATCATGACTACTAGATCTCTCACAATTTCATTTCCTGGAAATTCAGTAACCCGAGTTTAAGAGGGATATATGTACATTAATTACTACCAAAAAAGAATATGTTAACGAAAGTGCTTAGCATAAATGCTTAACTAGGGTTATTTTGGTACCGTTTTATAAAAGTGCTACATTCACAACATTTTCACAACAAATCATAGGTGGTTAATTGTTATTAGTTCAAATTTGAGCCTACCAGTAAGATTACTTTTTTGTCCAAACAATAACAACCAGTAATAATAATTTGCTACTTACTATTTAGGATTTGTTGTAAAAATATTGTGGACATAACATTCCTCTTTTGTAACAAGAAGCAGCTTAAAGACGAATAGTTTCTAGTATTAAGTGCTAAAAGTTTGTTTGTTTAGTTCGTATGAATGAGAATTTAATATTCTTAATTAGGAATTATCAAAATTACGAATATTTATTTGACTGATATTGTTGTAGTTTGAAAATCTTAAGATATTTCAATTTCTACCGTGAATCTTATTTCATTTTTTAGCTTGCTTAAATAGCATTTTGTAAGTAGTAAAAATAAAAATGATGTAAATGGTGACAGACATGCTAAATAACATTCCTCTTTTGTAACAAGAAGCGACTTATAGACGAATAGTTTCTAGTATTAAGTGCTAAAAGTTTGTTTGTTTAGTTCGTATGAATGAGAATTTAATATTCTTAATTAGGAATTATCAAAATTACGAATATTTATTTGACTGATATTGTTGTAGTTTGAAAATCTTAAGATATTTCAATTTCTACCGTGAATCTTATTTCATTTTTTCCACAGCTTGCTTAAATAGCATTTTGTAAGTAGTAAAAATAAAAATGATGTAAATGGTGACAGCATGCTAAATAACATTCCTCTTTTGTAACAAGAAGCAGCTTATAGACGAATAGTTTCTAGTATTAAGTGCTAAAAGTTTATTTGTTTAGTTCGTATGAATGAGAATTTAATATTCTTAATTAGGAATTATCAAAATTACGAATATTTATTTGACTGATATTGTTGTAGTTTGAAAATCTTAAGATATTTCAATTTCTACCGTGAATCTTATTTCATTTTTTCCACAGCTTGCTTAAATAGCATTTTGTAAGTAGTAAAAATAAAAATGATGTAAATGGTGACAGCATGCTAAATAACATTCCTCTTTTGTAACAAGAAGCAGCTTATAGACGAATAGTTTCTAGTATTAAGTGCTAAAAGTTTGTTTGTTTAGTTCGTATGAATGAGAATTTAATATTCTTAATTAGGAATTATCAAAATTACGAATATTTATTTGACTGATATTGTTGTTGTAGTTTGAAAATCTTAAGATATTTCAATTTCTACCGTGAATCTTATTTCATTTTTTCCACAGCTTGCTTAAATAGCATTTTGTAAGTAGTAAAAATAAAAATGATGTAAATGGTGACAGCATGCTAAATAACATTCCTCTTTTGTAACAAGAAGCAGCTTATAGACGAATAGTTTCTAGTATTAAGTGCTAAAAGTTTGTTTGTTTAGTTCGTATGAATGAGAATTTAATATTCTTAATTAGGAATTATCAAAATTACGAATATTTATTTGACTGATATTGTTGTAGTTTGAAAATCTTAAGATATTTCAATTTCTACCGTGAATCTTATTTCATTTTTTCCACAGCTTGCTTAAACAGCATTTTGTAAGTAGTAAAAATAAAAATGAAGTAAATGGTGACAGCATGCTAAATAACATTCCTCTTTTGTAACAAGAAGCAGCTTATAGACGAATAGTTTCTAGTATTAAGTGCTAAAAGTTTGTTTGTTTAGTTCGTATGAATGAGAATTTAATATTCTTAATTAGGAATTATCAAAATTACGAATATTTATTTGACTGATATTGTTGTAGTTTGAAAATCTTAAGATATTTCAATTTCTACCGTGAATCTTATTTCATTTTTTCCACAGCTTGCTTAAATAGCATTTTGTAAGTAGTAAAAATAAAAATGATGTAAATGGTGACAGCATGCTAAAGCGATTATCCATCACTCAAAAGTCAGAACTTGTCATCTTAACAAGTTGTGGAATAACTTTGTGTCTAGAACAAAGTTGTTCCACAAACTATAGTGCTCTAAAAAGTCTTCCAAAAGTTAAAAAATTTAATTTGAAAATGCTAGGGATATAAAAAAGTTTACAACTTTTGTCATGTGGTGAATTGTGAGTGGTGGAAGTGTGGACTCACCATTTTACCTACATCACTCACAATTCGCTATATGACCAATTGTGACAAAAGTTGTAAATTATTATTATTATTATTATTATTATATATTTGTGTCCATAACATTGTTCATTTTAATCTCCCGTGCCTTGAACTTAATTAAAATTGTAACAAATCATACATAAAATCAGTTGACATTTCTTATCCGCTCTCACCCATCATAATTGTCACGTGTGTTGTTTTCTCCATACTAAATTACATAAACTCTCAACATTATAAAACTACTTACATAAACTCTCAAGATTCTAAAAATAATTTCTTAGTACCTATCGATCAAACACTGATATCTAATTTCTCAATGAAAACCAAGTTTAAACTTACAGAAATATACAATTCTCAAGAACAAAAAAATCTTCAATCAAACAAGCTCTAAACCTAAACAGTGATTAGAATAAGTAGGAAATATGATGCTATGACTATCAATAATTCTAGGGACATACCAAATTCCACAACATGCTAACGGTGTCAAGTTTAATTTGTGCATAATAAAAATGTCAATGGTGAATTGTATGAAAGTGTTGTTACTTTAGTCTCAACTTGACACCTGAACATGTGAAAATAAGTTACCCACAATGTAAAGAATCTCCCTCTCAAAGATTGATAGCTTTATTTTTTTGAGGCAGAAATATCACCACAAGGGAAAAACTAGGAGAAAGCTGTAGAAAATGGACTGCAACATTTAACCTTAACTTCAAAGGAATAAGAAAGAAGTCTCTCTCTTTCTCTCTCTCATGTTTTTTAGTAGCAACGAACAAACTTGATATGTTTTTAGGTGAATAGTATGAAGAAAAAAAAAACCAAGAAAGAGAACTTAAGAGTTTATTTTTTCTTTTTTGGGAATAAATGCGCAACTCTTGGGATGTTTTGGCACCATGTTGTTCTGGTGAGCTAAAAAAAAAAGGAAGACCAAGAATAAGAGGAAAGAGCCGCTTAAGTTCTAAAGTTTGCAATTTTCGTGACAATATAAACTGAGTAGTTATCATTTGAATCTTAATAATTATTAATAAATAATAGGAAACCCCAGTGTGAAGAAGAAGAAGGTAGTTGATTTATCTATAGGAATTAGGAAATATATATTACCACAAGAGAAAGCCAGTGAGAGAACCAAAAGAAGAGGGAAAGCTGCGGAGAATTTCATGTTGAGACTTCGACTGCAATAATGCACTACAGTGTTTCTCTTTAACCTCACAAGAATGGTGAATACATTTGTTTTTCTCATATTTATAGCAAAAACCCATATTTTAAGAAAAGAAATCAAGAGTAAGTGAATTAAGAGTAATGCTACAGGGTATAGACATAAACTACTTTATAACATTTTTACAAATTGCTGATGTATGTGGCTATAATATTTTCTAAATAGCTATTGTAAGTAAAAATGTGATGTTAGTGATGGACTCACATTAAAACTAGTAAGAATTTGCTACATCAACAGTTTGTAAAAATGTTGTAAAATAGTTTATATCTATAATATTACTCTTGAATTAATTCAAGAAAAATAAACCAAGGAGATTATGGAAATATCTTAATTAAAAAAACAAGCATATTAAGAAAGGTAACATAAGATTCAGAAATGGAAAGAAAAAATGGATTATTAATCTATTTACAATCTATAATTTATAATATAAGAAAAATTTTAAAGGTATTACAAGTTTTATTAAATAAATTTTACAAATTTTTGTGATAAGATTTAAACTACCTAATAAATGAATGTTTAAATTGTTTTCTAGTGATTGATAAAAAATTAATTGACATCCCATCAATAAATTGTTTAAATTCAAGTTTTTGTAGTTTGGAATAATGCATAAAATATGAGTTTATAGATCGAATAGTAAATAACATCCAATTGACATGAAAATTGGCATGAATGTTAAGAACATATAAAACTTGTAATTCAAAGGTGAGATTTTCAAAATATGAATTCTATAACAAGTTATTGGGTGTTTTAACGTTGCTTAGAGTTACACTAAGCAATGTTAGACCACCTAATAACTTATTATTGAATTCATATTTTGAAAATTCAATCTTTGAATTACATGTTCTATATGATATTTACATGCATGCCAATTTTCATGCCAATCGGATGTAATTTACCATTTGATCCATAAATTCATATTTTATGCATTATTTTAAAGTACAAAAACTTGAATTTAAATAATTGATTGATGACATGAATATTGATCTCTGATCATCTTTAAATTTTGTAAGCATGTAGAATATATAAAGATAATGTGATCCAACAATAGATTTGTCAAAATTTGTATCTAATTAAAAATTATTGACTGTTATAACATTGCTTAAATATAAAACAATAAATTATATATAAACATAACCATAATAAATACCTATTAATAATTATTATAATTATATGTAGGGTAAACTACATAATTGGTCCCTATCCTATACACTATATTTCAATTTGATCCCTAACCTTTCAATTGTGTCAATTTGGTCTCTAACATTTTAGTATCGTGTCAATTTAGTCCCTAATGTTATCTTTTGGATGAAAATTTATGACTTGTCTAATGGTCAAAACAAAAAATTAGCTTACATTTTTTTTTTTTTTTGATAAGAAATACTCTCATTTTATTAAGTAACGAAATAGTACATAGTATCTTGCGAAACTGAAGATGCAAGAAAAGGTGGACACTCTTCCATCCAAGTTACAAAAGAGTCAATATTCTTCACAAAAGCGGCTAAAGTATGAGCTGGTCTATTTCCTTGTCGCCTCACGTGGGATGATTGGAAAGTACGGAATGCAGGAAGTCTTGAACAAAAACCCGAGACCACTGTAGAGATAGAGATCGGGACGTCTGTGGGGTTCTCCATAGCATGGCAAACCAGCATGGAATCTGGCTCAAAAATGACGTCTCTGACTCCTATGTCCCATGCAAAAACAGTGGCTTCATCCATTGCCTTTGCTTACGCCTCCAAAGGATCCAATGGGAGAGGGAGGCATTTGCTTAAGGTTGCGACAACAAATCCAAGGTGGTCTCTAATAATCACACCGACACCGATCATGCCAAGCCGAGAGAAGACTGCAGCATCTACGTTGACCTTGTACTAGGGAAACACAGGTGGGACCCAACGGCCATCCATGGCTTCTTTGAGCTGAGTGGGCCGTAGGTGTGCAAGCTGGAAGTCATGTAATATGGAGCGAGCTCGTCTTAGAATTTCTTGCGGAGTTTGTCTTGCTTCACCCAGGCGGGTTTTGTTTCGGTTGAACCATGCATTCCATGATATTGTGATTACCAATTCAATAAGTGTGGTGTCCATGTGCTGTTTGAAGAGTAGATACCAGATGAGGTCCATGAAAGACCTATGAATGATCCCGATTTTCTCCAGTGGTATGTCCGAGAGGGTCCAAAGTTCCTTCGCAACATTGCACTCCCAAAATAAATGTCCAATCATTTCTGGTGGTAGTGTGCATGCCTCACAGGTGGGGTCGTCGATAACCCGTCTATGGTAGAGGTTGGCTTTTGTGGGAAGTATGTTGTTGCATGCTTTCCATGTAAATTTTTTTTATCTTGTTGGGTATGTGAAAATTTCCAAATGTGGCGCCAAAACCGGGCTTGCTCATTGCTCCGAGATGTCTCAGGTGAGGTAGAAAACTGGGTGATGGTCCTTGCAACTTTGTATGCACTGTTGACAGTGAAACACCCCTTAGGAGTGAAGGCCCAAATCATGTGGTCCTTTGGCTTGTGGCGGCTCGGAGGAATGCTTAGGATGGATGTGGCATCTTCATGGAAGAAAACTTGGTTGATTAGGTTTAGATTCCACTCACCACTTTCTTTGTCCATAAGAGAATCCTTTGTAGTATTTATAGGTAGTAAGGTCGGGGGTGTGATGACACGGAAGGTGGAGGGTCTTGGCAGCCAACGATCCGTCCACACTCCAATGGACTTGTCGTCCCCTACCTGCCGGTGGTAGCTCGATTGCACAACAATCTGAGCAGCGAAAATGCTTTGCCATGCAAACGATGGTTTCGTGCCTAACTCCGCATGTAGGAAATCTGTATTTGGAAAATAGCTGGCTTTAAGTACTCTATGGACCAATGAGTTTCTGTTCATCTGTACACGCCAGCCTTGTTTAGCTAAGAGAGCAAGGTTGAAAGCCTTGAGGTCCCGAAACCCAATCCCCCTTCTTCCTTTGGTGTGCACATCCTGTCCCAGCTCAGCCATTCCATTTTATTTTTACCTTCTTTTTGGCCCCACCAAAATCTTCGAATCATCCCAGCCAATTCATCACATAGGGAGTTTGGAAGTTTGAAGACACTCATTGTGTATGTGGGAATGGCCTGTGCAACTGCCTTGATGAGAACTTCTTTACCTGTTTGGGATAATAGTTGTTCTTTCCAGCCCGAGAGTTTGTTGTCTAGCTTTTCCTTCAAAGCTCTGAAGGTGTGTTTTTTTGATTTGCTCACTAAGGATGGCAGGCCCAAATAAGTCTCATCTTTGTCTCGATCACCTCTGCTCCAAAGCGATGTTTTATTTCTTCTTGTGTGTCCCGTGGGGTATTTACGCTAAAGAAAAGAGCAGTCTTCTCCTTATTTAGCTGTTGGCCCGAGGCTTGCTCATATATAGTTGAAAGATGCTCAAGATGGCTGCATTGTTCCAGTGTTGCTTGGCAAAAAATATGCTGTCATCAACAAAGAATAAATGAGAGATTCTCGGTCCAAGTGGGCAGGCCGATACACCTCGAAGTTGGCCAGCAGCTACAGATCGGTTTAGAAGAGCTAAGAGTCCCTCCGCACAGAAAAGAAACAAGAAGGGAGAAATGGGGTCCCCTTGTCTCAATCCCTTAGATGGGATTATGTGACCTCGGGGTTTCCCGTTAATCCTGACAGAATATGTATGAGAGGTAATACATTGCATTATAAGTTTCACCCATTTATCATTGAAACCCATTTTTCGCATAATTTTCTCCAGGCAGCCCCATTCAACACGATCAAAAGCCTTGCTCATATCTAGCTTTAAGGCCATCTCATCAATCTTACCGCTCCTTTTTTTATTAAGGTGGTGCATAGTTTCAAAGGCAAAAATAATATTGTCCGTGATGAGGCGGTTTGACATGAAAGCACTTTGGTTTTCACTTACAGTATGGGGCGGGAAACTCTTCAACCGATATGCAATGACTTTGGAGGTAAGTCTAGAAATAACATTGCAGAGACTTATCGGTCTGTATTGAGTCACTCTCATGGGATTTTTGGTATTTGGAATGAGAACAATATGTGTTTCATTAAAATTTGGAGGAATAATACACAAGTTCAAGAAATCCAGAGCAGTTTTGGTGACACATTCACTAGTAAGAGACCAAAAGTGTTGATAAAAGAGAGGGTGCATACCATTGAGACTTGAAGATTTTTTGGGATGCTTCTGTTTGAGAGTTTTGTGGACTTCTTCAGTTGTGAAAGTCGGGGTGAGGAAGGTGTTCATCTCGTCTGTGACCACATGTAGGACTGCATCAACCAGGACTAAGGTATCGAGAGGCCCATTGGAGCGAAAGATGGTCTCAAAATAATCTAGAATGATGTTCTCTGCAGTGTGATCATCCTCCCGCCATTGCCCCGTTGCATCACAAATGCCCCGAATGGAGTTTCTATCTTTCCGGTTTGATGCTTTTCGATGGAAGAAGGAAGTGTTCCTATCACGATCAGTGATCCACAAATTTCGCGAGCGCTGGTGCCATATTGTATTTTCAGCATCTAACCATCGGTTCAAAGATGCTCGTACCTCCTGGATTTCGATATTGTTGCTAATAGGACGATGCTCAAGGACTTGAAGCTTCTGGTTCAGCTTTGCAATCATATTCCCTACGTGACCAAAATCACGTTTATTCCAAGCAATAAGTCGGTCACGACAGCTAGCATGACAGTTGGTGATTGGATCATCATCCGGCTTGTAGAAACTTTTGTGCCATGCTTCTTAGACGATATCGGCACACCGTGGATCTTGTAGCCACATGGCTTCAAAACGGAAGAAAGGTTGGGATCGTGGTTGTCTAGGTCCGGAGGGCTGTATACGGATGGTGAGTATGGAGTGTTTCGAAGATGACATTGAAACATGATGGACAATGGCATTGGGGAAGAGCATCTTCCAGGTCATGTTGGCTAGGGCTCGGTCCCGCCTGATATGAATACGACCTTCAACAGGGTGGTTTCGGGACCATGTGAATGGAGAGCCAACATATCCAAGGTCAATGAAACTACAATGGCGAATGGTAGTGCGAAAACGATTCATTTGGCGTGTTGGCCGTAGGCAACCACCCGCTTCTCAGATTGGCTTGTAATCTCATTGAAATCACCAATGCAAAGCCAAGGAAGGTGATTTGTTTGACCGAGAGATTCAAGGAGAGTCCAAGTTTCCTCATGTTTGCTAGTTTTGGGATGCCCGTAAAAAACTTGTCAACCTCCAATATAATCCTGTTGTTTCACAAAACACATGAGCATCAATAAACCAACGTGAAAATTTTTTGACATGTACCTTTGTATCCAGTTTCCAAAGAAGAGCTAAGCCTCCACTTTGACCCTCACTAGAGACCACAAGACCCCGATTGTAGTCCCAGTTTTGTTTCTTGGCATTCAACTGATCTGTGGAAAGTTTTGTCTCCATTAAGAAGACACAGATGGGAGCTTCTTTTTTCCGTGCTCTCTTAAGAGCGTTAACTGTTCGAAGGTTCCCAAGCCCTTGACAGTTCCAACTTAATACACTCATTGGACCCGGCGGTGTTGCCAGGCAGCCACTGTCGATCCTAAATTGTCTGTCTCAAAATTTTTCAAAGTACGTGGATCATCTTCAAGTTTCTGTGGAAAGTTTTGTCTCCATTAAGAAGACACAGATGGGGGCTTCTTTTTTCCGTGCTTTCTTAAGAGCGTTAACTGTTCGAAGGTTCCCAACCCCCTGACGGTTCCAACTTAATACACTCATTGGACCCGACGGTGTTGCTAGGCAGCCACCGCCGATCCTAAATTGTCTGTCTCAAAATTTTTCAAAGTACGTGGATCATCTTCAAGTTTCTGCTTCTTGTCAATGGACGTTGCATATGCATGGGACTATTCCACGGGCTTGCGTTTTGGTCCAGCTGAGGGTGAGTTATTATTTGGGTTCATGACTTTGTCCTCAGGTTTGATTTTTGATCCAATACGTGGAGGACCAAGTCTTTTCCATGTACCTTGGGCTGGGTCCAACTTCTTTTTTGGCCCATGAAAGGGCATGTGTATATTATCTTGCATGTGCATGACTGGAGTATAAAAAAGCTGGCTATCACAAGACTGGGTTGTTAATGGGATTTTGTGCGCATGGTTAAGGGAAGAAATCATGGGATGGTCCATACATGGGGTGGTTTCCTTTTGTGGTGGGGCTGGCTCAGATCAGAAAGGATAGATATTTAAGGTTCTATCAATTTCCGAGATATGGGTGTTAAAAAGGTCTGTGTCAGCCAAGATTTTCGTATTTGTTGGGACAGTGTGCGTGATTTGCTGCGAAAAAGTAGGTGGGTCCGTATCGGGGTGGGCTGTGGTGTGTTTTGGAATATCGGGTTCGGTCTCGGATGTGGGTGGTGAGGGTATTGGGACGGGAGGAGTTATCGGAGTAATGGGTTTTGTTGCCACTACAGTTCCGGCAACGGTAGGTGATGGCGTGGGACGAGGGGGTCGTGGTAGTCCACTGGGGTGTTTGGGTTGTGGTGTAGGTTTATCGGTGGCCATTTTGGGCTGTTGAAGATTGTTGATGGGAGCACGTAACCACGCGCCGTATTGTTGCTCCTCAGTGCGCAAAGTTCCACCGTTGTCAGACCATAGAGTACAGTCCTTCTCGTCGTACTCACTGTGGTTCTGCTTCGCCGATGTTCACCATTCTTCCTCGGCAAAGTGGTTGGGTGATATCGAGTTGGATTCACACTCTCAGGTAACAACCATGGCATTCTCCAGTCGCAAATGCGTCGACGTGCTCAAAGATGCCCAAAGTTTTTCCGATAGCTTTGGCGGTGGTTTTATTCATGCGGCAGAGGGGGAGATTATGCATCTGGACCCAAAAAGCAATTTTGTCAAAGATGGTGTCATCCACCGATTCCTCCCTTGTTGGCTTGTATAAACCGATGAGATATTTGTCAAAGGTCCAAGGGCCTTGCACCATCAGTTTTTGCGGATTAGTTTCATCCTCAAAGATTATGAGCACTGCGTTGGAGCCCAAGTCTCGCACTTCGAAGGTTCGAACTGAGCGCCACATACTCTGCAAGGTTTTTGTGAGGGCCTCCAGGTTGACCCTCCTTTTGGTGAAAAGTTTCGCAACAAGGATGTGGTTATGGCTTTCAACCATTGGAGGGAGATCTATGGTGCTGCTTTCTTTTGCTTTGAGGGACAAACGTGCCCATTGGTTCTCAAGGTCTTCCATGACAGATGAGAGAACGGGTGGCACAAAGGAAAAAGAAAAAGGAGGTGAAGAACTGTAGAAAGTTTACCAAGTTTCCACCGGCGGGGAAAGGAACTCTATTCAAGAGAATAGAGAGGTATTTTCATCAACCTAGTGTCCCTACGTGAGAAAAGTATGGGATGAATTGACTTGTTCGTAAAAATAGGAATTAAAATTAGCTTGTTGATGAGACAATAAACTTAAATTTTATTTTGGCCATTTATCATGTTAGCAATTTCCATCTAAGATATAACATTAGGAACTAAATTAACACGACATTGAAAAATTAGGGATCAAATTGACACAATTGAAAGGTTATGGATTAAATTAAAATATGGTGTAAAGGTTAGGGACCAATTATGTAATTTACCCTTATATATATATAAATATAAATATATATATATATATATATATATATATATATATATAATAGTTCAATATAGAACAATCAGAAAAAATATCTATTAATAGCTACCATATACCATAATTATCCTATTTAATTTATTAAAAAGCATATTCAATATTTCACGTACAAAAAAAAAAAAAAATCATAATAAATGGAGTACTATAACTGTAACAATGTTCAAATTTCATAGAAAATTATTACAAGATCTTATGAATTTTCCACTGTATACCCTTAATGTGATGGTAATTCCACAAGTATTATAGGGGTGTGGACTGGGATATGCAATCAATTAATTATTAAATCTATTTTTATTTATATTTTAGAATATTTCTAAGCATTTATTTTTGCATTTAATGCTAAAAAAATTTTAATTTATGAGTAATAATGAATAATAAAATGAATTTATGACTAATAAATAATGTTTAGAAATTAGAAAAAAAATCAAGAATAAGATCCAAAAGAGTAAATAAAAGATAACTAGATAAATTTTTAAGATTGAAACTAAAAGGAAATAAAAAATAAATGTCCCCCCATGTCCCACATTTTTTCAAAAAAATAAAGAAAAGAAAAGGGTTGGACACCCTTGTAGAAGTATCCTAAATCTGTCCCATGTCCAACATGGGTACAACACCTCAAATGAAGTGTTAGTACTTTAGAACGATGTGTGTGTGTGTGGAGAAGGCTTACACATGTGTTTATCATGATATTTCACTTATTATTTGAGTAAATTCACAAATATTGATTATTTCAATTAACTTAATCAAAGAATAATTTTTTATAGGCGAAACTACAATATTAGTCCCTCAAGTTTATTCTGTATGCGCAATTGGTCCCTTAAGTTTGAAACGAGTACAATTGGTCCCTTAAGTTTTAAAACTGAGTTGTATTAGTTATTTTACTAACTGCCATTAGTAGTGTTACTTACATGACTAATAGAATAATGACTTGACATTTTTTTTAATGATGTGGCATTTCTTTTATTAAAAAATTATCAAATAAATTTACATGTAAGATGCTGCCAACAACTTTGCTCGTGGCCACTATTCTAGTAAGCGTTTCACACTGGTCAATGTTTTTTTTTGTTTTTTTTTTTTTTTTTTTTTTTTTTTTTTTTTTTTTTGGTGCCATTTTAATTACAACATCTAAAAAAAAACTATTTCCTCAATACCAAGTTTCTGATCCGCCATTTATCAAAAAAAAAAAAAAAAAAAGGTTTTTGATCCGCCAATCTAACCCCACTGCCACTGCCACCATCCTCTACATGAACCCGAATTGCTGCAAATTTAAACGAAGGCAAAGAAGAAGTGGACCTGAACAACGACATCATTTCCAACATTGGCGAATTGGGCACCGAATGAACATCCTGACCCAACTTCACATTCTTACCAGCTTAACCCACCTCGGTTGGCAAGGAGATTGTTGATCTGTGATTGGATCGTATCAGAAAGCTTGCCGGCAATTGCACTAGCCTCCAAGGAATTTTGGTTTTTAATGCTGTTCGTGGAGGCACTGGTTCTTGGCTTGGCTTCCTTCTCTCAGCTGTGTTTGTCTATTGTTTATGGGAAGAAATCAAAGCTGGGTTTCACATCTTGACCTAACTTCGCATTTTGTAATTTTTTAAGGTAAAAAATGCCACATTATTAAAAAAAAAAAAAAAAAAAAAAAAAAAAAAAGAAGAAAAAGACAAATCATTGTTCTATTAGCCACATAAATAACACCACTAACGACAGTTAGTAAAAAGACTAATACAACTTAGTATTAAAACTTGAGGGACCAATTGTATCCGTTTCAAACTTGAAGGACCAATTGCGCACATAGGATAAACTTGAAGGATCAACATTGTAGTTTCGCCTTTTTTATATTCTTGATCATGCGTATTACGTGATAAATTTTGCTTTTATATTTTAGTATTTTTTGTTTCAATTATTGTTAAGGCAACTAAACATAAGAAATAATATTAAATTCCAAACCAAATTGACCTGGCCCTTTTTTTATAACAATTTTTGGTAAAAATAATAATAAAATTAAGACATTATTGTTTTAATTTGTTGTTGTAAGTTTTATAGTGCACAACTCAAACTCAATTGACAAATATAATGCACGTTATTATTATTTTTTTTTAAATCAACTTTTTAAATAAATTTTGGGTAACGCCATTTAAATATATATATTTATTTATATTTATATTTAACATAATTTAAATACAATTTCCTTAAGAAAACAATGAAGACATTTATCTAGCTGCTTACAAATGAATTGAAAGATAAATGGTTGATGCATTCTCTTGCTTGAATAACACAATAAGTAAAGATTTTTAGATATTAAATAACAAAATACATAAGTGTGAAAGAGTGAAGCCAGAATTTATCAATAAAATTGGTATAAATCATAGATGTTTAGACCTATTTTTTAACAATATATGGCCAAAATTAACTGCTTTTCAAAATAAAAGATGATATTTCTTAAAGTGTGTGTTTCTTAACAATGACATGATATTCATAAAAGATATCATGTATAAATAAATAAACAATCAAAATTTGATGTATATCTCAAATTGAAATAGAGTGTTAACCATAGTTGATATTAGATTATGAAATTAGTTTTCAAGATTGTAAATTTCTTATATATTTTTATTATTTGTCAAATTAGCTATTCAATAGGGCATTTGTAATTTTGTTTTATGTTTTGGGATATTGATATTGTGTAGAAGTGAAACTTATGTGTTTGTTTAATTTAGATCTTCAAATGGTAGGCTGGACTCCTTTGTGTTTGTAAGGTGGTTGCTTGTGGTGGGCGTGATGATTAATTTGTGGGTTGATTCTTGATAAATTTTTGGGTTGTGGTGGTTGCTTGGAATGATTTTTGGAGAGAGAAAAAATAATATTTAAATGGTATGTGAATAGTAGATTTGTTATAATAACTTTAAAAGAGTTACACTTGGTGTAACTTAAACCCATATATATATATATATATATATATTATTTGACCATTTTATTTGAGTTTATACATTTTATTATAATACTTGGTGTAACTAGTATTATAATAACTGATGTGGATATTGTCAAGTCATCAATTTGTAAAATAGTTTATAGCTCTAACATTGTTGCCCAAACAAATTTCCTCTCTTTCTTTCTTTTATTTTTTCTCATCTTTATATAATAATAATAATAATAATAATAATAATAGGTAAAGCTAAGAGAAAATCCAATTAGATTTCAAATTGGAATTTAATTAGAGTCTAATATTGCGCCACGTGTCTCATCTAATATAAGTTTTTAAATTTTTGTGCCAATTGAATTAATTCAATGTAAAAATTGGATTTCAATTAGAGTTTAATTTTGCAACATGTGTCCTATCTAATATAAGTTTTTTAATTTTTGTACCAAATGAGTTAATTTAGTGTAAAAAAAAAAAAAAGAGTCTAATATAAGTAAACCATAAAAAAACATAATTTTTGAATGATTTTATATTTATGAACTTTTTTTTTTTTTTTGTAGAACTAAAAACAATTCAAGTTTATAAGTCATCTATATATATATATATATTAATAACTAAAGCTGAGAGAAAATCCAATTAGATTTTAAATTGGAATTCAATTAGAGTCTAATTTTGCGCCATGTGTCATCTAATAAAAAATTTTAAAATTTTGAACCAAATTAATTAGTTCAGTGTAAAAATTGGATTTCAATTAGAGTTTAATTTTATGACACATGTTCCATCTAATCGAAGTTTTTTAATTTTTATGCCAAATGAGTTAATTTAGAGTAGAAAACGAGGAGTCTAATATAAATAAATCATAAAAAATATAATCATATATTTAACACTATATATAAAATTAGAGGAAGAGAGAGTTTGAATGATTTTATATTTATGAGCCTTTTTTTATAACTAAAAACAATTCATTTGGCACAAAAAAAATATATATATATATATATATATATATATATATAAAAATTAATAGGTAAAACTTAAAGAAAATCCAATTAAATTCTACAATTGAAGTCCAATTTTGTGACATATGTCCTAAATTATTTATTTTTAAAGAGAGTTTTATTTCTTAATTTTGGAATCAAATGTGGGATCATATAATAAATATTCATTCAAGTGAGTTATTGTGTACAAAAACCAAAGAGTTTATAATTAATAAACATAAAAATATTTAAAAAATTGACAATTTACATTTTCTACCTAATAACATTCTTACAAGACTTTTTAAAGAGTTAAAAGAAAAATATAAGAATGACTATAAATAATATTTAAATTATATATGTAAGATTATTATACTGTGCATCTTAATGTGTATCTTTTAAGTATATTCATATATATATATATATGAGGTTACAAGCTACTACATGATGATAGGTAAGGTAATCCAGTTTCATAGTCATAGTCATGTGTTGCAACAACAGGAACAATCATGAGTAATGCTATGACGATCACATCTTTCACAATTGCCTTTGGAATTTGGGCCGTAATATAAATTGCAATAACCGCTGCATTTCTGTTTTGTGCAAAACTAAGGGGTTGCAATTTGATTTATCTTCTGGTAAGGCTGATATGATTCCCTTTCCCTCTGTTCATCACAAAACAAAGAAAATGTCAAATTAGACAGACACAAACACATAACGAAAGAATTTCATGGTTCAATCAATTTGTCTACCACTACCACTCCTAAATTAGTCAAATTGTTAGCTCCAAACTATAAGAAGTTAATATTCAATACAATACATAATGGATCATAATTAATAATAAGATGGAATTTCATCTTAAGGACTTTTGCCCCCAAACTAGGTGTAACTTTAACCCAACCCTATACACACACACACACACACACACACACACACACACATATATATATATATATATTGAGAGAGAGAGAGAGAGAGGTTACATTCTTGAGCTGATCATGACTACTAGATTTCTCATTATTAAGACATATGTGGAACTTGTTAGAATATACGTCATGTAGAATTGGCTAATTCTTTGACAAAATGCACTTTATTTGTAATTGAGTAGATCTAAGATGTGTTTAATACTTCAAGGAATAAAAGTTCAAATCTAGTATCGAAGCCATGCAAGTCAGTCCAAGAAACAAGTGAAGAAGTGCTATTCATTAAAGTTCAACAATAGCTCAACAGATATATCTATCGAGATTTAATGTATAATTCTTGATAGCTCTCGACAGGAGTTGTATCTATCAAGAATTACAAAATTTAGATTTCAGGATATATTTTTCACACATATCCAAATTATTTGTGTAGGGTTTCTTTTCTCACAACCCTAGACATATATAAAGATTATTTTAAGTGCCATCAAACGTGATGCAACTTGATGCAAAGTGATTATTCACTCAAATTGTGACTAGAGACAATTTGCCCTAGTTCATCTTTCTCTTGTAGAAGCTGCTGCGTCTTTGCGTCAAGTGTTTTGTAACCAAGGAGCTTCTTGATCTTCATCGTCTGGATGAACTGAAGAACTTTGCAGCCAACATCTTTCTCAAGTTGGTGTGTTAGTCACGTACTTGGATCCGTGTATCGATTGGTTAGTCACGTACTTGGAGCCGTGCATTGAAAGGAGAGATTGTCACTACCGCTCTGTTTGTTTCAGCATTAACATTTTTCGGAAAATGATTCATTTTCCAAAGAACATTTTCTAGAAAACTGTCTTATTTTTCGGTGTTTTGTAACGACCTTGAAAATGCGCTTGAGAATGTTTTCTGGTGTTTGGTATGTAATTTTTTTTTTAAAATATTTCTTGTATAATTTAAAACATGTATATTATGTAAACTAACTAATGTAATCATTATAAATAAAAAAAACCAAGAATGAATTTGGTTTTCATACTAATTAATCTAAAATTTTGACAATAGATACAATCAAAATTAATTAGTTGTCAAATTTTTGATCTTTACTACTTGTACGTCACATACACACATATCAACCATTTGTCTACTATGGTCAACTACAAGTCTTCAATATTACTCTAAATTATGTATTTACATAATGTAATCGCATAATATATCATCACTACATAGTTAACAAAAATGTATTTGCCAACAAATGCAATTCTCCTAAACAATTATCATTCATTATATAACAATATTATTAGTCCACGGTAAAGATTGTCCCATGTAAAAGCAATTTAGAGCAATATAGTTACTATGTTTAAAATTTTCATCTTTTACTTCTTTCATCCTTTCTTCTTCTTCTTCTATTATTATTATTATTATTATTATTTTTTTTTTGCACTTTATGTACAAAAAGAAGTTCCTGGAATCCATCAAACCAAAAATTTCTTAGAGAAAAAGAAAATCGAGCTTGAAATTCAAAGCAAATAATTGGGATTTTGGTAGAGAGGAATGAAATAATTTGCAAATTTGTTCTCTTTTGCAAGTTGGAGCTATTGATCGATCAATGAAGTAAAGAAAAATCTAATTAGAGAATTGTATTACAGAAGGGAAGAGAAACATGGAGAAAAGAGAGAAGAGAGACAGTTAAAGAGAGAGATCTATGGGAAGAGGAGAGACCACAGTTAGTGACGGTGAGGGTGTGAGGAGAGAAAAAGCAAAAGGAGGAGAGAAAAAGTGAGAAAACTTACCATGAGAGAGAGAAGACGCCAAAAAATTATGTTTCCCACGGCTATAGATGAAGATAATATTTATAGGTGATGCAACGCATGAGAGAAAGATTGTTTTCCAAAAAAAAAATTTGGAAAACAGCTTATAGAAAATAAGCCTTATTTTTATTAGAGTTTTCCATTGACCAAAGATAGTTTTCCATTGACCAGGTTTTTTTTGTGCTACCAAACACTGGAAAATGTGGAAAACTATCTTTTCTGTAAGGTTTTTCAATGAAACAAACAGAGCGTACATTACAAGTTCAATTGTGTATTGAGGTAAGGATTCAACTGTAGGTTGGTATTAGGTACTTGGATTCCTTTTACTTGTAACCGCTTGTTTTTGATAATAGTGGATTCTCGGAAGTAGTGACTTTAAATTTACCCGGTGGGGTTTTGCCTCGTAGATTTTCCTCATTCGTAAACAAATCACTTGTGTTAAATTTATTTTCCACTGTATTTAACTTAGTTGGTGATTTGTTTGTGCTACCACACTTATTGCATGTAATTTAATCTAATTAATTAACTTGACTAATGAATTGATTAATTTACCAAAGGGGTCAATACATTCTTGGTCTATCAAGTAATATCAGAGTAGGCACACTCTGATTAGGGTTAATCTTTCTTGTGTGATCCATTAATCCCTGTTGTCATGGCTGCAAACGGTCTGAAAAGATCTTTTCTTTCAAATACATCTTGTTTTTCTAATCTATATTTGATTGAGTGTTTCAAAAAAAACAAGTCTAAAAGTTATTTGAAAGCTATCATGATGATTATTGAAAAAGGTCTTAGTATGACAAAGAAGAAACTAGACTGTCTCAAAAAGAAAATCTGCAAAGAAGTTCGACCGAGAAGAGTGAAAGTTAAAGGCTTTGTCCATAAATGGCAGATGAGAGAGAACACCATTCCTACTGATTTGTCATGTAAGCATGAAGTGTGCTTTATGATGAAATCTGCATTTAAGGTAATGGATACATGTTTGTGGTACCTTGACAGTGGATGCTCATGACACATGACTGGAGTATTCTCTCTTTAAGGTTTTCAAGTCCAAGAAAGGTGGAAATGTCACCTTTGGTGATGGGAGTAAATCACAGATAAAAGGGAAGGGAACCATCTCTCTCTTTGGACTATCGGACATAAATTTGTTGAATGTAGAAGGTCCGAGAGTGAAACTTGTTGAGCATAAGTCGGATATGTGATCAAGACTTTATGGTGCTGTTCTCCAAAGGGAAATGCCTTGTGTTGAATGAGTCCGGGAAGAGACTTATAAGCGGTGTTCACACTTTGGACAATTGCTATGGATTGGTGCACGATTTGATATTCTCGTGCAATAGTATTCGTTTGCCAAATGAAGACCTATGGCACCAAAGGATAGAACATGCTAGCTAAAAACATCTATCAATTGTATCTAGGCATGAATCAATTTTGGGGATACCAAAACTCAGTAAAGTAAACAATGTTGTGTGTGGATTGTGTCAGTTAGGGAAACAGACAAAAGCAAAACATCTAGGCACTCGGACATCAGCTACATCTAGGCCTTTAGGGCTACTACATCTAGATCTTATGGGTCGAACTAGAACTGAGTCTCTTGGAGGAAAGAGATACTTCATGGTTGTGGTAGATGATTTCACCAGGTATACTTGGGTCATTCATCTAAGATCCAAGTCAAATGCTTTCGAGCACATTGAAACCTTGTGTACAAGATTGCAAAATGAGAAGAACTTGAAAATTGATCGAATTCAAAGTGATCATGGTAAAGAATTCGAGAACTCATACATGGAATCCTTTTGCACTAGATCATATATATCTCAAGAATTCTCTACTCCTATTACTCCTCAGCAAAATGGTTTAGTAGAAAGAAATAACAGATTCATTCAGGAGATGGTTAGAGCCATGTTGCACAACAAGGATGTGGCTAGAAATTTATGGGAAGAAGCTGTCAACACCGCATGTCATATGGTTAACGGGGTATATTTCGGACTCGGTACCAAAAAGACTCCCTATGAGTTGTGGAAGGGAAGAAAGCCAAATGTGAAAAAATTTAGAATCTTTGGGAGTACTTGCTTCACCCTTAAGGATAGAGAAAATGTGGGAAAATTTGATTCTTGAAGCGATGAAGGAATATTTTTGGGGCACTCCTCCACTAGCAAAGCTTATCGGGTATACAACAAAAGAACCAAGAGGGTGATGGAAACAGTCAATGTTGTTATTGATGAAGTTTCATATTCTAGTTCTAAGAAAATTAGTGAGGAGATACCTAAGGAAATTCTTTCTCTTGAGCCTAAAGGTGTTCAAGAAATAGTTGATCAAAAGCCTGCATCTCCAAGTACTCCAAGTGTTGTAGAAGTCTCGTGAGACATTCCTACCTCACCCGATTCTGAATCTCAAGGAGAGAAAGGACCTTCCTCAAGGATTAAGTTGAATCACTCTTCTGAAGTTATTGTGGGAAATATGAAGGAACTTACACTAAGAAAGTGTACAGTTGATAAATGTGTTGCTAATTTTGTGTCTTATTCTTGCTATTTGTTGCAAGTTGAACCCACCAAGGTTGAGGATGCTCTTTAAGATGAAAGCTGGGTTGAGTCCATGCATGATGAACTGCTTCAGTTTCAAAGGAATGATGTTTGGACCTTAGTACCTAGACCAGAAGGAGAGCCCATCATTGGCATAAAATGGATATTTCACAATAAAATTGATGATGAGGGAAATGTGATCTACAACAAGGCTCGTCTTGGGGCTCAAAGATACTCTCAAGTGGAATAAGTAGATTTCGATGAGACATTTGCTCCTGTAGCTCGTATGGAATTCATTAGGGTTCTCCTAGCCCTAACTTGTCACTTGAAGTTCAAGCTTTACCAAATGGATGTGAAGACTGCATTCTTGAACGGATTCCTTAAAGAAAATGTCTATGTGGCTCAGCCTAAAGGATTCATTGATCCACACTTTCCGGATCATGTTTTGTACCTCAAGAAGGCACTCTATGGACTAAAAAGTAAGCACTCAGAGCTTGGTATGACCAGTTTACACAATATTTGGTCTCACATGGTTTCACAAGAGGATAAGCTGATCAAACTCTCTTTATCAAAAAGAAAAATGGCAAGTTGATAGTTGCTCAAGTCTATGTTGATGATATCATCTTCGGGTTTACTAAGGATGAACTTGTTCATAATTTTTTCAAGCTTATGTAAGCCGAGTTCGAGTTGAGCATGATTGGAGAGCTGAATCACTTCCCTAGATTGCAGATCCGTCGGCAAGAGTTAGGTATATTCATATCTCAATCTAAATATACTAAAAATCTTGTGAAAAAGTTTGGATTGGAATCTGGTAGTTCTATTAGAACCCCCATGAGCCCAAATGTAACTCACTATAGATTTGTTAGAAAAAAGTGTTGATTCTTCTCTATATAGAAGCATGATAGGTGGTCTTCTTTATCTTACTGCTAGTAGATCCGACATTAGTTACAGTGTGGGAGTGTGTGCTAGATATCATGCTAATCCCAAAGAGTCTCATATGATTGCTTTGAAAAGAATCATAAAGTATGTCAAATCCACTACCAATTTCAGTGTGTGGTATAGCAAGCACACCAATGATGTCTTAGCTGGGTATTCTAATGCAAATTAGGCTGGTAATGCTGATGATAGAAAAAGTACTTCGGGGGGTTGCTTTTATATGGGTAATAATTTTGTCTCATAGATGAGCAAAAAGAAAAATTCCATCTCATTATCCCACCGAGGCTAAATACATCGCTGTTGGTAGTTGTTGCACCCAACTTCTGTAGAT
The DNA here is from genome assembly GCA_028216015.1 of Quercus dentata. Lineage (NCBI taxonomy): Eukaryota > Viridiplantae > Streptophyta > Magnoliopsida > Fagales > Fagaceae > Quercus > Quercus dentata. Next base: position 46,461,416 of record CP116454.1, on the reverse strand, counting down.
GCAAAAACTCCTCCTTGATTATGGTATTCGTCAAGAACATCTCACCATCTATTGTGACAATACCAGTGCCATTAACATCTCTAAAAATCCTGTTCAACATTCTTGAACAAAACATATAGAGATGCGACATCACTTCATTCGGGAGCTTGTCGAAGATGATACTCTCACTATTAAGTTCATTCACATTGATGATCGGAAGGCTGATTTGTTCACTAAGCCCCTTGACAGCAAACGATTTGAATTTCTATGCCAAAACATTGGTGTGATCTCCATGGAGTGATCTTTTCTCCTTCTCTTCCTTCCTTATGCATTCGCATCTAGTTTTATGCTATGTTTTGGTTAACTTGTTTTTGTTTGTTTGTTTTCAGTTTTGTTTTGTTTGTTTTTTTTCATTAAAAAAAAATTGAAATATTAGAAATACAAAAAAAGTGTGTGTTTTGTGTACTTTGCTACTTGTATACCTTGGATGGCCATTGAAACAAAATTTTCTAAACTTTGTATCTTTTGTAGTTTAGATGAGCATCTCTATGCACAATTGAGCAAGTGAGCTTTGTGCCTCGTGTTTGTGATGAGTACGATTAAGTAATCTCTCATACTTAACACTCATATCACTCTTTTTGACGGAAATGACTAAAAAAATCTTAAGAAAAATGCATAAAGAACCATTTACCTCTAAAGTCCGTTAATCATGAATAACATCTGTATGCTTCGGCATAACAAAACTGTGATGTTAAGCTTACATAATTGGGTATTTCTTCTCTTTTATATGCCCATGCATGATATACTCAAAAAGAAAAATATGCAAAGAAAAATAAAAGCAAAAAGAATCAAAATGCTTTTAAATATGGTTGCAAGCGTGTTTCTAGGAGATGCGGGAGTTATATGCGGGAGTTATAGGATGTACCTCGAAGGTGATAATCCCCATCAAGCGATTACGATTGTGTGTGAGTTAAATTGATTTTCTCATATCTCAAATCGTCATAACATGAGACACTTATGCAATCTTGCGATGTTTTTCACACACAACACGCAAAATTCTTTGCTACTTTTGATACATGTACAGGTACAATGTGATTTGGCCATTACAAGGGATACATGTGTTAATGTATGCTTACTAAACTGTCTTGACTTGTTTTTAAAATATAAAATTGGTTAGACTTGTTTAGTGTGTGTGTGTGTTTTGGATCATGAATGCTTTGCATTTTCTTGTTGAGTAACTTGCTTGATTGCATTCATTTATGTGTTTTTCTTTGAAAAACTATTTTTATCAAGCTTGATGACTTCTCGACAGATCTCGATAGATAGCTATCTATCGAGACCTTTGGAATTCTTTTCTCAGCAGATCTTAACGCATCTTTGATCCATCGAAGCTTTCTGGAATTTGTCTCGATAGCTTTTCGACAAATTCTCGATCCATCGAGAAAGTTTCTATATGGCTGATAGCTTCTCGATAGCTTTTCGATCCATCGAGGTTTTTTTGTCGTCGACTGATTCTCGACAACACCTTGATAGATTTATCTGTCAAGAATTAGTGCTTGACAGATCTCAATAGATCCTTGATCCATCAAGCCGCGATTTCTTTAAATAGCTTCAGCACGAAATTAGATCTCATTTTTTCTTGTCTCTCTCGACAGAAACTTGTCTTTTTACCTCCCAAACACTTTCTTCTCTCTCTAAACCTCAAATCCACTTGGATTTTGGCCTAAACTTTGTCTCTTCCCTTTGGTATGCTTCTCCAATCCTTTATTCTTCATGCATTTCATGCATTTAGACCTAGGTTTTGGGTTTTCTTAAATTTTTTGGGGTTTTTGAAAATTGATGAGTATTTTGTGAATTTTTTGGGTTGAGTTTTGCTTATATGATGTTATATGGCCATGGATTGCATTATATTTGCATTTTCACAATATTTCATGCATTATAGATGTGTGTTTATATGTTGAAACTTGTGTACTATTAGGATTGGATTGGGTTGAACCCATGATGCAATTTTCTTTGCACGTCACATGCTCATGCATTGTTCATGCATATGTACCTTTTCATTTCCATATTTGGTACTATTTGTGATGGTACTTTTCTGTTTGTCTCCCTCTCTCTCTCTCTCTCTCTCTCTCTCTCTCTCTCTCACATAGTCCGCACACCTAAGCGCAAAACCACTGCCCGAGAACCCTCTTCGTTCCAGGGAATCTTTTTCTAATCCGCTCCTCTTCACATTCGATTCCATGATGAGAAGGCCTGTTAGGACTTCTCGGAGAACTTCTTCAAACGTGGTATTCATTTGAAACGCCATGTGGTTCTATTGGACTTTTCCGATATTGCTCTACCCACTGTCATTCACAGTCGGGGATAGGAATCTCTATGTGAGATACTTGTGAGATGTCCCATCGTGATCATACAGGAGTTCTACTCCAACATGTACAGTTTCGATACCTCTATACCTCGGTTTGTTACACAGGTTCGAGGTACACGTATCATAGTCACTCCAGAGCTTATCTACGAGATGCTACATGTTTCGAAGGTATTGCATCCTAATTATCCCTCGTGTCCATGTTTGAGGATTGTGTCCAAAAACTTACTTTTGTCTCTTTTCTATAAGACACCTTCTTCATGGGGTAAGCGCCAAAACATCTCATGCTCGGGCTTTGCAAAAGATCTAAGGCTCCTTAATATGGTGATGACATTTGTTCTCCAACCCTTGTCTCACTATAACTCCATTACCGAGCCTCGTGCTCTCTTTTTGCTTTCTCTCATTGAGGACCTTACTATAGACTTTCCTTCTTATTTCATTCTTTCCCTTATAGATGTCTATAAGGATACGATGACCCGTGATAAGCTTATCTTACTTTCTGCTATCACGAGGATCATTCACCATTCTTCTATCCCTTATCTCGAGTCTTCTCACTTCACCGTTATGGGTGCCATTAGCGGGGCGTCTATTCAACGAAGCGAGACCCGGCTTCGACCGAAGCGGCCACGAACCAAGACAATGACTTCTCCAGCCCATTCCGCTCCATCCATCTCTTCTTCTTCTTCTTCTTCTGCAAGTGGTGTGACGCTAGAGGCCATCATAGCACAACTTGAGCGCATGGATGCTTGCCTTGATACACTCACTACTGAGTTGTATCAGGTGAACACCCGTGTTAGTCATATCGCACGACCACCGGCTCGCATGGGTGGCTTCACCGTGTCTCCATCTCCCTTTATACACATGTTTCTTTATACACATGTTTTGGCTAATCTTTTGACAAAACACACTTTACTTGTAATTGGGTAAATCTAGGATGTGTTTAATACTTCAAGGAACAAGAGTTCAAGTCTAGTATTGAAGCTATGCAAGTCTGTCGAAGAAACAAGCGAAAAAGTGTTATTCATTAAAGCTCGACAAATATATCTATCGAGATTTGATGTATAATTCTCAACTGCTCTCGACAGTAGCTATATCTATCAAGAATTATGAAATTTAGATTTTTTAACTGTTTTTCACACATATCTAGGTTATTTGTGTAGGGTTTCTTTTCTCATAACCCTAAACATATATAAGGATTATTTTAAGCGCCGTCAAAGGTGATGTAACTTGATGCAAAGTGATTATTTACTCAAATTGTGACTAGAGACAATTTGCCTTAGTTCATCTTTCTCTTGTAGAAGCTGCTGCGTCTTTGCGCCAAGGGTTTTGTAACCAAAGAGCTTCTTGATCTTCATCATTTGGATGAACTGAAGAATTTTACAGCCAACATCTTTCTCAAGTTGGTGTGTTAGTCACGTACTTGGATCCATGCATTGATTGGTTAATCACGTACTTGGAGCTGTGCATTAAAAGGAGAGATTGTCACTACATTACAAGTCCAATTGTGTATTGGGGTAAGGGTTCAATTGTAGGTTGGTATTAGGTATTGGGATTCCTTTTACTTGTAACCGCTTGTTTTTTATAATAGTGGATTCTCGAGAGTGGTGACCTTAAATTCACCAAGTGGAGTTTTGTCTCAGAGGTTTTCCCCATTCGTAAACAAATCACTTGTGTCAAATTTATTTTCCGTTGCATTTAACTTAGTTAGTGATTTGTTTGTGCTACAACGCTTATTGCATGTAATTGAATCTAATTAATTAACTTGGCTAATAAATTGATTAATTTACCAAATGGGTCAATACATTCTTGGCCTATCACTCATAATTCATTTCCTGGAAATTACAGTATCCTGAGTTTAAGTGGGATATATGTACATTAATTACTACCAAAAAAGTACAGTAATATGTAAACGAAATGCTTAGCATAAATGCTTAACTAGGGATGGTTTGGTACCCTTTTTATAATAGGAAGCGGCTTATAGTTTCTAGTATTTAAGTGTTATAAGTTTGTTTATTTAGGTCGTATGAATGAGAATTTAATATTCTTAGGAATTATCAAAATTTCGAATATTTATTTGACTGATATTGTTGAAGTTTGAAAATCTTGAGATATTTCAATTTCCATAGTGAATCTTATTTCACTTTTTCCACATCTTGCTTTAATAGCATCTAATACTAATAGCATGAGTAGCAAAAATAAAAATGATGCAAATGGTGACTACATGCTAAAGCAATTATCCATCACTCAGAACTTGTCATCTCAACAAGTTGTGAAAAAAGTTGTATCTAGAAAAAAGTTGTTCCACAAATTATAGTGCTCTAAATTAAGAGTCTTCCAAAAGTTAAAAATTTTAATCCGAAAATGGTAGGGACATAAAAAAGTCCAAAAGTTTTGACATGTGGCGAGTTATGAATAGTAGAAGTATGCACATACCATTTTACCTACATTACTCACAATTCACTAAGCGTCAAATTGTGGCAAAAGTTGTATATATATATATATATATATATTTTTTTTTTTTGTGTGTCCATAGCATTTCTCATTTTAATCTCCCGTACCTTAGACTTAATTAAACTTATAACAAATCATACATAAAATTAGTTACCATTTTTTATCGGCTCTCACCTATCATAATTGTCACGTGTGTTGTTTTACGCATACTATATTGCATAAACTCTCAAGTCTAAAGATTATAAATTAAAAAAAAAATAAAAAACTTACATAAATTCTTAATATTCTAAAACTAATTACATAAACTCTCAAGATTCTAAAACTAATTTCTTAGGCCCTATCGATCAAACACTGATATCTAATTTTTTAGTTATTCAAACCAAGTTTAAACATACAGAAATATAAAATTCTTAAGAATAAAAAAATCTTCAATCAAACAAGCTCTAAACCTAAACAGTGATTAGTAATAAATAGGAAATATGATGCTATATGACTATCAATAATTCTAGGGGCACACCAAATTTTACAATATGCTAATAGTGTCAAGTTTAATTTGTGTATAATAAAAATAATGTCAATGGTGGACTGTATAAAAGTGTTGTTGCTTTAGTCACAACTTGACAACCAAACATGTAAAAATGAGTTACCCCAAAATGTAAAGAATCTCTCTGTCAAAGATTGATAACTTTATTTTTTTGGGGTAGAAATATCACCACAAGGCAAAAACTAGGAGAAATCAGTAGAAAATGGACTGCAACATTTAACCTTAACTTCAAAGGAATAGAAAGAAGTCTCTCTCATGTTTTTTAGTAGCAATGAACAAACATGATATGTTTTTAGAGAATATAGTAACCATAGGTGAATGGCACGAAGAAAAAAAAAAACCAAGAAAAAGAACTTAGGAATTTATTTTTCTTTTTTGGGAATAAATGCGCAACTCTTGGGATGTTTTGACACCATGTTGTTGTGGTGAGTCAAAAAAAGTAAAACCAAGTAGGACAAAGTTTAGTTACAAAATTGGTTGTAGCATAAGGTTACAACCTTACTCAATAAAATAAACATTACTACATATTTTGAAAATCTGACCGTTAAATTGCATATTCTATACGCTTTTAATACACATGTCAAATTTTATGTCAATTGGATATTATTTACTATATGATCTATAAGCTTATATGTTATACATAATTTTAAACTACAAAAACTTGTAATTTTAACAATTTATTGATAACATAACTATTGATCTTTAATTTTTTAGAAAATTTTCAAGCATGAAGGATATAAGAAGTAGATGTAATCCAATGGTGGATTTGTTAAAAATTAACCTCCAATAAAAAGATATTGAGTAAAGTTGTAGTCTTAAGTTATAACCAATTTTATAACTAAATTTTGACCAACCAAAAATAAGAGAAAAGAGACGCTAAAGTTCTAAAGTTTGCAATTTGTTTGATAATATAAACTGAGTAATTATTATTTGAATCTTAATAATGATTAATAAATAATATGAAACACCAATGTGATGAAGAAGAAGATAGTTGATTTATCTATAGGAATTAGGAACTATATATTACCACAAGAGAAAGCCAGCGATAGAACCAAAAGAAGAGGGAAAGCTAGGGAGAATTTCATGCTGAGACTTCAACTGCAATAATACACTGCAATATATCTCTTTAACCTCACAAGAATGACTGAATACATTTGTTTTTCTCATATTTATAGCAGAAACCCATGTTTTAAGAGTAATTAAGTGAATTAATTCAAGAAAAATAAACCATGTAGATTATGGAAATATCTTAATAAAAAAAAAAAAAGCACATAAAGAAAGGTAACATAAGATTCAGAAATGGAAAGAAAAAAGGGATTACTAATCTGTTTATAATCTATAATTTATAGTATAAGAAAAATGTTAAAACTACTACAAATTTTATTAAATAAAGTTTACAAATTGATGTGATAAGATTTAAACTGCCTAATAAATGAATGTTTAAATTGTTTTCTAGTGATTGATGACACATTAGATTATAAGTTCTATCTTCTCAAAAAAAAAAAAAAAAAAAAAAAGATTACAAATTCTATGTCTCAGCATTGCTCTTGACACATCATTTTTCTTTAAACAATAAAATATATAATTCCATATATAAATATAACCAAACTATAATAAATACCTATTAATAATTATCATACTTATATATTAATAGTTAAATATAAAAATAATCATAATAAATACCTATTAATTACTACCATATACCATAATCATCATATTTAATTTATTAAAAAAATAACATTTAATATTTCACATACAAACAAAATCATAATAAATGTTTATTAATGACTGTAATAATTATCAAATTTCACACACACACACACATATATATATATATATATATATATATATAAAATAGAGAGAAAATCATTTTTTAAAAGATAAAATCATATATTGTTAAACTTTCCTCTTTGTTGAACAGGTTTAGGTCTTACAAAATTATATGTAATTATTCTAATTAAAATAAATTATAGTCTATTTAAACTATTCATTAGATTATCGTCACAATTAAAATAAAAGACCATTAATAACTGTCGATGCCTCACAGCAGTTTGACCACCCATCATGGCGACGCGCGCGCACGCACTTAAAGCATGCAGGCTTGGGAGCTTGGGTGCTGTGGAGGAGGGTTATACCTCTAATGTGTGACTAGAAAATGAGTCAATTTTAAGGGAGTTACCAAAGATAAGTGATGTCGCAACCAATCATTGGGTTTTTTCTAAGGTGTGATTGGTCACCTGACTCTATTTGATTTTATTATTAATCCTAGGCTAAGAAAAATGTTGTTTTTTCTAATCTAATATGGATGGATAAAAAGTCTTGAATCTTGAGTTTGGAAGTTTGGTTACGTGTGGGGAAGGTGTTAGGCATTCCACAACGCCTATCCATACATAGTTTTGTTTTGGTAAAATCTTAATTTAAAGACATTGGCAATTAAAAATCAAGCTATTGGCATTAGCTTTTGGGGCTTTAATTGAATTTGGCTTTGAGGTTTGGTTTCGAAATGGGTGTGGTTTCGATCAATGCTTCCTTAGTGTGTTTGGAATCGGTGCTAAATTTCCATGACAAAAATTTGGTAGCATTTCGCCTTATTTTCTTAGCGGAAATTCGGCAGCACTTTGCCTCAAGTGTGTCATATACACACAAAACGCTATTCTCACCAAGCTTTTGTTATGAGAATACGGCAATAGAGGTGTCCCACTTTCATGGCGAAAATCTGGCAAAGTTTCACGTTTGGTGTGCTATGGCACATGTACCGACAAGGTTTCATGCTTGTGTATACGATGCATGCTAACATGCTTGTGCTAGGATGAGCTGGAGCCCCTCAAAGTATCAACCATATTATTGCGTGTCGCGTACACAAGGAAACCAATATCACTTGGTGACATGGATCGAGATGATCACATTGCGATGATTATGCACACAATATAGCGTGAATATGCACTCACAACAATTTCCTTGGGCACATACGCACTCTACAAGGTCAAGAGCGCTCATGGCTAGAGAGGGTTGCACATGTAGCCACGGGGGTCCATTATGCAAAGTGCACAATCACCCACATATAGGCATATATATATATATATATATATATATATATATATAGATACCCACACATACATCATGCACAATGCTATCACACAAAGCGGAAAAGTAAAACATACATTGCCAACATCCCAAGGGTATGACTCAGCAAGGTACAAGAAAGATAAAGGGTACATGGAGAGGGGAACCTTAATACAATGCTCTAGAGAAGAGGCTAAGAGAGAGCGAGAAAAATGTAACCACTCGGGGAGGCTAGGCCTCCAAATCTACTGAACATTGCCCTTTTTGGGCTTGCATATTTTTGCTTGCATCCTTGCCCTTGTTGCTTGCACCTAGGAGGTTGTGCCGTCGCTCCAAGCGTCCTCTCTCCATGTGTGTACATGCAACAAACAAGGGAAGCAGCCAACAGACAAGTAAAGTTGATAACAAAGAGGTAAAGAGAGCATGCAAAGAGACACACTAGCAAAGAGAGCCAAACGGGGGCACACGAACATTTTATCAAACAAAAGAGGGTGTCCTAGAAGGACAAATGTATGTTTGGATCGAGTGTTCATAGTTCCATGAGATTGCGAGACGGATGACACACGTGCCATCAAGCAAGATTCCTAGAAGGGACTCGGGGTCTCTTGTATCAAAGACGGGTGTGAACCCACACGAGATAGTAGGAATTAGGCTTGATGACATAAGCAAGCAAAGACTCATGCATGAATATGTAGGTAAGCGTGAAAGAATGGAAAGAATCAAAGAAAGCCAAACAGGTGGCACAAAGCAAGCAAGGCAAGCATATCATCATCGCACGGAGCGGAGAAAGGTGTGTATCAAGCACACCAACATCACGGAGATGTGTCTCACAATCGATTACATCCAAACAGGCTACAAGAGGGATAGATGCGACCACACAAGCAAGTGGTCCTAAAAGATCGACAAGCATATGCCCACAGAGGGCACAAAGTATGGCAAAGCCTAGATCTAGATAGACATACATGGATATAAAGTAGAGAAGCAAGCAAGCAAACACATGCATATAAGAAATGATCCAAACCCTTTGATATAGGCCTAAGTGTATGGAGTAGGCTTAGACCACAAGATCTAGATCTACACCCTACCTAAAGGGGCAAAACGCAAGAAAGAGACATATCAAGAGACAAAAAGGGTATAGAAGCACACGGCATAGCAACCAGCATGTAGATCTAGACACATAAACATGAAAAAGAGCACATAAACACATAGATCTAAGCATAAGCATAGCAAGGATCACATAAGCATGTAGATCTAAGCACAAACACAATATTTAGACATATCCTAGCCCAAGAAGGCTAGGCTAACATCATCAAAACGATAAAACATGATAGAAAGTAAGGAGACATGCTAGAAAAGCTATAAAACATGCTAGGAAGCAAGATAAAGTAAAGATATACTAAGGAAAGCAATAAAGCATGTTATGAAGTAAGATAAAGCAAAAGTTGTAGATTATAGCTAAAAAGCTATATCTACACCCTTAGAACCCCAAATCCAAGGTCCTAAGGCCAAGGAGAGGAAAAAGAGTGCAAGAACACTACCTTTTGATTGTTGAGAAAAGAGAGGAATCAAAGGTTTTGGATGTGTTTGGGAGAGAATTAGAAAGGAAAAGTGAGAGAATTTTCCCAGAAAAGTGCTCCAAAATGCCCTTTTTTATTATTTATTTATTTATTTATTTATTTTATAAATCCGAGGGGGGTTTGGGCGCATTAATAGGCAAAAAAGTGACCCTTCTACTTATGGCGGTGGTGGCCGATTTGGGGCCAACGGCCCTTTAGAAGAAAGTTAATATTTTTGGAATTTCTAGGGTCCAACACACAAATTGAGGATGGACATTAATATAAACTATTCTCTTTGTTATTCCATTCCAATAGATTAAATTAAAATGGAGTCTAAAATAGTATTCATAACATTAATATAAACTATTTTCCTTGTTATTGTATAACAAAATCAAGAAGATATATGTCAGCACAATAAAAAATAATAAAGAAGATATATAAAACTAAAATCTTATTTCACTTAGTGAACTATTCTATATATACTATTAGAAGTGCTACGTTAACAATATTTTTATAAGAAATCCTAGGTAGTAAGTTGTTACTAATTTTGATATGAACTTATCACTGAAATTATTTTTTTGCTTACTAATAACAGCTAATAATAGTCTACTACATAAGATTTGTTATAAAATTATTATGAAACTGTTGTATACATTGCATTTTGCTGTATACTTTATACTCAGTGAGTTAGTGCACATCACGTGCACATACTCTAACAGAAAACCAACTCTAACTATCTGCCTAAATACAAGATAATCAATAAAAACAAGCCAACTATATTAGTAAGACTCATGCACATCACACGTTACCAAACAGTGTTTACAGGACTTAACACTAAACTACAAGTAGTTACAAGGCTTAAGTAGAATGCTTTAACTAGACAATTTCTTCTTTCTTTCTTCTTTGGATTTCCAGGATTGAAGTGAGTAAAGGACTAAAGGCTTTTAACACTTTAATCATAGAAATTGAAGATTTCTTGGATTTGGATCCTCTCCATTTCATTTAGAAATGGAGAATGCCCATTTAAAGGAGAGAATCTATTTCAAATAAATCTAGGGTTTTAGAATTTGCTACATGATTTAAAATTCACTAAGTTAACCGATAGCAATTCAACCATGGTTAAGAAATAAAACGTTATGATTAGTTAATAGACCAAACATTAATTAATTAAATAGATGTTGGTTTCATTGCCCCTAAGAACATCATGGTCGATGGTGGCTGGCAAAGGTTGGTAGTGGGGGTGGCGGATTGGACTGGATTTGAGGATGTCTAACGGAGTAGCCATATCTACGTTCTTTGTCACTCAATTTCCCAATCTATTTTCTTGTTATCACTAAAATTCCTAGATTTCAATGTTTCACCGAGGACAAATTTGATGGATCTAGGTTGGGATTTTGGTTGCAATATGTGGTTTTAGTAAGGAAGATGATTTCGTACTATACCGGCCAGTACCACCGGAATATTTCGTTCCAGCGCCTGAACCAGTACAGAAACAAGGCTGAATCGTACCACCCAAAATACCGGGGTATATTGGCTTGTTTCGGCTATTCCGGCGAATTTCGGAGCTTTTCGGTGGTGTTTTCGTTCCAGACCGATACATATATAATTGGGTTTTTTTGAAAAAACTTAATACTTACAACAACTTACAGCAACTAGTGACCATCATTGAAGCATCAACTTGCTAGATCATCAACAACATCATCCGCTTCTTCGTTTTAGCCACTTAGATCTTCTTTTTAGCCATTGTAACCGCTCCCTTCTTCGTCTGCTCTCCCCTTACTTCGTTTGCTCTGCTTGTTGAAATTCTTTCTCTACTTTTTTGAGAAGCTTTGTCTGCTTGAATGTTTGGGGTGTTTGGTAGAGGAGTTTGAATAATATTGTTTGGGTGTTTTTAATTTACGTGTGGGTGAAAAAGTGTGTAGAAATGTGTGTAATGTTGTTTAAAATGCTCAAAAGTGTGTTCAAACTAAGCTACCAAACATGGCCCTAAAATTTACATTAATGTTGGACTAGTATAAAGTGTACTCTTTGGAAAAACTCTGCCATGCATTCGGTGCATGGTATAACTTCTCGTATACTGTACCTATTTCTCTTGGTTTCTCCGTCAAAAGCATACAAGCCTCTTATTTTATTTGCTTTTCCCAAAGCCACATGACTATCCATGGTTCTTATCTCTTGCTTATTTTGCTCTTTCAATTACTTTTTATTTTTTATTTAGTCAATTGCTTAGATGGGCAAGTGTCAACTTCTAGTGGCATGGAGTTTAGTTTAACTGATTACATGGCTCATAAATAGAAATTTAACTATTCTTTGAATATATTAACAAATTCTTTAAGTCAGGTGTAGAAGGTACAAGCTCTAAGAGAATTATTATTATTATATAAAATAGCGGTAAACCCGAAATGATATATCAGTATTAATTGGTATCCAAAATATATTGTCTTGGTGGTCAAACCGATCTGACCTCGGATACGGTATTGACTTCCTTAGGTTTTGGTCTTTTAAAATACTGATTTGAATAGCAATTTTATACCCAAGAAAACTTTTTAACCCTTTCAAAACATTGCTTGCTGAAAGAGTACTTGTCTTGTGGGTATGGCCATCAAAGAACAAGAACTAAGACAATTTTTGAGCTTCCTTGAAGCAAAAAAACTATCCTTGTTATACCAATATATATCATCTCTGATTGCTCATTGCAAAACCCAAATTGAGCAACAAGAAGGTGATCTTGGAGTTTGTAGATCGAGCATCTCTACAAGTTAGTGGCTTCTTATTTTACTATTCAGCTTATTTTTGCTACTATTTATGGGTTTCATTACACTTTTTGATACTATTAATGGGTCTCATTTGTAGTATTTCAGCTAACTTTTACCTTTATCTATAGTACTTTTAATAAAAAAAATTCAGTTTCAACAAAATAAGTAAATCCAAATAAACCCTAAATATTTATTTAATTAATTAATTTTCGGTCTGTTTGAACAAAGTCACAAACCTTTATGTTTTATTTCTTAACCATGGTTGAATTACCAGAGACTTTTAAATAATGTGTTGATTTAAAAAGGTAATAATAATATATATTGACCCGTCATTGGACTCAATCATTTTGTCCACAGAAAAAATAAATTCATCAGATGGGGCCCACGGGACGGCCATCAGACCCACATTTTTTTTTCTTATTCTCTGTATCTTTCTTCTCTTTTTATTTTATTTTAAATGCTAACATAACTTTTATCTTTTTATACCCGATTTATAATTTAAACGCAGAACTGGATTCCCGTCCAACGTAGATAATTTTCTAACAGATAGGGCCACTAATTTAGCCGTGCTTTTTTACAAAGTTCCTTTCGGATTTTTGGGGTCGTAATGCTTTATGGAAATTAATTCCATGGTCGCGAGTTTATGGATAAAATATTACGTTGATTCTTAAATTTTATCAAAGGTTTATTTATCATTTTTAAGCCTTAAAATTATTTTTTTTGTCTTTAAACTATTAAAAAGATTCTTTCTTTCATTTTTATTTTTGTCTTTAAAGTCTAAACTATTTATACAAAATAAAAATAAATAAATAAACTTTTTTACAAAGTTTAAGGAAGGAAAAGAGAACTGTTTAAAATTTTACGATAAAAAGTAAAATTTTAGTAAAATTTAAAAATAAAAATAGTATTTTACCTTTATTTTTATGATCCATTCCTCAAAAATCTCAAAAACCCCAGTAAAAAAAAAAAAGGAAAATTTTAAGACCAATCAATATCATAGTTATTTTCACTAGTACCTAATATGATTGACTATGAACATTTAAAAAAAAAAAAAAAATAATGAATTTATATAAAAGCAATAAATGGTCATATTTATCATGTTTGATAAAGGTTGTAATCCTAGAGTAATTAAAAGTATTATAAAGGATATGGCTCATTTTTGTTGCTTGTCTCGGGAGAAGGAAAAATAAAGATACTCCACTAGTCCAAAGTGAAATCCCACCATGAGGATCAATCTCTCGCAAAGACAGGCATAACTTTCTGATTGGACAAGCTACCGCTATTTACGCTTCCATCCACTGAATTTCCTCCACGAAATCTTATACATAATCGGTGGTCTTCCAACGACAAATCACAACTCACAAACCCTATTCCAAACTTTGTTCCAAACACGTTAATTTGTGACACTCTTTTAAGTTCAATGTCAGGCACCAAGGTCCAACCATGTCCGCCTCCTTTCTCCCCTTACATATTTGTAAACCCTCCACCTCCTCGGCCTTTTCCATCTCTTCCTACTCCTACACCTCTCACTTCTGGTCAACCATCCATGTCTTCTTCTCCTACTGGGTAACAATAGTTAAAGTCAATAACAACTCATAACCTTTTTTTCCCCGGCATTACTAATTATCCAACTTCTTTTTGTAACAGGGAAGAAAAGTACTTGCCATTGACCTTAATCATCAAGTTCATCAGTATTGCTATGCCAATAATTGTCATCCTCGTCCTTATGCTGCGCAAGTGTAGTTCCAGAAGTGGCAGCCACATTAACCGTGGTAGCGGCAGTATCCAGAACCAAATCATTATCCAACTTCCAGTTGTCAATACTGATGACACCTCTGACGTCTCAGTCACTGTCTGATAATAATCACCAACATTCTGTGTGTAAGCTAGTCTTCTCATTATTTGCAGCTTTTACGTACGTGTGTTCGAAAATTACCTTCATTCATGAAGTAGAATTTCTTATCAGTTAGAATTCCACGCTGTTTTGTAGGTTTGTTAAATAAGGAGCATCAACTATCTCAGGTGTTTCACCGGTCTGAGGGGAAAGGTTCGCTACAATGTGCATAGATTGAGAATTCGATTCTCAACCGAGCCCTTTGTTGCATATGAAAGTAGTTTTTCTTTTCTTTTTTGGTTGGGTTTGGTATATCTATATCCCCTCTCTGTTTTTATTTGCTAATATGATCATTTTGGTTGTTTTGTTAGGAGATTGCTGTTAGTTATGAACTGCTCCTGTAGTTATAATAGACTGGTGTGTCATGTGTGGTATATTGTATGCAGCTCTCTCTGTTAGTTTGTAATGTGGTTGTAATGTTGAGTGCAATTTAATCTTATTCTTTTGTGTGTGAGAGCGACATAGAGTGTGTGTCTTTGGTGTGAGGTTTCTAGATTTGCTGCTTGTTTTTTTATTGTGTTGATTTTTTTTTTTCATAATTCTGTGTGATTGTCAGAAATAAGACAAGGATGATTCTCAAAGACAGAACAAGAGTGGTGGAGTCAGGTAATTCTCTTTTGGGACCGCAATTAACTTAGAGCGATAGAAAATTTATTGAAATGCAGCATATACAACTGTGAAAGAAAACACCAAAAGGATGAGAAAACCCTAGGGTTCATTTGGGCAACTGTTTTAAAAAGTGGGTTTCTAAAAAAATAGCAATTTTTTGTCAGAATCAAGTTTAGAATTTTATTAGAAAAAAATTAGTTAAACCAGTACAACAATCTATAGGTAAAGAACCTATCCACACATGAAAAAATATATAGCAATTTTAGAATTTTAAAATTATAAATAGGTATTTTATAAAAATGTGAAAAAGTGAAATTTCGATTTTCAAAATCACAACTAAGCATTTGAATAAAACTGATCGAAAATTGGTGTTTCTAGGATAAATTACCAAAAATATTTAACTATATTGTTTGTCAATTTTTTTTAATGAAATCAATATTAAAAATTGCATTACTAACAATAATAATAATAATAATAATAATAATAATAATAATAATAAATAATAATAATAATTAAAAAAACCGACAACAACAACAGTAATAATAATACTAATAAGTTATTATTATTATTATCATCATCTGATAAAACTTTATATATAGATAATCACTTAATTGATCAAGGTGACTTTTGACCTAAAATTGATTAAAAGATATATTCTGATTATGTATGGGGCACAATTTCAAGACTAAGGAACAGTTCATTTATAACTAATTGAACCATTGTGAAATTGAGGAAACGTGACCGAACTGTTTTATAAAAAAAAAAATGGAATTATGTTGCTTCAGTCAATACAAATAGCTGTATAAAGTACCCATTATCTATGACACAATAAGAAGCATAGGATGATCCAAATCCAACTAAGAATCGTAAAATTTGGAGTCTTCCCCCTTCACTATCCACATAATATAATATAAAATGGAAAGAATCTGGATACCCCCCTCTAATTTGGTAAAACACCATGCATCCAAAATAGATAAAAACAAATTCATGGATTGAGCCATTATAGGGAAAGAAAAGGGTGAACAGGCCATACAAGGGAGGAGACAGTGATACTAATGAGAGGGTACAACAGAGGACAAGTAATTTTGGGGGAGAAGAGGGTTTAGTTTTGAGCACTGTTTATTTTACACACACTGATTATGTTTTGTGGCTTCAAGTCATGTTTATTTCCTTTTTTTTTTTTTTTTTTTGAGTAGGTGTACTATGTGTGTGATAGTGTTATTTTCCCTTTTGTTTTATATATTTTGAGGTATTTTGGGTACTGCAAACATAAAAATATAGTAATGTGAAATCTTAAAAACACGCCATTTATGAAAAGGCTTGTAGGTTGTGTGATTTCAATAATAGGTTTTATAGTGTTTACAAAAATGCAATCCATTATAAACGCAATACATAATTTCACAATATTAGTTTTCCTTGCAAAATTGCGGAGACCAAATGAGCACTTAATATTATCAATATATAAATATGTAAATAAATATATATTGAATCTAACTATTCTATATCTTATTTAAAGGAGTAAAACATCACAAAAGTATGAGCTAAAGAAAATTATTTACATCATTATCATTTATATGTATCATAATTTAAATTTTTTATATATATATTTTATGTTCTAATTTCGAAATTTTTATATAAATCCCCGTCTCCCATCATCCATCAATTGAATTATTTAAAAAACATTGTGATTAAATAAATTTTAAAATTTAAATATGTGATTATAACTATAAAAATTAAATGATATAATAAAATAGGAGTCAAGATTGGAGAAATATTTTTACATTTTACACACAAAAAAATTATGTGTGTGTATATATATATCATCACTTGACATAAATCTTAAAATAAAGGGTTATGATATAATTTGTTTGAATATGGCCTACAAATATATTTACACTAATAAGAATATAAATATTTAAAAAAAAGATTGAACAGGCCAAGTTTATCTTTCCTATAAACCTCTAGTAAATATGATTATATTACAATAAAAAACAAAAAATCAAAATTTTAAAAAAATTTGTCTCCTGTCTACACGTGCATGTGCGTGTACCGGTGTACGTACGTAGGTATGCGTACGTGTAATTATCTTGTCACGGACTGTGTATGTGGTAGTTGTTCTCTGAGTAATCACAGGAAGGATCATTGTATAAGGTAGTCGTTGGATTGAGAGCTCTGTGTAGCTAGTATTGGGATTAGGGCTAAATGGGGAGATATCTGAGGGGTTGTTGTGCTAAATGGGCCAAGGAGGCCGGTGCATTTTATGCCTTGGTTCAATGTTCAAATGGGGCGAAGACGACTTAGATTTTTTAATATTTTAAACACTTTGAGACGAAGGAGCAAGTCTTTTTTCTCCTGATCCTCTTTTGTTGCACTCTTCGTATAGTTCCATCAATGGCGACCGCGTTAACACAGTACCAGCAACACAAAATATGGGTTTAATTACCCAACTTCCGGCTTTGAATACTGACGACAGCTTTGTCTTAGCCTCTATGGCTTCTTATTTTAAGGAGCTTTTAGGTCTTACATACGTTCATCTTAAAATATGTGTTTAATTAGAATACCATGATCTCTTATGAGTTTAAATAAAGGAAAAAAAAAAAAAAAAAAAGGAGCCAATTGACTGACTGCTTTTGTTGTTTAAATTCTCTGTGATTGTCCAAAGTGTATGTAACTCAAAGTTTTAAGAATAATGTTATAAATACAAACTATTTTATAAAATATTTTACAAACTATTAATGTAATGAGTGATTATTGATAAATAAAAAAGTGATATTAATTATGGACTTAGATGAAAATCAATAAGAAGTTGGTCATATTAACATTTTGTAAAAATATTGTAAAATAATTTGTAGGTATAGATGGATAAATTTTCAAAAATGAGATGGAATCACAAGGATTTCAGTGGTGACAAAATAGTGGTGAATGTTCTTGAAACCTTATAGATAATGCACTGGTAGGGACAGAGTCAAGATTTTAGCTTTAGGGGAGGCAAAGTTATAAACCAATTATCTTTAATAAATTTAAAAATATACTAAGATTTAAAACTAAAAACGAAAATAATATCCATTCAATATTAAAACTATATATACAAAAGAAAAGACACAAAATATTTATTTCTCAATACATTTTAAATCTGTCATTTATCAAAACGGAATTTGACATTCTTTAGAATATAAAAAATACTATATGATTAATTATATATTAAACTTGTGGTAATTTCCCTTTCGTTATACAAATCAACTACTCACTTAAAAAATCATTTTCATTTTTGTTGCAAAACAAGTTTTGACAATATTTATAACAAAAATGGACGTCTTATAGTTATAGTAAAAATAAAAAGTAAGTGCAAGTAGAATCACTCTATATATAACTTGATGGATAGTTAATCTTTTAATCCTTACCAACTATTTGGCTCCATTCAAAAAGAAATGATGAAGAATAAAAACATCAAAAAAAAAAAAAAAAAAAAAATACTTTAGATTTACTATCATCCCATCAAAATTTTGAAGGCGGAAAAAAGGAAACATACATACAAACATCTATACATGCGCCCTACTAAGAAAGGGAAATCTCAAATAATAGATGTGGGGGATGGGAAAGTGGGTGCAAATAACAGACGTTAAGGTACGATAAATTTATGCCATGTATCTCATCTAATTTTCTTAATTTTGTGAAATTAATTATTCACTACACTACAAAAATCGAGGAGTCTAATTTAAGTTTCTTAATTTTTTGTTCTAAACAAGTTATTATGTATGAAATCCATAGTTCCCTCAAAAAAAAAAAAAAAAAAAAAAAAAAAAATCCACAGAATCAAAATTAATAAACCTTAAAAAAATCACCACAATTAATTTATTATTATTATTATTATAGTGGTTAGACAAACTAAAGTTGAGAATTTCATGGATAATAATTAACATTTTTTTATTTTTTTAAAATAAACCTATATTTATTTTATTAGTAGCAATTATATATTTTCAAATATACGAACATTATATATATATATATATATATAAACTTAATAAAATTTTAATACAAATTTAGCTATGCTTATTTGAAAATGTATATTATGTATATATATGAGGTTACAAGTTAGTATTCAATAATAGGAAATACAAGGTTGAATATTATAAATAAATATAAATATCTTTTTAAATCATTTAACAATTTTGTGGTCAGCAATAAGAAGTTGCTTCATACTTCATACCTTAATTATTAATGAAAATTCTTTAGTAGATTCGACAATTGTTTAGTCCTTTCATTGATATGAGGATCAACATGATGGCAACAAATATTAACAAGTTGAAGGATACAATTTTTGTTGAAATGGTCGACAGAGAGGTGGACAATCACTTTTTCATAGACTCAACTCTTCTCTAAAACCACTCACAATCAATATTTTCAGGAAATTGTGACAAAAAGTATTCCCTAAAATTATTAGGCAAACTTTTAGAATGATTTCGCTACTCATTTTAAAAAAGAAACGAGTTATTAGCAATACAAAGTTGGTTTTTATTAAACTGAAAAAAAAAAAAAAAAGAAAGTAATAGTTAATTTAAGGAAAAGCTGTTGTAACTTCACCATTTTTCCTTTTCCAAAAAAGTACCCATGGTGGTTAAATTAGTTTGATGATCTTCAAATTTGTGAAACATTGGGACATGAATATTTTTTTTTTTTCCAATAATACACAATTAGAGCAATCATTACTATAATGAATTCACATAATTGAGCAAATTGTATTAACAAAATTTTTTTTTTTTTCTTTTGATAAGTTATATTGACAACAATTATTACGAGTCATTTGTACTCTAAGGGAAAGTCATGATGATCCTAAACGTGAGGGTAATAAGTGTAAACTCGTTCCACATGGGGTTTTTTTTTTTTTTTTTTTTTTTCTTTTTTTTGCTGAATCGTTCCACATGGGATTATACTAATCATTGGTCTCCACTAGCATGTAGCTAGCATCCAACTAGATATAAGAGAAAAATAAGCATTAAATTTTCTTCATCTAATGAATTAATTCCTCCAAATTTATAAATCCTCAATTTTTCTTTATGTACTGAACTTCATTTGAGGTCAACCTCCTACTTGCTTTAAAGGACAACAGCTTCTTTTGTAAGATCCATCCATCCAATTCTCATGCAACTATTCTCTAATAAAAGCAGGATCTAAGTTAAGTTATGGGTATTTGTATGAATCGCCTATCCATAATTTGAAATTTTCATATCAAAAGGAAAAAAAAAAAAATGGTGATTTGAAAACGTTAGTACATTAGAGCAATGCATTAAATATTTACGTCACATTAAAAAAATAAATTGCATTGCAGCAAATGCTTCATCTATTCACAAACATAGAAGTTTTGAAAGCTGTTGTTCATATGCATCCATCAAAAACTCCTGGTTCTTATGATATGTCTATTTAAAATGGTCTCTAATTAAAGTCCTTCACTCATATTGCTTTAATTCATGACTCTCAATATATATATATATATATATATAGCTTTAATTTATAAAATTAAGCACCCACAAAAAATTATTAATTATAGGTCAATTAGCTTATGCAATGTACTTAATTTATAAAATAGTCTCTACTCTCTAAAGTCCTAACAAATAGATCGCAGTCTACTCTTCCATTCATTATTTTAGACTCCAAAAATACTTTCATCAAGAGACATGCATCTTATTATTGATAATGTGGCTATAGCCTATAGGTTATTGCATAGTGTGAAATCTAGGAGAAGAGGAAAGCTAAGGCATATGGCTATCAAACATGACATGAGCAAAGTGTATAATTGAGTGGAGTGTAGCTTCTTAAGGGGGATATGATGACCAAATTGGGTTTTGACCCACAATGGATGGCCCTAGTAATGGAATGTATAACTACACCATCATATGTAGTTCTTATTAACAGAAAACCTATGGATTATATCAAACCTACAAGAGGCATCAAGCAAGATGATTCTCTTGAGCTGATGTTGATGGTGACAAGAAAGTATATAAACTCTACATGGGTAGAGGAGGCCCCAAAAGGCTCCCATAGATTGCAAGAAAGTATATAAATTCTACATAGATTGCAAAAGACAATCTACCTTTTGGCCATGCAACAATTGAGGGGTGCAATAATATTATATAGATTTCTGATAAGTGTGTCATTGTCTAACGTCGCGAAATTAATAGGGAGAAAATATCCATTTATTTTACCAGATACACATCTGATACTATGGCTTATGATATCCCTTCCTTGAAAGGTAGTAGTATACTAATGCCAGCTATGACAAATAGCTTGGCCTCCTATTTTAGTTGGAAGATCTAAGTAAAGCACACTCAGTGGCATCAAGAAGACAGTAATTAGGCGGAGTCAAGAGTGGAAGGAGAGATTTTTGACAAGAGATAGTAGAAAGGTACTCATAAAAGCAGTGATTCAAGTCATACCAACCTACAACATGTCTTGTTTTAAACTCCCAAAAACATGGTATGATAAGCTCAATGTACTGATAAGCCTCTCAAGAAAAACTTAAGTCTCACCAACTTCCCCAATAAATTATAACTATATATCACTCATCTCTAAAAGCAACATCTATCAAAAATACCAATAATGATTCTAATGTGAACCTTCTACGATTCTACAACTCCTCATAAACAATATATCTTGACCAACACATAAAACATGCCATCTAATTCCAAATTATTTCTTAAATCAGAAAAAAAAAAAAAAAAAAAAAAAAAAAAAAAAAAATTTATTTCAAGCGTCATCAAATCATTCACAACAATAATCAATTCCAAAAAAAAACGACAATTGAAGGCCATAGGCCTCAAAAAAATGGTTAATTAGTACCTTGAAACTTAACGCATTTTCTGACTGAAACCCGTCTCTCTCATTTCCTGTGCAGAAGGGATGAATCATCGGTTGCACTTCATTACCACAGGGGTATCAACAAAGCATTGCACATCCTTAAATGATATCGTCAGAGACTCGAATAGCAGGACCAGCCTCCCTGTACAACCAACCACACTCTCTTGTATCATCTTATAACCAAAAAAGTTAATTCAGTATACTGAGAATTAATATATTGTTATCAGTTTTATCTTACCAAAATTTCTTGTTTCTGCAGTAGTTTGCGGAAACAGCTGATCATCTGTTTCTCGTACTTGAGAGAATTTTTATCTTCCCCCGAAATAGTAGCCCGAGACATCTTTGGAACTGTATTCATGATAGGGTTACAGGTGAATGGATGAATTAAAAAAATTCAATCATTATAATTGTCTTCGTGTCTGTCCGTTCTACTATTCCTCGGTAGCAGACTCAACAGTCTTCCTCGAATACCTTTGGTTCCTTAGGAACTTCGGATCTAACCTCAACCACAATTTACATAACCAAAAAAAGGGAAAAAATAAGGCAAAGTACCCCTTTGATGGAGGTGTGGTGGTTCTTGCAGGGCTTCTTGATTCCATTCTTGTGGACCTTGTAGGATTGGTTGTGCGATGTGTGGTTCTTTGAATTTGCCATCTCTGAAACCCCAATAATACACAGATACTAATTAATCTCAAAAAATCCAACTCGTTTTTTTTTCTTTTAGAGAGAGAGAGGACAAACCTGGAAGCAAAGAGAGGGTGTGGCAGGACAAACCTGGAAGCAAAGAGAGGGTTTTGTGATTCATGGAGTAGAGCCAATTGAAAGAAGAGGATTGGCGGTTTTATATGATCCTGTAGGGGAAGAATAACTAGAACAAAGTCAATATATATGATCTTGATTTAGGGTTTGCAATTTTGCAAAAAGAAAAATGATGATTATAACATACGAAATTTTTCAAATTGAAAAAACTAACCCAATCTAATATCTCAAGTTTGCTTTTCATGGGTTAGTGAGCTTGGTTAGGTTGAAATTTTATTCTAAGTCTCAAGTTGGGTTCGGTTCAAGTTGATAGTTTTTTCTACTCATCTAATAAATTTTAGTATTCTTATTTTAATTTTTTAGTTTGATTTTTTTACATTCATAATGTGTTATGTTGGATTGAAATTTCTTGCCCCATCAAAGTCGGGTTGGATTGAAAAATCATTTAACCCAACCCAACCGACCCATGCATCACACCGGAACAAGCGTGTAATACATTAACCCAAAAAGAGCATTTAGAATTTTATGTTTGAAAGAATATATAGGGTCAATCTTTCTCTCACTAAATCATCAAATTCTCTCTTATTTTTAACCAAATTTAAGACATGTTTTTATAAAATAAAATAAAAAATTAAGCCATGTGACATTTATTGAACTTTTAAATGCCATATGTTTTTTTTTTTTTTTTTTTTTTTTTTACAAAATAGAATTTCTACTCTAACCTAATCTAAGTGTATATGTGTGTAAATCTTTCTCTTAGAGACTTGAACTCTGACCTTTACCCCTAACACTCCACAAGTATTTATACTTGTAGAGTGACCACCGCACCAAGGGTGCGCAATGATTTAAATGCCATATGTTACATCTAATAAAAAGGGGAAAGAATTGAGGGGTTCAAATGTAGATGTAGCATTCCTAATAATATTTTTTCGTACTTTGACTCATTTTTTCTGATACCATCTAATACTGAAAAATACGGAAAATTATTTTTGGTCAACAAAAAAAGTATGAGTTATTTTTTAGAAATTTTTTTACTAATTTTTTTGGAAAACCAACTCTATCTTAAGAAGTCTCATTCGAGGCTTTTAGACAAAGGTGCTACTGAGATATTAGGCCCTTTTGGTATCTCGTACACATTTCGATGTTTGGCCAAGCCAATAAGTCAACTTCAAAGTGGATTTGTTGTGCAAAGTGTGTTATGATCCATGGTCGCTTGCCTAGTGGGGGCAGCTTCTCCATTGTGGGTAAACAAGAACACTCAGATCAATCTGCCCAGGGTGGGGTATGTAACTTAGAGGATTAGAGCACGTGGTTGTGAACCACGTTGTAGATGTTCGTTTTAAAATAATTATATTTTGGACCCCATGTATAGGATCGAGTCCCACTATCTACCAGATTTAATTTTGAAATTGAAATGGCAATATGAATTCAATGTTCGCTTTACGCGCCACAAGTTTATACATTTTGAATGTAAAATAAATATATATATATATATATATATATATATATATTTTCAAAATCATGATTGACGTAGACCAGCAGACGTGTTTTTTACTTCAAACTTTGTTTAATTTTCAAAATATTCGGCGGTTGCCTTTCCTCACTGTAGAATTCACTTTAATTTCAGGTCTTTGTTTAATTTGCTGATGAGTGATTAGTGTCGTGGGCCTGAGGAGTGTTTCTATAGGGAAAAAAGCCATGGGAAAAGATATTGGATAAAGAAATACAGAAAGAAAAGAATTGATCGAAATTTCTATTCAATTTCATGGCCGATTTGTTCCCCCATTATCTTTAATGCGTTTAGTGGCAAATATTAGGTAAAGGCGCGGATGGGTCCTAGGAAACCTCAACCTCAAAATGGTTCGGTTCTAGGAAACCTCAACCTCGAACTCAACATCAAAATGGTTCGGTTCTAGGAAACCTCAAAAGGAATGTGCCTTAATTATGGCCTTATTGGCGTGAGCGTGATTATGATTTCACTTTTTGGATGTCAATTTTTATTTTTTTGAGAAATTTTTGGATATCAATTTAGGGTCCGTTTGGTATATGTGTTTAAATATATGTTTTTAGTTTCTAAACAACATTACACGTATTTTCACACATTTTTTCACCCACACGCATTTTTCAAAAAAAACTGAAAACTGTTGTTTAAACATACGTACCAAACAAGCCTAATTGTTTGAAAACACTTGTTTGGATATAAAATACTTTCAAAAGTTTCACTTTCACCGATTGGGCATAAATCCATAAATATAAATTCAAATATTATCCTAATTTCCTTACAAAAAAATGTGTACAATGAGGATCTATCACCATCATCAAATAGAATGCACAATCTTTTTCCAAGCCCCCCCACAACCCCAAAAAAAAAAAAAAAAAAAAAAACCAAAAAATGATAATATTCAATTGATTTACTTTGATTAGCACGTAGATAAACCCATATATTTTTTAAGTTAATTTATTTATTTTGTCTTGTTTATAGGGTACGTAGAAGGTTTATTTTTAAAGTGGTCAGTATTTCATAGTGAATGGGAGAGATTTATTGTAATATCCACACGTGAGTAATGTAATTAGTTTTTTCTTTTTAGAATGAAGTGATGCGATTAGTTGAGTGGCAAATCTCACATATAATAATAATAATAATAATAATAATAATAATAATCTATATATAAAATAATAGGTGAAGCAGAGAGAGTATGAAATTGAATTTCAAATTAGAACTCTAATTTTGTACCATGTGTCTAGAATCTGAAATTGAAGTTGAATTTTACATCATGTGGCTAAATGTATGTGGACTCATTCTCATTAAAACCACTTCTATGTATCGGGTCAAGTGAGTTACTATGCTAATTAAGTTTTTTCTTGATTTTGTAGTCAAACGTGAAAACCAAAGAGATTAATATCGGTGATAAGAACTTGGTTTGGGTACATTGCATAATTTCCAAAAAGATAGCAAAGCCAAAGTTTGCATCTTTGTTATAAATTGCTTACAAAGTTTGCATATTTACATTTGCACCGAGTTTCAGATTAAAGTGCTTTCTTCTTAGTTTCGACATCGAGTTTTGTTTACTCTTCACTTACAAAGTTTGCATCTTTACATTTGTTATAAATTGCTAATATGTGATTAGATGCACATTATGCCTAAAATTCACTATCCTTATATTTGGCTTTTTGTTCAATTTGGACACCTATAACAATGAAGAAAGCATTGTTGTGGGTGATGGATGATACTTTTTGCAGTCTGCAAAGGAACTTAGTGATTAATGGAATCTCACGTGAATTGGAGAGGACTCTTTGTAGATGTCCGGATGGCAGATGTGAGTCATTATGTTTTTAAAATGTTCGGTGAAGGTAAATGTTATGAACAATGTAAATTTTCCGGAGAGAGATTTATTATTCTATATTTATGCAAGTTTGGTCGCCTTCTTGAAGTGGATCACTCCACCCTGTCTTTCTCTTTGGAATTTTTTATTCAGATTGTTACAATTTAATTTGAAATTTTATTTGAATTTTCCTATTGTTGTTACTATCATATATTATCATTCCAATTGTTCAATTAGAATCTGAAATTGGAGTCCAATTTTACTATATACGTGTGCAATCTAATTATTTTTAATTTTTTTGTCATGTGTAGAAGCCAATGAGATGAAATTAATAACACATTAAACACTCATGCTTTGGGAATCGGTAGTACCAATCTAAATCCATTGGACCTGCTTCATGATAATACAACTATGAAGGATGTATAAAAACACGCACAAACCCATCTCTCTATAAAAAGAGATTAGAGAGAATTTTTTTTATCGACCATGGAATTTCGGAGGTTTTTTCTTCACACAAATGCTCATCATGTTACAAAATGACCCATCATAAAACTACAAAATGAGTACAACTCTGAGGGTTTTTTTTTTTTTTTTAATTTTAAATTTTTAAGTCTGCGAAAATTTCAATCACCAATAGAGATTGAAGATTCAAAAGCGTGAATGGATCTTTTGGATAAACATTGTCACTAAGGTTCATCTTTCAGTGTAAAATATATATACTACTAAGTTTTGTTAATGAAATTTTCTGGTTAATAATATGAATTTAGACTTAATCGAGCTTTTTAAACATGAATAAACTCATGATTAATAATATATCCATTCCCGTGCGGTAGCATGGGGTTACATACTAGTAATATTAATAGGTGAAGCTGAAAGAAACTCAAATTAGAATTCCAAATTAGAGTTACAATTTTGCACCATGTGTCCTAAATTATTTATTCCTAAAGAGTTTTATTTCTTAATTTTATAATAAAATGTGGGATCACATCATAAATATTCATTCAAATAAGTTATTAAATATAAAAACAAATGAATCTAGAATAAATTAATCGTAAAAATAAAAATGTGCTTCACAATAATTTAAAAAAAAATGTACAATTTACATTTTATACCGAATAATATCCTTACAAATTTTTTTAAACAGTTAACAAAATATAAAAATGACTATCACTAGTATTCAAATTTTATATATAGGAATTATATTATGTATCTTATTATATATCTTTACATGTATCTATACATATGCATAGAGTTACAAGCTAATCTATATATATAATAATAGGTGAAGCAGAGAGAAACTTAAATTGCAATTTCAATTAGAACTCTAATTTTGTGTCATGTGTCTACATCTATGTAGCCATCAGTTCATAATTATCCTTCCAATTGTTAGTCCAATTTTACCATACACGTGTACAATCTAATTATTATAATTATTATTTTTTTTTGAGGTAAAAGATAGAAGTGTTCTTGATAAGTCCAAACGTATACAATGTATATACCCTGTTCAAGCAGCCCGAAAACAGGGGTATTTTTTTTTTTTAGGTAAAAGATAGAAGTGTTATTGATAAGTCCAAAGGTATACAATGTATATAACCTGTTCAAGCAACCCAAAACAGGGTATTTTTTTTTTTTTTTTTTTGAGGTAAAAGATAGAAGTATTATTGATAAGTCCAAATGTATACAATGTATATACCCTGTTCAAGCAGCCCAAAAACAGGGGAGAAAATAGAAATTAATACAAGTTGAAAAAAAAACTCCAAATTCTTCAAAGACTCCCTATACCCCATGTGATCCCACTCCACCCAAAGCTCCAAGTAGCCATCCTCGTGCCTCAGGTCAATATGCAAGGTACTTGATGAGGATAGTTTCTCTGTTTCATGGATTGAGAAACTATGGCTGCAATTTTTCTCTCATCTATATCTCGTCTGCTCCTCTCTAACTCTCTAAAACACACAAAGGTTGAAACTAATCACGTATTAGAGGGCTTTAATCTCTTTTCTCTCCTTTGTTTTTTCAATATGCAGACAAGGTATTTGGTGAGAATAATTCAAGCGTGAGAGAAAGTTCCAACGATAGGCCGATGAGAAAGAAGGAAGCAATCAGAAGTAGAGAGAAAAATGTTCAGTCCATACACTCCGTGGAGGAGAATTACCTCCATAGCTGCTTCGCTCATACTGGAGAGGTATAACTCTGTAAATTTTTCGTGTCGTCGTCTTTGTCTTTGGATTCGTGATTGTCATCTTTAGCAAACCGTAAGAAGCCCGCTATTTTCCTCAACAACCCCACCAAGAATTTAAGAAGAAAAAACGCGCTGATTGTTTGGTAGTTTTTGTCTAGTATTGTATGGTTGTGAGAGAAAAATAAAAGATAATATAAATAATTAAATAAGAAAGATCTTGGAAGAGAGAAAGAGAAAGAGAAGTGGTGGGAAGAAATGGAAAGTATATAGTGGGTGGCTGTGGTCTTTTTTAGGGTTTCTTATGGCTGGCTTAACTCACTCAACAACTTTTCTTTTTCTTTGCCTTTCTGTTTGCTAGCACCCAAAATTTTGGTGCGACTTTTGGGTATCTTGTTCTAAGGGTCTCATCATCCTTCGGATTTTCAATTTTTTTTTTTTTAAATGGAGATCAAATTGAAACTTTACTCTCATAAACTTGGATCAAGTCCCCTTCTGGATGCATCTATTACGCCATAAGAAAATGTTTTTACCATCCCCTATTTCATAACAAAGAAACTGCCTAACCATGTCTCTAATCTTTGGGGTTTTATGAATGTTATTTGCATTTTAGGTTTTAGCAAATGAGAATAATAACATTTTGCAGAGAGGGTGATGCTATTTTTAAATTGATTTTCGAGGTGCTGTTGGTTTAACTTTAGTTTAAATTAATGAAATTAAAATCAATGAAGATCAAAGGCTTGGTAAAAAAATTAATGTTTGTTCTATGAAAGTCTTTTATTGTTGTTTGGATTATTTTTTGTTTCTTTTCATGCCCACATGGTCTGTGCTCTGTGATCGATGGAATTCAGAGAATTTAGTTGAATTCAAGGTGACAACCCTCCAAAAAATTATTAGACAAAAAGAGAATAGTTTTTTATGGAGTAATATTTGCTGCCTCTTATTGCTTGAGCTATAGCTTAAATACAACTACGACAAATTCATTTAAAATTGAATACAATTTCAATTTGTATTTTTGGGTGCAGCACATCACGCTTAGAAATCCTAATTTACTTAGGTTTAGAAACCTTATTTTTTTTTGGTTATTTGTTGGTTTATAAATTGTTTTAAGTTCTTTTATGTGTTTCTATACAGTTTTGTATGCTCTATTCAAGATCTTGTTAGTGGAAGCAATTGGACTTGCTCGGTGAGCTTATAGGTATTGATATAAATTTCATGTAAAATTGTGAGCGGTGTTAATACATTCATTTAAAAGTGAATGTCTATTTAGTATTGCTAGAAATAATTCTTGCAGTTGGGTGGGTCATGTAATTAATTGGACGTGGACATAAAAGAAATCCATTTATGAATGAGGAGTAGGAGGAATACATGTTGCATACACACCTTTTTTAGGCTTTAATTCATTCAACTGACTACCTATTATTGTAGTTTACTTTTAATTCTTTTTTCTTCAATCCTTATATGATGGTTGCTATTGAAAGGTAGAGATAGTTATTTTCTGTATTTTTTGGTTATTTATTGGCTTATAAAGTTCTTTTATGTGTTTCTATACAGTTTTGTAGGCTTTATTCAAGATTGTTAGTGGAAGCAATTGGACTTGCTCGATGATTTCTTTGAAGGAGCTTACAGGTATTGATATAAATTATTATTATTTAAAATTTTTCACCAATTATTAATATACAATGAATCACTGGATGCTATTAAAAGAGAATTATATGTCAAATTGTAGAATAAATTTCATGGGTTTGGTTGTCTTTGAGGATGTAGGGTTAATTTGAGAGGTATTTTTGTTTTTATTTTTTTACCCAATGAGATACACATTGCATCAACAATCAACACAAGGAAAGGTAGGAAACCCATAAACACCACTCCATAGTAAATTATTGCTAGGAATATATTATGCTCTCAATAATAGTTTTTTACTCCTATTGTTTTAGGGACTCTATATTCTTGAGACTCTTTGATGTTTGAAGTTTCTGAGCAAGGTATGCTTTCGAGTTTTTATATTAATTTTTGGAGTGCATGCTTTCATTTGGATTTTCTACATTGATAATGTTTGCAACCTCTTTATCAAAAGAAAAGTTATTCCTAGGGAAATATGTCAACAAAAACTTATTTCTCTCAATAGGTTAATTTTTTTTTTTTAAAGAAGAAGTAGGTTAATTACTTTGTTCTTCCGATTGATTTTTTCTTTTCTCTTTTTATTTATTTTTTGTGTGCAAATAGATCTCTACTATTGTTGGTGTAGTTGGCCGCATACACTTAAATTTATTGAACATGACCCATACTCCAAGTAAGTGCCTAATTTTTCTTTCTATAATTCTGAAGGGATTTAAGTTCTAGACATTTAAGGGTTTTGATGGCATGAGTTATTTTCAATTTAAATTCCACACCAAAAGCATTCTAATTTTGTTAGCAAAGTTCTGCCCCCTTTGCCTTTTTTACTAAACTCTTTTTGTTGAAAAAAATATACTCTACAAATTTAGCAGTTCCCTATTGCCATCCTCTTGGTCGTCTTCATAAAATGGTTGTTCTTACATTCCAATTTTATTTGTAACTGAGCTCAACTAAATAGTAATACATTTACTTGATAATGGTCATTGTGATAGAACACATTTGGGTGGCTTTGATTTTTATCTTCTAATTCATAATAAGTTGAAAATTTGCAGTGTTTTAATTATGATCTTTTGGAATTTTGATTATGTTATTGACTTATTGTTGTATGGCAAATGTTCATCGAAAATTTCTTTTTGATGTGATGTGAAATTTCATATTTTATATGAGCTATGTTCTTCCGTGATCACTGTTTAAGGTTGATTTTTGAAAATTATTTTTTTGGTTGGAACAAAGATTATGGTGGTTCAATTCAACTTATATCAAAGTCTTTTGACTAAATGGGTAAAAGGGATTTGGCTAATTGGTGAAAGGCATTTTTCCACATTAAATCAACCAAACAACTCAAATCTGTTCCTCAAAAAAAAAAAAAAAAAAAAAAAAAAAAAAAAAAAAAAAAAAAACCTCAAATCTTTGGCATGCCTTTATTACTTTAAATGTTTAAGATAGATTCAGTGCAAAATTAATGCAGACTTGTGAGGCTTAAATTCAATGGATTGGTTAATTTAATACAAGTTATCTTTGATTTGTTTAAGGGGGAAAAAAAAAGAGACCAATACCCCAACATACTATCTCTCTCTAAAATGCTTCCAAAAAAGAAAAGTTTCAGTTGCTCCATATACTCTATGGTGGTTTTGATATATGATTCTATTTGTTCCACTTTGTATGTCATTTGTTTTGACTCTTTCTTTTTTTCAATATTATTATTACTACATTTTCATTGATTTGTTTTTTTTATCCTCCATGGGCAAATGCACTTCCAGTGTGGACACTTATGATCACTATTACATTTGTAGAAGTTTTTATGTCGATATCAATTTCCAGTCATTAGATTTGATTTTATATTGCACCCTAAGCATGTAATAATTATAATAAATTTATCGCAAAAATAGGTAGGAAGATGATTACTAATCTACTGTCAACATGTCCTTGGTTCATTTACACTTCTAATACCTATTGCATTGAGTGTTTTTATTTTGTCATGAAGTAATAGTTGAATAATTTTATTTTTAAAAATTACTGATTTTATCAAAATTTGTTGTAACTTCAGTTATATATATTTTTCCCTAGAGGATATTAAAAATAAGCAGATATGGGGCTTCATCATTTCAGATTAGCTTTTTACTTATCTTAAATTCTTAATCGTGTATAAGGCAATAATCAATGAAGTAGGAGCCTATGTTGCCAAAAATATGTGTCATGTATCTTTCTATTTTGAAAGAATGAAATTCTCTTTATTTAGCCTTCACGGCTACCATTTTAGTTTGAGTAAACTTAACAATTTAAAATATGATCATTAGGTTCATATTCTTTTGTATATTAACCTTAACAAATTATATTTGCTCTATTTTCAATAACATGTAATGTTATTGAAACTAATTCCTCAAACATTAAATCACATAATGAGTATTATGCATGGTCTTGAGGATAATTTCTTATAAAATATTTTAAACTAACAACTGTGAAGCATGTATAAAAACACGCACAAACCCATCTCTCTATGGTCAGGTTTTCTCTCTCTCTCTCTCTCACATTCATTACCCTTATTATGTAATCTAAAAAAAGAGATTGGAGAGAATTATTTTTACCAGCCATACAACTTCAGAGGTTTTTTCTTTGCACAAATGCCCATCACATTACAAAATGACCCATCATAAAACTACAACTCTGAGGTTTTTTTTTTTTTTTTTTTTTTTTTTAAGCTATAAAAATTTCAATCACCAATAGAGATTGAAGATTCAAAAGCGTGGATGGATCTTTTGGATAAACATCCTCACCAAGGTTCATCTTTCTGTGTCATTTTTCCATTTAGTTTTGATTCGCTTAATTGATATAGTGATGGGTTTATGCGTGTGCGCCTACATTGAGTCAATATTAACATTTTTTGGAATATATACTGCTAAGTTTTGTTAATGAAATTTTCTAGTTAACAAATGAATTTAAACTTAATTGAGTCTTTTAAACATGAATAAACTCATGATTAATAATATATCCATTCCCGTGCTACCGCACGGCTACATCTTGGTAATAATAATAGGTGAAGTTAAGAGAAACTCAAATTAGAATTCCAAATTAGAGTTCCAATTTTGCGCCATGTGTCCTAAATTGTTTATTATTAAAGAGTTTTATTTCTTAATTTTAGAGTCAAATGTGAGACCGCATCATAAATATTCATCCAAGTGAGTTATTAAGTACAAAAACCAAATACTCTAAAATAAATGAATCCTAAAAATAAAAAATAAAAATAAATAAAAGTGCTTCACAATAATTTAAAAAAAAAAAAAAAAAAAAAAGACAATTTACATTTTATACCTAATAATATCCTTACAAATTTTTTTAAAGAATTAACAAAATATAAAAATAACTATCAATAGTATTTTAAATATATATATATATATATATATATATATATATATGAATTATATTAGGTCAATTGATATCTTATATCTCACAAAACTTCTATTGGAATCTTCAAGTCCCCAAAGGAATGTCCACAACGATATATCTCTGTATATCGAAAAAATTGATGAAGCTCTCCATGCCTTTACTTATGGTAATGTTGGTTACTATAAGAGCAAGACACATGAATTCACGGCCTAGAAACCCGTTTTACAAAAAGTGGAAATAGACATAAATGAAGAGTGCTTCACTTTTATTTACTTATCATGGATTTACCTGTGGTTATAGTACTCTTAATTGTAGACTATGACATTGATAGTTATGCGTAAGAGATAACTTTTAGAATAAATTACAATAACCTACCAAGGTTTGAGGTATTACCAAGCACATCTAAAAGTTTTTAAAAATGACCAATTTTGTTTTTTATTTTTTTTGGGAGTAAAAAAAATGACCAATTTGGTCCTTAAACACTAATGCAGTTTGTGCACTGTTTATTAAACCATTTTTTTTTCCTTTTCTTCCTTCTCTCCCTTCACACCATAAATTTCTCTCTCTCTCTCTCTCTCTCTCTCTAACCCCCAACTCTCTCTCTAATCTCTGAAAGTCTCATGGCTGACCACCCAAGTTCCTCCATCTTCGAACATCACTACCACAATAGGTTGTGGTTCTGCTCCTCGTCCCTACTATCACCGAGCTCTTCTCTCTCTATCCCTTAGATCCAAGTTCTCCCTTATTTATTTCTTCCCGATCTTGAGCTCTCTCTTCAGAAACCAAACACCAACCATGGTCGAGCCTCCATGACTCTAACTCCGATCAGCCTAAGTTTAAGCCTCCTTAGCCATCAACACTCTTCTCACTGAAAATCAATCTCTTTGCTCTTCGATCTCTTCGATCTAAATGGGGTGGAGCCTTCATGCTCCTCCATGGTGAACCTTAGCCAACACCACCACAAAATATAGCCTCTCATCTATCTTTTCTCTCTAAAACTCGAGACCAACAAACATCCTCTCCCTATCCGATTCTCATTCCCTTAAACCCTAAACCCACTCTTTGATCTATAAGCTAGGAGGGTCCTAGACAGTAGATGAAGCACGGATCGGCAGTTTGGAGGTTGAGAAGATCATAGATCCACCGATAACAAAGGCCTAGGCAACACGTAATGAGACAAATGAGTTTTTAGATGATGAAGATTCCAAGATGAAGTCATACATCACCAGGCAATTCAAGAAGTTCATAAAGAATGCCAATGTGAAAGGTTTTGATAAGGACTATAAGCAATCCAGTTCTTTACAATTCAAAAGTCAAGACAAAGGGAAGAAGGATGCTAAGGATGGCGGTCAGTATACTATTCCCTCCGGACCAAAGTGCTTTAGATATCACAGTTTTGAACACATGAAATAAGAATATCCAACATATCTCACGTCAATTGGGAAAAGCAAGGCTCTTGTTCCTACGTTGAGTGATACCAAGCCTAAGACCGAGTTAAAAGACAGTGATGACAAAGGAATCTTGAGTGCTTTCACCGCCACAAGAGATCCTACTAAGGGGGTTGTAGAAGCAGTGGATGAAGAAGAGGACTTGGTGGAATCCAAATTTGAGAAAATGGATGATCAAAATGACATCCATACAGCCTATGCTAAGTTGTACAAGGTTTCTGAGAAGCATGAGAAACTATATAGGCTGGCCACCAAGAAACCGAGTGATGAACTAGATCGAGAGGAGCTCTCTACCAAAGTTGATGAAGCCAATCAAACCATTGGAGCACTGCGATTTGAGAACAATGTCTTGGTTAAAAAGACCAAGAAGCTTGAAGCAGAGCTGTTTCAAGTCAGAGCTCAATTGGAGAGGACTTCCGGTGTAAAGCTCGATGAGATGCTAAGCATTTAGAAAGTCGCTTTCGATAAAACCAGTTTGGGGTATGAATTCTCATCTCCTAATATTGCCTCTTCTAGTAAGATTGTTTTTCTTTCACCGGCTAATGATAATGATGCTGAAAATAATGAAGCTAAAACTGAAATAGCTAGTGAGAACTTAGACAAGGGCAAATCTATTCTGGGAGCACCCACTAAGGTTGAAAAGAAAGAGACTAGGAACCCTAGGACTAAGAAGGACAATAATGTAAAGTCTCAAAAAATGAAGCCCCATTTCTATCATCATTGCGGAGCTTTATGACACACTCGTCCAAATTGTTATAAGTAGTTAGCCACTCAACATAGCAATAGTGTGTTATCATCCGGTGGTCAAGATCAAATTCCACCATCTTTGGGTCCTCTTGGAGATCTTCTCAAGGCCTTCATGTTCCTTTCGAACTTGAACGGTTTCAATTCTTCCCCCTCACCTCCAAAAAAAGGTTCGCGCAAAGGAAATGTCCTTCCGCAAAACCTAAAGTGTGGAAGGAAAAAGGCTTCAAGTGGTTTATTCACTTTATCTCTCCCTTTGCTTGCATATCTTGCTTGTTTGTTTTGCTTTCTTGTTTTTGAGTCAGTCTAGTTTTATGCTTTGTGTGTTTCTTTATGTTTTTGTTTGGTTGCTCAATTTTTTTTTTTTTTTTTCACCAAAAAAAAAAAAAAAAAATACAAAAACAATATGTGTTTGTGTATATTGGTACTTGTGTACCTTGGATGACCATTGAAACAAAGTTTTCTAAACTTTATATCTCTTGTAACTTAGATGAGTATCTCAATGCACAACTAAGTAAGTGAGCTTTGTGGCTCGTGTTTGTGATGAGTACAATTGAGATTGTCTCCTATATCTCATACTCACATCACTCTTTTTGATGGGAAGGACTAGAAAATCCTAAGAGAAAAGCATAAATAACTATCTCACCACTAAAGCTCGCCAATCATGAATAACATATATGTGCTTAGGCACAGCAAAATTGGGATATTTTAGCTTACATAATTGGGTATTTCTTTTCTCTCTTATATGTCCATGCATGATATGTTCAAAAAGAAAATATGCAAAGAAAAATAAAATTAAAAAGAATCAAAATGCTTTAAAAAAAATGGTTGCAAGCGTGTTTCTAGGAAATGTGAGAGTTATATGATTTACCTCGAATGTGATAGTTCTCATCAAGCACTTATGATTGTGTGTGGGTGTAGTTGATTCTCTCTAGTCTCAAATCTTTATAATATATGACACTTATGCACTCTTCCTATGTTTCACACAACATGCAAATTCTTTGCTACTTTTGATACATATGCAGGTACAATATGATTTGGCCATCACAGGAGATATATGTGTTAATATATGCTCACTAAATTGTCTTAACTTGTTTTTGAAATATAAAATATATGTGTGTGTGTGTGTGTGTGTGTGTGTGTGTGGATCTATGGTTGCTTTGCATATATGTTGAGAGATGTTTTGAGAGCTTAATATGTTGCTTGGATCTTTGGTTGAGTAGCTTGCTTGTTGCATTAATCTTTATGTGTTTTTCCTCCCTTGAAAAAACTCTTTTTCTTTAAGCTCGATAGCTTCTTGACAGATCCTCAATAGATTCCTTTCTATCGAGCCATTCTTTCTCTTTTCTCAATAGATCCTCGATAGATTCTCGATCCATCGAGATTTCTGGGTTTCTTCTCAATAGAATCTCGACTGCTTCTCGATCCATCAAAGAAAATTTCTGAGCTCTCTATCCGCCCGATAACATCTTGACAGATCCTCGATCCATTAAGATTTCTAGGTTTTTTTCTTGATAGCTTCTCGACAGATCTTTGATCCATCGAGATCAATCTTTTTCCGTCGACGGATCCTCGACAGATTATCTTCTGTCGAGATTTAGTGCTCGACAGATCCTCGATAGAATCTTCGATCCATCAAGCTGCGTTTTCTATTTAAAGGATAGGCATGATTCAGAATTCACTTCTCTCCTTCTCTCTCGACGTAAATCCCTCTCTCAATCAAATCTTCTCTCCCTCACTCAAATCTTCAACCCACTTAGTTTTTCGACCTAGATCAAGACTAAATCTCTTGGTGAGTGTTCTTGAACCCTTCTTTTTCATGCATTCATGCATTTTTAGACCTAGGTTTTGGTTTTTTGAAAATTTTTTGGGGTTTTTGAGATTTTTGTGAAATTTTTGGGCTGGGTTATGTTGATTTGGTGTTATATGCTCATGCATTGCATTCTCACTACATTATAACAATGTTTCATGCATTTTAGGATTGTGTGCTTAATTAAACTTGTTGAGTGCTGTTAGGTTGGATTGGGTTTTTACCTATGATGCTTTTAAATTCTCATGTCACATGTTCATGCATTTTTCATGCATACATTCTTTCTTTTCTTTCTTATTCTAAACTTGTGTCTCTCTGTCTCTCTGTCTCTCTCTGTCTCTGTCTCTGTCTCTCTCTCTCTCTCTCTCTTTCTCGAACAGATCGCGCTATGGCACCTAAATATTGCAAATCCACTCTGGCTCGGAACCTTCTTTAAGGTTCCAGGTCTTCTTCTTCTCCTAATCCTCCCATCCCCCCCATATTCGGTTCCGTGATGAGAAGGTCAGAACGGACTTCTTTGAGAACTTCCAAAAACGTGGCGTTCAACCGGAACGCCAGGTTATTTTGTCAGACTTTGCCGACACTCCTCTACCCGAAGTCACTCGGACTTTGGGTTGGGAATTTCTACTTGAGAGACCCACGAGGTGTCCCGTCGTGTTTATTCAAGAGATTTACTCCAACATACACGACATCAATACCTCTATGCCTCAGTTTGTTACTAAATTCAAAAATACAAGTATCGTAGTTACTCCGGATCTTATATCCGAGGTACTACATGTTTCTAGGGTAGTGCATCTTGACTACCTTGGCTGTGATCATCTCTGGATTGTGTCTAGGGACGAACTCATCTTTCACTTTTGTGAGACTCCTTCCACATGGGGTGGTAAGCTAAACACCCCATGCTCGAGCTTTGCCAAAGGCTCGAGGTTCCTTAACATGGTTATGACATTCACTCGACTCCTTTGTCTCACTATAACTCCATTACTAAGCCTTGTGCTCATTTTCTTTTGTCTCTTTTGGAGGAACTCTCCATTGACTTTCCCTCTCACCTCATCACATCTATCATAGATATCTATCAGGATACCACTACTCGTGATAAGCTTATCTTTCATTCGGCTATCACGCGGATCCTTCAATACTTTCACATTCCCATTCATATCTCTTCTCTCTTCACCACCATAGGTGTCATCAGCGCTGGTTTTGTCCCGTGAACGAGGCCCAACTTTGACCTAAGCGACCACGAGTGGAGACGAGCTTCTACTATTCCACCTTCTTCCTCAACTCCTTCTACCTTCGCAGCTGGTGGTGTGACACTCGAGGCCATCATGGCACAACCTCGCGAGATGGAGGCTGACTTTGGTGGTCGTCATGACTATCTCACCGATGAGATGTGTCGGATGAACACCCAAGTCAGTCGCATTGCCCGCAGACAGGCTCGTATGGTTGGTTTTGCTCCTTCTCCCTTTCCTTCTCCGCAGGCCTCGACCGATGAGGGTGATGATGCCGATGATGATGAGGATGATTTTAGCTCTTCCAATGATGACGAGATGACGACCTCTCGGTGACTCGCCCTTCGTTATTCATGACAAAAGGAGAGATTAATTTTGGTTTGAGAGTAGTCTTGTACTTAGGGGGAGAGTTAGTATAAGACATTTTTTGTTAGGGGGAGAGTGTATATAGTATTGAGGACTTTATGTATTTTCTTTTCTTCTTTATTTACTTTAGCCTTTTGTACATCGGTCTTGTGACCATTTATTTATATACATTGTACTTTATTTTCATATATATGATGATGATGTATGTTTTCTTCACCTACCTCTACATGTGTTATTTTTTTTCTCTCTTTATACACATTTTTCTTTATGTATGCAATCTTTATTTCTGTTTCACACATGGGACCTTGATGAGTTTTGTTTAAGTGTTTGAGAAAGACGGGTTGTGAAAGTCTATCTTGTCATGAACTCTCTTCTTGGAAAGTTTTTCAAGAGTTTGTAGTAGGGATAGATTTATTTTGTAATTCAACAAATGGTTATGAGTTTAGTGATTTAAGACTTCTCTCATGATTCATTTTGTTTGTTGTGGTTTTGTCACGGATCGCTAAAGGGAGAGATTGTTAGGGACATATTTGATGTAATTGACTAATCCTTTGACAAAATGCACTTTACTTGTAATTGGATAGATCTAGGATAGGTTTAGTACTTCAAGAAACATGTTCTTCAAGTCAAGTGTTAAAGCCATAAAAATCTGACCAAGAAACAAGTGAAGAAGTGTTGTTCATTAAATCTCGACAGAAGTCTCGACAAAATCTTTTCTATTGAGAATTAATGTTGAAACTCGACAAATTCTCGACACAAGTCAGATCTGTCGAGAATTACGAAATCAAACTTTTCAGATCTGATTACATGCAAATTCCTAAGTATTTGTGTAGGGTTTTTTTTCTCACAACCTTAGACATATATATGGATTATTTTGAAGGCCGTCACAGAGATGAGGCAAAAATAATTCATGTAGATAGCGACCTAATTCATCATTCTCTCTCAAGAAGTTACTGCGTCTTTATGCCAAGAGTTTTGTAATTAAGGAGCTTCCTAATCTTCATTGTTGATGAAGTGGAGAACTTTGCAGCCAACATCTTCTTCAAGTTGGTGGAGTTAGTCATGTCTTGAGATTCATGCATCACTAGTTAGTCATGTACTGGATTCGTGCATTGAACCAAAAGATTGCCACTACAATACAAGTCTAATTGAGTATTGGGGTAAGGGTTCAACTGTAGATTGGTATTTCGGGATAAGCCAAAGGGTTTGGTAAGATTCTTTATACTTGTAACCTCTTGTGATTGATAATAATAGATTGTTGTGAGTGGTGACCTTAAAATCACCCGGTGGGGTTTTGCTTTGGTGGTTTTCCCATTCGTAAACAAATCACCTGTGTCAAATTTATTTTCCACTGCATTTAGTTTAGTTGGTGATTTGTTTGTGCTACCATATCCTTGCATGTAATTAAACCTAATTAATTAACTTGAGTAATTAATTAATTTGCAAAGGGTCAATCTATTTTTGCCCTATCAGTGAACATCACTTTTATTATTTGTGCAAGGTTTTTATGCAACTTGGGTTATAGAAAATTTTTTATATTTAAAAAAAAAAATCTAACACTCAAGAGTACTATTTAAATATTTATTATTATTATTGATAAAAGAGGTCTTTAGTATTAATTATTAATAAAAGAGTTAGTTGAAGTATAAGACTCACACTCGAGGGGGGTTGGGAAATCATTCCCATGTGAATAAGAACTAAAATGCTCGTGGTGCATCTAAAAAGTTTTGGATGCAAAAAGCTCAATCTAATTGAGTCATTCTGACATGATCCTTGTGCTTCATTACTATATTTTCTGTGACCATTGTTCTTTGATTTTTTGTTTTCTTTATTTCTAGGATTTGCATTGCATAACATTCATGCATTTCATTCTAGTTTTTTTTTTTTTTTTTTTTTTTTTTTTTTTTTTTTTTTTTTAAAGGAAGAAAAAGGAGACAAATTGTGTTTTGCACTATTTTCTTGGTTCTGAAAACAAGGTTGATCAATTTATTTTCATATAACATGTCTTTTATACTTTGTTTAGTTTTGATGAGCTTACTTATTGCACTTTACTAGTTGAAGATTTGTAGTGCATGTTGTGTGGGAAAGATGTTTATGGTTTTGATCACTTTGTCTTGATCTTGAAGTCACATGTTTTTTTAATTGTCGGACTTGAACTTTTTGAGAAAAGCATAAATAACCATCTCACCACTGTTCACTAGCCAAAGATGTTTATGGTTTTGATCAATTTGTCTTGATCTTAAAATCACATTTTTTTTTTTAACTGTTGGACTTGAACTTTTTGAGAAAGGCATAAATAACTATTTTATCACTGTTCACTAGCCAATCATGAACACCTTAGTGCACATCGTAAGATTTTGTGCTCGAGAAAGTGTAGCACATGCACAAAAAGATCATAAGGTGTAGCCTCAGTTTAAATGCTAAAATTGGTGTGTACATTATTGGACTTAAAGCTAAATCAAATAAATGCTAAAATTGGTGTGTACATTATCCCGACTATTTTAATAAGTTTTTGAATAATTAAAATTTGTGTGTACAATATGAGGCAAAATCAAGAAATTTACATGATTGCAAGCTTATAATCTAGAAGATGTGGGAGTTATATGATGTAACTCTTTAGGTGATAGTCTTTTTCAAATTCTATATGATGAATTTTGTAGACTTTGTGTTTAATTGCTATTCACATATCACCTCACATGTATCCCAAGTTTTTGCTAGTTGCACACACTACACAAGTTACTATTTGCTAAACATTGTACATGTTATTGTGTGTGTCTTTGGTTTGACTAATCAAGTTTGCAAATACTTTGAGTTTTTATGCAAAACAGATTTGATGTTTGAGAACTTATGGAGAATGTTTGAAAATCTTAATTTTGGGAAAACTAGGTTTAAAACTATTGTTTTTGAAAAAACATTTCATCACATACTCATGCATTTTGTTCATTAATTTCAATGTTTTGAGGTGTTCCTAAAATGTTTTTTGTTTTGTTTTGTTTCAAAATTGTGTTTTTCTTAAAATTTTTGTGAGTCTCTGTCTGTTTCGATTGATCGAGTTTGTTTTTCGATCAATCGAAATTGGTTCAAAATTTTAGGTGAACCTCTATTTGTTTTGATTGATCGAATCTAAGATTTTGATCAATCGAAAATCGTATGAGAAGTTTTTTAAAAACTGATTTTCAATTCAGTCAAACACTTTTTCAAAAAGTTCTTTAACTTTTCTCTCTCCATACAACTTGGTCAAGGCTCAATCTCAATTTTTCGTCGTTTTCATCCAAACTTTTTGCAAGGTTTTTCTCTCTCTAGGCCGGTAAGTCCATTATACCCTTCCTTTTGCATTTTATTTCATGTTTTCATGCATTTATTCATGCATTTCATTGGGATTTTTTGAACTATTCAAATTTGGGGTTTTTGATGATTCAAGCCACTTTTTCTAAAATTGATCATTGGGTTTTGTTCCTATAATGTTATAAACATGATCTACGATGTTTAATTTGATCAATTTGGTGGTTTGTGAGAAATTGAAAATTCTAGGGCTTGTATTTATCCGAGTTGGGGATTTTGTTCAATTAGGTCCAAATTGATAAAATTGGCTTATTGGATTGATGTATTTGATCATTATAAACTGTATTCTATCTTGTGTGATGATCAATTGATCAATTTTTTTAAATTGAATAAGTGGTTCTCTATAATTTTTGGGTTTTTTTTTAAAAACTCTTTGCTCAAGCCAATTTTGTGAATTTGAACTTAATTTCACTGCATTAGAGCATACATCATGATATTTAACTGTTCATGCATCATATAGATTTTTTGTTCTATATTTTTTGTGCTAACTTGCGATCTGTTCTTGGTTTTTCTTTTATTCTGCTTTG
This sequence comes from Quercus dentata, assembly GCA_028216015.1. Taxonomy (NCBI): domain Eukaryota; kingdom Viridiplantae; phylum Streptophyta; class Magnoliopsida; order Fagales; family Fagaceae; genus Quercus; species Quercus dentata. The sequence goes on along the minus strand of CP116454.1, from coordinate 46,418,622 downwards.
TGTCTTTGTCCTTATCCTAGCACTATGCCTAGGAAGACTAGAGCCCATAAGACACCCTCCACTTCCTCCGAGTCTCCTTCTAGGAGTGAGTTGTTTCAGAGTGACAAAAGAAGAGAGGTTTATGAGAAACTAAACTGTAAGAGAAAGATTTGGGTTGAGCGTTCTGTTATGTTAGATGAGGTTGATCCCGCCATTAGGGCAAACTTTGAGAGTAGAGGCTGGTTGTCTTTGTAGGAGGTAGATCATCTACCTCCGACCGCCCTGATTAGAGAGTTCTTTTCGAATCTCTCTTGCCACGTCTATGATTCCAACACCCTTGTTAGGAGTTGGATACTAGGTGTTGAGTTCACCATTACCCCTAGGATAGTGGCTGAAGCTCTTGGAGTTCGGGTCGTTAGGGAGCCTGTCTATCCTTATGAGGAGTTTCCACCCCTTGATGACGTCATGTCATACATCATCGGGTCTTCTATCCGGTGGGGTTCTAATCCTCGAATCACGTCTACTAAGCTTACCGAGACTATCTATCTTTTCTTTAGGATAGCGTATCATTCTTCGTGGCCTATTTCTCATCTCCACATCATCCCTTTCGAGTGATGTGTGTTTTTGTATGCCTTTGTTTCTAGTGCATCTATTAGTTTTCCTCATCTGTTTCTTCGTTCTTTGAACGAAGTTCATAAGAGTTTTGTTGTTGCTCATGCTCTTATACATCCTATTTTCATTCATAGGATTTTGTTATTACTCGGTTTAGTTGATTTCCCCTCTTGGTGAGCCCATTCATGTTATAACTCCCACAGGTGCCACCTTCCTTAGGTAGAGGGCTGCTCACTTGAGAGTTGGCTCTACGCATCCTAGAGGTGAGTCTTCTGGTGCTGTACACCCTCCTCCCTCTTCTACAGTCTTGATACTGGTGAGGCGTTTGGTCTTTATTCTTTGTTGATGCCGATGTTCCTCCACCGACTACTTCGGATGATTCAGACATTCGACGTACGTTGGATTATGTCTTAACCATTCAGGCGACTCATGGACAAATTTTGGTGGGCGTGCTCAATGAGATCCATGCCTTGCAAGTAGGGTTGGCATAGTTTCGACGATCCTCACCGCCACCTCCTTTTGATGATGGATTTTGATTTCCCTTTGGCATTCCGTCACAAAAATGGGGAGTACATTTAGGGATTTTAGACACTTGTAGAGGTTTTTGTTTTCATGGGGAGAGTTTTTTGTTTGTTGGAGCTTGTGGAGATTAGATTGTATCTAGGTGCTTCACTTTGTATTTACTTTTTTAGCTCTTGATGTATTTTTGTTGGGCTATTCATGTTAGGGGGAGATACATTTATTGTTTTATATGTTTCTTGTTTGACTGCTTATTGATTTATATTTATGAGTTATTCATTGATATATGTTTTTATTTTGTGTTGAGTGAAATTAAGAATTTATTTTGTTTACTTGTATTTTCAACACATGCGGTTATGCATTTTGTTTAGTGTTTTCAGAAATATACATGTTGATTCAATTGAGTCTTTGTCTACACCGCAATCGATGGATAGTAGTTAGGATTGGATTTGTTATAATGAGCATTTTTTTTGTAAAGGGCTTTTCTTTGTAAACTTTGAGCTTTTAGTTGTGTTTTGTCCCAGATTGCCAAATGGGGAGTTTGTTAGGTTCTAAAGACTTAGGAACTAATGTATTTAGAATTCTAATGTGTATTGTTGGCAAACCATGATCAAAACAAGTTGTTTAGTCTTGTTTAGACTTGCTCAAAGTTGTATCTTTTATGTAAAGTTGGATTCAATCTGATGCAGAATTAATAGTGCATTTCGGCCTGGTTCGATTGATCGAAGTTTAGGCTCGATCAATCGAAAATTGGGCAGAATGCATTTTTTTGCAGAATTCCAACTCAGCCCTAGTTCATTAAAACATTTAGGGTTTTATGTTTTTGCCCTAGGTATATAAGGCAAACCTAACCACATTTTAGATGTTACTTATATTGCGGTTTGTGTAAATCTCTTGTGAGATCCGTGAGAAGCTTTCCTTTACACAAGCTTAGGGTTATCAAGAGGAGATTCGTTCAAGAACTTGATGATCATTCAATTGCTGCCATAAAAGCTTAAAGAAACACAAGCGGGTGTGCTTGTACTTGCTGGAGAATCAAAGAAAGAAGGAGTCCGTAGTCTTAGAGCTTGCACGTGGTCATGTCAGCAAGTTTCTACTGGTGGTAGTAATAGGATATTAGTGGTCTAAGTCCAATTGTAAAACTTTGATTCTTTCATAGTGGATTCAGGTTTACCTTGAGGATAATTAGGTTAAATCCTTCCCAAATTTTTACCAGTTTGGTTTCCTGGGTCATCATATCATTGTGTTATTTATATTTCCGCTACTATGCATGATATGATTGTTTGATTGTGATAACCTAGATCTGGAATTTGGACTAAGCAATAACTTGGCTAATTGACTAGGTTAATTCAACTGTGTTTTAAGGGGTCTAAAAACTCACAGATATAATAAAAGAGGAGTCATAGATTGGAGAGATATTATTACATTTTACTAACAAAAAAATTTATGCTAAATTTAAAGCATCTTTTTTTATATATATATATATATATATCTTTTCACTTGACATAAATCTTAAAAGGGTTATCATATAATTTGTTTAAATATGGTCTATAAATATATTTAAACTAAGAAAAATATAAATATTTATAAAAAAAATTGAACAGGCCAAGTATATCTTTCCTAAATCTAGTAAATATGATTATATTACGATAAAAAACAAAAAATCAAAATTTAAAAAAAGATTTGTCTCCTGTCTACACGTACATGTGCGTGTACCGGTGTACGTAGGTATGCGTACGTGTGATTATTTATCTTGTCACGGACTGTGTATGAGGTAGTTGTTGTCTGAGTAATTACAGGAAGGATCATTGTATGTAGTTGTTGGATTGAGAGTTCTGTAACCTTTATGGTAGTATTGGGATTAGGGTTAAATGGGGAGATAATCATGAGGGATTGTTATGCGAAATGGGCCAAAGAGGTGCATTTTAGATTTGATATTTTAAACACTTTGAGACGAAGGAGCAATTTTTTTTCTCCTGATCCTCTTTGTTGCACTCTTCGTTAAACTACGCAAGTATAGTTCAAGCAATGGCAACCGTGTTAACGCAGTACCAGCAACCCAAGTCAATAGCCAGCTTCCAGCTCTGAATACTGACTACAGTCAATAGCCTCTATGTGATAATTACCCATACCAACGTACTGTATATGGCTTCTTATTTATGGAGCTTTTAGGTCTAACGTTCATCTTAAAATATGAGTTTAATTAGAATACCATGATTTCTTATGAGTTTAAATAAAGAAAAGAAAAAAAGAAGAGCCATCTGAGTGACTACTTTTGTTGTTTTAATTCTCTGTGATTGTCCGAAGTGTGTGACTCAGTTTTAAACTCCTATGTTTTTCTTTTGGGTTGGCATAAGTGGGTAAATTTTTTGAAAGGAGATGGAACACAAGGATTTCAACGGTGACAAAATAGTGGTGAATGTTCTTGAAACCTTATAGATGCACTGCCAGGGACAGGATTTTAGCTTTGGGGAGGCTAAGTTATAAGCCAATTATTTTAAATAAATTTAAAAATATACTAAGATTCAAAACTAAAAATGAAACTAATATCCATTCAATATTAACACCATATATACAAAAGAAAAAACATAAAATATTCATTTCTCAATACATTTTAAATCCATCATTAATTTATCAAAAAAAAATTTGACATTCTTTAAAATATAAAAAATAGTCTAAGATTAATTATATATTAAACTCGTGATAATTTCCCTTTCGTTATACAAATCAACTACTCATTTAAAAAATCATTTGCATTTTTGTTGCAAAACAAGTTTTGACAATATTTATAACTAAAAACGATCAGTCTTATAGTTATAGTAAAAACAAAAAAGAGTAAGTGCAAGTAGAATCCCTCTATATAACTTGATGGATGGTTGATCTTTTAATCCTTACCAACTATGTGGCTCCATTAATCAAAAAAAAAAAAAATGATGAAGGAGAAAAATATATATTAAAAAAAAATGTTTACTTTAGATTTACCATCATCCCATCAAAATTTTAAGGCAGAAAAAATGAAACTTATGTACGGACACCTATACATGCGCCCTACAAAGAAAGGAAAACCTCAAATCAATTAAAGGTGCGGGGTGGGGAAGTGGGGTACCATAAATTTATGTAATATGTCTCATCCAATTTTCTTAATTTTGGTGCAATTAATTATTCATTACACTACAAAAATCGAGGAGTCTAATTTAAGTTTCTTAATTTTTTGTGCTAAATAAGTTATTAAGTAAGAAAACCATAGAATCAAAATTAATAAACCTTAAAAACATCACCACAAATATCGCCACAATTAATTTATTTTTCTTATATTATTATTATAATAATAGTGATTGGACAAACTAAAGTTGAGAATTTCATTGGTAACAATTAATTTTTTTTATATGTTTTAAATAAACCTATATTTATTTTATTAGTAGCTAGCTATTATATATTTTGAAATATACAAACATATATATATATATATATATATATATATATAAACTTAGTAAAATTTTAATACGTATTTAGTTATACTTATTCGAAAATGTATCATATGCATATGTATAAAATTATGAGCTAGTATTCAATAATAGGGAATACAAGGTTAAAGATTATAAATAAATACAAATATCTTTTTCGATCATTTAACAATTTTGTTATCCACAATAAGAAGGTGGTTCATACTTCGTACATTAATTATTAATGAAAATTCTTTAGCAGATTAAACAATTGTTTAGTCCTTTCATTGATATGAGGACCAACATGGTGGCAACAAATATCAACAAATTGAAGGATACACTTTTTGTTGAAATGGTCGACAGAGGGGTGGGCAATCACTTTTTCATAGACTCTGCTCTTCTTTTCAACCACTCAATCAATATTTTTAAGAAATTGTGACAAAAGTTGTTCCCTAAAGTTATTTGGCAAACTTCTAGATTGATTTTGCTACTCATTTTAAAAAAGAAACGAGTTATTAGCAATACAAAGTTGGTGTTAATTAAACTGAAAAAAAAAATAATAATAAACTCACCAAGAAAGAAAGTTATAGTTAATTTAAGGAAAAGCTATTGTAACTTCACCATTTTTCCCTTTCCAAAAGTCCCCATGGTGGTTAAATTAGTTTGATGATCTTCACATTTGTGAAACATTGGGACCTGAATATTTTTTTTCATTAATTCACAAGAGCAATCATTACTATAATAAATTCGCATATTTGAGCAAATTGTATTAACAACAATTTTTTTTTTCTTTTGATAAGTCATATTAACAACAATTATTACGAGTCATTTGTACTCTAAGGGAAAGTCATGATGATCCTAAACGTGAAGGTATAATAAAAAAATGTTTAAACTCGTTCCACATGGGATTATACCAATCATTGGTCTCCACTAGCATGCAGCTAGCATCCAACTAGATATAAGAGAAAAATAAGCATTAAATTTTCTTCATAATGAATTAATTCCTCCAAGTTTATAAATCCTCAATTTTTCTTTATGGACTAAAATTCATTCGAGTTCAACTTCCTACTTGCTTTTAAGGACAACAGCTTCTTTAGCAAGATCTATGATCTACCCATCGAATTCTCATGTAAATATTCTCTAATAAAATCAGGACCTAAGTTAAGTTATGGGTATTTGTGTTAATTTCCTTTCCGTAATTTGAAAACTTCATATCAAAAGGAAACAAATGGTGATTTGAAAAAGTTATTACATTAGAGCCACGCATTAAATATTTACGTCACATTAAAAAATAAATTGTATGTGCAGCAAAAGCTTCAACCATTTAGTACCAGAGAAGTCTAGAAAGTTGTTTTTCATATGCATCCATCAAAAAATCCTGGTTCTTATGGTATGTCTATTTTTAAAATGGTGTCTAAAGTCCTTCACTCATATTGCTTTAATTCATGACTCTCTATATATAGCTTTAATTTCTAAATTAAGCACCCACAAGAAATTATTAATTATAGATCGATTAGCTTAATTATGCAATGTACTTTACAAAATAGTCTCTACTCTCTAAAGTCCTTACAAATAGATTGCAGTTCATTCTTCCATTCATTATTTTAGACTTCCAAATTAAATGCTTTCATCCCAAGACATCTTATTTCTGATAATGTGGCTATAGCCTATAAGTTATAGCATAGCATGAAATCTAGGAGAAGAGGAAAGCTAGGGCATATGGTCATCAAACATGATATGAGCAAAGTCTATGATTAAGAGGAGTGTAGCTTCTTAAGGGGGATAAGCAAGGTGATTCCCTTGAGTTGTATTAAAAATAAAATAAATAAAAATAAAAATAAAAAAAACTAACTGATGTTGATGTTGACTAGATGTATACAAACTCTACATGGGTAGAGGAGGCTCCAAAAGGCTCCCATTTATTGTTTGCAAAAGACAGTCTACCTTTTGGCAATGCAACAGTTGAGGAGTGCATTAATATTATACAGATTTTTTATTAGTGTGCCATTGTCGAATGTTAAAAAATTAATAGGGAGAAAATATCCATTTATTTTACCAGTAACACATGATACTATGGCTCATGATATCTCTTCCTTGATAGGTAGTAGTATACTAATGCCAGCTATGACAAATAGCTTGGCCTCATATTTTATTTGGAAGATCTAAGTAAACCACATTCAATGGCATCAAGAAGAGGGTAGTTGGATTCAAGGGTGGAAGGAGGGATTTTTGACAAGAGCTAGTAGAGAGGTCCTTACAAAATCAGTGATTCAGGCTATACCAGCCTACAACATGTCTTGTTTTAAACTCCCTAAAACATGTTATGATAAGCTCAATGCACTGATTGCTAGATATTGGTGGGAAAAAAAGGGGATGGAGAGGAAGATCCATTGGAAGAATTGGACCAAACTTTGTTATTCAAAAAATAAAAGGGGGGGGGGGGGGGTGCTCGGTTTTAGGGATCTTCACTATTTTAATTTGGCTTTTCTAGCTAAAAAAGGTTGCATGATGACTCTTAACTAAACCACACTCCTTGTTCTACCGGATTTAATCTCAAAGCAAGGTTTTTTCCTCACAACAGTTTCTTGCAAGCAAAATTAGGACATAACTCTTCATACATTTGGAGAAGCCTACATTCCGTCCGGGATTTATTACGTAAGTGAAGTATTTGGAAAATTGGAGATGGGAGGAAGAAGGCAAGATGGTTAGTGATCTTATTGATGTTTGAACTTTGGGAACTAGTGTTAAGCTATTACTAATTCTAATTAGGGTTAAATATTGATATGTTTTACCCACCAATAACAAGCTAACAATTTGTTACATAAGATTTGTTATGAAATTGTTGTAGTCATTTTATTATTTTCATATCAGCATTTTCAATTTGCACTTTATCTTTTATTAGTTTTTTTTTTTTTTTTCTTATTCTCTTTGTTAATACAAAAAATTGTAATATTTTATGTATTTGCGTGTGTGTGTGTGATTTTTTTTTTTTGGTTGATGTTGATGTATTCAAATTGTTTCTTTATTAAATTTTGTATAATTTAAGTTTTTTAGTGACTACTGTAAAAAAAAAAAAAAATTCTAAAACCGCCATTACCCACAAACAACTGCACTTAGCAGAGGACGACTAGGATCCATCGGAAGCCGGAAACACCACCAGATCTGAGAATAATAATAGAGAACAGAGAAAGTAGCTTTTTGTTAGGGTGGAACCTTCTTCTCCAACAGGTTTAATATTGGTGTCTCTAACGCGTTTGGAGATAGAGAAAGAGATGAAAGAAGAGAGGAAGAAAGACTACTCACTGCATGTGACGTAGCTTTTTGTTAACCTTTAGATTAGTTATAAAAATGGAAGAAAACAGGAGGTGAGCCTGTCCCATAAGTTTATATTATATTTGGCATTGTTGATTGTTCAATGAGGTTGGGTCAGGATGGAGCGAGAGCTCATATGGTCCTAGGGTTTGGACTTCGGAGAAGACTATGGAGAGCTAGTATTCCACCTAAGGTTAAGCATTGTGTCTGGCGAGCTTGTTCTGAAGCATTTCCAATGCGATGGATCGGGATAGAATGCAAAAAGTGGAGTAGTGGGGACGTCGCTGCTTGTTTGTCTTTCATATGAGTGAACTATTTTTTTCTTTTTGTAAAGCTCCAGGAATATTTCCTTCATTCCTTGTGCTTCTTTAAATACTTGTAATCACGTTATACTACACTAGATTAACCCAATTTCTATCTTTTTTCAACGACAAAAGACACTTCTTTTTTTTACTCCTATCAAATAAAAAAAATTTCTTGTTTTACTGTCATTAAAGGTTTAATTCATGTGTTAATTGAGGAATGTCCTTCCGTCCTCCTTCCCACATTAAACTCTCGTTCTTATTAAATATACATTAATTATGATCAAGCTTGGGTGAGGCTAATTTAATACGACAAAAACGTAAGAAGATATTATATTAAACTTAACTAGAAAGCTTTTTATTTTTATTTTTATTTTTTGAGAAAGTTTAAGGAGACAAATTTTGACTAGTAGATTTTATAAAATTGGATCCACCAGCCAAAAATTGGGGCTTGAACCCACATAAGTTTGAATTGGGTCAGTTTGACCCGTTTTTAACAAAGGAAATTTTCTTTTATGTTTTTGTTCGTTCATTTTGTCTACAACTCTACCTTTTTCTTCTTTATGGCTAGTGTGGATGGAGGGAGAAAGAAGAGAAGTAGAGGAGAGTAGAGTAAAATTAACAAGAAATTAACGAGTGAGGGAGAATAAAGGGAGTAAAGTAGAGTTAGCTGAAAATCAACTTATTTCCAGCCAACTCAACTTTACTCTCTCTCTCTCTCAATCCAAACTAGCCCTTAGTTCTTCGACTTTTCTACTCACTTTCATCATTTCTCTTCACGCTTATCTATTCACTATCCATCAAATTTTCTAATCTAAGCTGCTGCAAAAATTTCAATTTTCACCCTTTCATGGGTCATATCACTCACAAAGTGATGATCTAAACATTTTTATTGATGCTATTTAAGCTTTTTTAAGGAGTTAAGGATCATGTTTGGGGACCCAAAATTATTTTTGAAGTAATGCTACGTTTACAACATTTTTACAATAAATTTTATGCAAAAAGTTATTATTATAGGATAAAAAAGTAATGTTAGTATTAGGTCCAAATTAGAATCATTAACAACTTACCACATATGATTTGTTATGAAATTATTTTGAAAATATTGTAGATGTAGTATCACTCTTATTTTCATACTCTTATTTTTGTTGAATCCAAAATTTTGTGATTCTCAAATCACAGTGTTCAACATTTATATTAAGGTAGTTACAATATATTAATTTAGTGTGTGTGTATATATATATATATATATATATATATATATATATATAGCACTTTACTAACCAGTGTAATTTAACTTACATGTGTTTTTAAAAATGTTACTTTATTAATTGACTTAGATTGTCTTTGTTATGTAGATTGCAGACATTACGCATGTCACAGTTTTCTGTTTAAATAACATGGGTATCTAAAAGCCTCTTAAGATTTTTCAAAAAAAAAAAAAAAAAAAAGCCTCTTAAGAAAAACTTGTCTCACCAACTTCCATAAATTATAAATACACGTCACTCATTACTAAAAGCAACCACTATAGAAAATACCAATAATCTAATGAGAAACATATACGATTCTACAACACCTCGTAAACAATATATCTTGACCAACACATAAATCATGCCATCTAATTCCAATTTATGAAAAAAAATTTATTTTCAAGCATCATCAAATCATTCACAACTTCACATATTCCACCCACAATAATCAATTCCAAAAAACCACAATTAAAGGCTATAGGCTCCAAACCACAATTAGTACCTTGAAACTTAACGCATTTTCTGACTGAAACCCGTCTCTCTCATTTCCCATGCAGAAGGGATGAATCATCAGTTGCACTTCAGGGGTATCAACAAAGCATTGCACGTCTTTAAATGATATCGTCAGAGACTCGAATGGCAGGACCATCCTCCCTGTACAACCAACCACACTCTCTTGTATCATCATCTTATAACCAAAAAAGTTAATCCAGTATACTGAGAATTTATTTATTGTTAACAGTTTTATCTCACCAAAATTTCTTGTTTATGCAGTAGTTTGCGGAAATAGCTGATCATCCGTTTCTTAGCTGAGAGAATTTCTTTTTTCCCCGAAATAGTAGCCCGAGACATCTTTGGAACTGTATTCATGATAGGGTTACAGGTGAGTGGATGAATTGAAAAAATTCAATCATTATAGTTGTTTATCAATTGAAATGAACTTACGCTTTATGTAAACAGATATCAGTAACAAGGCATGAGAAATACAGCCCTGGCCTGCTAAGAATTGAAACAAAAACGCGCATTAAAGCACCATCAAAACCCTATCTAAAACATAAAGTAAACAACGACTCTTGAAATAAAAAATGAGTTCATGTTGGATTGTCTTCGTGTCTGTCCGTTCTACTATTCCTTGGTATCAGACTCAACGCTCTTGTTGTCGTACTTCCTCGAATACCTCTGGTCCCTTAGGAACTTCGGATCTATCCGCAACCACAATTTACATAACCAAAAAATAAAAATAAAAATAAAAAATAATTAATTTTGAAAAAAAAAAAAAAAAAAAAAAAAAAAAAGAGGCTAAGTACCTCTTGGGTGGAGGTGTGGCGGTGCTTGCGGGGCTTCTTGATTCCATTCTTGTGGACCTTGTAGGATTGGTTGTGCGATGTGTGGTTCTTATTTGCCATCTCTGAAACCGCAATAATACACAGATACTAATTAATCTCAAAAAACCCAACTCGTTTTCTCTCTTTTAGAGAGAGAGGACAAACCAAAAGAGGGTGCGGCAGTGTAAAGGTTTTGTGATTGATGGAGTAGAGCTAATTGAAAGAAGAGGATTGGCTGTTTTTTATACTCGGGCGGCTCTACTTGTATGTGAGGGTTGACCACCCTCACGTATCAAAAAAAAAAAAAATATATATATATATATATATATATATATTTATTTATTTATTTATACGGGCGGCTCTACTTGTATACGTGAGTGGACCACCCTCACTTGTCAAAAAATATATATATGCAAAAAAAATTTATATAAATATATACTTTTAAAAAATATACTATTTATTGTGGGTTTCAGTTAACTAACTCAACTGGTAAAATTTCAAATAGTTATATAAGAGATCCGGGGTTCAATTTCTATCTACACCAAAAACTGATTAGTGTCTTGATCTGATGATAAAGAGTTATTATCAGAAGTGGATACCATAAGTTGAAATTCTCGCTCAAAATATATATATATATATATCAAATATATATATATATATATATGTTATTTACTAAATTAACTTATTTTGACTACCCTAATAAAAATGTTGAACACTTTTACTTGAGACTCATAAGAATTTGAATTCAATAAATATAAGAGTAACGCTACATCTACAACATTTTCATAATAAATTTTATGTGGTAAGCTATTACTAATTCTAAATCGGGTTCAATATTGACATGTTTTATTCACCAATAACAGACTAACAACTTGTTGCATAAGATTTGTTATGAAATTATTATGGTCATTTTATTATTCTCATATTAACATTTTCAATTTACACTTTATCTTTTATTAGTCTATTTTTTTTTTCTTATTCTCTTTGGTAATACAGAAAATTGTAATATTTCATGTATTTGTGTGTGTGTTTGTGTGTGTGTGTGTGTGTTTTGTGACGATATATTCAAATTGTCTCTTTATTAAATTTTGTATAATTTAAGTTTCTTACTGACCACTTTAAAAAAAATTCCTAGAGCCACCACTAGTTTTATATGATCCCATAAGGGAAGAATAACTAGAATAGAGTCAATATATATTCTTCACTTAGGATTTGCAATGTCGCAAAAAAAATGATGATTATAACATATGAAAATTTCCAAATTGAAAAAACCAACCCAATCTAATGTCTTAAGTTTGCTTTTCATGGGTTAGTGAGCTTGGTTGGATTGAAATTTTATTTTGAGCCTTAAGTTGGGTTGGGTTCAAGTTGATAGTTTTTTCTACCCATCTAATAAATATTATTCTTATTTTAATTTTTTAGTATGATATTTTACATATATAATGGGTTGTGTTGGGTTGAAATTTCTCGTCCCATCAAAGTCGGGTTGGATTGAAAAAACATCTAACCCAACCGACCCATGCACACCCTTATGTGCATCATGCTGGAACAAGCATATAATATTTTAACCCAAATAGACCATTTAGAATTTAATGGTTGAAAGAATATATAGGGTCAATCTTTCTCTCATTAAATCATCAAATCCTCTCTTATTTTTAACTGAATTTAAGACATGTGACATTTATTGAACTTTTAAATGCCATATGTTACATCTAAATAAAAAGGAGAAAGAATTGAGGGATTCAAATGTAAATATAGCATTCCTAATAATATTTTGTCATACTGTTTGTTTCATAGGAAAACCTTGTGTAATGGTAGTTCTACTTTGACTCATTTTTTCTAATACTACCTAACACTGAAAAACTATCTTTGCTCAACATAAAAAGAATGAGTTATTTTTTAGATTGAAATTGTTTTTCACTAAAACTTTTTGGGAAACTAACTCTATCTTATGAAGTCTCATTCGAGGCTTTTAGACAAAGGTGCTACTAAGATATTGGGTTCTTATGGTATCTCGTACATATTTTGATGATTGGTTGAGTGAATAAGTTAACTTCAAAGTGGATTTGTTGTGTGGAGTGCGTTATGACTTGTGGCCGCCTTTGCACGGTGGGGGCGACTCCTCCATTGTGTGTGAACATGAACACTTAGACCAATTTGTCTAGGGTGAGGCCTGTAGCTTAGAGGATTAGAGCACGTGACTATGAATAGCGTCGTAGATGTTCGTTTTGGGGGATAGGGCACATTGGAGTTGATGTTCATCAATATATGGATTCTGAGCCACAGAGGATGCAGCCAACCGGGTTCTTTGAAAGGATGTTTCCGGCCTTGATTTGGTGCCTTAAACTCTTGGAGGGTTCCATCGAAGTAACTAATCTTGGCTTTGGATGGCTAGTTAAGGGTTCTTTGACCTTGGCTTGTGTCTTGAGAAAGATGCACAAAGAGGAATGTAGCTTTGGGTTTGAATGGGGGGATGAACTTGCGAATCAATAGTTTATAGAAGCAAATTAAGATATAAGTAATGAGAAAGATATTACGAGTTAGGGTAATGATTCTCTCATATGAGGCACCCTAGGTTGAGACAAAAATCGGCTAAGCCTATGCACTGCATAGGTGATGTTTGACCTACTCAATGTTAAGTACATTAGCTTGCCAATTAGTCTCCTGTACTATCCAGCATCTTGAAGTAACTCTCCATCACCTCGGAACAACTTCAATTGTTGTTCCGTAGGTGCTTTTGTAGGTTTGCAACCAAACATACCAGCCTCTTTAAGAATTTCAAAGGCATATTTCCTTTGGTTCAAACTAATGCCCTTTTCACTTCTAGCAATCTCCAATCCTAGGAAGAACTTGAGTGAACCAAGATCTTTAATCCCAAACTTCTTATCCAATAGGGAATTTAAAGCAACAACACAATTCAGATTATTACCTGTGATGATCATGTCATCTACATAGACAAGTAAGGCAGTGAATAAATGACCATCTGTATGCACAATAATGAGTGATCAGCTTGAAATTGATGAAAACCAAGCTACAAGATAGTGGTTGAAAGTTTGGCATTCCATTGCCAAGAAGCCTAATTCAAACCATAAAGGGATTTGACTAGTTTACAAACCAATGGGGTAGAATTGGATGATGAAATGGACTCCCCCTTACTATGATAATCAAGTGGTAAACTCATATACAATTCCTCTTCAAGATCCCCATGGAGGAAGGCATTATTAATGTCTAATCGATGCAAGGGCTAGCCCTTGGCAGAGGCAAGAGCAAGAAGAACCCCGATCAAAAACAGTCTTTGCCACAGGAGAGAAGGTTTCTAGAAAATCAAGACCTTCTCTCCGGGTAAAGCCCTTAGCCACTAAACAACCTTTGAACTTGTCAACAGTCCCATCAGAATTCAGTTTGATCCTATAGACCCATTTGCAACCTATAGGACTTTTACCAGGTGGTAGGGGGGGTGAGAATCCAAGTCCGAGTCTTTTCAAGTGCTTCAATCTCTTTATCCATAGCTGCTCTCCAAGCTGGATCTTGAACAGCTTGGGAAAAGCTAGCAGGCTCTTGATGACAAACATTGATGGTCATCAAATAAGATTGATAGGAAGGATCTAAATGAGAGTATGTCAAAGAATCTGCAATATCATAAGGTGAACCTGGAGGATGAGCAGTAGCAGTTGTGTTGCAAGCATAGTCTTGCAAATAAATAGGTGTCTTGTGAACCCTGGTTGACCTTTTGACAAGTGGAAAAGCATCCACAGGTGGTGGGTAACCAGGAGCTGAATCAGATTGAGGAGAATTAAGAGCTACTGATTCAATGATTGAGGAAGGAGATGGGGAAAGAGCTCAAGTAGAAGAATTTGGAACTTGAAAGAATGAGTCACAAGAACTAGGATATGAGCTAAGAACCTCTGCAATACTAATAGGAGTAACAAAAGTATCTGTACAAGCTTGAATAGAAGAATGAGCTTCAACCTCATTAACAAAAGTAAAAGGATCAGAAAAATCACGTCTGTTTGATGCAAAAGGAAAAATGTTTTCATGACAAATCACATCTCTATAAGTAAAAACTATATTAGTAGGCAAATCAAGAAGTTTACAGCCTTTAATGCCAAAAGGATAACCCAAAAACACTCATTTTCTTGCCCTTGGATCAAACTTGGACCTATTATGAGAAAGAGTTGAAGCATAACACAAGCAGCCAAAAATCCTCAAATGGGAATAAGTTGGAACATAACAAAAAGGACTTCAAAAGGTTTTTTGCGTGACAAAATGGATCAAGGAACCTTATTGATTAACTACACAGAAGTAAGAATAAAATGACCCCATAAATGCAAAGGAAAATTTGATTGAAACTTTAGAGCCCTTGCCACATTCAAGATGTGTTGATGCTTCCTTTCCACAATGGCATTTTGTTGTGGAGTTTCAACACAACTAAGTTGATGTAAAATGCCTTTTTGGACAAAAAGAAAAAAAAAAAAAAAAAAACTTTCATTATGAATTCAGTTCCATGATCAATTCTAATAGTTTTTACTTTCCTTGAAAATCGGGTTTCTACCATTGTACAAAATTGCTCTAAAATGGCTTGAGTTTGTGACTTGTGCTAAAGCAATTATCCCAAAGTGCATATTGAGTAATCATCTACAATAGTTAAGAAAAACTTACAACCGTTCATAGTAGAAACAGAAAAGGACCCCACAAATGACAATGAATCAAGTCAAAGTAATTATCAAAAATATTAGTATTTTTATTAAATGGTAACCTCATTTGTTTAGCTAAAGGGCATACATCACAATGAAATGTCTCGGAAGAATTGAAAAGAGGTACATGAGTATTATTCAACAAAGTCAACTTGTCATTTGACAAGTGTCCTAATTTAGAATGCCATACATGTGGCTGAGTCTATTAGTCAAAACAAAGCAGTTAGAAACACAAGATGAGGTTGAATTAAGAGTGAGAAGAAGCAGAAGCACCATCAGAAGCCATACCAGAGGTTCCTTCAACACCATTACTTGCAAAGTGGATCTGTGCTCACAGTAGTTGCATGATGTCCATCACCAAGATTACCTCCTGTATTGAGATATGACAACAATCGCTCACTCGTGCCTTAGATATAGGACACTAATTCACCGCAACAGGTAAATTCTCCGCATTTGCTACTAATTTAGAGGAAACTTGATTTGCATTAGCATTTGATTTTCCTTTTGGCTTGTATCCAAGAGGATAGTCATGCAACTTGTAGCATTTGTCAACTGTGTGACCTGTCATGTTGTAGTGTGTACAAAAAAGGCTTCTCCTTCTTGTTGTTTTCTTTATTCCAATTTGCACTTCCTGTATTCCCTTGTGTATTAGCATACATAGCTACTGCATCAAATTGAGGTGTGCCCGAGCCTCCATGTCCAATGGTTTTGTGAGATTACTTTTAAAGAACTAATGAATAAACCTTGCTCATAGAAGGAAATGGATCCATCATGAGAATCTGACTTCCGAAAGTCTCAAAGCTTGATAAGGTAGGTGGTATCGAATAAGAGTGTGGTTGAATAGACTTGTGGATTGAAGTAATATTGCTAAAGGACCAAAGTGTGGGCAAAAGGAAATTATAAAACTAATTGCAGTTAGAGCATTCCCTTGTGCCTCTCCATGTTTGAGCAGGTGGACCAGTGAGATTGGAATAATCGGTTACTATATAGTTTACTAGAAAAATAACAACGCTTTAATAAAAGAACTTGTTATCAATGACCATGCTGTTATGTCAGAACATTTGTATCTTGAAATGCTTGGTTTACAAGAATTAAACATTTGTTTGGATAGAGGGAAAGATTGTCTTTGTTTTGATAATGGTTTAGCATGAAGAGAAGTGTGGTATGTGATTAATTAGGTTTGCTATTTTTAGGTAAAATAACTGGTGATGCTTGCTATCTATTACATTGTGCAATTATAAGTAATGATGCTTGTATTAAATGTAGACCAATGTATATTGTTTGTGTGTATGTATTGTAACTTATCTATCTTAGTGCTTTGCAAATCACATGCCAAATTTGTCTACTCTTGCTTATTATGTTGTCTTGGGATCTATCTTATGTTGATTCTATTGTATAAGCTTATGAATTTTGAATATAATCATGCACTTTGTTTTTGTCATGCACTTTGATTCTTGTTGAGTTGTTTTTATTTGATTAATTTATTTCAAGGGCTTCTTTCTATCTTTTTCACACATGTGGAACACGAAAATGAAAAGGAATATTTATGATGTTATAGTTACCAAATGTATTGATAACTTCTCTATGTGTTTAAATTCATTGTTTTCTTAGGAACATAGGTTTGTTTTGTTAGAGTAAAGATGATTTGTTAACCCTTGTTTTGTGCATTCATGAAACCACATGATAGGTGTTTATTGTAAACCATTTCACAGCAATGGATAAGAGTTTGATGAAATTACCAATAGAAGGTCATGGGCATATTTAGATGGAGTCCAAAAATTTCTGAATTTTGCATCTAACCATACACACCCAGATGGAACGATTTCATGTCTATGTAAAAAATGTGTGCATACAAATTCGTGGCCTATAGATGTTGTACGGGCTCATTTAGTGTCAAATGAGATTTTTGTGATGGAATATAAATTCAACAAGTATTGATGGTTTGCGTCTTTTGTAGATTTTTTTTTTTTTTTTTTTTGAATTTTGTGAAGATATTTTTATATTATTAACAAGTTAAATATGATGTGTCTAGTGGAAAAAAAATTGATTTAAAAATACATATAAAATTTATTGCAACAAAAACTATTGTTGCGGTAACTTATTGCAACAAAAAGTTTGTTGCAACATGTTTCACAAGTACTTTACTTACCTAAGATTTGTTGCAATAAGTTTCCAGAGGTACTTTATTGCAACATGCAGTAACCTATCACAAAAAAAAATTTGTTGCAATAAATTATAGCAACAATATTTTTTGTTGCAATAAAGTATTTTTAATAATAATAAAAATCTTTTATTGCAACAAAATGCTATTACAACGAGATTTTTGTTGCAATAGTATATTGTCACAAAGTTTATGGTAGTGGGCAATGAAAAAATTTCATTGTAATAGAGGTTTACTTATTGTAACAAAAAATTTTGTTGCAATAATGCTATTTTTTTTGTAGTGATAGTAAAAATATCGAGTTGTATTTTAAAAAAACAATTTACAAAACTCAATTGTAGTAAAATCAAGTTTCATGTGGCATTTTTTAATTGGAAAAGCAATGTTAGCGACTTCCACCATGGCACAAAACACATAGAACTTAATTTTAATGATATCTAGTTCTATGTAAAACTAAATTTTGTTAAATTCAAGCTTCAAAATAAGGATATTTTACTAAATACTAGTTTTAAAAGAATGACACATTCCTGGTTTTCAAATCGGGATAAATAGTTATACCCATTTTGACCAGAAAAGTCTCCCTATTTTAACCTAACCACGGTTGAGTTTGTGGGAAACAAGGTTAAGATTCTGATCTCTATAAATAAGAATAGCCTTTACTCATAAACCAAAATAGTGGAGAGAGCAATCTGCGCGTTCGTGCCACCCGAGAGATATTCGGGCCGACCGAGACAGACTCTCTACTTTGCATGTCGAGACAAACTCCCTACTTTGCTCAGTCATTTGTGTATCGCAGAGGCAGACACTATATCGGCTCTGTGATACTTTGCTCGCAAGAAGTCCCCTTTGCAGACTCAAACTGGATTCTTTGCTTCATTGTCTTTTTGTAAACCCTTCTCCTCCTCCTCACAAGATTCATGACTCTACAGACAATACTATGTTTGTTTTTTTTTTAATAACTCAATAATTGCAGGATATAATAGCCGAGGTGTTCCAATCCTACTGATTTGTATTTAGTCCTATAGATCACTAGAGAGAGAATCCGGCAGCACAAATCACCGCGGCTCTCCACCACCCGGATCTACCCTCCGCTCGTCCCTTCTACAACCCAGGGAACTAAACTATTGCACATATTAACATCTTCCTCCTCCCTCTCTCTAATCAACAAGAACAAAGGCCAAAAAACAACTCAAACTTTCCTCCTCTCATCAAGAACACATGAAGCCAAAAACCAAAAAAAAAAAAAAAAAAAAAAAAAAAAAAGGGAAGAGAGAGGAAGATATCAATCTGGGCCGAATAAGATGATGGACTGGGTGGTGGAGGGAACTAGTCGAAGGAAGATCTGGGCGGTGGAGGTGACAAGCCTCGGTGGATCCGGGTCGTCGAATTTTCTCTCCGATCTCTCTGTCTCGGGTCTTTTGGGTTTGCGTGATGGAGAAGATTTAGGGTGTGTTTAGATATCGCTTACTTTCGAAAAATCGAAAACACCGTAGTAAAATAATTTTTAAATGTGTGAATAGTGTCATGGGACCCACTTTTAATGAACTTTTTTGGTAAAAAAAGAGGTTTGTGTGTCTTGTGAACAATACATGAGACCCATCGAGCAGTGCAATTTCAATGTAAATTTTGCAGTCAAAGTGGTAGTGGGTTTCGTGCATAGTGCACGAGACCCACCGACAGACAAAACCCACAAGATGGAGCGCTTCTCAATAAAAAATAATATTAAAAAAAAAATTGGGGAAATGCTGGACGTTTGGACGCACAAAATGCTATCCAAACGTACACTTAGACTCCACGTAAAAAAAAAAAAAATGTTTTTTTTTTTATAAGGAAATAAATGCTTTTATTTTTTATGGCATAATAGAATGTTTTGGTTGGGCAATATTTTAGTTCATTTATTTGTAATGCTAGGATGTTGCAAATTTTAATATATAATAATGAGACTTACAAATTGATAAATCATAAATAAAAAAATTATTAATTATGTTTTTTTTTTTAACTAATTAGGTTTTTAAGGGTTACACCCAGCAACACAATTGTTTTTTTGTATGCTTTTTTCAATATAAATATATAAATATATATATATATATATATATATATATATATATCTAAATTATCTAAATGATTTTTTTTTTTTTTTTTACTATTTCATTTTAAGTTTTAACCCATTTAGTTTGCCACATAAAAGAGTAAAGTTATATAATTCTTTTTTGCACTATCTCATTTTTCTACTCAATTAAATAAAATAAATTTATATTCATTTTTATTTTTATTTTTTCCTTTTTTACTTTTCATCAACTCAACCCAACATATATAATGGAAAGCTAAAATATTTTTTATCCTTCCACCATATTTTATCCCTCCACTTTTTCATCCACCATTTTTCATCTCTCCACTTTTTGGTTAAGGGATGGAAAAATGGAGGATATAAAATATATATATATATATATATTTAATGTGTGTTTGGTATTGAGATGATGAAAAGTGAAAAGAAGAAAATTTCTTTTATTTGATTGAGAAGAAAAAAAAAAGAAATGATAGAAAATATCACATATATACATTTACTCTCATGCTTTTATTACATAAGCAAAAAATTTAATTCTTAAAAAGAAAAAAGAAGACCTATTTTTGGGGTAAAAAAGCTTACAGTTCAATTCAAAAAAAAAAAAAAAAAAAAAAAAAAAAAAAAAAAAAAAAAAAAAGAAGGAAGGTGGGGTGAAGGCCTAGATTGGTTGGAAGGAGGAGAGGGCTAGATGGGTAACTTCCCATCTAAGCCCCTCCACCTCTCCCATTTTCTTCTCATGGACACAAGATTTTGGTAGGCCTAAAGAGAAAACATGGCCTATCATTTTCTCTATTTTGCTCCTCTCAACCAAATACCCTCCTATATCATTTTCTCTCAACTTTTCTTTTCCCATTTTTCATCCCCCAAGTTTTTCCCTAATCAAACACCATGCTAATGTAGTTAGTAGACTTCATCCTTTTTGTTTTTTTGTTTTTTGTTTTCTTTTTTTATGAGAAGAATTCAATTATGTATTTAATTCTTCAAATTAACTTTGGTTTTATTAGTCTTAAATAAATTTTGTTAATTAATAGTTACATGTAAAAGGTCACACCTAAATTTATTGTCTTAAACCTCAAACTTGATCAATTAAACTTGGTTTAATAATAAATAAATCTATTTAAATAATAAAAGTATCACTCAAATTTATCGCTTAAACCTTAAACAATATAGAACCGGTCCTGTGTAACCGCGTGTGTGAGAGAGAAGGTTCTAAGTCTTTTCCTCAGTTGATACAGGTTGTTTTTGTAAAGGGGAAGAAATGTTTCTTTTGGGCGTTAAAGAAGCTGCGGCAATTGTTAGCCTCCTGATCCTCATTGTTGTAGTCATTGCTAAGCTACGCTAGTGTACCAGAAATTCCAGCACTGGCGGCCAAATGGGGGATGACAGTAACGTCACCGGCAGTAACGTTGGTACCAGAAGCCAAATCAGTATCCAACTTCAGAATATTAATAATGACGACCCTGTTTAAGTCTCAGATTCAGTTTGAATATCTGGAGCTTCTACATGCATCTCCAGGAAAATTACGTTCCCGCCATCACTTAGAATTGCTTTTTTCCAAGCTTTCTTAAATAAGATGTGAGGGCATGGGTTGCCTACTGTTAGAGAATTACTTGGGCCCAGTAGTGGGCTTTGTGCCCAGAGCCCCAGACCCTCTATTATGCATTGTGTTTCTTTTTTATTTTTACTTTTTTTTGGGAGAGCAAAGCAGTGTGATTCCTTGTAGCTTCATTTGGTGAGTGTGTTGTGTTATTTGTGTGTTACTATCCCCTCCATTTTATAAGAATCTATTTTATGGTTAAGGTTTTATTTTTTATTTAATTATTTATAATAAGTATTATTATATTTCAAATTTTAATAACTATATTTCAAATGTCATGACAGTTTTAACTTTAAATTTGTAATATTATGTTTGAACCACAACATAAATTAATTTTAAATATAGTTATTAAAATTTAAAATAAGATATGTGTATAATATAGTAAATATGCAAGCGGATATATTTTGGCAATTTAAAAAAAAAAAAAAGTATGTTTCAAAAATTCAATATAAAAATATAAATTCGGAGAAAGATCGACATGTATGATTTTATTCTATTTCCAATAAACATATTCATATTATGATTAGATCATGCACAAGTAAAAATATATTTATTAAATATTAAGTATATAATATAATATAATAAACTTTGTTTACTTTTTTTTTTTTTTTTTTAACGTCTTTTTGGCTTTACATACACCCTTGATATAGTAGTTTTCGAAATTTGTACTATTCCAACCAGTCCGTGGTTACCACGTGCCAGTACTAAAACTATAAGCAAATACATTGTATGTTAAACAAAATATTTAATAAAAAATAGTTATTTTTTTATGCCAAAATACATTAGTGTGCGAAGTGTGCGAGTCACAAATGTGATATTTCTCAATTTTCAAGGAATAAAATTATAAAAGAGTAGGGGTTCAACTGCCTTAGCGTGTATTGTAGGTTTAGTTTCGGTTTGCTAATTGGAATGAAATATTTTGGTACCAGTCAATTTTGGTGTACTATTTCAGGATATTTCGGATATAAGGGTTTTAAAGAAGTTATAAGTACATATTTCAATTAATTTGTAATCTTTAAGCCCAAATAATAATAATAATAAGTATCAATTCAATCATTTATAAAATATAATACAATAATAATAAAAAAAAAAAAAAAAAAACCTTGATGTTAATAATAGTAGGTGGAACAATGGAAGAGGGTTAAGGCTGGAACATTCATGTTTATTGTTAGCCTTCGTTTGGATACCAATGAAAAATAAAAATTATTTCACTATTCAGTTTATTTTTGTTACTATTCATAGGCCTCACTACACTTTTTGGTACTATTCATGGGCTTCATCGTACTATTTCACCTAACTTTTACCTTTATTTACAGTATTTTTAATACTAAGTTTTGATTTAAACAAAAATAAGTCGTATTCAAACAGACCCTTAGTCTCGTGGGGCTCGGAAAAACAGAACAAATAAAAAATTAAAAACAAAGGACATAGCATTTAAGGAAGAGTAAGGAGACTAACAAATAGTCAAATACATTACTTGTACAACACACAAATAAAAAAGGAAAGGCAAATTGGCAGCAAGACCGAAACCCACCAGAAGAAAAGAAGAAGAAGAGAAGAAGAAGGGTCTAAAACCCAGAAGAAGAAGAATATATATATAAAGAAAAAGAAAAAGAAGAAGAAGAAGGGTCCATAACCAAAAAGAAGAAGGTAGGATTTTATTTTTAATTTTTTTTAAAGCCAAAATTGGCCGTAATGGCTAGAACACCCTGAAATAGGCCGAAATTTGACCCGAGGTAGAATAGGGGTATTATGGTGCCGGTATGCATGCTTTAGATACGAAATCTTTCATTTGTTTTGGCTAGAATGGAATGGAATCAATAACAATGTTTTTGAGTATTTGTGATTATTGGGACTATTTTTAAGGGTTTTGAGTTCCATTCAAGAGGCCATTTTGGTTTAACTAGAACAGAATATTTCAATACCGATGTGTTCCATTACACCATTTCATAATTATGAGTTGAATATATATATATATATATATATATATATATATATATATATATTACCTTATTATTATTGGTATTATTATTGTGAGAGAAATATATGTGAAGAATAATTAGTTTCAAAGTAATTTATTCAAATTAAATTAATATCCTAAAGTGAAGTGCTGAATAAAAAACAAATAAATTGAAGAGTTATAATAAAAGGAAATGAAGCGATTGTGGCATTCCCGTAAATAAAAAAGGTTTTAAGATTATATTTTAAACTAGGAACTTCCAAGAAGTTTCCTTATTTCCTTTCAACTCATTTCCCAAAGGTCAATAAAACATTTCACATGTGAATTGTTGTTATTTTAACTTTTAAAGTTTTATCTATAACGCCCCAAGCTTTAAATAAAAAAAAAAAAAAAAAAAAAAAGGATTAGATTTTTTGGACATCCACGTGCCCCACTTACCCCATTCACTACCACCATGCATCACACTCCCTTGTCTCCCTCTTTGGTCAGTCAACTAACTAAACTTAGAGCATCAGTGGTTGCAAAATTTTGTAAAATACAAAAAGTGCTCAATTTTATATATTTTAACCCAAAAAATACCAACATCAGTACTTGTAAAAATGTGTAAATATACAAAATTGCTATGCAAATAAACAAGAACCGTGCATATATTCACGGTTATCGTTTATGTGCAAATGATTTTTTTTTTCCTCTCCCCAACATGTTGCTCTCTCATCTGTTTTCTTCTCACAACAAAGAAAGAAAAAGGTGGATGGGGCCATGTGAGTAATGGTTTGTTTGATATAATAAAAAATTAAAGAAATATTATTATTTAAATAAAATAAATGATAGAATAGATAAATTGATGTGAGTGTTTTGTAAAAGTGGGTGTGTAAAATAGAAAAAATATGTTTTTTCTTGTAAGGGTCTTCTACACTCTTTCTTTTTCATTTTCTCAAAAACACACACACACACACACACACACACACAAACACAAACACACTTCTTTCTTTCTCCCTCGGACTCTCCCACCGATCCCCACTCCTCTCCACCACCTCCACCATCTTTTCCAGTGAGGATCACCGGAAAGATCCTTAGGAACCTATAAGCACCTTCATATCTTTATTTGAGGTAAAAACTCCTAATCTTTTTTGTGGATTTTTATACTTTTGCTTGAGGTTCTTTTTATCTAAGTTTTGGAAATGATATTCATGTGATTTATGAGCTTCTTGGGTGATATTCTTGTGATTATGTGTATGGGTTTTGATTTGGTGGACTTATTTGATGAATGGGTTTATGATTTTTACAAATGGTGGCTATCTAAGGTTTGTTATGGTGAAGATTTGGGGGGTTTGGCTTTCTAATGCATAATAGTTGGTAAGTATAATTTTTATTGTTTATTTGGAAATAGTTAAAGATTTCAATTGTTTGTCTTGGAGAATATTGTGATTTTGGTTTCATAGGTCTCTTCATGATGTTGTGTAATTCTTGTGGGAACTACTTATAAAGTGTCAAGGTTTTAATGTTAGGGAGAATACCTTAAATGACTTATGAGTATAAATTGAAGTGTATGCTTGTAAATTAAATTGTTGAGAAACCTTGGAAGCGGGATACATAGTACTTGTGAGGTTAGAATATTTAGGCTTGCCTAATTAATTGCTTGCTTAGAAATTCCTATTTCATAGCTAGACACAATACCAAGCTTGGTACTTATTGTGATAGTTTGCTTGACATTGTTTAGGTTCTAGCTAATATCTTTTGGAGCTTTGGAAGTTAGGCTTTTTGCGGATTGCAAGGTAAGTGGCTTTTTAATGGGATTTTTAGAAAAATAACCATGTTTCATAAAATGTTGTTTTTGGGTTAGACACGTTTTGGGGAAACTATTTATGGAAACTATATTTTTCTAAAAACTATTGTGTTGTAACCTTAATGTATACGATTATTTATGAAAAATGCATCATATTTGGTATTGCATATGGGAAAACGCATGAATTGTTGACATGGAAATATGAACATCTTTGATAATGGATTTCATGAAATTATTGTATTGTTGCAATTTCTAAGGATGCTTTAATGCTAGTAATATTTGGGAAATTGATTGAAAATCTCTATGGATATCTTGGTTATTGGACAATTTTATGAAACTACTTGGAAAGTAGACTGTGTACTTTGAATATATTTAATTTGTGAGCTTTCGATGTGATTTTGCATTGTACCACAATATTGGTGATTATCCCGTCTTTGTGATGACGAGTCAAGTTAGAGCCTTCACTTTGCATGACACAAGTAAATCCTTGAGTGTGTGAGTGAGGCTGTTGCCCATAGGGCTAAAAGACCACATGCAAGGGGGGGTGGGGGGTACTATGTAACGCGTCCTTCCCTGTTGCCCATGAGAAGAAGAGGGAAATCCTTAAGTGTGTGAGTGAGACTAGGCAGGGCCAAAAGACCACATGCAAAAGAGGTACTATATGGCACATTCTCCCCTTGAGGGTGTGGGTGAGGCTGCTGCTTATGGGGCCCATAGACCACATGCCAAAAGAGGTACATATCATGCTAGTGGTTTGTGGGTCCTGACTTGTCTCTATAGCGATATAATGTCTTTGTGACATTTTTGTCTTTATGGTGGTTTGTCATGTGGCTTAGGTTGGCTTTTTAGGTTTTTGGAACAATGTTGTTATGCTCACAGTATATATATTACATAGTTTCATGGTGATCATTTTTAAGAAGCTTTGGGTGGCATTATTTAATCATTCTTATCATTTTATCAATGAAAATAATTTTGTAGTTTTCAGCTAGAAATTTTCAAATTGTTCCATATTGTAGAGTATAGTAGAGTTGGCTAAAAAATGGATAATTTTGGGTCAACTCTATTTTACTCCCCCTCCCTCCCCCCCTCAATTTAAACAGACCATTGAAGTCAGAACTCAGAAGTTTTCCTTTCATGGTTGTCTAGTGGCTTGCAACATTCTGGTAGTGTTTCGTCGATCTGGCTGCATAGAATTTCATTAATTTTGTATTTTTGTTCAAATCTCTCTCAGGTCATCAATTTTGTTAGTTGGTAGAAGAAGTAAACAATATATCTCAGCAGTGAGAAGAGCAATGAAGCCCAGTTTCTAATTTTGGCCCGGAACATGAATATCGCCTAGAATTCTGAAATTCTACTCAGAATGCCGGTTTAGGCCAAAATAGTCCAGAATTAAGCCACACACTCCATAAGATCATCGAGTTTTACAACGAAAAACATTACAAAAACAACCTTTTTTTTTTTTTTTTTTTGGTTGAAAAACTTACAAAAAACAAGAAACAGAGCCACCAATCTCACTCTTTTTTTTTTTTTTTTTTTTTTTTTTTGTGAGGTAGGGTATGAATGAGATTAAATTTTATTCAACATAACGACCACATCACAAATTGTACAATACACACCCCATATGAAGCCCAAAGGAAACACAGTGCATAAAAAAAGGGCCGGCTGAGAAGATCAGGAACCAAGTCTATTTTTGGGCCCATAATATAATGGCCCCAAGAATAGGATTAAGCCTGATACTATAGCAGTATAAAAACTTGGCCCTCACATCTCTTACAAAACCTCAGACTATGCTACCTAATTGAACTAAGCCTCAAAAAATAGCTGCGTGGAATTCTAAATAATATAGTAGGAAAGATTACTTTATACATGAACGCAATTTCCTGCCAACGTAGCTGCGAAACACCGTTTGGCCACCGTTTTTGAAATATCTTATACACTTGCTGAGTTTAGCAATGAGTTTGAGGATCAGGAGGGTCACGATGTCCGTAATGTCTTTAACGCTCAAATGGAAGCTGTTGCAAAAAGAAATTGTATCAATATGACAGGAAAAGAATAAGAACTCTCTCTCCACACTCACATACACAAATAACTTTAGCTAGCTATAGTGTTACCCGGCAATAGGAGGAGACAAAACATACGATTACCTAGAATTTTCAAGGATAGGAATTATGAAGAGCAAGGGACGTTTGTGCAAAAAAGTGTAAACCGTGTGATGGGAGCAGGAGAAGGTTTTACAAAAGGACAATGAGGCAGAAAATTTTATTTTTCTCGGGTAAGTGACAAAGGCACAAGGGATGAAGCAGAGGATCCGAGTGATACATATATGGGATGCATATTACTCCTCTTCTCTCTGAGACTCGAAACGTACACACAATTTGGCTCGCTTAGCAAATTTGGTGGGCCTATTTGGAAATGTTGCATAAAAGCGAAAGTGTTACACTCTTTTTGCTTAACAAATTTGGGCTGTGGGAAATGTTGCATTAAAGCAAAAGGAGTTTTAGGCTTTTAACCAATAGAGCAAATTTCGTTCATCACAAAAGTTCAAAAAAGCCAATACAGTTTCAAAAACTCTTTTGCTTTAATGCAACATTTCCTAATAGGCCCCACCACCTTGACCCCGGAGAATTGTCCTCTTGCCCTGCTATGCTTATCAAAAATAATATCAGCTAGGCAACATTTCCCAACAGGCCCCACCACCCTGACCCGGAGAATTGTGCGTTGAGCTCATAGCATTTGGTTATATCAGATTTTTAAAGCCCACCCCCGTAAACTGAGGTGAATTTTTCGACAAATGTCAATTATTTATTGATGAAGAAACACTAAGCCAGATGCTTACTTAGTATTACTGAAACAAGATATATTTTCTTCCTAAGGTGGTGCGGAGAAAGGTGTTTTGAGTCTCACCAATAGCATTTCGCCATATCAATTAATTTAAAGATCATCAATACAAGCCTTCAACTTCGATACCTTAGTGATACTCCAAAAGTAAAAAACTTTGATACCTTGGTAGCGATATGGAGTTTCAATAAAGGCGGTGTAAACCCACCAATCGCATTCTGCCATATTACATTTTTTTAACCAATCAATGCACACATTCACACACCATTCTATTCTCCATTCCAATTTTTTTTTTTTTTTTTTTTTTTTTTTATATATTATATTCTACAAATAAATAAAAATAAAACAAAACTCAAAATTATACCAACGCTATAGCCCTCTCGTGCAGGGATAGACCTAGGTGGAGCCCAAGAGAACCCGGCCCCTCTTGGGTTCAATATATATATATATATATATATATATTAGTTATAATATATTTTATTTTTGTAGTTAGGTTTCCTTTCAAAATCTTTCCTCAATTCAAAACCTTAGACCTCCGTCTCACCCCTCTCCTCAACAAGTCATTATTTAGTCTCACCCAAATAGCAAAACTATCTTAAATAACAAAATATTTAAGTAAAAATGAATTTTTAGAAAAAACAATATTTTGGAACATCTCAAAATGGAATAGAGGACAAACAAAGTGGGAGTGATTGTAACTTTAACAAAAAAAAAAAAAAAATAAAAACAAACAAACAAACAAACAAACAAAAAAAAACAAAACAAAACTATTTTACCAACAAAGAACCAAAAAATTATGTGTTATTGGAGAAGCTAAAACTAATTTTTTTGCAACTACAATAAACCGATATAAATACCAGTTGAGTGTAGCAAGTTATTAAAAATAAAATACAATATTTTTTTAAGATTATATATTTTCCTTCAATTAAAAAACTCAAATTTTCTCGCTTCCTTTATTATTTTAATGAGTTGTTTATATCATTTTAAATGAAATGATAAAAAAAAAATAGAACATTTGATTTGATATTGGGTGTATTGTAAATGGAGATGATAAAATAAATAAAGTAATTTTTTAATATTTTATATATATATATATATATAAGAAAAAGAAAAAAAAGAATAGCACTTTTATGTTAGAGCATGCATAGTAAAGGAGGTAAAAATTATAGCTTTTAGCAACTTAAAAAGCAATTTTATCTATTTTAACAATACATTTTTCAATACACCTTGTAGCAAAGACTCTACATTTTTAGCAACTTATATAAAATAATATAAATATCTCATTAAAATAATGATAAACATATACTACAAAAACCAATACATCATCGACCTCTACCACCTCCACCGTCCCCCCACCACCCACAACCCCAAGCCACGTAGCTTGGAAAAAAAAAAAAAAAAAACCACCACCAACACAACCTTCCCCTTATTCTTCCAACATAACCACTACCAACACAAAGCCACTGCCACCACAAAATAAACCCACAACAAATCGAAAATACAACAACCCAAAATTGAAACCCACCATGCCGATATGCCCCAACACCAAAACCCACTCCAATCCACGAGCAAGAAAGACCCACTCCGTTCCACGTCGATATGCCCCAATGTCGAAACCCACTCCTATCCACAAGTAAGCACAATCACGAGCGATAACCACTCCGATCCACGAGCAAGCACTCCGATCCACGGAAAGCCACTTCGATCCATGAGGCTAGAGCATAACCACAACCTAGAGAGAAAAGAGAGAATGCTCAGAGAGAGAAGAGAGAACAAAGAAGTGTGAGAGAGGAGAGAGAAAGTTAAGATTGAGAAATAAAAAAGAGCCGTTGGAATAAAATAATGGTATTTATCTTTACTTTCTTGTTACAGTGAGTTGTTATTGATAATGACTCACTATAGCATGAATGTAAAATATACCTAATTTTTTTTTTTTTAAAATTTTTTATGAGAAGCTAAAATAGCTTTTTAGTTGTTTTGCCTCCTTTACTATGAATGCTCTTATGAATCCAAAACAAATTGATATAACACCTTAATTTGGGCCTCAAAAAGGGATCATTGGGCATAATAGAGTTCCTTCAAAATTAATTCATTTTACTCTCCATTTTTTAGATGTCAATCGGGACAGTCACCTTGTGATTGTCACTTTAGGTATAAAAACTAAAAAGGAGCTCTATTACAAGCGCCGAGAAGAGAATTCACCTAAAAACTAAAAAAGAGCTCTATTACAAGCATTGAGAAGAGACTTCATAATAGTTGAGAAATTTACTTGATTTTAATAATAAATGAAGTTTCTAGCCAACCTTAATTGCGGCCCATGAACAAAATAGAAGACTAGGGAATAACTTGACTAAAAAGTGACTTTGAATGCAAGGCTTTGAGATTTGTTCATAGTGAAAAATGCTAGTAACAAATTTTTTCCATAATTTGCCATGTGGACAAGTTGTGAGTGGTAAAAAAAATAGTGAATCAATGTAGGTTTACAACTCTAACATTCTCAATTTGTCACATAGATGAGTTGTGACAAAAGTTGTAAAAACAATTTTCTCCCATTTTAAAAAAAAAATGATAGAACAACTGTTGGAGAAAAACATTTTAATAATAATAATAATAATAATAATAATAATAATAATAATAATAAAAACACACACACACACACACAAAAAAAAAAAGAGATTGCACATAGAATACCAATATTCTCTAT
This sequence comes from Quercus dentata, assembly GCA_028216015.1. Lineage (NCBI taxonomy): Eukaryota > Viridiplantae > Streptophyta > Magnoliopsida > Fagales > Fagaceae > Quercus > Quercus dentata. Next base: position 46,388,075 of record CP116454.1, on the reverse strand, counting down.
TTCATTTTATGCAAAATTTGACACTTTGTAACCCATGTACAAATGCATGTAAACACTTCCAAGCATGATCACCTAAGACTATACAATATAGTTCTCAATGAAATAAAAATACAAGCATGCAAGGGGTTTTCATGTGTTCAAGTGTCTTGTAAACTCACATCAACCTCAAAAGTTGAGAAAAGTTATGAAAATAAACATTATAAAATTCCAAGGTTTTCAAGTCAATCAAAGAATTTTGAGCTTGAATTCATTTTGTTTTTCACTTTTTCTCTCTATGCATATATATTTTCTTTTTCTTTTTCAAAGAGGTTTTCTTTGCATTTGCATATGATTTTTATCCACCCTATCTCTTCAAAAACAAAATTATTTTCTTTTTCCACCCTATCTCTCTAATAAGTATTGAAACATCCATGAGTGGTGGCTTTCACACTATTGAAATAGGCAACCCTCTCTATGAATAACACATCATGTAGCTTCGCACTAAATCAAAGGTAGGCCTTTCCACTATCTTTTCAACATGTGTGGAAAATATAGAATTTATTCAAGATTCATATCAATGCTTGACTTAAAAACTCAAGGTTCTCAATGAATATTTATTCCATAAAATTAACCTACTAGAGAGTTTAATAAAGAGTAACAAGTGTGCACGTGCTAAAGAAGAAAAAACACTGCATACATGACTTTTATAAATTGATACCATCATTTATAATCATCTCAAAGTAGGCATGCACTAGTTATGTTACACTCACACTTTACAAGTTTCTCCACAAAGTCAAGCATGTTTCAATTCAAGAGAGAGATATTGATGTCCATGTAACAAACCTCAAGATTTTTTTTTTTTTTTTTTTTGGTTGTATTTTTTGAGATTTTTCAATGTTTTTGGATTTTTGAATTTTGACCAAAAATAAAAGCACACACAATGCTAATTAAAAAAAAAAAAAAAAAAAAAAAGAATGAAAACATGCAAATAAATACAAGTGATTCCAAGTATGTATGATATACATGAAACACAATATGGAATAAAAAAAATGTCAAACTTTAAATGGGAAGAATTAAAGCAGAGGACAAAGAAGAAGATATTTAAGTCTTGGAATCCTTTCTCACCCACACGACTTTAGTCTTGGGCTGTGAAGATGAAAAGGCATAGGTCTTGGCATGTCTACCGGAGGACATAAAGGAAATAGAATTCCTTTTAAATTGAGTTAAAAAGCTCAAATCTTTTAATAACTCTCCAAGCAAAGGTGTAGAACCTTGTGAAGAATCCTAAGACCTTTTTGACACTTGCTTATGAGGATACAACTTAAAACAGTTAGGACGGATGTGTCCATGAACACCACAATGGTGACAAACATGAGTAGTTTTAAAACTACTAGATTTCCTAGAATGAGGTTTAAAAAAGGTTTTAGAATTAGACATATCAACTATGGATTTCTTACCTTTATCAACCTTCTCAAATTGAGGCATAAAAACAGTCTTTATTAGAAGTCGTGGAAGAAGAGGGGCCAAAGGAATCAACATATCCTAAGCTAGTTTTATCAAAACTAGGCTTTTGAGCACTCAATACCTCATCAAGCTTTGCATAAGACATCCTCTCTATTTGAGTTCTAGCTTGACTAAGCTTAACCTCAAGATTATTGACCTTCTCATCTAATGAGTTGTTCTCAACAATAAGAGTCTCAACTAACCTTGTTGTCTCATCTAGTTTGACTAACAAATTAGTTTTTTTAGTTTTTACCTCATTAAGCTCTTTTCTATGGAGACGGGAAGTCTTTTCAAATTTTATATATTCAGTGCATAGCTTATCATAGGCTTCCTCAATTGTCAAGTTCTCGGGTACTTCATCATCAGAAAAATCCTCACAATCACTAGCATTATCCACAATCACCTTATCAATTGTGGCAGAAAAATCCATAAAATTACCACATTCATCCTCATACTCATCAAAAAGATCACTCTCAATATCACCCAAGGTGGCAACCAACACTTTACCTTTTGATTTCTTGGTCTTTTCCTTCATAAGGTAATTTGGGCATTCTATCCTCATATGATCAAAATCTTTACACTCATGGTAATGGATGAGGGGTTTTTAACTCTTACCCTTCCTAAAGGATTCTGATTTCCTGGAACCTTTGTTCTTATCCTTTTTCCTATATTGGAGAAGCTTTCTAACCTTCTTATCTATGAAAGTTAAGTCCTCATCCTCATCCTCATCCTCATCCTCATCTTCATCTTTATCTTTATCTTCATCTTTAGAGTCATCACTCTCTTCCTCTATACCCTTAAGAGCCATGCTGCTACTCTTTCCACCTTTTCCAATTTTATGTAATCCTATCTCATAGGTTTGAAGGTTCCCTACAAGCTCAGTCAAAGGAATTTTATCAATTTCTTTTGCTTCTTCAATGATAGTGATCTTGGCATGGAATCTTTCAAGTAGGGACCTAAGGATTTTCCTAATAATTTTAGGTTCTACTATAAATTCTCCAAGATTGAAGGCAGAGTTCACAATATCCTTGAGTTTAGCATAGAACTCATCAAATGTCTCATCCTCCTCTATCCTTATTTCTTCAAAACTACTAGTGAGTCTTTGAAACTTAACAGTTTTTACTACTTTAGTTCCTTCATAGGTAATCTCAAGAATTGTCCATGCTTCCTTAGCAATTTCGGTGGATGATATTTTCTTGAACTCCTCATTAGTCACACCACTATACAAAGCACTTAAAGCCCTACTATTGAAATTTGTAGCTTTGATCTTGTCATCATCCCAAGTAGTAGGGGGTTCACTTGGTTTCTTCCAACAAACTTCAACAGCCAACCATACTTTTTCATTAAGAGCCTACAAAAAAAGCTTTCACACAAACGTTGCATTACGCATAGTTAGTACCATCAAACAAAGGAGGAATCAAAAGTGATTGTCTACAATCTATGACAATGAGGGTCAAGGATCACGCTTAGGAAATTAATCCAATTAGAGTGTATCCGCTTTGATACCATTTGTTGGGAAATTTAAACCTCGGTTGATAAAATTAACACATTTTAAACTCAAGTTGTTAATTAGATCTATTATAAATAATCCTTGTTCAAACAAACAAACATCAATATCATGTTAATATCATGCACATCGGAATAGTAAATAAGACAAAATATAATGACCCAAGAAAACCAATGAAATAAACTAGTTTCATAGTAAAAAAACCGGGGTGAAACCTTCCCAAAAAGCAATCCACTATAATAAAGAAAAGTTTCAGATATAGTACAAAACCTTTGTCCCTAGATTCTACAAACCCGGTAGATGAACTTATAGTAAGAAACCTTCTACCAATTCAAAACCTCTGAACTCTCCATATGTAAATACTCCACCACAATCACAATTAGAACCTCCAATTGACTTCAAGAACCTCTTGAAGGTTTTCTTTGAAAAGAGCAAGTTTGTGGTGGTTACAATGACTTGAGCTTCTTCACCAATGGAATCTTTAGATTTACTTTGAAACTCTTTGATATGGTGAAATAGAGAAAACTTGGTTACAAAATCCCAGTTGCATAAACAGAGTGTTTTTGTCACGACCCAAACCTGTACTTTAGAATTTAGAGCATGACCGGTATGTTAATATTAAGTTTATCTCAATACTAACATGACCTAACCTAAACTGAAGGTGCTTATCAAGAATTGTTTCTTGTATTCCTTCTTGTTTTCTTGCATAAAAGCCATAATATACAAAAATGATGAAAACCTTGAAACTTCATTTCATTTGAACTTTGCAAGATTACCACTTGGCTGAAACTTAAGGTATTCATGTAAATATTACATAGCTAAACGTTTAGCAAAACTCTTATTTACAAACCTAACACCAAAGACATACAATTGGGGTTCAAAATAAACTAAAGTTCTAAATTACATATGTGCTCAAGGATCAAGTACATCTTGATTCCTCTTATACAACAAAAGAGCTAAACTACTATACAACAAAAAAACTATACATTCTAACAAACGAGAATCACAGAATCCTTGTCACCTTAAATACTCTTGTTGCTTCCAAGAAAGAACCCGTACCTTTGAAATATAATAAGGTGAGTTGCAAAGCCCAATAAGGTTTTAAGCTCCATGGGTATTTAATAAGAATGCATGTAAATTAAATATTTTATGGATATGCTAGTTTTGATAAAATAGCATTCATACTATTCATATTGTTCTTAAAATAACATATGAACTTTCAAATGAAAATACTTTATTTTCCTTTCATATAATAAGAAAATGATATAATAAGGAACTTAAACATAATTTAGTAATCTTATCTTTAAATAGGTTATAAAATACTTTATCATAAACTTTTAATTAAACTTATAACACATTTAACATACCTTTCTTATCATTATACTTTTCTTATAATTTCCAAATAGCTTAATAGCTCATTTATAATACATATTAGTTAGTCCAATGGTAAGTCTGTCACAACTTTGAAGGATTCCAGAACAATGTGCTAGTCATCTAGCATTTTCCATAATACTAGGTAATCCCGGGATCATATCATAATACATATCTTTAACCATGGGGGTAGGTTGGCATCCTCCACAAGTTGGTTGTTACCAACAAAAGCAGATATATAAGAGCTCTTCACTTTTAATGGCCAATCAGAATTTCCATGGAAATACCATTACTATAACCCTTACTAATCGAGTTCGAGATCATAACAATGAAATAACAAAAAATTATATTTTTTCGATAATCGTGCTTTTACATAATTATTTCATAATAGTAGCATATCCACTTCATTCTTAAATATGATGTTCGTGATATAAATAATAACATCAATATGCTAAAATTATCATATATATAAGATTGAACAACTCACGAACATATATTTTATTTAAATCATGCTTATATGTAATATCTCTATTTAAAAGGTTTTAATGCATAATAATTTTCTAAACAATTTTTATACTTATCAAATGCACATGTCACATATCCCTTACTTGAAAATAGAAGACGCAAGAGATTTGTACAAGAGGAGCTCAAGTGTCCATGTTCTCGTTCTCGACACCTAAATAAAAGACCAAAACTTATTACTGACAAATTCTTCCTAAGTATTTAAATTTATACATGAATCACAACCTAACTCTTAAACTCAAGAAAATCTTAATTCCCATTATACAAAGATTCCTCAAAGCATATGATACATTCATCAAACACATTATGTATCAAACCATAAAGAAACCAAGGTATAAAATTTATCTATGATCCAAACATACCAAAGGATGAGCATACTAATTTATAGCTCAAACATTTACCCTAACTTTAGAATTAAATCCTCAAAGTCAGGTGTATCATATGTTATTCACAACTCATTTCAGTAGCATATGTCTCATTTGTAAAATACAAATGGACATTCCATACAAATCCAAATGTCATGTAATTTTACAGAGTTACTCCCTAAATGTCTAGTATATACCATATCAATTTCAGAGTCAAAGCATAAAACCATGATTTATTAAAAATCATACAAGACAACATGCTCAAATTTGTTCTGACAGAATTTCATGCAACTTAGAAATTAAACCATTATTTATATATTAATTCAAATGTTGTGAGAACACTTCCATAACAACCATGTGTGTCTTAGAATTCATAAAAACTACTCCTAACATCCTAATTTACAGAATTTGATTTAATCCATATTTTTCTTGTTGTAAACACCAAATCTATCACAAGTGACAACTTTAACATGTTTTCTTACAAAATTATCAACTAATAGTAATTGGCCTTCACTTTATGTGGGTATTTTTATACATATACTATACATGTTAGAATACATGCATAGGCATCTAAAAGACCATGAAATCTTCAACATTTCAAATTTCTAACATAAAACCACAAATTCAACTTCCAACAATCAGATTAGAGAACATAGAAGTGGAACTAAAGCAAACCATTACACCATTAAAATACCCATAACAGAAAATAAACATATATACTTACCCACAACTAAAGCTAAAACTTTAGTAAGAGTTTAAATTCTTCTTAGAGAGAGATATATGATTTCGGTGAGAGAGGGAGAGCTATTGGTAGGAAGGTGCTGCCGTGTAAGAACAAGGGAAGAAGAAAGAAATAAGAAGAAAGAAAAAGGAATAGAGAAAGAATAATATGAGGTGAACTTTCTGGTGTAGCCAAGAAAAGATAAAAAGAGAAAGATTTGTGGGGCACGTGTCTTAATAAGGAAAGAAAAGGTTATGACTCACCCTTTCAACTTTTAGCATTTATACTTTTCACCCTCCCATAGTTCTATATTCTAGAAAGGCCCAAATAATAAAACAACTATGCACATATATCCTTATCTTAATAAAACTCCTTTCTACAACATTAATAGAGCATATATGTTTTAATATCACAAAATCCAAACTTTATGCACTTAGTGTGGGTTTGGATTTAGCATTTCCACTGAATCCTACGTTGTGTTTTTTTTTTTTTTTTTTTTTTTTTTTTTTGCTTTCATGTTTAAGGGAGAGACAAAAGTTACTGTTCATGAGACATGTCATTGTTCAGCATTGTTTAGCACTGTTCATAGATTAAAAAATATTAAAAATGGGTCCCATGGTACTATTCACACATTTAAAAATTATTTTGTTACAGTATTTTTAGTTTTCGAGTTTCAAAGAACAATAAGTTTAATCCAAACAGACTCTTAGAGTAATTAAGATAATACTAAGTATATAAACCCATAAAATTAATAATGTAATTGGGTTGGGATGTTATGGTTTCTCTCTCTAAAAAGCCTCCTAATAGATGGCTTATAATGTCCTTTAAATACTGGTTTAAACGGATCTCAATTCGGGCTTCAAATGAATAAGTTATGGGCTTTTTCACGTTGTTGATTTTTGCTAATCTGCGATGCTTGATCGATTGAGAGGTATTGAGACTTCTATCAAGGAGGCAGTAGGTTTTGAGCTTCTATCGAGAAGTATCGAGATTGCTATCGAGGTACCTATTGAAAATGTGTTTTTCTTGATCTTTTCTTGAGTTTTGCATCTTCAACTTAGACTTCAATTACAACTTTAAGACACATCAAAACTCAATAAAAGACATGTAATTTGGCATGATTTGACAATACCAAAACACATTACCCTAACACTTAATAATATGCATTGAACTTATTCTAAAATAAAAATTGTCATTTTCAATGAAATTTTCATGAACTATTATTTATATTAATAAATGTCTCAAACATATATGTTTTAGCTCTATGTTGTTATTTATGATTTTTTTAAAACCTTGTTATTTACTAATTTAATTTTTGTGTTGTAGTAAAATAAACCAAGATTAAATTATATATCGCATTCAATATATTTTTCATACATTGCATGGGTTAGTAATTAGTTATTATTATGTTCATAGACTTATAAAAAATAAGTTTAGGCATTTTAATAATATAAATTTGTACAAAGTAAATTCTAATTAGAATAATAATTTATTTGATTTAAATAATTATTAGCTATTCAATAATAATTTTGTTTTATTTTTGCCTATAACATATCAAAGTTCATTATAAGCCCAAACCCAATTCTCACCTCCACAGGTTCAAATTCTCTCTATTTTTATTTTTTTTTTTTTTTATTTTTATAATCACTTTTATTCTCCATTAAAACTTTTTGATAAACTTTTTTTGATAAACTTTGCTTTTTTTGACTTTCCTTCATTACTTTTGACTTCATCTTTTCCCCCCACTTCACCGATTCCATTCTCTCTCTTCATTTGTTTTCTCTCACCCATGTGGCCATGTCCCTCCACCCCATATCGTTTCTTTGCTTCTCTTCTAAGTCTTCTTCTATTTCACATGTCTTCCTCTATGGTCAAGTCTTCCTTCTAAAATATTATCCATCACCCCAAATCCGAATATTCAAAAGCATTTTTTTAGTTCTTTATCTCTCTTTTATTCAAAAGTCTGATGATCTCTCTCTCTCTCTCTCTCTCTCGGACTTGGTCAACTACAACAATGGCTTCAGCTTCAAGCCTTCAACAATGGCGCTAGTTCTCTAACTCCTCTCTTTCTAATACTCTAACGTTGATGTTTTTTCATTCTCTCTCTCTCTCTCCGATTTGGTCAACTCCAACTACGCTGTGCAAATTTTTTTTCTTAGAAGACAGAAGGCTACGTTGTGCATTTGTACCAGCCAAATCTTGGATTTCGACTGAAATTTAACGAAATGACCCGTAATGCCGGAAACAAACCAGAATAGATCGAAATTATATTTGAGATGGAACAAGGGGTAAGCCATTTCAGTTTGGATATTGATACGAAATATTTTGTCCGTTTCGACCGGAACAAAAACATTGATATATCAGTATCCTATAGTGTAAAAGAAAAGGTGAATTTATTTTAATTGAGTCACAATAAGAATCGATTAAAGTTACTTTTGTAGTTTACCCAAAAAAAAAAAAAAATAGTTACTTTTATAAAGGTGAAGTAGACATCATGTATCATCGATCATTAGAGAAGAAGATGCAAAGCCATAATTTGGGGATGTAAATTCCATATACAAAAATCAATCCCGCTGTACAGCCTGTACCTGCTTTTAGATTTGCATAAAAATAAAACTTAGTTACAGTATTTTAAATACTGTTTTTTAGATTCATTTTTTAAAATTCAACCATATAGTTATTTATTAAGAAATATACTTCTATCTCTTGAGAAAAAATTCATATGACAAAATTTTAAAAAGAGAACTTAAAGAACAGTAAATACTGTACCTAAATCTTACTCAAACTCTATAATAAGGTCATTCACAGCGTTGATGTTCCACATTTTTTTTTTTTTTTTTAAACAAATTTTTATTAACAGAAAACAGAAACAACACAACAATAAAAAACAGAATCCTCCAAGATACTGCTACCAGTTGAGAATGATTATAAAAAATTTTCTCGATATCCATTACTGCTTTCATTTCATATTTGTGTGTACTGATTTCAAAACTTTACCTCTTTCATTTCATATTTGTGTGTACTGGTTCAAGACTTGGCTTGCATTACACGCTGAACCGAAGACCGTCCAACTTAGTCGTCCACTATGTTTATTATTATTATTTTTTTTCACAGTACTCTATTTGTCTCCGTAAAGGGTCGTGACACTTTAAATATATATATATTAGTTCATGTTTATGATTCAAGCTCAATACGTTTGGGTATATTATTATTATTAGGGGCCGCGCTACATGTTTATAATCACCCACCCACCCAACCACCCCCTTTAAAAGAGAATGTGTGTGTTGAAGTTGCACGTGTAATTTTAAAGAATGTTACACCCACTAATAATTTTTTATTGAATAAATAGTTTGAGTAATGTTGGATTATACGTTTTATATATTTTTAATATGCATGTCAAATTTCACATTAATTGGACATTTTTACTATTTAATCATTTAACTCATTTAATATGCATAATTTTAAACTTTGAAAACTTACACTTATATTTGATCAATAACCTAGTTATTGACATTTGATAGTCTTGAAAATTTGCAAGATTACACTACTCAATATTTTTTTAATTGAATGTGAATTTTGACAAATTTATTGTTGAATTACACCATCTTCATATATTCTTCATACAAAATTTCAAAATCATTAAATATGGATAGTCATCTCGTCAATCAATTGTTTAAATTCAAATTTTTTTAGCATATATAAAAAATAAGTTATTGGATTGAATGGTAAATAACATATGGTTGATATAAAAATTGACATGCATATTAAAAATATATAGAACATGTAATCTAAAGGTGAGATTTTCAAAATATGAATTCAGTAACAAATGATTGAATAGTGTAAATTACTTAACTTGAACCTAAATCATATTGTTACTACCCAATAATTCATTCTTGACCTAGTTATTAATGAACGGTATTAGATTAGATTAGATTAACATTGATTTTTGACCAATTCCAATATCAGCTTCTTGGAACTTGTGCTTGGTCCATTTAGGGTTTGTTTGGAAATAGCTTATTTAGCTAAAATTGAATTTTTTTTTTAACTAAAAGTACTGTAAATAAAACTAAAAGATAGCTGAAATAATACAGTGAAACTCATGAATAGTATCAAAAAGTGCAATAAGACCTATAAATAGTAGCAAAAATAAGATAAATAGTAAAAATGCTGGCTTTTTAAGCCAATGATAAATGCACACTTAGGCTTCAAATAGAGAAAGAGAGAGAACCTAATCACTAGAACCTTTTAGCTCAAATGGGTTTCTCTTGTGATTTGTACTCTCATCTTTTGCTTTTTGACTCTAATCATCTGACCCAGACTTAACAAACAAAGGGGAACAGTCATTGCCAGTTGGTAAAACAATAGGTGGAAGAACAAAGATTGTGCGGCATAGTGGGTTTAATATTCAGTTTTACCTTTATTTATTTGCATAGATTCACAAAATCCTCGTTTCATCTTCGCATGATTTTTAGTTTTACTATTTCATTTCAGCTGCAAAATGGGGATTTGATTTAATGGGTCAGGTAAGTGTATTCACGAGTTGGCCCGTATTATTACAGGTCATATTTTTTTTTAATAAAAAATTTAATATTAGATTAGCACCACATCATTTAAAATTAAGTTATCATATCATTACTCCGTTAGTAACGTAAACATTAAGACTAACAACTAGTGTTATTAAATCCAGCTGAGCCCGGCCAGTTGGATTTGTAATCCAATGACCTAACACATAGACAAGTTTGGGGTCATCAATTGGATCATATATGCATAAGGCCTAGTTAAAACTGGTAAAACCCAGTGAGTTTTAAGAAAACCGTGTGATCCGATTGTATTTTACTAACCAAGTTTGGTTTGTGAATTTTGTGAAATTACATTAATAGGTCTATTCCATTATTTTTTAATGTATGAAAATATGGAAATTTAAATTAGAAAAAACCTAATTTTTTTTTTTTAAGTGTATTGTTCTCTCACTTCATTACTGTTTAATGTATGATAATATGGTAATTTAAAAACATATCACTTTCAATTTCACTTAGTAACATGTATATGTTATATAGTTATCTTAAACCCTTTTTTTTTTTTTTTTTTTTGTTTTGTTTTTTTTTTGTTTTTTTTTTTTTTTTTGTTTACATTTTTTGAGTTTTATTTGTTTATTGCTTTAAGTTTAAGTCTTTAACCTTTCTTTCTCTTCTTTTGTCTATGTAGTTTGAGATTTGCCTTTTCTAAAAATATTCAAAATTTTAAAACATGTAACAAGATTTTATTTAGCAAAAATTTTGTTGTAATTTTATGATATTCGTTTATTTTACTTGTGAATTTATAGAATTTATATTAGATTGAACGAATATTTGCATTAAGCTTAATGTAAAATTACAGCTCTGTCTACATAGTATGAAAGAGTAAAACAAAAATATCTAACTAACTAACTTCCTAACATAATTAATCTAACTAAGCTTCCATGGCACCTGTACATGACTTGTAACTAACTATGCCAATTAGTGTAATATTTGTCATAGTTGTCAAAACGTGAATTGTATAGTAAATCGATTTTTGATTTTTCCGTATCGTGTATCATATCGTATTGTGTATCGTAAGATATACACAAACACTTAATAAAATTTATAAAAACTTATAGATATACATATATAAATGGTATATTCATTATAAATTTTAAATATATTCAACTAATAACTAATTTATTCATCACTTATGTAATAATATTTAACAAGCTAACTAAATAAATCAACCTAGCATGTGTTTATAACATACACATTCAAATGGTTTAAATTTAAAAGTGATAATATATTACAAATGATCAAAAAATAATAATTTATTTTCATCATAATGCCTAATAAACCCCATCTAAGTTAATGCTATCATTATGTTTATCATTTTGCAAATATTTCTTCATTAAAATTTTCTTCACAGTCATTAACATTTACTATCTCTCCTTGTTCTTTTTATTTTAATAATTAAAAAAAAAAATCTCCTTGGCATTCTAGTTTCTTGGACTTATAACAATGATGACAAAAAAAAAAAAATTGTCAATTAATATCTTATTCATAGTATAGAAAATAAATTTCCAAATATTAAAGTGAAGTGTAAGTGTGTACTGTGTAGTCTAAATTTTATAAGAAAAAGAGAGGGGAAAAAAACTTAAGAATATGTTATTTTATTAGGCCAAATTAAGTAAACTAATAATTTTGTGTTAAAAACAAGTCTAACAACTTGTTAGATTCAAATAAAAATACAAATTTTAACAAAAAAATATCATTTTTAAGCATTTTTCTATGTATAAATGCGATATGTATAATTTTACGATACGATATGATTTATATAATATGCACAATGTATCATACGATTCATGAGCACTTATGATATGCCGATATGATACGAAACTTTTTATACACAATATGATACGTATCGCACGATACTAACAACTATATTATTTATGTATGAATGGGTGTAGATGTGGGTCAATAATTAATAAAATTTCATTAGATTAAGTTTTATCATTTAATTTAAAATATATTTATATAAAAATAATGACAATTAGATAATGACAAGTGACAATTGCATAAAAATAAAAATGTTATACAAACTTAACAAAATAAAATGGTCACACCTACCCAACATTGATAATAAATAATTACAAATAATAAGAAACTATTATGTAACAATTTTTAAATATTAAAACTCATAGAAGATAATTGTAAAACTTCACGTATTTACATATCTTTACTTTGGTGCTGATAATTCAATATATTCAATTTTTTTTTATTAAAATTAAGTTTCTTAATACCTCTTGAAAACAATTCATGGAGCTGTCATTGTGTGTATATCCAATATTGTTCAAAACCCCTTGCCAAGAAAATAAAATGAACGTGGCTGATTTATTTATTTATTTTTGATAAAGTCATGGCTGATTTCGAGGCTTGGCTAGTAAAGAAAAATAAATTATTAGATATTACATGTTAGTGGCGGAGTCATGATTTTTGGCAGGAGGGAGGGGGAAGATTAAAAGACAAAATTGAAAACAACATTAATCTGAGAAATACTAATTGATAATAATAACATAATAAATAAAACACTATATGTTAATGTAATTGCCATACACAATCTAATATAAAATGTAAAATTTAATTTTATTTTTTCATACCTAGTTTAATTTAAAATATTCACTCAATAAAAAATAATTATTTTCAGTTCATAGTTTATAACAATCAAATCAAGAGATTAATCTAATTAAACAAAGTTCAAACATGTAATTTGACTATCTAAAATACATTGTGAAAATAAATCAATGAAAAAATATTAAGAATATAGTAATATACCTGTGAAGTTGTGTAGATTTATAGCAAAAACTTAGGATTTGAGACTAAAAACATTGGTAACAAAATGGGGAAAAAAATATAGGAGACAGTCTTGGCATTACAGTAAGAACATAAAAATAGGGTTTTTGTTTTTAGATTTTTCAGCAAAATAGTGGTGCAAAAGTATGTATACTACAATTGGTTTTATTATTGTTGTGAAATGTTATATCCATAATATTTTCACAACAAATTTTAAATGATTATAGGTTGTTATTGGTTGTTATTGATGGGTAAAAAAATAATTTAAATAGTGGATTCAAATTAGAACTAATAACAACTTATCACTTATAATTAGTTGTAAAAGTGTTGTGAAATGTTGTAGATATAACACTTCTCATTATTATTATTATTAGTAGGTGGGCCTATTATTTAATACATACAGTGAATGTAATAGAATTGACAAGCTTATACATATTATTAAAGCTATTTGACTGCAGTCCTTTGTGTTATGAGAGCAATAGTCTTTTTTTGATAATATAGTACTAGTAGTATTATAATTTTTGTGGAAGGAAGGGCCCCCTCGCCCCCATTCCCTCCGCCCCTGCTACGTGCTAATTGCTAAATCCCACCGTAAATACCTCGATGAATATACTTAATTAATTAATTATGTATATGTATCTGAAAAATAGGTTTCTTTACTCAAACCTTGCATAATCTCTTGTATAATAAAAAAAAAAAAAAAAAAAAAAAAAAAACAATACTACTACATGCACAAATTATTTTATAATATTTTTATAAATTGTTGATGTGACAAATTATTTATTGGTTTTTGTGTAGGCTCACTATTAACATCAGTTTTTTTTATCTACTAATAAATATTCACCACATCAATAGTTTGTAAAAAAATTTATATCTCTTGTTTTATTTGTACCAAAAAAAAAAAAAAAAATTGGTTACAAACAAATTGTTTTACAAAATTTAATACATACTCTAATAAATAACATAAAAACCTGACTTTATGAAATAAACATTACTCTATATATGTGTATAAATTTTGTTCTTCAAGTCACAACTCACAAGTCCTTTCAAACATTTTACCACACTTTCAATTCAAGCGTTGCAGATTATCCAATTTTCAAAGTCAGGTACCATGACCCGTCCACCTCCTTCCACAGTTGGAAACCCTCCGGCTCCTTCTCCTACTAGGTAACAATAGCTAAAGTCATTAACAACTAATAACTAAATATATTTTTTGTCGCCGGTATTACTAATACAACTTCTTTTTGTAACTAATAACAGGGAGGAAAAGTTGCTCAAACTCGCTGTGTATATACTTTTCTTCTTGATCCTCTTTGTTAAACTCGTTATCAAACTACGCCAGTGTAGTTCCAGCAGTGCCGGCCATATAGATGGTGGTAATGGCAGAACCAGCAACGAAATCAATGCCCAAACGTCGGATGCGAATACTGACAACACCTCTGTCTCAGTCTCTGTCTGATAATTACCAACATATTCTGTGTACGAAACTTACCTTAATTCATGAAGTAGAATTTCTTATCAGTTAGAATTCCACGCTGTTTTGTAGGCTTATTAAATAAGGAGCATCGACTATATCAGGTGTTTCACAGGTGTGAGGGGAAAGGTTCGCTACAAAGTGCATAGATTGAGAATTCGATTCTCAACAGGGCCCTTTGTTGCATATGAAAGTAGTTTTTCTTTTCTTGTTTTGGTTGGGTTTGAGTATATCCCCCCCTCCTCTTTGTTTTTACTTGCTAATATGATCGTGTAGTTATAATAGACTGGTGTGTCATGTGTAGTGTATTGTATGCAGTTCAGTCCCTCTTTGTTAGTTTGTAATGTGGTTGTTATGTTGAGTACAATTTGATCTTTTATTCATGTGTGTGAGAGCGACATAGGGTGTGTGTCTTTGGTGTGAGGTTTGCAGATTTGCTGCCTGTTTTTTATTGTGTTGATTTTTTTATATAATTCTCTGTGACTGTCAGCAATACAACAGGATGATTCTCAGAGATAGAACAAGAGTGGCGAAGTCAGGTGATTCTCAAAGCGATAGAAAATTTATTGAAATTGCAGCATATACAACTGTGTAAGAAAACACCAAAAGGATGAGACAACCCTAGGGTTCATTTGGGTAACTGTTTCTAAAAAGTGGGTTTCTAAAAAAATAACTTTTTTTTTTTTTTTCAGAATCAAGTTAGAATTTTCTTAGAAAAAAATTAGTTCAACCAGTACAACAATCCATAGATAAAGAACCTATCCACACATGAAAAAATATATACCAATTTTATTAGAAAAAAATTAGTTCAACCAGTACAACAATCCATAGGTAAAGAACCTATCCACACATGAAAAAATATATAGCAATTTTAGAATTTTAAAATTATAAATAGGTATTTGATAAAAATGTGAAAAGGTGAAATTTCGATTTTCAAAATCACAACTAAGCATTTGAATAACACTGATCGAAGATTAGTGTTTCTAGGATAAATTACCAAAAAGATTTAACTATATTGTTTGTCATTTTTTTTAATTAAATCAAAATTAAAAATTGCATTAATAACAACAACAACAATAATAATAATAATAATAATAATAAGTTATTATTATTATTATCATCAACATCTGACGAAGCTTCATATATAAAGATAATCACTTAGTTGATCAAGGTGACTTATGACCTAAAATTGATTAAAAGTTATATTCTGACTATGCATAAGGAAAAAATTCAAGACTGACGAACACTTCATTTATAACTAATTGCACCATACTATTTAAGAAAAATAAAAAGGAATTATGTTGCCTTAGTCAATACAAATAGCTGTATAAAGCACCCATTCTCTATAACACAATCAGCATAGGGTGATCCAAATCCAACTAAGAGTAGTAAAATTGTCAGTCTTCCTCCTTCACTATCCACATAATATAATATAAAATTGAAAGAATGTAAACATCATGCATTCAAAATAGATAGAACAAATTCATGGATTGAGCCATTATAGGCAAAGAAAAGGTGAACAGAATACAAGGGAGGAGAGAGTGACACTAATGACAAAATACCACGGAGGGTAAGTAATCTTGTGAGGGGAAGAGGGGGGGATGAGGGTTAGTTTTGAGCGCTGTTTATTTCACATACATCGGTTATGTTTTGTGATTTCAAGTCATGCTTATTTCGTATTTTCCTTTGTTTTTTTGAGCATTTGTTTTATGTTTGTGGTAGTATTTTTTTCCCCCTTTTGTTTTATATATTTTGAGGTATTTTGGGTACTGCAAACATAAAAATACAGTAGTGTGAAATCTTATAAACACGCATTTATGAAAAACCTTGTAGGTTGTGTGATTTCAATAATATGTTTTATAGTATTTACAAAAACGCAATCCATTTATAAACGCAATGCCAAACACACATAATTTGACAGTAGTAGTTTTCCCTGCAATGCCAAACGCAGTCCATTTATAACCTATTTATTAGATTATGCAAGGTTTGAGTAAAGAAACATCTTTGTTGCACTCTTCGTTAAACCACGCAAGTATAGTTCCAGCTCTGAATACTGACTACAGTTTTGTCTTAGCCTCTATGTGATAATTACCCATACCAACGTACTGTACATGGCTTCGTATTTATGGAGCTTTTAGGTCTTACGTTCATCTTAAAATATGAGTTTAATTAGAATACCATGAGTGACTGCTTTTGTTGTTTTAATTCTCTGTGATTGTCCGAAATGTGTGACTCAAAGTTTTAAACTCTTATGGTTTTTTTTTTTGGTTGGCATAAGTGGATAAAATTTCTGAAAGGAGATGGAATCACAAGGATTTCAACGGTGACAAAATAGTGGTGAATGTTCTTGAAACCTTATAGATGCACTGCCAGGGACTGAGGATTTTAGCTTTGGGGAGGCTAAGTTATAAGCCAATTATTTTAAATAAATTTTAAAATATACTAAGATTCTAAACTAAAAATGAAACTAATATCCATTCAATATTAACACCATATATAAAAAAAAAAAAAAAAAAAAAAAATCATTTCTCAATACATTTTAAATCCGCCAGTTATCAAAACGGAATTTGACATTTTTTAAAATATAAAAAATAGTCTATGATTAATTATATATTAAACTTGAGGTAATTTCCCTTTTGTTATACAAATCAACTACTCATTTAAAAATCATTTGCATTTTTGTTGCGAAACAAGTTTTGACAATATTTATAACTAAAAATGATCGTCTTATAGTTATAGTAGAAACAAAAAAGAGTAAGAGCAAGTAGAATCACTCTATATATAACATGATGGATTGTTGATCTTTTAATCCTTACCAACTATTTGGCTCCATTAATCAAAAACAAATGATGAAGAAGAAAAATATCAAAATAAAGATGTTTACTTTAAATTTACTATCATCCCATCAAAATTTTGATGGCGGAAAAATGGAAATATAAGTACAGACACCTATACATGCAGCCTACTAAGCAAGGAAAACCTCAAATAACAGATGTGGGAGGTGGGGAAGTGGATTCGAATAATAGACATAGTTTACCATAAATTTATCATCCAATTTTCTTAATTTCGGTGCAATTAATTATTCACTACACTACAAAAATCGAGGAATCTAATTCAAGTTTCTTAATTTTTTGTGCTAAATAAGTTATTAAGTAAGAAAATCATAGAATCAAAATTAATAAACCTCAAAACATCAACACAAAAATTAATAAATTTTTTATTTGTTTTAAATAATCCCATATTTATTTTATTAGTAGCTAGCTATCATATATTTTCAAATATTCAAACATTATATATATATATATATAACATTAGTAAAATTTTAATACATATTTAGTTATACTTATTCAAAAATTTATTATATGCATATATATAAGATTACAAGCTAGTATTCAATAACAGGGAATACAAGATTGAAGATTATAAACAAATACAAATATTTTTTCGATCATTTAACAATTTTTTGGTCGGCAATAAGAAATAGATTGCAGTCCATTCTTCCCTTCATTATTTTAGACTTCCAAGTTAAATGCTTTCATCCTGAGACATCTTATTACTGATAATGTGGCTATACCCTATAAGTTATTGCATAGCATGAAATCCAGGAGAAGAGGAAAGCTATGCCATATGGTCATCAAACATGATATGAGCAAAATCTATGATTGAGTGGAGTGTAGCTTCTTAAGGGGGATGATCAAATTGGGTTTTGACCCACAATGGACGGCCTTAATAGTAATGGAATGCGTAACTACACCATCATATGTAGTTCTTATTAACAGGAAACCTAGGGGTTATATCAAACCTACAAGAGGCATAAAGGTGATTCTCTTGAGTTGTATCAATTCCTGATTTGTGTTGAGATCCTACCTGCTTTATTTAAAAATAAAAGATTAAAAAAAAAATACTAAAACTAAAACTGATGTTGATGTTGACAAGAAAGTATACAAACTCTACATAGGTAGAGGAGGCCCCAAAAGGCTCCCATTTATTGTATGCAAAAATACAGTCCACCTTTTGGCCATGCAACAATTGAGGAGTGCAATAATATTATACAGATTTTTGATTAGTGTGCCATTGTCTAATGTCAAAAAATTAATAGGGAGAAAGTAGCCATTTATTTTACCAGCAACACATGATACCATGGCTCATGATATCCCTTCCTTGATAGGTAGTAGTATACTAATGCCAACTATGATAAATAGCTTGGCCTCATATTTTATTTGGAAGATCTAAGTAAAGCACTTTCAATGGCATCAAGAACAAGCTAATTAGTTAGATTCAAAGGTGGAAGGAGAGAGTTTTGACAAGAGCTAGTAGAGAGGTCCTTACAAAAGCAGTGATCCAGGTTATACTAACCTACATCCTACAACATGTCTTGTTTTAAACTCTCTAAAACATGGTATGATAAGCTCAATGCACTGATTGCTAGATGTTGGTGGGGAAGAATTTGACCAAACTTTGTGATTCAAAAGAAAAAAAGGGGGCCTTGGTTTTAGGGATCTTCACTATTTTAATTTGGCTTTTCTAGCTAAAAAAGGTTTCATGATGACTCTTAACTAAACCACACTCCTTGTTCTACCGGATTTCAATCTCAAGGCAAGGTTTTTTCCTTACAACAGATACTTGCAAGCAAAATTTAGGACGTAACTCTTCATACATTTGGAGAAGAATACATTCCGCCCGGGATTTATTACGTAAGGGAAGTATTTGGAAAATTGAAGATGGGAGGAAGAAGGCGAGATGGTTAGTGATCTTATTGATGTTTGAACTTTGGGAACCAGTGTTGGAAGGTGGACTTGGTCGTAGATTTTTTTTAGCCACAGATTGCTACAGCTATAAAACCATTCTACTCAGCTCTCTCACGGAACAACATATATATTTGGCATGGTACCCTAAAGGAGTGTTCACGGTCAAAGTGCCTTCCGCTTGGCGTTGTTGATTGTCCAATGAGGCTGGTTGATGGTTCCTAGAATGCGCAAGGTTTGGACCTCAGAGAAGACTATGGAGAGCTAGCATTCCAGCTAAGGACGCTGCATGTGACGTAGCTTTTTGTTAACCTTGTGATTAGTTATTTGCCACATATCTTCCATCCAAATAAAAATGGAAGAAAACAGGAGGTGAGCATGTCCCATAAGTATATATTTGGCATTGTTGATTGTTCAATGAGGCTGGGTCAGGATGGAGTGAGAGCTCATATGGTCCTAGGATGCGCAAGGTTTGGACTTCGGTGAAGACTATGGTGAGCTAGTATTCCACCTAAGGTTAAGCATTGTGTGTGGCGAGCTTGTTCTGAAGTGACGAGTAGTGATTAAATAGTCGTCCGTTGCAATGGACAACCGTAAGCATGTTAAAGTCAGAAATAACTCTCCCAATTCAGTTAACAATGAGTAACAGCAAGAAGACTGTTACAAAGTTCTTCATGAGCCACTCCCAGAGATTATAAACACCCATTCAAGGAGAGACTTCATTGCCATTAATGAATCAACTCACTCAGGTGCAACGTCCAGGGGAGATCAATGGACAAATGCATTAACTCAATAGCTAGCTATATAAAGCCAATTAGCTCAAGTAAGTAATCTCAAACACACATCATGCTGCAGTATATGCTATAGATCCTTAAAGAGAGATTATCTAACTTAAGCATTGGAGAGCCCTTAGCTGGCATCACCCGGTGTCTTTTACCTTTATTCTATTTTGTTCTCAACAGGAAATCAAGGTCGTCCATCAACACCGACGAAGAACATACTGACGAGGCAAATTTGTGCTTCATCATGAAGCATTTCCAAAGTGATGGATAAGAGATAGCATGCAAAAAGTGGAGTAGTAGGGACATCGCTGCTTGTTTCTCTTTCATATGAGTGAACTATTTGTTTCTTTTATTGTAAAGTTTCCAGGAATATTCCCTTCATTCCTTGTGCTTCTTTAAACACTTTGTAATCACATTATACTACACTAGATTAACCCAATTTCTATCTTTTTTCAACAACAAAAAACACAGCTAACTTCTTGTTTTACTGCTATCAAATAAAAATATTTCTTGTTTTACTGTCATTGGGGATAAGGTTTAATTCATGTGTTATTTTTTAAAATTTTGAAAAAACTATCCTTTTTTTATAATTGAGGAATGTCCTTCTGTTCTCCTTCCAAAATTAAACTCTCGTTCTTATTAAATATACATAAATTATTATCAAGCTTGGGTGAGGCTAATTTAATAGGACAAAAAAGTAAGAATATATTATATTAAACCTAACTAGAAAGCTTAATTAAGGAGACAAATTTTGACTAGTAGATTTTATATAATTGGACCCACCAGCCAAAAAATGGGGCTCGAACCCACATAAGTTTGAATTGGGTCAGTTTGACCTGTTTTTAACGTAGGAAATTTTCTTTTGTGCTTTTGTTGGTTTATTTTGTCTAAAATTCTATCCTTCTCTTCTTTATGGTTAGTTTGGATGAAGGGAGAGAGATGAGAAGTAAAGAAGAGTAAAGTAAAGTTAGGTAGAAATTAATGAGTGAGGGGGAGTAGAGGGGAGTAAAACATTGTTTTGAAGTCCGGATCATTCAATAAATCATAAAATAGAGATGTTCAATATTTTTGAGGTTGGATTAAGGTCAAATCATGATGACATCATATCACTCACAAAGAGATGAACTAAACATTTTTATTGATGCTATTTAAGTTTTTTTTTTTTTTTTTTTTTTTTTAAAAGGAGTTAAAGGATTATGTTTGGGACCCAAAATTATTTTTGGAATAATGCTACGTTTACAATATTTTTGTAATAAATCTAATGTGAAAAGTTATTATTATTAGGTAAAAAAGTGATGTTAGTATTAGGTCAAAATTAGAATCATTAACAACTTACCGCATATGATTTGTTGTGAAATTATTTTGAAAATATTGTTGATTTAGTATTACTCTTATTTTCGTTAAATCCAAAATTTTGTGATTCTCAAGTCACGGTGTTTAACATTTTTATTAAGGTAGTCACAATAAATTAATTTAGTGCGTGAACACACACACACACACACACACACACACACCGATGTAGAACAGATAGCATAAGCTTTCCTAGAGCGACAAGTGTGCTGGAAGTCACAACGTAAGATCAAATGGGGGTGCCAGTAGAGTTCATCGGGGCGACAGTGTCAAAATTGTATGAAATTTGGCAAGTTGAAGGGAAACGACATTCTGATCTAGACTTATGATACTATAAGCGTCACCTAAATTTAGGCAACTTCTTTCGTTAAGGCCTCGAAAACTATGTTTTTGCTATTTATAGTAATATTTGTTTTTCCTAAATAACTTTTAGTTTAAAAGTCAGAATAAGGTCTCGTCTGTTTTGGGACGTCTCTTAAAGATAGTATTTTTAATTTCCACAATTATCTTCTTCTTCTCCTTTTTTTTGGCAAAAACCACTATTTTGCCATCTAATTATGTGATTAGCACAGATTAGGGTTTCTGAGCATTTTCATAACCGCCTTAGAATTTCTTTTACTATTTAAACATATTGTAGCCTCTAAAGAAATTTAATTTTAAGATTTATAAAAATACAGACTTTATCTATTTCATTCAAGTGGATTCGAGGACCTTATCACCTTGTGGATTCAAGAAACCTCTCGTAGATTTGAGATTTTTATTCGGATCTAATGTGTTTAGGTTTTTTATCCATTTAGAAAACGTGTTTGTTTTCTTGTAGTTTCCGTAACATCACACACAAATGTATGTGTGTGTAGACCACCCTCACCTAAATGTAGAGTTGCTCCTAATTATACCACAACATTGTAGTAACAATCAATTAAGTTGACCTAACTTCAAATAAGTGCATTCTAGAATGAATTTGGCAAGGAATAATTGCATTTTACTAAATAGTGTAATTTTACTCAAGGTTTTCAGACCCGGACCGTTCATTGAACCGTAAAAGGAAGAGGTTCAAGGTTTTTGACGTCGAACCGTGATGACATCATAATTAACTTAATAATTAATTAAAACCTAAATATAGATATTAAATTTATAAAACTAGCAAAATTGACAATATATCTATATATGTGAGAGAAATTTAATGATTTTCAAGCATATATTTAATAATTAAATAAGAAAGTTAATAAAATAAAATAATAACCATGAAAATATTAAAATTTATGATTAATTTTTGAAGGATTTTAATTATAATTTTTTTTTTTTATTCCTTGTAAGAGATGGATAATTTAGTTAAGTAGAATAAAATTAAAAAAAAAAAAAAAAAAATTTGCTAAGGGTTGGACCGCACGGTTCTCACCGGTTCATGCGGTCCAACCCCGATTTTAGCGGTTCATGGAATTAACAAAAAATCCAGTTCTTTAGACTTAAAAAATCAATTTTTATCCCGGTTCTCGATTTTTACGGTCCAACCTCCCGATTTGATCCGGTTCTGAAAACTATGAATTTTACTTATATAGTTTGAAAAAATGTTACTTTATTGACTTAGACCAGTCTTTGTTACGGAGATTGCAGAGATTATGTACGCATGTCACTGTTTTCTGTTAAAATAACATGGGACATGGGGATCTAAAAGTCTCTTAAGAGAAACGTGTCTCACCAACTTCCATAAATTATATAGATACGTCACTCATTACTAAAAGCAACCACTTGTAGAAAATACCAATAATCTAATGTGAAACATCTACGATTCTACAACACCTCATAAGCAATATATCTTGACCAACACATAAATCATGCCATCTAATTCCAATTTATTTCTTAAATAAAAAAAAAAAAAAAAAAATTTCAAGCATCATCAAATCATTCACAACTTCACATATTCCACCCACAATAATCAATTCCAAAAAACCACAATTAAAGACCATTTTCTCCTAACAACTGGTTAATTATTACCTTGGAACTTACTGCGTTTTCTGACTGAAACCCGTCTCTCTCACTTCCTGTGCAGAAGGGATGAATCATCAGTTGCACTTCATTACCAGAGGGCTATCAACAAAGCATTGCACATCTTTAATTGATATCGTCAGAAACTCGAATGGCAGGACCAGCCTCCCTGTACAACCAACCATACTCTCTTGTATCATCTTATAACCAAAAAAGTTAATTCAGTATACTGAGAATTAATTTATTGTTAACAGTTTTATCTTACCAAAATTTCTTGTTTCTGCAGTAGTTTGCGGAAAGAGCTTATCATCTGTTTCTCGTAGCCGAGAGAATTTTTTTTTCCTCGAAATTGTAGCCCGAGACCTTTGAAATTATATAGGAATTTCGTATGAATGGATCCTGAAAGCGTTGGTCTACTAGATTCAGACATTATTTTAAAGAGTTAGGTAAAATTACAAATTTTGAAAACGGAAAGCGAGCGATGGCCAAATCAAAAGAAAGAAGAACAAGTATCAATATTCAATAAACAATAAACAAATACATAAATTATAAAACGTGGGGCAAAATTTCAGTCAAGGCTGCATGCTAGTTGCCTGAATCAAAAGAAGGTGGCATCCACCAATTGTGATCGTCCTTATAAATTTACCACCACCTTCATTGGCAATACTAGAATACTTCCGTCTTCTCGATTTTTTACTTTGTAAGTTTCAGATAATGCCCCAGTTTCATAAACCTGATTTCACCCTAGATAAATGCTAGGAACACAAAATATTCCACATTTTTTTCCACAACTCACTACATAGCAAGTTGAGTTGTGAGTGATTGAGGTAAAATAGTGAGTTCACACTTTCACTACTTATAACTCTTCACATGGTAAATTATGTAAAAAATTATGGGATTTTTGGTGTCCTTAGTATTGCTTGTCACGCATAATAGTAACTTTAGGAATTTTGTTCAGAGTGTTCTTTAAGAAATATAAATTATACAATCTTATTTCTTTTTAGTCTTTAGATAATTAGGTTTGATTTAATGTTATTAATTTCATTCCGTTCCGGTTGGAAAATACCGTGCTAAGTCATTTTGGTCTATTTCGGGGTGTTTTAGTAAATACTAGCCGAAATTCAAGATTCGGCAAGCATGGAGTTTATGCTTTAAAAATAAAGAAAAAGAAAGGTCTTAAAACCAAAACAAATTTGCATTCAGTAAACCAAAAAACCTCAAAAGAAAAAAAAAAAAAAAAGAGGAAAAAAAATGAACAAAAGTACCTATACTGACTAAAAAAATCATATTGAGAAAGTTGAGACTCAAAACTTGAGAAGAGGCATTGTCGCAGTGGTACCGATAGAAGACACATTAGTTACGAATAAGAAGGAAGACAAAATGTAGATTTAAAAGTTTAGATGAAGATGTGATAAAATATAAAAGTATTAAGTGTAAAAATCGAGAAGACAGAAGATGTGTGTAGTTTAGAATAAACAAGAAAAAATAATTAAAATTGAGAAATAAGTAATATATGTTTGGTGAGAAAAATAATATTGTAATAAAAAATAATAAAAGATTGAAAATTGTGTTGTATTGGATAGTGTGCTTAGTCGAAGTAGTAGTTTTATTATAATTTTTTTTCAGATTTTAGTTCTTTTGTTTTTGAGTTTTTCCTTTTTGTTTGAAAGGTCCCAATATATTGTTAAGTTGCTCAAATTATAGACCAAAATTTAATTTTATTAACATAAAAAAATTTAGGGTGATCCCAAAATTTTTTTAAAAGTAAAATATAAAATTTTAAATTATTATTATATATATATATATATTTTTTTTTTTTTTCAGGTTGGGATGGGACCATCCTGGCCATAAGGTGGTGCCGCCACGGTTGTGTATCAGAAGCACATGCATGATATATTGACTCACAAGTAAAATGAGGGTTTGGACTTTTGTGATCGTTATATAGAATGGATTTTTAACTAACAAAAACCTTTACATAGGTAGCAACTGATCATTGTTCTCAGTTCCTTTTGCGATTCCATTACTTTAGAATGCGGATTCAGAGATGTTTCCTTTTGCATGTATGTTCACATACTGTACAACTACTTTATTAGTGCTATTATATCATATCACTTTGACCCAGAAGATGTGAGAGCTTTGTTGACAGAGTAGAACTTTTTACTCATTACGTTGTTGCTAACATATATACGTGACAACAGTGGCGGCGCCCACTTATGGCCAGCGTGGTCCCAGGGCCTCCTGATCTGAAAAAAAAATTATATATAGTAATATAAAATTTTATATTTTACCTTTAAAAAATTTTTTGGGACCACCTTAAATTTTTTTATGTCAATAAAACTAAATTTTGGTCTATAATTTAAGCAACTTAATAATATATTAGGTTCTTTTAAGTAAAAAGGAAAAATTAAAAAAAAAAAAACTAAAATTTGGAAAAAAATTATAATAAAATTACTATTTTGACTAAGTGCACGGCCCAATACAACACAATTTTCAACCAATTTTTTATTAATTATTTTTTCTTAGACATATATTTTATTTTTAACAACACATTATTTCTTCTTTTTTTCTTGTTTATTTTTAACAACACGCGTCTTCTTTTCTTCGATTTTTACACTTCATACTTTTATATTTTAACACATCTCCATCTACATTTTTACATTTACGTTTTGCCTTCCTCTTTGTTTGTAACTTCTGTGTCTTCTACCAGTACCAATGCGACAATGTCTCTTCTCAAGTTTTGAGTCTCAAATTTCTCAATAAAATGTGTTTTTTAACTGTAAGGTACCTTTGTTCATTTCTTTTCTTTTCATTTTTTTTTTTTCCTTTTGAGGTTTTTGGTTTAAAAATGCATATTTGTTTTGGTTTTAAGAACAATTTTTTTTTTTTTTTTTTTTTTAAGCACAAATTTCATGCCTACCGAATCTTGAATTTTGGCCGGTATTTATCAAAACACCCGAAATAAACCGGAATGACCCAAATTTTTTTTTCCAAAGTGGAATAGGGTGGGTTCTTGTTCGGTCTGTTTACCGACACGGTATTTTTCGACCGTTACGACCCTTAACGGAATGGAATTAATAATATTGAATCAAACCTAATTACCTAAAAGCTAAAAAGAAATAAGATTGTGTAATATTGTGTAATTTATGTTTCCTAAAAAACACTTTGAACAAAATTCTTGGAGCCGCCATTGTATGAACGCCACCCTTTTGCACAAATCCCAATACGTGACTAACTAATGATGCACGACTCCCAAGACATGACTAACTCCAGCAACTTGAAGATGTTGGCTGCAAAATTATTCACTTCATCAACAATGAAGATTAAGAAGCACTTGGTTACAAAACCTTAAGGTGCAAAAACGCAGTAGCTTCTTTCAAAAAGAATAAGGCACTCGGTCATTTTTTGCATGTGTTCTCTTTGTATTCTCTAATCGACATGACCTTTAAAATAAGCCTTATGTATGTCTAGGATTGTGAGAAAAAAACCCTACACATACATGTCAGCATGGGCCGAAAAATCAAATTTGAAAATTCTGATTTTGTAGATCTCGATAGATATTTCTGTCGAGCTTCTATCGAGAATCTGTCCAGGTTCTGTCTAACTTCTCCCTAGCTTCTGTCCAGCTTTAATGAACAGCTTTTCTTCACTTGTTTCTTGGTCCAATCTTCATGACTTTAATACTTGGCTTGAACAACATGTTTCTTGAAATACTAAACTCATCTTAGATCTACCCAATTACAAGTAAAGTGCGTTTTGTCAAAAAATTAGCCAATTTACAATAACATATGTTTTAACAAGTTCAACATATGTCCTAACAAATTGCAATAACCGCTGCATTTTTGTTTTGTGCAAAAACTAAGGAGATTGCAATTTGATTTATCTTATGGTAAGGCTGATTTGATTCCCTTTCCCTCTATTCATCACAAAACAAAGAAAATGTCAGATTAGACACAGACATAGACACATACGAAAGAATTTCATGGTTCAATCAATTTGTCTACCACTGCCACTCCTAAATTAGTCAAATTGTTAAGGAACTCTATAGCTCCAAACTATAAGAAGTTAAGATTCAATACAATACATAATGGATCATAATAAATAATAAGCTAGAATTTCATCTTAAGGACTTTTGTGCCCAAATCATATCATGTTTGGTGTTTGGACTCCAGAGGATCCATACTTTGTATCAAATATATATATTCAAGATACACCTAGTGTAACTGTTAGTTTTTAGACCCCTTAAAACACAACTAAATTAACCTAGTAAATTAGTTAAGTGATTACTTAGTTCAAATTCCAGATCTAGGTTATCACAATCTGTTAGGACATATGTGTTTCACATGTTAAGAACATATGTCTTGATTTTATGTAATTGGCTTATCCTTTGACAAAATGCACTTTACTTGTATTTGGGTAGATTTAGGATGTTTTAAATACTTCAAGAAACCTTATTTCAAGATCACGTATTGAAGCTTTCAAGTCTGTTCAAGAAAACAAGTTCAGAGTGCAAAATCATTAAAGCTCGATAGTTGGTCGATATTTGCATCTATCGAGTTTAAGGAAGCTGTTCTTCATTCAATGTGCTCGACACCTGCTCGATAGCTTCTCAACACCGCTATTTGTCAAGGTTTAAGATTTTCAAAATTTCAATATGATTTTCTTGGGATCCGTGAATATGTCTTTGGGCCTTCTTTTCTCCTAAACCTAGACATATAAAAGGATCGGTTTAAGGGCCGTCAAACAGTTCACAAGTTGCACAAACTTTGAACAAACTCTATTCAAGCAAATTGTGACTAAAGACGAAGTTCTTGCCCTAGTTCATCTCTTTCTCTTGAAGAAATTCTTTGTGTATGTGCACCATAGGGTTATGTGACCAAGCATCTTTTTGATCTTCATCGTTTGGATGAACTGAAGAACTTTGCAACCAACAACCTTCTTAGTTGGTGATTGAAGTCGCATCTTTGGGATCCGCGTAATTGGTTAGTTACGCATCGGGAGTCGTGCATTTGAAAGGGGAACTGTCACTACAGAATAAGTCCAATTGGGTATTGGGGTAATGGTTCAACTGTAGGTTGGTAAGGTACTTGGATTCCTTTACTTGTAACCACTTGTTGTGATAATAGTGGAGTTTTGGGAGTGGTGACTTGAAAATCACCCGATGGGGTTTTTGCCGTTAGGTTTTCCCCATTCATAAACAAATCACCGTGTTATTTATTTTTCCGTTGCATATTTAGTTTATTGGTGATTTGTTTGTGCTACCACACGTTTGCATGATAAATTGATTAATTAACAACTTGGCTAATTAATTAATTAATTTCTATCATAAGGGGTCATTCAGTTTGTGGCCAATCACAATCAAACAATCATATCATGCATAACAGTGGAAATATAAATAACACAATGATATGATAACCTAGAAAAACCAAACCGGTAAAAAACCTAGAGAGGATTTAACCTAGCTATTCTCAAGGTAAAAAGAAAATCCACTAGAAAGAATTAAAGTTTTACAATAGTGACTTAGACCACTAACATCCTATTGCTACCCACCAAGTAGAAACTTCATCGACACGACCACGTGCAAACTCCGAGACCACGAACTCCTTTTTTCTTTGGCCTTTGCAAAACACAAACACCCACGTTTGTGACTTTGAGATCCAACTCAAAGGTTTAGCAATATAAACTCTCCTGTTTGTGACTCCAAGACCACCCTTAAAGGTTTAGATCATCAGCACCTTTGATGACTAGAGAAGGCATCAACTTCTACAATACCGGATCTTGAGATTCTTCAAGTAATAACATTTGGTAGAAGATATGAGAGAGCTTTTTAGGAACAAAACCCTAAATACAAAAGAGGCACACACTTTTCTCTCTAAAAAGCCTTATAAAAACATGTTTAGGGTTTCCTTTATATAGTGGGAGAAGTAGATTTGAAACCTCAATCCTTAATAGGCTTGAACTGCTGTTTAGGCTTAATTAAAATTTTGCAAATACGACTTTCAATCGATCGAGCCTGTCTTTCGATTGATCGAGCTAGATAGATTATGGAATCTTCTTCTTGCAGCTTGTATGTTCTTGAATCTTGACTTGAATCACCTTGAACATTGTCTAATAATACTTATAGACTCTAAGATATATATCTAAACAAGTTTGTGTTCACGATTTGCCAATTGTTCTAAACTTTTAGAACCTAATAGTAACTCTAAATAATATTACACTACTCAATATTTTTTAATTGAATGCATATTTTAACAAATATACTGATAAATTACATTATCAAATTGACATAAAAATTGTCATGAATGCTAAAAACATATAGAACATGTAATTCAATGATGAGATTTTCAAAATATGAATTTTATAAAAAGTTATTGGGTGGTATAACATTACTCAAAGTTATACTAGGTGTAACTTTAACCCAATCCTATATATATATATATATATATATATATAAAGAGAGATTTATACCATTTCTATAATAGGAAGCGGCTTATAGTTTCTAGTATTTAAGTGCTAAAAGTTTGTTTATTTAGTTTCTATAATTTAATATTCTTAGGAATTATCAAAATTTGAATATTTATTTTAATATTCTTAGGAATTATCATATTTCAATTTCCACAATGAATCTTATTTCACTTTTTCCACATTTTGCTTTAATAGCATCTAATAGCATGAGTAGCAAAAATAAAAATGATGCAAATGGTGACTATATGCTAAAGCAATTATCCATCACTTAGAACTTGTCATCTTAACAAGTTGTGAAAAAAGTTGTATCTAGAACAAAGTTGTTCCACAAATTATAGTGCTCTAAAGGTCTTCCAAAAGTTAAAAATTTGGGTAAATTCCACAAACCTACCTTGAGGTTTGGACTAATACCAATAAAGTCCACAAAATTTAAAAAGTGACCATTTTAGTCCTTTTTGCCAAATGGTTTGTAACATCGTTACTTTTTTTTTTTTTCTTCATTCTTCTTGTTCTTTCCTTTCTCCAGAATCACTCTCTCTCTCTCTCTCTCTCTCTCTCTTCATCCGAGTCCATAACCTCTGACCAAACCGAGCAACCCAACCCACCTAACCCTCCACCACTTCAAATTAACCATCCCCCGCTCAAACCGGTGACGATCAGCCCTCCTTTGCTCAGCTCCGACGATGATTTTTCTCAAATCTGTTTAGATCCAATGATTTTGGCTCATATTAGAAGTATTTTCAAAAACCCACTTAGATCCGTGCAATGTTTAAGCTTAGACCGGTAACATTTCACTCTCCCCCCGATCCGCGACGTCTAGTGACGTTTCAATCTCCTCTGCTCAAATTCAGCGCCGTGGTAGTGGGTTTGCAATTTCTCTTCTCTCTTCCTCTTTGTGGTGGCACTGTGGTGGTGGGTTTTGTAGTGGGTCGGTTTTGGTTTGGATTGGTGATAGAGAATATGGTTTTTTGTGGGTGTGTTGGATTTTTGTGGGTTTTGGTTTGTGTTTTTGATTCTGGGTTTGTTTTGGGGTGGTCGGTATTGCTTATGGGTTTATGGGTTTTGTTGGTGGTCGGTGGTTCCGGGTTTGTGGGTTTTGTTGATGCCGTTGCTTTCTTTGGTGGTTGATGGTTTTGTGGGTTTTGTTGGTGGTCGGTGGTTGGTGGTCACTTTGGCTTTTTGTGGTTTCTTTGGGTTGGAGTCATTGGCTTTGTGGGTTCTATTCTTCGATTTTTTCTTCTTCTCCGACTTAGAGAAAGGGAAGAGAGAAGACTAAGGAGAGGGGTCAGAGAGAGGACAGAGGGTATGTAACGGTGTTACAAACCGTTTGGCAATAAGGACCAAAATGGTCACTTTTAAATGTTGTGGACTTTATTGGTATTAGTCCAAACCTCGGGGTAGGTTTGTGGAATTTACCCTAAAAATTTTAATCCGAAAATGCTAGGGACATAAAAAAGTCCAAAACTTTTGACATGTAGTGAGTTGTGAGTAGTGGAAGTATGCACCTACTATTTTACCTACGTCACTCACAATTTACTAAGCGTCAAATTGCGGCAAAAGTTGTTTTTTTTTTTTTTTTTTTGAAATAGAAACATTCCATTCAATTAATCAGAAAAATTAGCATCTTGATACAAAGCTTCCCTAGCTATTGGGGGTAAATCTTCCATCTAATACATATCCTCACTAATATTCCTTGCAAATTGAGCTAACACATGAGCCACCCTTTTCCCCCTCTCCTAGTACATTCAATACTTACCCATTGCAAATTTCTAATCAAGTGCTAAATATCACTTATCACATTCCCAAGCATGGAGTGATCATCCTTCAGAGTTGAAATAGCTTTCATTGCAAAGCTATTATCCCTTTCAATGACTAATTCAAAGAAGCTAGCATCCATAGCAAACTCAATGGCCTTTCTACATGCAAGTAATCCGGCCTCCTCATTGCACAACACCTTGTGTCCCTTGGCTGCCATGGTTGCCATAACCTCTCCTTTTTTCATTTCGTATGACTACTCTGGTAGGCCAAAAACGAATGGACCCCTTGTGATGAATTAATTGATTAATTAGCTAAATTTATTAATTAATCAAATTAACATGCAAGATGCATGGTAGCACAAAAAAATCACCAATTAAACTAAGTATGCAGCGAAAAATAAATTGACACGGTGATTTGTTTACGAATGGGGAAAACCTACACGGCAAAAACCCCATCGGGTGATTTTAAGGTCACCACTCTTGAGAATCTACTATTATCACAACAAGCGGTTATAAGTAAAGGAATCCCAATACCTTATACCAACCTACTATTGAACCCTTAATCCAATATCCAATTAGACTTGTTCTATAGTGACAATCTCTCTTATTAATGCATGACTACATGACTAACCAATTGCACAGATCCCAAGACGTGACTTCAATTACCAACTAGAGAAAGTTGATGGTTGCAAAGTTTTTCAGTTCATCACACGATGAAGATCAAGAAACTCCTTGGTCACAAAACCCTACGGTGCACAAACACAGCAGCTTCTTCACAAGAAAGATGAACTAGGGAAAATTCTATCTCTAGTCACAATTTGTTTGAACAAACTTTGCTCAATACTTGTGCAACTTGTGTCACCTTTTACGGCCCTTAAAATAATCATTTTATATGTCTCGGGTTGTGAGAAACAAAAGCCCAAATATACAATCACAAATTGGATAAAAAACAAACCAGAAATTCTAAGTTTCATAAACCTCGATAGATACCTGTCCGTAGAGCAGTTGTTGAGCCATGGGTTGGAATAGCTCTTCAAGTCTCGATAGATGCTAGCTGTTGAGATTTAATGAACAACACTTTTGACACTTGAATCTTGGACAGACTTGCATGGGTTTAACACTTGAACTTAAAACCTTATTTCTTGAAGTATTAAACACATCCTAGATCTACCTAAATACAAGTAAAGTGCGTTTTGTCAAAGGATTAGCCAATTATATAAAATATTGACATATGTTCCTAACATGTGAAACACATATGTCCTAACATACTCCAAATCCTAAAATATTTAGGCCCAAAAACAAAGCTGCATCAAAGTTGAGCTTGAAGACTGACCGTGGAGGAGGTTGCCAGGTATCCCGATTATTCTGCATCTTAGGTTCAGCTCCCATCCGATCAGTTGCATTCCAATACTCCTCAAGATAATCCCTTGCACGATTGTTCAACCAACCCGAATCATGAAACTTGCCTCCATGCACAACTCAGTTTCTTT
This sequence comes from Quercus dentata, assembly GCA_028216015.1. Taxonomy (NCBI): domain Eukaryota; kingdom Viridiplantae; phylum Streptophyta; class Magnoliopsida; order Fagales; family Fagaceae; genus Quercus; species Quercus dentata. The sequence continues at coordinate 46,354,709 of CP116454.1, read as the reverse complement.
GATTCCATATCAATCAGGCTTGGGCTAATACTACCTCCAATTCTTGTGACTCAACTTGATCCAGCAAGTACTCTATTAAATGAAGCATATCAGTCATACCCGAAACTCCTTTATGCAGAATCTTCAAGCTTCCAACCCAAACATCTTGAGCTGCATCACATTCCCAAAGAACATGGATAGTTGATTCCGGAAATCTTATACATATTGGACACATTGCATCATTAATTGTTCTTCTCTTTGTCAGATTCAACTTTATTGGCAAAATATCATTGCAAGCTCACCACCCAAACACTTTAATTTTATTTGGAATTTGAAGTTTCCAAAGTGCAGTCCAAATCATCTTCCTAACACAGCCCCTTGAGCTCTCAGCCATATTTCCTCCTCTCATTACTTCCTTCGCCACCTTATATGCTTACTTAACAGTAAACATTCCCTTCTTGTAATGCAACCAGATCATAAGGTCTTCCACATATCTTCACTGGATTCTACAAATAGCTTCGGCATCCTCTTTCTCAAACATGCCCATGATAATTTAGACCCCTATGCATGCAAGTCTTGATCAATCAATTTGGCAATGATCACCTCTCTAGCTTCATCCTTGACTAGATGCATAGGCGCATTTGTTGGATAATTCCGTATCCATTTATCCCCTATAACCCGAATTGAATGTCCACTCCCAACTCTCCAACAACACCTAGACTTCAAATTAGGTAAAGCTACCATAATGCTCCTCCACACAAAGGAACAATTTGGGGACTTCTTGGCACACTACAAAAACACATTTTTAGCTGTGTTTTTTTTCAGCTGCGTTTACAAAAAGGCGGCTATAGAGTGTCTTTGAGCCACATTTGACACAAATGTAGCTACAGCACAAGAAGTATAACCGCATGTACTGAACGCAACTATAGATCAGCTCAGAGCCGCATTTCTTGATGTTTTAGCTGCGTTTTGTTGGGGGCTTAAGTCACATTTTAAAAATGCAACTATAGACCTATCTGAATTTTTTTTAATATGTTTTAAAGCCACGTTTACACAATCACAATTATAAGTCTATCCTAAAGCCACGTTTAAGAGTCAAACACAGCCATAGGCACCCATAAAGCTGCGTTTATATAAACGTGGCTTCAAGGCATTTGGCTAAATAAAACAATAACAATTAAAGGGAGAGAGGCGAAAGGTCCGGAACTCTCTCCCGACTCTTCGTATCTCTTCTTCTCTCTTTTCCCTATATCATTTCAGGACAATAGGACCAAATTGGCTCAGGCACAAGTCAAATTTCTATCCCCCCCCCCCCCCCAAAAAAAAGGGAAGAAAGACTGAATAATTTTTCCAGTAAGTATCTCTTTTTTTTTTTTTTTCTCTGTTTCTTCAAAATTTCCTTTTTTTTTTTTTTTTTTTTTTTTTTTTTTTTTTGTTCTTAAGATCTATGCTTGTATTTATTTCCTTGTGGGTTTCAATCTTTGATTGTTTGCTAATACGAGTCTTTTAGGTTTATGATATTGATCTTAAGTGGGTATTTTGGGTGTCATTGGCTTCTTAAGTAGGTTTATGATAAAGAAAGGAGATTTGGTTCCATTTTGGGTAGTTTTGTCTTACACAAGAAATAGAGATGAGAGTGGGTGAGAGTGACAAACAGAGAGGGGTGAAAGACGAGAGACCTCATCGGTGATCGCAGATCTGAAAGAACTCTAAGTTTCTCTCACCGATTCGCACTTTTTTTTGAAAGAAAGAGCAAAAAGGGCTTTGCCTACTTGGATGGAAAGGGCTTTTCAACTATTATACTAATCAGAGGTCTGGTTTGTGGCTTTGGTTTTTCTCTCAACTCATACCACAAGTATTTACATTATCTAAATTTATTTTCTTTATGATTTCTTTGATTTCTTCTCTTCATTTGTTAATATGGGTATTTTGGGTTTCTTTTCTTCTAAACTTTTAGTTGCTGGGTATGGAGTTATGTGTGCGTGGGTTTCTTCTTTCTAAGGTGAAAAGATATTGAGAAAGAGAGAGAGAGAGAAACCGATCATAAAGAAAGGGGATTTGGTTCCATTTTTGGTATTTTTGACTAACACACTATAGGTAAGGGCTCTCTCTCTCTCTCTCTCTCTCTCTCTCTCTAATATTTCCACTTTGAAGTTTCACTAATCATAATTTGGTTCCATTTTTGCCTAATCCCATGTCATTCTCTCTATTTTTTTAACAACGCGAAAAATTGGACTGATGATACAGACCTATACACCAAAGACAAAACCAATTTTGCCAAAAAGAAAAGCTACCTACTCCATTCTATTGTAAAATTGTTTTTTTTTCCCTATAGATCTACCTATATGATTTTCATACTTTCTTGAATGTTATCCACTTGCTTTGAGATACTTAAATGTATTTTATAATATGTTTTTCTACAAATTTATTTGTAATCATGACCCACTTGTTGAGACAATATGGTCATCTTGTGGAACATACATTTATCTCATTAGGTGGAGCAACTATGTATATTTTCCAAATACAAATGTGTAAGTTTTGTAATAAATTTTGTATCTAAGATTGTGTGCAATGGTTGCATTTTCCAAGATTCCGTATCTAAGATTGTGTGCAGTGGCTCCATCAGAAAATGTTTTCTGTTTTTGAAGAAGTGGAAAGCATTTTCCACCATTCCCTTGTGCCATCACCTTTTCCAGTCCTTTGTGCTACTACCACAACTACCACTACTACCACCATTGTCACCGCACCACCACCACCACCAACATAGAAGCAAATGGAGTGTTACTATTTCTTTTCAATAAATGTATGCCCATCTATTTGTTAATTTGGATCAAGATGGTCACCCTGCTTTTTATGTTGATTTTGCAAACATAAGTTAACCTAATATGTTTCTTACATGTTGCCTTTATCTATAAATAAATGAGTAGTTGGTTGCTAATAAAAACAAGTGTAAAACTTATGATTCTCGATGACTTGTGTGGACCAAAGAGTTGCATACACAAAATAGGTGTTGTGTGCATTAATTTAGACTCCAGTTTGCTAATGTTTGCTGGGTTTTAATAGGCTCAATATAATTCACTAAAGCTTTCCTTGACCTAGAATGTCAATGAGTAACTCACTTTCATTTTTAAGTTGAGAAGATTATATCAATTGTTGTTATTTTTGTTTTCCGGTAATGTTGGTGGTGACATGGTTGGTCATGGGGTTTGTAATCTTCCTCTTTTTTTATTTTTTTGGTTTAAACAAATTTGTTGGAAGTGCTAATTTGTTATATTCAATTTGCATCCACCAAGCCGAGCTATTTGATTCAAAAGTAGGGATTAATCTTTTGGATATCATCCTCACAAAGGTAAGGTATGCTTTGTGTTTTTGGTAAAAATGTTAGGTCTTTCATATATATATATATATATGTGTGTGTGTGTGTGTGTGTGTGTGTGTAAATATTTGATATATTGATTCTAGGCATAACGTGATCAATGATCTGTAATCAAATCAATTGTCACTCAAATTAATCTCTTTTCTTCTTGTTTGATTCATTTTCATCATGAGTTTTGGTTTTCATCTCATCTTTCTTCTTTCTAAAAATGTGCTTCTGTCGCTCTCTCTTATTTAACTCTATATTTCTGTTATTCTTGAATATTAGTTTCATAGTTCTTGGAATTTTGGGAGGATGATCAATTTTGTTCTTTTATTATTTATTTTAAGCTTAGTTTGGCTGTTGATCTAATCTTTATATATGTGTGTGTGTGTGTGTATATATCTTATATTTTAAATCTCTTATATTTTAAATGGGAAATCTTACACTATGTGATTTGAACATCTGAAGCATATTTGTATATTAAATTGGTGTGTATGACTAAATTTTTTACCCCATCTATGAATATTAATTTTGAATAACATCATCAGAATTCTGTTAAGATGTTTCATCCCTAATTTCTTTGCCTTTTTGTTTGTGATATTTTTGAGTTGCTAATCCCAATTCTTATCCTAGGTCTTTTTTACAAATTTGGCTTGAAAATTATTTGCATTTAATCAAGTTAGCTTAGCTAAAAAGAGCTTGACCAAACCAAAGTGCCAATTTATCCAAATTATCAAGGATCAGATTCTATTAATCTAGGCAAACCCTAACCATGGCAGAATAGGTACAATCATATCTCATCTCTCTTTCCCCCCTAATGTATATTAAGATTCCAAGGCTATAATTTGTGGTTATGCTTCTAAAATTGCCATTTATGTACATTGCAAATGGAGAAGGTGTTCTTGATTTTGGCCAAAGTTTTCCTCATGTAAGATTTCACATTTTTGTTCGAATATAGCTATATCCATGGTTCTTTTCTTGCTTTGAAAATGTTGCATGTGTGTCTTTTGAGATGAGAATGGTTAAGAGCAAGATTTGGATTTGTTTTCTTTTAATATTCTGGCATTATCTAATTTAGCCAATTGAAGTTTGTGTAATCAATTGGAAGGCTGTTGGTTATTGAAAATCAATAAGAAGAAAAGTATAGAGATCTAAAATTTGAAATTCTTAGATCTTTTGGGTTGTGTGTGTGTGTGTGTGTGTGTGTGTGTTTAGATATGGGGATAATGAAGGGTGAGTATTAAAATTTGGATTTTGATTTCTTTTGTTTTTTGACATTTTCTTATGTAAGCAAATGAAGTTTGTAAAATGAATTGGAAGTCTATTTGGTAACTTAGAAAGGATAAGAAGAAAAGTATTAGTGATTTGAATTTTACAACTCTTAGATATTTTGGGTTATAAGTTTTTTTTGGAGTTCAAATATTATCTTTCCCCTTTTGTTTCTATTTGCCTTATCATTTTTCACTTATTTATTTATTTTTATACTTTTTGTAATTAAATTTTTGTTTAATATAAGAATATCGCATAAATATGTTTTTGTTAATAGTTGTGCAAATGTGTGGTTTTTCCTCATTCGTTACATTTTATAAGAAACTACATAACACTTGCTTGTGGTTTAAGCCTATTTTGGCTTTGGAATATTGCAATTTCATAGTTCACAATTGTCATTAAGACAAATGATATAGTAGATGTTTAAATGAGATTTCTCTTTGCAATTTAAACTCAGTTCAACCATAATTTTGACTCTCTTTTTATTTCTTGCCACCAAGATAAATAGAGAAATGAAATTTAACTTACATGGTTTTGTTGAAATTATGCCTTATTTGTTAAAGCAAGAAATTATGTGAAGCTATTAGCTTATGTAAGAATTAAATTATAATAAATCCAGAAGGTGACAAAAGTATAAATTAATGAAATGGTACAAGTTTTGTTATTTAAGGATGTCTTTTGGTAAGAGAAAAATGGAAAAGAAGGTGAGCTTATTACTTCTCTTGTTGAAGCTATAAGCATAGTTGAGCTGATGTGAGTTCAATTATGAGAAACTTAAGAGGGGTGAAAAAAGAAAAGAAAAGAAAAAAAAAATAGTCCAGATTGTGTCATTTTGGATTTTAGGTCTTTTATTAAGAGAAAAATGGAAAAGAAGCTGAGCTTATTACTTGTCTTGTCAAAGCTATGAATTTAGGAAGCTAAGGTCAAAGTTAAAATATGAAAATCCCAATAGAAGAAAAAATAATGAATTGCTCAAAATTTTGCTTTCTTTCCTATTCTTAAGTAAACAAATGGAAAGCTTAAAAATTTTGCCTCTCTTAGGAGAGGTTGTTCAAATTTTAAGCAATAAAATTAAGTGAATGCTTTTTTTTAATTTGTCAATAAGGATCAAACTTGGTGCATAATTAGGTAGTGAGGTTATTAGAACTTGTGAATAAGTAGCTTACACTCTTGTCTTTTAGCTTGAGCTTTTAGAGTAATTGGTAAATTCGCATGACATGGGATGCTTTTGATCCTCTTGTCTCCAATGCAAATACAACTCAATGAAATACAATACAAGAAATATTTGCATATTACAATGAAAAAATTTGGCATGGAATTAGCCAAACACTAGAAATCCAAAAATATCTCAATCCTAATGTTACTTGCAAACATCTGAAATAAGGTTGGATATTCTTTTAAAGGCAATTGGATGTCATCATTTTTGTAGTTGTTATTTATGTGCATCTCAAGTGTTTGTACACTGTCTATTTCTTGTTACTTTAATCCAAACATAATGGTTTTTAGACCCCTTAAAAACACAATTGGATTAACCTAGGTAATTAGCCAAGTTGTTACTTAGTCCAAATTCCAAATCTAGGTTATCACAATCAAACAATCATATCATGCATAGCAGCAGAAAGATAAATAACACAAAGATATGATCACCTAAGAAACCAAACCGGTAAAAACCTGGGGAGGATTTAACCTAGTTATCCTCAAAGTAAACTTGAATCCACTAATTTGAAAGAATCGAAGTTCATACAATAAGAATTACAAGCCCCCACGCTCGACTTCTTATTGCTACCTACCAATAGAACTTATCGACACGATCACGTACAAGCTCGAATCCACGGACTCCTTCTTTCTTGGATTCACTACTAGATACAAGCACACCCGCTTGTGTTTCTTTAAGCTTCAATGGCAGAATCGAGTTAATCATCAAGGTGTAGATAAAATCTCCTCCTTGAAAACCCTAAGTTTGTGTAAAAGAAAGTTCCTCTAGATCTCACAAGAGATTTACATAAACAGCAATATGAGCAACACTAAAACATGATTAGGGTTTGCCTTTTATACTTAGGACAAATTAAAAAACCCTAAATGTTTTAAACAAACTAGGGTTGAGTTGGAAATCTACAGAAAAACGCATTCTGCCCGAGATTCAATCAATCGAGCCTAAGTTTCAATTGATCAAGCCAGGCTGAAATGAACAAGAATCTCGCATTAGCTCGATTCTAACTTTACATAAAAGATACAACTTTGAGCAAGTCTAAACACTACTAAACACATTGTTTTGATCATGGTTTGCCAACAATACACATTAGAGTTCTAAATACATAAAAACCTAAGTCTTTAGAACCTAACAAACTCCCCCTTTGGTAATCTATGACAAAACACAACTAGAAACTCAAAGTTTACAAAGAAAAGCCCTTTACAAAACAAATGCTCATAAAAAAAATTCAATCCTAACTACTATCCATCAGTTGCAAGTGTAGACAGCAGCTCAATTGAATCAACTTGTATATTTCTTGAAACACTAAACAAAATGAATAACCACATGTGTGGAAAAATACAAGTAAACAAAATAAATTCTTGATTTCAAACAATACATAATAAAGACATATATCAATGAAAAACTCATAAATATAAATCAATAAACAGTTAAAAACAAGAAACATATAAAGAATTAAAAGTAACTCCCCCTAACATAAATATCCCAACAAAAATATGGCAAGAGCTAAAAAGATAAAATACAATGTGAAGCACCTAGATACAATCTAAACTCCACAAGCTCCAACCAACAAAAATACTCTCCCCCGAAAAACAAAACTCTTTAAGAGCTCAAAACTAATCAAATATGCACTCCCCTCTTTTTGTGACGGAATGCCAAAGGGCAATCAAAATCCATAATCAAAAGGGAGGTGGTGGTGAAGATCGTCTAAATCGGGCCAACTCGGCGTGCAAATCATGGATCTCATCGAGCACGTCCACCAAAATTTGTCCATGAGCCGCCTAAACGGTCAAGACATGATCCAACGTACATCGAATGTCTAAATCATCCGAAGTAGTCGGTGGAGGAACATCGATCATCAGCGAGCAGCACTACCGGAGTCTCAGCATCATTTTTTGTAGAAAAGGGAGGAGGGGGAATAGTACCGGATGATGCACTTCTAAGACGCGAAGGAGCAACTCTCAAGTGAGCAGCCCTTTGCCTAAGAAAGGTGGCACCTATGGGAGCAACAACATGAACAGGCTCACCAGAAAGAAAACCATCTAGTCCAAGAAACAACAAAATCCTAGGAATGAAAATAGGATTAATAAGCGCATGCCCTACGGTAGAACTCCTATGAACCTTGTTCAAAGAACGAAGGAACATATGAGAAAAACTGATAAACGCACCAGAAACAAAAGCATACAAAAACACACATCGCTCTAGAGGGATGGTGTGGAGATGAGAAATAGGCCACAAAGAATGACACGCTATCCTAAAGAAAAGATAGGCAGTCTCGGTAAGCTCAATGGACGTGATCTGAGGATCAGAACCCCACTGGATAAAAGACCCAGTGATGGATGAAATGACAACATCTAAGGGTGGAGACTCATCATAGGGATAGTCAGGCTCCCTGAACAACCGGAACCCCAAGAGTTTCAGCCACTACCCAAGGAGTAATGGTAAACTCAACACCTCGTATTCAACTCCTAACAAGAGTGTTGGAATCATAGATGTGCCAAGCAAGATTCGAGAAGAACTCTTTAATCAAGGCGATCGGGAGTGGATGATCTATCTCTAAGAAGGACAACCAACCTCTAGACTCAAAGTTAGTCCTAATGGCTGGATCAATCTCATCTAAAATCAAAGCACGCTTAGTCCAAATCTTATGCTTATTGTTCGGTTTCTCAAATGGCTCTCTACTTTTATCATTCCTAAACACCTCACTCCTAGAGGGAGATTTAAAGGAAGTGGAGGGGGTCCTATGGGCTCTAGTTTTCCTAGGCATAGTGCTAGGATAAGGACCAAGATACAAAGCAAAAAAAAAAAAAAACAAAACAAAAAACCAAGGGTAGACTACAAGTTAGCAAAAAAAAATATAGAGCAAAAATCTATATGATACATGAACAAATTAAATGTAGTGATGCATGACCTAATGCGGTGCAGTTAAGTTCAAAATTAGTTCAAGTTCACAAATTTGGCTTAAGCATAGAGTTTCTAACAAAAACCCCAAAATTTTGAAAAACCACTTGATCAATTTGTAATAAATTGATGAATTGATCATCATACAAGATAGATTTCAGAAAATAATGACCAATTACATCAATACAACAAGCCAATTTCATCAATTGAACCAATTTGAACAAAAAGGCCCAATTCGAATTCAAAAGAAGCCCTAGAATTTTTTTAATTTTTCATAAAACCCCAAATTAATCAAATTAACCAACATAGATCATGAATATATCAATATAGGAACAAAACCCAATGATCAATTTTAGAAAAAGAGGATTGATTCAATAAAAATCCCAATTTTGAAAAGTTTTGAAAATCCCACAAAAATGCATGAGTTTATGCATGAAAACATGAAAATAAATGCAAAAGGAAGGGCAAAATAGACATACCGGCTTAGGGAGAGAGAATCCTTGCAAGAAAAATGGAGGAAAACGACAAAAAATCTCAGTGGAGCCTTGCCTAGTCGGAGAGAGAGAAAAAAGTTTGAAAAGTTTTGAAAAAGTGTTTTGAACAAGTCAAATTTGAGTTTTTTAAAAACCAGATTCACAAGTTTCAATTGATCGAAAAATAGTTTCGATTAATCGAAACAGACAGAGGCTTCCTTAGACAATTTAAAAGAATTTCGATTGATCGAAAAATAGATTGGATCAATCAAAACTGGCAGAGGCTCACTAGATTTGAGGAAAAACACAATTTTTGAAAAAATTTAGGAACAACTCAAAGCATTAAAATTGAGGAACAAAATGCATGAGTATGTGATGATATGATTTTCAAAAACAAGAATTGAAGCCCAAATTTCCCAAATTTAAAATTTCTTACAATCTCCATAAATTTTCAAGCATCAAATTAATTTTGCACAAAATTCAAAGTATTTGCAAACTTGGTTGGTCATACCAAAAAAACACACATTAACATGTACAATGTTTAGCAAAAAGTAACTTGTATAGTGTGTGCAACTAGTAAAGACTTGAGATATAAGTGAGGTGATATGTAAATAGCAATCAATCACAAAGTTTACAAAATTCATCACATAGAATTTAAAAGAGACTATCACCTAAAGAGTTACATCATATAACTCTCACATCTCCTAGATCATAAACTTGTAATCATGTAAGTTTCTTGAATTTTGCCTCATAATATACATACCAATTTTAATTTATTCAGAAACTTATTAAAAAGCTAGGATAATGTACATACCAATTTTAATTATGTGATTTGGCATCAAGCCTAATAGTACACACCAATTTTAAGTATTAAGCAATTAAATGGAGGCTACATTTTATGTTCTTTTTGTGCATGTGCTACACTTTTTCGAGTACAAAATTTTACGATATGCACTAAGGTGTTCATGATTGGCTAGTGAATAGTGGTGAGATGGTTATTTATACATTTCTCTAAAAGTTCAAGTCCGACAATCAAAAAACATGTGACTTCAAGATCAAGACAAAGTTATCAAAACCATAAACATCTTTTTCACACAACATGCACTACAAAGCTTCAACTAGTAATGTGCAATAAGTAAGCTCATCAAGGCTAAAAAAGGTACAAAAGACATGTTATGTGAAAATAAATTGACCAACCTTGTTCTCAAAAACTAAGAAACTAGTGCAAAACACAATTTGCTTCCTTTTTCTTCCTTTTTTTTTTAATTAAAAAAAAACACCTAGAATGAAATGCATGAATGTTATGCAATGCAAAACCTAGAAACAAAAAAAAAAAAAAAAAAAAAAAAAACCAAGGAACAATGGTCACAAAGGGTAGAGCAATGAAGCACAAGGACCATGTCAAAAAGACTCAATTAATTTGAGTCTTTTGCATCCAAAACCTTTTAGATGCACCATGAGCATTGGAGTTCTTATTCACATGGGAATGATTACCAACTTCAAGATTGGAATAAAGGTTTAAAGTCTTTACCAATGAGTACCATAGGATCTTGTGCTTGAAGCACAGGCACCTTTGGTTTGTTTGCTCTCTTTGCAGCTTGCAGTTTGTAACAGTTTGGACGAATGTGTCCAGACTTTCCACAAAAATGACAAACCCATGCAAGTTTATCATGTTTCTTGTCCTTAGACAGGGTAGGCTTCTTAGGTTTAGACTCTTTCAGATCAACCCTAATCTTCCTGAATGGTGAAACTTCTATGGGTTTGACAACTTCACACACAGGGGGTTTGACAGTTTCACTCACAATCTCACTCATAGAAGGTTCAGAATGAAAGTTCAAATATGTGTATAAACACCCTTGAACTTTTAGACCCCCAATTTACAACTTAACCAACTCAAGCATTATGTCAAACAACTAGTGTGCGGAAAATGAACATAAGCTATAATATAGAATTGGAAAAACTATCTAAGCCAAATTAAAATCAGATAATAAAAGACAAAGATAAAAGGGAAAGAAGATGCAAACACAAAGACAACACCGATGTGTTATTGAAGCCTTCGGCGTAAAACCTCTCCGCCGCCCTCCAAGCGGTAAACAATCCACTAGAAAATGTAGTTGGGATACATGGACAGCAATAGACCCTCCAAACTTAATCTACCCAGTGCACCTAAGCCCTCCAAGTTTCTTGCTCCAACGAGGTTTCGAACCTTTTTCTTTTCTAGCTTCCGGATTCCGCTACTAGACCGTAGCATCAACCAATGTAGATTGGTTCCTTCCTAACTCGCTTTAAAACCAAACAAAGCACTCTCACAGTGATGAATATGGTGAGAACAAGGTTTTAGTAAAATGCCTCTCAAGGATTTGACAATGGAGAGGAAGAGAGTTGAGGAATTTGAAGAGACTCTAATGTATAGATTGTAGGTGAATCAATCTTGTTTTACTCTAGAGTTTCTCTCCCAAAATTCTCTTTGGAAGCTCTCTTTCATTTGTGGGTATAAAGGGTATTTATATTGAAGTGAGAGGAGAATGTGAAACGTCAAGTTTTACAAAACAGGGGTGGCTCGCGGCTTAGCCTTACGACTTGATCGAGTCGCGAGATCCAGTCGCGAGATAACCGTATGGGCGGTTGTCCTGTTTTGTCCTTAGTGCTCGGATGGATGACTGGGCATGTTTTGGCAACGGCTTGCAGCCGCAAGCCCCCGCGAGATCAAGCCGCGAGTCTCTGTTTTTTGCACACTCTTGAGCAATCAACACTCTATCTCACTCACTACCCTTACAACAAAACCCACCTAAATACGGGGTTACTAAATGCTGAAATACAAGCAAATTTGGCACAGAATAAAGCCAATAAGATGGTTGATTAAATTCAACCTTACACAGAAGAAGATGAAGGGACAAAGTTTGTGGAATGGGGAGTTGACACAGCGATGCTTTCAACATAACCTAATCTAGATTTGTTAGAAGGAGACTTTTGAACACTTAGCATTTGATCAAGTTTAGAATTAGTAGATCTAGCAACAGATAAATCAAGTTCCAAAGATTTAACTTTATCAAGTAATAGCCTATTCTCAGTTTTCACATTGTTCAAAAGTTTATTAGCATCAAACAGTTTTACAAGCAAATTCTTCTTATTAAGCTCAAGAGATTCAATTTTCTTTAGGCCAAGTTCAACATTCATAGCATCCTTTGCAGCAACTTTGCAAAGTTTATTGTAGGTCTTTTAAAGATCTGCATCCTCAGAGAGTTCCCCATCAGAAAGGTTTTCTTTAGTAGATATGCTCTTTTTTACTATAGCGAGTAGTGTGAAAACAATGAAGTTTCCATCCTCGTCACAATCGGACTCATCATCAGAAACTTTACCATCACTAAGGGTCACAACCATAACCTTACCCTTAGACTTCAAAGAGGTAGGACATTCAAATTTCATGTGACCATACCTTTGACATCCAAAACATCGAGGACCCATAGAATTATTAGAAGATTGACCTACTTTTTCTCTAGGTTTATCATTATTGTTAGCCTTAGTGGGATCATTCTTCCTAAAGTTTCTAGGTTCAGCAATGTTCGTGCCTCTTGCCTTTTTGTTACTATTCCTGAGAAAGTTTCTAAAATTCTTAGCAAGGTAAGCAATATTTGTAGTAGAGAGAGCTCATCATCAACTCATTTAAGAGCCATTGATTTGGATTTGTTAGTTTTGGGTAGTTCCAACTTATAAAATTGAAGAGATCCTACAAGTTCATCAACAGGGATGGAGTCCACATCCTTGCTCTCAATAATGGCAATCACCTTGGGTCTAAAGTCTTCAATTAAAGATCTAAGAATCTTCCTAACAATTTTAGGTTGATCATAGATTTCACCCAAGTTAAAAGCAGAATTAACAATATCATTCAATTTAGCATAGAATTCATCAAAAGAGTCATCATCGACATCCTAATGCTTTCAAATTTTGAAGTCAATTGCTGCAATTTATTGATTTTGTGACCTTTGTGCCTTCATGCATAGTCCTGGAGGATATTCCAAGCAGTATGAACAACCTCAACATTAGATATTCTCTTAAATTCCTCCATAGAAACAAGTGTTAAAGATAGCATTCATAGCCTTGCTATTGAACGCAATCGCTTCTTTTTTGAGAAGTTTGCCACTCACTAACAGGAGTAGTGGGCTTTTCCCATCCGTATTCAACGGAGTTGCAGACTCTCTCATCAATCGATTTTAGAAATGCTTTCATCCTTACCTTCCAATAAGCATAATTATTTCCATCAAAGTGAGGAGGAATAACTAGAGAGTGTCCATGTTCCATGACAACAGGGGTCAAGGATCAGCTCGGTGATCAAAAGATCAACAACAAGAGAGCAAACTGCTCTAATACTACTTGATGGTTTTTAGACCCCTTAAAAAATAATTTAGGTTCTAAAGACTTAGTATTTATGTATTTAGAACTATAATTTGTATTGTTGGCAAACCATGATTAAAACAATGTGTTTAGAAGTGTTTTAGTCTTACTCAAAATTGTGTATTTAATGTAAAGTTGGAATCGAGCTAATGCAGAAAAGATCAATGCATTTCGGCCTGGCTCGATTGATCAAAGCTTAGGCTTGATCGATCGAAACTCGGGCAGAATGTTTTTTTCGCAGATTTTCCAACTCAGCCCTAGTTGTTTTAAAACATTTTTAGGGTTTCTAATTTGTCCTAAGTATAAAAGAAAACCCTAGCCACGTTTTAGTGTTGCTCATATTGCGGTTTGTGTAAATCTCTTGTGAGATCTAGAGGAGTTTTCCTTTACACAAACTTAGGGTTTTCAAGGAGAAGATTTATCTACACCTTGATGATCAACTCGATTGCTACCATTGAAGTTTAAAGAAAACACAAGTGGGTGTGCTTGTATTTGGTGGTGAATCCAAGAAAGAAGGAGTCCATGGATTCGGAGCTTGCACGTGGTCATGTCAATAAGTTCTATTGGTTGGTAGCTATAAGAAATCAAGCGTAGGGGCTTGTAAGTCTTATTATATGATTCTTTCAAGATAGTGGATTCTTTCAAGATAGCTAGGTCAAATCCTCCCAGGTTTTTAGGTTTTTATCATGTTTTGTGTTATTTTCCTGGGTTTGATTTCCCGAGTGATCATATCTTGTGTTATTTATCTTTCCGCTGCTTTGCATGATATGATCTTTATTATTGTGATAACCTAGATTTGTTAAATTGGACTAAGTAACAACTTGGCTAATTATCTAGATTAAATCAATTGTTTTAAGGGATCTAAAAACTATCAAGTGGTATCAGAGCGGGTTGTTCTTTTGTTGTTGATCTTTTGATCACTGAGTTGATCCTTGACCCTTATTGTCATGGAACACGAACACTCTCTAGTTATTCCTTCTAGGGCTTAAAACTTTGTGAAATTTGGGATTTTGTTCAATTGGGCTGAAATTGTTGAAATTGACTTGTGAAACTAATTGATTAACTCATTATATGATGTTTCCTAACTAGTATAATGATTTATTGATCAATTTAGTTTAATTTTTGGAATTGGGGTTTCAAAATTTGGGGTTTTTGAATTAAAACTCTGTGTTCAAGTCAGTTAATGGTTTCTAAAGTAAAATTGAACAAATTTCAATGTATTAGAGCATGCATCATATGTGCATTCATTACATGCATCATATAGATTTTTATTTATTGATATTTTTGTGCTCTAACCCTTTTTAATGTAGTATGCCCTTGTGTTTTTCTTTTTCTTTGTTTCTATCTTTCCTTTCCAACTCTTAACATCATGATTAGGAAGACTAGAGCTAAGAAAACCTCCTCCTCCTCTACCCATGTTTTTGAGAGTAATAGGTTCGAAATCAAGAAAAACCAAGAAACCTATGAGAAGCTTAACATATTTAGGTTGGTATTGGCTGAGCATAAGGTCATTTTACATGAGTTAGATCCAGAGACATGTAGGAACTTTAAGCATAGGGGCTAGTTACCGCTTGTAGAGGTTGAGCATCCTCCTCCAGCTGCATTGATTAGAGAATTCTATTCAAACTTCTTTGTCCACTCAAATGATTCCAACACTCAATCTATGAAGAGTTGGATAAGGGGTGAAAAGTATGTCATTACTCTTTCCGTAGTGGCCTCTACTCTTGGAGTACCTTTGGTACGGCAACTTGTGTACCCATACATTGAGACCCCTCCTTTTAATGACATTATGTCTTATATTACCGGTACTTCCATTAGTTGGGATATTGATCCTCGTATCACTTCCCATGAGCTTATCGAGCTCAATTATTTATTTTTTTTTTTTTTTGGATTTCTTGTCATTCTATTTGGCCTATCTCTCATTTGCATACCATTCCTATTGAGAGATGTGCATTTTTGTATGCTCCTGTTACCGATGCTCCTATGAGTTTTCCTACTCTTTTCATTCGATCTCTTGTTGAGGTTTAGAGGAGTAGTGCAAAATCTCATGGACTTTTCTTTCTGGATTTTATTCATAGGATTCTGTTGCATTTAGGTTTAGTGGATTTTCCCGCATCCGAGCCCGTATATATTATAGCTCCCATAGGTGCCACCTTTCTTTGGCAAAGAGTAGCTTAGATGAAAGTTAGCTCTAAACGCCCTAGAATTGAGTCTTCTACATGTGCATCTAGGCCTTCTACATTTGGTGACCCCACTGCTAAGAAGAATGTTGATCCCCCTACCATTCTTTGTTGATCCTCCACCTTCTTCATCAAGCGATACTTCTTTACGGAGTATGCTAGACATTGTCATGACCGTTCAAGTGGCGTATGGACAAATTTTGGTGGATGTGCTTGCTGAGCTTCAAGCTTTACAAGCTAAACATTCTACTCCACCTCCACCTTTTGATGATGAGTCTTGATTGTCCTTTGGCAATTTGTCACAAAAAGGGGGAGTACAGATGCATGTTGATAGGGAGAGTTTATTTTTGTTTTGGAGCATAAATTGTATTTAGGAGCTTCTTGATGTATTTCTCTTTATGGGCTGTATATGTGTTTGTTGAGGACACTATGTTTTATGTTTTATTTCTTTTATTGTTTCTTGTTTCACATATACTACATTGGTTATTGATTTATATTATGAGGTTATTCATGATATATGTCTTTTATTTTATATTTTGTGAAATCAAGAATTTATTTTGATTTACTTGTATTTTCCACACATGCGTTTATGTGTTTATTGAGTATTTCAAGAATATATAGGTTAATTCAGTCATAGCTATTGTCTACACGGCAATTGATGGATAGTAGTTAGGTTGAATTGTATTTAGGCATTTTAAATTTAAATGGGCTATTTGTAACTTTGAGCATTTTATTTTTGTGATGTGTTTTGTCACGGATTAACAAAGGGGGAGTTTGTTAGGTTCTAAGACTTTAGGAACTAAATGTATTAGAACTTCAATTTGTAAACCATGATAAAAAATTAGAATCTAGATTTAGGCTGCTCAAAGTGTGTTTATTTGTAAGATTGGAATCGAGTGATTGCAGGATTTTTATATAGGTTGGATTGATCGAAAATTAGACTCGATCAATTGAATCTCGTGCATATTGTTTTTTCTACAGAATTTCCAAAGCCCAAGCCCATGTGACATGTAGGGTTTTTTGTTTTACTCCAATTATAAAAGGAAAAACCCTAGCTACGTTTTAGAAGTCTTTGATGTGCTGTGTTGAATCTCTTGTGAAATCTAGAGGTGTTTACCTTCATACACACTTAGGGTTATCAAGATCAAGATTTATATCAAAAACTTGGTGATCGTTTTAGTTGATGCATAAAGAACTTAAAAAAGATCTGAAACCTTTGAGTGGAGTCTCAAAGTCACAAGTGGGAGTACTTGTGGTTGCTATGGATCAAAGAAAGAAGTAGTATGTGGACTTGAAGTTGTCACGTGGTCGTGGTAGAGGTAGCAATAGGATGTTAATGATCTAAGTTCTATTGTACAAACATCAATTTTTTTATAATGGATTTGTTTTACCTTGAGAATAGTTAGGTTAAATCCTCCTTAGGTTTTTTACTTGTTTGGTTTTCCTAGGTTATTATATTGTGTGTTATTTATATTTCCGCATTATTTACATAATATGATTTTTTTGTGTTAACCTAGATCTAAATAATTTATCTAAGTAATCACTTGGCTAAATAACTAGGTTAAACAATTTGTGTTTTAAGGGGTCTAAAAATGTACAAGTGGTACTAAGATATTAGGCTCTTATGGTATCTCGTACATATTTCGATGATTGGCTGAGTGAATAAGTCAACTTTGATGTGGATTTGTTGTGCGGAGTGCGTTATGACTTGTGGCCGCCTACTTGGTGGGGGCAACTCCCACATTATGTGTGAACATGAACACTTACACCAATTTGTCTAGGGTGAGGCCTGTAGCTTAGAGGATTAGAACATGTGGCTATGAATAGCATTGTAGATGTTCGTTTTGGGGGATGAGGGACACGTTGGAGTTGATGTTCATCAATATATGGATTTTGAGCCATAGAGGATGCAGCCAAATGGGTTCTGTGAGAGGATGTTTCCGGCCTTGATTTGGTGCCTCAAACTCTTGGAAGGTTCCATCAAAGTAACTAATCTTGGCTTTAGATGGCTAGTCAAGGGTTCTTTGACCTTGACTTGTGTATTTAGAAAGGTGCACAAAGAGGAATGTAACTTTGGGTTTGAATGGGGGGATGAACTAGCAAATCAATAGTTTATAGAAGCAAAGATATATAGTAATGAGAAAGATATTACAAGTTAGGGTAATGATTCTTTCTTTCAACTTAATTCTCATCTTTCATACATATCCACCTTTTACGTTTTAGACATAATATCTTTGTGCACATTCACTTATCTTCAAATGTGGACATCAGCTTTTTGCGATTTAAACTATGTAAATCACCATATAAAATTGTGAATATCATATGTATGAGTGTGTGAACACAAGCAAGCAGCGCATCTCGATTAACTAAAACTCAATATGATCTTCAATACTTGAGCAATATTTTATAAACCCTTTTCATATTACATTGTCAAAGGATATTGCAAAAATAAAACCTAAGACATGTTTTGTGTATAACTTGCACTACAACAAATAAAATATATGGTTTTGTAGCTATAGCTCTTTATTATTTTGTCGACAATTACATTAGGAGAAAAACACTTTCATCACCCATTTTATCACCTAATGTTTGTCGTTTAAGGATTATGTTTGAGGGGTCAAAATTAGTTTTGGAGTAATGATATGGAGACAACAAAAGGTCACAAGAATTTCAAAACATTGTTAAATTAGTATGCTACATCATTAAAACAATTTAAATTGGAGATTGTGATTGGTTCATCCGCTCATGTGTGAGTTAGCATGTTAATTTAGGAATGTTGTGAAATTGTTGCAATTTTTTATTATCCTTAGCATTACTCTTTGTACAATCATCGAGCCCAAAAAGATAAGTGTGAGGGTTTGTCCATGAAGATTACATCATGGCCTTACACGTGAGTGTCATTGAGCTATGAAAGTAACAAGTTTGGGTGAAGGGAGTTACGCCTTTAGTATCTCCAAAGCGTGAGCTCCATAGCTAAAAGAAACAGGAGGAAAGAATGACACAACTTGGTACACTATGCTGGTCACCAAGCACTACCATAAGAGAGGTACTAGTCCTTCCCTAGTTTGGTCTTGCACCAACCTCCTCGTTGGGCAACAAAATAGGACATGTGTAGTGCTCCCCTAGGATGACTCAAGGGACAAGTCTCACGACCTTGCCTAGGGGTGTCCAGACCTGACCCACACCAGTAGGACTAACCAAACCGCCCGATTCCTACTTGATTTCAACCCGAACCGACGTTCCCATCAATTGATGTTTGGTTTTTGTGCCCAAGACCTAACGCCGACAGGTCAAGTGGCGGGTTTTCTTCTCCAAAACTTGAGCCACCCAACCCGACGGATGTTATATTCAAACCGCCAACTCCGGCAAGATGAAGCTCAAATCCGAGGAGATCCAACGAGATCTCAACCATATTTGGTGAGATTTAGCCAAATTCGGCCAAATCCCAGAGATTTTCAATAATCTTGATGTAGATTTTGGCAATTTCAATGCAGATCTGGTGAGTTTTTGCAGATTTCAGCAATGCTTGTGTAGATTTCAACGATTTTTTTTGCAAATTTCGATGACATTTGCAAGCTCCGACGACGTTCTCCACCAACCGAACCAACCCGAGCACCACCCGAACCCAAAACCGACTCAACCAATTGATGCCGATGGTCGATTTCAGGTTCCTCTTCCTTCCACTTGACACCGGAGGGTTGGGTTTGGGCTAGGTCTAAAACTAACCTAACCCGACCCATGGACAACCTTAATCTTGCCTCCCTCGTCGTGCCATCCAACATTGTCCTTCCAGCACACACCCTTCATGCAGCAAGCTTTTCTCTCATCCAACAATAAGATACATACTGTAGGCTATCCTTAGGGTTTGTAGGCACTAATAGATAGCTGCCACATGTCTTTGTATACTAGAAAACATTCCTTGTACTATAAAAGCACAATGTACACTAATGATCTAAGGTATCAAAAAATACAGAAGAATGAGATAAAAAGGATTGGAGGAAGAAGATGAAAATAAAAACACTAGATGTACAATAGATAGAGTGTAATGTCGGTTTTTGAGAAGGAATACAACATCCTTATAGGGATAAGGGTATAAAATCCTTACTCCTATCGTGGTTTTTCATCCCTGATTCACGGGGTTTTCTATGTAATTCTTCTGTCTTTGTTGCTCAGTTTAATCCTTATTCTTCCCTTTCTTTCCAAACACAAAAACATCATTTTTAGAATCTTTAACAAAAATAATGTTTAAATGTACTCCAATTGTGGTTTAGAGATTTTCTCAAAATACTCAGTAAAATCTAACTCGCACGTATACTATTATTTTGGTTAACTCAAATTCTTAGAATTTTTAAGTTAGTGTTCAATTTTTTCTTTCTTAATTTTACGATAGACAAAATAGATTAATTTAAAAATAATTATAGTTTGCAACTTGCAAGTCAAGGTCTTCATATATGAACACCTAGCCGCCACATTTGGAAAATTGAAATGCAAATATATGAACTCATTAGCCACAAGGCTATAATGAATGTAAAATAAAAAAAAATTTAAAAAGTCATGGTCGACGACGTCAACGCGTCTTTGGTGGTTGACCTTCCCCATAGTTGAATTCACATTAGTTTAGAACTCAGGTCTTTGTTTAATTTATATTTATAACTAATTAAAGATTTTAAATCTACAAAATACTTGAGGTGCGCTTGAAAATGTTTTTTTATTAAAAAAATAATTATTTGGCAATTTTGAGGTTCTTGTTGCTGATGAGTGATTAGTGTCGTTAGCCCAGGGGCGGAGTGATGGGGGACCATTGCCCTCCCTGAGCTTCTCAAAAATTCAAAGGCTGTAGTGCTGTAAAATATAGTAAATAGTTCCCACGTGACAGTTGACATAAAAGACAATCTACTTTTTATTATTATTTATATTTATTAGCTTGTCAACAAGAAAACAATTTTACATTCACACCGACAACACTTTTATTGCATAATGGGTCTCACCAATAGTACATTTTTTTTTTTTTTTTTGCACACTAGTTTGCCAATTCCGGCTGAAAAAAAAAAAAAAAAAAGAAGGATAAACTATATATTAAGTCCCCATCTTTTATAGCATATGTCAATTTGGTCCCTAATATTTTAATTGTGTCAATTTGGTCCCTAACCTTTTAGTATCGTGTTAATTTAGTCTTTATAGTTATATTTTGGATAAAAATTGATGACATGTCAAACGGTTAAAATAAAATTATAACGTATTGTCACATCAACAAAAACAAATATTTTATTTTTACCATTAAACGCATTATCAATTTTCATCCAAAAAATAATAGTAAGAACTAAATTGACACGAACTGAAAGGTTAGGGACTAAATTGACACAATTAAAAAAGGGACCAAATTTAAAAAACAAATATATTTATCCAAATATATAATATATATATATATATATATATATATATATATATATATACTGAATTGGACCTTGAAAGAAAAAACTTTTTTTTTTTTTTTTTGAGAAAGAAAAAACCTATGTTTATGTGTAATGTGCCTACTTTAGCACCTAACCTATTGGTTTCCTACTTACAATTTTTTCTCTAGTTATCAACATTTTGAATATCAAACTTGAGTTCTTGAATTTTAACAACTTAAAAAAGTAAAAATGTCTACATGAAATTTTAGAAGCATTCATGGCATTGAGTCGCATATAATCTGAATAGAACTTCATAAGAATATTGCAATATTCTCAATATTTTTACATTGCTTTATTAAGTTTATTTTTCCAATTTATTTTAAAGATTCAAATTACATGTTTAAATTGTGTGTATTTAGTATCGATTAATATATCTTAGATTAATTTTACCTTCAATCTCGTTTTATAATTTTGCACCTCTTGACTTGAAATTCTAGCTCCGCCATTACGTTGGCCTGTGGAGTGTTGCTTTGGGTTGGGGAGATGAATTAATTTGCGAATCTGTGATTTATACAGGGAAAGAAACTAAGAATGCAATGGGAAAGATATTAGCATGACTCATGAGTCATGATTTATGATTGATTCACCACTAGGCTTGTTAACCTTATCGTTTTTTTTTTTTTTTTTTTTTTTTTTTTTTTTATTGTTTCTATCGCTAAAATGCGAAAAATTGTTTTAAATCAAATGTTAACATGTTCAGGTTTAAACATTTCTCTAATTTCAATTATTGAAAGCTAAATTGGCTCTAATATAAGATGAAACATGTAATTATGATAAAACTATCAAAATATTACACATAAAATCATTAAAAATGAGATAAATACAAATATTATGAAGTAATATATTACAATAATCATAATGTCTCTTACATTTGGTTTAATAAGTATTACAAAAGAACCAGTAAATAGAATAAATATACAATTGTGCTTACATCTTCAAGCTTTATCCAATACTTTTTAAGAATCTATTTCCTCCCTTTCTTAGGCTCTTCTCTTTTCTCAACTTCTTCAAGCTACTTAATTTTTCACCAAATTAGTATCAAGTATAACACCAAATTATACCAATTCATCAAAGATTTACAATGTAAAACCAAACACTCTTAATGTCAATAAATTTCATAATAACCCCACCCCAACTATTGAATTATTAAAAAAGTTCAATATGTCTATAATCTTCATGAAAATAAGTATTCCATTGGATTTCAAAACTAACACAAGAGACCACCTCTTGTACTTGGTGAAAATGTGAAAATGTGAATTTGGTGCGCCAATAACAAATTGACACTTAAGATTGTTGTGGATTTGGGTGTGAGTGTATGTGCCTTGCTAGAGTTTCCCGGTACTAAAAACCTCAAACTTTTAAACACTTTGAAATCACTATTCCCAAATAAGTCATTTTAATTTTTGTTATAAAGTAAATTAAAAAAAAAAAAAAAGTGTTTTTGTTTTTGTTTTCTTAACTCCAAAAAACAATGTAAGAGGCACAACCGGTTTTGGCCTTTCCAGCCTCCCTCATGTACCCTTTAGTATGTATGATTTTCTTTGTATTCGAGTCACCGGTGCCTCCCGTGAGAACCGCCACCACTACCACCTTTGTTCTTTCCAAAGAAGGCATTCTTGGGTTTTGGGATCTCATGGATGTCCATCACCTGAATCATTCTTTGCCTTTTGGCTTCACCAAAGTAAAACACACAAACACAAATTTATGAATCTAGTAAAATTACAAGAGAGGAGAAAAGAAAATAAGTGAACCATTTTTAGCTTCTTTGTAATTCTCTTGAAGTCTTTTTCTTGCTGAAGCCAATTTTTAGAGTCAACATCCTTTTATTGTTGTTCCCTCTCTATCTCTACAAAATCCCAATGAAGTGATTGAAATTCAGTTAAATAACATTCACAATTTGTTTGGTTAGCAAGAAATTAAAAATATCTCAAACTTCATACTATTAGGGAGCATCATGGGAAAACTTACACCTCCCATTCAATTGAGCTAAACTAAACTATTTGATGCAATTGAGTTTAGTTTCTCATATTTTGGAATCAATTCCTTCAAAAACTAATTTTCTTACTCTAAATGATAATCAACCAAACATTGGAGCTAGAGACTCTTAATTTGGTATTCATACATTTTGATGTGCCGTGGCGAATACAGTGTTGCTTTAGGAGGAGGGGCTTCTTTCCGAGGAATGACTTTTGCCTTTGGCTCGGATTCTGAATTATTCTTATCTAACCCAAAACTCCCATATGTGCAAGCAAGTTGGATCATTCAAACTCCAAACAAAAACACACTCACACAAAGCTCAAAAGTTGAACTTGGAATTTGATTCTACTACTCACTATGTGGATTTGAAGAGTAAGCAAAATCGGGAACCTACAAAAGAACATAATATTAGAAACCTCTAAAACAAAACCCATTTTCCAAGAGTTTTTTTCTCCCGGACAAAGCAAATTAGTTGGCTCAAAAATCACAAAAATAAAGAACAAAACTTAAATACAGTTCCTTAGATGTTATACATTACATTCCCTAATTAATTGTCCTTCAAAATATAACAATGTTTGAACCGCAATGACAAATGCAATAAGTGTTTGAATTTAACTAGGAAATCGTACAACACCTAAACAAACTGTTCCTACAAAAAATAAAAGATTTCTTCAACTTGGTGATAACCATTTTGAGTAACTTTTTGTTGAAGTGAGTCTCCATTTGTTGCCAACAACAACAATTACCAATTTTAACTTACTTTCTATAATGCAATTTGCACTCAGTTACTTACTCAAAAGAGAAATTGAAATTAAATTCATTCCGGATAGTACAAACAGTGTTACCCATTAAAGCAGAGGGATGTGTTCCCTTGGTTGATTCAACTTTACCCATTCATCCACAATATCCTTCCACTTCCTAACAACACAAATAAAAATAAACGAATTCAGCAAAAACCCCTTTATTCTTCACATATCATTATCCAATGACTTAAAAAGCATACCAGTCACGAACAAAAAAAAAAAAATCAATAATTATCAAAACAATTAAACAACCAAAAAAGAAAACAATTTCTTTCAAACTGAATAAACAGCCCCTTTGGAAATGCAGTAAACAAAGAAGAAGTAACAAAAAAGCCTTGGTTGCATTTTTACAAAAGATACAATTAGGAGATGCAATTTTAATTGAATTTGCTAAAATATGAAAAAGAGAGCAATGCGGCCAATAATTGAAAATAACAAACTCCACTACCAGCTCCAAACCCATCAATCTATGCTAATCATTCAAAAGAAATAATCCCAAATGTAACCCTAAATCATACTTAACAACCAAAAACAATAGAACAAAATTAAAAACTTGCTAGTAATGTTTTCGGATAAGTTCTGGTCTAATTATAAAGTCCCCCAGATTTTTCTCTCCCTTTCTAACTCTCTCTACCCCTTATTAAGGCTCTAATGAACAATAATAATGTAAGGCTCTTTTGGTTTTTAAAAAAACCAACAATTTACTTCACAGTTGATAGGTCAAAAATGTATTAACCCCTTATGATAAATTAATTGATTAATTAGCCAAGTTTATTAATTAATCAAATTAACATGCAAAGTACGTGGTAGCACAAAAAATCACCAATTAACTAAAGTATGCAGAGGAAAATAAATTGATACGGTAATTTGTTTACGAATAGAGAAAACCTACACAACAAAAACCCCACCAGGTGATTTTAAAAGTCACCACTCCCGAGAATCCACTATTATAAAAACAAGTGGTAACAAGTAAAGGAATCACAGTACCTTATACCAACCTACAGTTGAACTCTTACCCCAATACCCAATTGGACTTGTTCTGTAGTGACAATCTCTCCTTTCAATGCATGGTTCCTAGTATGTGACTAACCAATTACGCGGATCTCAAGATTACATAACTTCAATCACCAACTAGAGAAGGTTGTTGGCTGCAAAGTTCTTCAATTCATCTAGACGATGAAGATCATGAAGTTGCTTGCTCACAAAACCCAACGGTGTACAAACATAAAATGACTTCTTCAAGAACTAGGGCAAACTAGGTTTTCGGTCACACTTCTTCACTCTTATGAAATTTGCTCTTGTGCAATTGTGCATAACCTTTACGGCTCTTAAAATAATCCTTATATATGTTTAGGGTTGTGAGAAAAGAAAGCTCAAACATACATTCACGGATTGGATGAAAAACTGTCCTGAAAAACTGAGTTTTATAAACCTCGATAGATAGCCATCTATCGAACTAGTCTGTCAAGGCACGGGCTTCATGACTTTTTAATCCTCGATAGATGCTAGCTGTCGAGTTTTAATGAACAACATTTTTGACTTGGTTCTTGGATAGACTTGCATGACTTTAACATTTGAACTTGAAACCTTGTTTCTTGAAGTATTAAACACATCCTAGATCTACCCAATTACAAGTAAAGTGCATTTTGTCAAAGGATTAGCCAATTACATAAAATAGTGACATATGTTCCTAACATTGAATCACATATGTCCTAACACAAATAAAGAGAATAGGTAAGGGGGAAAACCTAAAATTGAAATAAAAACATCACTAACCATTCTTTAAAATGCCAAGAGATGAAGCCCATGTAGAATTTGATCTTCTATAGGGTTTCCCTAGGTTCAACGAAGCCAACATCATTTAAATCCGTAGTTGATAGCAAACCCCGATCTTAGACAATTTATAAACAGATTAGAATCTTTACTTTGATGAAATTTGGAACTCTAACTTCAAATTGTTACTTATTTGACATTGAAAGTTGCAAGAGACTTGGAGAGAGATAGTGGTTGTGTGAGGATTTGAATAGGATTGGAGTGACGGTGGTTGTGTGAGATTTTGCATCATTCAACAGGCTGCCTTTCCGTGATGGCAACAATCCGTGGTGGAGGTAATATGTGGCGGCGGTGGCGACGGTGGGAGAATTTGAGTTTTGGGTTTTGATTTTGGAGGAAGGAAAGGATGATTTTTAGGTTTAGGGGAAGGAGATGTTAGTGTGTGAGAAGAGAAAGAGAGATTTTTTCTTTTTTTTTGGTTTTAAAAAGATATTGGGTTTTGTAACGTGTATTTGGTGTGGGGGGGGGGGGGAATTAGATTTATTTTTAAATTAAATTTAAAAAATAGAAAAAAATAAATAAATAAATGCTGACATAGAAAATTAAAGGAGCTTTAGAGGTTTCGGTTATATATATATATATATATATATATATATATATATATATTATATAACAAATTTTAATTTGTCAGAACTATGCTTTAGTTGCCGCTGTCTAACAAACAAGATTTCATATGAATCAATAAAGTCAAAGATTTTTTATTGTTTATCATGATGCAGGCTTGCAGCACGGTTCTAAGATAAATAAATTTATATACCATATTACCATTCATATTCAAATTATAAGCATCTATGTTTTTATATTTTAACAATCTTAAAATCATTAAAAATAAAAATCTCTTTTTTACGTATCTTTTTATAAGGCAAATTACAACTTACCCACTTGTGGTTTGGCCGAAATTTTAATTGTTTATATGTGATTTAAAATTTGACACTTTATCCATCCGATGTTAGCTCAGTTAGAATTATGTAACCCACCCTTGTTAAAAATATGCTAAATATGAAATTTTGTTCCACTTTTATGTCTTTTTTCTCCAAAAACACAAAAAACATAAAAATACAAGATCAAATAAGATTAAAAAGAAATCCAACGGAACACTTGCATATTGGGATTTTAAACCACAAATAGGCAGGTAACTTAAATTTCAATTAAACCTCCAGTAGGTAAAGTGTCAAATTTCAAATCACAAGTAAGTAATTTAAATTTTGGTCAAATCACTAATGGGTACAACAGTTGTAATTTGTCCATTTTTATATTTACATCATATCTTTTGTTTTTTCTGAGAAGAATATGGGAAAAATCTCATTTGTATCAAAGTTGTTTGATTTTTTATTAAAAAAATAAATAAATATTTTCATGGCCTATAGCTAGAGGATAAGTTGCAACTTATTTTATTATTTAGCGTATTTTTGTTAATATTCATAAGTCTTACTATACTTTTTGGTACTAGTTATGGGTCTCACAAGACTATTTTAGTCAACTTTTACTTTTATCTACAAGACTTTTAGCAAAAAATTTTCAATTTTAGTAATATAAGCGGATCCCAAAAAGACCCTTAGTCGCAAACAATACCAACCATTAAATAAAGGCACAGATGGTTGGGTTTTAGGAAACCTCAAAAGGAAAGTTATATATTGCGCGAGTCAGTGACGCTATGATATCACTTTTTGGATGTCAATCATTTTTGGCAAAACCCATTTTTCGTTCCTAAATTTTCACGTGATTTCCACTTTGGTCTCTATCTTTTATTTTCACCACTTTTAGTTCTTATTTAGAAAAATGTGTTCTGTTTTAGTCCCTATCGTCATCTCACTAAATATAGAGACGAAAATGGGTTTTTCGCCCATTTTTTGAGAAACTTTTGTCTACCAAATTAGTCAAAAAAATTTGGGTATCAATTTACTTGTTTGAAAACAAACACTCGTTTGGATATAAAATACTTTCAATACTTTCAAGTTTCACTTTCACCGATCGAGCATAAATCCTTAAATATAAATTCAAATACAAATAGACTGTTATCCTAATTTCCTTACAAAAAAATGTGTCCATAAATAAGGATCTGTCACCATCATCAAATAGAAAGCACAACCTTTTTCCAGGCCCCAAAAAAAAAAATAATAATATTCAATCGATTTACTTTGATTAGCACGTAGATAAACCCATATATTTTTGAAGTTAATTTATTTATTTTGTCTTGTTTATGGACTGGAGTGATGTAGAAGGTTCTTAGACAGGCCAGTATTTTATAGTGAATGGGAGAGATTTGTTGCAATTTTCACACATGAGTGATGGACTAGTTGCGTGGCAAAATCTCACATTAAAATATAAATATATATATATATATATATATATATATCATATATTATATAATAAAAGTTGAAATTAGAAGACGTGGTTGCACTAAGTATCTACACCAAATTACAAAAAAATTTAAGATTTAAAAAAAAAATTATAATTTTTTTGATCTTATTTTCTTCTCTTATAATTTCTAAGTTGATAAAAATATTAATTTAATTACAATCCAAACTCTTCATCTAATCCCTTTTTTTTAATTTAAATTATATTATCACGTGTAACAAAAAAACAACATAGTACACATAAATATAAAGTATTAGATGAAGATTTTGGATAAACATACATCCTAAATTAATTCTTCTTCTCTTATAATTCCTAGAATGATTAGAAATCTAATTTCCACACAATTGAAAATTCCCTCCCTCTCCACCAAATTGCAAAAATTTTGTTAGATTTTTTTTAAAAAAATAGACATATTTTTATTGTTCTTATCTTCTTCTCCTATAATTTTTAAGTTGATAATTTGATTACAATCCAAATTCTTCATCTAATCATTTTCTTATTATAATTTATAAGTTGATAAATAATATCAATTTGATTACAATCCAAAATCTTCAACTAATCCTTATTTTTTAATTTAAATTATATTACTACAAGTAAAAAAAAAAAAAAAAAAAAAGCAACGTTGTACACTTTAAAAAATCAGCAAGGTAGTACATGTAAAAATAACAGCAACTACTCTTAGTTTTTAAATAAAACACTAAATTCTTTGAATTTCCTCTTGCCACTTTTTTTAAGATTTAGACTTCAACTTTACACTCCCACAAATTAGACTAACATTAGACTTTTTGTTCATATCAACTTCTTCAATGTGGAGTATATATCTACTAAATAATTCATACTGAATATGTACTATACGGTTCTTTTTCTTTATACTTCTCTTCTTCTACCTACAACCTTTCAAGTATATATTTGTTTACTCTAATTTTTTTTCATTAAATTGAATAGGTTTTGTGTATTTTTTTGTTTTTTGTTTAACCTAATTTGCTTATGATTTATACAATTTATATGATTATGGTTTGAGAATTAATAATTAAATATGCTTATGCATGATTTTTTAAATTATTTTTTGTTTTATGACATGGGTTCTGATGGTGATATGTTTCTTTCATCCTCTCAATTTTGATTTAGAGAAAAATCTTCTTTTTAGCTTACTATTAAGAATTTTTATATAAATTTGATTATAAATTGTTCATAACAATTTGATTTTTTTTTTCTTGATTGAAATAGCTTTGACTAACTATTAGAGTTGTACACTTTGATCTATAAAAGAAGTCAATCTATCCATTTAGTTTTTATTTTTATTTTTTTATCAATCATTAAATATGGTTTGACATGATTTTTTTATCAATCATAAAATTTTATAATAAAGAACAATGACAAATAAGAACAAGGATATAGTGTACAAAGAAGTATTCAACAATCTCCCAAAAATACAAAATTCTTAGTAGAGCACAATTGGTAGGTTACAAAATAATAATTTTTTATTAGGTGTTATCATTTTATATTTGATAGTTATTAAACCAAAACAATTTTTCCTTTTTTAATTATAATAATTATTTGAGAGATTATTGTTTATCAAATAACATGTATATTCTATAAGTTTATGATAAAACCGTGCAACGCACAGCCTTTAACTAGTGTGTGTGTGTGTGTGTGTGTGTGTATTAATGGTTAAAATTTAGAAAAAAATCTAATTAAATTTTCATTGAATTTTAAATTTTGTGCCATGTGTTCAATTTAATTTTTAATTTAGTGCAAATGATTAATTGAGTGTAAAAATCAAAGAGTCCAAATTCAATTAAATATTAAATTGGATTTTAATTGAAGTCCAATTATTCACCATGTGTCCATCTAAATTTTTAATTTTTGTGGCAAGTGAACTATTGGGTGCAAAAACTGAAAAGTATAAAATCAATTAAATTCTAAATTTTATATATATAATGAGAAGCCATTACATATTTTAGAAATATATGACTTAAAAAAGTGTAAGCTAATACCAAATGTATAATATAAACCTCATCTCAAAAAAATAATAATAATAATAATAATTTGAATCATATAATTGTAATTTTTTTTTCAATTGTACTATGCATATGCACAGGGGCTACATACTAATATATATATATATATATATATATATATTAATAATAAAACTCATAAAAAATCTAATTAGATTTTAATTGGATTTTCAATTTTGTGCCACATGTCCTATTTAATTTTTAATTTTGTGCTAAGTGAATTATTGAATGTAAAGTCAGCAACACTTCCAAATGCCACTTCTTCCCGTCGCATCCGTCTTCGGACGATCTAGTCACTAGGTTTCAATGAGTGAAAGATTTGTAACGTTGAAAGCTTCTATAGTAGAACTCATTCGAGAGGGCTTCAATTGCGGTGCCATGAAATATAACGTCCTTCTTTAGGAAAGTAACTTACGATGAATCTTCGGTAATAGTTCACGAGCCCTAAAAACGATCTTAGCCCACTCACCTTGGTAGGTGCTTGCCACTCCTCCATGGCTCTGATGCCCATCCAATGCCCTAGCCAAATCTAATTAAATTCTAAATAGGATTTCAATTAGAGTCCAATTTTCTATAACATATCCATCTAAGTTTTTAATTTTTGTGGCAAGTAAATTATTGGGTGCAAAAACCAAAGAATCTAAAACCAATTAACAAAAACCAAAGAGTCTAGTTATAATAATGATAAGAATGAGAAAATAAAATAATTGAACCAAAATTCATAAACTTAAAATTTTAGGTTAATTGGTATCTTATAGTTGTGTTTGGGATAAGCTTATATTGGATAGTTTCTTTTAATATTTAGCTTATTTCTGCTACTATTTGTGGGTTCTATTGTACTTTTGATACTATTCATGGGTTCCACTGTACTATTTCAGATAACTTCTAGTTTTATCTACAATATTTTCAGCAAAGTATTTTCAATTTTCATTTTCTAGTTTTAGCTAAAACTTTTAGCTTTACCAGGCTTCTATTGGAATCTTCAAAATCCCAGAGGAATGTGGACCCACAGGCCACAAGTCCACAACGATCTTTGTTTATCAACAAATTTGATGAAGCTCTCCATGCCATTACTTATGGTAATGTTGGTAAGCAAGACGTATGACTCCACGACCTAGAAACCCTTTCTACAAAAGTGGAAATTGACAGAAATGAAGAGTGCTTTACTCTTATTTCCATCTTGTGTATTTACTCGTGGTTGTAGTACTAGTAATTATAGACTATAACATTGATAGTTATGGGTAATTACTTGTAGGAAATCAAGCGAGATAACTCTTTGCTTCTCAAAAAAAAAAAAAAAAAAAAAAAAAAAAAAAAAAAAAAAAAGTGAGATAACTCTTAATTATGGACTAGATCGGATCTATTGTGAGCGTACTTACAAGATTGGCCCAGACCAACATTTCTAACTTCTCCTACGTGAATATAGTGGATATGGAATGACCAAGCAATTCTTGTACTAATCTCAAATTTATTCTTACGGGTGAGTATAGTGGACATCTATGATAAGTGTATTTGGAATCTACACTAGTGTTCATCCCACACGTCAAGACTATAAAGCTCACACAAAGATGATCTTAAAAAACGCCTAACAAAATAGTATTGTCATTGGCTCTAGATTAAAGAAAAATGGACACTACAACAAAATGTATTTTTAGTGACGAAAATTTTCATCACTAAATATCTAGATTTTCATCGCCTAGGGCTTTTAGCAATGAAATCTGCTTTTTAGCAATGAAATTTGTTTCATCACTAATACCCTGTCACTAAAAGTATTACCGATGAAAAATTTTGTTGCCAAAAGGTCTAATTAGTTTTTTTTTTTTTTTTTTTTTTTTTTTTTTTTTTAATTTGGCAAAAAAAATATTTCATCGTCAAATGTTTTCCTTGCTAAATACACTATTCAGCGATGAAACTATTTCGTCACCGAATGTACTTTATTTTATTAAATCATTTTTAACAATGAAAAATTTCATCGCCAAAACTATTTTTTAAACTAATTTGGGTATATATAGTGACAAAAAATTTTGTCACCAAAACTATTTCTTAAAAAATTCGGCAACATTTAGCCACGGAAAATTTCATCACCAAAATTTTTTTTTTTATTATTTTTTTCATCCATATTTGGCAACTAAATATTTCATCACCAAAACTTTTTTTTTTTTTTTTTTTGCTAT
The DNA here is from genome assembly GCA_028216015.1 of Quercus dentata. Lineage (NCBI taxonomy): Eukaryota > Viridiplantae > Streptophyta > Magnoliopsida > Fagales > Fagaceae > Quercus > Quercus dentata. Next base: position 46,322,331 of record CP116454.1, on the reverse strand, counting down.
ATATGGTGACGGAAAAATTCATTGCATAAGGTTCTCATGGAGTTGTCATTTTTATTGATGACATATAAGAAATGGAATAAACTTGGCCATAGACACAAGGAGAGCTAGCTAGTAGGACTCGTTTGAAGCTCAAAAAGAGAGATGTTTCAAAAACTCACAGAGGCAATGACAGATGTGGTTGAGAGAGATTAATTGTAATATTCAAATGCGCTAGTCAAGTGGTAAAATCTTACATTAAATAATAATGATAAAAATGAAAAAGTAGCATAATTGAACTAAAACCCATAAACTTAAGTTTCTAGGTTTATTGGTATCTTATATCTTACTGGGCTTCTATTGGAATCTTCAAACCCCTAGACCCACAAGTTCACAACGATCTCTGTATATCAACAAATTTGATGAGGCACTCTCTAAAGAAAGTTGCAACTCTGAATAGTGATGACTACCAGCATATTAATGTGTAAGTCTCATGAATAGAAAGTACAATTCATGAATGGTACATTCATGAATAGTACATTCATGAATAGTAGTAGTGTAGTGCCACCTCTAAGTGTCCGCATGAATGGTACCTTGCTTCATGCATAAAATAAAATTTCTCATTAGTTGAAATTCCATGATTTCTATTCGGGTGATATGTTGTGATTCTCTATTTTATTGAATAAATTCTTATTACTTGAAAGATAGATTTTAAAAAATAATAAATAAATAAATAAAAAGGGAACAAAGCGTATTGATTTGTATACGTACAGTTCATCTTTGAAAGATAAAATTAAATTTTGTCAACTCTAAATTTTGTCAACTCTACTATATTCTACTCTAGTCTCATTCTTTCACCCTCCATCCAAACTAGTATTAGGAAAATTTTCAATTTCCTTTTCTATAGATCATAAACATATCTTTTTTTTTCAAGCTAGTATATCCTCAATTTGTTTGAGTTGAATTAATTTGTCCAATTTTTATCTTGGGACTAATTGGGTATTATTTCTTTGTTTGTTTTGTTTCTTTCTTTTTTTGGTTGAAAATATTGTGAAGTCTTTTAGCTATGTTGGCTCAAAAGAATATTCACTAACTAACCCATGGCACATGTTTTTTTTTTTAGACCAACAAGCTTGAGAGGCTTTCGAATTCTAGCCATTATTGTAAAGCCTGCATTAATTTGGGTTAAGATTGGGCCTAAAAGAGAAGGTAATCCGCTGATTTTGCAAACTGGGTCTAAGGAGCTTTTGTCCAAAAGAAGAGAAAGAATAGATTCAAACTTGGTTGGCAATAGGGTGGGGAGTGTTGAAGTTACTTTGCTATTTTTAATCAAATAGTTTCTTCAATGATGAGATCATAAAAAGAGAGGAAAAGAATGAGATAAAAAGAAAGAGGAAAAGGAAGGGCCAACAATGATGGTGCTCAAAGAGAAAAAAAAAAAAAAAAAAAAAGGTTTTGGAATGATAATATAGTATCTATAAAAATAAATAAATAATAAATAAAATAAAACTACATATATAAATAATATAAATTTTTCCTTAATTATTTATATTATTTACATATATAAATAGTTTCTATTTTGTTTGTGAGATATATGAAATTTTCAATCCCCAAAATACCTAGGAGTGGGATGGAATGAGTTTATGGGTGTGTTATCTCTTTATTTTTGTTATATCTCATTACACTTAGGTATTTTAGTGATTGAAAAATACTTAATTGGGAAAAAAATAGAAAATTCTTCGAGCAAGTACTTGGCTTATAACTAATGCTTAGCAAGCAAGACTTGTCATGAACAATTAAATAAACACATAATTTTTGAAACACATAGCAAAGTTACCATGATAACCAACAAAGAATAGTCCAACTTTGCCTTATTGACGCATAATATACAGGACAAAATATCAAACTTGGATAAGAGTTACAACATTTCTTTACAAAATTGTAAATTTTGAGGTACAAACCTCTAAAAATGGAACATAGCATAACTAAATGTCCAAATATAATAAACCAAACCATTAACACAACATTTAAATATTAAATCTCTCGACAATTCATCAAACTAAACCATGATAAAAGAAAGATTCCAAATACATTTTCGAATAGTCTCATGACTATTGAGTTTACAACCATAAAAAAGCACAACAAAACAAATTTTATAACATAGTTCTCTACTACATGTAGTCTTCAGTTCATAACTCCAATGGTCACCAATTTGTTGCATTAAGAGAGTCCACTACACTAATCTAAAAAGGGAAGGGAAAGGGGGAGGGAAGGAGCTAATAGCTGAACAAGAGACTACATCACATAAGATTGTCAAGTGAAAATGCACATTATAATAAACAATGTATTAAATTTTACAAAACATCTATCAATAGTATGAAAGTAATTCAATAAAGACAGTAAAACCTGTTTTGGAAGTGAATATTTAACAATATAGTGAAAAACATATAACTTATTAAATAAACAAATGCTCTCTTAAAAGATTTACCCAATTTCAATAAGCTATAATACAGTTACAACTTACAAGAACATCACTTCATCATTGAGTAAACTACTTATATAACAAATAATAATGCACTCTCAATTTGTCAATAACAATAAATAATTATTATTATATAAAATATCAACCAAACTAAGACATCCTTAACAATGGATAGGTGAATCCCATGGAAAAAACAACCTCAAAGAGGTAAAACATAGCTATGGCTCCAAAGTGCAAATAAGAAGAATAATTTCAAAGAGCAAACAATAACAATGCACCACACCACAAGGCAAAAAGAACAAGATAAGGATTTAACTATTGATACGTACTTGGTTCAATGCTTAAAATTTTGTGCGTAAATTTTTAAACCCACTAAGGCAACCCTCAAAAGTATAACATAACAATACACAAATTTCATATCAATTCTATCAAAATTCAACCATATTGATCACTTTGTTGTCCTAAATGGAGAATGACCCAATTTTCCCAAAACTAGGTTAACCGATATTCATAATTCCTAACTGATTTTTTTTTTTTTTTTTTTTTTTTTTTTTTTGGTAATTCAGCTTATATTCATTGAAACAAAACATAGTACATTGGGAAAAGCCCAAAACTAGAGAATGGAAGAAACCATCATAAGGAACCACCTTGCTACAGCAACCAAATTACAAATCTAACTACAAAACCAAAACAAGCCAAAGCAAGTAGCAAAGCAAAAATGCACTAACAACTAAACAACATATCTATACAACATCTAAACTAGCACTTCAATGCAACAACACATAGACAACACAATAACACTTTGGCAAAACACAACAACACAAGATATCTAGGATCAAATTCAAATACCATTTGGCCCAATCCTCTAATTACAATAGATGGTAGTATTTAAAACTAACTTCTTGAACTTTGTTTGAAACCCTAGTCTAGCTTCTCTTGAGCTGCTCTTCAATCCAAATTTTTTTTCATCAACTACGACATTTCTTTGTAGCTAAATGTAGTAGACCATTGACCACCAAGCAAGTTTCTAGGCTATTACTTTTAACCCCTTCCCTTTTAACTCTATAGCCCCCTAAGCAAACATCAAGTTTTCCCACACAAACTGGGCATCAGAAACTAGACACAATTTCATCATGTCATCCCAAACACTTCTAGTGAAAGAACATTCAAAGAAGGGAGATAATCTCTACTTTCAAGACAATTTCCAAAAAAAAAAAAAAAAAACATAAGCTATCACCCAAATATATACCTAGCTCACTTAACCATTCTATCTTGTGTGGGGAGTTTGTTGATTACTGACTAATCAACCAAAAAACGAATGCTTTGAAATAGTTAAATGGAACCAAAGTAAATTTCTTTTACATCATGACATTCATAAATTTACAACCTAAACCATCAAATATCAGTAATGAAACACATCATGGGCCTCTAAATAAAGTTTTTGCAACTTTAAATTAATTATTTCAAAATATTTTTAATGATGTTGTCTGCACGTGAAAGTTTTAAGACTGCTAATCAACCAAAAAACGAATGCTTTGAAATAGTTAAATGGAACCAAAGTAAATTTCTTTTACATCATGACATTCATAAATTTACAACCTAAACCATCAAATATCAGTAATGAAACACATCATGGACCTCTAAAAAAAGTTTTTGCAACTTTAAATTAATTACTTCAAAATATTTTTAACGATGTTGTCTGCACGTGAAAGTTTTAAGCCTAAAACCAAACACTGAAGGAACTAATAATTTCCTTAACACTTTGGCTTTAAAATTAAAATGACTAAAAATTTTCAATAATTATGATTTTTTCCAAATCTGTCAATATCATAATTCCATGCCAATCTCAAGTCATGTTAAAATCAAGTCAGTATACCCAGGTCTGTCATAAACAGAATTACAACAACTTTTCATATTTTTGTAAAATTTCTTTGAAATTGTCCAATGTAGAAAATTCACGCTTAAGTCCTAACTCAGCCTTTAATTCCTTAATATTTAAGGATTTAACTTCTCAAATCAATTGCCCAATAATCCAATTAAAATCCCCGATCCAATTAGGCGGCGTTTGTTACTTATTAAATCCTAAGTACCCGATTGTTTATAATCCCAAATTCTCTCATAATTTCAAGATATACCTAAGTGATCTACAACAATAGCAAATAATAATATATCCACAAAAATTGTATTCAATGGTCAATGTTCAATGGTCAATTTTAACCTGAAACTTGGAGAGACTATAGAACCTAGGGAGAAATTCCTTTGAATTCCGATGAGATAATTGGAGGACATCGATTTTAATGGGGTTGAAAGCTAAAAGATGAAGGTTGCTAGATGATTAAAAGAAGATGAGGAAGATGATTTTTTTTTTTTTTTTTTGAAACCTTTGGAGGAAAATGAAACTAAAAAGAAGAGAGCTTGCATATCTCAAATTACGTAACTCTTTGGGATGAATAAGAATAAATTTTATCCAACATAACAAGACAACCCAAATACAAACCATACAAATACACACACCAAATGAAGCCATCAGAAGCACACAGCAAAACAAAGGTCCCATTTGACAAGATCATGAATAAAGCCCATTTTTGGGCCCATAGTACTCAACTACCAGCAACTGCCTTATAATTTTACATAAATCTTAACCCTTAAAAATATTCTTTAGGGGTCTATTTCACCCCAAAAAAAAAAATTATTTTGCAAAATAAAAATTAATAAATTTTTTAAATAAAAAACATAATCCATAATAGAACTTTGCTAATTTAGATCAATTCAAATGGATTGGCAGTACTAGTATAATTATTTTAATAATATATGTTGACGCATACATATGTGATAGAAAGTAAAAAAGATAAAATACAAAACCAACCTTTTAAATTTTTTTAGATATCATTTCAGTAATCTAACTTTACTTTTGTTCATTTTAGTTCTTTAACTTTCAAGTTTATTCATTTAAGACTTTTCCATCAACTTTTGTTATATGTTGTGGTTAATTTTTCAATTTTATAAATTTTTCTTCAAATTTTTTAAATTAAAAAAATTCAATTAATGATTGAAAAATATTTTCCAGACTTTTTTTTTTTCAAAAATTTTTTTAATAGAAGTTAACAAAAAGACTTTAATTAAATAAATCTGAAACTTAGAAGAACTGAAATGAATGAAAGTAAAGTTAGAGGACTTAAATGAAATCTGAAGAAAGTTAGAGGGTTAGTTTTGCATTTTAGCCAAATAAAAAATATAATTTTATTAAAACGTAAGCCACTCACTCCACTTTTATTGTTTCAGTTTAAAAAAAAAAAAAAAAAAAAAAAAGGCCACACACTCCAGAAGATCACTGAATTTTACAAATAAAAACATTACAAAACAAGAAATAGAGTCACCAATCCCATATCTTAATTTTCTTTTCTTTTCTTTTCTTTTTCTTTTTTTCTTTATCTTTTTTGGGTGGGGATGAGTGAGATTAACATAACACCACAACACAAACCACAAAATAGAGTACGCACCCCAGATGAAGCCATAAGTAAACACGGTGCATAACAAAGGGCCGGCTGAGAAGATCGGGAACAAAGTCCATTTTTGGGCCCGTTGTAGTACATCTACAAGGATAATATTATAGGCCCCAAGAATGGGATTAAGGCCTGATACTCTAACAGTAGGAAAACTTGGCCTCACATCTCTCAAAACACCTAAGAGCTCAGACCGTGCTACCTTTAAAAAAAAAAAAAAAAAAGCAGCGTAGACTTCCAAGTATTATATAGTAAGAAAGAGTACTTTTTGCATGAACGCCATTTCCTGCATATGTAAAAGCTTCAACAGAGGCTACAATAGAGTTGTCATCCACATTCTGATGTTCGATACCTATTTGGTTGTCAGTAGTGCCGTCACCGCTGGTGATCACGTTGCTGCTAACCACCGTTTGGCCACCGCTTCTGAAATATCTTATACACTTGCGGAGTTTAGCAATGAGTTTAAGAACGAGGATCAGGAGGTTCACGATATTCATAGCGCCTTTAACGCTGAAATGCAAGCTGTTGCAAAAAGAAATTGTATCGATATTATAGGAAAAGAATAAGAACTCTTACTCACACACTTTAGCAGTTTAGCTAGCTAGTATTACCCGGCCATTTATAGGAGGAGATAAAAGGACGACTAGGAAGAGTGTGCGACGTTGTGCTAAAAGTTTAAGCTGTGTGATACCTAGGATGCAGAAATCTTCTCTCTTTTGTTCATTTGGCAAGTGAGACTCAAAACACCTTAAGAATGGTGGGGTGTCTAATCATCTCAAAAATCAAACACCTCTGGGCCGCAATATTTTATTTGGGTTGCATTTTCCCTCTTTTGTTCATTTGCCACGTAACAATATTTTATTTGGGTAAGTGGCGGCGCCATGTACAGGTCAGGGTGTTCCCAGGAGCACCCTGACCTGAAAAAAAAAAAAAAAAAAAAAAAATTTTATATTTAATCCATGTTAGGAACACCCTCAATCCAAAATTAGGAACACCCTTAATCACAAAATTAGGAATACCCACAAATTAAATAATAATAAAAAATTATCTATTCTACTTTCAAGCCCAAAAAAAAAAAAAAAAAAAAAAAAAAAAAAAAAAAAAAAAAAATTGAACTAAAATCTGAAAAAAAAAAAAAAAAAAAAAAATGGTAACAGAGCTAAGCCAACCGCCCACGGCAAGCCGGAAAAGCCCAACGTAATACGGAGGTAGCAAACCCATGGATTCTCACCCAAAAAAAAAAAAAAAAAAAAAATTACAGAGCAAATCAAAAATCAAACCGCGGTCACGTTGTTGGCAGAGATCAATACAGTCTATACTCTATACAAAGCAAAAGCAAACCAAACCCCATTACCCAACACCGCAATACAAAGGTGTTTATCAAAAAAAAAAAAAAAAAAAAAACAAATACAGAGCAAAAAAGAAACCAAATACAGAGCAAACCAAACCCCAAACCCAGTGAGGACCAAAACCCGGTGGTGGCGCGCCGCCTCTGCTCGCGGGCGTAACTCGCTCCGTGACCTCCGTCGCTCGTCGTCCTCGTGTAGTCGTTGTCGCTCGCCGCTTTCCCGCCGCCGTCGCTTGCCCGTCGTCGCAGATCGCAGATCGGTCTCACCGTCTCATTTGCTCGGTGCTCGGCCGATCGGCCTCAAGGTATTTCTCTCTCTTTTTCTCTCTGACTCAGTGACTCTCTCTCAGTCTCTCTCTCTCTCTCTCTCTCTCTGCTCTCTCTCAAACTGAAATGAAAAGTATGAAATTAAAATGTCTGATGTCTCTCTCTCTATTTATTCTATTCTCTAACTCAGTATCTCTCTCTCTCTCTCTTTTGAACTGTAAGATTCTGATTGGCTGGGCTGCCGAGACTCAAATTTTTTTTTTTTTTTGGAACCAATCTTTACTCTTTACTTTATTTTGCTTTTTGTCTGTTTTTTGGCTTTATCTTAGCTTTATCTTATTCGTTGCTTTTGCCTGTTGGTCGCTGACTCAAAGTGTGTGTTGGTGTTGGTGTTGGTGAAATATTGATCAGTAATATTGTGATTGTGAAATTTTTTAATTGGCAGGTTATGATTGGGGATGGTTTGTGCTTGTCTGTTGAGTGGGGTAGGGATAGATGGGTGATGGGCGGTGGGCACATTGGGCCGGATAGTAAATAATAATTAAAGCAGTGTAATGTGTTGCACATTACACTGTTTTTTATAATCTTTGCACATGGGATGTATAATGTTTAGCTCTTTTAGTGTAATGTGCACAAAGAACTAAACAATATAACAAATTAAAGCAATATAATTAATAACAAACAAATTAAAGTAATATAGTTTATTGTTACACTAAACAACAATAATTAAAGCAATATAATTAACTAATACATTATAAAAGACAAATAAATTAAATTATGTTAGGCTAAATAATAATTAATAATTTTATAATTAATGAAACAATAATGTAACAAATTATAGTTTATAAAAGACAAACAAATTAATGAAACAACTAAATAACAATAATTAATAATTTTATTAATATTTCAAATAAACTTATAGTTTATTATTTATTCTTTTGCTAGAATTTTTTGAGGGTATAATAAACTTATAATTTTATTAATAATTTTTTCAAATAAACTTATAATTTTTTTTATTGTTGTTGTTGTCAATATATAAAATTTTCTTTTTATTAGATTGTGTAATTTATGCTTATAGAGGAACACCCTGAAAAAATTCTCTGGAGTCGCCTTTGTTTGGGTTGCATAAATCTTCTCTCTTTTGTTCATTCCTTGGTATGTAGATAGAGCATCTGCATTGGTTAGTCTAAAATTTTCTGTCTATTTTATATTAAGAACTTACTTTTTCTATTTTATACAAATAATTTGTAAAAACATCAACATCAGATCATCTATTATACACTACGTTTTCTTTAAATAATCATTTATTATTATTATTTTATTATTTAACTTACCCACCTACCCAGTACCCGCTACCTACTACCCACTACCCACAATATCCACCACACACACAGGGGCGGAGCCAGAAATTTTGGTTTGGGGGGGCCAAGTTGTAATGCTAATATATTAGTTAAGACAAACTTCTACACACACATGTATATAAATTAATTTACTAAGAGAATTTATCATTTTCTAAATTTTAATGAGTATATAAAAGTCATGTATTTCTTCTATTAGACATGTACAAAAATTTATCATTTTCTACATAATTTAATTTGTTAAACCTCTTAAATTATTTGATTTTAATACAATTCCTTTTTCTTTTAAGAGCACCATTGAAATAACTCAAAATTTGGGGGCCAACTTCAATTTTTACATGCTACATTTTTAAAAATGTAAATAATATACATACTATAAAATAATTTTTTAAATTTTGGGGGGGGCCACACACTTGTATGTGGCTCTCTCTCTCTCTCTCTCTCTCTCTCTCTCTCTCATTTTTCAGAACATCACTCTCTCTTCTCCATGGCCCAACCTTCGCATCTCTAACTCTAAAACTCTTTTTCTCTCATGATCAGCCATAGCCAGAGCTTACCTTGAGCTCCGTCTAAGGCCGAGAGCCCCAAATCCTTCACCATGCCATCACCGGTGGCAGCAAAGATCAATTGCAACACCGCCACAAACAGTGGTCCAAATCTTCACTCTTTCATGGCAACAGCGAACACTCCACCCAAGCTTCCATGGCAGCGGCGTCAGTAACTGGGGCGTGAGTTTTGGTTTGAATAATTTATTGATTTTGGGTTCTATTTTCTGTTGATTTTTTGTTTGATTTTCCATTGATTTTTTGGTTGGAATATTATGTGTTGTAATGGTGGTGGTGGAGTGGTACTGGATTGTGGTGGTGGGTGGATGGTTGATCGGCTGTGCTCTTTAGATGAAGAGAGGGAAAGGGAGAGAGTGAGAGTGAAATGAGGAAGAAGAGAGAGCTTTGACCGGTGAGAGAGAAAATAAAATAAAACATTGATTTGCGAAGCTACAATAACCGTGTATATTTACACAGTTACTGTAGCAGATGTGTGAATATACACACTTATGCACCCACTTATGTGGGTTGTTTTTGGACAAAAATGTGTAAATTTAAGCATTTTTTCTATTATACACACTTATGTACCTACTGATGCAATTGCTCTTATAGACCTAGAAATGGTGCGCCACATATGACAATATTTTATTTTTGAGATGGTTAGACACTGGGCCATTCTTAGGGTGTGTAAGAGCATTTCTAAGATATTTCGTTTTATCATTAAAAATCTACTTTTTCTATTATATATCATTATTTTTCTAAAACATCTATGTCAGTTTATCTATTATACAATCTTATCTATTTAAATAATATTTTTTATTCTTTTTTTATTATAGTATTATTTTATTAATATCTATCTCTTTCTTTAATATACATCTCTTTCTCTATTTAGAGCATTCTCATCAAAGATTCTAAAACAATTAGCATTTAGTATCTCAAAAACCAACTTTATAATATATAACACATTATTTTACAATATCCCTTACATTAAAACTTCTATTTTTTTTTTATCATTTCATTTAAATATTCTTTCTTTATTATTTTTTATTCTTTCTCTCTCTCTCTCTCTCTCTCTCTCTCCTCTGTCTCTCTCTGTCTCAACCCATCGCCACCACTAGCAAACCCACCAAGCAAAAAACACACACAGAGCAAACCAACATCCTAATCCACCATTGCCAATCAAACCACCAAGCAAAACACACACACACACACAAGAAACCCACCAAACTCCACAACCACCATGAACTTGACCCACAATGAAAATCCACGGCAAAAACAACAAACCCACCACGGTAACCCACCACTACCGATCTATTGCTCAACCCACCATAGAAACCCTTCAACCCGGATTTAACCCACAACATCAAACCCACCATGGAAAATCTCCACAAAAGCAACCCATCACGCCGATCTACTGCACCACGCCCCAAACCCACAACCCACCATCCCGCTGCCACCAGATTCGACTCACACCCCTCAACCAGTAGATCGGTGAAGATTCGGACCGAAACCCATAGTTCCATTAAAAACACCACACCGTGACCCACAACCCATGCCCATCGGACCACAATCTTTGACCATTGGACCATCACCGCCACCACCCACGACCATTGGACCATTAGACCACAACCCACGACCATCGGACCACGACCTATAACCCAAAATCAAAACCACAGTCATTTGACCCATGATCCATGACCATCGAACCACAACCCACGACGGCCCATAATCATCAAACCACAACTATCGGCAGCCCACAATTGCCGGACCACGATTCCGAACCACGGAGAGAGAAGAGAGAAGAAAGAAGTGAGAAAGGAAAGAGAAAGACAGAAATGAGAAAGAGCCATTGGGGGTGAATAAAAAACAAATTTTTTTTCACAATCCAACAAGAGTGAGTTGTTATTGATAATGACTCTTTGTAGCTCAATGCTAAAAATTTTAAAGTATAGCATATTTGATGTAGGTGTGTTTTTATCATTTGAGGTGCTAAAAAAGCTAAAAAATAGCGTTTAACATTTTTATCACCTTTGATAAGAATGCTCTTATCAACAGTGTCGTTTCTCAGTTTATCAACATCCACACCAGTCCTCCTCAACTCTCTTCCTCTCTCATATCTCAAACCCAACACTCATAAATGGTTGCAACAGTAGCAATAGAAGATCCGGCAGTAGCAATGGCATATCTAGTGGGTTTGGGTTGTTTTTGAGTTGGGCTTTTCGATGGATTTTGGTGGATTTTAGCTTTTCTTGATTTTGAGTTGGGTTTTTCGATGTTTTGGTTTGATTTTCTGTTGATTTTGAGTGATTTTGTGGTGGATTATTAATTGTTGAAATGGGTTGGAGTGGTGGTGATTAGGTGGCACTAGGTTGCAATGGTGGCTTGGTGGTCTTGGGTTGGTGGTGGGGTGGTTCTCCTCTTCTTTTTTCTTCTTCTTTTTCTTCTTCATTTTTCTTCTACTAATGGGTTGTTGTGGCCGTTGGGAAAGAGAGGGAGTCTGACCAGTGAGAGATAAAAATAATAATAAACTATTATTATATAAAGCTATAGTAATCGTACGTATTTACACTGTTATGGTAGCAATTTTGGAAATGAATAGTACTATAGAAGAACTAATGCGGACGGATTTTGAACAAAAATGTGTAAAATGATGCACTTTTTGTATTATGGAGGGACAGATCCCACGACCTTTTAAATCTCACCGATAGCATTCTGCTATATCAGATTTTTTTTAAGATAATCAATACACACTTTGTAACTTTCATTCCTTGGTAGTGACATAAAGATTTTCAACAAGGTAGGGTGCAAAACCATATGTTTAAACCCACCACTATTGAATTTAAACTCTTATCTACAATCACCATCAAATGATATCTACAGAACAAGTAATTTCTAGGATAATGTCAAGTAATTTCCCGGACTTTGTGATCTTGTTAAGGTGTTGCTGGATTTTGTGATTTTGTTAAGCCAATTTGGGCTAGGATTGGGGCTGAATGGCGATGTAACTTTGGGCTTGTGAACACTGGACTAAAGTGTTGCATTTTCTCACCTTGGTTTAAATTTTCAAATGAGATGAAACAACTTTTTTTTATTTTTTTTTTTTTTGGGTCGAGATGAAGACAACAATCTTGTGTTGATTTTTAACACTTTTTAGACAATGGAGAAAGCTATTTTCCTTCCTTTTTTTTTTTTTTTCTTATTTAAAATTTTCAATCATAGTATTATGTGAATATTGCGAATCGATTACCTCTGTTTCAAGCCCTATAACTAGACGATTCCAACTAAAAGCGCACGAAGCTGTCTCTCAAGTCTCAAACCAGCATTACTCGGCCCATTGACTTCTTGTAACTTTGGTTTTATTTTGGTCCGTTTGCCCCCAGACGGTATCCTTGTTCACCGTTACCCCTCTTGCGAACCTGCATTCGAATATTCTATTCCCAATTCAAAAGGAATTAGTTGTTCCTGGATTGAACAGTACTGAAGTGGGGAATATATGTTCCATCCCTAGTTGCTTGGAATTTGGGTTCATGTAATCAATTCCAATGCCTCCTATTTTGACTGTCAATAACCCTTGGCTTCACAAAGTTTCGATTACCCAATAAGAAATAGAGATGGTAGCTGTTAAAAGCCAATGTTTATTAGATGTTTTTAAGCTTAGGCCTCTTTATCAATTTCCGGAGTCTACTGCAGCATTTGATGACTGGTGGAAGGGTTATATGGCCAGCTGCTATGAAGTTATAGCCATAGAATAAGCACTTGATGCTTCATGCCATTCTATTCTTCATCCTGAATCTACTAATGAACATCTTTCTATCGATTATCTATACTTGCAAATTGGGCTCAACAAATGCTGCTGTCAAATATGACAAAATAACTGAGTAAGATACCATAGAATTTGGTGCATATTTCATTCGTGGCCGAAAGTTGTTGTACTTGTGGCCAATATTCAAGTTCAGTCTCTTTCTGCTTGAAAATATTAAATATTTCAAGGCTGTCTATAATCGGAATGTTAGAGATATATATTAGACATATTAGCCTAATGTAATAGGCTCAAACCTAGTCTTACTTGTACTAGTGGTCTAGGATTTAGTCGACTATATATACTCATGTTAGGGTTTCATCAGGCAAAGCTTGGATTTGCGCAAATCTGATAAGTTAAGTCACAGCTTGCTTGGTTGTTGGATTTTGACACAACACAGAGCCATGGTGGCTGTGAGATGCCATGAAGTCTAGATCCAGCAAACAAACATGTGTGACTTCGGATGGTGGTATGCACGTGAGAATCTTCTTTCTGTGTAGAGATGTTTGTTTGATGCCAAGAACGAAGTTTGGCTTTGATACCATGTTGAATATTATTATTAGTAATGCGATGTGTTATACCATGTTGTATATGCTAGAGTGGAGACGGAAGAAGAAACATAGAATAGGAACATTAAGAACACGAGAGTTACGTGGTTCGATCTTGACGACCAACATCCATGGAGGAATCCCTTAAGGACTACATCTTTATTGTGTAAGAGTGTAATACAATAACCTATGTTACAATGAACTCTAACACGAGTATATATAGGCGATTAAACCCTAAACCACTAGTACAAGTAGGGCTGGGTTCGAGTCTATTACATTGGACTAATATGTCTAATATATATCTCTAATATTGCTGTGAAGCCAACATTTGCTACGAAATTTGGAGACTACCATTGTCAATCCATTCCTGCCAAAATTTCAAGTGCCACTCCAAATGGAACCAGCATGAATCCAAAATTTTTAAAAAAGAAATGGAACATGAATCCCAGCCCGACATCCTTGCCAGCTAAGCCAAAATTTGCAGGCGATACTTACAAAGTCTCAAAGAGTAGCAGTCACAAATCACACTCATCTAATTCTAGCCCCAAAAATGTCGTGACCGTCATTGGAACATTCCTGTGAAGCCAAAATTTGCAGAGAATTTTCAAGATTGCCATTAGCAAAAATTTCAAGAATGCCATTGAATTGAAACCGCCAATTTATTGGTAAAACTTCAGTGGTGCAATAGGGACGTCCTGCCTGGCAAAAATTTCAAGATTGCCATTGGGACGACCAGCAAGAAATGCGAAAGTGACTTGCATGATGGAAATCCAAGACTTCTGAAGATTGCGATTTGGGACAAAACTCCAGGACTGCAATTAGAGTTAAGAGTGTACTAACCAACATAATAAAAAACAAAAGCAAAGGGGATGAAGATTGATTGTGCTAGCTAGCCAATAGCCATCCATTGAGTGAGCCTTTAACTTCCACAACTGCTTATATAATACCTGCACTCAATATCAATTCCAAGTGCCTATATAACATCTGAACTTCAAGCCTTTCAAATTATCAATGGCACGTTTCATGTCCAAACCATTTTCACACTTTTCAGTTACTTAGGGCCCATTTGGTTTCCCCATCACTCAATTTTCTTAACTCGGTTTCCAAACTCATAACTAAAACTCAAAACTCATCACTCAGTTCTCAAATCCCACTTTCACTGAAAAATCCCAAAACTTCTGTTTGGTTAAAAAACCCAATCACATAACTCATCTTTTTAAGTCAACTTTTTGCTAAAGTTGTGGACCCCACCCATTGACACTACACAGTAGTGAAACCGTTTCCTACCCCATCCAGGTTCTTTTCTTCTTTTCCTCTCCTTCATTTCATCCCATCAGAAAACCACTTCTTTTCTTTTCTTTCCTCACCTCCCACATCAACACAGCAAACCCAAAAAAATACTTGCTCTCTCTTTGATGCCACACAAAAAAATCCAAAAGAATGCATAGCAAACCCAAACCACAAACATAGCAAACCCAAACTCGAAATCCTTAGATCGGAGACCCAAATCATGAAATTAGACACAAAGATGAAGCGATCCGGGCTAAGCTTGAACCGATCTCATGGTGGCTCGTGGTGGTTACTCATGATGGTGACGATGGTTGCTCGTGGTGGTTTCTTTGTATCTCCCCTCTTCAATCTGGATTTTATTTTTTTTTTCTCTCTCCTTTCTATTTCTTTCTCAACTGTTTTTGGTTGGTTTGAATCAGTGGTTTTTGGGTTTAAAGTGGTGGGTTGTTTTAGTGGTTGCTAGGTTCGGATTGGTGATGGTGGGTTTGAGTGGTGGTAATTTGGGTGTTAGCTAGGTTTCACGGTGGAGATCTAGTTTAAGTCACGATGGAGATCGGGTTATGGGACACGGTGGAGATCTGGTTTGAGATTGGGTTTTGGGTTTTTGATTGTTTCTCGGTCTTAGTTCTTGTGGTGAAGGCGTGGCTTGAATCGGTTGGGGCTAGTTTTGTGTTTCAGTGGTGTGGATCGACGGTTGGTTTTGTGGGTTGATTTTGGTGTTTTGGCGGTGGTTGAGTTTCAATTTCACGGTGGTTGTTGGCAGCGCTGGGTTTGTTATGGTGGTGTTTGCAACGGTAATGTCAAACGACCTACGAACTAAGGGTCATCAAATAGCCTATGGCCCATAACCCGACCCAGAAACCCAACGGCCCACTAAGTTAAATGGGCAACCCAGCCCGCTGTTATTGAGGCCCATGGGTAGCCCACTAGCCTAGTGGGTCGGGCCGTGGGCTAGTTTTTATGCCCATGGGTACTCGGTGGGCTAGCTCAAGAGCCCAACCCATTGGCCTAAACTGTTGGCCCAGCCCAATAACTTATAATTCATAACAAAAATATATAAGAAGTGTATGAAGGATTGATCCTGAGATATTATGGAGGAATTTCTTAAGAGAACTCCCTCAACCACTAAGATACTCAAAGTAATTGTGCTAAACTTAGTTTACTAAATATAAATTTTTCTAGTAGTCTAGCAAATTTGAATTAACCATTTGACATTTTTCTTTTATTAAAGGTAAAAATTAAAAACTATTTAAAGCCTTAATAAAAAAATTAAATAGGTTTCCATCAACAAAACAAAAAATTAAATAGATTTGACTGTAAAAAAATTAGTAATTAAGTATTAAATTCTTTAATTCTTTCCTTTAAAAAAATAGATTGATTATTCCCTTATAAAAATTGTTTTTTCATTATAAAAATAATAAAATAATATGCTAACACAAGCCCATGGGTAACCCATTAGTCCCAACCCGATAGCCCACCTCGCGAAAGACCAAATGGGCATTGCCCATGGGCAGGGTCATGAGCTGAGTTTTTCTCTTTTGGCCCAACCCGACCCAACCCTTTAACTAGTTAATAACCCATTATGCCCAGCCTATTGACGACCCTTACTCTGAACGGACATGACAACACAGAAGAAATGGGCTCCACAGAGTTCGAAAATTTACCTTAGTGCCACTGAGTTTTGTATCTCAATTTTTGAGAACACTAGTTAGTTGTTTTCTGTTTCTATCACTCTAACTCAAAATTTTTGAGTTTTGAGTGATGGAAACACAATGTGAAAATCAAGCCAAACAAAAAAATTTGTGTAAGTTCCATGTGTTTTAAGAACTCAGTTATGAGTTTTGAGTGATATGATCCAAGACTGCTCTAAACCTTCTCTAAACCAAAAAGGTTGTTATTCTTCCAAACCTTGCACTTTTGCAAACCCTCCACCTTCTTCCACTGCTTACAATTTTACAGACTGTCCTCCGGCTCTGATGGGGTAAACACTAGCTAAAGTTAATTATCATCTTATTTTGATACATGGGTTTTACTGTTTAGCCCAGTTAAAGTTAACGTGTGTGTGTTTTAGTGACAATTTCCAAATTTTTTTTTGTATAACAGGGAGGAAAAGCTGCTTTTGGATGTTAAAATCGCTGCCGCAATAGTTGGCCTCCTGATCTTCATTGTTGTACTTATTGTTAAACTACGCCAGTGTGGAAATAATTCCATCTGTGGCAGCGGCATTGGTGACAGTGATGGTGGCACTGACTACCAAGTCAATATCCAACTTCCAACTGTGAACATTGATGACGATTCTGTCTTAGCCTCAGCTGGCTGATAGTTACCAACATACTGTGTTAAGGCTCTACATTATTTGGAGCTTCAAGAGGAAGATTGTGCTGCTTGTTCTGTGTATATGTCCCAGTGTTACGTTTGCTGTTTTGTGTCCCAGAGTGTGACAGTCTTATTCTAAGAGTGGAGACGGAGAATAGCATGGCCTAAATAAATCTCAAAATCTCCTATATAATAATTATATACACGTGTTTAGTTTCCTTTTATATAGTTTCAAAAAATGATGCCCTTTCTAAGAGTTCTAAAACTTCACTGAACAATGTTTTTTTTATTTTTATTATTATTTTTTTTTAATCATTGAACAATGTCTTTGTATGTAAGTAATCCATCCTTGGAATATCCCCTTGTCATGTTATAGTGTGATCACCACCGTACGCTTATGTAATTATATATGTTTAATTGAATAAAGTATTGTAAAAGAATTTATAATTTAAAAGAGAGAGAAAGAATATACTTGAAACTGGGAGAGGTTAATTACATGCGTCCTTAAGGTTTAAATCTAACAGTATCATGAGCTCAGAAAAAAAATCTAACACTATCATTTATTATTATTATTACCACATATATATATATATATATATATATATATATATATATATATATATATAATTGTAGAATCTCAATTTATATTGTCTAGAGATGGCATGTAAAGGTGTAAATGGGTCAAGTTGAGGATTTTTTTTTTCAATCTAACCCATCATGGTCGGGTTAAAAAAAAAAACCCAACCCAACCCACCTAGATTGAATTGGACAGTTTTTGTCTTTTTTAATTTTTAATTGAGTATTAGGACAATACTAATGCAAATAATTAAGAACAAATTTATAACCTAATAAATCTGAGCATAGCACCAAACCAACACAAACTATTTTATTAGTGCTTCTACTCAAAGTTTGTAGGATATCATATAGTTCTATCCCAACTCAATTGATAAACAAAAGAGTAAATAAGAAAATTATTTAAATATATATTTTAAATATATATTAAATATATGTGGGTGGAGTCGAGTTAGGTGGATTTGTAAATCTGTTGACTCGCACCAACTCGACCCATCATAAAAAATCTTTTGGCAATACAACTCAACCCACCAACCCGTAAAAACCGGGTTGGATTAGATCGATTTTGGTAGATTGGCAGGTTGACTACACACCCCTAATGACATGTATGTGTATCAAAATTTTCATATTTATTGTTTGTATATTAAAACAGAATATTTTAGTATTAATTAATTCTGACTTACCATTTCATTAGTTACTTCTAATGGCATAAAATAATTCATCATGAAGTTGTATATCATATCAAAGGAAATAAATTTTAGAATACATCAATAGTTTAGCTTAAGGACAAAGTTTAGTTACAAAACTTGTTGTAACTTAATGCTACAACTTTATTTAATAAAATAAATGTTACTACATATTTTAAAAATCTAACCGTTGAATTGCATGTTCTACATGCTTTTATTACATATGCCAAATTTTGTGTCAATTGGATATTATTTACTATATGATCTACAAGCTTATATATTATGTATAATTTTAAACTATAAAAATTTACAATTTAAACAATTTATTGATGATATAGTTATTGATCTTTAGTTTTTGAGAAAATTTTCAAGCATGGAGGACATAAGACGAAAATGTAATCCAATGATGGATTTCTCAAAATTCACTTTTAATAAAAGATATTGAGTAAGTTTGTAGCCTTAGGTTACAACCAATTTTGTAACTAAACTTTGTCCCTTAGCTTAATAGACCAAATTTCAAATTTCAAATAAATAAATAAATAAATAAATATATATATATATATATATATATATAATGAATCAAATAATAACTTAAATTGCTCCAATTTCTCTTGACAATGATATCAAATAAAATAATCAAATTCAAATTCCATATTCTAAGAAGAAAATTAAAAAAAAAAAAAAAAAAAAAAAAAAAAAAAAAAGAGCCAAGAAAAAAGCTTAATGTTTTGTTCACATACATGCCAAAATTTAATGGAACATATTCGAATAAACCAAAATTTAGGATGAGATGAAGCATAGGGGTGATTTATACCAATTAATTGATTTGTTAAAATGAAATTAATAACATTGATGTGAATTACACTATTAGGGCTTGATTACACTACCGAATGCCTGATCCATTTGACTTGATTGTGACATAAATTTTTTTATTATCCATTTCACGAATTGCTAAAGTTGTAAATTGAAATTTTAGTATCATGTTTACCATGCCCTTAATTGAAAATATTTTATTTTGGTGTGTAGTTAGGTGTACCCCTAACATTATTCAATCATGTTAATTAGTGTGAAAAATTTATGTTTCACTGATAATTCTTATTGTTTTGTGGGCTGGATTTAAATAAATAAAAATAAAAAATGAAAAAGAAGAAGAAGAAGAAGTAGTAGTAGTCTTTTTTGTTCATGTGGGCTAGAAGAATATTATGCAGACTGTAAAACTTGCCCCAGCGCAAGTTCTATTTTTGGCTGAGGCTTGCAAGGCAGTCATTGGATTAAACTTTTAAAGGCTTGTGACCAATTGTTGGCTTTATAGTTTAAGCATAAATTAAATTTGGGCTAGGACTTGGCCTAGGGGGTGCATCTTTGCCTTGTTTCATAGTTTTATTTTTAATTTTTAGCGCCAAACCGAGCATTTCTTTGTCTACTTAGCATGCCAAGCTAGAGTCACCTTATCACAATATCCAAAAATGGAAGTATAAGAAATGCATCTGTTGGAATTTTCAAAATGATATCTCTAGAGGGAAATATCTTAGTTGAATTTGATTTGTTAGAATAAAAATCATCAACCATATATTCTTGAGAGAGAAAAGAGAGAGAGAGAGAGAGAGAGAGAAAGATTCATTGACACGGTGTGTGTATTTTAATGGAACTTGCAACTAGTTTATATTGTGGTTATTATCTTTCACATTTAATGCAAAAAGTAATAAAATCAACACAAAAAAGTTCTCTTCACCTAGACCTAAAAAAAAATAAATAAATAAAAACATTGAGAAAGAAGTTGTTTCACCTTACTTGAAAAATTTAACCAAGGTAAAAATGCACCGATTTAGTTTAATTCACATAAGCCCTAAATTACTTCTTCTTTTAGGCCAAATCTATGCCTAAATTGGCTTAATGAGATCACAAAATTCAGCAACCATCTTAACAATCTTATATACATGTTTATGGCTCCACCCTCGGAATATTCTTTTGGGCCCACATTTCTTTTGCAACATCAAAAATAATAATAATAACCCACATTCCATCAAGGAAAAAAAAAAAAAAAATCTACTATACAAAAAGAAATCATTTTGGACTAAAATTCCTCTAACTCACGATGTGGTGATTGATAAAAGTAAAACTATTGATGTATACATTTAATCACATTACCCATTTAATGAGTCTAACAACTTATTTAAATAATACAAGTAAATGTTTTATTGATTGCCACATAATGTAACTAAAAGTAGATATATCAATCTCATTATCATGACTCAATCCCAATTGAAAGATTTAGATAAGACACTAAGCTCTAAAATTGGAATAGAGCATAACTAACTATCCAAATATAATAAGCCAAACCATCAACACCACATTTAAATATCAAATCTCTCAACAATTCATCAAACTAAAATATGAGCAAATAAAGTCTCCAAATACATCCTCAAATAGTCTTACGGTTACCAAATTTACAACCCTAAAAAAACACAACAAAGCAAATTTTTATTACATAGTTCTCAACTACATATAGTCTTAAGTTAATAGCTCCAACAATCACTAACTAGTTGCATTAAGAGAGTCCACTACACTAATCTAAAAATAGTGGAAAAAAGGCGGGTGTGGTGAGCTAATAGCTGAACAAGAGACTACATCATATGATAGTGTCAAGCATAGTTGTTAGTATCGTATAATACGCGATACGTATCGTATCGTGTGTAAAAAGTTCTGTATCGTATCAACGTATCGTAAGTACTCATGAATTGTATGATACAGTGTGTGTATCGTATAAATCGGACGTATCGCACGATATATAGACAAATGCTTTAAAATGAGATTTTTTTGTTAAATTTATACTTGTATTTGAATTTAACAAGTTGTTAGACTTGTTTTAAACACAAAATTATTAGGTTACTTAATTTAACCTATTAAAATAACATATTCGTAAGTTTTTTTTCCCTCTCTTTCTTCTATAGAATTTGGACTACACAATACACACTTACAATTTAATATTTACAAATTTATTTTCTATACTATGAATAAGATATTAATTGAAATTTTTTTTATTTTTTTATTTTTTTCATTATTGTAATAAGTCAAAGAAACTAGAATGCCAAGAATTTTTTTTTTTTTAATTATTAAAATAAAAAGAACAAGAAGAGATAGTAAATGTTAATGGCAATGAAGAAAATTTTAATGAATAAATAAATTTGCAAAATGATTAACGTGATGATAGCATTGACTTAGATGGGGTTGATTAGCCATTATGATGAATATGAAGAAAATAAATTAATTTTTGGGTCATTTGTAATACATTATCACTTTTGAATTTAAGCAATTTGAATGTGTATGTTATAAACACGTGCTAGTTTGATTTATTTAGTTAGCTTGTTAAATATTATTACATATATAAATGATAAATAAATTAGTCATTAGCTAAATATATTCAAAATTTATAATGAATATACCCTTTATATATGTATATATATAATTTTTTTATAAATTTTATTAAATGTTTGTGTATCTTACGATACACGATACGATACGATACACGATACAGAAAAATCAAAAATCGATTCACGATACGATTCACATTTTGACAACTATAGTGTCAAGTGAAAATGCGCATTATAATAGATGATGTATTAAATTTTACAAAATGTTTATCAATAGTATGAAAGTAATTCAGTAGAAAAGGTAAAACCTATTTTCGAAGTGCACATTTAACAATACAATGAAAAATATATAACTTGTTAAATAAACAAATGCTCTCTTTTAGAGCACTTGTAGCAGTGGAGCTAAAAAGCTATATAGCTATTTTAGCTCCACCAAAACACAAAAATAACCATACAGCAGTGGAGCTAAAGCTTTTTTTTTTTTTTTTTTTTTTTTTTTTTTTTTTTTTTTTTTTTTTTTTTTTTTAACTTCATTGCTATAGTGCACATCTATCTATGGATGTGCACTGAATCGAAAGCTAAAAAAAAAAAAAAAAATTATTCCTCCAACCGAATTAAAATATTATTTTTTGCCTTTTTTTTTCTTTTTCTTTTCTTCTCAAAACTCTCACAATCTCTCAACTCTCTCTCTCAACTTTCGGACCTCTCACGCCGCTGCCCCCCTAACCCACGCCGCCGACACACGCCGCCACAAACCCAGCTCCTACCAGGCAACCCCCACCACCACCACATTAGTCACAAATCCAACCGCACCCACACTCATCAAACCCACCACCACCAATATCAATCACCACCTCCACCACCACGGCAACCCCCACCACCACCACATTAGATACAAACTCAATCACACCCACACTCATCAAACCCACCATTACCAGGAAAAAAAAAAAAAAAGAAAAAAAGAAGAAGCAAACATCAGCAAAACCCACAGCCAAAACATCACCAAAACCCACGGCCAAATCCCATCATCGAGAGTGTCACAACCCATGAACCATAACCAGACTAAGCGGACTTGAGAGACCCACAAGCTAGAGGAGAGAGTCGGACTTGAGAGACCAACAACAAATCCACCCACGAAGAGAAGACGGAGGTTTGGCCTATGATGGTGGGGGGTTGCAATGGCCTGTGTGATGTGCTGGTCCTGGCCATGATGGCTTGGTAATGGTGTTCCACCATGGGTTTTGGGTTTGAAGGGGAGAGAATAGAACAAAAGAGAGAAGAAAGAGAGAGAGACTGAAATGAAATAATGAGAGAGAAGAAAAATCAACCAATAATTTGTATATATATAATTTGGTTTTTAAAAAAATAATGTTGTTATACTAGACGATAATAGACTATCATGACTATTAAATTTTTTTTTTTAATCAAAAGATAAATTTGTATATATATAATTTGGGGTTAAAACAAAATATTATTTTTACATTAGATGATTATTTGCTATCATGATGATTGAGAAATTGTTTTAGTAAAAAAAAAAATGTATAAGTATAATTTGGGGTTAAAAAAATCACTTGTTAACACTAGACAATTATTTGCTATCATGTAGCGGCGACGGCAGCAGAAGGGTCGATGGTGGCGGCGGTGGCGTTGGCGATGGAAGAGTTGGTGATGGAAGCAGTGGCATTGGCGGTGGAAAAGTCGATGGCGGCGGCGGCGGTAGTGGCAGCAGTAGCAATTGCGATAGCGGTGGAAGAGTCGGTGGCGACGGCGGTAGTGGCGGCGGTAGCGGTTGCGGGTGGTTGTGATTATTGTTTATTATAGTGGATATATTACTTTATTGTAGTAGATATATTATTTTATTGTGATGTTTATATTATTTTATTGTGTTGAAAGCTGAAATAGATCCACTGTTGTAGCATGTTTGTAGATAAAATAGATAAAGTAACTTTTTGTGATGCCAAATAGCTAAATTTTTAGCTCCATTGCTATGGATGCTCTTAAAAGATTTGCCCAATTTCAATAAACTATAGTTCAGTTACAAGAACATCACTTCATCAATGGGTAAACTACTTATAATAACATATGATAATACATTTAATAGTAAAGTTTTTTTCACATTCAATTTCTCAATAACGATAAACAATAATTAGTATATAAAATATTAGTCAAACTAAAACAGTCTTAACAATCAGCAAGTGAATCCCATGGAAAACAATAACCCCAAAAAGATAAAATATAACACTGGCTACAAAGAGAAAATAATATAAATGGTTTCAAAGAGTAAACAATAGTAATGCACCACACCACAATAAACAACATTTCATGCGAAGAACAACTCTTAGCCTTGTGTTAGCAAAGATTACAGATAGTCTAGCTGATTATTTGAAAACCTTTTTTTTTTTTTTCCGTTAAGATTATCACAAAGTGTGTATATATATATATATATATATATATATATGATAAAATAAATAGCTATGTATCCCATCAAAAAAAGAAAAAGAAAAAGATAGCTATGTATAGAAAGAACTTTTACATAAAAAGGTTAACTATTTAGCAAAGATTCTTATAAAATAGGGTAAAAAATCATTAATCTGTCCTAAGGTTTAGGTTAATGCCAACTAGGTTCATTTTTCAAAATTGACCAACTTAATCCTTAATCACTACAAGAGAAGAGAAAAATGAGTAACGATTTTGGGTCCAAGTTGGGCTTAGAGATCAAGTTGGTTAGTTTTGAACCCGACTAGTATTAGTCCAAATCTCAAAGGATGTTAACTATATTTTACCCTATAATATAATATCTTGAGAAGAATCATTATTTAAAGTCTACTTACTTCAAACGGACAAACAATTTATGTATCACCCAAACAATATCAAGTAGAACCTAATATAGGATTAGATGACTCAAGAAAAATAAACATACCAATATCTATTTATATCTAGTTGAATAGGAGGTATTAAGAACAAGATAAGAATTTAACTATTGATAAGTACTTATTTTAATGCTTAAAATTTTGTGCTTAACTTTTTTAACTCATTTAAGGCAGTACTCAAAAGTATAACTTGACAGTACCTAAATTTCATATTATGTCTATCAAAACTCAACCATCTCCATCACCTTGTTGTCCCAAATGGAGTATGTCCCGATTTGGCCTAAACTAGAGGTTAACTGATATTCATTATTCCTAAGCAATTTACATCATTCATGACCTTCATAAATTTACAGCCTAAACCATCAAATCAGTAATGAAACACATAATGGGTCTCAAAATAAAGTTCTTGCAAATTTGGATTAATTTATCCAAAATCTTTTTAATGACGTTTCCTGAACTTGAAATTTTTTAAGCCCAAAACCAAACACTAAGGGACCCAATAAATTTGGCCTAACATAATTAATTTTTACCACTTTGGCTTTTAAATTAAAATAACTAAAAATTTCCAAAAATTATGATTTTTCCAGGTTATGAATTAACTCAATTCATCCTAAATTTCATGCCAATCTCAAATCATGCTAAAATCAAGTCAGTATATCCAAATCTGAAATGAAGACGACGTACATATCTTTAATTATATAACTCTTAGAGATGAATGAGTATAAATTTTATTCTTACATAACAAGACAACCACAATACAAGCCACACAATATACACACTAGTAGCCTATTTGAATCCCTTAGATTTGGATTTGGATTTAGATTTGAAGGGGCTTAAATCCAAATCATTTTTTTGGGAAGTAAAAAAGTCAAGGATTTGGATTTGACAAATCCACCAAGAATTTTCAATATTTAAAATGCTTGGATCTGAAATAACTCCTAAAATCAATGGATTTGAAATCTCTTTATTTCAAATCTAAATCTAGATCCAAATCCAAATCTAAATCTAAGTTACCAAACGCAACCTAGATGAAACCATCGGGAAGCACACAGCACCAATTTCCCACTAATTTTACTTATTGGCCCCAGGATTTTGAAAATAAAAAATAAAAAAATAAACTCGTTTTAGTTCCTCGTTTTGAGACTTATAGGGATGGTAATTTTTGCCCGACCCGCGGGTACCCGGCCCGACCCAACCCGACTCTAATGGGCCGGGTATTACTCGATCCGATTAAGAATAGGGTCGGGTATGGGTTTAAAAAAAAAAAAACCGAGCGGCTCGTTTTATCAAAAACCCGAGACCCGGCCCGATTAAAAACCCGATACCCTAAAATTACAAAAATACCCTCTCTATATATATTCCTATATTTTAACCCTAATCCCTCATTTCTTCACTCTTCAACAGCAACTCATGCCGACACTCACACTCCCTCGGTCCTCACTCCTCACGTTAGTCCCAACAACTCGAAGACGGAGAAGTCACGTGCGCTCTCCTCTTCGATTTGGTCAAGCCGGTTTTCACTTTCTCAAACCCGAATAAAAACGGCGACAGACTTGAAAGATTTTTTATAGAGACCGACGCTAATCAGTTCACGTTGGTTTTCGCCAACTATTTCGGGAACCAGCTCAAGGTTTCGATGGATGTGGGATCGGCAATGTACAATCTCGACAGGAAGAGTCAACGGCGTGACTATCTCTCCGCCGAAAAAACGATTTTGCCTAGGGTTTACTTCTTGTTATCCTTGGGCTATTTCTTCCTCGTCGAACTTTGGATCTCTGTTTTGTACAAGAAGCGATTGACCGTGTTCCGCATCCATTTCTTCATGCTCGCAATTCTGATTCTCAAAGCTCTAAATCTCCTTTGTGAAGCCGAAGACAAATCGTACATCAAGCGCACCAGTAGCGCTCACGGTTGGGATGTGTTGTTCTATATCTTGATTTCTTGAAAGGAATCACGCTCTTCACGCCGATCGTTTTGATCGGAATCGGATGGTCGTTTTTGAAGCCATATTTGCAAGATAAGGAGAAGAAGGTTTTGATGATTGTGATTCCTTTACAGGTTGTGGCGAATATAGCTCAGGTCGCAAATAAATTTGGGCTTAAATTTTTTTTTTTTTTTTTTTTGGTTGGGCCATGAATTGGGCCCAATCCCTAAACGAGGCCCGCGGGGCCCGGCTAGGGCGGGTCCGGGCCCTGGGAAAAAACCCGATGCCCTAAACGGGCCGGGTCCGGGTATGAAAAAACCCAGCTCGAACCCGACCCATTGCCATTATTTTAAAATTAGTTAAAAAAAAAAAAAAAGAAGGAGAAACCCTTTTAAGAAAATGAGAATGATACAAGGAACCAAAGAAAAATAAAATCCAGCCCATTCATTGCCCACAGCACGTCCAAATTTACACAAACAACAAAAATAATTTCAACCCGAGCCGAAGCTTACTCAACTTTAGGCTCCTAGAGTTCCAACCTTACTATGCGGGGTATCTTTTTCTTTGTTGGGGATTTATATGTGTTTGGATAGAACTTATTTTGTTGAAACTGAAAATTGAAAACTGAAAACACTGTAGCAAAATAATTTTTAAATGTGTGAATAGTCTTGTGGGACCCATTTTTAATGAAAAAATTGATAAAAAATGAAATTTGTGGGTCCATGAATAGTGCACATGTGCATTGTTCACTGCAGAAAGTCAACATTTGCGATTCTTGTTCAATGAACAAGAACCGCAATACTCAAAAACGCGCGTGAAAACCAAAAAAAAAAAGAACAAAAACGCAGAGTAGAAAACGCAACCATGAATAAGTTGGATCCAAACATACGAAAAACAGTACCATTTGGATACTGGTGAAAATTGAAAATCGAAAATCGAAAACTCGAAAAACACTGTAGCGAAATAATTTTAAATGTGTAAATAGTACCGTGGGACCCATTTGTAATAAAAATGTTCTTTGAAAAGTGAAATTTGTGGGTCCATGAACATTACACGATGTGCACCGATTGGTCCAAAAAAAGTTTGAAAAGTCAAAGTTTACGCTCTCTGTTCATTGAAAAGTGTATGAACAATAGCTGCAATCTGAAAAAACGCGTGAAAAAAAAAAAAAAAAAAAAAAAAAGCAAACAAAACAAACAAAACGCAGACGCAGACGTATCAGCCCAATCCAAACGTAGTCTTAGTGTTGATAGTAATACTATCTACAGTTTTGAGTCTTTTGACCGCATATATGTTTTGTATTAATATCTGTGTTTGGTGCTTTACATTTTCCACTATTGTTATATTTAGTTTTGAAAGTAATTCTAATTTCTCAAACTAAGGGTCTATTTGGGATTCATTTATTTTGTTGAAATTAAAAAATTTTTTGTTGAAAGTACTGTAGATAAAGATAAAAGTTGGTTAAATTAGTACAGTGAGACCCATGAATAATACTAAAAATTAGAGTGGGACTCATGAATAGTAGTAAAAATAAACTAAATACTAAAATAAGCTGACTTTTTAAGCTAGAGCCAAACGCACACTAAGTTATTATTATTGGTAGGGCAAGATTTAAGTACAATACTTAAATGTTGTTCCTTAAGTTCTCATTTTAAGATTCTGCCATGTGAATTTTTTTTCATGGATAAAAGTGTATTTTTTTTAATTCAGTAGCCACATGGTTGAATTTTAAGAGAGGAACCTAAGAAACTGCACATAAGTTATTGTACTTAAATTTTGTCTTTATTGTTAAGTTCAAAAATAGAAGAAATTGTCATTGTAGCTTATGATATATTATATTTGATAAATATGTATTTATTTATTGTGACATTGACATTGTATATAATTTTAGTAATATGGAAAATGTAGGGTATAAATTTTTTTTTAATTTTAAATAAATACGAAAGTGGTGTTATAATTTTTTATTAAACTATTTCATTTTTCCTAAAAAAAAAATTATATCATTTCTTACCTATGAAACACACTAAAATTCTATGAAACAATAGTATGATAATTAGCAAACTAGAACCTCTACATTTTTTTAGTCATCAGATTTAGTTTTATATAAATCTTAACCCTCAAAATATTCTTTTGGGGTCCACTTTACATAATGAAAAACCAAAATCTTTTGCAAAAATAAATATTAATAATTTAGAAGAAGAAAAAAACCCACAATTGGTGATAGATCTTTGCCAATTTAGACCAATTCAAATAGATTGGGCATATACTAGTATAATAATCCAATAATATATGTTGACGCACATACATGATAAAAGCATTACTTTTATTTTTCATTATAAAAAAAATTAATACTAAAGAATTAAGCCACAAACTCAAGAAGATTACTGAGTTTTACAATTAAAAACATTACAAAACAAGAAATTTTTTTTTTTTTTTTTTTTTTTGGAGAAATTTACAAAACAAGAAGTAGATCCATCCATTAATCTCACACCTCAATTTTCTTTTCTTTTCTATTTTTTTGGATTGGGATGAATGAGATAAAATTTTAATGAACATAACGACCACAACACAAACCATAAAACACACACCCCAGAAGAAGCCTATTAAGGAAACACAGTGCATAAAAGAAAGGGCAGGCTGAGAAGATTAGGAACAAAGCCCAATCTTGGGCCCATAGTACCACATCTACAAGGATAGTATAACGGCCCCAAGAAAAACTTGTCTCTCTATCAACAAAAAAAAAAACACCTCACCAATCACCATGCTTCCTTATTGAACTAAGCCTTAGAAGGAAAAAAAAAAAAAAAGCATGGAATTTAAGTAATAGTAAGGAAGAGTACTGTATGCATGATGAGCGCCATTTCCTGCAGATGTAGAAGCTTCAACAGAGGCTAGAATAGAGTTGTCAGATTCAATACCCATTTTGTTGTTGTTAGTGCAGTCACCGCCGGTGACGTTGCTGCTAGCCACCTCTTCTGAAATATCTTATACACTCGCGGAGTTTAGGAATGAGTTCAAGAATGAGGATCAGGAGCTTCAGGATTTCTGTAACGTCTTTAATGCTCAAATGCAAGCTGTTTCGAAAAAGAAATTGTATGAATATTACAGGAAAAGAATAAGAACTCTCTCTATCTCCACACTCACACACACAAATAACTTTAGCTAGCAAATGTTACCACGCCATTGGAGGAGATAAAAAAGACGATTGCCTAGAATTGTCAAGGGTTGGAACAAGAAGAATGTTGCATATATTACGCAGCTGCCAACACTCAAAAGACGCATTTACTCATCAAATGACACTCAGTTTATATCTTCCTCTTGGTCAGGGTGGGGTCTATTGTGAAAATGACTACCTTTTTGTAAACATTTACGAAAAGGCTTCCGTAAATGGTTACGGAAAGGTTTCCGTAAATGGCTACAAAAAGGTAGTCGTTTGACCCCACCCTGACCAGGAGAAGGATATAAACTGACAAGGTTTTGAATAAGAAGCAAAGCTGCCAACATCAAATCCTTTTTTTTTTTTTTTTGTGAGAAACAAACACACACACAAATACATTATTTTTGGTTTTGAATAATGACTTAAGTTATTCAACATAACAACTACAATACAAACACTACATAAAGCCATCCGGAAACACATTGCATAACAAAAGGCCTGATTGAGAAAATCATGAACAAAGCCCATTACTGGGCCCATATTTATAGAAGGGATAGTACGATAGGTCCAAGAATGGGCTTGGGCCCAAGACTTTAATCATATACAACCTTGCCCTCACATCTGTGAAATACTTCAGACTCAGAATACTGATGATGTCTCGGTCTTAGCCTCAGCTTGGCTGATAGTTACCAACAAACTGTACGTGTAAGGCTCCCCATCATTTGGAGATTCAAGAGGAAGATTGTGCTAGCTGCTTGTTCTGTGTATTACATCCCTATGTTACGTTTGCTGTTTGTGGTGTTTTGTGTCCCAGAGTGTGACAGTCTTATTATAAGGTTGGAGATGGAGAATAGCATGGCCTGAATATATCTCAAGTCTCCAATATATATATATATATATGTGTGTGTGTGTGTGTGTGTGTGTTTAAATTAGTTTTAAAAAAAATGATGCCCTTACTTCACATACAAAGACATTGTGCAATGAAGTAACTTGTCATTTATAAAAGAAATTATTGTGTGTTTCTGAAGTATACTTTCTCCCTGTTATAGAGAGATAGGTTCTACCATACACTTACATAATTATATATTTAATTGAATAAATTATCGTTAGACGTTAATTGCATGCATTCTCAAGGTTTAAATCTAACTATATTATTATTATTATTATTATTATTATTATTATTATTATTATTATTATTGATATTATTTATTTATTTATTTTGTAGGATCTCATTTTATATTGTCTAAATGGCATGTATGTGTATCAAAATTGTCATGATTATAGTTTGTATATTGAAACAAAATATTTTAGTATCAATTAATTTTGACTTGCCATTTCATAGTTATCTCTAATAACACAAAATAATTCATCAAAAAGTTGTATATCATATCAAATTATCTATGCAAAATCAAATCACAAACATTTTTAATATTACAATATATAAAAGGGAAATTAATTTTAGAATGAATTAATAATTTAGCCTAATACACCAAATTCCAAATATCAAATCAAGGAAAAATTTATAATGAATCAAATAATAACTCAAATTGCTCCAATTTATCCTGACAGTGATATCAAATAAAATATTCAAATTTAAATTCCATATTCTAAGAAGAAAATTCAAAAAAGAGCCAAGAAAAATGTTTAATGATTTGGTCACATACAATCGAAATTTAACGGAACAAATTAGAATAAACTAGAATTTAGGCCGAGATGAAACATATGGGTGATTCGTACCAATATATTTATAAGCCATAAAAGAATTTTTTGGTTAGAACAGAATTGATAACATTGATATGTATTAGACTATTAGTGTTTGATTACACTACTGAATGCTTGATCCATTTGAGTTGATTGTGATATATTTTTCATTATCCTTTTCACAACTTACTACAGTTGTAAATTGAAATTTGAGTAACATCATGTTTACCATGCCCTTGAAAATATTTTATTATACATAAATCACAACAACATATGTTGTGGATTTGGATGTGTGAATATGTCCCTAACATTATTCAATCATGATAATTAGTGAGAAAATGTTTTTGTGTCACTGATAAATTTTATTGTTTTGTGGACTGGGTTAAAAAAAAAAGTAGTCATTTTCAGTTTTTTGTTTATGTGGGCCAATAGATTATTCTGTCGATCGTAACTTGCCTTCACACGCAAGTTCTATTTTTGGCTAAGAATCGCATGGAAGTCATTGAATTAAAGGCTTGTGACCTATCATTGGCTTTATAGTTAAGCTTAAATTAAATTTGGGCTAGGATTGGACCTATAAGGGAAGGTAATTCAGTAATTGTGGAAAATGGGCCTAGAAGGTGTGTAAGGTTGAATTTAATCAACCATTCTGTTGGCTTTATTCTGTACCAAATTTGCTTGTAATTCAGCATTTAAAAACCCTGTATTTAGGTGGGAATCATGTAAGGGTAGTGTGTGAAAGAGTGTGAAGAAAAGCTCTGAAGATTTCGTGGTTTACCTCAATACCGAGGCCAACCGACCCGACTGTCATCCATCGGAGACTAATCCGATTCAACTTGAGGTCGTTGGCGGTCGGTGGCAGGTCATTCATTCGTCCACTCGATGTAAGCAAGTCGGTTGTGGGTTAGGCATAAACCCGACCCGGACCGACCCGTGGATACCACAAATATCCAAACACTAAAAACTTCTAAAAATGATAATGAATATCATCATCTTCTAACAATAAACAATTGAGTTTT
Source organism: Quercus dentata (assembly GCA_028216015.1). Classification (NCBI taxonomy): domain Eukaryota; kingdom Viridiplantae; phylum Streptophyta; class Magnoliopsida; order Fagales; family Fagaceae; genus Quercus; species Quercus dentata. The sequence goes on along the minus strand of CP116454.1, from coordinate 46,289,598 downwards.
GCTAAGAAAAAAAAAAAAAAAAAAAAAAAAAAAAGATAACAAAAGACATGTGTCATCGAATTTTCCATTAGATAAGTTATAAGTTTTGAAAATTTAAACCAAGAAAACCAATGTTCTTTAGATAAAAAATAAAAAGCCTTATATCATCATTTCAACTTTCTAAGAATTACTACCATGTAAAACTCAAAATACGTGAAGAAAATTTTTGAGATGTTAAAATTTAGTGTGAGTATTTTAGACATTACACAATAAAATATTTAAAGAATCATAAGTTTTCATTAGGGTTTAACTAAGAGAATAACAATATGACATATTTACTATTTTAAAAAGTATTAAGGGAAAAATTGCTTGAATAAATTTTAAGGAGGAATTGTAAACTACCCCAAACATAAAGGGGAAAAGTGTTTTTATCCTAAGTTTTTGTTTTTGTTTTTTGTCTGTAAAACTATGTGGTTTTACTTAAAATGGTGCACAAAGAAAAAAATACAAAAAGTCAACCCAAGAAAATTGAATGTGAAACAATGAGTTTTAGCTGAATAAAGTTGATTAAACTAACAAAAAAATTCTAAAAATACAACAGAATGACACAACATTTTCATAACACAATTATAACTTTTTATATTTTATTTTAACTTGTAAAAAATTGACAGTTCAAAGTTTTGAAAATATTGTGATGACAACAAGATGACTTAACATTTTCACACAAAAAAGTTATGTCCACGACATTTCACAACAAATCATAAGTAGTAGATTGTTACACGTTGTTATTGGTGAGCAACAAAGTAGTTTCATTGGTAAGTTTAAATTAGAACAAAAAACAATTTACCATCTATGATTTGTTATGAAAGTATTGTGAAAAATATTGTGGATGTAGCACTTCCTTTTTCACAATACCTTTTATTTTTAGTTGTAGTTGGTTCTAGTATGATATTTTATTATTATATTTCAACCTCTAAGGAATTAACACCTCAACAATTATGAAAATATTGTGCTAATTTGTTGTGTTAATATTTTATTATAATGTGAAATAGTGCGAATTGGACAAACCAAAAATAATGTAGCAAATCTACTACAACTTTAGGCATTCACACAAAAAAAAAGGGGGGGGCAGCAAAGTAGTGAAAATTGAACAAGCCAAAATTATAGTAGCAAAGCTACAGTAGCTTTTCCAATTCACTCTTTTTTATATATAGACACTAAATTTGACTAAACCAAAAAACAAAAAAGTTTATGAATACAAAAAAAATTACAATGTTTTCACAAGACCTCTATTTTCAACCGTGGTGGATCTCAGTCTAATATTTTATTATCTTATTTTCACCTATCAGGAACTTGCACCCATGGTTTTAAAAACCAGACCGAGGCAAAACCAGATTTGCCTCCAGTTCTTAGTTTTTACCAGTTTTGGCTCTTGGACCGAACTAGCACCTAATTCCCTGTTGAACCGATTGGACCGGCCGGTCTGGTCCCTTTTTAAAACCATGCTTACATATTAGTAGTTGTGAAAATATTGTGATAACAACAAAATGTAACAACAATTTTATAATACAATACCTTTATTTTAGTTGTGCTAGATCTCGGTATGATATTATTTTATTTTATTTTATTTTGACTCATAAGAAATTGGCACATGCGTCACAACATTTTCACAATATCTCTATATATACATTGTACTTACAATGTAAATTTATATTGTAAACACATAAAAATTGGCAAATTTTGTATACATTTGCAAAATTTGTATAATATTTACCATTTTTTTTTTTTACAAATGTGTATAATATTTGCCACTTTTTCTGTGTCTATAATGCAAACATACATTGCATGTACAAAGTAAACATATAAAGATCATTAAAAAAAACAAAAACAAAAAAAAAGCTCAAATCAATTGCGTGCTTGAAGGAAAAAAAAAAATGCAACTCACCAATTGATTAAACCAAAAACACTATTCATGAGCCTTTTGTTTCTTTTTACATAGTTATAGAAATAGAAATGGAAATGGTCTCTCCCTCTAGAAACTTTCTAATTTCTATATACCCAAAAATGCCCTTTATAGAGTCTTTAAACAGTACATAACAAAACTCTCATTCTCAGAAAATTTCTAATTTTTTTTTTTTAATTTTGATAGGGAAATTTTCTAATTTAAAATGCCTTTTCCAGCATCTTTAGAGCATTCACATTCCAAAATTCTATCTCATCCTATTTTACCATCCCAAAAAACTACTTTATCAATTATACCATACTATTTTACAATACTCTCAAGATCCCAATTTTTATTTTACAATGCAACACATTAAAATAACATTTCTACACAATAAAATAATATATCTTAAAACACAAATAAAAACAAAAACCAAAACCTGGTGAGAGAGAGAGAGAGAGATGAATTGATAAATTGAATAAATGAATATATATATATATATATTTTTAAGAATAGTGCTACAGTGCAATTCTAAAGGTAGAATTGATTGTAGTACTATTGCAAATTTTTTTGCAATAGTTGGCGTTTGCAAGTCTTGATGCTGGGCTTGTTTGGTGCATTAATACTAAAATTCTCTTACATATAGCATTTGCAATACCAAATGCAAATGCTCTTATAAAGGTAACATAAAGTGACAGAGATTTTTAGAGTGATATCTTCTCAGAAACTCCCCAACACGTTGAAGTCTCCCCTATTAAAGCATTCACATTCCAAAATTTTATCTTATCCTATTTTACCAGCTCAAAAAGCTATTTTATCAATTATATCATATAATTTTACAATACTCTCAGTATCCCAATTTTTATTTTACAATACAACACATTAAAATAATATTTCTACACAATAAAATAGTATATCCCAAAACCCAAATAAAAACAAAAACTCAAAACCCAAAGAGAGAGGAATTGATAAAGTAAATAAAATATTAGTTTTTTTTTTTTTTTTTTTTTTTTAGAATTAAGCTACAGTGCAATTCTACTTTTAGAATTGCACTATAGCACTATTGCAAAATTTTTTACAATAGTTGCTTTTTACAAGTCCGGATGTGTGGAGGGGTTTGAAACTTTTATGCTAAATTTTCTCTACATATGACATATGTCATTCCCAATATAAATGCTCTTACAAAATAAAAACTTTGTAACCAAAAGGACAATTTGGTTATGCTTATGCGACATAACTAATGCTGCAACTATTTTACATGGCGAGTTCCGATTGGTCTAGGCATAGTTTTCAGAACCGGACCGGACCAGGAGATCGGACCGTGAAAATCGGAAACCGGGATAAAAACCGGTTTTTAAGCATAAATAATCGGATTTTTTGTTAATTCCGTGAACCGCTAAAACCAGGGTTGGACTGCACGAACTGGTGAGAACCGTGTGGTCCAACCCCTTAGCAAAAAAAAAAAAAAAAAAAAAAAAAAAAAAAAAAAACTTAACACAATTTTATTCTACTTATCCATCTCTTATAAAGAATAAAAAAATATATAATTAAAATTCTTCAAAGATATTCAACTTTACTTCAAAAATTAATCATAAATTTTAATGTTTTCATGGTTATTATTTTATTTTTTAACTTTATTATTTAATTATTAAATATATGCTTGAAAATCATTAAATTTCCCTCACATATATAGATATATTGTCAATTTTGCTAGTTTTATAAATTTAATATATATATTTAGGCTTTAATTAAATATTAAATTAATTATGACATCATCATAGTTCAACTCCAATTCAACCTCGGTTCGATCTCAAAAATCTTAAACCTCTTCTTTTTATGGTTCGATGAACTGTCCGAATCTAAAACCTTGGTATGAGTAGACATATCCTCTGGTTCTGTTTGAAAGTGAGACACCCTCTACTGTACCTTCTTGTTTCCACTCGCGAGTTGAGCTACGCGCCTCTTTAAAGGCTGACTATATAAAAAGGCAGCTCTCTCCTTCAATTACAAGTCACAATAGATCACAAAGCCTTCCAAACACTTTGTGAGGCTCTTTACTTCAAGCCATGCAGATACATATCCGAATCCAAAAAATCTCAGTTACCATGGCCAAACCAATTCCCCCTCATGCGCCTTTGTAAACCCTCCACCTCTTCCTACCCTTCACACTTCTGCTCAGTCATCCTTATTGTCTCCTTCTCTGAATGGGTAACAAACGAACAATAGTTTAAATCATTGACAACTAATATATATAAATATAAAAATATATATATATATATATATATATATATATATTTTGTTCCCGGTATTAATTAATTAATAGAACTTCTTTTTGTAACTAACAGAGAAGAAAGGTGGCTATTGGCCTTCAAGGTCACTGCGGCAGTACTTGTCCTGCTGATCCTCTTTGTTACACTCATCGCTAAACTAAGCCAGTGTAATTCCAGCAGTGGCGGGGGCCACGTTAACGGCGTTAATGGCAGGACCAGCTCCGAAACCAGTATTCAACTTCCAGATATGAATACCGACGACGGCTCCGTCTCAGTCTCTGTGTGATCATCACCAGCACACCGTGTAAGTCTTCTCTTTTTTTTTGGAGCTTTTACGTGCGGATTAATATTATGTTCATGCATGTGAAGTTATATAAAGTTCTTATTAGATAGAAACGTCCATGTTGTTTTTTAGATTAATAGTTAAATAAGGAGGATCAACTGTCTGATGTGTTTCACAGGTGTGAGAGGAAAGGTTGGCTTCATACTTCATAGTGCATAAATTGAGTATTCGATTCTCCTGGGTGGCTTATGAAAGATACGTATATATAGGTGTGGATAGATGTCCATGCTGTTTGCTGTTTGTTTCGTGTTGTACTTATTGTTCTATTTGAATATGTACGTTTATGTGATTGTGATAAGTGGGTAATGATAATAATAAATTATTGTGTTGCTCACGTGTAAATATATTATTTAAACTACTGTATCCACAATCCACTTGAGTTTAACTTTAAATTGGCTAATTTTTATCAGTCTGAAGTTTATGGGGTGCTGGGTTTTTTGTTTTTTATTTTTACATTATTGCTAAATACTTGTTAAAAAAGATGATAAAATACTATTTTGATAATTAAATTTTATCAAAAGTTTATTTTTCAACCCTAAATTTTAATATGTTTTTTTTCTTTCATCCTAAAACTTTATAAAAAGTCTTTTTAATAATTTAGAGATAAAAATAAGAGGACAAAGTTTAGCTACAAAATTGGTTCAATCCTCGCCTACACTAAAAACTGTTTAGTGTCTTGGTCTGATAATAAAAAGCTATCTTCAGAAGCGGACACCATAGGTCAAAACTCTCAAAAAAAAAAAAAAGGTTTAGCTACAAAATTAGTTGTAGCCTAAGGCTACAATCTTACTCAATATATTTTTATTGGAGATGAATTTTGAGAATTTTACCATTAGATTACATTTTCTTTTTATATCTTTCATACTTGCAAATTTTTTAGAAAATTAAAGATTAATAGTTATGCCATTAATAAATTGTTTAAATTGCTCATTTTTGTAGTTTAAAATTATGTATAAAATATAAACTCATAAATCATATAGTAAATAATATATGATTGACACAAAATTGACATGTGTATTAAGAGTGTAAAAAACATGCAATTCAACAGTTAGATTTTAAAAATATGTAGTAATACTTAATTTATTGAGTAAAGTTATTGTCTTAGACTACAACTAATTTTGTAACTAAACTTTATCCAAAATAAGAATGAAAAACAAACTTTTTAAAAGTTTAAGGATAGAAAATAAAACATTTTCAATAATTAAAGGACAACAGACAAACTTTCAATAATTTAGGAATAAAAAAAAAATATTCAAATTTTTGGGACAAAAAAAGATTGTTAGGTTCTAAAGGCTTAGGAACTAATGTATTTAGAACTCTAATGTGTAATATTGGCAAACCATGATCAAAACAGTTGTTAATCTTGTTTAAACTTACTCAAAGTGTGTGTGTTGTATGTAAAGTTGGAATAGAGTTACTGCAGAATTTATTGTGCAGTGCATGCAGCTCGATCAATCGAGAATTAGACTCGATCGATCGAAACTTGGGCAGAATGTTTTTCTACAGAATTTTCCAACTCAGCCCAAACCCGTTTGATGCGTAGGGTTTTATGTTTTGTCTTAAGTATAAAAGAGCAAATCCTAATCACGTTTTGTTGGTTGCTCCTTATGCTGTATGTGTGAATTTTTTGTAAGATCAAGAGGTGATTGCCTTCACACATATTTAGGGTTTCCAAGATTCAAGATTATGTCAAGAACTTGGTGATCAATTCAGTTGCTGCATTAAGAGCTTAAAGATATACAAGTGGGAGTGCTTATACTTTCTAGAAAATCCAAAAAAGAAGGAGTTCGTGGTTTCGAAACTTTTGAGGATAGTTTACTGGTGGGTAGTTAAATCCTCCTTCGATTCTTTCATAGTGGATTTAGATTTACCTTGAGGATAGCTAGGTTAAATCCTCCCCAGGTTTTTACCGGTTTGGTTTTCTGGATCATCATATCATTGTGTTATTTATATTTCCGCTGTTATGCATGATATGTTTGTTTGATTGTGATAACCTAGATTTGGAATTTGCACTAAGTAAATAACTTGACTAATTAACTAGGTTAATCCAATTGTGTTTTAAGGGGTCTAAAAACATACAAAGACTTTTAGTAAAGTTTTTAATATGTTTTTTTAATCCCTAAACTTTAATATGCTTTTTTTTTTTTCTTTCATCCTTAAACTTTATAAAATGTCTTTTTAATAGTTTAGAGATAATAATAAATATGAAAAACAAACTTTTTAAAAGTTTAAGGATAGAAAATAAAACATTTTCAATAATTTAAAGATGATAGGCGAACTTTTCAATAATTTAGGAATAAAAATGAAATTTTCAAAAATTTGGGACCAAAATAAAGGCTTTTAAGTAAAGTTTATGAAAAAAATAATAATATTTTACTATAAAAAAATTTGCTTTTTAAAGTGGGCTTAGAGAAGTGTCATGTAACTGTGGCCTCACGAAAGTTGGATTTTCACAGTATAAGCTAAGTATGTGTTTGGCTCCAAATTAAAAAGTCATCTTATTTTACTATTCAACTTATTTTTGTTACTATTCATGGGCCTCACTGCACTTTTTGATACTATTTATAGGTCCCACTGTACTATTTCAACTAACTTTTACTTTTATTTATAGTACTTTTAGCAAAATAAGCGGATCCTAAATAGACCCTAAATGAGGCAAAAATTTGTATATTGTAATGTTGGATTGAGAGCCTTGTGGCCTTTATAATCAAGCTAGAAATTTGGCCAGGATTGGGTTTGGGCCTAAATGGGGAGATAATTGAGGGATAGTGCAAACCGGGTTAACGAGCTGCATTTTGGCCTTGGTTCAATATTCAAATTGGGTGAATAAGACAGATTTGATAATTTTAACACGTCAAGACGTTCCTCCAGCTTGGGCCATGGCATTATGTTAATATTGCCTATAGATTAAGCAAATAAACGAAACCTTAAAATCCAAAATATGACCTTCTCAAAATAGAAAAAAAAAAAAAAAGCACAAATAATAGGTTGGCCCATTGGTGTTGGCGTGCCTATATATGGGGGAGGCCAAAGTAGCTTTCCAAGTTTCCTCTCAACCTCGATCATGCAACCAAATGGAGCAAGAGTTATTACGTATAATTTGATTAAAAAATTCTAGATACAAACTACGCCACAATTTTTGCCTTAGCCATTTACGCATCTGACCACGAGTCCATGATTGGTGGAAACAAAGTTGTAGTTTAGTTTATGGTATTAGAATTACTCAATTTAATTAAAATTTTAGTTTTTGTTAGGGAACTAGCTAATTGAGTAGCATTGTACTAGCTAATTGAGTAGTATTGTAATTGAGTAGCATTGTAACTAAACAAGGTTGTGTGGGTGTGCTAGGTTAGTTAGTAACAATTTTGTTAGTTAGTAGCAGTTGGGTTGTTATCAGTTAGTTAGGTTGTTAGTTTTGGCGGGAAGACTAATGTGTTGTATAAAGATGTGGGATGATATGAAATAAAGATCTTGAAGAGTATTAATTCATTTTCCCTTTAGTTCCATTCTATTCTCTCTCTCTCTCTCTCTCTCTCTGCTAGGAGGTGGTTACCCTAGAAGTAACTAACAATCTTTAATTCAATTCTTCCTTTCCTTTCCCTTCACTTTCCCATTCTTCCTTCTTCATTTTCTAATTAACCAAACACCTAACAATTGGTATCAAAGCCAATTTTCCTACAACCATGACCGAGACTAGGTCCTCTTCTTATATCAATGAATCTTTGTCTCTTCTCAAAATCACCACAAACCACCATGCCCATTCCTTCCAAGAAATCAATCAACACCTGAATGCTAACACCTGGCAATTGGATGCCAACACTCAACAATTGAATGCCAACACCCAAAAATTGAACGCCATTAGCTTAGCTCTGCAGAAACTCACTGAAGCTAAAGAACAAAGGCAACAAGTTGCATCTCCAAAGTCTTCATCTCAATCCCCAAGCACTCCAGTGTCACATGTTGTTTCTTTGTCTCTCTCGAATTTTATCAAAGAGTGTGAAACTTGATTTTCCTCAATTCAAGGGGGATGATCTTGCATCATGGTTGTACAAAGCCAATCAATATTTCAATTTCTATCAAACACCATTGAATGAGAGGTTGTTAATGGCTTCCTTCCACATGGATGGAAATGCCCCGATCTGGTTGAGATTGGGGTGTTTGCAACTTGGGAGGGATTTATGGAAGCCTTGTTGATAAGGTTTGGAAGTACTGCATATAAGGATCCTATGGAATCACTCACAAGATTGAAGTAAACAACCAATGTTGTGGTTTACAAAGGGCAATTCGAAGCTTTATCAAATAGGATAAGGGGCCTGTCAAATAACCATAAATTGAGTTGCTTCCTGAGTGGTCTCAAGGATGAGGTGAGGTTACCTATGAAGATGCTCAATCCCAAGAATCTTAATGAAGCTTTGGATTAGCCAAAATCCAAGAAGAATACTTGAATAGTAGCCATAGAGGTCAGAGGTCCAAAACCCGAGGTGAAGTTGGAATCCAGATTTAGGCTTCCCTTGCAGAGGTTGTCACCTACTCGGATAAAGGAAAGAAGAAGAAAAGGGCTTTGTTTTAATTGTGATGAGAAGTTTCAACCTAGACACCAATGTAAGTCTACTAAACTTTTCTTGTTAGAGAGTTTATTTCCTTTTCAAGAATCTAGTTCTAATGTTCAGTTGGTGGAACTTGATGATTTTGAGGCTACTTTGTTACCATTGGATGGAGATAAATTTGATGATAATAAATCTGATACTAAAAATGGTGTGGCTAAAATCACTTTATATGCTTTGTTGGGTAGTCCCTCACCTGGTACCATGAGAGTTAGGGGTAAGATTAATGGTCACTGGTTTACTATCTTAATTGACATTGGTAGCACACACAATTTCTTGGATACCGCCATCCTAGCTGTTTTACAACTATCATTATACTCTACCATAATATTTGAAGTGAAAGTAGCAAATGGTGCTACCATTCAAACTCATGGTGTGTGTGCAAATGTTAGAGTTTTTGTGCAAGGACATGCCTTCAAAGTGGATTTGAATGTTCTGCCCCTAGGTGATTGTGAATTAGTTTTAGGCACTCAATGGTTTAGAACCCTTGATGTTATACATTGGGATTTTATGGCTATGTTTATGAAGTTCCAACATTTTGGTACCACAGTGACTTTGGTAGGACTACACCCTACTGATCATTCTCTACAAGAAGAAAAACAATTCTTTAAAACACCTATGAGAAAGGGCATTCTTTTGCAGATTGTGTCCTTGGGGTCTGTCACTACATCTTCCCAACCTTGTGAGCTTGCTATTGAGCAACTCTTGTATGAGTTTGCCTCATTATTTGCCACACCTATTGGTTTACCTCCTTGCAGAGGTCATGAGCATTAGATTCTTTTGAAGGATGGTACTACCCCTATTTTTCAAAGACCTTATAGGTACCTACATTTTCAAAAAGCTGAGATTGAGAAGATAGTTACTGAATTGTTGGAAGGTTGTTCCATTAAACCTAGTTAGAGTCCATTCTCTTCTCCGGTGTTGTTGGTGAGGAAAGCAGATGGCTCTTGGAGAATGTGTGTGGACTATAGGGCTTTGAATCGGGTTACAATCAAGGACAAGTTTCTTATTCCAATGGTGGATGAGTTGCTTGATGAGCTTGCTGGTTCCACAATCTTTTCTAAATTGGACTTAAGGTCTAGATATCACCAAATTCGTATGAGAGAGGAGGATGTTCATAAAACTGCTTTCAAGACACATGATGGAGTTTCTGGTTATGCCCTTTGGCTTGACCAATGCTCCATCAACATTTCAATCTTTAATGAATGATGTATTCAGGCCTTTCTTAAGGAAATTTGTACTGGCTTTCTATGATGATATTCTTATTTTCAATCCATTCTTAGAGTTACATCTTCAACATCTCGAAATCGTATTGGAGTTGCTGTTGAACCATCAGTTGTATGCCAAGAGAAGTAAATGTGTATTTGGTAGTTCATAGGTGGAGTATCTTGGTCACATCATTTACGGCCAGGGTGTGAACACCGATCCTAAAAAAATTGCTGCCATGGTGTCTTGGCTTGCCCTTACATCTGTTAAAGCCTTGAAGGGTTTTTGGGCTTAACAGGTTACTATAGGAAGTTCACAAAGCATTACGGACAAACAACTACCCCATTGACTGCACTCTTGAAGAGAAATTGCTTTGTTTGGTCTCGATCAGCCGAGGTCGCCTTTTAACAACCTAAGGCAACAGTGAGTCATCCTCTAGTTTTGGCTTTACCTAATTTCAATCTCCCTTTTACTATAGAGTGTGATGCTTCAAGTTTGGGTTTAGAGGCTGTCTTGATGCAAAATCAGAGGCCTATTGCTTTTCATAGCCAATTGCTTAAAGGAAAAGCTTTACTACTATCAACTTATGAGAAAGAGTTACTTGCTTTGTCTTTGTTGTACACAAGTGGAGGCCTTATCTCTTGGGAAGGCCTTTTGTCATCAAAATTGACCAACAAAGTTTAAAGTATATCTTAGAACAAAGGATTGCTACACTTGTTCAACAAAAGTGGGTAACAAAGCTCCTGGGTTACTTGTTTGTGGTGGAATACAAGTAAGGGTGTGAGAATAAAGTTGTTGATGCTTTATCTAGGAGATTAAATTCAGCTTTTGTAGACCAGTCTATTGCCTGTGCAGACACTCCTTCATTATGCTTGATCTCTTTTCCTTGCCCCTCTTAGATTGATGAACTCAAGACAAGTTATCAGTTTGACCCAGTTGTGTTGTCCTTGCTTCAAAGATTACAAGATGGTTCCGAGAGGCCTAAGTTCTTTTCTCTGCATAATGGTTTGATCTTATATAAAGGTAGGGTGTATATGAGCCCTTCTTGTGGATTGAAGCTTAAGGTCCTTCAACAAGTTCATGATAGTCCCTTGGGTGGCCATTCATGATTTTTGAAGTCTTACCATAAATTGAAGCAATATTTTTTTTGGGTTGGTATGAGGACAGAGTTGAAGAAGCATATCAGGGAATGTAGGCTGTGTCAACAAACGAAGCGTGAAACTTGCCAACCCTTGCCCATACTTGATAAGTCTTGGACTGCAGTGAGCATGGATTTTGTGGTGGGCTTGCCTAAATCCTAGAGATTAGATGTTGTTATGGTAGTGGTGGATAGGTTAACCAAATATGTTCATTTTATAGTGTTGTCCCATCCTTACCTAGTTACTAAAGTGGCTGCTCTATTTTCTCAACATGTCCTCAAGTTACATGGCATGCCTACTTCCATTGTGTCCGATAGAGATCCTGTATTTATTGCTAAGTTTTGGGCTGAGTTGTTTAAACTTCAAGGTGTTCAACTTGCCATGTCATCTGCTTACCATCCTCAATCAAATGGGAAAATTGAGGTAGTAAATAATAGCTTGGAGCATTATTTGAGGTCCTTTTCTCTTGACAAGCCTACTGAATGGGTTAATTGGTTATATTTAGCTGAGTTTTGGTTCAACACTAACTATCATATCGCCACCAAAATGACTCCCTATGAGGCACTATATGGTTTTGATCCTCCAAGACTTGTTGATTATGTTCCTAGCACCACTCAAGTTGCAGTAGTGGACTCAATCTCGTAGTCTAGGAAGCAAATCCTCACCTTTTTGAAGCAAAATTTGGTGGATGCTCAGGCCAGGATGAAGCAATAGAGTGATCTCCACAAGATTGAGAGGGTTTTTAAGGTTGGGGATTGGGTTTATCTCAGATTGCAACCATACAAGTAGTAGTCTACTGCATATAAGGGGTATAATAAGCTCTCCCCTCAGTTTTTGGTCCTTACAAAGTTTTGGAGAGGATTGGAGAGGTTGCATACAGGTTGGATCTCCCTGCTAAGTCAGCTATTCACCCCGTGTTCCATGTGTCTTACTTGATGGCCAAAATAGGCAACCACAACATTTCAGTATCTATGTTGCCTTCTGTCAACTCTCAAGGCATCCTCACTCCCCGAGCCCCGCAGCTGTACTTCAATCCAGATCTCATCAGTTTCGGAGAAGGACAATCACTCAATTACTCATACAATGGCAAGGGGGATTAATTGAAGATGCCACTTGGGAGAACCTGTTTTGTCTTCAACAACAGTTTCCTTATCTTTTGGGCAAGATGTTCTAATGGGGGAGGTTCTATTAGGGAATTAGCTAGTTGAGTAGAATTGTATTTGCTAATTGTGTAGCATTGTAATTAAGTAAAGTCGTGTGGCTATGCTAGGTTAGTTAGTAACAGTTTTGTTAGTTAGTAGCAGTTGGGTTGTTATTAGTTAGTTAGGTTGTTAGTTTTGGAGGGAAGACTAATGTGTTGTATAAAGATGTGGGATGATATGAAATAAATATCATGAAGAGTATAAATCCATTTTCCCTTTAGTTCCATTCTAATCTCTCTCTCTCTCTCTCTCTCTCTCTCAGAAAGTGGTTACCTTCGAAGTAACTAAAAATATTTAATTCAATTCTTCCTTTCCTTTCCCTTCACTTTCCCATTCTTCCTTCTTCATTTTTTGATTAACCAAACACCTAACAGCTTTTGTTTTTGTTTTTGTTTTTGAGTAAGGGGCTGATGAAACCAACCGCACAAGTAGAAAAGCCAATCCCAATGCAACTTTGTTTCCCCTTTCCACTGGTGCAGTACATACAAACATCTCTCCAATAATCGAATGCATCATCCGATGAATGTTACTATTTCCAAATACCATTTTTGTCCATGATGAATAATCACTAGTGAACGTCAATCTTTAAGGAAGTGAGAATGAGTGTCTAATATCTTCTCATTTTTATATTCTAACTTGGAGCTTAATTTGGGTGATGAAGAGTAAAACATTTTCTAAGGGGTCAAAGTGATTCTTAACTTAGTTCAAAGTTAAGTGGTGACTCATTTTTCTTTGCCTTAAACCATGAGGCTTGTGGCGTATCCTATATGATGGACTCACATTGAGCTACTCATGGCTCTGTCAAGGGCCTCAACCACTCAAATTAATTTGAATAACCAAGAATACAAAAGCTTAATAGTCCATAAATGTAAGTGTTCCAAGGTGTGGCTTGTGAATGCCACTATGTCTACCAATTGTATTACTCCTTTTAAGGCTATTCCAATGTAAATTCATCCTACACTCGGGTCTAAGAATATGCCACTAACTCAAAATTAGGGCAAAGCAGGGAGTTGTTAGTTAGTTTAGATTTAAGAATTGCTCTTTTGACCCTTGAGCATAAGTCAAATTGTAACTAGATTTTAGGTCTAAAGTAAGGGTATGAAAACCCATGTCTGCTTGAGCAAATGGATTAGTCTCCACTTCATAATTTGTATCTCATATCCAATTTCTAACAAGGAAGCTACTAAGTTGGATCCCTTACAAGCATGCACACACATAATCAAAAGATTGTATAACACATGGGCTCAAAAATCAAATGACGGGTGTGAAGTGTCCCAATCCTTGGGTTTTATTCAAAAGGTCCTAATAAGATGTTTCTAAATTGATCAAGCATTTTGAGTACTTTAGAGCATTCACATTGGGTCTTGCAAATGGTATATGTTGTGGGATTTTAGCATCAAAACCATAAAAGTGTGCATTGTATGGTATTGTAATTGTAAAAAAATTTACAATTGTGCTACAGTAGCATCTTATTTATATGATTCTACTATAGAATAATGGTATTCTTAAAAATTATTTTTTAATTTTCTTTTTCCTACTTTTTATTAATAATTTCAACAAAATCTCTCTCTCTCTCTCTCTCTCTCTCTCTCTCTCTCTCTCATTATTTCTCTTCTCTTTTCTCTCTTCCTTGTCTCTCTCTCATTCTACTATCTCCTCTCTTCAAATCCAAAACCCCATAGCCAACACACCATGGCCGAATCCACTTGTGAGAGATCGCAAACACCATTGTGATGGGTCACGGCAAGCCACCAACAACTCTCATTATTCTCTCTCTTCTCTCTCTCTCTCTCTCTCTCTCTCTCTCTCTCTCTCTCTCTTGTTGCAGATTGACGTGGTGGCATGGAGATCAATGTTTAAGGTTTGGCATGGAGATAGGCATTTAGGCGTGGCGTGGAGATCGGCGTTTAGGCATCGTGATCGGCGTTGGGTTGGTTGTTGTGGCGTGGCAATCGACAATTGATTTTTGGTAGTTGTTGGTTGTTGTGGGTTTGTGGTAATGGTGGGTGTAGGGGTGGTAGTGGGCTCCGATCCGATAAGGTGTTGGTGAGTTATGATCTAAATAAGGCGGGTGGTTGGTTGTGAATGGTGGTGGTGGTGGGCTATGTGTGGGTGTGGCTGTGCTAAGAGAGAGAAGGGAAAAGAGAGAAAGAGAGACTAAAATTAATATAAAAATAAAGTGGTTGTGGTGGTCGTGGTGGTGATGGTTTCTTGTGGTGATTGTTGGTGGCTATTGTGGTTGATTGTGAATGGTGGTGAGCTGTGTGTGGGTGTGGTTGTGCTAAGAGAGAGAAGGGAAGAGAGAGAAAGAGAGACTGAAATTAATATAAAAATAAGGTGGTTGTGGTGGTGGTGCTGGTGTTGGTTCCTTGTGGTTGCTGTTGGTTGCTATTGTGGTTGTGGTAGTGGTATAGATCGAACCCATGCAGTTATGAAATTGATAAATGTGGCAAGCTAAAATAAGTTAAGGCAAAAGGAATCTGTCCGGCTTGTTATTTTTGCCCACACAATTGATTTATAGAGATGGGATGAGCTAATTGGAGTTGATAAGATTAATGTAAGTGTAAATGTGTGAAGATTGATTAAAGATATCCTCGGATGGCTTATATTATGCTCCTCGAGTTTAGTCCGAGATAAAGATTACAACTGTTCTAAGGTTACAATGATCAATTCTCCCCATCCTACAGAGGCTTCTTTGCCTTATATAGTCCTCTAAATTGTATCTTAATCCTCCATTTGGAGGGTCAGGGTTCATCCCCCTTGATACTTGTCCCATCGGGGCCTTACTAGAAGGCTTCTACACTAGACTATAAGTTTGTCTTTGACATTGTTTAAGAGTCATTTCCTCATTAATGCAACTAGCTAGTGGGTTCAAAGCATTGAATGCAGAGGTGATGGATGCATTATCTACCTTCTTCCCTTCCTAGCTTGACGACAAATCCTCATTCTCTTCCTTGGTTTGTGCCCAATGACCTTTAGCGCTGGTTTTCGGTCCCCCAAGGACGTATTGGTATCCTCGGGGTCCTCGGGTGTTATAGTCTCCCTATACCTGTGGTGGGTTTTTCATATTTTCCAGAGGACTTATTGCTAGCACTTTCCGAAGTCTATTCTCCCGGCGTTGGCCTTGTCCCATCTATCCATGTTCTTGGATTTTTGTCCTCCCACAATAGCCTCCCAAAACCTCACTTCCCATTCTTTCTAGGGAAGGATAGTTTTGGTAATTGTGGGGAGGCATTTTGGCACGCTCCTGCGCGTTCCCACGAAGGGGTGTCTTTTCAACTAACCGAGACACACTCCTGACTCTTTGGAATCCATGACACAACAATAAATGTTGCGAATGGCTCCTTGCTCCCCACGTTCTATGGTGAGATCATGATCCAATGGTCCTTATTTTTCAAATTAAAGGAGCGGGAAAATTGCCGCTCCCTTCTTGGCTCCTATAAAAGGAAGGGGTGGGGTGACTTTTCCCCATTTTACCTTTAGCAAAAAAATCAGCCCCCCATCCAAATAACTCACCCAAGGAGACCCTCTTCTTCATTTGCTTTGTAAGTGTCTCATGATTCTTCTTTTTATTTGAATCGAGATCTCTTTTCTTTCTTACTTTTCTTAAAAATTGGTAGATTCTTTAGCTTTTGATACCCCAGAGCAAAAGGAAGAGTTTAAGAAATGATATAGGATTCCTAGTAGTGTCGGCATAAAACACTGTCACCTCGGAGAATGGTATGAAAGAAGACCTTCCAAGTCGTAGTAATTCTTTTGATAGTGTTTATAGAGGGGGGAATGAGGATTTCCATGGGTAGATTAACTAGGGATTTTTTTGTGTCTTTTCAAACTCTATCTCACTCAGTTTGCCCCGGTATGTTTGGGATATTATGTAGTGTAGATGCGTTAAACAAAAAGATGGGTGTAAACCTCACCCATCATGATGTAAATTGGGTATATAGTTGTCAGAAAAAGGAATCCAACATATTAAATGAGTCAAATCTGAACCATTATTTATGAATAAACTCATGAGTATTCATGATTTAAGTATATGTAGTTTTTTTTTTTTTTTTGAGAAGTATATGTAATATTATATGTTTATATGTATACATGTATCAAAATATACTTACATACTTTTGTAAGTTTGTAAATAAGTCCATAAGATATCAAATTAATTATTATTTGTAATTTAGTGCTAATATAAATAGTTCATTTTGTAGGAAAATTGCATATACTTTTTAACAATATAAAGTTGGTGAATTTAATTTTTATAAGTTCATAAACAGAATTATTCAATCTAATTAACTCAAACAATATAATTTCAAGTATAATTTAGTTATAATTTACTAGAATAAATTGGTGACGGAGTAAAAAAATTTAGTCATGAGATTTACTTTATATGAGAAAAAAATTAATTAAGTAGTTTGTATAGATAAGAAAATAAATAAAACTTGAATACATCTAGTTTGATGAAAAATTTGTGAGCTACTTATTTGTAAAAGTAAATAAAATAAAATAATTAAGATCTTTTAATAATCGACTTTACTCTAGTCAACTCAACTGGTTCAGGATTACCATTGAGACCGCCCATGTATAGGTTGGCAAAGCAAGTATTTTAAGAATGTCGGTTTCTCAAAAAAAAAAAAAAAAAAAAAAAAAAAAAAAAAAAAAAAAGAATGTCATGAAGACCAACAATATATATCACAAGCTAAGAAATCTCAAGACTAGCAAAGAGCAAAAATTTCGAGAATGCCATTTAGACCACGAATGTAAGGATGTCTAGTCTAGGTTGGCAAAGCAAGTCATGGATACTCTATCTTTAGCGAGGAGCGGCGAGGAGTTTTCCTTTAATTGGATAAATAGAGAGGCGAAGTGTATGGCTCATCTTGCGGCAAAATGGGATATTAAAAGTCTATAGTTTTTGGTTGTCTTTCTCTTTTATTATTTCCTCCCGGCTTCTTAAATGTTATGTATTAGGACATGTACTCTTAAATGTTATGTATTAGGACATGTACTCTTTAAAATAATGCATTTCTCTTGGTTCATAATTTTTTTTTTTTTTTTTTTTAATAATGCATTTCCCTTGTTATGTACTTTTTTTTTTTTGAGTAGGTGGAGAAAAAAGAATTATTTTATATATATATATATATATATTTTTTTTTTTTTTTGAGTAGGTGGGGGGATGAATAATCAACACCCAAGGTTATTCATCACCCAAGAGTTATGTCATTTTGTAGTTGTACTCTAATTATGTAATATATTATAAACTCGATTTAAAATACTAGTATTACTATTTTCACGTGTGTCTTCTAGTAAGTATTACTGTTTATTAAAAAAAAAAAACACCCAAGGATTCAAAAGAATAGGATTGAGGTCACTGTCATGAGCAAATTTGAACAATGAGATATCATCACTGTATACACTAATTAAGTTCACATTAACAAAAAAATTTTCAAAAATGACATTGCCTGTATGATGCAACATATGAATAAGAAAAATGCTACGTCTACAATATTTTTATAATATTTTCACAACAAATTTTAAGTGACAAATTATTATTAATTTTAATTTCAACCTATTACTAAAATTATTTTTGCTTTCCAGAAACAATAAGTAACAATATTTGTTTCACACCAATTTTTACCCATACTATACAAATTTCAAGAAAGGCATGTACGTACGAGATGCCCAAATCCCACTTCATAATTCATATGGGTCAAATGCTGTGAAATTCTTCAAATGGGCCAAATGCGCACCGATTTGAGTTTGTGAAATTTCGAAAATACCCTTAGCTAAAAATTCAAGAAAGGCATTGACATTTAACACACCGCCAAATGTATAGTAGTTTATTGTTAAATATATTATTAGCAACAATGCGATGTATTATACCATGTTATGTATGTTAGAGTAGATGCGGAAGAGGAAGCATAGAAGAGGAACACCGAGAACACGAGGGTTATGTGGTTCAGCTTTGACGACCTACATCCACGGAGGAATCCCTTAAGGGCTACATCTTTATTGTATAAGAGTGTAGTACAATAACCTCCTATGTTACAATGAACCCTAACATGAGTATATATAGGTGACTAAACCCTAGATTATTAGTACAAGCAGGAATGGACTTGAGCCTATTACATTGGGCTAATATGTCTAATATATATTTCTAACATTTATGTTGTGAAATTCCCATACTACCATTTGCAAAAATTTCGAGAAAGGCATGTTCAAAATTCAAATGGACTTTACAACACCAACCAAGCCACCAAATTAATGTATTATTGTATAGTTTACAGCTAAATAAGTATAGTTTACATGTTGGGAAATTCCCAGACTACCATTAGCAAAAATTTCAAGATTGCCAATCAGACCCCCTACGTTTTTTCAGTCATTGTGAGATTGTCCAATCCATACATTTTGGAGTGTGACTTTTATTCGAAAGTGCGCTATATAACCTCAACTTCAAGCTTCAGAAGTTCAAGCCTGCGACTGAGTCTTCCAAGTGCCTATGTAACTAATTGTCAAAGCAGTAAAAGGTCTGACAGAGATAAGAGCAAAGAGAAGAAGAAATCAACAAACGATAGCCTTGTTGGGTTTTGTGGAATCTAGTTTTTTTATTTGATTCAATTTGACAACCCGATCCAATCCGAATAATATTGCATGGTTTTTAATGGAAGACTTATTGAGGCTTAGTTCATGAAGTGGAAGCTTGGGTTGACAGGCCTAAGCTAGAGCGCTCATGGACAAGCCTTTGGGGTCCGGGGCGACACCCGGAAAAAAAAATTTTAGGCCCATTTCATATATATAAACTAACTTTGCCGTGATTAGGGTTTTTAAGATTGTAGGTTGTTGTTGCCGCATTCTTGAGGGTGAGAGAAAAAAGTATTGTAGCCGCAATTCTTGTACTCTATATTTTTTCCTTGATAATAGTAAAATCCCCGCAACTCTCGTGGACGTAGGCAAATTGCCGAACCACGTAAATATTATCTTGTGCGTGTGATTGCTTTCTTTGGTGTGTGTTTTCTCTATTTTTTATTTCTCACAAGTTGGGATTTTGGTTAAATTCCCTACAACCCTAAGAGCAAAAGGACAGAATTAACTGAGAGTAACAGATAGTGTAAAACGACAAGTAGCTTAGTTTTGTGTATGAATGTTAAGCGTGTGATTGGCACGTGGGATAGTTGGTTAGTTTGTTATTATTGGAGGGAAAGTTAGTTAGTTAGTTTTCCTCCTCTGTTTCTATATATGTTAGTGTAGAAGCTTGTACAGAATTCATTCAGTACAATTCTTTCTTCTAGAATTTTCTCTATTTTCCAATACTAATATCTGAACTTCCAAGTCTTCTAAATTATCAATGGCACGCTTTATGTCCAAAACATTTTCACACTTTTCTTCTACTCCTATGGCTTTTGCAAATCCTACGTGCTCTGAATACTGACGATGGCTATGTCTTAGGCTCTTAGCCTCAGCTGTTTGATACTTGTTACCAACATAATGCATAATTTAAGCTTTACATCATTTGGAGCTTCTACGTCTAGAGGAAGACATAGAAGATTACGTTCATGCGAAAAAGTAGATTTCCATGTTGTTGGTAATTAGTTGAATAGACTAGCATGACTGTTAGTATCAGTGTTGCAAGGTTTGCTGCTTGTTTTGTATTGTGTTGATGACCTCCGTACCCTTACGTAATTATTTGTTTGATTAAATAAATTGTTGGTATTTAAAAGAGAGAGTATGTTTCTTTGTACACTTGCATGAGCTTAGAGATTCTCAGAAGGGTGCGACTTTAAGGTTTGATTCTACATGTAAAATTATGTTGTTGATCTATAAGTGCTCGTGTATCACTTGTTTACGCTAGTGTATTCCCAATCCATTTGATTTTATTCAGATTGGGCAGTTTAGAATTTGAAAAATGTTAAGACCATGTAAATTTACATGACTTTTGTTATAATTTGTTATGTGGTGAGTTGTGAGTAATTGATGTATGGTCCCTCATAAACTCACCACCACAATTTTATTATTTACAACTAATCACTTGACAAATTGTAATGAAAATTGTGTAAATTTATGTGGTAATAGCATTGTTCTTAGAATTTATATCATGACCTGCCGGGTTGGGTCTTTTGTTTTGTTCTTGCAAAAAGATAGAAGTCCTTTTTTGTTACATAGGCCGAAAAAGTATTTTCTATAAAACTATAGTCACTTCTTGCAACAATATATTAGGCTAAGTGGTTTTAGGAATGAAGATTCAAGCAAGGCAATCTTTAAATTAAATCCTTCTGATCACCTATCCTTTATTATCAAGTTTGAATTGAATTTGGCCTATGATTCAGATTTACAAGTGAGAAAAAATCTCTATCATAATGTAGACATGTTGCAAGAAAGAGGTTTTATTGTGAGAAATAGATCTCATGAAGTAGAGGTAATTCATGAATTATGCAAATCGGTCCAAGGAGATGCCTCTTTAGTCTTACTATGGTTCAATTTTAGATGACCTTTTTTTTTTTTTTTTGGTTAAATTTTTTTAGATGACTTTGATTTGTTAATAAGGCTAAAATATTATTTTCAGTCTTAAACTTTGCATTAAATTGGTATTCATATCTAAACTTAATTATTTGTTGTCCCTAAACTTTTACAAATGTTTCAGTTTATGTCCCTTTGATCACTGCCATTGAGAATAATAGTTGACATGCATATGAATGATAAAAAATAATACTTTTATTAAGAATGAGGCCACATTCCTAAAAATCACAGAGATTTATAACAATAACACGTTACAAAAAACAAGCACATAGCTACCAACGTCAAATCTCAAAAACCAGTTATTCAACAATCTATTTGAGTTGATCTAAAGTTTCCAATTTTATCACGGTATGTGGAGTGTTGGGTTTTGTTTTTGTTTTTGTTTGTTTTTTTTTTTTTTTTTTTTTTGTTCTTTTCCCAGCCAAAAACAAAATTTGTCTATTTTAGGTGGGCTCAAAAGAGTGCCATGCAAAAAAAAAAAAAAAAAAAAAAAACTGTTGTCTTTTGAATTTTCTATATAAAGATATTTTTTATTTAATTTATACTTTAGATTCTCAAACCAAAAAAAAAAAAATACTTTTAGGGTTTTGATTATTACACATCTATTAAAAAAACTGCAATCATGGGTATTTTCTATAAAACAGGTTTTGTTTCATTTTAAGTATTATACTTTCACATTACTATTTCACATTTCTCATCTCTACTATTTCACATTACTTTTTCACATCCACTTTTGTGTGTTAAAATATAAAGGTTTTCACATAATTGAAGATATGTATATAAAATAGTTGATGTAAATTAGTGTGAAAGAATATTATTTAACCTTATAGTTTATATTATTTTCACCAATTACAGTTTGTACACACAAAAATTACAATGTCACACATATTTTATTTTCCTTGTAAAATAATCACTTTGATTTAAAAATATATATATATATAAAAAAAAAACACATGTGATTGATTGATTATAAAATGAAGCATTGAGGCTGGGACAAAGGATTCAGATTTGCCAAAGGAACGAAAGATGTTTATATGAAAATTGTTAGATTGACAGACTTGTGACCATTTTATGGTAAAGTTTAAAGTTTGACTAGGATTGGAACTTGGACCTAAGTGGGTAGATAATTGAGGGGTTGTGAGGACTGGGCTAAAGATTTGATGTTTTTGGGCCTTGAAAATTTTCGCACTTCTAGTTCGAGACGAATGAGTTTCTCCACCATGGGCCATGGCATTTTGTGAATATTTCCAATTGATTAAGCAACAAACGAAACCTTAAAATCCAAAACAATTAGGTTGGCCATTGAGATTTGTTTTTGTTTTTTCCTTTAGTTATTCCTGCGTGCATGTATGACCTTGGTACCTTTCTGCGTCAAGGCAACATGTCAAACCTACCATGGTCAGGACCATAGTCCAGGACCCAAAAAGGGATCATTGGGCCTTAATTCAGCTCTGGGCTTTCAAGCAAAACAAAATTCAACATGCATGAGAAAAAATGATACTTTTTATTAAGGATGAGGCCACACTCCTAAAAATCACAGAGATTTATAACAATACTACGTTACAAAACAAGAAGCGCATAGCTACCAACATCAAATCTCAAAAACTTTTTTTTTTTTTTGGTTTTTAATTATGAATGAGTTATTCAACAATCTATTTGAGTTGACCTAAAATTTCCAATTTTATCACGATATGTGGAGTTTTTTTTTTTTTTTTTTTTTTTTTTTTTTTTTTTTTTTTTTTTGTTCTTTTCCCAGCCAAAAACAAAATTGTCTTTTTAGGTGGGCTCAAAAAGAGTGCCATGCCAAAAAAAAAAAAAAAAAAAAACTGTTGTCTTTTGAATTTTCTATATAAAGATATTTTGTTCCAATTTAATTATTATACTTTAGATTCTCAACAAAAAAAAAAAAAAAAAAAAAAAATTATGACACTTTAGGGTTTTGATTCTTACACATCTATTAAAAAAACTGCGATCTTGGGTAATTTCTATAAAACAGGTTTTGTTTCATTTTGAGTATTACACGTTCACATTACTATTTCTCATTTCTCATGTCTACTATTTCACATTACTTTTTTCACATCTACCTTTATGTGTTAAAATGTAGAAATTTTCACATCAATTGAAGATGTGTATATAAAATAGTTGATGTAAATTAGTGCGAAAGAATATTATTTAACCTTATAGTTTATATTATTTTCACCAATTACAGTTTGTACACACAAAAAATTACAATGTCACCCATATTTTATTTTCCTTATAAAATAATCACTTTGATTTAAAATATATATTAAAAAAATAAAATAAAAAAAACACGTGATTGATTATAAAATGAAGCATAGAGACTGGGACAATTCAGATTTGCCAAAGGAACGAGAGATATGTATATGGTAATTGTTGGATTGACAGACTTGTAACCATTTTATGGTAAAGCTTGAAGTTTGACTAGGATTGGAACTTGGGCCTAAGTGGGTAGATAATTGAGGGTTGTGAGGACTGGGCTAAAGATTCGGTGCTTTTGGGCCATGAAAATTTTCGCACTTCTAGTTCGAGACGAACAAGTTTCTCCACCATGGCATTTTGTGAATTTTGCCAATTGATTAAGCAAAGAAAACGAAACCTTAGGGCCCGTTTGATACGTGTGTTTAAACAACAGTTTTTAATTTTTTGAAAATATGTGTGGGTAAAAAAGTGTAGAAATACGTGTAATATTATTTAAAAACTGAAAACATATGTTTGAACTCGTGTACCAAATGAGCCTTAAAATCCAAAACAATTAGGTTGGCCCATTGGGATTTGTTTTGTTTTTTCCTTTAGTTATTTCTGTGTGCATTTGTGACCTTGGTACCTTTCTACTTCAAGGCAACATGCCAAACCTACCATGGTCAGGACCATAGTCCAGGACCCAAAAAGGGATCATTGGGCCTTAATCCAACTCTGGGCTTTCAAGCATAACAATATTCAAGGAAAGTCACCTTATGATTGTTATAAAAATTAAAAAGGAGCTTTATTCTTAGAATTCATAATAGGTGACTTCAAATTGCGGCTCATGTACAAAATACTGTGGAAGACTTGGAATAATTTGACTAAAAGAGTGACTACGAATGAAAGGCTATGAGATTTGTTCGTTTTTGTTGGCGAGCGCGAACCTAAACTTTATTTAGTCCAGTATGCACAAGCCCTAACATAGCTCTCTTTTAGGCCCAATCCTAGCCCAAATTGGCTTAACAATATCACAAAATCCAGCAACTGCCTATTACAATCTTACATAAATCTTCACCCACTCCCTTAGAATATTCTTTTGGGCCCACCTTACAAAAAAATACATAATCTTTTTCACCCAAAAAGAAAACCCCACAATATGTGATAAAAATTGGCCAATTTAAATGAACACAAATGGTTTGTTCATACACATAATCACTGATATAAATGACACATTAATTAAGACTTAAGCCACACACTTTAGAAAATTAAAGAGTTTTACCAGTTAACACATTACAAAACAAGAAGCAGAGTTGCCAATCTCACATCTCAAACATTTTTTTTTTTTTTTTTGGGATGAATGAGACTAAATTTTATTCAACATAACAACACCACAATACAATCCATACAATACACACACAAGATGAAGCCATAGGGAAACACATGCAGTCTTTAGTTCTCAGCTCCAACAGTCACCAATTTATTTTATTAAGAGAGTCCATTGCACTAATCTGAAAATGATGGAGAAAAAGGGTGAGCTAACAGCTGAATAAGAGACTACATCACATGCTATTGTCAAGTGAAAATGCACAATATAATAGACAACGCATTAAATTTTACAAAATATTTATCAATAGTATGAAAGTAATTCAATAGAAACAGTAAAACCTGTTTTGAACGTAAACACTTAACAATAAAGTTGTTTTTCACATTCAATTTGTCAATAGCAATAAATAATAAGTAGTACATAAAATATCAGCCATCAAAGACATCCTTAACAGTCGGCAATGAATCACATTTGAAACAATAACCTCAAAGAGGTAAGATATAGCAATAACACATAAGAGCAAACAATAACAATGGTTTTAAAGGGCAAACAATAACAATGCACCACACCACACCACAATAAACAATATTTTATCCAAAGACTAACTCTTAGCATTGTGTTGGCAAAAATTATAGTCTAGCCAATTATTAAAAAATGTTTTCTTTTTCTTTAACAATATCGTAAAATATTATATATATATATATATATATATCTGTGTGTGTGTGTGTGATAAAATAGATAACCATAACCATGTATAGAAAGAAATTTTACATAAAAGGTTCACTATTTAGCAAAGCTTCTTTCCAATTATACATATATAATATAAAATCTTGAGAGGAATCATTATCTAAAGGCCACTTTACTTCAAATTGACAAACAATTTTTGTGTCAAAAGCCCCAAACAATATCAACTAGAACCTAATACAGGATTAATGACTCAATAAATATAAACATGCCAATATCTAATTATATCTAAGAGAATACAAGGCAATAAGAACAAGATAAGGATTTAACTATTGATACGCACTTGGTTCAAAACTTAAAATTTTGTGCTTAACTTTTTAAACCCATTAAGGCAGCCCTCAAAATTATAACATGGTAGTACCTGAATTTCATATCATGATTATCAAAACTCAACCATATCGATCACCTTGTTGTCCAAATTGAGTATGACCTAGTTTTCCCACAATTAGGTTAATTGATATTCATAATTCCTAAGTGATTTATTTATTTTTGGTAATTAAGCTTATATTTATTCAAACAAAACAAAGAACATAGGAAAACCCCAAATCAAAGAAGAGAAGATACTAGCATAGGGAATCTCCCTACTACATCAACCAAATTACAAATCTAACTACAAAACCAAAAGAAGCCAAAGCCGTAGCAAAGAAAAATTGCACTAACAACTAAACAACACATCTATACTGAGATGGACATCAAAATAAAACTTTGACAAAACACAATAGCATAGGGGTTCGGGATCAAATTAAAATATCATTTCAATCAATCCCCAAATTACAATAGATAGGAGTATTTGAAAAAACTTGGTTTGAAAAACCCCAGCCTAGTTTTGATATTCTTAATGATCGATGCTTCTCTTGAGCTGCACTTTAGTACAAATTTTATCTTCATGAACCATGGCATTCCTTTGTGGCTAAATTTGGTAAACTGTTGACCACCAAGCAAGTTTGCGACCTATTACTCTTAGCCCCTTTCCTTTTAACTCTCTAGCCCCCCAAGTAATCAAGTTCTCCCGCACAATGGGCATTTGAAACTAGACACAATTTCATCATGTCATCCTAAACTCTTCAAGTGAAAGAACATTTAAAGAAGAGAGATGATCTCTACTTTCAAGACAATTTCTACAAAAAAAAAAAAAAAAAAAAAAAAAAACACATAATCTATCACCCAAATACCCTACCCGACCATTCTATCTTGTGTGGAGAGTTTGTTATTTACAGCTAACCAATCAATAAACAAATGCTTTAGGATAGTTAAATGAAACCAAAGAAATTCCTAAGCTATTTACATCATGACCTTCATAAATTTATTGCCTAAACCATCAAATATTAGTAATGAAAAACATCATAGGTCTCAAAATAAAGTTCTTGCAAATTTGGATTAATTACTCCAAAATCTTTTTAACAATGTTTTCCGTACTTGAAAGTTTTTAAGTCTAAAATCAAACACTAGTGAACCCAATCAACGGCCTAACATAATTAATTTACTTACCACTTTGGCTATAAAATTAAAAGTATTAGAAATTTCCAAAAATTATGATTTTCTCTAGGTTGTAAGTTCTACATGTTACCTGGATTCACTTGAATTTCAAGTCAAAATTCCATTCCAATCTCAAGTCATGCTAAAATCAACTCAAAAGTATACCCAAATGCCAAATCTATCGAAACAAGGTTACAACAACTATTCAAAATTTCGTAAAATTTATTTGAAGTTGTCCAATGTAGAAAATTCACTCCTAACTCCTAATTCCTTAATATTTCATGATTTAAGCTCCCAAATCAATTGCCCAATTATCCAATTAAAATTGGGCGTTTGTTACTTATAATCCCAAATTCTATCACAATTTCAAGATATCCCTTAAGTGATCTACAACAATAGCATATAATAATAAATCCATTAAATTTTTATTTAAAGATCAAAGATCAATTTTTACCCTGAAACTTGGAGAGACTAGAACCTAGGGAGAATTTTCTTTGAATTCCGTAGAGATAATTGGAGGACATCAATTTTAATGAGGTTGAGGAGTTGCTAGGTCCGGCAGCTAAAAGATGAGGAAGATTAAAGCTTAAATAAAATAAAAAATAAAAAACTTTTTGAAACCTTCGGAGGAAAATGAAACTAAAAAGAAGAGAGCGTGCATATCTCTAATTACATAACTCCTTGGGATGAATAAGAATAAATTTTACTCAAAATAACATGACAACCGAAACACAAACCATACAATACAACAAACCTGATGAAGTCACTAGAAATCACATAGCACAACAAAGGTCCAATTTGACAAGATCCGGAATAAAGCCCATTTTTGGGCCCATAGTACTACTAGCACTAAAACACTACTTAAGTCCAGTGTCCACAATCCTAGCCCAAATTTAATTCAGCCATAATAGGATGACAAAGTTCAGCAGGCAGCAACGACCTTACAATCTTACATAAATCTTCACCCTTAAAAATATTCTTTTGGGGTCCAGTTTACATAAAGAAAAACAAAAATATTTTGCAAGATTAATAATTAAAAGGAAAAACCCACAATCGAGAGTTTCAACCTATGATGTCCGCTCCTAATGATAGCACTTTATCATCAAATCAAAATACAATAAGTTTTTGGTGTAGGCGGGAATTGAATCCCAAATCTCTTATATAACTATCAGAGATTTTACTAGTTAAGCTAACTAGAACCCATTGACACGCAACAAATATATAATAAAAAGTAAAAACAATACTTTTATTAAGAATTAAGCCACACACTCAAGAAGATCGCCGAGTTTTACAACTAAAAACATTATAAAACAAGAGGTGAAGTCACCAACCTCACATCTTAATTTTCATTTTTTTTCCTTTTTTGGGGGATGGGGATGAATGAGATTAAATTTTAATCAACATAAAGACCACAACACAAACCATAAAAATGCACACCCCAAATGAAGCCATAAAGAAACACGGTGCATAAGAGGGCCGGCTGTGAAGATCAGGAACAAAGCCCATTTTTGGGCCCATAGTACTACCTGGATAGTATAATAGGCCCCAAGAGTGGGATTAAGCCTGATACTCTAACATTAGGAAAACTTGGCCCTCATGTGTCAAAACTCAAAATACCTTAGAGTCACCATGCTATCTTATTGAACTAACCCTTAAAAAAGAAAAAGTAGCGTGGAGTTCTGAAGTAATATAGTGAAGAGAGTACTTTTGCATGAACGCCATTTCCTGCAGATGTAGAAGCTTCAACAGAGGCTATAATAAAGTTTTCATCAGTATTCTGAAGTTCGATACCCATTTGGTTGTTGGTAGTGCCGTCTCGGCCGGTGACGTTGCTGAAAGCCACAGTTTGGCCGCCACTGCTTCTGAAATAACTTATACACTCGCGGAGTTTAGCAATGAGTTTAAGAATGAGGATCAGGAGTTTCACGATGTCCATAACGTCTTTAACGCTTAAATGCAACCTGTTGCAGAAAGAAAGTACATCAATATTACAGAATAAGAACTCTCTACACACACACACACAAATAAATTTAGCTAAATAGTATTACCCAGCCATAGGATGTGAGGAAAAAGACGATTGCCTAGAATTGTCAAGGTAGGAACTGGGAAGATCGTGGGATGTCTGTGCAAAAAGTGTGTGGAAGGGTTTACAAAAGGGCAATTATACCTGGTATGTATATATATATATATATATATATATTACTCCTCTCTAGAATATGAGTCTCAACACCTCCTTTTTCCTGTCGGGGTGGGCCTACCGAAAAGGAGAAACTCACATTGATATCAAATGTGAGTCCAATGAATCACATTTGATATGACTCACATTTGATATCAAATGTGAGTCCAATCAAATGTGAGTCCAATGAATCACATTTGATATGACTCACATTTGATATCAAATGTGATTCATTGGACTCACATTTGATATCACAAAAAGACATCATTGATATCTAATGTGAGTCCAATGGTCCAATTTCTCCTTTTCGGTAGGCCCACCCCCCTGACGCACGGATTGAGCAAAATGTCAAATCCGCTCAAATCCAAACGCACACTTGGGGAAATTAATTATCATCAATGAATTAGCAAATTTACAACAACTTTTTATTATTATTGTAATTTAGGGTTTAAATTGGGTGAGATTTCTCTTGTTGCAGATGATAAAGAAAATTATTAAAATTATTTTGAATTTTATTATAAATATTTACAAAATAATGTGTTAATAAATGCGATTAGTTAGCATCAAAAACCTTCTTCTTTTTTTTTTGTCTTTTGTTATTGGTTATTCACCATTTGTATTTTTTTTTTTTTTAATAAAGAAGGTGATTGCCCATTTTTAAGTTTTATATATTTTAAAAAAAAAATCTGATACTAATTTTTGTTTTTTTCCTACTTTTGGGATTTTGGCTTTAGGTGTTCTTAGATGAGAGGAGGAACATTGTGCTGTAATGAGAGAGAGGAGGAAGACGTTGATATGTAGAATACTTTAGTTTCATTGTGGTAGGTGGATCTGGGCGGTGGAAAGCCACTATGATTTGTGTTGTGTTTCACTCGGGTCTCTTGGGTTTGAGGCTTTTAAGGAGGCATTTGGTTCGTTGTGATGTGTCCTTAATGTGATACACATTAGGATAATATGACATAAAGATTTTTGGTTAATTTGAATTTTTCTAACATTATCATAATTTAAAAATTACAAAATATATCACATCATCTTAATCTCATCACTTTTTTATTTTTATTTTTTTTTATTGAGAAAGAATCTCATCACTATCTTAAATAATGTAATGTTGTATTATTGTATTGAGATTACATTAATATAATATTACAATAACATAATATTATGACGTAATATAATATCACTATGAACCAAACACCCCTAAATGGTGGAGAAGATGAAGAGTTGGATGGAGGAGATGAATTTGGGTGGAGAATATGAGTTGATGTTTAAACAATGATCAGTGAAAAAAAAAAAAAAAAAAAAAAAATTTAATTTTAATTTCTTCAAAGATGAGTGAGAGAATTTACATAATCTGTTGGAGAGGTTCGTAGACCTTGGGCTGACAAATATATTATAACTTCGGCTAAAGTTACCGGACAATAGAAGGAGACGAAAAAGAGGATCGCCAAGAATTGTGAGCATTTGTGATTCAACTGATTGGCACAACTACAGTATTTCCAACCCGCAATTATCGAATTAATAAAAAACTATATAAAACATAAAATAAAAACTCAAAAATAGTTGGCAGTGCACTGTGCACGTCCCAATGGTTCTAAAAATCCATTCCACAACTTCTAATTATTAAAAAATATGAAAAAGACACGGGACTGTATGCAAAACTGTGAATAGTGTGATGAATCAGTTTAGGCTACAAAAACTATGATAGACTGGTAGTTGTTGGATTGAGAGCCTTGTAACCATTTTATGGTTTTAAAGCTCGTTTGACTAGGATTGGAACTTGGGCCTAAATGGGTAGATAATTGAGGGATTGTGAGAACTGAGCTAAAGATCCGATGCTTTCTGTCTTGAAAATTTTGACATTTTGTGAAAATTGCCGATTGATTAAAGCAAAGAAATGAAACCTTAAAATCCAAAACAATTAGGTTGTCCCATTGGGGTTGGAATTGGCGGTGTTGTTGTTGTTGTTGTTGTTGTTTTTTTAGTTATTTTTGCGTGCATGTGTGGCCTTGGTACCTCTCTGCATCAAGGCAACATGCCAAACCTACCATGGTTAGGACCACAATCCAGGACCCAAAAGGGATCATTGGGCCTTAATTCAGCTCTGGGCTTTCAAGCATAACAATATTGGGAAAGTCATCTCGTGACTATTATAAAAACTAAAAAAAGAGCTTTATTTCAAGAGCTTTATTCTTAAAATTCCTAATAGGTGACTTCGAATTGCGCCTCATGTATGTACAAAATACTATAGAAGACTCTGAATAATTTGACTAAAGAGTGACTTCGAATGCAAGGCTGTGAGATTTGTTCATTAACGGTGACGAGTGTGAACCTGAGCTTTATTTAGTCCATTGTGCACAAGCCCTAGCATAGCTCCCTTTTAGGCCCAATCCTAGCCCAAATTGGCTTAACAAGATCACAAAATCCAACAACTATCTATATTACAATCTTACATAAATCTTCACCCACCCCCTCAAAATATTATTTTGGGCCCACCTTACAAAAAAGACATAATTTTTTGCACCCAAAAAAAACCCACAATCCATGAAATTGGCCAATTTAGAGTCCATTTGAGATTCGTTTATTTTGTTGAACTGAAAATTTTTACGAAAAATCCGTAAATAAAGGTAAAAAGTTAGTTGAAATAGTACAGTGAGATCCATGAATAGTACCAAAAATAAGCTAAATATTTTGCTACTATTCATATATCCTATCTTGCACTTTTTGATATTATTCATAGGTTCCATTTGTCTTATTTCAGCCTAACTTTACCTTTATTTACAAGTGCTTTTCAAAAAAGTTTTCGATTTCAAAGAAAATAAATGAATCCCAAATGAACCCTTAGTACTTGTTTGGAAATAACTTATTTTGAAAATTGAAAACTTTTAAGCTGAAAGTACTATAGATAAAGCTAAAAGGTAGCTAAAATAGTACAATGAAGTTTCATGAATAACACCAAAAGTACAATGAGACCCACAAATAGTAGCAAAAAAAAATTTGAATAGTAAAAAAAAGCGGCTTTTTAAGTAATCCCAAACGCACACTTAGATTAACACAAATGGTTTTGGTCATACACATAATCAATAATAAAATGATACTTTTATTAAGACTTAAGCCACACACTCCAGAAAATTATAAAGTTTTACAAGTCAACATATTACAAAACAAGAAGAAGAGCTGCCAATCTCACATAACAATGGGTTACATAAGGCAGATGTATAATAATTCGGTTTTTGCAATTTTTTCCATCCCTTTGTGTAAATAACCTAACACCACAATACAAACCATACAATACACACACAAGATAAAGCCATAAGGAAACACATGCAGTCTTCAGATCATAGCTCCAATGGTCACCAATTTATTTTATTAAGAGAGCCAATTGCACTAATCTAAAAATGATGGAGAAAGGGAGTGAGCTAATAGCTGAACAAGAGACTACATCACATGATATTATCAAGTGAAAATGCACATTATAATAGACAGCATATTAAATTTTACAAAATATTTATCAATAGTATGAAATTAATTTAGTAGTAATAGTAAAACCTGTTTTGGACGTGAACATTTAATTGTATAGTGAAAAACATATATCTTGTTAAATAAACAAACAAGGGCGGTGGTAAGCTTTGTTCAAGGGGTTCAAATGAAGCCCTTGACTTCAAAAATATATATATATATATATATATATATATATATATATAATATTTTGAAGTTTAATACTTTAATTTATTCTTAAAAATATTTTTGCATACCTTGACTTCAATCTTATACACTCTTATTACAAGTATTTCCAACTCTAAGAGTAAGAGTAAGAGTAAGTGTTTGTGAATTATAAGTGTCACTTTTTATTATAAATTTATATTATATGTGTGTAAGTGTGTCTAATATTGATTGAGTTCTTTACTTTTTATTATAATGTTATTTGTGTGAATAATAATGTGTGTGGATGTTTGTGTGTACAGTATAAATATAATATAGCCTTATATAATTTAATAATTAGAAAATAGAGAAAGTTTGTTACACGCGTGCACGTGTGCATGTGTGTGTGTGTTGTTATTGTGTTATAATAACTTTTTGTTATAAAGTTAGAAAAATACAAAAAAAAAAAAAAATCTGTAAAGTTAGTGATTGTTGAAGCATTTGATTGGCTAATTTGTATGAATGAGTATGGTTTTGTGTGTCAATAGTTAATACAAAGCCAATGAGTTGAGTTTAGTTATTTAGTTTAAAATATTTTTATAAACACAATGACAAATAAATAATAACAATTTTATAAAAATAAAAAAGTTAGACATACTTAACAAAATAAAATGGTCATAACTATCCACATTGGCAATAAATACTCATAATGAGCTATCATGTAACAATTCAAAATTTAAAAACTTGTAGAAAAAAATTGTAAAACTTTTTTTTTTCGATAACTTGATATATTCAAGTTCTCTTTTTATTAAAATTTTTCAATTTAAATTTCTTAACGACCCCTTGAACAAAATTCCTAGAGTAGCCATTGTAAACAAATGCTCTCTTAAAAGATTTACCCAATTTCAATAAGCCATAGTTCAGTTACAAGAACCTCACTTCATCATTGGGTAAACTACTTATAATAATGAGATAATAGTACAACTAACATTAAAATTGTTATTCACATTCAATTTGTCAATAACAATAAACAATAAGTAGTGTATAAAATATCAACCATTGAAGATATTCTTAACAATTGGCAGGTGAATCCCATGGGAAACAATAACCTCAAAGAGCTAAGATATAACAATAACTCAGAAAAGAGCAAATGATGGTTTTGAAGAGCAAACAATAACAATGCATTGCACCACACCACAATAAACATATTTTATCCAAAGACCAACTCTTAACCTTGTGTTAGCAAAGATTATAGTCTAGTTGATTATTAGAAATTGTTTTCGTTCTATTTAACAATATCATAAAATATTTTTATATATATATATATATATATATATATTTATATATGATAAAATACATATATATATATATATATATATGACCCGTTTTAGTCCCAATTTTATCTTCATGAATTGCATCATTTTTTTGCAGCTAAATGTGATAGACTGTTGACCACCAAGCAAGTTTGCAGCATGTTACTCTTAGCTCCTTCCCTTTTAACTCTCTAGCCCCCAAGCAATCAAATTCTCCATCACAAACTAAGCATTTGGAACTAGACAGAACTTCATCATGTCATCCTAAACTCTTCAAGTGAAAGAACATTCAAAGAAGAGAGATGATCTCTACTTTCAATACAATTTCTACAAAAAAAAAAAAAAAAAAAAAAAATACATAAGCTATCACCCAAGTACCTCACTTGACCATTCTATTTGGTGTGCAGACTTTGTTGTTTGACTAAGCAATCAATAAACCAATGCTTTGGGATAGTTAAATGAAACTAAAGCAAATTCTTAAGCGATTTACATCATGACCTTCATAAATTTATTACCTACACCATCAAATATCAGTATTAAAACACATCATAGGTCTCAAAATAAAGTTGTTGCAGATTTGGATTAATTACTCCAAAATCTTTTAACGATGTTGCATGTACTTGAAAGTTTTTAAGCCTAAAACCAAACACTTAGGGACCCAATAAATTTAGCCTAAAATGATTAATTTCCTCACAACTTTGTCTATAAATTTAAAAGAACTAGAAATTTCCAGAAATTATAATTTTCTCCAAGTTATAAGTTCTACATGTTACCTCAATTCACTTTGAATTTCGTGTCAAAATTCCATGCCAATCTCAAGTCATGCTAAAATCAAGTCAATATACCCAAATGCCATATCTGTTAAAAACAAGGTTACAACAACTTTTCAATTTTTTGTAAAATTTCTTTGAAATTGTCCAATGTAGAAAATTCTCTCCTAACTCAGCCCCATAATATTTCATGATTTAAGCTCCCAAATCAATTGCCCAATTATCCAATTAAAATTGGGCTTTTGTTACTTATAATCCCAAATTCTCTCACAATTTCAAGGTATCCCTTAAGTGATCTACAACAATAGCAAATAATAATAAATCCATAAAAATTGTATTCAACATTTCAATGATCAAAATATCAATTTTACCCTAAAACTAGGAGAGACTAGAAGGTTGGTAGAGGAGTGGCTAGGTTTGACAGCTAGAAGGTTCCTAGACGGCTAAAAGATGAGGAAGATGAAAACTTTCATTTTTTTTTTGGAAACCTTTGGAGCAAAATGAAGCTAAAAAGAAGAGAACTTGTATATCTCAAATCACATAACTCTTTGGGATGAATAAGAATAAATTTTATTTTTACATAAAAAGACAACTACAATACAAAAACCACACAATACACAAACAGACACACAAGATGAAGCCGATATCAGAAAGCACACAACAAAGGTCCCGGATCCCGGTTGACAAGATCAAGAATAAAGCCTTTTTTTGGGCCCATAGTACTCCACTACCAGTACTAATGTTACGTCCAATGTGCACAAGCACTAAATTACCTCCCTTTTAGCCCCAGCCATACCCCAAATTTAAATCAGGCTTTTAATAGGGTGACAAAATCCAGCAACTATCTTACAATTTTGCATTAATCTTAACCCTCAAAAATATTCTTTTGGGTCCATTTTACAAAACGAAAAACCAAAATCTTTTGCAAAATAAAATTTAATAATTTAAAGAAGAAAAAAAACTCCACAATCCATGATTAGATCAATTCAAATGGATTGGGCATATACTTCATAATAATCCAATAATAAAATGTTGACGCACACATATATGATAAAAAGTAAAAACTATACTTTATTGAAATTTAAGCCACACCCTCTAGAAGGTCACCAAGTTTAACAACTAAAAACATAAAAAAAAAAATTACAAAAAACAAGAAGTAGAGCCACCAATCTCACATCTCAATTTTCTTTTTCTTTTTTTTTTTTTTTTTTTTTTTTTTTTTTTTTGGGTGAGGTAGGTGAATGAATGAGATTAAATTTTATTCAACATAACGATCACACCACAAATCATAAAATACGCACCCCAGGTTCCCAGATGAAGCCATAAGGAAACACACTGCATAACAAAGGGCCGGCTGAGAAGATCAGTAGCAAAGCCCATTTTGGGCCCATTACTACATGGAAGGTTCTATAATTGCCCCAAGAATAGGATTAAGCCCTGATACTCTAACAGTAAGAAAACTTGGCCCTCGCGTCTGTCAAAAGTCCTCAGACCATGCTACCTTATTGAACTAGTTTGTGTCTTTTCAAACTCTGTCTCACTCAGTTTGCCTCAGTATGTTTGGGATATTATGTAGTGTAGATCACGTTAAACAAAAAGATGGGTGTAAACCTCACCCATCATGATGAAATTGGGTATATAGTTGTCAGAAAAGGAATCCAACATATTAAATGAGTCAAATCTGAACCATTATTTATGAATAAACTCATGAGTATTCACGATTTAAGTATATGTAGTTTTTTTTGAGAAGTATATGTAATATTATATGTTTATATGTATACATGTATCAAAATATACTTACATACTTGTGTAAGTTTGTAAATAAGTCCATAAGATATCAAATTAATTATTATTTGTAATTTAGTGCTAATATAAATAGTTCATTTTGTAGGAAAATTGCATATACTTTTTAACAATATAAAGTTGGTGAATTTAATTTTTATAAGTTCATAAACAGAAT
The DNA here is from genome assembly GCA_028216015.1 of Quercus dentata. Classification (NCBI taxonomy): domain Eukaryota; kingdom Viridiplantae; phylum Streptophyta; class Magnoliopsida; order Fagales; family Fagaceae; genus Quercus; species Quercus dentata. The sequence goes on along the minus strand of CP116454.1, from coordinate 46,252,807 downwards.
TATTCAATCTAATTAACTCAAACAATATAATTTCAAGTATAATTTAGTTATAATTTACTAGAATAAATTGGTGACGGAGTAAAAAAATTTAGTCATGAGATTTACTTTATATGAGAAAAAAATTAATTAAGTAGTTTGTATAGATAAGAAAATAAATAAAACTTGAATACATCTAGTTTGATGAAAAATTTGTGAGCTACTTATTTGTAAAAGTAAATAAAATAAAATAATTAAGATCTTTTAATAATCGACTTTACTCTAGTCAACTCAACTGGTTCAGGATTACCATTGAGACCGCCCATGTATAGGTTGGCAAAGCAAGTATTTTAAGAATGTCGGTTTCTCAAAAAAAAAAAAAAAAAAAAAAAAAAAAAGAATGTCATGAAGACCAACAATATATATCACAAGCTAAGAAATCTCAAGACTAGCAAAGAGCAAAAATTTCGAGAATGCCATTTAGACCACGAATGTAAGGATGTCTAGTCTAGGTTGGCAAAGCAAGTCATGGATACTCTATCTTTAGCGAGGAGCGGCGAGGAGTTTTCCTTTAATTGGATAAATAGAGGCGAAGTGTATGGCTCATCTTGCGGCAAAATGGGATATTAAAAGTCTATAGTTTTTGGTTGTCTTTCTCTTTTATTATTTCCTCCCGGCTTCTTAAATGTTATGTATTAGGACATGTACTCTTAAATGTTATGTATTAGGACATGTACTCTTTAAAATAATGCATTTCTCTTGGTTCATAATTTTTTTTTTTTTTTTAATAATGCATTTCCCTTGTTATGTACTTTTTTTTGAGTAGGTGGAGAAAAAAAGAATTATTTTATATATATATATATATTTTTTTTTTTTTTTTTTGGTAGGGGGGATGAATAATCAACACCCAAGGTTATTCATCACCCAAGAGTTATGTCATTTTGTAGTTGTACTCTAATTATGTAATATATTATAAACTCGATTTAAAATACTAGTATTACTATTTTCACGTGTGTCTTCTAGTAAGTATTCATGTTTATTAAAAAAAAAAAAACACCCAAGGATTCAAAAGAATAGGATTGAGGTCACTGTCATGAGCAAATTTGAACAATGAGATATCATCACTGTATACACTAATTAAGTTCACATTAACAAAAAAAATTTTCAAAAATGACATTGCCTGTATGATGCAACATATGAATAAGAAAAATGCTACGTCTACAATATTTTTATAATATTTTCACAACAAATTTTAAGTGACAAATTATTATTAATTTTAATTTCAACCTATTACTAAAATTATTATTTGCTTTCCAGAAACAATAAGTAACAATATTTGTTTCACACCAATTTTTACCCATACTATACAAATTTCAAGAAAGGCATGTACGTACGAGATGCCCAAATCCCACTTCATAATTCATATGGGTCAAATGCTGTGAAATTCTTCAAATGGGCCAAATGCGCACCGATTTGAGTTTGTGAAATTTCGAAAATACCCTTAGCTAAAAATTCAAGAAAGGCATTGACATTTAACACACCGCCAAATGTATAGTAGTTTATTGTTAAATATATTATTAGCAACAATGCGATGTATTATACCATGTTATGTATGTTAGAGTAGATGCGGAAGAGGAAGCATAGAAGAGGAACACTGAGAACACGAGGGTTATGTGGTTCGAGCTTTGACGACCTACATCCACGGAGGAATCCCTTAAAGGGCTACATCTTTATTGTATAAGAGTGTAGTACAATAACCTCCTATGTTACAATGAACCCTAACATGAGTATATATAGGTGACTAAACCCTAGATTATTAGTACAAGCGGGAATGGACTTGAGCCTATTACATTGGGCTAATATGTCTAATATATATTTCTAACATTTATGTTGTGAAATTCCCAGACTACCATTTGCAAAAATTTCGAGAAAGGCATGTTCAAAATTCAAATGGACTTTACAACACCAACCAAGCCACCAAATTAATGTATTATTGTATAGTTTACAGCTAAATAAGTATAGTTTACATGTTGGGAAATTCCCAGACTACCATTAGCAAAAATTTCAAGATTGCCAATCAGACCCCTACGTTTTTTCAGTCATTGTGAGATTGTCCAATCCATACATTTTGGAGTGTGACTTTTATTCGAAAGTGCGCTATATAACCTCAACTTCAAGCTTCAGAAGTTCAAGCCTGCGACTGAGTCTTCCAAGTGCCTATGTAACTAATTGTCAAAGCAGTAAAAGGTCTGACAGAGATAAGAGCAAAGAGAAGAAGAAATCAACAAACGATAGCCTTGTTGGGTTTTGTGGAATCTAGTTTTTTATTTGATTCAATTTGTGACGACCGATCCAATCCGAATAATATTGCATGGTTTTTAATGGAAGACTTATTGAGGCTTAGTTCATGAAGTGGAAGCTTGGGTTGACAGGCCTAAGCTAGAGCGCTCATGGACAAGCCTTTGGGGGTCCGGGGGCGACACCCCCAGGAAAAAAATTTTGGGCCCATTTCATATATATAAACTAACTTTGCCGTGATTAGGGTTTTTAAGATTGTAGGTTGTTGTTGCCGCATTCTTGAGGGTGAGAGAAAAAAGTATTGTAGCCGCAATTCTTGTACTCTATATTTTTTCCTTGATAATAGTAAAATCCTGCAACTCGTGGACGTAGGCAAATTGCCGAACCACGTAAATATTATCTTGTGCGTGTGATTGCTTTCTTTGGTGTGTGTTTTCTCTATTTTTATTTCTCACAAGTTGGGATTTTGGTTAAATTCCTACAACCCTAAGAGCAAAAGGACAGAATTAACTGAGAGTAACAGATAGTGTAAAACGACAAGTAGCTTAGTTTTGTGTATGAATGTTAAGCGTGTGATTGGCACGTGGGATAGTTGGTTAGTTTGTTATTATTGGGAGGAAAGTTAGTTAGTTAGTTTTCCTCCTCTGTTTCTATATATGTTAGTGTAGAAGCTTGTACAGAATTCATTCAGTACAATTCTTTCTTCTAGAATTTTCTCTATTTTCCAATACTAATATCTGAACTTCCAAGTCTTCTAAATTATCAATGGCACGCTTTATGTCCAAAACATTTTCACACTTTTCTTCTACTCCTATGGCTTTTGCAAATCCTACGTGCTCTGAATACTGACGATGGCTATGTCTTAGGCTCTTAGCCTCAGCTGTTTGATACTTGTTACCAACATAATGCGTAATTTAAGCTTTACATCATTTGGAGCTTCTACGTCTAGAGGAAGACATAGAAGATTACGTTCATGCGAAAAAGTAGATTTCCATGTTGTTGGTAATTAGTTGAATAGACTAGCATGACTGTTAGTATCAGTGTTGCAAGGTTTGCTGCTTGTTTTGTATTGTGTTGATGACCTCCGTACCCTTACGTAATTATTTGTTTGATTAAATAAATTGTTGGTATTTAAAAGAGAGAGTATGTTTCTTTGTACACTTGCATGAGCTTAGAGATTCTCAGAAGGGTGCGACTTTAAGGTTTGATTCTACATGTAAAATTATGTTGTTGATCTATAAGTGCTCGTGTATCACTTGTTTACGCTAGTGTATTCCCAATCCATTTGATTTTATTCAGATTGGGCAGTTTAGAATTTGAAAAATGTTAAGACCATGTAAATTTACATGACTTTTGTTATAATTTGTTATGTGGTGAGTTGTGAGTAATTGATGTATGGTCCCTCATAAACTCACCACCACAATTTTACTACTCACAACTAATCACTTGACAAATTGTAATGAAAATTGCGTAAGTTTATGTGGTAATAGCATTGTTCTTAGAATTTATATCATGACCTGCGGGTTGGGTCTTTTGTTTTGTTCTTGCAAAAAGATAGAAGTCCTTTTTGTTACATAGGCCGAAAAAGTATTTTCTGTAAAACTATAGTCACTTCAGCAACAATATATTAGGCTAAGTGGTTTTAGGAATGAAGATTCAAGCAAGGCAATCTTTAAATTAAATCCTTCTGATCACCTATCCTTTATTATCAAGTTTGAATTGAATTTGGCCTATGATTCAGATTTACAAGTGAGAAAAAATCTCTATCATAATGTAGACATGTTGCAAGAAAGAGGTTTTATTGTGAGAAATAGATCTCATGAAGTAGAGGTAATTCATGAATTATGCAAATCGGTCCAAGGAGATGCCTCTTTAGTCTTACTATGGTTCAATTTTAGATGACCTTTTTTTTTTTTTTTTTTTTGGAGTAAATTTTTTAGATGACTTTGATTTGTTAATAAGGCTAAAATATTATTTTCAGTCTTAAACTTTGCATTAAATTGGTATTCATATCTAAACTTAATTATTTGTTGTCCCTAAACTTTTACAAATGTTTCAGTTTATGTCCCTTTGATCACTGCCATTGAGAATAATAGTTGACATGCATATGAATGATAAAAAATAATACTTTTATTAAGAATGAGGCCACATTCCTAAAAATCACAGAGATTTATAACAATAACACGTTACAAAACAACAAGCACATAGCTACCAACGTCAAATCTCAAAAACCTTTTTTTTTTTTTGGTTATTAATTATGAATGAGTTATTCAACAATCTATTTGAGTTGATCTAAAGTTTCCAATTTTTATCACGGTATGTGGAGTGTTGGGTTTTGTTTTTGTTTTTGTTTGTTTGTTTTTTTTTTTTTTTCTTTTTGTTCTTTTCCCAGCCAAAAACAAAATTGTCTATTTTAGGTGGGCTCAAAAGAGTGCCATGCAAAAAAAAAAAAAAAAAAAAAAAAAAACTGTTGTCTTTTGAATTTTCTATATAAAGATATTTTGTTCCAATTTAATTAGTATACTTTAGATTCTCAAACCAAAAAAAAAAAAAAAATACACTTTAGGCTTTTGATTATTACACATCTATTAAAAAAAACTGCGATCATGGGTATTTTCTATAAAACAGGTTTTGTTTCATTTTAAGTATTACACTTTCACATTACTATTTCACATTTCTCATCTCTACTATTTCACATTACTTTTTTCACATCCACTTTTATGTGTTAAAATATAAAGGTTTTCACATAATTGAAGATATGTATATAAAATAGTTGATGTAAATTAGTGTGAAAGAATATTACTTAACCTTATAGTTTATATTATTTTCACCAATTACGGTTTGTACACACACAAAATTACAATGTCACACATATTTTATTTTCCTTGTAAAATAATCACTTTGATTTAAAATATATATTAAAAAAAAAAAAAACACATGTGATTGATTGATTATAAAATGAAGCATTGAGGCTGGGACAAAGGATTCAGATTTGCCAAAGGAACGAAAGATGTTTATATGAAAATTGTTAGATTGACAGACTTGTGACCATTTTATGGTAAAGTTTAAAGTTTGACTAGGATTGGAACTTGGACCTAAGTGGGTAGATAATTGAGGGGTTGTGAGGACTGGGCTAAAGATTTGATGTTTTTGGGCCTTGAAAATTTTCGCACTTCTAGTCCGAGACGAATGAGTTTCTCCACCATGGGCCATGGCATTTTGTGAATATTTCCAATTGATTAAGCAACAAACGAAACCTTAAAATCCAAAACAATTAGGTTGGCCATTGAGATTTGTTTTTGTTTTTCCTTTAGTTATTCCTGCGTGCATGTATGACCTTGGTACCTTTCTGCGTCAAGGCAACATGTCAAACCTACCATGGTCAGGACCATAGTCCAGGACCCAAAAAGGGATCATTGGGCCTTAATTCAGCTCTGGGCTTTCAAGCAAAACAAAATTCAACATGCATGAGAAAAAATGATACTTTTTATTAAGGATGAGGCCACACTCCTAAAAATCACAGAGATTTATAACAATACTACGTTACAAAACAAGAAGCGCATAGCTACCAACATCAAATCTCAAAAACTTTTTTTTTTTTGGTTTTTAATTATGAATGAGTTATTCAACAATCTATTTGAGTTGACCTAAAATTTCCAATTTTTATCACGATATGTGGAGTGCTTTTTTTTTTTTTTTTTTTTTTTTTTTTTTTTTTTTTTTTGTTCTTTTCCCAGCCAAAAACAAAATTGTCTTTTTTAGGTGGGCTCAAAAGAGTGCCATGCCAAAAAAAAAAAAAAAAAAAACTGTTGTCTTTTGAATTTTCTATATAAAGATATTTTGTTCCAATTTAATTATTATACTTTAGATTCTCAACAAAAAAAAAAAAAAAAAAAAAAAAAATTATGACACTTTAGGGTTTTGATTCTTACACATCTATTAAAAAAAACTGCGATCTTGGGTAATTTCTATAAAACAGGTTTTGTTTCATTTTGAGTATTACACGTTCACATTACTATTTCTCATTTCTCATGTCTACTATTTCACATTACTTTTTTCACATCTACCTTTATGTGTTAAAATGTAGAAATTTTCACATCAATTGAAGATGTGTATATAAAATAGTTGATGTAAATTAGTGCGAAAGAATATTATTTAACCTTATAGTTTATATTATTTTCACCAATTACAGTTTGTACACACAAAAATTACAATGTCACCCATATTTTATTTTCCTTATAAAATAATCACTTTGATTTAAAATATATATTAAAAAAATAAAATAAAAAAACACGTGATTGATTATAAAATGAAGCATAGAGACTGGGACAATTCAGATTTGCCAAAGGAACGAGAGATATGTATATGGTAATTGTTGGATTGACAGACTTGTAACCATTTTATGGTAAAGCTTGAAGTTTGACTAGGATTGGAACTTGGGCCTAAGTGGGTAGATAATTGAGGGTTGTGAGGACTGGGCTAAAGATTCGGTGCTTTTGGGCCATGAAAATTTTCGCACTTCTAGTTCGAGACGAACAAGTTTCTCCACCATGGCATTTTGTGAATTTTGCCAATTGATTAAGCAAAGAAACGAAACCTTAGGGCCCGTTTGATACGTGTGTTTAAACAACAGTTTTTAATTTTTTTGAAAATATGTGTGGGTAAAAAAGTGTAGAAATACGTGTAATATTATTTAAAAACTGAAAACATATGTTTGAACTCGTGTACCAAATGAGCCTTAAAATCCAAAACAATTAGGTTGGCCCATTGGGATTTGTTTTGTTTTTTCCTTTAGTTATTTCTGTGTGCATTTGTGACCTTGGTACCTTTCTACTTCAAGGCAACATGCCAAACCTACCATGGTCAGGACCATAGTCCAGGACCCAAAAAGGGATCATTGGGCCTTAATCCAACTCTGGGCTTTCAAGCATAACAATATTCAAGGAAAGTCACCTTATGATTGTTATAAAAATTAAAAAGGAGCTTTATTCTTAGAATTCATAATAGGTGACTTCAAATTGCGGCTCATGTACAAAATACTGTGGAAGACTTGGAATAATTTGACTAAAAGAGTGACTACGAATGAAAGGCTATGAGATTTGTTCGTTTTTGTTGGCGAGCGCGAACCTAAACTTTATTTAGTCCAGTATGCACAAGCCCTAACATAGCTCTCTTTTAGGCCCAATCCTAGCCCAAATTGGCTTAACAATATCACAAAATCCAGCAACTGCCTATTACAATCTTACATAAATCTTCACCCACTCCCTTAGAATATTCTTTTGGGCCCACCTTACAAAAAAATACATAATCTTTTTCACCCAAAAAGAAAACCCCACAATATGTGATAAAAATTGGCCAATTTAAATGAACACAAATGGTTTGTTCATACACATAATCACTGATATAAATGACACATTAATTAAGACTTAAGCCACACACTTTAGAAAATTAAAGAGTTTTACCAGTTAACACATTACAAAACAAGAAGCAGAGTTGCCAATCTCACATCTCAAACATTTTTTTTTTTTTTTTTTTTTTGGGATGAATGAGACTAAATTTTATTCAACATAACAACACCACAATACAATCCATACAATACACACACAAGATGAAGCCATAGGGAAACACATGCAGTCTTTAGTTCTCAGCTCCAACAGTCACCAATTTATTTTATTAAGAGAGTCCATTGCACTAATCTGAAAATGATGGAGAAAAAGGGTGAGCTAACAGCTGAATAAGAGACTACATCACATGCTATTGTCAAGTGAAAATGCACAATATAATAGACAACGCATTAAATTTTACAAAATATTTATCAATAGTATGAAAGTAATTCAATAGAAACAGTAAAACCTGTTTTGAACGTAAACACTTAACAATAAAGTTGTTTTTCACATTCAATTTGTCAATAGCAATAAATAATAAGTAGTACATAAAATATCAGCCATCAAAGACATCCTTAACAGTCGGCAATGAATCACATTTGAAACAATAACCTCAAAGAGGTAAGATATAGCAATAACACATAAGAGCAAACAATAACAATGGTTTTAAAGGGCAAACAATAACAATGCACCACACCACACCACAATAAACAATATTTTATCCAAAGACTAACTCTTAGCATTGTGTTGGCAAAAATTATAGTCTAGCCAATTATTAAAAAATGTTTTCTTTTTCTTTAACAATATCGTAAAATATTATATATATATATATATATATATCTGTGTGTGTGTGTGTGATAAAATAGATAACCATAACCATGTATAGAAAGAAATTTTACATAAAAGGTTCACTATTTAGCAAAGCTTCTTTCCAATTATACATATATAATATAAAATCTTGAGAGGAATCATTATCTAAAGGCCACTTTACTTCAAATTGACAAACAATTTTTGTGTCAAAAGCCCCAAACAATATCAACTAGAACCTAATACAGGATTAATGACTCAATAAATATAAACATGCCAATATCTAATTATATCTAAGAGAATACAAGGCAATAAGAACAAGATAAGGATTTAACTATTGATACGCACTTGGTTCAAAACTTAAAATTTTGTGCTTAACTTTTTAAACCCATTAAGGCAGCCCTCAAAATTATAACATGGTAGTACCTGAATTTCATATCATGATTATCAAAACTCAACCATATCGATCACCTTGTTGTCCAAATTGAGTATGACCTAGTTTTCCCACAATTAGGTTAATTGATATTCATAATTCCTAAGTGATTTATTTATTTTTTGGTAATTAAGCTTATATTTATTCAAACAAAACAAAGAACATAGGGAAAACCCCCAAATCAAAGAAGAGAAGATACTAGCATAGGGAATCTCCCTACTACATCAACCAAATTACAAATCTAACTACAAAACCAAAAGAAGCCAAAGCCAGTAGCAAAGAAAAATTGCACTAACAACTAAACAACACATCTATACAGATGGACATCAAAATAAAACTTTGACAAAACACAATAGCATAGGGGTTCTGGGATCAAATTAAAATATCATTTCAATCAATCCCCAAATTACAATAGATAGGAGTATTTGAAAAAACTTGGTTTGAAAAACCCCAGCCTAGTTTTGATATTCTTAATGATCGATGCTTCTCTTGAGCTGCACTTTAGTACAAATTTTATCTTCATGAACCATGGCATTCCTTTGTGGCTAAATTTGGTAAACTGTTGACCACCAAGCAAGTTTGCAGCCTATTACTCTTAGCCCCTTCCCTTTTAACTCTCTAGCCCCCCAAGTAATCAAGTTCTCCCGCACAAACTGGGCATTTGAAACTAGACACAATTTCATCATGTCATCCTAAACTCTTCAAGTGAAAGAACATTTAAAGAAGAGAGATGATCTCTACTTTCAAGACAATTTCTACAAAAAAAAAAAAAAAAAAAAAAACATACATAATCTATCACCCAAATACCCTACCCGACCATTCTATCTTGTGTGGAGAGTTTGTTATTTACAGCTAACCAATCAATAAACAAATGCTTTAGGATAGTTAAATGAAACCAAAGAAATTCCTAAGCTATTTACATCATGACCTTCATAAATTTATTGCCTAAACCATCAAATATTAGTAATGAAAAACATCATAGGTCTCAAAATAAAGTTCTTGCAAATTTGGATTAATTACTCCAAAATCTTTTTAACAATGTTTTCCGTACTTGAAAGTTTTTAAGTCTAAAATCAAACACTAGTGAACCCAATCAATCTGGCCTAACATAATTAATTTACTTACCACTTTGGCTATAAAATTAAAAGTATTAGAAATTTCCAAAAATTATGATTTTCTCTAGGTTGTAAGTTCTACATGTTACCTGGATTCACTTCGAATTTCAAGTCAAAATTCCATTCCAATCTCAAGTCATGCTAAAATCAACTCAGTATACCCAAATGCCAAATCTATCAGAAACAAGGTTACAACAACTATTCAAAATTTCGTAAAATTTATTTGAAGTTGTCCAATGTAGAAAATTCACTCCTAACTCCTAATTCCTTAATATTTCATGATTTAAGCTCCCAAATCAATTGCCCAATTATCCAATTAAAATTGGGCGTTTGTTACTTATAATCCCAAATTCTATCACAATTTCAAGATATCCCTTAAGTGATCTACAACAATAGCATATAATAATAAATCCATTAAATTTTTATTTAAAGATCAAAGATCAATTTTTACCCTGAAACTTGGAGAGACTAGAACCTAGGGAGAATTTTCTTTGAATTCCGTAGAGATAATTGGAGGACATCAATTTTAATGAGGTTGAGGAGTTGCTAGGTCCGGCAGCTAAAAGATGAGGAAGATTAAAGCTTAAATAAAATAAAAAATAAAAAACTTTTGAAACCTTCGGAGGAAAATGAAACTAAAAAGAAGAGAGCGTGCATATCTCTAATTACATAACTCCTTGGGATGAATAAGAATAAATTTTACTCAAAATAACATGACAACCGAAACACAAACCATACAATACAACAAACCTGATGAAGTCACTAGAAATCACATAGCACAACAAAGGTCCAATTTGACAAGATCCGGAATAAAGCCCATTTTTGGGCCCATAGTACTACTAGCACTAAAACACTACTTAAGTCCAGTGTCCACAATCCTAGCCCAAATTTAATTCAGCCATAATAGGATGACAAAGTTCAGCAGGCAGCAACGACCTTACAATCTTACATAAATCTTCACCCTTAAAAATATTCTTTTGGGGTCCAGTTTACATAAAGAAAAACAAAAATATTTTGCAAGATTAATAATTAAAAGGAAAAACCCACAATCGAGAGTTTCAACCTATGATGTCCGCTCCTAATGATAGCACTTTATCATCAAATCAAAATACCAATAAGTTTTTGGTGTAGGCGGGAATTGAATCCCAAATCTCTTATATAACTATCAGAGATTTTACTAGTTAAGCTAACTAGAACCCATTGACACGCAACAAATATATAATAAAAAGTAAAAACAATACTTTTATTAAGAATTAAGCCACACACTCAAGAAGATCGCCGAGTTTTACAACTAAAAACATTATAAAACAAGAGGTGAAGTCACCAACCTCACATCTTAATTTTCATTTTTTTTTTCCTTTTTTTGGGGATGGGGATGAATGAGATTAAATTTTAATCAACATAAAGACCACAACACAAACCATAAAAATGCACACCCCAAATGAAGCCATAAAGAAACACGGTGCATAAGAGGGCCGGCTGTGAAGATCAGGAACAAAGCCCATTTTTGGGCCCATAGTACTACCTGGATAGTATAATAGGCCCCAAGAGTGGGATTAAGCCTGATACTCTAACATTAGGAAAACTTGGCCCTCATGTGTCAAAACTCAAAATACCTTAGAGTCACCATGCTATCTTATTGAACTAACCCTTAAAAAAAGAAAAAGTAGCGTGGAGTTCTGAAGTAATATAGTGAAGAGAGTACTTTTTGCATGAACGCCATTTCCTGCAGATGTAGAAGCTTCAACAGAGGCTATAATAAAGTTTTCATCAGTATTCTGAAGTTCGATACCCATTTGGTTGTTGGTAGTGCCGTCTCGGCCGGTGACGTTGCTGAAAGCCACAGTTTGGCCGCCACTGCTTCTGAAATAACTTATACACTCGCGGAGTTTAGCAATGAGTTTAAGAATGAGGATCAGGAGTTTCACGATGTCCATAACGTCTTTAACGCTTAAATGCAACCTGTTGCAGAAAGAAAGTACATCAATATTACAGAATAAGAACTCTCTACACACACACACACAAATAAATTTAGCTAAATAGTATTACCCAGCCATAGGATGTGAGGAAAAAGACGATTGCCTAGAATTGTCAAGGTAGGAACTGGGAAGATCGTGGGATGTCTGTGCAAAAAGTGTGTGGAAGGGTTTACAAAAGGGCAATTATACCTGGTATGTATATATATATATATATATATATATTACTCCTCTCTAGAATATGAGTCTCAACACCTCCTTTTTCCTGTCGGGGTGGGCCTACCGAAAAGGAGAAACTCACATTTGATATCAAATGTGAGTCCAATGAATCACATTTGATATGACTCACATTTGATATCAAATGTGAGTCCAATCAAATGTGAGTCCAATGAATCACATTTGATATGACTCACATTTGATATCAAATGTGATTCATTGACTCACATTTGATATCACAAAAAGACATCATTGATATCTAATGTGAGTCCAATGGTCCAATTTCTCCTTTTCGGTAGGCCCACCCCCTGACGCACGGATTGAGCAAAATGTCAAATCCGCTCAAATCCAAACGCACACTTGGGGAAATTAATTATCATCAATGAATTAGCAAATTTACAACAACTTTTTATTATTATTGTAATTTAGGGTTTAAATTGGGTGAGATTTCTCTTGTTGCAGATGATAAAAGAAAATTATTAAAATTATTTTGAATTTTATTATAAATATTTACAAAATAATGTGTTAATAAATGCGATTAGTTAGCATCAAAAACCTTCTTCTTTTTTTTTTTGTCTTTTGTTATTGGTTATTCACCATTTGTTTTTTTTTTTTTTTAGAAGGTGATTGCCCATTTTTAAGTTTTATATATTAAAATTTTTTTTTTCTGATACTAATTTTTTGTTTTTTCTACTTTTGGGATTTTGGCTTTAGGTGTTCTTAGATGAGAGGAGGAACATTGTGCTGTAATGAGAGAGAGGAGGAAGACGTTGATATGTAGAATACTTTAGTTTCATTGTGGTAGGTGGATCTGGGCGGTGGAAAGCCACTATGATTTGTGTTGTGTTTCACTCGGGTCTCTTGGGTTTGAGGCTTTTAAGGAGGCATTTGGTTCGTTGTGATGTGTCCTTAATGTGATACACATTAGGATAATATGACATAAAGATTTTTGGTTAATTTGAATTTTTCTAACATTATCATAATTTAAAAATTACAAAATATATCACATCATCTTAATCTCATCACTTTTTTATTTTTTTTTTTTTTTTATTGAGAAAGAATCTCATCACTATCTTAAATAATGTAATGTTGTATTATTGTATTGAGATTACATTAATATAATATTACAATAACATAATATTATGACGTAATATAATATCACTATGAACCAAACACCCCTAAATGGTGGAGAAGATGAAGAGTTGGATGGAGGAGATGAATTTGGGTGGAGAATATGAGTTGATGTTTAAACAATGATCAGTGAAAAACTAAAAAAAAAAAAAAAAAAAAAAAAATTTAATTTTAATTTCTTCAAAGATGAGTGAGAGAATTTACATAATCTGTTGGAGAGGTTCGTAGACCTTGGGCTGACAAATATATTATAACTTCGGCTAAAGTTACCGGACAATAGAAGGAGACGAAAAAGAGGATCGCCAAGAATTGTGAGCATTTGTGATTCAACTGATTGGCACAACTACAGTATTTCCAACCCGCAATTATCGAATTAATAAAAAACTATATAAAACATAAAATAAAAACTCAAAAATAGTTGGCAGTGCACTGTGCACGTCCCAATGGTTCTAAAAATCCATTCCACAACTTCTAATTATTAAAAATATGAAAAAAGACACGGGACTGTATGCAAAACTGTGAATAGTGTGATGAATCAGTTTAGGCTACAAAAACTATGATAGACTGGTAGTTGTTGGATTGAGAGCCTTGTAACCATTTTATGGTTTAAAGCTCGTTTGACTAGGATTGGAACTTGGGCCTAAATGGGTAGATAATTGAGGGATTGTGAGAACTGAGCTAAAGATCCGATGCTTTCTGTCTTGAAAATTTTGACATTTTGTGAAAATTGCCGATTGATTAAAGCAAAGAAATGAAACCTTAAAATCCAAAACAATTAGGTTGTCCCATTGGGGTTGGAATTGGCGGTGTTGTTGTTGTTGTTGTTGTTGTTTTTTTAGTTATTTTTGCGTGCATGTGTGGCCTTGGTACCTCTCTGCATCAAGGCAACATGCCAAACCTACCATGGTTAGGACCACAATCCAGGACCCAAAAAGGGATCATTGGGCCTTAATTCAGCTCTGGGCTTTCAAGCATAACAATATTGGGAAAGTCATCTCGTGACTATTATAAAAACTAAAAAAAGAGCTTTATTTCAAGAGCTTTATTCTTAAAATTCCTAATAGGTGACTTCGAATTGCGCCTCATGTATGTACAAAATACTATAGAAGACTCTGAATAATTTGACTAAAAGAGTGACTTCGAATGCAAGGCTGTGAGATTTGTTCATTAACGGTGACGAGTGTGAACCTGAGCTTTATTTAGTCCATTGTGCACAAGCCCTAGCATAGCTCCCTTTTAGGCCCAATCCTAGCCCAAATTGGCTTAACAAGATCACAAAATCCAACAACTATCTATATTACAATCTTACATAAATCTTCACCCACCCCTCAAAATATTATTTTGGGCCCACCTTACAAAAAAGACATAATTTTTTGCACCCAAAAAAAACCCACAATCCATGAAATTGGCCAATTTAGAGTCCATTTGAGATTCGTTTATTTTGTTGAAACTGAAAAATTTTTACGGAAAAGATTTGTAAATAAAGGTAAAAGTTAATTGAAATAGTACGGTGAGATCCATGAATAGTACCAAAAATAAGCTAAATATTTTTGCTACTATTCATATATCCTCTTGCACTTTTTGATATTATTCATAGGTTCCATTGTACTATTTATTAACTTTTACCTTTATTTACGATCTTTCAAGACAAAAAGTTTTCGGTTTCAAACAAAATAAATGAATCCCAAACAGACCCTTAGTACTTGTTTGGAAATAACTTATTTATTTGAAATTGAAAACTTTTAACTGAAAGTACTATAGATAAAGCTAAAAGGTAGCTAAAATAGTACAATGAAGTTCATGAATAACACCAAAAAGTACAATGAGACCCACAAATAGTAGCAAAAATAAAATTTGAATAGTAAAAAAAACTGGCTTTTTAAGTAATCCCAAACGCACACTTAGATTAACACAAATGGTTTTGGTCATACACATAATCAATAATAAAATGATACTTTTATTAAGACTTAAGCCACACACTCCAGAAAATTATAAAGTTTTACAAGTCAACATATTACAAAACAAGAAGAAGAGCTGCCAATCTCACATAACAATGGGTTACATAAGGCAGATGTATAATAATTCGGGTTTTTGCAATTTTTTCCATCCCTTTGTGTAAATAACCTAACACCACAATACAAACCATACAATACACACACAAGATAAAGCCATAAGGAAACACATGCAGTCTTCAGATCATAGCTCCAATGGTCACCAATTTATTTTATTAAGAGAGCCAATTGCACTAATCTAAAAATGATGGAGAAAGGGAGTGAGCTAATAGCTGAACAAGAGACTACATCACATGATATTATCAAGTGAAAATGCACATTATAATAGACAGCATATTAAATTTTACAAAATATTTATCAATAGTATGAAATTAATTTAGTAGTAATAGTAAAACCTGTTTTGGACGTGAACATTTAATTGTATAGTGAAAAACATATATCTTGTTAAATAAACAAACAAGGGCGGTGGTAAGCTTTGTTCAAGGGGTTCAAATGAAGCCCTTGACTTCAAAATATATATATATATATATATATATATATATATATATAATATTTTTGAAGTTTAATACTTTAATTTATTCTTAAAAATATTTTTGCATACCTTGACTTCAATCTTATACACTCTTATTACAAGTATTTCCAACTCTAAGAGTAAGAGTAAGAGTAAGTGTTTGTGAATTATAAGTGTCACTTTTTATTATAAATTTATATTATATGTGTGTAAGTGTGTCTAATATTGATTGAGTTCTTTACTTTTTATTATAATGTTATTTGTGTGAATAATAATGTGTGTGGATGTTTGTGTGTACAGTATAAATATAATATAGCCTTATATAATTTAATAATTAGAAAATAGAGAAAGTTTGTTACACGCGTGCACGTGTGCATGTGTGTGTGTGTTGTTATTGTGTTATAATAACTTTTTGTTATAAAGTTAGAAAAATACAAAAAAAAAAAAAAAAATCTGTAAAGTTAGTGATTGTTGAAGCATTTGATTGGCTAATTTGTATGAATGAGTATGGTTTTGTGTGTCAATAGTTAATACAAAGCCAATGAGTTGAGTTTAGTTATTTAGTTTAAAATATTTTTATAAACACAATGACAAATAAATAATAACAATTTTATAAAAATAAAAAAGTTAGACATACTTAACAAAATAAAATGGTCATAACTATCCACATTGGCAATAAATACTCATAATGAGCTATCATGTAACAATTCAAAATTTAAAAACTTGTAGAAAAAAATTGTAAAACTTTTTTTTTCGATAACTTGATATATTCAAGTTCTCTTTTTATTAAAATTTTTCAATTTAAATTTCTTAACGACCCCCTTGAACAAAATTCCTAGAGTAGCCATTGTAAACAAATGCTCTCTTAAAAGATTTACCCAATTTCAATAAGCCATAGTTCAGTTACAAGAACCTCACTTCATCATTGGGTAAACTACTTATAATAACAGATAATAGTACAACTAACATTAAAATTGTTATTCACATTCAATTTGTCAATAACAATAAACAATAAGTAGTGTATAAAATATCAACCATTGAAGATATTCTTAACAATTGGCAGGTGAATCCCATGGGAAACAATAACCTCAAAGAGCTAAGATATAACAATAACTCAGAAGAGCAAATGATGGTTTTGAAGAGCAAACAATAACAATGCATTGCACCACACCACAATAAACATATTTTATCCAAAGACCAACTCTTAACCTTGTGTTAGCAAAGATTATAGTCTAGTTGATTATTAGAAATTGTTTTCGTTCTATTTAACAATATCATAAAATATTTTATATATATATATATATATATATATATATTTATATATGATAAAATACATATATATATATATATATATATGACCCAGTTTTAGTCCCAATTTTATCTTCATGAACTGCATCATTTTTTTGCAGCTAAATGTGATAGACTGTTGACCACCAAGCAAGTTTGCAGCATGTTACTCTTAGCTCCTTCCCTTTTAACTCTCTAGCCCCCCAAGCAATCAAATTCTCCATCACAAACTAAGCATTTGGAACTAGACAGAACTTCATCATGTCATCCTAAACTCTTCAAGTGAAAGAACATTCAAAGAAGAGAGATGATCTCTACTTTCAATACAATTTCTACAAAAAAAAAAAAAAAAAAAAAATACATAAGCTATCACCCAAGTACCTCACTTGACCATTCTATTTGGTGTGCAGACTTTGTTGTTTACAGCTAAGCAATCAATAAACCAATGCTTTGGGATAGTTAAATGAAACTAAAGCAAATTCTTAAGCGATTTACATCATGACCTTCATAAATTTATTACCTACACCATCAAATATCAGTATTAAAACACATCATAGGTCTCAAAATAAAGTTGTTGCAGATTTGGATTAATTACTCCAAAATCTTTTTAACGATGTTGCATGTACTTGAAAGTTTTTAAGCCTAAAACCAAACACTTAGGGACCCAATAAATTTAGCCTAAAATGATTAATTTCCTCACAACTTTGTCTATAAATTTAAAAGAACTAGAAATTTCCAGAAATTATAATTTTCTCCAAGTTATAAGTTCTACATGTTACCTCAATTCACTTTGAATTTCGTGTCAAAATTCCATGCCAATCTCAAGTCATGCTAAAATCAAGTCAATATACCCAAATGCCATATCTGTTAAAAACAAGGTTACAACAACTTTTCAATTTTTTGTAAAATTTCTTTGAAATTGTCCAATGTAGAAAATTCTCTCCTAACTCAGCCCCATAATATTTCATGATTTAAGCTCCCAAATCAATTGCCCAATTATCCAATTAAAATTGGGCTTTGTTACTTATAATCCCAAATTCTCTCACAATTTCAAGGTATCCCTTAAGTGATCTACAACAATAGCAAATAATAATAAATCCATAAAAATTGTATTCAACATTTCAATGATCAAAATATCAATTTTACCCTAAAAAACTAGGAGAGACTAGAAGGTTGGTAGAGGAGTGGCTAGGTTTGACAGCTAGAAGGTTCCTAGACGGCTAAAAGATGAGGAAGATGAAAACTTTTTTTTTTTTGGAAACCTTTGGAGCAAAATGAAGCTAAAAAGAAGAGAACTTGTATATCTCAAATCACATAACTCTTTGGGATGAATAAGAATAAATTTTATTTTTACATAAAAAGACAACTACAATACAAAAAACACAATACACAAACAGACACACAAGATGAAGCCGATATCAGAAAGCACACAACAAAGGTCCCGGATCCCGGTTGACAAGATCAAGAATAAAGCCTATTTTTGGGCCCATAGTACTCAACTACCAGTACTAATGTTACGTCCAATGTGCACAAGCACTAAATTACCTCCCTTTTAGCCCCAGCCATACCCCAAATTTAAATCAGGCTTTTAATAGGGTGACAAAATCCAGCAACTATCTTACAATTTTGCATTAATCTTAACCCTCAAAAATATTCTTTTGGGTCCATTTTACAAAACGAAAAACCAAAATCTTTTGCAAAATAAAATTTAATAATTTAAAGAAGAAAAAAAAACTCCACAATCCATGATTAGATCAATTCAAATGGATTGGGCATATATTTCATAATAATCCAATAATAAAATGTTGACACACACATATATGATAAAAAGTAAAAACTATACTTTATTGAAATTTAAGCCACACCCTCTAGAAGGTCACCAAGTTTAACAACTAAAAACATAAAAAAAAAAAAAAAATTACAAAAAACAAGAAGTAGAGCCACCAATCTCACATCTCAATTTTTCTTTTTTTTTTTTTTTTTTTTTTTTTTTTTTTTTTTTTTGGGTGAGGTAGGTGAATGAATGAGATTAAATTTTATTCAACATAACGATCACACCACAAATCATAAAATACGCACCCCAGGTTCCCAGATGAAGCCATAAGGAAACACACTGCATAACAATGGGCCGGCTGAGAAGATCAGTAGCAAAGCCCATTTTTGGGCCCATTACTACATGGAAGGTTCTATAATTGCCCCAAGAATAGGATTAAGCCCTGATACTCTAACAGTAAGAAAACTTGGCCCTCGCGTCTGTCAAAAGTCCTCAGACCATGCTACCTTATTGAACTAGTTCCTTAAAAAAAAGCAGCGTGGAATTCTAAGTAGTAATATAGTAAGGAGTACTTTTTGCATGAACGCCATTTCCTGCAGATGTAGAACCATCAACAGAGGCTACAATAGAGTTGTCATCAGTATTCTGAAATTCGATACCCATTTGGTTGTTGGCACTCCGCCGGTGACGTTGCTGCGAACCACAGTTTGGCCACTGCTTTTAAAAAATCTTATACACTTGCTGAGTTTAGCAATGAAGATAAGGAGTTTCATGATTTCGCTCAAATGCAAGTTGTTGCAATATTTGCTGGTAGCAGTTCTAGGAATTTTGTTTAGGAGTAAGTAAGAAACTTAAATTAAAAAAATTTTAATAAAAAAAGAACTTGAATATATAAAGTTATCAAAATAAATAAATAAATAAATAAATAAAATTTTACAATTTTCTTCAACAAGTTTTCAAATTTTGAATTGTTCTATGATAGTTTATTATGAGTATTTATTACTAATGTAGGTAGTTATGACCATTTTATTTTGTTAAGTTTGTTTAATATTTTTATTTTTAAGCAGTTGTTATTATCTATTAATTTGTCATTGTTTTTATAAAAATATTTTAAATTAAGGGTACGTTTGGTACACTGAATGGAGAGTCCACAGGCCCAAGGAATAGTAATCTTTATTACTAGAAATAAATTGTGTTGTAATGTAATAATTAAACCTATTCATTAGTTTGGTTTTAAGTTATAATATTAGAATGAAACTTAACATTTATTTTAGGAAATTTCTTACTCATACAATTATATTTCCTTAAAAATTGTTATTTTTAAATTTAAGAGAGATATAAAATCATTTTTATGATTTTTTATTCTTATAATTATTCGATGTATATGGAAAGTTTGTTTACTTGGAAATATAAAAAATTTTGAAATTATTGCACTTACTAAGGAATAGTTAATACAACCTTTTAAAGAGGAATAGTTATTCTTCATTTTGAAGAATAGCTATTCATAAGGAATGATTATTCCTTATAATAAAAACATAACCAAAATAAAGAATAACTAAATCATAGGAATAACTATTACATTACGGACAATGTATGCACACCACCACCAAACATGCCCTAAATAAATAAACTTAAGTCATTGGCTTTGTATTAATTATGGATGCACACAACCATACTCATTCATACATAAAATGATTGGTTCAGTAGACACGTAGTCTACGTGTCTACTTAACCAATTAAATGCTTGAATAACCACTAACTTTACCATTTTTCTTCTTAAAGCCTGACTTTATAACAAAAAGTTATTATAACATGATAACAATACACACACATGTAATAAAGTATCTCTATTTCCTAATTATTAAATTATATAAAGTTACATTATATTTATATTTTAAACAAATATCCACACACACATCATTATTCACACAAAAATAATTATTATAAAAAAGTAATGCACACAATTGATATTAGACACACCGTAAATTTATAATAAAGAGTGACACTTATAGTTCACAAACACTTATACTTTTAGAGTTTGAAATACTTGTTAAAAGAATATATAAGATTTAAGTTAAGGTTTACAAAAATATTTCTAAGAATAAATTAAAGTATTAAACTAACCAAAAAAAATTATAAATATATATATATATATATATTTTTTTTTTTTTTAAGTCAGGGTTCATTTGAACCCCTTGAACAAAGGGTAGAGCCACCCATGATACTTGCAAAAAGAAATTGCGTCAATATTACAGGAAAAGAATAAGAATATCATTATTCAACACTCACATACACAAATAACTTGAGCTAGCTAGTGTTACCTGGCCATAGGAGGAGACCAAAAAAAAAAAAAAAACGATTGCCTTGAATTGTCGAGGATGGGAATTAAGAAGGGCGACGGACGATTTACAAAAAAAAAAAACCGTGTGAGGAGCAGGAATGAAGCAGACGATCCGAGTGATATATCTATGGGAAATGTGGGGCCTATTGGAAAATGGTGCATATGCTTAGAGCAAAAACTTATTTGTATAAAACTGAAAGCAATTGTCTATGTTGCCCTAGCGCAAAAAGAAAACAAGTGGGGCCTATTTGAAAAATGTTGCATATTTGAAGTTTTGAAGCTAAAAACTCATTGGGAGAACAACTCTGAAAACAATTGTCTTTTAGTTTTACCGCTAGGCCAACATAGCAAAAAGTTCAAAAAGACAATAGTTTTCACAAAAAGACATGCGCAAATTTAACAATTGTCCCTTTGCGCTAGGGAAACATAGCAAAAAGTGTCTTTTTACTATGTTGCCCTTGCGGTAAAAGACATTTGTTTTTCCAATATTATTTTTTCTCTAAAGACTACTGAGAAAGCAATTGACTTCTTAGCTCTATGCATATGAAACATTTTCCAATAGGCCCCACCATCCTAATCCCGGAAAAAGGAGGGTTGAGTCTCATATCACTTTGCTGTATCAGATTTTTTAAATCTCACTGCTTTAAAAATATTCATAACTCATTCAATTTTTTTTTTTTTTTATTTATTTTAATATAAGAACATATTTTTTTTATTTTACATACTAAATTTTTTGAAATATTTCACATCAAATTATCTATTTTATACTACATTTCATTGATATATCAAATTTTTTTAATTGTTTTTAATTGTTTTCTTCACACACAACAACTTCTATCTACTCTCATCTTTCATCTTTGAGATATATAAAGAAAGAATAAATAATTAAATGTAAAATAAATAGTATCAATGTAAATTTACATGGTTACTATAGTAAATTTTTAAATTTACACAATTATACATGAATTAATGTGGGCCATTTTTTTACAAAATTATGTAAATTCTACATATTTTTCTATTATACATGGACTAGTGTAAATGCTCTAAGATGGTATCAAGAAAGGCATTTTGAGCTTCACGTATAACTCTCACCAATAGCATTTAGCCACATCAATTTTTGAAAAGATAATCAATACATGCTTTGTAACTTTATACGTTGGTAGCGATATAGAGTTTTGTTTGTTTGTGTAGACCCCTTAAATCAAATTATTTAATCTAATTAATTAACCAAGTTGATTATAATTAGGTTTACTATTCAAATCTAGGTTAAAAAAACATATATCATATCATACACAAAATTCTACAAATAAATAACATCACAATATGATGACCAAGGAAAAGCGATAAAATAAACCGTTTCAAGGTAAAAACCTGAAAATGATTTAACCTAACTATCCTCAAGGTAAAATAAATACACTATAAGAGAATTGAAGTTTTTATAATCAGATTTAACCCTAAATCTATCACTATCTCATGTAGTAACTTATTAACACGACCATGTACAAGTTTCCAATCTCTGAGACTTCTTCTTTTCTTATATTTACACCAACACAAGCACCCTTCCTTGTGACTTTGAGATCCCACTCAAATGTTTAGCAACACAAACTCTCCAATTTATGACTCCAAGACCACCCTTGAAGGTTTAGATTATCAGTAGTTGTTGATCCCATTTGCAAGCAACTTTAAATCTACCGGATCTAATTATATGAGAATGATTTCCAGTAGTGACTTTGAAAGAGAAAGGCACAACACCTTTTTGATCTCACAAGAGCACCTCCAAAGTCTCTAAAAGGTCTCCGCAAAATGTGCTCAGGGTTTTCTTTATATACTATGTGAAATAACCAATAAAACCCTAATCATTTAATGGGCCAATGGGCTATTGGGCTTAATTAAAATTTTGCAGAATTTGATTTTCCGCGATTTTCAATTGGTCATATCTAACTTTCGATTGGTCGGATTTCACAGAATTTGAACTTTCCTTTCGACTGCTTGAATGTTCTTGTATTTTGACTTGTAACACCTTGAACATTATCTAATCAAACCTATAGATCTAGGAATCTATATCTAGATAAGGTTGTGCTCACAATTTGCCAATTGTTCTAAACTTTTAGAACCTAACAAGTTTCAATAAGGTCAGGTGTCAAACCATATGTTTACACCCACAAATAGCATTCTGCCCATATTAGATTTTTTAAGCCAATCAATACACACATTCACACACAATTGTATTCTCTATTTAAAGAAAACTATATTCTACAAATAAAAAAATAATAATAAAAAAACTCAAAATTGTACCAACAAGTAATAACTTTTACGCTTGTCAGAGACTCAAAAAAAGAATATATATAAAAGAAAAAGAAAAAGAAGAATAGCCCTTCCACGTTGTGAATCTGAAACAAATTAATATAACACCTTAATTTTAGAACCTAACAAGTTTCAATAAGGTCAGGCGTCAAACCATATGTTTACACCCACCAATAGCATTTTGCCCATATTAGATTTTTTTAAGCCAATCAATACACACATTCTACAAATAAAATAAATAAATAACTCAAAACTGTACCAACAAGTAATAACCTTTACGCTTGTAAGAAAAAGAATATATATATAAAAGAAAAAGAAAAAGAAGAATAGCCTTTTCATGTTGTGAATCCGAAACAAATTAATATAACACCTTAATTTTAGAACCTAACAAGTTTCGATAAGATCAGGTGTCAAACCATATGTTTACACCCACCAATCGCATTCTGCCCATATTAGATTTTTTTAAGCCAATCAATACACACATCCACACACAATTGTATTCTCTATTTAAAGAAAACTATATTCTACAAATACATAAAAATATTATAAAATACTCAAAAAACTGTACCAACAAGTAATAACCTTTACGCTTGTAGAAAAAGTACATATATAAAAGAAAAGAAAAAGAAGAATAGCCCTTTCACGTTGTGAATCCGAAGCAAATTGATATAACACCTTAATTTGGGCCTCAAAAAGGGATCACTGGACATACCAGAATTTCTTCCAAATAAAAATCATTTAACTCACCATATTTTAGATGTCAATCAGCAGTAAGGACAGTACAGTCACCTTGTGATTGTTTTTTTATATATAAAAACTATAAAGGAGCTCTATTTCAAGAGCTCTAAGAAGAGAATTCCTAACAGGTGAGAAACATACTTGATTTTAATAAATGAAGCTTTTAGCCGATCACAATTGTGCTCATGTACAAAATAGAAGATTGGGAATCACTTGATTAAATGGTGACTTCCTACGCAAATTTTTGAGATTTGTTCATAGTAAAAAATGCTAATGACACAATTTATCAAACACGTTTTAATTGTTTGAGTGAAAAAAAAAAAAAATGATGAGTCTATTTGGGTCCACAACTTAAATACTTACAACTTTAATGCCCAAGCTAGCCCAAGTTGTGATAAAAGTTGTGTCATTTATTATGATTCTAACATGTTTGTGACAATCGTGAACATGAGTTATATATAGTCCATTGTGCACCAACCCTGAAATAATTTAGAAAAAATTTGACTACAAACTTGGTTGTAACTAATGGCTACAACTCTACCTATTATTTTTTTTATATTGAATGTGAACCAATGGTTGTAACCAATGGCTACAACGTTGCTAATAATAATATTTTTACAGGCTTTTTATTGTAACAAAAAGCTTTGTCTAATGGCTACACACTGGGAGAGTTGCAAGAAGAGATTAACAGATTTGGGGCACAAGTTATTCTGCAACATGAGAAATACTTGGGCTTACCATCTCTTGTGGGAAGAAATAAGCAGAATAATTTTAATGAAATTAAAGAAAAGCTTGGCAAAAAATTGGCTAGATGGAAATAGAATTTTTTTTCAAAAGTAGGAAAAGAAGTGTTGATAAAGGCTAAAGCTCAAGCTATACCTACATACACCATGAGTTGTTTTAAAATACCCGACTCTCTATGTGATGAATGGACTAGTTTGATCTGCAATTTTTGGTGGGGTAAAAAACAAAATGAGAGAAAGATGGCTTGGATTAGCTGGAACAAATTATGTAAACCCAATGCCGCCGATGGAATGGGATTTCGTCAACTAAAACAATTCAATCTTGCCCTTCTTGCAAAACAGGGATGGCGGCTTCAAACAATGTACATTTTCCTTACTATATCGTCTTTTCAAGGCGAGATACTTTCCTCAAACTGATTTTATACATGCCTCACTTGGAAATAATCCATCTTATGCTTGGAGGAGTATCATGGCAGCTCAATACCTGGTGCAGCAGGGGATTCGGTGGAGTGTAGGAAATGGGACATCCATTCGAGTATGGGGAGACAAATGGCTACCATCTTCATCAACATATCAAGTGGTATCCCCTAAACAGTTCTTGAATACTGAAACAAGGGTGAGTGAACTGATTGCACATGATTCTGCTTAATGGAAAGCACAGGTGATTGATGCAATATTTCTTCCCCACGAGGCAGAGAGTATTAAAAGCATACCACTGAGTGTACAACTACCTGAGGACAAGCTTATATGGGGTGAGAATGCAAATGGAATATTCAGTGTCCGAAGTGCATACAAGTTAGCAATGGTTCTCGCTCGGCCTACCCATTATGGCTCCAGCTCAAATGATAGCAAAAATCAAAAGTTTTGGAAGTTGTTATGGAAGATACCAGTGCCACACAAGGTTCGTCATTTCATCTGGAGGGCATGCCACGAAATCCTGCCAACAAAGTGGAATCTGGTATTGACGACAGGTGCTGCAAGATGAATGATGCTATGAATGTAATGAAGAACCCGAGACATCAGGCCATTTGTTCTGGAGCTGCCCGAGAGCAAGGGAGGTATGGAGCTGCACTAAAATTCACTTTAGCATAGACACATCTAATATTAGATCATTCTTTGATTTAATGTGGCACGTGCTCATGTTGGGGTCATATGACAAGTCAAAGGTGGCGATGGTTGTTACAATCGCATGGGCCATATGGGGTAATAGGAATGAAGTTCGTAATGGGGTTAACAAGAAGTCTGGCAGAGACATAGTGCAGTGGACTACTCGCTACCTCGAAGAGTATTATGTAGCATATGATCGACCAGTCGTAGTTCCAGTGGTTCAAGCAGAAACTTGGACACCTCCACCAAATGAAACATATAAAATCAATGGTGATGAAGATGATGAATATGATAAAAATAAATTATAATTTTGGTCATTTGTCATATATTATCACTTTTGTGTTTAATAAATATGAATGTGTACATTATAAATATACGTTACTTTGATTTATTTAGTTAGCTTGTTAAATATTATTATATAAATGATGATTAAATTAGTCATTAATTGAATATATTTTGAATTTATAATGATCATACCCTTTGTGTGTGTGTGTGTGTGTGTGTATATTCTTTTGTAAATTTTATTAAGTGTTTGAGTATCTTACAAGTTACGATAAACGATACAATATGATATACGATATAGAAAAATAAAAAATTGATTCACAATACAATTTATGTTTTAACAACTATGTTATTCTCTCTTAAAAAAATAAAAAAAAAATAAAAAAACAAAAAACAAAAAACAAAACAAAACAAAACACTAAACTACTATGATTATTGCCCTCTAATGATCTCATGGATACATTGAAATAATGAATAGCCCTTTCATGTTTCGAATCTGATTGAAAAAAACTAATATAATTTTTAAAATAAAAATACTGTTCACCTTCTTTGCCCAAATAATGATTGATTTTAAACTGTATCTACAATCACTATCAAATGATATATATACAGAATAAGTAATTTTCCGGATGAGCAAGACTTAGGTACAGTATTTAAGTACTGTTTCTTAGGTTCTTTTTTTAAGATTTTATCATGTGGATATTTTCTTATAGGATGGAAGTGTATTTTTTATTTAAGTAACCACATTACTGAATTTTAAGAGGGAAACTTAAGAAACAACACCTAAGGTACCTAAGCAAGCAAGACTATTTGTGTCAATGGTGTGAGATTTTTTGTTTGTTTAGTATTGTGTTGATGACCATCGTCCACTTTTGGTACGGTAGTCACTCTACAAGTATAAATATTTGTGGGGTATAGGAGGCAAAAAGCGGAGTTCAAGTATTTAGGAGAGAGATTCATACACATATACACTTAGATTAGGTTAGAGTAAAAATTCAATCTTGTATAAAAAAATAAATAAATAAATAAGTATCGTGTTGATGACCTCCGTACCCTTGCATATAATTATTTGTTTGATTGAATAAGTAGTTATTCTAAAGAGAGAATATTTCTACGCATGTATGAGACTTCAAGGTTTGATTTTTAATGTACAATTATATTGTCTATACGTGCGCGTGATTTGATTACCTACTTTATGCCTATTGCCTAATCCATTTGAGTTTATTTGAATTGGGAAATTTAGAATATATATATCTTGGGCTGTCAGGCTGTGGGTGTTGGGACTGGTTTTTTGTGTTTTTCTTGCAAAAATAGTGTTGTCGTTTTTACCATGTGGGCCAAAAAAGAATATTCTGTAAGACTAGCGCCTGGCGCAAGTTTTTTTTTTGGCTAAGAGGTTTTAGGAATGAAGATCCATGCAACGCAATCTATGAATTAAATCCTTTTTTTATCTTTAAAAGAAAAAAAATAAATAAATCCTTCTCACAGTAAATTCAGGATTCACGTGAGAAAGAGGGCGTCTCATGAAGAAAGGAAATTCAATAATTGTGCCAGCTGGTCCAAGAATTTAGTTGTTTTTTATTTGTTAATATTATTAAGAGTAAGATTTAGGTTTAGTACTTAAATGTCGTTCCTTAGTTCCTCTCTTAGGACTTTATCATGTGAATTTTGCTGAAATTGAAAAATTATTATTGAAAGTACTGTAGAGAAATGTGAAAATTAATTAAAATAGTATAGTAAAACCCATGTATAGTACCAAAAATTTATTTACTTATCTATTTATTTATTTTATTACCACAAAACATGTAGTAGACATTAGTCAATTTCCAACTTATGAAACAACTCTTTGTGTGTATATATATATATATATATATATATATATATGTGTGTGTGTGTAAGATTTATGAAAGCTTCTGCTTTATATAACATTAGCAATCTTTATCTATTTACTTTTTATTTCATTTTTCTGTTGAAGAGATATGTATCAAAGCACTATCAGTACACAGGCAAGCTAATCTACAAAGTCTTTGTTTCTTCGGGTTGGCCTGCCTCACTACACTAGATTAAAATATGTATAAGCATCTTCTATGCTTATTGGAAAGTTCTTGACTGGCCACTTAATAGCTGTACTAAATCTATTATCTTTATTCTAATTATTAAACCTAACATAAGTCGTAAGACCCCGATTCATTAATTTTGCAAATAATTATCTCTCTCAGGTAGGTCTTTGTATTTAAGCATCAAACTTTGGATCGTGCATTTGTGAAATATGACCTCATGTTTTTGCTCAAATAATATTAAATATTAATAATGCTAGATTTTAGTTTCTTTTGAATGAAAAGTAACACTTACATATGAAAATTCCTTAATTGGTTTTTTTTGATCGCTCTTTGTATGAGACCAAACAAATATGGAATGACATAAACATTGGTGAGAGTGAAGCGGACTGTTGGAATTGGGGAGGCAATGCTTTGAAGTCTGAGACCAAAGGTTGAGGAGGTGCCAATGCCAAGGCACGCCTCCATTGTCTCATTGCGGCCGAAGAAGAAGTTTGAACTTGCCACTCTCATGGCTGAACGCCTCCATCCGGATTTTGGATTATTGTCGACTTAGTGAAATGTGGTATTTTGTTATTTTGCATGGATGTTTTGGTCTATCATGTTAGGATTTTGGAACTATTGCGGACTTGGTAATATATATTAATTTGTGGTCTTTTGATGTATGTGCGGTCGTGGAACACATTGAAAGAGCATTTTATATAATATTAAGTTTTGAAATAATTTAGACTTTGTAATGTGGTTCTTTAGAGTATGTGTATGGTTGTGGTATGTATTGAAATGATTAGGCGCAAGGTATCTAATATTGTGTTTTGGAATATAATTTCCAGTAGGTTACGTAATATGGTGTTTCAAGCAAGTTATATAACTCGTTTCAAGGGTCATAAGCCACACTCTCGAAAGTTGCAGAGATTTACAACAATAACACATTATAAAATAAGCAAAGCTGCTAACGTCAAATCTCAAATACATTGTTTTTGGTTTTTAATTATGATTTGAGTTATTCAACATTAATACATTATAACCACAATACAAACCATGTAATACAAACTAAATAAAGCTATACGGAAACACATTGCATAACAAAAAGCCCGATTGGTTCATCCAAAAAAAAAAAAGCCCGATTGAGAAAGTCACAAACAAAGCCGATTACTAGGCCCATATTTATACAAGGATAGAACAATGGGTCCAAGAATGGGCTTGGGCTCGAGACTTTAATCGTAGGCAACCTTTCCCTCACACCTGTGGAACACCTCGGACTCAGACCATGCTACCTTATTTTAACTTACACTAAATACGCATCCTAGAATGAATTTAAATTAAGCTATAATTCTTTAAATATGCATGGTCTGCCTTTGAGGGACAATTCTGATCTTCATTGTTTTACTCATTGTTAAGGTAGGCGATTGTGGAATTAATTCAAGCTATCGAATCGGCATTAGTGACGGTGACGGTGGTAACCAACATACAGTGTAAGGCTCCACATCATTTAGAGGTTCAAGAAGAACATTGTGCGGCTTGTTTTGTGTCTAATGTCCCTGTGTTACGTTTGCTACTTGTGGTGTTTTGTGTCCCGGAGGACAGAGTGTGAAAGTCTTATTATTAAAGGTGGAGACCGAGAATGAAAGTCTTATTATTAAAGGTGGAGACCGAGAATAGCATGACCTGAATATATCTCAATTCTCCTATATATATATATACACGTGTTTAAGTAGTTTCCTTTTTATGGAGTTTCAAAAAAAAATGATGCCCTTTAAGAGTTCTAAAACTTCACTGCACAATGTCTTTGCATGGAAAGTAACTTATCTTTTTTAAAGGAAAATGATTTTGTATTCCAAAAGTATACTCTCTCCCTCTCACAAAGAGATGGGTCATACTGTATACTTACATAATTATATATTTAATTGAAAAAATTATCTTTTAAAAATTCTTATTATTTAAAAGAGAGAAAAAATAATATACTTGGAACAAGTAAACGTTAATTACATGCGTCCTTAAGGTTTAGGTTTAAATATAACTATATTATATTTCGAGCCAAAATGGGAAATTAACTCTGATTTTCAAACATTATAATTAGTAGGCCACGTTTTCAAACTATATTTTTTACTAGCATCTTGAGTCTAAGAGGCTTGCTTTAGGGCCAATAAATTGAGTCTCAAAGACTCGATTTTCATGGGTTGATCAAATCCGATGTGGCATTTTTTCCTCGTGGTGACCACTTGGAAATAATGTTTTCTCTTTCTCTGTTTTCTAATTCATTCCAAAATTCTCAAGTCCAACAAACAAACACATTCTTGCCCAACGCTGCTCGTGGTCCGAGCTCGTCGACCCAAGCCGCGCGGCCTGGGTTGCGCGGTGAAGACGCGTTGGCCTGGGTCAGTTTGATTTTCAGAGTGTATTTTTTTATTTTTGGGTTTGGGTTTTCAATTCGATCAGTTTTTATTTTGGATTGTGTTCTTGAGTTTTTTAGGACTTTGGAAGTTTAAGAAAGGAGTTTTGGGACTTTGGAAGTTTGAGAAAGGAGAGTGGGAGGACACTGGAAAATATCATCTTGTATCAGAATGTCGCAGATCAAGTCTTAGAGACTTGATTTATAGGTGGACACCACGTGGAAAAAGTACTAACTCGGACCCGATCAGAACATGAAAACCGACCCTTAAAGACTCGATTTATAGTCTAAAATCAAGCCTCTTAGTCTCGAGATGCTAGTAAAAATATAGTTTGAAAACGTGGTCTACTAATTATAATGTTTGAAAATTAGGGTTAATTTCCCATTTTAGCCTATATTTCATTCACCAAAAAAAAAAAAAAAATCATTATCCTTTTCACAACTTGCTAAAGTTGTAAATTGAAATTTGAGTAACGTCATGTTTAGCATGCCCTTGAAAATATTTGATTATAAATAAATCACAACAAAATATGTTGTGGATTTGGGTGTGTGAGTGTGTCACTAATATTATTCAATCATGTTAATTGCTTAAAAAAAATATCAATATAGAATTAGATGCTGATGTTCTTGTACATTTACTTACTAACCCTTCCTTTATTAATCTCATATTAGAACCCCTTTTGAATGATTGCGGGAACTTGATTAGAGCCCTCCCTAACTGCACAATGACTCATATTTTTAGGGAAGCTAATAGATATGTTGATAGGCATACTAAGATGGGCGCGGTTCAGCTAATCGATTTCCTTATTTTGTATGAATCACCGCTTGTGGTGGATAATCTGCTAGCTTTTGACAAAGCAGAGCTCTTTTGTAATAGATTGGTTGTTGCATAGTGGTATATATTCAGTGTGTTTAACCAAAAAAGAAAAAAAGAAAAATGGTGAGAAAATGTTTTTGTGTGTTCTTGATAAATCTTATTGTTTTGTGGAGTAGGTTAAGAAAAAGTAGTCATTTTCAGTTTTTCATTTATGTGGGCCAATAGAATATTCTGTTAATCGTAACTTGCCCTCACGCGCAAGTTCTATTTTTGTTTGAGAATTGCTTAGAGGTCCTTGAATTAAAGGCTTGTGACCTATCCTCGACTTTATTTTAGCTTAAATTAAATTTGGGCTAGGATTGGACCTACGAGGGAAGGTAATTTAGTAATTGTGGAAAATGGGCCTAGAAGGTGCATCTTTGCCTTGTTTCAAAGTTTTATTTTTAGCCCAAAGTGATAGATTGTATTTATAATGAATCAGAGTTTACTATAGGAAGGAGAAAAGAAGGTATGTCCTAGAGCCAAACCGAAGGTTTCTTTGTCTTCTTAGCATACAGAACTAATTCTTGAGTCACCTTATTACAATATCTAGGAATTGAAGTATAATAAAAAATGCATCTATTGGAATATTCAAAATGATATCTCCAGAGAGCAATTATCTTTAAAAGAATTTGATTTGTTGACATTGAATAAAAAGACTATAAAACTAGTGAACATTTCATATATAGAGTTCGAATTTGTTAAGAATGGGACATAAAACTTATGTTTTACATCATCTTATAAGAGATTGTCAAATTAGTATTTTACTTAAAATTCAATACATTCTACAACACCTAATAACATCTCAATAAACTCTTAATTTGATTGGATTTATTTATTGGTATTAGAATTGATTGAGTGTGATTATATTTATTCTTAAATATGTAATAAGATGATATGACATGTTGAAATTGGAGAGATAAAATATGGGTTTTACACCACATTCTTATAGAATTTAATCCCTCATATTAATTTATTACATATCTATCTATTTTACATAAGAAAAATATAACTTGACTAAATTAGTACAAATTGCACTTTATAAATACATTAGAAAAAAAATATATGGGAGAAATAGTAAATTTGTCTTCTTTTCGTTAGGGAAGTAGGGGAAAAAAATTGAGTCCAGGAAGAAAATACTAAAAAACCCTATTTCTTTTGGAGATGAGTTTCTTCTTTACCAAACTAAGAAAATTGTACTCATCCCACCATTTCCTCTCCTCATTTTTTTTTTTCATTGTTTTCCTTTTCATCCTAACCAAACAAACCTAAATATATATACATTTTTTTAAAAAATAAAAGAACGTGGAAGTCTATCACCTTACTACCGCGAAACTTCACTGAAGTGGAATTTTCTTCCCATTTGTTGTACAAGATTAGCTTAGTAAAAATATTATTCAATGACCTCGCGTTATCTCTATGTCATCCGTCTTTGTTGCACCGTTGCAGTGACACCTCCTTATTGCATTGCCAGTAATTTTTAAATTTCTGATGGAAGAAAAACAACTTTAGATTGCAACCCTTAGTGGGAAAAACACACAAAAAAACAACTTCAAATTGCATAAAGTGGAATTTTCTTCCCATTTGTCGCACAAGAGTAGCTTAACAATATTATTATTCAATGATCTTACGTCATCTCTATGTTGTCCTCCTTGGTTGCACCGTTGCTGTGACACCTCTTTATTGCTTTGCTTGTAATTTTTAAATTTCGGACGGAAGAAAAACAACTTTAGATTGCAACTCTTAGGGGAAAAAAACAAAAACAAACAACTTCAAATTGCTAAAAGTGGGGGTATTTGGTTGCATACTCTAGTTGAAATGTTTATGATTTTGCTTTTCAAAATACCTCACATCATATTATTTATTTTATACTATACTTTATTAAAAAACTATTTATGTGATTTGAGAGATGCAATGGAGAGAGAAGAGATTAAGAGGAAGAGAGAGAGATCTGAAGTAAGAAAAAAAATGTTAAATTACTAATTATTCTAAAAGTTTAAGTTATTAGAATAGAGTAAATTTAATCATTTAACCACATATTCTAACACTCCCCTTACGTGTGAGCCAAAATTACATTTTCAATAGGTGAGGAGACACAACATGTGGGATTTTAAATCGAAGGTAAAGGAGACAAGGATCAAACTTAAGAACTCTTATTCTAATACCATGTTAAATTTCCGATTATCTCAAAAGTTTAAACTATTAAAATATAGTAAATTTAATCATTTAATCACATATTCTAACAAAAAGAATAAAATATAAAATACAAATAAACACTAACCTTTAAATATAGTAATAATGATGATATTTTATCTTTTAAATTGAAACTTTGGCCTTCAAATCAATATCTACTATATATATATATATATATATAAAGAACTCTGACCTTTAATTCACAACTCAGAAAGTCCTCCAAATCCTTTGTGAGATCCTTTCATTTAAGCCTTGCAGATACATATCCAAATCTAATCAAAATCAGGTACCATGGCCAAACCATTTCTGCCTCCTCCCCCGCCTTGCGCATTTGTAAACCTTCGGCCTCTTCCTACACTTCACACTCCTATTCAATCGTCGACCTTCATGTCTCCTTCTCTGAATGGGTGTCAATATAGCTTCTTTGACCATCATTATGTCTCCTTCTCGGTTAATATATAGCTTAAGTCATTGACAACTAATAATTTTTTTCCCTGATATGGTATTAATACAACCTCTTTTTTTAACTAAGAGGGCAAAAAAATGGCTTTTGGGCTTGTGGACCTGTGGCTTGTAGCGGTAATGGTTATCCTTCTTACACTTTTTTTGAGATTCTTCTTTAAACTACGCCAATGTACCAACAGTGGCAGCCACAATAACGGTACCTGTATCCAACTTCCATTTGTGAACACTGACGACAGCTTTCAATCAGCCTTTGTCTAATCTGATCGTCACCAATACGTACAAGTGTAAGTTGTTCTGGTAACGTTGTTTGGAGCTTTTCCGTGTGTTCACAGTGTAATCTGATCCTCACCAATACGTACACACAGTGTAAGTCTTCTTTTCTTTGGAGCTTTTCTGTGTGGACTAAAATTTCGTTCATGCACGAAGTATAATTTTTTATCATTTAGAATTTTATGCTGTTTTTTTGTGAGTTAGGACATGTTTGGTAATATTATTCTGGTAATGTTATTTAAGTGTTATGAAAATGCGTGTGAATGAAAAAGTATTGTAGAAACAAGTGCTGTGTTATTTAAACAACAAAAACTATTATTTAAACAATACACCTAAACACCCTTTTAATTAGTTATATATATATATATCATCAACTGTCTGAGACTCTTGAGGTTTTTGACAGGTGTGAGAGGGAGGTTGGCAACAAACTGCATATGAAAATTTTGTTTGTTATTATTATTAATTACTATTATTGGTATTTCCCGCTCTTGTTTTGACTTCATTTTTCTTTTTTTGGTTTCTTTGTTTTAAAGTAAAAACATGGGTTTTTAGTGTGGACTTATCAACCCAGATAATATGACAACAATGACATTTATCTTGATTGCTTGATTTGGTGTATGTATTGTGTATTTGTATGCAGCTTGCTGCTAGTTTGTATTGTGGGCTGTTATATTTCTGAGATTTGCAGCTTGCCTTGTTTTGTGTTTATTTCTTGTTGTTCTCAGTAATTGTGTGAGGTGTGTACGTAATAAATTATTATTTTTGTTAGTGTATGCGCACTTGTATATATATCATTTGACTAAACTAGTGCATCCAATATCTATATTTGAGTTAACCTAAAGTCGCCAATTCTTATCACCGACTTTGGGATGTTGAATTTTGTTTTTTTTGTTTTTGTTTTGTTCTTTTTTCCAGCCTAAGAATAAAAATTGTCTTTTTTAGGAGGCTCAAAAAATAGTGTCATGTAAACAAAAAAGAACCTTTTGTCTTGTGGATTTTCTTTATAAGGATCTTTTGTTCCACTTTAATTATTACACTTCAGGGTTTTCATTATTTGATTTTCTCAAATCTACTAAAAAAATTGTGGTGATGGAGCCTTTTGACCATTTAATGGTTTAAAGCTTAAAGTTTGGCTAAGATAGTAGGATAGGAACTTGGGCCTAAATGGGTAGATACTTAAGGGATTGTGAGAATTGGGCTAAGAATCCAATGCATTTCGACCTTGAAAATTTTAACACTTTGAGTTCAAGATGAACGAGTTTCTCCATGGCATTTTGTGAATATTGCCAATGGATTAAGCATAAAAACGAAACCTTAAAATCCAAAGTAATAGGTTGGCCCATTGGGATTGGAATTGGTTTTGTTTTTGTTTTTTTTTTTTTTTTTTTTTTTTTTTTTTTTTTTTTTTTTTTGGACCTTTGGTTAATGGAAGGTAGAGTGGAAGAGATAAGAATCAAACTCATGATTTTATGCCCTAATATCATGTTAAATTAACAATTGTCTCAAAAGTTTAAGTTATTAGAATATGGTAAATTTAATCTTTTAACCACATACTTCTAACACTAAGCTTTCAAGCATAATAAAATCCAGGGAAAGTCACCTTGTGATTGTTATAACTTATGAAAACTAAATATCAGCTCTATTTCATGAGCTTTATTCTTAGAATTCATAATAGGTGTTTCTCAACCAAAAAAGAAGAAGAAGAAGAAGAAGAATTCGTAATAGGTGACTTTGAATTGCAGCTCACGTACAAAATACTATAGAAGTCTTGGAATAACTTGACCAAAAGAGTGATTAAAGGATTTGTTCGTTAATGATGGCGAGTGTCAACTTGAGCTTCATTTAGTCCAAAGTGCACAAGCCTAGCATAGCTCCCTTTTAGGCCCAATCCTAGCCCAAATTGGCTTAACAATATCACAAAATCCAGTAACTGCCTATTACAATCTTACATAAATCTTCACCCACCCCTCAGAATATTCTTTTGGGCCCACCTTACAAAAAAGACATAATCTTTTGCACCCAAAAAAAAAAAAAAAAAAAAAAAAACCCCACAATCCATGATAAAAAATTGGCCAAATTTAGATGAACACAAATGGTTTGGTCATACACATAATTAATGATAAAAACGACAATTTTATTAAGACTTAAGCCACACTCTAGAAAATTATAGAGTTTCACAAGCCAACACATTACAAAACAAGAAGCAGAGCCACCAATCTCACTTCTCAAACATTTTTTTTTTTTTTTTTTTTGGATGAATGAGACTAGATTTTATTCAACATAACAACACCACAATACAAACCATACAATACACACAAGAGGAAGCCATAGTGAAACATATGCAGTCTTCAGTTCACAACTCCAACAATCACCAATTTATTCCATTAAGATAGTCCACTACACAAATCTGAAAATGGTGGAGAAAGGGAGTGAGCTAACAACTGAACAAGTAACTACATCACATGATACTATTAAGTGAAAATTCACATTATAATAGACAATGTATTAAATTTTACAAAATATTTATCAATAGTATGAAAGTAATTCAATAGAAATAGTAAACTTGTTTTGAATGTGAACATTTAAGTGTACAGTGAAAAACATATAACTTGTTAAATAAACAACTGCCCTCTTATAAAATTTACCCTATTTCAATAAGCCATAGTTTAGTTACAAGAACATTACTTCATCATTGAGTAAATTACTTATAATAACATATAGTAATACTGTTAGAATAATGTGGCCCAACATAATATATATATTATGCCTCTATTATTAACAAATAAATATTCAGTCTCTTGTGAAATTATGCAATATCTTTATAATGTAAAATATTGATATATTGAAATAGGTCTACTTGATTTAGTAGATTAAAATTATGAATGCATTCATTGTAGTCCTTGACTTGATCATATCCAGTGGCAGAGCCAGAATTTTAGCTTAGAGGAGGCAAAATTAAAAAATATTATTTAAAGTGAAATTGATCTAAAAAATATTAATTGATAATAATAACAAAATAAATAAACAATTGTAAGAAAATAAATATATTTCATATTATTAAAATAAATTTTAAAAAATAATTAATTCATACTACAAGATTTACAACAAAATGTTTACAAACCGATGTGGTAAAAATGTTATTAGTATTACTTAAACAATATATAATGAATAAATGTTTGAAATTATTTTTTGTAGTTGGTGACATATCAATTCGTAAGATATAAATAGTAAAATTTGTAGTATCTCTAGCATCAATTGACAATAAAATACTGTAAAGAGTATCATTAATAGTGAAAATGGTGAAAAAAATAATAGAAAGGAAAAAAATTGTGAAACAGGTGTCAAACTTGGGACAAGACAAAAGCTACCTACAAGAACAGTAAAATAGGTGACAAGATGGTAGATTTGATGTTTGAGAAAACTTTTTTTTTTTTTTTTGTGTCAGAGCTATTTTGTTTCAACCAATTGGGAGTCCTTTTTTTTGTTTTTTTCTCTATGCATGGAACTCCTTAAGAATTAAGGTTACATATACATGAAAATTTTAGGAGTCAGGGGGGGCAGGTGCCCCCCTCGCCCCCCCCTCTACCTCCACCCCTGACCATATCCATCATGATGTAGCCTATTCTGATAGGTACATTGTTGGACCATGATGGAAGGGAGGTGTAAATTAAAATTGCTCAAACTATGGAAGACAATAAAGGCTAGTCTTTCAATGGTTAGTGCATAATAATCTCGGAAGTCCTTCCATAATGAGATTCATGCACGTTGAGTGTTGACTTTAATAAATCTATCGTGTCAATACTAGTAACTTGAACTCCTATTAAAGGTGTTGTCATTATAGTAGTTCTGGATATGAACGATAGATGAATCCATGTATTAGCATGGAGTTACAAAAGTAATAACATATTAATGAACTTCTTCATTAATGAATCTAATTAATAAAGTTGTTTTAAAATGTAACTTTTCTGTTACATGAAGTGTTATTACGATAGGAAGGATTTTATGGCTGGTCATGTCCTTTCGAAATATTATAAATATTGTCAAGGCCACACTTGCAAGGGGGTGTGAAAGAGAAATAAAGCTCTTGTTAATCCCGACCCCGGGGAGAGCATCCCGATTGCTTGTGAGGTCCTTGAATAACATAATCTAGTATGTAAATTTCTCACCTCTTATTGTTGATTTTTATTACATATGCACATGATATAATTGTTATTTGATAGATGTATTATATTTTTTTTCTCTTGAATTATTACTTTTTAAGTATAATTCCAACAAATACACTTAACAATAAAGTTGTTTTTCACTTTCAATTTGTCAATAATAATAAACAATAAGTAGTGTATCAAATATCAGCCATCGAAGACATTCTTAACGGTTGGCAGGTGAATCCCATTAGAAACAATAACCCCAAAGAGGTAAGATATAACAATAACTTAGAAGAGAAAAAAATAACAATACACCGCACCGCACCACATCACACTACAATAAACAATATTTTATCCAAAAACCAATTCTTAGCCTTGTGTTAGCAAAGATTATTGTCTAGCTAATTATTAGAAATTGTTTTCTTTTTCTTTAATAATATCATAAAATATTTCTTTATATATATAAAGAATATTTTGTGATAAACTTTATGATAATTTTTTTTTTTCTTTTTGAGAAGACTTCTTTATGATAAAATAGATAGCAATGTAAAAAAAGAAATTTTACATAAAAGGTTCACTATTTAGCAAAGTTTCTTTCTAGTTTTACATATATAATATAATATCTTGAGATGAATCATTATCTAAAGCCCACTTTACTTCAAATCGACAAACAATTTACGTGTCAAAAGCCTTAAACAATATCAACCAGAACCTAATACAGGATTAGATGATTCGATGAATATAAACATGCCAATATCTATTTATATCTAAAAGAATACAAGGCAGTAAGAACAAGATAAGGATTTAACTATTGATACGTACTTGATTCAACACTTAAAATTTTGTGCTTAACTTTTTAAACCCATTAAGGCAGCTCTCAAAATTATAACATGGTAGTACCTAAATTTCATATCATGACTATCAAAACTCAATCATATCGATCACCTTGTAGTCCTAATGGAGTATAACCCAGTTTTCCTAAAATTAGGTTAATAGATATTCAATATTCCTAGGTTATTTTTTTTTGGTAATTAAGCTTATATTTATTGAAACAAAATAGAGAATATAGAGAAAACCCTCAAACCAAAGAAGAGAAAACCCTATACTTCATAAATGTATTGCCTAAACCATCAAATATTAGTCATGAAATGCATTATAGCTCTCAAAATAAAATTCTTGCAGGTTTAGATTAATTATTCCAAAATCTTTTTAATAATGATGTTTCCTGTACTTGAAAGTTTTTAAGCCTAAAACCAAACACCAAGGGACCCAATAAATTTGGCCTAACATAGTTGATTTTCTTACCAATTTGGCTATAAAATTAAAAGGAGAAATTTCCAAAATTTATGATTTTCTCTAGGTTATAATTTCTACATGTTACCTCAATTCACTCCAAATTTCTTGTCAAAATTCCATGCCAATCTCAAGTCATGCTAAAATCAAGTTAGTATACCCAAATGCCAAATCTATCAAAAATAGGGTTACAAGTTACAACACATTTGCAAATTTTTGTAAAATTTATTTGAAATTGTCCAAAGTTGAAAACTCACTCCTAACTTAGCCCTTAATTCCTTAGTATTTCATGATTTATCCTCCAAAATCAATTGCCCAATTATCCAATTAAAATCCTTGGTTCAATTGGGCATTTATTACTTATCAAACCCTAAGTACCCGATTGTTTCTAAACTCTAATCCCAAATTCTCTCACAATTTCAAAACATCCCTTAAGTGAATCTACAACAATAGCAAATAATAATAAATCCATAAAAATTGTATTGAATGGTCAAAGATCAATTTTACCCTAAAACTTGGAGAGACTAGAAGGTTAGTAAGGGGTGGCTAGGTTTGACAGATAGAAGGTTGCTAGACGGCTAAAACATAAGGAATATGAAAACTTAAAAAAAAAAAAAAAAAAAAAAAAAAAAAAAAAAAGAAACTGGAAAATGAAACGAGACAACCCAAATACAAACCATACGAATGCAATACACACACCAGATGAAGCAGATCACAAAGCACATGGCACAACAAAGGTCCCGATTGACAAGATTTGGAATAAAGCCCATTTTTTGGCCCATAGTACTACCATGACTAAAACAGTAGCTTCTTAAGTCCAGTGTGCACAATCCTAGCCCAAATTTAATTCAGGCTTAATAAGATGAAAAAAATCCAGTGACAACCTTACAATCTTACATAAATCTTAACCTCAAAAATATTCTTTTGGGGTCCATTTAACATAAAGAAAAACCAAAATCTTTTGCAAAATAAAAATTATTAATTAAAAAAAAAAAATTCACGATCTGTGATAAATCTTTACCAATTTAGATCAATTCAAATGGATTGAGCATACACTAGCATAATAATCCAAAAATATGTGTTGATGTGCAAATATATGATAAAAAGTAAAAACAACACTTTTATTAAAAATTAAGCCACACACTCAAGAGGATCACAAGTTTTACAACTAAAAACATTATATAACAGGAAGTGAAGTCACCAATCTCGCATCTCAATTTTCTTTTCTTTTCTTTTCTTTTCTTTCTTTTTGGGGGTGGGAATGAATGAGATTAAATTTTAATCAGCGTAACGACCACAACACAAACCATAAAAATACACACCCCAGATGAAGCCGAAAGGAAATACAGTGCACAAGAGAGGACCAGCTAAGAAGATCAGGCACAAAGTCCATTTTGGGGCCCATACCTAGATAGTGTATTAGGCCCCAAGAGTGGGATTAAGCCTAATAAGAAAACTTGGCCCTCACATGTGTCAATACACCTCAGAGTCACCATGCTCTACCTTATTGAACTAACCCTTTAAAAAAAAAAAAAAATGCAACGTCCAGTACTTCTGAAGAAATATAGTAAAGAAAGAGTACTTTTTGCATGAACACCATTTCCTGCAGATGTAGAAGCTTCAACAGAAGCTATGACGGAGTTGTCATCAGCATTCTGAAGTTTGATACCCATTTGGTTGTCGGTAGTGCCGTCACTGCCGGTGAAGTTGTTGCCAACCACCGTTTGGCCACCGCTTCTGAAATTTCTTATACACTCGCAGAGTTCAGCAATGAATTTAAGAATGAGGATCAGGAGTTTCATGATTTCCATAACGTCTTTAACGCTCAAATTCAAGCTGTTGCAAAAAAAAAAAGGTGTATGAATATTACTGGAAAAGAATAAGAACTCTCTCTCCACACTCGTACACACACAAATAACTTTAGCTAGCTAGCTAGTGTTACCCGGCCATAGGAGGAGATTGTTAGAGATATATTAGCCAATTAGCATAAACCCAAGCCTAATTCTATTTTGTGTGCAAGTCGAGTCTCCTACTTGTACTAGAAGTCTATTAGTCTAGGGTTTAGTCTACTATATATACACATGTTATGATTCATTGTAACACAGGGATTTGTACTACACTCTAATATATTATTAATGTAACCCTTTAGGGTTTTCTCCGTGAATGTAGGCCATTAGGCTGAACCACGTAACTCTCGTGTGTTCTTGTATTTTATACATTATGCTTTCTCTTCCGCATCTATACTAGTATATTCAACATGGTATATCAATGCTAATATTTAACATTGTATCAGAGCCACCTTCTTGTGGCCATGGTTTTCTGTCCTTGCGGTATATTTAAGAGCAATCTTTGTCTTGCTCGATGTTTTTATTTGCTGCGTTCATCTTCTTTGACTTCCTACTACCGCCGTTAAAACTCTCCGGTATAGTCATGCCACCGTTAGAAGTCGCATCAACACCGCAAGATCATTGCCTTCCTCAAACTACCGTCACAGAGCCAAAAGGGATCTTCTCAACCTTATTAAATCTCAAGATGTCATCAAACTTCCATCTTGAATTTGAGAGGGGGTGTTAGAGATATATTATCCCATTAGCATAAGCCCAAGTCTAATTCTACTTTGTGTGCAATTTGAGTCTCCTACTTGTACTAGAAGTCTATTAGTCTAGGGTTTAGTCTACTATATATACACATGTTATGATTCATTGTAACACGTAGATTTGTACTACACTCTAATATATTATTAATGTAACCCTTTAGGGTTTCTT
Organism: Quercus dentata; assembly: GCA_028216015.1. Taxonomy (NCBI): domain Eukaryota; kingdom Viridiplantae; phylum Streptophyta; class Magnoliopsida; order Fagales; family Fagaceae; genus Quercus; species Quercus dentata. Next base: position 46,209,939 of record CP116454.1, on the reverse strand, counting down.
CCATGGATGTAGGCCGTTAGACTGAATCACGTAACCCTCGTGTGTTATTGTATTTTATATATTATGCTTTCGCTTCCGCATCTATACTAACATATTCAACCCACAAATAACTTTAGCTAGCTAGCTAGTGTTATCCGGCCATAGAAGGAGATAAAAGAGACGATTGCCTAGATTTGAAAAGGGTTGGAAGTAGGAAGAAGGTTGCATACTTGCATATATTACGCAGCTGCCAAGACTCAAAACACCTTTCTCCTAGTCAAGGTGGTAGGCGTAGGGTCTACGAAATATATGTCACTTCAGTCTTTTCTCTCACAGCTGGCCTACCAGTTTTGAGAATTTTTTTAAAGGTCGGGTGTAAAACCATATGGTTACACCCATTAATAGCATTCTGCCATAACAAATTTTTTTAAGCCAATCAATACACACGTTCACACTCAATTCTATTCTCTATTAACAAAAAATAATTCTACAAATAAATGAAAATAAAACAAAACTTAAAACTGTACCAACGCTATAGGCCTCTCATGTTGTTATGGAGGCTTTGAAACAATTAATAGCCCTTTACGCTTATCACAAAAATAATATATAAAATAAAAAGAAAATGAAAACGAAGAATAGCCCTTTCATGTTTTGAATCCGAAATAAATTTTTTTTTTTTTTTGGTAATCGAAACAAATTAATATAACACCTTAATTTGGACCTCAAGAAGGGATCATTGGCCATAATAAAATTCCTTCCAAATTAATTCATTTTACACTCCATTTTTTAGATGTCAGTCATCAGTAGGGATAGTCACCTTGTGATTGTCACGTTAAGTATAAAAACTAAAAAGGAGTACTATTTCAAGATCTTTAAGAAGAGAATTCATAATAGGTGAGAAATATATTTGATTTTAATAAATGAAGTTTCTAGCTGACCTCAATTGCAGCTCATGTACAAAATAGAAGACTTGGAATAACTTGACTAAAGAGTGGCTTCAAATGCGAGACTTTGAGATTTGTTCATAGTGAAAAATGCTAAGTGACAAAACTTTTACCACAACTCTCCGCGTGGTTAATTGTAGGTGGTAGAGAAAAAATAGTGAGTCCATGTGGGTCCGTAACTCCAACACTCTCAACTCATTACGTAAGCGATTTATGAAAAGATTTGTGTCATTTGTTGTGATTCTAACATTTTTCTTTGATCATTGATGGTGACAAACATGAACATGAACTATATTTAGTCCATTGTGCACAAGCTCTAAAATGACTTGGACAAAGTTTGGTTACAATTTTTTTTTTTAAGGAGTTTTGTTACAAATTTGGTTATAAACTATGGGGGCCAATTAATTAATTATTATTAAAACCATGTTAATTGGGCCTGTGGCCCATCCGAGGGCGTAAAAGCGCCCGGACGAGGCCCATATCAGGTTATAAGGGTAATCAAATGAAAAGAAGAGTAGATATCACGTTAAATGAGTTCAGTATTCGTCCGAGGACAAAGTCCTTCTCGGCAATACGTGTCCGAGGACGACACGAACGCCATATTGTTACAAACGTATTTCAGAGCTACCTTACCATTAAAGGTAGGACATGGGACCGAGGGTAGGAAAGAGAAGGTACACAAATATCTTTAACAACAACTGTCTCCGCATTAATTACCTCTCAACCAACTCTCTGTCCGCATTAATGTTAAGGTGATGTCCGAACAATGATGAAGTAGCCTTACGACCTTTGGTTTGAGGTTCCAAAAGGTGGTAGATGGGATAGAAAGGGATCTCCCAAACCCAACCTACACGTGTGTGGTGGAGATGACATCAAGAGGGCAGTATATATGAGAAAAGTATGCATTGAGTGAAGGGATCAGAATTTCTAAACAATGAGGACTAAGGAGAAAATCCTATGAAATAAAGAATTGAACTTGTTTTAAGGAGAAATTGATCATTATATTAGTGCTAATCCATCCATAAACGTAAAGTACAATCGTTTTTCTTTTGGAGTTAACCTAGTTCTTTGATACCCACGCTCTACAAATTTATTGTTTGGACCTTTAACGTACGAACCCAATACGAATTTGGGTTCGTTACAATTTGAGTCCTTACAATTGGCGCCGTCTGTGGGAAGAGCTTGATCTAACTTAAAAGAAATCTAGTGCAATGTTCATGATGGAGGAAGCAAGACCACGTCAGGTAGATGCCAACCCATACCAAGCGGAGTCAAGGGGCTCCTAGCATGGTGATCCCCTTCTGAGTCCCGAACGGAGAGAAGGTCGTGAGGGGAGTGTGCGCACAACTTATACCATCAAAAGTCACTCTCGTGGGAAGAGTCATGTTTCCCATGCAAAGAATGACAGGAATCTACAATGTGAGATTGACGAGTTAAAAAGAGAGTTACGCCATGCCCGGCGTGAACATTCCCCACCTTGTTCCGAACCATCGTCCGAGAAGACAGATGGAGGTAGTTATAGGCGGAGATCCAGAACTCCGCCTAATGAGACCTTTTCCTATGAAGAGGAGCATAGCCATCGACAAAGGCATAGAAGCCCGCCTAGTAAGGGCTTAGGGAAGAACGCCATGAACAAAGCCTTAAATCAAGTTTCCAAATCATCCTTCACAAGGAATATAGAAGACGCGATTCTTCCTCGGCAATTCCACTAGCCTACATTCACCCCGTATGATGGGCGGTCGGACCAAAGAGAACACGTTAGCCATTTTAGCCAAAAGATGGCTATCTACTCTAGGAATGAGACCTTGATGTGCAAGGTTTTTCCATTAAGTTTGGGTCCGGTCACGATGAGATGGTTCAACAGTTTAAGGGCCAATTCTATTGAGTCCTTCAAAAAACTTACCCAAGCTTTTGGCGCTCACTTTATCACTTGCAGTAGGGTTCCTTGGCCTTTGGGATCCTTGCTGTCCACGTCCATGTGAGAAGGCGAGACTCTCAAAGCTTATTTAGATAGATACTGGAAAAATGTTTAATGAAATAGAGGGAGAGCATGATGATGTGGTCGTAAGTACTTTCAAAACTGGCCTTCCAACCAATCATGATTTAAGGAAATCTCTAACCGGTAAACCTGTTAGCAGTGTACACCAATTGATGGATAGGATTAATAAGTACAAAAGAGTAGAAGAGGACCAACTTCGGGGAAAGGGAAAGGCTAAGGTAATCCCTCGGGAGAGGAGGGATTTCAGGTCAGACCATTACAATAGTAACCGACCTCGAAAAGATTTCGTTGGGCAATTAAGTTCTCACGACACCCCAGGTGGTTAATGCAGTATTTCAAGAGTCGGTGCAGCAGGTGTTGGAGAAGATAAAGAATGAGCCCTTTTTCAAATGGCCAAACAAGATGGCGAAAGAGCCTAAGAGACGCAACCCGAACCTATATTGCCACTATCATCAAGATCATAGGTACACGACGGAAGATTGCAGGAATTTATGCGACCATTTGGAGTAGTTAGTCCGAGAAGGGAAACTAAAGCACCTCTTGCATCATTCCGGTGGAAGGGTAAGCCAAGCAGGTTCAGAAATTCATGGGGACGCTTCTTCAAGACTCCCCCTTAGTAAGATAAACGTTATTTTTGCTACCCAGGAAGGACTGGATCTTGTCCTTCCAATGCTGTCGGTGTGCCGACCTCCCGGCGAGGACAATTGCCAAGCGTCAAAGACAGCCACAGTGGATGTCACCCTAATTTCGGGCTTTTCGGATGAGGACAAGGTTGGAACCATACAGCCCCATGATGACGCTCTAGTGGTCATGCTGAGAATTGATGGGTACAATGTCAAAAGGGTGATGATTGATCAAGGCAGGATTGTGGATATATTGTACCCAGATTTGTATAAGGGGATAGGTCCGAAGCCGGAGGACTTAACAAAGATATCTGACTCCCCTCTAGTGAGTTTTGAAGGAAGGATGGTCGCTCCGAAAGGATAGATCAGACTACCCGTGCAAGTCGGTATGGATGTGGTGGAGGTGGACTTCATTGTTGTAGACGTTTTATCTCCATACACGGCTATTATGGGCAGACCTTGGCTTCATACCTTGGGAGCAGCCTCATCCACTCTACATCAGAAAGTGAAGTAGCCATCCGGAGGCAAAGTATTGGAGATAGTAGAAAGCCAGGTTGCAGCTCGGCAATGCCTGGTAGCGGCTATACAACATTCGGCCAGAAGTAGAGACCTCGGCTAGCGCCGATAATGGGTTATAGCAATTAAAACCCCTAAGATTACCCTTGGACGTACCAGCCGATGAGATAAAATATGAAGAATTGGAGAGGGTAATTATTGCTGATGATCCAGAAAAATTCTTCCAGGTTGGGGCCAAACCGCCTTTGCAAGAGAAGGAGAGATTGTTAGAATTCCTTAGAGCAAACGTAGATGTGTTCGCATGGAGCCCATATGAAGCCCCAGGTGTAGATCCGAATTTCATTTGCCATTGACTAAACGTGAATCCTTCCATTATTCCTAAAAGACAGCCACCTCAACGACCCTCAAAAGAGCACGCCGAAGCCGTCGGGAGTGAGGTGGCCAAGCTCAAGCAAGTTGGGGCTATCGAAGAAGTTTTTTATCCTCTATGGTTGGCCAATACGGTGGTGGTAAAGAAGAAGACAGGAAAGTGGCGAGGGTGCGTGGACTTCACGGACCTCAATAAGGCTTGTCCCATGGATCCATTTCCCATGCTCAAGATAGACCAGTTGGTGGATGCAAAGCGTCGGTCATCCTAGGATGAGTTTCTTGGATGCCTTCCAAGGATATCACCAAATACCGCTAGCATTGGACGATCAAGAGAAGACGGCTTTTGTCACCCCTATTGGAAACTATCATTATAAGGTGATGCCATTTGGTTTGAAAAATGTAGGATCTACCTATCAATGAATGATGACTAAAATGTTCGAACCACAACCGGACAGAAACATTGAAGTCTATGTCGATGATATGGTAGTAAAGAGTAAAGTGGTGTTAGAGCATGTGGAAGATCTTATGAATATCTTTGGAATACCGAGAAAGCATAAGCTACATCTAAATGCTTCAAAGTGTTCTTTTGGTGTAGGCTCCGGAAGGTTCTTGGGGTACATGGTGACTCATAGAGGAATTGACGTGAACCCAAATCAGATTAAGGCTATCAACGATTTACAAGCACCTCGGAATCCAAAAGAGGTGTAGAAACCGACTGGAATGACTGCTACTTTGAACTGATTTATCTCTAGATCGGTTGAGAGATATCGTCCCTTTTTCCTTCTCTTGCATAAGTGGAAAGGATTTGAATGGACCGAGGAGTGCGATGTGGCGTTTCAGTAGTTGAAGAGATACCTCTCCAAGCCGCCTATCATGTCTAGTCCCGAGGTGGATGAGGTACTGTTTGCTTATCCGGCGGTTGCCCCTCATACGATAAGCTTTGTCTTAATACAAGAGGATAGTGGCGTCCAAAGACTAGTTTACTACGTAAGTAAGTCTCTTCATGAAGCCGAGGTGAGATACTTGTCATTGGAGAAGGCCATCTTGGCAGTGGTCCATGCAACACGCAAGCTTCCACATTACTTTCAAGCCCACATTGTAGTTGTCTTGACTCAGTTACCTCTTAAGTCCATACTTAAAAGTGCAGATTACACAGGGAGAAATGCTAAGTGGGGCACAATCCTAGGTGCTTTCGACATCAAGTCTATGCCTTGCACCTCTGTGAAAGGCCAAGTCCTTGCCGATCTGGTGGCCGAGTTTGCCGAGTGCCCGGAAGAAGCTAACATGAAGCAAAATGACATGGATGAAAAATCGGTTGGTCCGATCTCTACACAACGCACTCCTTCCTAGAGAGTATATGTGGATAGAGCAGCAAACCCACGGGATGCAGGATTAGGGATAGTTTTGATATCCCCCGAGGATGTCATTATTGAGAAGTCCTTGAGGCTGGGATTCTCTGCTACTAACAACGTAGCCGAATACGAAGTTTTATAGATGGGAATGAGTATGGTCCAGAAAATGGGTGGAAAGGTAGCAGAATTATTCTCGGATTCAAGATTGGTAGTTGGCCAGGTGAAGAGAGAATTGGAAGCCCGAGATCCGAGAATGCAAAGGTATTTAAGTAAAGTTAGGCGTAGTCAAACGAAATTTGAATCTTTCGACTTGTCGCATATCGCCCAAGGTGAAAATACTCATGCTAACTCCCTGGCAACCCTTACCACATTTTCAACACAGAGTTTTCCTCGAGTGATCATCGTCGAAGATTTGTGTACCCCCACCTCACGAGAAAATGACGGCTGCCAGGTTTATCAAGTCAATCTAATGCCGAGCTGGATGGATCCCATATTGAAATACCTCGAAAGTGACATCTTGCCCGAGGAAAAAGTAGAAGCAAAGAAAATACGGAGGAAAGCTCTTGAGTTTTGGCTATCTGAGGACAAAAAATTATACAAACGGTCCTTTTCTGGGCCGTACCTACTTTGTGTACATCCCAAGATGTCAGAGTCACTCCTAAAGGAGCTGCATGAAGGCATTTGTGGAAGTCATACAGGCGGAAGGTCCCTAGCACACCAGACCATTATTCAAGGATATTGGTGGCCAAATATGCAGAAAGAAGCGCAGGAGTATGTCAGAAAATGTGACCAGTGTCAAAGGTTCGCTCCAAACATCCACTAGCCTGGAGGAATTCTTAACCCTCTGTCCAGCCCTTGGCCTTTTGCTCAATGGGGGCTGGATATCGTAAACCCTTTTCCTAAAGCCTTAGGAAACAAAAAGTATCCGCTGGTCGGCACGGATTATTTCACTAAGTGGGTTGAAATCGAACCTTTAGCTAACATCAGAGACGTAGATGTTAAGAGGTTTATCGGGAAGAATATTGTCACGCAATTTGGAACTTTGCGCACTCTTGTCTCCGATAACGGCCTTGAGTTTGATAGCAAGGCCTTTGTGCAATACTTGTTCAGACTTAGGTATAAAGAATAGATATTCCACTCCAACCTATCCTTAAGGGAATAGGCAAGCTCAAGCTATTAATAAAATAATAGTCAGTGGGCTTAAGAAGAGGTTGGACGATGCAAAAGGAAAATGGGTGGAGGAATTGCCACATGTTTTTTGGACCTATCGAACGACGCCTCAACGGTCAACGGGAGAGACTCCTTTTTCCATGACCTATGGAGTCAAGGTCGTCATCCCTTTGGAAAGCGGATTCCCAACGTTAAGAACTAGTACCTTTTCCTTGGACAAGAACGATGGGATGTTAGAAAAATGTTTAGACTCGATTGAAGAACGAAGAGAGAATGCAATGGTCCAATTGGCTTACTACCAACATAAACTCAAGCAAGGCTATAATATTAATGTCAAGTCGAGGTGTTAGCCATAGGAGATTTGGTGCCGAGGAAAGTTCTGGGAACCACCAAGAATCCAGCTTGGGGAAAATTGGGACCTAATTGGGAAAGGCTTTATCGGATTACTTGATGAGCCGGAATAGAAGCCTATTGTCTGGAAGACCTAGATGGAAAAGCCGTACTTCATCCTTGGAATGTAAATAATCTTAAGAGATATTATTATTAATAAAGGTGGTCAAGTTTGGGTTTTTCCTTTAATTTATGCTAATCATGCACCTTGTGTTCCCACACCAAATGATATCTATTGAAGTATTAAATAGAAGCTAAGTTATGTCAGGTCCTCGGACCATAAACTTAGTGGAAATTAATGCCTTATGACATCTATTGAAGTATTAAACTGAAGTTAAGTTATGTCAGGTCCTCGAACCACAAATTTAGTGGAAATTAATGCCCTATGACATCTATTAAAGTATTAAACAGAAGCTGAGTTATGTTAGGTCTTCGAACCACAAACTTAGTGGAAATTAATGTCCTATAACATCTATTGAAGTATTAAATAAAAGTTGAGTTATGTTAGGTCCTCGGATCACAAACTTAGTGGAAATTAATGTCCTACGACATCTTTGAAGTATTAAACAGGAGCTAAGTTATGTCGGATCCTAGGGCCATAAACTTAGTGGAAATTAATGACATATGACATCTATTGAAGTATTAAACTGAAGCTAAGTTGTGTCAGGTCCTCGAACCACAAACTTAGTAGAAATTAATGCCCTATGACATCTATTGAAATATTAAATAGAAATTACGTGATGTCAGGTCCTCGGACCACAAACTTAGTGGAAATTAGTACCTTATGATATTTTCTGAAGTATTAAATAGAAGTTAAGTCATGTCAAGTCCTCGGACCACAAATTTAATGGCAATTAATATCCTAGGATATTTACCCTCTTGTGAAGTATTAAACAGAAACTAAGTTATGTCAAGTCCTCGGACCACAAATTTAGTGGAAATTAATACCCTATGATATATACCCTCTTGCAAAGTATTAAACAGAAACTAAGTCATGTCAGGTCCTCGGACCAAAAACTTGGTGAAAGTTAATGCCTTATAACATCTGCTGAAGTATTAAATAGAAGTCTATGAACATTATCTAATGTAAGTAGAATCTTGAAGACCCAACTTTATTCAACTTTTGAACATTCCCTAAAGTTTCAATTGATTAGAAAGAATACATGTGCATCCAAAATGTCTCCCTAAGACTACATAATATTAATGTTTATCACCTATTTTTAATCACCAATTATTGATGTTTGTAAGTTATTTTTTCTTTTGCAAATAAGAGATAGTCAAAATGAATCCATTGAAATTAAGATAACACAGCAAGCAAGTACAAAAATAAGATAAAACGGCAACAACAAGAAACCAATAAACATAAATATCCTTACAAAAGCCCTAATTAAATTACAAAATAAGTCCTATTTTTTTCAATTTGATTTGGAGCTTTGGAGCTTGGCTGGCTGATTTATCCGCCTTCGAGGTGGTGACTCCCCATTTATCCTTGATAGCTCCCCCAGCTAGCATGACCGTGGAAGCCAAATCCTGCTGAAAGCCCTAAGAGGCCACCCGCCTCGGAAGCGATTATGCCTTGTCCAAGGAAGCCTCTGGAAGGGCATTATGCTCTTCAGGTGGCTCTGGTTGCCCAGGATGAGGAAGACTTGGAGGCAAAACCCCCTCATTAGGGTTAACGGCTAAGGGAGTGTCTTCAGCCTGATTGGATGGAGGAGCCGAGGGGCGGATTGCTTCAGGATAGAACACGCTCTCCGGCCTCCTTAACTCGGATGAAGTCTCAACCCCAGCTCTGTTAAGGGCTTCATCCCAAGCTTGGGCGTAGTAGATACGGCACACCATTGGCACCTTGGCCCTCAATGTTTCCTCCGTCTCAGTTACCCCAATCTCATAGCCCTTTTGTTCAGCCTCATTCGTTGCCTGCTCGGCCTTGGCCTTTGCTCTCTCAGCTTCCACTTTAGACTTCTCAACTCGCTCTCTCGACTTTTGAGTCTCCTCCAAATGCTTATTAAGGACAGCGATTTGTTCCCGGGAAGATTTTAGTTCAACATTTGCTTCATGCAAGCGCTTTCCCTGGTCCTCTGCTTGCTTTTGAAAGCCTTCCAAGGCCGAGTCAGCGCTTTTGCGAGCTTGCTCCTCGGCAAATAATTTTTTCATCGCAGTGACCAAGTCCCCGCTCGGATTGTGTCAGAGTCTGCACAGCCGATGCCCGTTGCTTCCTTTCATCATCAAGTCGACTATAGCAGCGATCAAGTATCTCATCCAGTTTAAAAGTATTTTGGATGACCTAAGAGGAAGAAGTTAGCACTATAGTCGGTAAAAAGTACGCACCGGTGAGAAATAATCACAAAAAGAAAAAGAAAGGAGTTAGTATTTTACCATGCCTAAGTATCTTTTGTTATTGAGGATGAGTTCATTCTTCCTCGCGTTCTTTATCTCGGCCATATCTCTTGGGAGTAGCAAAGCCTCCTCTATGGCCAAGGCTACGTGACACTCAATGCCACCGTTGAAGTCTCTAATAGATGCATCATCTCTTTGGGGCTTCCTGCTATGCATGGGTACTAGCAACCATGCGTGTGGCTCAGAAAGTTGGGTATCAGACCTCTCCTGGCCTCGCCGAGCCTGGTGGCTGGTTTTTTCTGCTTTGTAGCTCACTAGGCATCCTCCTCGCGAATAGGACGAGACTTGCCAACATCCACCACATCCTTCCCCTTCTCGCTCCCCCGCACCTTTTTAATTCGGCGGCGTTAGGTCGGACTGGCGGGGGAGGTTGACGAGAAGGTTGGCGAGGAGCAGGAGGAGGAGACCTGGTGGGAAGAGAAGGAATCTGGGACTGTGTTGATTTGGCCTACGCATTTTTCCCAAGTGGATTCTCAATCAACTCCATCAAACTCCTTTGAGGTTTCCTTTGTATTCCCATCTCTTCAAAATCTTCCTTGGATTGTATAGGTTGATCGAAAACTCTAAAGTCTTTTGAGGAATCTGAAAGTTGTACAACTTCTTCTTCTTTCTCTTCTCCTTCCTCTTCTTCCTTTAGAGCAAGCTGGGATGAGGAGGCTCCTGTTGAGACAGCGGCAACAAAAAGGGGCTCGGTGCGGGTTTCATCCTCGGGAAGAGGAATACCTTCTAGAACGATGAACCCTTGTAGGCCACATCGACATGTTGAAGCCGAGATTCGCAGGCTTTAATCACGTGCTTCGGCGCTTGGAAAGCAAACAAAATGGGGGTGTAGCCGAGGATCAAATGGGCTGCCCGGAGTTGACCGTCGGTTTTGTTCACATATATCTCTGCTTTCAATACTCTGTCTAAACTTGCTTTGTTGACTAAACCAAGTTTGGGCTTGGTAGAGCGTCTATCTGCAAAGTCATTGAATCGAAACGAAACGTCATTAGGGATAAAAATACTAAGATTCCAAAACAAAAAAGAGAAAAAGGGAAAAAACGTGTATGTGTAAACCAAATGTTATGAATCTGTGACTACTTTCCCACCTGGTACTCCTTCCTCCATGAGGCATGGCAGACCATCATGTCATTCCCCAGAGAAGATAAGGAAATCCTCATTTACGTTCTTGTTTGAAGTGGGAAGGCATTGAATTAGTCTCACCGCGGGATACCTCGACTTGAGATAATATCCCTACCCTAACAAATGGTGGAGGTTGTACACCCAGTTCACGTCATGATGGGTCAGGTTTGGGTCCATTCTCTCATTCAAATCCTCTATACTACCCAGGACTCTAAACATATTTGGGGCACACCGAGTAAGGGATAATCTAAAAACCTAAGGTAGTTCCTAGTAATAGTACCCATGGGGATGGTCATCCCACCTTCTATGAAGGCGATCATGGGAATAACCACTTCCCCTGTTCTTCTAGCGCCGGTCCATTTTCCTTGAGTGGCGTACCTCATACCAACTGTTGAGGGGATCCTATACTTTTCGCAGAAACTCCTTATACCCTCCTCGGACTCTACCGGACATCAAAACTTACCCTCCTTTTTCCCCATTTTCCTAAAGGGTTTAGTAGAGAAATTAACGAGTTTAAGATAAAAGCGATAAATATTTTGAGAAAACTTACAGGTTTAAAAGAGGGTCCTCGGACAAGATTTAAGTATTTGTAGATGCTAGGAAAACGACGAAAAAGGAGAAAGACAGGTTCGGTGTATGAGCTCTAGAATTGTGCGATCGCTGAAGGTAAGAAAGAGAATTGATTTAAGAATTCCTTTATAAATCATGCAGAAGTTATGAGCGAGAAAGTTCCCGCTCGCGAAATGAGATAGACCCCCTACCATTCGATTTACATCGTACCATTGAACGTGGAAGACAAGGGCGTCACCAAAATTTAATGCTACCACGCTCGGATCTTCAAGCGTCGAAGCATGCCCAAAGCATAAAAGGGTATGGGCTTATGACATCAAAATCCTTCTTTTCTCCCAAGGAGTTGAAAAGCAAGATTTTGAGGGGCTATTGGAGGGGCCAATTAATTAATAATTATTAAAACCATGTTAATTGGGCCTGTGGCCCATCCGAGGACATAAAACTGTCCGAGGAGGCCCATATCAGGTTATAAGGGTAATCAAATGAAAAGAGGAGTAGATATCACGTGAGATGGGTTTAGTATTCGTCCAAGAACAAAGTCGTTCTCAGCAATACGTGTCCGAGAACGACCTGAATGCCATGTTGTTACAAACGCACTTTAGAGCTACCTTACCACTAAAGGTGGGACGTGGAACCGAGGGTAGGAAAGAGAAGGTAAACAAATATCTTTAATAACAGCTGCCTCCACATTAATTGCCTCTCAACCAACTCTCTAGCCGTATTAATGTGGAGGTAATGCCTGAATAGTGATGAAGCAAACTTACGCTTCTTGGTTTGAGGTTCCAGAAGGTGGTAGATGGGACAGAAAGGGATCCCCCGAACCTAACCTACACGTATGTAGTGGAGATGACATCAAGAGGGTAGTATATAACAAGAAAGAATGCATTGAGTGAAGGGATCGGAATTTCTAAACAAGGAGGACCAAAGAGAAAACTCTATGAAATAAAGAACTGAACTTGTCTCAAGGAGAAATTAATCATTGTATTAGTGCTAATCCATCCATAAACGTGAAGTACAATCGTTTTTCTTTTGGAGTTAACCTCGTTCTTTGATACCCACGCTCTACAAATTTATTGTTTGGGCCTTTAACGTACGAACTCAATACGAATTTGGGTTCATTACAATTTGACTCCTTACATAAACAATGGCTACAACTCTACTCAATATCTTTTTATTAAATGTGAATTTTGACAAATCAACCATTAGATAACATTTTCTTCATATATTCTCTATACTTGCAGAATTTTTAGAAAATCAAAGATCAATAGCTATGTTATCAATTAAATATTTAAATTTCAAGTTTTTGTAATTTAAAATTATTTATAAAATATAAGTTCATAGATTGAATACTAAATAACATTTTTTTGGCACCAAATTTGACATGAATGTTAAAAATATAAAGAGCATGTAATCCAGTTATTAGATTTTCAAATTATGCAACTATATTAATATTTTTAGTAAGAGTTATAGCCATTAGTTACAATTAAGTTTATAATCAAACTTTGTTCAAATACCTCCCTTTTTAGGCTCAATCCTAGCCCAAATTGGCAACATTTAAATATCAAATCTCTCAACAATTCATCAAACTATAATATGAGAAAATAAATACTCCAAATACATCATCAAGTAGTCACATGATTAACAAATTTACAACCATAAAAAAGCACAACAAAGCAAATTTTGTTACATAGTTCTCTAATCTCTACTACATGCTCTTCAATTAATGGCTCCAATGGTCACCAATTTTCTGCATTAAGAGAGTCCACTACACTAATCTAAAAAGAGGGGAGAAAGGGGGGCAAGCTAACAGTTGAACAAGCGAATACATCACATGATATTGTTAAGTGAAAATGCACATTATAATAGACAATGTATTATATTTTACAAAACATGTATCAATAGTATAAAAGTAATTCAGTAGAAATAGTAAAACCTGTTTTGGAAATGAACATTTTGAATGCTCGAAAATGTGTGAAAACACAAGAGCTATTTAGACCCCCAAATTAAAGTTACAGCTCGATTGATTTTACTCTAACTTAATACTAAGTGCGGAATAGAGTAAATACGAACAGATAAACAAACAAGCTACTCTAACCTATAAACATTATAACACAACAGTAAAATGAAAGGTAAAAGAGTAGGAAAGAAGAATGCAAACACAAGATAACACGCCAATGTGTTATCGAAGAAGAAACCAAAGAACTCGGCGAAAAACCTCTCCGCCGCCCTACAAGCGATAATCGATCTACTAGACAATCGGTTGGGATACATAGGTTAATAAGAGACCCTCAAAGCCTAATCTACCCAATTTACCTAAGCCCTCCAAGTTTTTACTCTAACAAGGCTTCTTGGAATTGTGTCTTGTCTAGCTCTCCAAATCCCGCAACAACCACCATGTTACATCTGCCATCCTTGACTTCTTCCAATACTTTTCAGCAGTACCAAAATCTCACTTGACACTACGAAAAGGTGTGGTCAATGTTTGGGCTATCAACCTCTTAATGATATGGAAATGGAGAGGTAGGAGTTGAGAAAAATCTACAAGCAATTGTGTAGAGGATTGTGGGTATAACAATCTTTAACTCTCAAGGTTTGTGGTTAGGATTTTCTCTCTGAAGCACTCCTCAACTTTTGTGGGAAATATGGGTATATATAGTGTGAGTACAAAAAATGTGTATCAGATAGTACAGTTTGGCAAAATAGAATATTTCACAATTGTCTCGCAAGAAGGCCTTACCTGTAAGCTACTCGCGAAACATAGTTGTCTCCATCTATCTTGATTTTTTGCATTCCGGTCATGTGCGGGGCACATGCATCATTTCGAGGGATGCTTAGTCGCGAGCTACCTGGGAAAACTCTTCTGTCTTCAATTGCTTGAGTCTTCACACACTCTCTCTCTATCGCACAACCCTTACAATTAAATCTCACAATAAATACAGGGTATAAAAGATTGAATAAAATTACAATCAAATTTGGTACAGAATAAAAGCCAACAAAACACATAGTTGTAAATTACAACTTTACACATTTAATAGTATAGTGAAAAACGTATAACTTGTTAAACAAACAATTGTTCTCTTAAAAGATTTACCCAATTTCAACTAGAACATCACTTCATCATTGGGTAAACTACTTATAATAATAGATAATAATACACTTAACAGTATTTTTTTTTTTTCACTTTTAATTTGTCAATAACAATAAACAATAATTACTATATACAATCTCGGCCAAACTAAGACGTTCTTTAACAATCGGTAGGTGAATCCCATGAGAAACAATAACCTCAAAGTAGTAAAATATAGCAATGGCTTCAAAGACCAAATAAAAATAATGGCTTCAAAGAGCAAACAATAACAATGCATCACACCTTAGTAAGTAATATTTTATCCGAAGATCTACTCTTAGCCTTGTGTTGGCAAAGATTATAAATAGTCTAGCCAATTATTTGAAAATGCTTTATTTTTCTTTAATAATATCATAAAATATTATTCTTCATATATATATATATATATATATATATATATATATATATATATATATATATATATATGTATATATGTATATATGTAGGGTTAAGGGCCCAAATCGTGTATTGGGTCTTAAGCCTTGGCCGAAAGCGTAAGTAGTCCGAGGACGAACAAATGGTAATGAATGGTTCAAACTCAAGACTCAAGGAGTAGGATACAAATGGGAAGGTGGTCCAAGGAGGAATACCTCATCGGATAAGCTAAGCATGGATCGGATATAGATCCTAATGATCAAAGTGACCTTTCAGGGAGCTCTAATGATAGGGACGTGCATCATGAACGCACAAGAAGGATGAGAACTCAAAAATATCTAAGAGAAAACTACTACCACCGCATTGACTACCCTACAGCTAACTTTCTGGCTGCATTTATGTGGGAGAGACCCCTAAACAAGATCGCCTTAGCAACCACAACTCACAGAAGGCCAGAAAGGGTGTCTAATGGGACAAGCACTCAAGTGGTGGCTCAAATGATCAACAAGTGTAGGGTCAAGATCATCCAAAAGGAACTATATAATGGAAGAGTTCCTTCATGAAAGGAGAGGAGAAAAATAGAGAGAAAGAATATTGTAGCAATCAAAATTGTATTTATACTCCGTTTAAATTGATTTATATAAAAATGGACCTCCTCGGACAAGAAGAGCATTCATATCGGTATCTCTTGTTTATGATTGTTTGCCACCAAATTCCACACTAACCGTTGTCCAATTCATTACAGCCTAGTTCTTTAACCTATTCTCTATAAATTTATTGTATTGAGCTCATTGGGCCAATATCCCACATACTTTGGTCTTGGGTTGCAAAACGGGCCACTACAATATATATATACACATATAATCTTGAGAGGAATCATTATCTACCACTTCAAATCGATGACCAATTTTTGTGTCAAAATCTCCAAATATCAACTAGAGCCTAATACAAGATTAGATGACTCGGTGGAAATAAACATGCCGACATTTATTTATATCTAAGTGAATACGAGGTAGTAAGAACAAGATAAGGATTTAACTATTGATATGTACTTGGTTTGACGCTTTAAATTTTTTTTGTAGCTTTTCAAATCCATTAAGCCAACTCTAAAAATTATAACATGGTATTACTTAAACTTCTTATCAATTCTATCAAAACTCAACCATATTGATCACCTTGTTGTTCCAAAACATAGTACATAGGAGAAACTCACAATACTAGAGAAGGAAAGAAACCAACATAGGGAACCTCCTTGCTACTGCAACCAAATTACAAATCTAACTACAAAACTAAAACAAGCCAAAGCAAGTAGCAAAGCAAAAATGCAATAATAACTAAAGAACATATCTATACAACATCCGAACCAGTACTTCAATGCAACAACACATGGACAACACAATAACACTTTGGCAAAACACAACAACATAGGAGATCTAGGATCATATTAAAATACCATTTGGATCAATCCCATAATTGCAATAAATGGTAGCATTTAAAACTAACTTCTTGAACTTGGTTTGAAACCCAACCTAGTTTTGACATTCTTAAGGCATTTGGTGAATTCAAGGAATTTTGTGAAGCAAATGGGATTTTCCACCCTCTAACAGTTCCAAGGTCACCACAATAGAATGGTGTAGCAGAAAGAAAGAATTGTTCAATTCTTAATATGGCTAGAAGAAATGCCTAAAGATTTTTGGGCTGAAGCTATACATTATGCAATCTATTTTTCCAATCATTGCCCCACAAGAAGTGTACAAGGAAAAACCCCACAACAAGCTTGGAGTAAGAAGAAGCCTACAGTTTCCCATCTTCATGTGTTTAGGAGTATTGCATATGCACATATACTAGATCAAGAGAGATCCAAGCTAGATGATAAAAGTAAGAAGTATGTGTTCATTGGCTATGATCCAAGGCAATAAGCTCTATAATCCGAGCACTAGAAAAGTCATTGTTAGTTGAGATGTGGAATTCGACAAAAAAGGGACATGGGATTGGAGCACCCTAGAAGAGGAGAAGTATGATTTTTTCCTCTATCTGAAGAGGAAGATCAAGGGAATGTAAAGCCTATCGCTCCACCTCCATCACTAACAGCATCATCTCCTGTTCAAAGTCCATCATCATCATCTTTACTAGAAGGAAGTTCTAATGAAAGACCAAGAAAAATGAGAAGTCTCCAGGATCTTTTTGATTTAGCAGAGATTACAGATGATGTAACACTTTTTTGTCTATTTGTTGATTGTGAACCTCCAAGATTTGAAGAAGCAGTGCAAGACAAAAAATGGAGAAATGCTATGGATGAAGATTAGCATAGAATTCATCAAAAGATTCATCATCAGACATCCTAATGTTTTCAAATTTAGAAGTTAATTGCTGCAATTTATTGATTTTAATAGCCTTTATGCCTTCATGCATAGTCTAGAGGATATTCCAAGCAATATAAGCAACCTCAACATTAGAGATTCTCTTCAATTCCTCCATAGAAACAGCGTTAAAGATAGGAGTGGCTGCTTCTTTTTGAGAAGTTTGCCACTCACTAACATGAGTAGTGAGCTTCTCCCATTCGTATTCAACGGAGTTCCAAACTCTCTCATCAATTGATTTCAAGAATGCTTTCATCCTTATTTTCCAATAACCATATTTATTCCCGTCAAAGTGAGGAGGAATAATAAGAGAATGTCCGTGTTCCATGAAAACAGGGGTCGGGGATTAGCTCAGAGATCAAAAGATCAACAACAAGAGAGCTACTTGCTTTGATACCACTTGTATGTTTTTAGACCCCTTAAAACACAATTGGATTAACCTAGTTAATTAGCCAAGTTAATAACTTAGTCCAAATTCCAAATCTAGGTTATCACAATCAAACAAACATATCATGCATAGCAATGGAAATATAAATAACACAATGATATGATGACTTAGGAAACCACACTGGTAAAAACCTGTGGAGGATTTAACCTAACTATCCTCAAGGTAAACCTGAATCCAATATAAAAGAATCGAAGTTTTACAATAGGACTTAGACCACTAACATCCTATTGTTACCCACCAATAGAAACTTACTGACACGACCACATGCAAGCTCCAAGACAATAGACTCCTTCTTTCTTGGATTCTCCAACAAGTACAAGCACACCCGCTTGAGTTTCTTTAAGCTTTTTAGTGCAGCAACTGAATGATCATCAAGCTCTCAATAAAATCTTCTTCTTGATAATCCTAAAAATGTGTGAAGCCAACTACCTTTAGATCTCACAAGAGATTCACACACACAGCAAAATAGAGCAACATAAAAAACGTGGCTAGGGTTTGCCTTTTATACTTAGGGCAAAACATAAAACCGAACACATTTTAATAAGTTAGGGCTAAGTTGGAAAAATCTGCAGAAAAAACATTCTGCCCGAGATTCAATCGATCGAGCCTGTTCTTCGATCGATTGAACCAGGCCGAAAGTCACTAATACTTCAGTAACCACTCGATTCCAACTTTACATACAACGCACACACTTTGAGTAAGTCTAAACAAGACTAACAACTGTTTTAATCATGATTTGCCAACATTACACATTAGAGTTTTAAATACATTAGTTCCTAAGTTTTTAGAACCTAACAATATGTTCATTTGGTCTCAATATAATAGGGGAGTCTATAAAGTTAAAAGCGGATATCAGCTTCTAGTAGAAGGCACTCAACATAATACTCATACAAGTACTAATAGTGAATAGATTTGGAAGAATTTATGTAGGTTGAAAATTCCATTCAGATTTATTATCCTTCTGTGGGAAATTCTGAATAATGCTCTTCCAATTATATTGTGTTTCGAGAGAAGGAATATTGTCACAGATAAGGTGTGTGTCTTGTGTCACTTAGAAGAATAGGATTTAGATCATCTCTTCCTTCCTTGCTCCTTTGCCAAAGCACTATGGATGGGGTTGGCCATTATTTTAAGATCAGACCTATTACAATCAAACTCATTCATTCCCTGGTTAAAGCAATGGCTGCAAGACATTAAAAATTGCGAGGTCCTAAGACAGCTTAAACTGCAGTCGTTTAGTATTAGTTGTACAAAACTACTTGTAGTTTTAGTCATATTTAATTAGAAGTTAGTTAGTGATAATTGACAGGTGTCGAGTTCGGATTAGTTCCTCACAAGGTGGGAAATTATTTTTATGAGTTAGTTATTTGCCTAGTTCTCCCGCTCTGCAATTGTGTATATAAATAATTCATTTGTAATCAATTTATATACGAGAAGCATTTTCACAAATATCACAGATAATTCTCTCTCTGTTCATGTTCTCTGTCCTCAGCCTCCATGGTTAAAGCTCCAAGCTTCCCTAGTTTTTACAGATGTTTTTAAGTTTTGGCCTTTTTATCAAACTCCCAAGTTTACTGCACCATTTGAAGACGGGTGGAAGACTGGACGAGTTGCATGGAAAGCTGCAATGAAATTATAGCTATAGCGAAAGCACTTGATGCATTTTGCCATTCTATTTTTCATCTTAAATCTACTAATGAACATCTTTCTATTGATTATCCATACTCGCAAATTGGGCTTAACAAATGCTGCAATTAAATATGACAAAATAACAAGGAAGATACTTAAAATGTCAATTCCAAAGAATTTGATCATGTGGCTATTTTTTTTTAAAAAATAATTCAATATGGAGGGAGAATTTAAATATTCGATGTTATAAACACTCCAAAAGGTGTCAATTAATTAAGTTATAAAATTCTTTGTTTGATATTATGACATTTTTTTGAAGAGTTTTGTTCTTTAACAAATTGAATCATTAATATATTTATTTTTTATTTAAGTAAAAGTCAACAAAAATAAAATACTTGATTAATTGAATTAATTGAACCTACGAAATCAATTTAAAATATGTAGGTGTAATTTATTCATAGGTGACTGTAATTCGAGTCCAATGTTACATAGTGATAGCTAAGTGGACGTCATGGTGTCTAATTTTGGTCCATATTGTCAATTCAGCCACTTGCCTCAGTCCAAAAAAATTTGAGAGACTGTCGTTGGTACACGACTACAATGGAGAATTTTGAGATTAATTGCTAATGGAGCATCGTGTCTGAAATCAAGAATGCTGTTGTGGCCAAATTTTAAGTTCAGCCAGTCTCATTCTGCCTGAAAATATTAAATATTTCAAGGCTGCCTGTAATGCGAATTTTCTGTGAAGAATTTCAATACTACCGTTGGCAATCCATTCCTACCAAATTTCAAGTGCCACTCCAAGTGCAACATGCATGAATCCAAAATAAAAAAAGTTGGAACATGAATGCCCAGTTCCAGACTTCCTTCCCAGCTAAGCAAAAATTTGCAGGCGAGAATTACAAAGACTCAGAGATTACCAGTCTTATTAATCATCGCATCTGACCTCCAAAAATTAAATTTGGGGTTGGTGAGGCTTGTGACTCGTTGGTTTTATAGTTGACCTGTTTAGCGAAAATTAAATTTGGACTAGGGTTGGGCCAACCAGGGAAGGTAATTCGGGAATTGTGGGAGCTGGGCCTAGGAGGTACAAACTATACAATTCACACCCAAGATGAAGCCATCAAATAGCGCAGAGCACAATTCCAAAAAGTCTGCGTATACCCCACAAAATACACACCCCCAATTATGTAATCACCATGCCAACACCAATGCTCTTTATTTATGGGTCCCACCACAGAAAATGTACCCAACAAAAAACAAAATGTTTAAACCATCCCAATTCCCAAGGGACCACTCCTAAACTGATCCAAAGGTCAATCCAGATCCCACTCATCGATTTTCCACGTAACACCCTCAAACCCGTGTGTGATCTGCGTGCCTACTGCCTACAATTCACACACAATCTTACATAAATCTTCACTCTCAAAAAATACTGTTGGGGCCCACTTTACAAAAGGAAAAACCAAAATCTTTTGCAAAATAAAAATTAATAATTAAAGAAAAAGAACCCATAATCCCAGATAGAACTTTGCCAATTTAGATTAACTCAAACGGATTGGGCATACACTAGTAGTCTATGTTGGAAAATGTAGCTCTATAAACAAATTTTGGATCAACAATATAAATTTTAAAAAATTAGCAAGAATAGAAAATTAAAAAGAGAGATTAGAAATATCTCACAAAACTATAAAATCATACAATGATGATGTCCTTAAAAGTTTATTTTTGTCACCAGAAGTAGAACAGTGCAAATGACTCTTTTAACTAATTAACTTTTAGGATTAGACTATAGTAATTACCTTCGAGATGAGCACATTCTCAATCACGAAGAACTAAGAACTTTTTATTTTACCTTTCATTAAACTCAAAAAAAGAAAATTAAAATTTCAGTGGGAGAAGAAAAGAACAAAGGAGCACAATAACATCATGTACATTTACTTGTCGTGTATTTCATCTTCTGTTAACTATATGCAGATCAGCCCAAAAAGCCATAGTAGGAGCACCATAACATCATGCATATATAACAAAAAGTCTCATTCGATTAATAAACAACAAACTATCATGATACGAAAATTCAATATATATATATATATATATACTATTCAAATTCACACAAAGTTATGAAAGAATAATCCAAAAGGCAATTTTTACATAACATAAAAGGCAAAAGAGGAAAAAATCACTAAAGCAAATCATCAAACACTAGAGCTATACAATGAAGATAAAACATATACAAGAACCCATAAACTAGAATTACATATTAACAGAGAGAAAGAGCTAATTTTTGAAAGAGACTTACTGGAAACAAAAGCAAAAGACAATACAATCTGAAGGTTTATTGAGAGAGAGAGAGAGAGAGAGAGAGAGAGAGATTTGTTTGGCAACTAAGAAAATGAAAGAAAATCTATTTAGGTTAGACTTAGAGTGGGAATTGAACAAACTATGGTTTCAAATTTTGAAATTTCCTTAAGGAAAACTCCTTCACAGGCCACCTCTTAACAATAGTAATTAAGATATGTGTTGGCAATTGAGAAATGAAAGAAAAGGAAGAAAGATCACTAAAATTAGGACGTGAAAACCCAAATTCTTGAAGAGAGAGAAACAAAGAGTAACCGAGGGAGACAGAGTCAAGAGACTGAGAGAGTTAGAGGGCAGGGCTGAAATTTGGGTTTATTATTTTTGGGTTAATTGGGTTTTTAATCAAGGCCCAATTATTATTTAAACTCACTTGGTCTAATTAGGTCAATGCCCATTTGACCCAATTAGTTATTGGGTTGGTTTGGGTTCTATTAGTGTGGGTGGGTTTGGATACTCTTACCCTAGAGAAAATGTTACATTACCCTTATCTTAGAGGAACATGATTTTTTTCCCTTCTCTTTTGTTAGGGAGGAACAGGATATTGAATCTTTGTTTGGGGACTAGTTATGGCCGCGCACATGCAAGGCACGTGCTTGTAGTGGAAAAATAGCAATGATTAAGGTAAATTTTAGATTTTATTTGTATCACAAAATAAAGATATAAATCATTTAATTTTTAAAGTACATAGAGATTTACCTTAATTAAAAGATACATTAATTTTAGAAATTTGATGATTATGTCGTAAAACGTTAATCTCATTCGTATAAGAATTTTGATCAACCACAAAGTTAGGGTAGCTATTTACTATAATAGTTTTTTAGTACCTATTTGCTAAAATCAATATATCTACTCACTAAAAACTTCTAAAAATGATAATTTGAATATCATGATCTTCCAACAATAAACAATTGAGT
The DNA here is from genome assembly GCA_028216015.1 of Quercus dentata. NCBI lineage: Eukaryota > Viridiplantae > Streptophyta > Magnoliopsida > Fagales > Fagaceae > Quercus > Quercus dentata. Next base: position 46,187,294 of record CP116454.1, on the reverse strand, counting down.
TTTGCAAAGAAAATAAAAAAAAAAAAAAAAAAAAAGATAACAAAAGACATGCATCATAGAATTTTCCATTAGATAAGTTATAAGTTTCGAAAATTTAAACATAGAAAATCAATATTCTTTAGATAAAAATAAAACACATTATGTTATCATTTTAACTTTCCAAGAATTATTACCATCTAAAACTCAAAATACGTGAAATTTTTTTTTTGAGATGTTAAAATTTAGTATGAGTATTTTAGACATTACACAATAAAATATTTAAAGAATCATAAGCTTTTATTAGGGTTTAACTGAGAGAATAACAATATGACATATTTGCTATTTAAAAAAAAATTAAGGGAAAAATTGCTTGAATTTAAAGTTTAAGAAGGAATTGTGAACTACCCCAAACATAAAGGGGAAAAGTGTTTTTATCCTAAGTGTAGGGATTCAATTTATAACGACCCCAAGTTGGTATGATGGGTTCGAACGTTAAAAGCCCAAACAATAAATTTGTAGAGAGTGGGCTAAAATGCTAGGCTTTGGTCACCGGATGTGGTTAGTCATGGTTTTCATGGTAATCGCACTAGGATCAACTTTGCGCTTCTAACAAGACTTTTTCCCGGCATGGCTCGTGTGGTTCGGGTCCTTAGACCTCGTCCGAGGAGTTTCTTGATCTTATTATTCTCCTTTTAGGGCTCCATTGTTCGGGAGACGATCTGTCCCCGCCTTCTTCTTAGCTGCTTCCCTCTCCTTTTATACTAACTTTTCCCCTTTCTTATGCGTCCACGTGTAGGTTTCGCTTTTTAGGGCTGGTATTTGTCTTTTCAACCCATACCCAAAGTGGTTGGGGGTGGTTGTTAAAATCGAAGAGCATGGTGAAGAGCATGGACCTGTCAGATGCAGAGTACTTAATTACAGTATTGGTAGCCTTTTACTTGGGCTGCTCCTACACTGTGCTTGCCTTTTCTTTTAGGAGCGCTCTGGGATGCCGAGGACAAAATCGTCCTAGGCTATATCCCTAGGCTATCTGGACTTTCATTGTATGTCTTCAGTAATGCCTCTCCTCGGCTCGGGCCTTGGACCCTAATGTAAAGTGGGCCAGGGTCATAGATTCTCCGGCCCCACAATAGCCCCTCAAAATCTCTGTCCGACCCTTGGTCGAAGAGGAGGGTTTTGGTGATGTTGGACCTATATCACGGCTTGCCCAGCTTTGTCCTTCATCAATGTCGGTGTCTTTTCATTTGCCTGGGAGTTGAGTGGAAATTATCTCGTTTGTAGCTTTCCTTCGAAATCTGTACAGATTAAATGCCACCAGACTTGCTTTCCATGTAAGAAGCAAGGTAGGAGGTCATTTCCTTTACGTACAGACCTCCCAATCTTTTCAAATCCCTAAACCTCCAGCCGTGCTCAAAGTCCTCACTATTAGTGTGATTAAGCCTTAGGGAGTGATATGGTTGAGGCGAAGATGGGGTTAAAGGGACCACACCCTCTCTAGAAGCAATGGGTCTCTACGAGACTCAAGATGGCCGAGACAAGGCAAGGGAGATAGAGATTCAAGACATTTCTCCCCCTTGATAAGGCGGGAAAGAAGCCTCTTCTTCCTTCAGCCAAAATCCAAAGCAGGTGTTGGTTGCATCAGATTTTTGGTGCGACAAAGATGGGGTTTCTCATCGTGGGTACCATCCACTCTCTCTCGAGCAATGCTAATATAGCACTTGCCTGATGAGAATCAGAGCTGGTATGGGGACTAGGCATCCCCGCTTCCTCCTCTCTTCCTTCGCTGGTGCCCCCTTTTGCCTCCGCTTCTTCTTCTCGTCCATCGCCGAGGACATCCTGGTGCTTTTGCTTCTTCTTCCGCTTCCATCAACGAGGCCATCCCGACATGCTTATTCGCTACTAGAGCAGAACTTTGAAAGATTTGTCGTTCCCTTGTATCTTTTTCCTTTTTGCTTTCTTTTTACTTCTGTAGTTAGCTTTCGGTATAGGCTTGCTTAAGCCCCCCATTGTACGTTGTACTATTTCTTTGTCTTAATAAAAGATAACTTTATTTTATTCTACGTATTCTTTCTTTTCTGCAATAGTTATTTTGTGAATGGATGTGCTATTTTTTTTTTTTTTTTTTTTAACGATACTTATGACCGAAACCCTTGTTAACAAAAAGCTATTATTTTGAACTTATTGAAACTAACGGCACAATAATGCCGACCAAGTAGCTTAAACATATAAGACTAACCGAGATAACAGCTGAATGCTATGTATTGCGTATGAGGTGATCATCCGAGGATGGGTAACCCAAAATGAACTATCCGAGAGGGTCGCCGAGTACTAGGGTGCTTTGCCACGTTCCTAACAACATTCATAACCTTACCTATTTTTGGCATCCGATCCGAGGACCGAGGTATGACTATACCGGGCCTAAATACTCGTTTGCATTAGTTTCCTTAGAGTTGGGGATCCGAGGACAGGGCGAGATTTCCATTATGTCTAGAACTTAATCCATTTTCTAATGACTAATCTCCCCATAGGTCTAAGTCCGAGGACCATGCAAGGCCTTGGCTTTGTCCAAAACTTAGATTTTCTTTAAGTAGTTGGTTTTCCCATAGGTTTGAGTCCGAGGACCATGCAAGGCCTTGACTCTGTCTAGAACTTAGATTTTCTTTAAGTAGTTGGTTTCCCCATAGGTTTGAGTCTGAGGACCATACAATATCTTGGTTCTGTCCAAAAGTTTGAGTCCGAGGACCATGCAATACCTTAGTTATGTCTAAAACTTAGATTTTCTTTAAGTAGTTGATTTCCCTATAGGTTTGAGTCCGAGGACCATGCAATACCTTGGTTTTGTCCAAAACTTAGATTTTCTTTAAGTAGTTAGTTTTCCCATAGGTTTGAGTCCGAGGACCATGCAATACCTTAGTTCTGTCCAAAACTTAGATTTTCTTTAAGTTTCGAGGATTAGCCCCTTGACCAAGGTGTGGGGCGTTGACTTGCTATTGGAAGCCCCTAGAACTACTCGTGCCCCTAATACTGCGAAGGGTAGCCCCTAGTGGAACTTTATATTAGGACAACAACAAAGATGTTTTTGGAAATCATGGAGGGGCTTTCGCAGATTCTTGTTTGACAAGGGCTTGATTCTACCACTGCCTGTGCCAACACACAAGCCTTCCCACAAATGGTGCCAATTGTAAGGGCTCAATTTGTAACGACCCCAAGTTGATGTGTTGGGTTCGAACGTTAAAGGCCTAAACAATAAATTTGTAAAGAGTGGGCTGAAAGGCTAGGTCTTGGTCACCGAACGGTTGTTAGTTACAGATTTTATGGTAATCGCACTAGGATCAACTTAATGTGTCTAACAAGACTTTTTCCCAAAGCACGGCTTGTGTGGCTTCGGTCCTTAGACCTCATCCGAGGAGTTTCCTGATCTTATTATTCTCCTTTTTAGGGCTCCATGGTCCGGGAGACGAACTGCCCCCGCCTTCTTCTTGGCTGCTTCCCCCTCCTTTTATACTAGTTTTTCCCCTCTCTTATGCGTCCACGTGTAGGTTTCGCTTTTTAGGGCTGATACTTGTCTTTTCAGCCCATACCCAAAGTGGTTGAGGGTGGTTGTTAAAGTCAAGAGCATGGTGAAGAGTATGGACTGTCGTCGGGCGCAAAGTATTTAATTGCAGTATTGGCAGCCTTTTACTTGGGCCACTCTTTCACTGTGCTCGCTCTTTCTTATAGGAGCGCTTTGGGATGCCGAGGACAAAATCGTCCTTGGCTATATCCCTAGGCTATCCGGACTTTCATTGTATGTTCTCGGCAATGCCTCTCTTCAGCTCGAGCTTTGGGCCCTAATGTAAAATGGGCCGGGGTCATAGATTCTCTGGCCCCACACTAAGTTTTTGTTTTTGTTTTTGTTTTTGTGTGTAAAACTATGTGGTTTTACTTAAAATTGTGCGTAAAGAAAAAAAAATACAAAAGTCAACCCAAGAAAATTGTATGTGAAATAGTGAATTTTAGCTCAATAAAACTTATTAAACTAACAAAAAATTTCTAAAAACACAACAAAATGACACAACATTTTCATAACACAATTATAATTTTTTTTTAACTTGTAAAGTATTGACAACTCAAAATTTTGAAAATATTGTGATGACAACAAGATGACTTAACATTTTCATACAAAAAAAATGTTATGTCCATGACATTTCACAACACATCATAAGTAGTAGGTTGTTACAAGTTGTTATTGGTGGGTAACAAAGTAGTTTCATTGGTAAGTTTAAATTAGAATCAAAAACAATTTATCATCTATGATTTGTTATGAAAGTATTGTGAAAAATATTGTGTATGTAGTACTTCCTTTTTCACTATAAGCTTTTATTTTTAGTTATAATTAGTTTCAGTATGATATTTTATTATTTTATTTTAACCTCTAAGGAATTAACACCTTAACAATTGTGAAAATATTGTGCCGATTTCTTGTGTAAATATTTTATTATAATGCGAAATAGTGCGAATTGAACAAACAAAAAATAATGTAGCAAATCTACTGCAACTTTAGGCATTCACCAAAAAAAAAAAAAAAAAATAGCCAGCAAAGCAATGAAAATTGAACAAGCCAAAACTATAGTAGTGAAGCTATAGAGCTTTTCCAATTTACCCTTTTTATACATAGACACTAAATTTGACTAAACCAAAAAACAAAAAGTTTATGAGTACAAAAAAATATTACAATGTTTTCACAATACCTCTATTTTCAATCGTTATGGATCTTAGTCTAATATTTTATTATCTTATTTTCACCTATTAGGAACTTACACCCATGGTTTTAAAAACCAGATCGGGGGCAAAACCGGATTTGCCTCCGGTTCTTAGTTTTTACCAGTTTTGGCTGGTTTTGGGCATTTTTCTTGGACCGAACTAGTACCCAACTCCCAGTTGAATCGATTGGACTGATTGGTTTGGTTCGGTTTTTAAAACCATGCTTACATATCAATAGTTGTGAAAATATTGTGATAACAACAAAATGTAGCTACAATTTTACTATACAATACCTTTATTTTAGTTGTGCTAGATCTCGTATGATATTATTTTATTTTGACTCATAAAAAATTGACACATGCGTCATGATATTTTCATGATATCTCTATGTATACATTGTACTTACAATGTAAATTTATATTGCAGACACATAAAAATTGGCAAATTTTATATACATTTGCAAAATTTGTACAATATTTACCATTTTTTTTTAAATGTGTATAATATTTGCCATTTTTTCTGTGTCTACAATGTAAACATTCATTGCATGTACAAAATAAACGTACATATAAAGATCCTTAAAAAAACAAAAACAAAAATAAAGCTCAAACCAAATGCATGCTTGAAGGGAGAAGAAAAAAAAAGTGCAGCTCATCAATTGAATAAACCAAAATACTATACATGAGTCTTTTATTTCTTTTTACATAGTTAATAGAAATAGAAATAGAAATGGTCTCTCTCTCTAGAAACTCTCTAATTTCTATATACCCAAAAATGCCCTTTATAGTCTTTTAAACAGTACATAACAAAACTCTCGTTCTCAGAAAATTTCTAATTTTTTTCTTTTTTTGTTTTTGATTTTGATAGGGAAAATTTCTAATTTAAAATGCCCTTTCCAGCGTCTTTATAGAGGTAACATAAATGGTTCGTTTGGATTGAGCTTATTTTTACTGAAACTAAAAACACTATAACAAAATAATTTTTAAATATATAAATAATACTGTAAGATTCATTTCTAATAAAAAAAAATATTAAAAAGTATAACTTATGAAACCGTAAACAATACACAAATGTACTTGTCAAATATTGCGGCTGAAAAAAAAAAAAAAAAAAAAAAAAAAAAAAAAAAAAAAAAAAGGGGCAAAACGCAAAACTAAAACGCATCTGCAGCTTTCAGCCCAATCCAAACTCATACAAAGTGACACAGATTTTTAGAGTGATACCTTCTCAGAAACTCCCCAACACGTTGAAGCATCCGCTATTAGAAAGTAGAAACTTTGTTACCAAAAGGCCAATTTGGTTGATTCCCAAAAAAAAAAGGAAAAAAGGACAATTGGGTTAAGCTGACATACATGGCGAGTTCCGATTGGTCTGGGTATGTCTACCCCTCTGCCTCGGTTTGAAAGTGAGACACCCCTCTGCCGTACCTTCTTGTTTCTACTCGCAAGTTGAGCTACGCGCCTCTTTAAAGACTGACTACATAAAAATGCAGCTCCCTCCTTCAATTACAACTCACAATAGATCACAAAGCCTTCGAAACAGTTTGTGAGGCTCTTTTACTTGAAGCCTTGCAGATACATATCCGAATCCAAAAATGTCAGTTACCATGGCCAAACCAATCCCCCTCCTTCCCCCTCTTGCGCCTTTGTAAACCCTAGCACAGAAGAAAGGTGGCTATTGGCCTTCAAGGTCGCTGCGGCAGTACTTGTCCTGCTCATCCTCTCTGTTTCACTCATCGCTAAACTACGCCAATGTAATTCCAGCAGTGTCGGTGGCCACTTTAACGGCGTTAATGGCAGGACCAGCTCCGAAACCAGTATTCAACTTCCAGATATGAATACCGACGACGGCTCCGTCTCAGTCTCTGTGTGATCATCACCAACACACCGTGTAAGTCTTCTCTTTTTTCTTTTTCTTTTTTTTTTTTGGAGCTTTTACGTGCGGATTAATATTATGTTCATGCATATGAAGTTATATAAAGTTCTTATTATAATAGTTGAATAAGGAGCATCAACTGTCTGATGTGTTTGACAGGTGTACGTGAGAGGAAATGTTAATTGGCTTCATACTTCATAGTGTACAAATTAAGTATTCGATTCTCCTGGGCTGCTTATGGAAGATGTATATGTATATATAGGTGTGGAAGATGTCCATGCCGTTTTCTGTTTGTTTTGTACTGTACGTGTTGTTGTTCTATTTGAATTTGTTTATGTGATTGTGATAAGTGTGTAATGATAATAAATTATGTTGTTGCTCACGTGTGAGTATCTAAACTATTATTTAAAGGGATTTTTCTTGTTTGGATATCTTTTTTTTTTTTTTTTCAAAAATGTCTTTATACCCTTATATTTAAGTAAATACAAAACTAAATGACAATTAGGTAAAAATTCAACTTTAACTCTCATTAAAATATTGCCTAAAAATAGAGTCATTCTCCTTTTGATTTTCAAATTCCTTTATCCATTTATAAATTAAATTCTCAAAATAAAAATTATATATAAAATAAAAAACACATGTTTTATTTTTGGGCTACAAAATAAGACCATTAAGCCCAATATTTTCACTTTTTTTCCCCTTATGAAGACTTAAACTTTTTTTTTTTCTCACTTTTTTATACGTAATATTATTGAGAAAACGTGTGTTGAGGACAAATTTTTCATGCCACATGGCTTCATTTCATTGGCGACCCGCACCACGTCAACATTATCATGGATTTTGGGAAAACTTCTTTTAAAGCCCAAAAGAGCCCATATTTATACAAAAAGGCGTCAAATTCCATGGTTCAAACTCATAGCACATCATCTCATTTTTTGCTCATGATCCAAGCTCATGAGTCTTATCAGGGGAATTTTGGGAGTTGTGGTTTGGAGGACCTAGAAGTATGTTTAGTAAAGCTCCAGTAGTTCAAAGTTGATAAAGGAAAGCATGTTGCTTGGCATGTCTTCCCCAATTCCCTGAACTCTGATGGGTCAGTGTGCAATAGGTAACATTTAGGTAAGTCTCTCATATCACATAATACTTAAAATGATAAAACTCCACATGCTCTTTACGTAAAAATTAATTTTCATCATATAATATAAGTATTTCATATCAATTATATTATTATCATCTAAATCAATTCCAAGCACATGGCTAAATATATATTATCTCATATATAGCATTAAAATGCTCTCTTTACTCTCTAAGATTTGGTTAAAATGCAAAAAAGACCATAATTACATTTCTAAACTTCATCAAATATATTTTTCAAAAGAGAAAACTTAGCCGAAAACATTAAAAATGGCTCCAACAGTTTCGTGATTTCTGCGCAGAAAGAGCTGCAATGTTTTTGCAGAAGCTACAACAGTTTCTGCGAGAAGTTTGAAACAGACTCCAGTGGAAGTCGCAAACAGCTTCTACGAAGGTATAACAGCCCCATCTAAGCTGCAGACAGCTCTAACTGAAGTAGAAACACCTTCTGCAGAAGCTGAAACAGTTCAAAGACATTCTACAAAGAGCTCCATTTGTGATACCTTAAAAATCTCATAAAGCTTATCTCACCATCTTTAGTCAAACCATAAATTTAATGCCAAGTATTGTCCTCCAAGCAAAGGATGTCATCCATATGACATCATCCAGCTGTATCACCAACATTAAGTCTCAAACTTTCTTCTTTTGGTTAAAAAACAAAAGATCATTTACTTTGTCAAAGACTTTTCCTCATTTGCTATTTTTTCCTTCAACTAAGTTCTGATCTAGTTGCAAAGCTTGACTCTATATAAAGAGGGTCAAGCTACACACTTAAAGGAGGATGGATCCCTCTCTCATCTCCCATAATCTGAAACTCCCTTCATTTTGCTGCCATATCTCTAAAGATCTCCATATCTTTCTTCATCTCTCTTACAAAGTCCCTCTTCATAGATAATAACACAACACACATATTACAACATACCATTATCCATTACTCATCTTTCTCACACTCCATTATTTTGAAATATCATCATCTTGCTACTCATAAACACATCCCCATATTTTTCTCCATTTTCTCTTGCAATACCTCACTTCTTAGAAAGTAACATAACCAATGTCATAATATAAAAAACAATCCCCAGCAGAGCCTTTACTACATTTAACCCTCATTTATCCATCTCATACTTCCATTTATTTTACAAAACACATTCCTCACAAAATACCCATACATACTTCTCATATATCTCTAAACTCCATGTCTCACAAATTATACATATACAAGATTCATGTCCAACAAAGTATCTATATATAATTCCCATACATATTACAAACACCATATCTCACAATATATACATATTCCTTACCATCTCCACACATCTTAAAATATATCAAACACTCTTCCAAAAACTTATTACTAAAAGCCCTTTCTTATAAAAGGTAAAAACTTATAAAATCAAAAGCCCTTCTTATGGAAGGCAATATCACTCATATTTGACTAAAAACTAAAAGAGTATTACATGGGGAAAATCATTTAAGTGCACGATAAAGAGGATGAACTTGACCAACCTATGCACACGGCTAGACATATTCTCTCTCCCTCCAGTTGCACCCATTTTTCCCCTTTAAACATGTAGTCACTATGAAAGGACTCATTCTATCACATTGCTGAAATGTCTAAGTCCACCGCCGTCCTATGGCCAGAGCTCCAAACTATGAAGATAAGTCATTATATTTTACCTTCAAACTTATATTATCAAGTATATTTTGTTCATTATCATTATACCACTCAACTAATGTCATTATACTGCTGGAATCTTATTAGCTCATTAACATTATAAGGCTAGAGCCACAAACTATGAATCTCACCAACATTATACGGTCGGAGCCACAAATCACATGAAGAACAAAGTGATGCTACACAGCTGGAGTCAGAAACATAAAAGATAAGTCAATGTTTTCTCCATCTTTTAAATTACATGTTAACTCATTATCGAGTATATGTTAACTCATTATCATTTTACCATTATCTCACCATTTAAAAACAGTCTTATTAATAATAAACATATATATTAATAAATTGATATACCGTCAATGGACATATATTACTTGAACATAAACCATTGTCGGATATACCTTATCATGTTGAACATGAACCATGAATCGCAACTAAACATGGACTATTGGATTCATCCCATTGTTGGACATTGGACATCTAATTAAACACTTTCTAATATTAAACATAACTTAATAAACATAATAATAACGTATGAACTCACCATTTAATCAAAACTATCATGCTAAACATATTATTTATTTATTTCAACCATTATCATGATTCTAAGACTTTGGGTTTTATTTATTTTTGTAGGCTTAAAAATACACCGGTAGCCATTGGTCCATGCGGCCCAATGTCGAGTTCCGGGTTGACCTCCCCAAAACAAATCCGAGCCTAGCAAAGTCACACCTCCAAAGACACGTGGCTACACGCAAAAAACCGCCCCCGACAACGTGTAAACCTCAAATTGGAATAAAATTGAAATTGAAATTGACACAAAAAAGCCTCTTTTCACGCACGAAGTATGTGTGATACGACTAGTAATTGATTATGTCTTTCAAGTCCAACCCACTGCAGGTATCTCTCATCAATGGAAAATGCTGGGACCATTGAAAATAGCACAACCTTGTGCCATAACTCGCCATGTGGCGAGTTGTGATTGGTGAAGGTGTGTCCCCACATAATCCACAGACATTCTTTCACCAGTCACAACTCACTACGTGGCGAGTTGTAGTACAAAGTTGTGTCATTTTTGGTGCTCCTACCACAACTCCTCATCAATCTATCATATGAAGTCATAAACAAATAAGAATAAAAAATAGATGGTATCTATGTGTTTGTGTGGTAGGGATCTAGGACTAGGATGATACCCAAAAAAAAAACATGGTAGCCCTCCTTGTCCAAAACTTAGATTTTCTTTAAGTAGTTGGTTTCCCCATCTGTTTGAGTCCGAGGACCATGCAAGGCCTTGACTCTGTCCAAAACTTAGATTTTCTTTAAGTAGTTAGTTTCCTCATAGGTTTGAGTCCGAGGACCATGCAATACCTTAGTTAAAATTTGTACAATATTTACCATTTTTGTTTTTTGTAAATGTGTATAATATTTGCCATTTTTTCTATGTCTACAATGTAAACATTCATTGCATGTACAAAATAAACGTACATATAAAGATCCTTAAAAAAACAAAAACAAAAACAAAGCTCAAACCAAATGCATGCTTTAAGGGAGAAAAAAAAAAAAGTGTAGCTCATCAATTGAATAAACCAAAATACTATACATGAGTCTTTTATTTCTTTTTACATAGTTAATAGAAATAGAAATATAAATAGAAATGGTCTCTCCCTCTAGAAACTCTCTAATTTCTATATACCCAAAAGTGCCCTTTATAGTCTTTTAAACAGTACATAACAAAACTCTCATTCTCAGAAAATTTCTAATTTTTTTCTTTTTTTGTTTTTGATTTTGATAGGGAAAATTTCTAATTTAAAATGCCCTTTCCAGCGTCTTTATAGAGGTAACATAAATGGTCTGTTTGGATTGAGCTTATTTTTGTTGAAACCGAAAACACTATAACGAAATAATTTTTAAATATATAAAAAGATTTGTAAGACCCACTTTTAATAAAAAAAGTTATTAAAAAATATAATTTATTAAACCATAAACAATACACAAATGTACTTGTCAAATATTGCGGCTGAGAGAGAGAAAAAAAAAAAAAAAAAAAAAAAAAAAAAAAAAAGAGGCAAAACACAAAAATTGAAACGCATCCACAGCTTTCAGCCCAATCCAAACTCATACAAAGTGACACAGATTTTTAGAGTGATCCCTTCTCAGAAACTCCCCAACACGTTGAAGCATCCGCTATTAGAAAGTAGAAACTTTGTTACCAAAAGGACAATTTGGTTGATTCCCCAAAAAAAAAAAAAAAAAACAAAAGGACAATTTGGTTAAGCTGACATACATGGCGAGTTCCGATTGAAAGTGAGAACACCCCTCTGCCTCGGTTTGAAAGTGAGACACCCCTCTACTGTACCTTCTTGTTTCTACTCGCGAGTTGAGCTACGCGCCTCTTTAAAGACTGACTACATAAAAATGCAGCTCTCTCCTTCAATTACAACTCACAAATCACAATAGATCACAAAGCCTTCGAAACAGTTTGTGAGGCTCTTTTACTTGAAGCCTTGCAGATACATATCCGAATCCAAAAATGTCAGTTACCATGGCCAAACCAATTCCCCCTCCTTCCCCGTCTTGCGCCTTTGTAAACCCTAGCACAGAAGAAAGGTGGCTATTGGCCTTCAAGGTCGCTGCGGCAGTACTTGTCCTGCTCATCCTCTTTTTTAAACTCATCGCTAAACTACGCCAGTGTAATTCCAACAGTGGCGGCTGCCACGTTAACGGCGTTAATGGCAGGACCAGCTCCGAAACCAGTATTCAACTTCCAGATATGAATACCGACAACGGCTCCGTCTCAGTCTCTGTGTGATCATCACCAACACACCGTACCGTGTAAGTCTCTTTTTTTTTTTTTTTTTTTTTTTTTTTGGAGCTTTTACGTGCGGATTAATATTATGTTCATGCATATAAAGTTATATAAAGTTCTTATTATAATAGTCGAATAAGGAGCATCAACGTACTGTCTGATGTGTTTGACAGGTGTACGTGAGAGGAAAGGTTAATTGGCTTCATACTTCATAGTGCACAAATTAAGTATTCGATTCTCCTGGGCTGCTTATGGAAGATATATACATATATATATATATATATATATATATATAGGTGTGGAAGATGTCCATGCCGTTTGCTGTTTGTTTTGTACTGTACTTGTTGTTGTTCTATTTGAATTTGTTTATGTGATTGTGATAAGTGTGTAATGATAATAAATTATGTTGTTGCTCACGTCTACGTATCTAATCTATTATTTATGGGGTTATTTTTGTTTAGTTTTTTCCTTTTTCTATTTTTTGTTCAAAAATGTATTTATTCTCCTATATTTAAGTAAAGATAAAACTAAATGATAATTGGTAAAAATATATTTTTAACTCCCACTAAAATATTGCCTAAAAAATAGAGTCATTCTCCTTTTGATTTTCAAATTTCTTTATCCATTTATAAATTAAATTCTCAAAATAAAAATTATATATAAAACAAAAACATATGTTTTATTTTTGGGCTAAAAAATAGGACCACTAAGCCCAATGTTTTCACTATTTTTCCCCTTATCAAGACTTAAACTTTTATTTTCTCTCTTTTTTATATGTAATATTAAAGAGAAAACGTGTAAACCTCAAATTGGAATAAAATTGAAATTGAAATTGACACAAAAAAAACCTCTTTCCACACGCAAAGCACGTGTGATAAGACTAGTAATTGATTATGTCTTTCAAGTCCAACCAAGTATATCTTATCAATGGAAAATGCTAGGACCATCAAAAACGGCACAACCTTGTGTCACGACTCGCCACGTAGTAAGTTGTAATTGGTGAAGGTGTGTCCCTACATTATTCACAAATACTTCTTTACCAATCACAACTTGTCATGTATAAAATTGTTTCCTTTTTTTTGTACTCCTACCACAACTCCTCATCAATCTATCGTATGAAGTCTCAAGTCATAAACAAAATAAGAATAAAAAATAGATGGTATCCATGTGTTTGTGTAGTAGGGATCTAGGACAAGGATGACACCAAAAAAGAAACATGGTAGCTGTCCTTGTGTTCCAAATTCCGCAGTGTCATTTCTCATTTCCGTGGCAACTTGGGAAGCCTGGTCAGATAGGTGGGGCCAAGCTAAACTTGGCTCTATCGTTGGTTTAAATACTTGTATTATTTAAGCTGCTGTATCCAGTATCCATGATCCATTTGAGTCTAACTAAACCGGCCAATTTTTATCAATTTGTACTTTTTTGGGGTGCTGGGTTTTTAATTTTTTAATTTTTATATTATTGTTAAATAGTTGGTAAAAAAAAGTAAAATATTATTTTAATTCTTAAATTTTACCAAATATTTTTCATCATTAAACTTAAAATTTTTTTCATCTTTAAACTTTGTAAAAAATCTTTTTAATAGTTTATAGATAAAAACAAGAATAAAAAGACTTTTTAAAAATTTATGGACAAAAAAAAAAAAATTTAATAGTTTTGAAAAATAAAATTGTCAATAATTTAAGAACAAAAACCAAAATTTTAAAGTTTTTGGTAGAAAAACAAACTTTTAGTAAGCTTAAATGGGGCGAAGATTTGTAGATGGTAGCATTGGATTAAGAGCCTTGTGGCCTTTGTAATCAAGCTAAAAATTACGCTAGGATTGGTTTTGGGCTGAAATGGGGAGATAATTGATAACGACCTACATTTTGGCCTTGGTTATTGGGCAAACAAGACAAATTCGATAATTTTAACCCTTCAAGGCGTTCCTCCACCATGGTCATGGCATTATGTTAATATTGCCAATAGAATGAGTGAAACGAAACCTTAAAATCGTAAATTAAAATTGGGCAACGGATAAATGTTTATCCTTCTTTCGCATTTCAAGAAGTCTTTTGAGTAGATTGTCGAGTGCCAACAGGCGTTTGAGGATCTAAAGGCTTACCTCTCTTCCCCACCACCGCTAAGTCCTTCAAAACCCGAGGAAAAGTTCTTCCTCTACTTGGCCATCTCCCTAGCAGCCATCGGTGCGACCCTAGTCAGAGAAGAAGACTAGGTTCAAAAGCCCGTGTACTACACTAGCCGAGCACTTCATGGTGCAGAGGAAGGTATCCACCAATGGAGAAGCTTGCCTTCGCTTTAGTAACGGTAGCTCGCAAACTCAAACCGTACTTTCAAGCCCACACAGTGATCATCCTAACCGACAAGTCCTTGCGACGCGCAATGAGCAACCCTGAAGCCGCCGGGCAATTGGCTCTATGGGCAATAGAGTTGAGTGAGTTTGACATCTGGTATCACCCACATACCGCCGTTAAGGGACAGGTTGTTGCTGACTTCATAGCGGAGTTCATCAACGAAGAGGACAAGGGGGGAGATAAGTGTCCTCATTGAAGTATACATACAGACAGGTCATCCAACAGAGAGGCTGGTGGAGGAGGTATCGTGCTTCTTTCTCCGGAAGGTGACAAGGTTGAATGTGTGGTTCGCCTTAACTTCCCTACCACCAACAACGAAGTAGAGTACGAAGCTCTAGTGGCAGGACTTGATCTCACCAAAGTGGCGGGGGCCACAAGCATGGTTATTCATTGTAACCTCAAATTGTCACCGACCAAGTAAACAGGGATTACGAATGCAAGGGTAAAAAGATGAAGAAATACTTGGAGCAAGTGAGGAGAAGAATAAACGGCCTGCAAGCCAAGGTTGTCCAAATCCCTAGAGGAGAGAATGAGCAAGCCGATCACCTTGCCAAAATCGCTTCGCGAAACATATGATCACCTTTGAAATGTGCTCTCTTCGGTTCAGCTTTCTCCACTAATAGACTCAGTCAATGTGCGGGAAATAGGTTTTGAAGACAAATGGACCACACCATTAGTCTCCTACTTGAAAAATGGTGTTCTACCAGACGGGAAGGAAGCCACAAGAAAGCTGAAAGTCCAAGTAACGCGATACGTTTTAATAAAGGACGTCTTATAAAAAAAAGGCTTCTCTCGCCCATACCTAAGGTGTTTGGGCCCCGAGGAAGCAGATTACGTCATGAGAGAAGTCCACAAAGGGATCTGCAGAAACCACTCAAGGTCATGGTTGTTGGTACACAAGCTCATTTGAGTAGGGTATTACTGGCCCACCATGTAGAAGGATGCCCAAACTTATGTTAAGACCTGCAACAAGTGTCAAATGTTCAGCAATGTCACTAGACAGCCATCCGAAGAGTTGACACCAATGATAGCCCTATGGCCATTTGCTTATTAGGGATTAGACATCATGGGACCATTCCCAATAGCGGTGCAACAGTTGAAGTTCCTTATAGTAGGTATAGACTACTTTACAAAATAGGTAGAAGCTAAAGTCTTGGCCACCATCACAGAGAAGAACATGTGGAGCTTCATTTGGAGGTACATCATCCGTAGTTATGGGATCCCTAGAGTCCTGGTTTCAAATAACGGGAAGCAATTCGACAACAATTCCTTCAGGGACTTTTGCTCACAATTGGAAATCAAGAACCACTACTCTTCTCCCGCCCACCCTTACGCCAACGGACAGGTTAAGGTCACAAACCGATCCATACTTAAAATCATCAAGACTCGGCTCGAGGGGGCAAAGGGTATATGGCCTAAAAAGTTTCCAAGCATATTATGGGCATACAGGACAATAGCGAGAACACCTACGAGAGAGACGCCATTCCGGCTAGCATACGGGAGCAAGGCGGTCATTCCAACTAAGGTCGGACTCACAAGTTACTGGGTGGACAACCACGATGAAAGCAAAAACGACGAGGCTATGCGTATACGACTTGATCTACCGAACGAAGTCATGGTGATAATCGAATAAAGACTTGCACGATACTAGGAACACATGGCCAAACATTACAACTTCCGAGTCAGATATAGAGACTTTCGGGTTGGAGATCTTGTTTTGAGAAAGGTAATGGGCGCTGTTAAAGACCCTACCCAAGGGAAGCTTGGCCCCTATTAGGAGGAATCTTACAGGATTATGTCGTGGCAGAGGAAAGGCACCTACCATTTAGAGACACTAGATAGACGGAAGTTGCATCATCCATGGAATGCCGAGTACCTATGGAAGTACTACAAGTGGAGATAGCGTGGAGAGCAACACTTTTTCATTTTCAGTTTACTTTAGTTAATGTTAGCTACACTCTTCAATTTTCCAATTTACCTTAGTTAATTTTCGCTACAATACCTTTTAAGCCCAAAGGGCGGGTTATTTTAAGAGAACTACTTTCCTACAAATGCATGGTTTATCATAATAAGAGAAATTTTATTCAAAGATGATTAATGTGTTTTTCTACAAAATATTACAAGTCCACAAAGTGGACGAGCTTAATAATAAGTCCATAAACTGGATGAGCATAATAAGTCCATAAAATGGACAAGCTTAATAACAAGTCCATAAAGTGGATGAGTTTAATAATAAGTCCACAAGGAGGATTCATGACTTAGTCAATCTTGACGAGTTCATCCCATTAAGCCGACGAGTTCAACAGAGTAGACAAACCTATGGTTAAGCCCACAAAGTGGACGAGTCCATTGTAAGGTTTACTAACCCTCAAATGGATTAGTTCAAAACAGACGAGTCAAAATTATAAAGTCATAAAATAGACGGATTCATAAGATGAACATATACGAATCAATAAGCAACACATTGAAAGCAACGGATATGATATACCATAAATAAAATGAAGTTTTTACAAAACGAGCCCAAGAAAAAACAAAAAAGGGGCATAGTCCGGAAATTAGATTAAATTTACAATAAGAAGGAAAGAGAAGTGCTAAGTTCATGAAGCCGGGGGGTCTTGTAGGGCCTCGTCACCCTTGGGAGGAAGGTCTGGAGCATCCCTAGTTGAAGGATCGTCAAAATTTGGAGGATTGGCCGATGAAGTCAAACTAACGACAGAAGGATTCGCGGCAGGTTGAGCAAGGACGACACTGTCATTTTGAGGTCCCGCTTTGACTCGGTGGAGTTGTCGGTCTCTTCAGGGACAGTGTCGCTTGCAGGTGTTGACAAGAAGGGGTCATCCATGGAGACCTTTGCCAAATCCAGACAAGGGTAATTGGATTTGACCTGTTTAAAGCAATCCTCAAACCCCAAACTATAATACTTAGCGCAGGAATCAATGTATGCCTATGACTTCTTGAACTCTTTGACAGCGTCGGCCTTGGCCATCTCCACCTGACTCAACAGAGTCGTCGGCTCCTTCTTTGCCATCTCCTTAGCTTCTTGCTCTTTTTTCCACCGATGTGACCCCTCTTCCTCCAGCTTTTCTTCCAACTCATTCACCTCTTGCTTGAGGGTATGAAGGGCGCTCTTGTATTGTTCTTACGAGTTAGTCAGGTTCTTAATACACTTTTGCTGATGGGCAAGCTCTAAAATGACTTGGAGAAAGTTTGGTTACAAACCTTTTTTTTTTTTTGAGGAGTTTGGTTACAAATTTGGTTATAAACAATGGCTACAACTCTACTCAATATCTTTTTATTAAATATGAATTTTGACAAATCAACCATTATATAACATTTTCTTCATATATTCTCCATACTTGCAAAATTTATAGAAAATTAAAGATCAATAGCTAATAGCTATATTATCAATTAAATATTTAAATTTCAAGTTTTTGTAATCTAAAAATTATTTATAAAATATAAGTTCATAGATTGAATACTAAATAACATTTTATTGGCACCAAATTTGACATGCATGTTAAAAATATAAAGAGCATGTAATTCAATTATTAGATTTTCAAATTATGTGATTATATTAATATTTTTAGTAAGATTTATAGCCATTAGTTACAATCAAGTTTATAATCAAACTTTGTTCAAATACCTCCCTTTTGGGCCCAATCCTAGCTCAAATTGGCAACATTTAAATATCAAATCTCTCAACAATTCATCAAACTATAATATGAGAAAATAAATACTCCAAATACATCATCAAGTAGTCACATGATTAACAAATTTACAACCATAAAAAAGCACAACAAAGCAAATTTTGTTATATAGTTCTCTAATCTCTACTACATGCTCTTGAGTTAATAGCTCCAATGGTCACCAATTTTCTGCATTAAGAGAGTCCACTATACTAATCTAAAAAGAGGGGAGAAAGGGGGGCGAGCTAATAGTTGAACAAGAGAATACATCACATGATATTGTTAAGTGAAAATGCACATTATAATAGACAATGTATTAAATTTTACAAGACATGTATCAATAGTATGAAAGTAATTCAATAGAAATAGTAAAACTTGTTTTGGAAATGAACATTTAATAGTATAGTGAAAAACGTATAACTTGTTAAACAAACAATTGTTCTCTTAAAAGATTTACCCAATTTAAATTAGAACATCACTTCATCATTGGGTAAACTACTTATAATAATAGATAATAGGCGTAGTCGCGTAGATGCACTTTTAGTCCCTACATTTTGCACTTTTTCCATTTTGGTCCCTATATTTTATTTTTACCACTTTTAGTCCCTAAACCAATTAACGCCTAACATTTAGGTCCTTTCCGTCACCTAATTAACGGCAAAAGCTAACGTGGCTGACGGTGGAATAAAAAAATATATATAAAAAAACCATATCAGAAAAAATAAATTAATATAATTAAAATAAACTTATGAGGATTTAAAAAAAAAATATTCTTTTCTTTTTATTATATTTTTGGAAGATGTGTTCTTCACTAGAACATGATTGTTCATGTTCTTCGTTGCCCGTAAAACGGAACGAGTATGGAGCTCCATTCTTCTTCATTGCCTAGAATATTGTATGGAGCTTCATTTCCCATTCTTCCAAATGTAATGCTTCTCTCTGTACCTGTGCTTTTGATCGGAGCTCCAAGACTTGCGGTAGGTGGCCCCATCGGATCTGATGAAAGTACCGAACCCTTCCATCGGACCTGACTTGAAGTCCCCCTCGTAGGTTTCCCTAGATGGCCACGAGAATTTGCCCTTTCCATATGCTTTGCCATGTCGCCACTCGCCTTCGTACATGCACTTGTCTGTCCACAAGTACTTCCTAGATCCGTGCGGCGCGTTCCCTGACAAACCCCCGATGTATGCAGTGGCACACTCCAATGGTGGGTTTGTGGCTTATGATTTTTGTTGATCTGGTTTTTCAACTTGTTCAAATCTAGGTTAGTGAGGAGGGCTTAAAGTTCGATCAAGGGGATTTTCTAACATAAAGAGTTTGAGGTGTGCTGGGTTAATGGTTTTGTGGGTATTTTGTTCAAATTTGGGTAGGAGTGGTGTTTGATTTTCTGAGTTTGTGCTTGTGTGTTCTGGGTTTGATTTTCTTGTGTTCAATTTTCTAGGTTTGTGCTTGAAATTTCTAGGTTTGGTGTTGGTGAGGATAGTTGTGGTCAGCTGGTTTCTTTAAAGATTCTAGATTTGTTGTTAGTGTGGAATGTGGATAGTTGTTTGTTAGTTATTTCTACCTTTTTGAGTGTTTGATTTGTTGGGTTTGTGTTTTGATGATTGCTAGATTTTGTTTCTCCAAATTGGATTTGATTTTGTGTTTCTAATTTGGATTGGTGGGTTTCCAACTTGGAGATTGGTGTTGACTTTGTGAACAAAGAGGATGCATGTCTGTTGATTTTGATTGGTGTACGTTGGATTCAAATTTATGTGTTCAATTTCTAGGTTCGGTTTCTAGGTTCAATTTTAGATATATAGATCTGTTGATATTGGTTGATTATTGTTTGAACTGAATTTTGAATTTTAATGTGTTTGGTTGTAAAGAAAAAACAAGAAAAACATAGAAAAGAAAATAAAACAAGGATTAATTTGCTAAGAACATGAACAGTCACGTTTTGGGAAGAAGAACATGAACATGTCTTCCGAAGTATTAACGAAATGAAAAGAAAATTTTATTTTAATTATTTTATTTGTTGAAATCAAGTTTAGAATTTTATTTTAATTGTTTTTTCGACAAGACTTTTTTAATATTTAAAATTCTGACGTGGCATGGGTGATGAGTGCCACGGTGGATTTTTGATAATATTTTAATTCCACCGTTAGCCACGTCAGCTTTTGCCTTTAATTAGGTGACGGAAAGGACCTAAATGTTAGGCGTTAATGGTTTAGGGACTAAAAGTGGTAAAAATAAAATATAGGGACCAAAATGAATAAAGTGTAAAATGTAGGGACTAAAAGTGCATTTACGCCTAGATAATAATACACTTAACAGTAAAACTTTTTTTTTTTTTTTTTTCACTCTCAATTTGTCAATAACAATAAACAATACTTAGTATATACAATATCAGCCAAACTAAGACATTCTTTAACAATCGGCAGGTGAATCCCATGAGAAACAATAACCTCAAAGTAGCAAAATATAGCAATGGCTCCAAAGACCAAATAAAAATAATGGTTTCAAAGAGCAAACAATAACAATGCATCACACCTTAATAAGTAATATTTCATCTGAAGATCAACTCTTAGCCTTGTGTTGACAAAGATTATAAATAGTCTAGCCGATTATTTGAAAATGTTTCATTTTTCTTTAACAATATCATAAAATATTATTCTTCATATATATATATATATATATATATATAATCTTGAGAGCAATCATCATCTACTACTTATTTCAAATCGATGACCAATTTTTGTGTCAAAATCTCCAAATATCAACTAGAGCCTAATAAAAGATTAGATAACTCGGTGAAAATAAACATGCCAATATTTATTTATATCTAAGTGAATACGAGACAATAAGAACAAGATAAGGATTCAACTATTGATACGTACTTGGTTTGACGCTTTAAATTTTTTTCGTAACTTTTCAAATCCATTGAGGCAGCTCTCAAAAGTATAACATGGCAGTACTTAAACTTCATATCAATTCTATCGAAACTCAACCATATTGATCACCTTGTTGTTCCAAAACAGAGTACATAGGAGAAACTCACAATACTAGAGAAGGAAAGAAACAAACGTAGGGAACCTCCTTGCTACTACAACCAAATTACAAATCTAACTACAAAACTAAAACAAGCCAAAGCATGTAGCAAAGCAAAAAAGCACTAACAACTAAAGAACATGTCTATACAACATTCGAACAAAGCACTTCAATGCAACAACACATGGACAACATAATAACACTATGGCAAAACACAACAACATAGGAGATCTAGGATCAAATTAAAATACCATTTGGATCAATCCCCTAATTACAACAGATGGTAGCACTTAAAACTGACTTCTTGAACTTGGTTTGAAACCCCAACCTAGTTTTGACATCCTTAATGATGCTTCTCTTGAGTTGCTCTTCAGTCCAAATTTTATCTTCATGAATTATGGCATTTCTTTGCAGCTAAATGTGGTAGGCCATTGGCTACCAAGAAAGTTTGCAGATTATTACTCTTAACCACTTCCCTTTTAACTCTCTAGCCCCCAAGCAATCTAGTCCTCCCACACAAACTAAGCATTAGAAATTGGACACAATTTCATCATGTCATCTGAAACTCTTCTAGTGAATGAACATTCAAAGAAGAGAGATGATCAATATTTTCATGACAATTTCTACAAAAAAATACATAAGCTATTACCCAAATACCTCACTTGGCCATTCTATCTCATGTGGAAAGTTTGTTGTTTATGGCTAACCAACCAATAAACGAATGTTTTGAGATAGTTAAATGGAACCAAAGCAAATTTCAAAAAGATTTACATCATGACATGCATAAATTCACAGCCCAAACCATCAAATATTAGTAACGAAACACGTCATGGGTCTCTAAATAAAGTTCTTGTAGATTTTGATTAATTACTCCAGTATCTTATTAACAATGTCACTTATACTAAAAAAATTTTAACCCAAAACCAAACACTAAGGGAACCAATAATTTCCTCACCACTTTGGCTTTAAAATTAAAATAACTAAAAATTTCCAAAAATTATGAGTTAACTCAATTTAACCAAATTTCGTGACAAAATTTCATGTCAATCTCAAGTCATGCTAAATCAAGTCAGTAATAGTATACCCAAATTTGTCAGAAACAAGGTTACAAAAACTTTTCAATTTTTTGTAAAATTTAATTGAAATTGTCCAACGTAGGAAATTCACTAGTAACCCAGCCCTTAATTCATTAATTTTTCATGATTTAACCTCCCAAATCAGTTGCCCAATAATCCAATTAAAATCTCTGATTCAATTGTGCATTTGTTACTTATCAAATCCTAAGTAACCGATTGTTTCTAATTCCAAATTCTCTCACAATTTCAAGATAAATCCCTTAAATGATCTACACAATAGCAAATAATTATAAATCCATAAAAATGGAATTTAATGGTCAAAGATTAATTCAACTTTACCGTGAAACTTGGATCTGCTCGAACCAAGGAGAAAATATGATATTTCGGGAACTCCACCTCAGCATCTAGTCGGTGTTTTTAAGCCCAATAAGAAATTGACATATGTTCTAAAAGAGACACATCAACATACTGAATCATTTAACTTAAAACGACGAAATTGACCTCGAAAAAATTTCAAAGACCCGCCCTCTCTTGCTCCTACCCTTCTCTCTGCACCTTCATGACCCCATCTTCTCTCTCTCAACTCCAAACCTTGACAGCCGCTACCTAATATCGCCACCGGAGATAGAGATAACCTGCTGATCATTTCTAGTTCCGACGAGAATAACCTTTTTCTCATCAGAAAATGCCCAAAACCGTCTCTCTTTCTTGTTGTTTCCAACCACCAACATCAGAAGTTTTCTCGCCACTTCTAACACTTGACGTTGCAAGATGGTTTTCTTCTCTCTTTTTGAATTTATTTTCTGAATTTTTCTGTTTACATATGTGTTTCGTTTTGTTTTTATAAATTGACATATACATTCATATGTAAAAAGGAAACTTGTACTGTTTGATAAAATGCTTTGGTGAGGATGGAAATGGATGCACTAATAATACAGTAAAATGGGTTTTTTTTTTTTTTTTTTCAAAAAAAAAAATGTGATTTTGGATTATATTAAAAGTGGTTAGTATGATGTAGTTTTATAAGTAGAGAAATAAAGCTCTTTCTTTGTTTATTAGTTGATTTAATGTATTTGGCGGATGTGCTTGATTTTCAGGTATTATTTATTAGTTAGATTTTTTTCTTTTTCAGCTTTGCATTTTAAAGATGGTTTCTTTTAGATGCATTTAAGTTTGCAATATGTGTTGGCTTACTTGGAATTTTCACAATTTCTTTCATTCCTTGTAATAATATTTTTTTTCATGGTGCAGGGATGGATGTGATGCTGTTGTTCCGTTGTTTTTGATGAAGGAATTGATTTTGATAAATAGTTTCTACCTAAGGTATTCAATCCATCCCTTTGTTTATGGTGAAGCACTTAATGGCTATGGCTAAGTAACCTTTCATGGAAAAAAAACTTCTGATCCGCATACATGATCCCCAATCAGGTTGTCCTTGCATACGCAACATAGCCTTTGCAAGAGAAGATGGTTGTGTGTGTTGATTTTTGTGGTGTATTTTTGAATATACTAGAAGCATATATACTCATTTTGGTTTGTATTTGATAAGTACACTCAAAATTGGATGTGACCCTATTGACATCCATTATCATTCGCTTTAGTTCTTTTATTTTTCCAGTCCTCCTCCCACCCCCCCCCCCTCCTCTAATTATCTCAAAATTGATTTTAAATACAGAGCAGTTTCTGATTACCTATCTCCCACAATTTCTTTTCAGTGCAATGCTTTTGAGTGCAAAAGTCACTACAACAAATCTAACTTTTTTCAAGGGTCAAAATCCTTAAAAAAAGTATTAAAAACCCTTGAAAAAAATTATTTTAAAAGTCCAGTTGACCCTTGATAACCTTCGAAACATATACCATTGAAAAAGAAATTTTAACTGCCTTCATGGCCCTTAAAACAAGTGCTCTAATCTTATTTTGAGGGTCAAGAGACCCTTAAATAACCTTTTACCAAGGTTTAAAAATTTATATTTACAACCCTTGATAAATAAGGTTATTTGAGGGGTCTCTTGACCCTCAAAATAAGATTTTATTTTATTAAAAAAAAAAAAAA
This sequence comes from Quercus dentata, assembly GCA_028216015.1. Taxonomy (NCBI): domain Eukaryota; kingdom Viridiplantae; phylum Streptophyta; class Magnoliopsida; order Fagales; family Fagaceae; genus Quercus; species Quercus dentata. The sequence goes on along the minus strand of CP116454.1, from coordinate 46,162,886 downwards.
AAAAAACCGCAATCATGCACAAATATATATATATATATACACACACACACACACATACACAAAAATTCACAATTGTTGAAATGATATGCTATGAACATACAATTATTTCATAGCATATTCAAAATTCGGTAGAAATCATTCTCATAAGAGCGCAAAAGAAAGAAGAAGAAAAAAAATGCCCATAAATGTTCTAGCAAGGGAATGAGCAAGCTGGTTGCCCTCTCTTTTTACATGTTTGAAGCTATATTTATGAAAAATCTCTTACAACATCCAAATCTCTTCAATAACATGACCAAACCATGGTTTTTGATGGCGCCTAGTTGTTGATAGCTGTGACAACTCTCTGACTATCTCCTTCGAACTCTACCTTAGAAATGCAAAGTTCTCTAGCAAAACTTATTGCCCTACTAACTGTCAAGGCTACTTCATTTTCACCCAATTAACATTAAAAAAGCAATTATGTATTTACACCAAAAGCTTCAATTCTACAAAAGCACGTTACCATGCTAGTCTTTATCGTAAATCTTTTGCTTCTTCCACTTATGTGCAGACTTCCAATATTCTAAGATTAGTCGTCTGAGTTTCCTCTCGGAACATGTAGTCAATGTATTCCTCATATCTGCTAATTTAAACTTGTTAGCAAAGGCAAACAAGGAAAGCTTACAAAATGTAATGGAACACAATTATATCTCGGATAAAGATCATCCGCCTCCTCTTTTTGACTTTTTGGCAGCTTAGCTTGGACTAAACTAATATCATCAAGCTCACCAAAACTACTTTCTATGTTCCTCCACTCTTCCAATGGCTTTGCTCTTTCCTCTTTCAACTCAGGTGCGGATGTTTCAGAGTAGTTCTTTGGTTTTCTCAAAAACCCCGATTCATAAAAAAGAAGAAAAGTGTTAGAACTTGTTTCATTGGTGATGAAATTTAAAAATAATCAGAATATCCACAGTCTTTTACTCTAGTTTGCAACCAAATTAAGCTGCAAACAAGACATAGGCACTTATGCTTGGCTGAATTGCTTTGAGCACAATGCAAGAAGAACCGCTTCAGATTTACTTCACACATCCAACTTATCCTAACCACCCCGCATGACAAAGTCATAGTCCTTGATGATTTAGAAGGAAATGTAATATAAGGCTACCATAAAAAGTAAAAACTCTAGATAGTGATTCATATAATCACTCTTGTTCAAAGATAGGCTTCGCTTGAGATTCAACTTCCAAAGCAATGGACAAAAACACACTTCCAAACCAAGGCCCAAATTAGCAATTAGTGTCAAAGTCTAAAGTACTCGAAATTTGACAATACCAAGCAAATATTCTTTGATTTCAATGCCTAAAGCATATCATTCACAATTGTTGAAATGATATGCTATGAATTTCACAAGTAGGGACATCTTCACGAATAACTCCCTTCACTTGGTTTCCATCTTGAGAGGCCACAAACTTGACACTCATTTTTGTTGGAATTTTCCTTCCAATACAACATACAATTATTTCTACAAGAATCTATCTTCACATAATCAAGACCCAAATACCGAATCATCTTCTTTGCCTCATATAATGAATCTGGCAACTCTACAATAACTTTAGAAAGGGCATCATTCAACAATTGAAGCAATAGAGTAAACGATTTGTTTGTCCAACCACTAAGGCATTCATAATAGTATAAGTAAATATCAAATAATGGGAGATCAAGGGGATTCTAACAACAAACATCCAAAGTGCATTCATTTACTTATGTAGAAGCCCACAGTCATGTCCTAAAATAGGTATTTATGGATGTAGTGTAAGACATACACACATAGACAAAAACATTGTATATCACAAGAATAGGGATAACTCACCTGCCCAGAATGAAAGAAATAATTCTCCCCGGCCAATTTTGTTGGCGTTGAGTGATAGAAGTTGTAGTAGGTCCAAGTAAGCTGCAAAAGAAGAAATAATAGAATCTAGTCAACTGCCAAAAGAGTGAACAAAACTAAAAAACAATAAAAGAAAGAAGGGTAGGATACTAGGATGCCCCATGAAGATTTAAAAAAATCCATTTTGTTCAAGAAATTATTATAAGTGAGTTGCATTTCGGGCGGGAATTAACAGTATTTATACAATCTTTCCATATCACTTTAGAAGACAACATCACTCTAATTGCAACATCAGCTCAGAGAACAGGGTTCTCACTAGGTATGCATTTAATTTAAAAAGAACTAAACTCACCATCAAATTTCCATTACAGTCAAATCACACTCAAAATTTTATAAAACCAAACCAATAATTCACTTTGAAAGACAAATAAACCCAATTCATCTTTGTGGATGTACCCAACCAAGACAAATAAACCCCCCCTAGGTTCATCCCCTTACCACTAACCTCCACTATCAGTAATCTCCCTCTCAATTTCCACAACCCAAGGCTGAGACCCATGAACCTAACATTCCCATAATCCCATGGCAACACCCAACCAACCTCACCCTCAGTCAACCGACCGCAACAATCACACACACCACACATTAAACACAAAAACTGCACACACATACACATGACAACTGAAAAATACAAGAAGCTTACTAAATTTCTCTGATATATAGGCCTCTGATGTAACTAATATTGAATATAGCAATTTGGAGCAGATTCCTCGTCTGTTTCAAATTTCAATTAGCATAACACAACCATTAAATTTCTCGATCTTAAATCTCTAAGATCTAGCAAAAAATTAAATGAGAAATAATTTCTATTTGTTTTAACCAAATTTTACATGGAGTACTCAAAAAAGCAGTATGAAGTAACAAAAAATAATTCTATGGATTTTCTAAAAGAAAATTGAATCTGATCACATAAACAAGGAAAATATGCTCAGATGTAAATTTCTCGCTAAAGAAATTCAAATGCAATTGTCCGTAATTGAAGTTGAAAGACAGAAAATCGGAATTTCGATGATGATTACCGGAAAAGCTTAATCCTACTCGGTGATTTCAGCTTCCTTCTGTGCTACAACCCGAGGAAAACAATTATGTTACAGTGAGATTCTAAAGCGAATGATCAATTAGAAATAGAAATAGGGAAATCGATGATGAGCTCAATTTTCTGAGAAATGTGAAACGAAAATCATGGGCAAATCGATGAAAAAGTGTGGGTAAACCAAAAAAAAAAAAAAAAAAATCAAAGACGAAATTAGGGTTTGTGATTCGTACCTAATCGGAGCTAAGAAACACAATGCCAAGAGAGAGGAAGAGTCACAAAACCAAGATCGTACCTAATCGAAGCTGTGCGATTATGTACCCAATCGATGATCGTCGAGCTCTATGAGATCTCCATGATCGTCGAGCTCTATGAGATTTCCATGCGCTCTGTGAGATTTCTATGCTCTCTCGCCAGGCTTCAGCGAAAAAGTGATAATGGCTCTGTGTTTGTTGGTTACGTTTGGGCTATATTTTTAAATTTTGTTGGGCTTTTTCCAGGGATGAAAATTTTGTTGTGGGCTTATTTCAAGGGCTGAAAAAATTGAAATTTTTTATCAAGGGGCGTGGGCTGAAAAAACTGACGTGTTTTTTTTTTTTTTTTTTTTTTTCACATTTATTTCAAGGGTATTTTAACTTATTTTGAGGGATTAAATAACTTTTGAAATAAAGTAAAGTAATATAGCCTACCGCATTTGTATTTATAGATTATATCGACAGATTTTAGTAAACCCTCGATAAAAGAGGGTTGAAATAACTAAAGTTTGTTGTAGTGAGCACTGGGTAGAACCCAGGATGATCTCATTTATTCCAAGGCGATAAAAAGATCAAGTCACATCAAATTTTAACCATTGATATGCATTATCACATATTATGACATAAACCTTGTAATTACGATTAATTAACTTTGATTTGTCTTGTGTCTAGTTTTCTATAAAATTTGAATTTTGGCATCTTCATCAACTTTAAGCATATAAACTTTTGGTTTCCTGTGAGTCGGCTGGTAATGCAGGTAGTTCAGAGTTGGCTCCTCAAAAACAATTCTGGAACTGTATTTGGCACCTGCAAGTTCCTAATAAGATCAAGCATTTTGTTTGGGAAGCTTGTAAGAATGTTCTGCCAACAATGAGTAATCTCTTCCATCGACAGATCACTCCTTCAGCCAATCGTGCTCTCCGCCAGTCTCTCCCTGAAGATCCTCTTCACGCATTTTGGTTATGCAAGGAGGTGGAATGTGTGTGGCATCCCTGCACCTGGGCTTCCCAATCAGTCTCTTCTCCTCCAGAGAATTTTTGTGATTTACTCAATTGTTTCTTACGATTCTATGATGATTTTCGAAAGGAAATTTTTGTGATTGCAGCTTGGTTTTTGTGGAATAGGAGGAATGCTCTTCATTTCGGTCGGACAGCCCAACCTCTAGCCAACATTCTCTATATGGCTGAACATTTACTCCAGGAATTTCTTGCAGCCCAGGATCCCAAACCACCAGTGTCTCGGCCTCATCCCTTGATTCAATGGCGTCCCCCTGATCAGAATGTTTACAAATCGAACTTTGATGCAGCTGTTTTTAAGACCGGCAACTCAGCAGGTATAGGGGTCATAGCTCGAGACTGGAGAGGTGAAGCTATCGGTGCTCTTTCCTTGTCCATTCCCCTAGCGCAGACGGTTGCAGAAATGGAGGCTCTCGCATGCCGTAGGGCGGTGCATTTCGCTGGAGAAATCAGTCTTCACAGAGTTATTTTTGAAGGTGATGCGGCTGTGGTTATCAACACCATCTCTGAAGGGAATGATGCATTGTCTGCTTATGGTAATATCATTAACGATAATCGCTGCCTTGTTGCAGTTTTTCAGGTTTTTCAGTTTTGTCATGTCCATTGTAATTGAAACTTTTTTGCAATGCAGTCGCTAGAAAAGCAAAAAAACCAGTTGGGGTTCCAGGTTTGGATGGAAGAAATGCCTGAGGATATTGCCCCCTTAATTTTGTTTGCTGCTCATTAGTTTGATTGTTCAATAAATCCTTCTTAAAAAAAAGTTAGTTTAAACGTGCATGAGAATATAAACAAGTTTAAAAACTTTTGGGGAGATGAAAAGGCGGAAAATTTGACCCTCTAATCCATGAGAGAAATTAATGTTATTTTAATAATGAGAGTTTTAAAAATAAATGTAGAATATGAAAAGTGATTACAAATGAAGTTTTAAAATTGCTAGAAAATGATGGGTTTTGGTTAGTTCAATTGGTAAAGTTTCTGATGATTAAATAAGAGATATAGAGTTCAATCTCCGTCTATACCAAAAACTGATTGGTATTTTGGTCTGATGATAATGAGTTATCATTAAGAATGGACGTTATAAGTTTAAATGCTCTTTAAAAAAAAAATGGTTAGAAACAATCTCCCAATTTCCAAAAACGCTTCAATATCAAAAATCAATTATGCCCATTCTTGCCTGAGATTCAGTTGAGCGAATGTCAAAAACACTAAAACCATCGGACAGTAACTTTTTGTTAGACACTCGCTCAACCAGATGTCTAACGAATAATGTTTAAGGAATGGCTAACAAAAATACAGCAAATGCATTATATTCTCTACTTGCTTTTCTATTGTTTCTTTGACTCTATCTCTTCTCAAGAGATAATACGCTTCCAACTTCCAAAGTGGGATTAAACTTTTATTATAGCAGATCGACTTGGATATAAAAATATCCAACTTATTAAATGAGTTAATCTGAAACATAATAATGTGTTTGTGAACAGACTCATGAGTATTACGCATGATTTAAGTATAGTATAACATGTTTATATGTATACATGTATCGAAATATACTTATATAGACTTGATATTAGATTGTGTAAGTTTGTAAATAAGTCTATAAGATATCAAATTATTATTTATAATTTATTACTAATATAATCTATTTTGTAGGAAAATTTGCATATAATTTTTAACAATATAAGGTTGGTGAATTTAACTTTTATAAGTTCATAAATAGAATTATTCAATATAATTAACTCAAACAATATAATTTCAAGTATAATTTGGTTATTATTTACTAGCATATATTGGTGATGGAATAAAAAATTTTAGTCATGAGATTTACTATATATGAAAAAAGAAAAAAATTAATTAAGTAGTTTGTTAAGACAAAAAAATGAATAAAACTTGAGTATGTCTAGTTTGATGAAAATTTTTAGCACTACTTATGTGTAAAATAAAATAAAATAAATAATTTATAAATCTGTAATATTCGGCTCGACTTAACTCGTTCAAGAATGCCATTGAGACCACTGATATATAGGATAACAAAGTAAGTATTTTATGAATGTCATGAAGACCAACAATGTATAGGTCATGCTGAGAATTTTTTTTTTTTTTTTTTTTTTTTTTAATCTTTCTTTCAAAAGTATAGATCATGCTGAGAATTTTTATTTTTTTATTTTTTTTATTTTTAATCTTTCTTTCTTTTGAGTAAACATGTTGAGAAATTTCAAGAATAGCAGTTAGCAAAAATTTCAAGAATGCCATTTAAACCACCAGTTAATATTGTAATGATGTCAGGTTGGCAAAGTAGATCATGGACACTTTATCTTTAGCTCGAGCTGCGTGGAGATTTTTTGTCAAAATATGATGTAAAAGGCAAAATTAACCCAAGATAGAAATGCACTCTCAGTTTTCTTTAGCCTGACTTGTTGAACGTTCCAATTGTTGTGCACATTTTCCCTTTTTTTTAATGATCCCCTTTGTTTTGTTATTTTCATTCTGCCTGCAGTTAGACATGTCTTATGATTGTTAGAAGTTAAACTTGTTTTTAATTAATCTTTCATAAATAAGTGAGTTTCATAAGTTAATGTAGTGAGACGTTTATTGAAGTTATGCGTGGGATTTATGAATGTAAGAGTTAGAAAAATAAATGCAGTGGGAGTTAAAGGTTGGATGGTGTACTATATAAATCCATTCATCCATCAAGTTCTAAGTAAGAGTTGAAGAGAAATACAAAACTTTAAAGAGTTCTAACTCTTCCCTCTCCATTCTCTCTCCCTTTATTTAATTTGTGAGTGTGAGTCTCTTCTATACACTAAGTAGTGTGTGAGTGTTTATGAGAGTAAGTGAGGAAAGGCCCATCAGTTTTTTGTTTTATTTCCAACAAAGTAGCATCAAAGCCAATTAGTTTGTGGTGAGAATGGCTATTGCTAATGGTGTCATTCCAATTTCCTCGACTTACCAAACAAAACTTTCAAAATTGGAGTATCCGAATGAAGGCATTGCTCAGATCCCAAGATGCGTGGGAGATTGTGGAGAAAGGTTATGTGGAGTTACAAGCTGAAGAATCTTTGACCCCAAACCAAAAGGAAGCCTTGCAAAAAGCTCGAAAGAAAGATTAACAAGCTCTTACGTTGATCTATCAAGGTTTGGATGAAACTATGTTCGAGAAAGTTGCAAATGCAACTTCATACAAACAGGCATGGGAGATTCTTAAAAACTCTCTAACAGGAGTTCATAAAGTGAAGAAAGTTCGCCTTCAAACATTAGGAGTCGATTTTGAAGGTTTGCATATGAAAGAATTTGAATATATTTCAGATTATTTTTCAAGAGTGTTGGCAATTGTAAATCAATTAAAGAGATATGGTGAGAACTTGGATGATGTGTGTGTGGTAGAAAAAATCCTACGGTCTTTAACTTCTAAGTTTGACTATATCTTTGTGGCAATTGAGGAATCAAAAGACTTGAAGTCAATGACCATTGACTAGCTCATGGGATCATTACAAGCCCATGAAGAAAGGCTCAATAAGAAGAAGTAACAGCCTTTGGAGCAAGTCCTACAAGCAAAGCTCACCTTGAATGAGAATGATTGGAGTGAAAGTAGCCAAAGAGGCCGAGGACATGAACGTGGTAGAGGGAGAGGATCCGGAGGAAGGAATGGTCAAACTCTCCCAATTATGAAGAGAGGGGTCAAAGTTCACAATCCACAAGAGATCATGGAAAAGGAAGTTTCTCAAGATCATATAGAAAAATGTATGATAAGTCTAATATCAAATGTGGGCAAAATTATAATTTCTTAAACCACTTTAGAATTACACTCCATTTAGACAATTCAATGAACATGAATTTCATTCAAAAATACAATTGAGCTCAAAACAATTAAAACAACGTACAAAATGCATCAATCAGATCATCCGATAAAAAAAAAAAAAAATCAAGCCACATAAAATTTTAACTGTTGATATGCATTCTCACATATTATGGCATAAAACCATGTAACGATGTGTCTACTTGTTCGTGAAATTTGAATTTCGGCATCATTCATCTACTTAAAGCTCGGTTAAACTTGCATAGAATAGAAACATGTCCATAAACTCCTAGAGAGATGAAAAGGGGGGAAATTTAGTCGTTTAAGCTTAATTCTTAAAATACCATTTCTCATGTCTGAATTCCCCTCTAATACAGGCTAAATGGAGAGTAGGAGATGGCTGTAATATTTCTGTTAACCATAAAGTCTGGTTCCCTACTAAAATAAGCCCCTCACTCCTTCAGCAATTAAGTATCCATAAACTTTTTCAAACCTCATTAAATCATGAAACAAAAACCTGGAATTCCCAGCTCTTAAACCAAATCTATGAATTTGAGGATGCTAAAGCTACTAGTTTTATCCCCATATCTAAAACCGAGAGGGATGATATGTTCATTTGGTCTCAATATAATAGAGGAGTCTATAAAGTTAAAAGCGAATATCAGCTTCTAGCAGAAGGCACTCAACACAATACTCATACAAGTACTAATAGTGAATAGATTTGGAAGAACTTATGGAGGTTGAAAATTCCATTCAGACTTATTATTCTTCTGTGGGAAATTCTGAATAACGCTCTTCCAATTATATTGTGTTTCGAGAGAAGGAATATTGTCACAGATAAGGTGTGTGTCTTGTGTCACTTAGAAGAATAGGATTTAGATCATCTCTTCCTTCCTTGCTCCTTTGCCAAAGCACTATGGATGGGGTTGGCCATTATTAAGATCAAACTTGTTACAACCAAACTCATTCATTCACTGGTTAAAGCAATGGCTACAAGACATTAAAAATTGCGGGGTCCTAAGACCTCTTTTTGAAATTAATATGTTGAATATTTTCCATGTTTCAACTAAACATCAGCTAGCAGATATTTTCACAAAACCTATTGGGCATGTACAGTTTTTCAAGCTCCTCTCCAAGATGGGCATACTCAACATCTATGCTCTATATTGAGGGGGAGAGTTAAAATCCATGAAGCTTGAGGGTATAAAGGTTGAGCTGCTGGTATATGAAGTTAGTTTTATAAGGAGATGAAGACAGCTTAAACTGTAGTCATTTAGTATTAGTTGTATAAAACTACTTGTAGTTTTAGTCATATTTAATTGGAAGTTGGTTGGTGATAATTAACAGGTGTCGAGTTTGGATTAGTTCCTCACAAGGGGGAAAATTGTTTTTATGAGTTAGTTATTTGCCTAGTTCTCCCGCTCTGGAATTGTGTATATAAAAAATTCATTTGTAATCAATTTATATACGAGAAGCATTATAACAAATATCTCAGATATTGCTCTCTCTCTCTCTCTGTTCATATTCTCTATCCTTGGCCTCCATGGTCAAAGCTCCAAGCTTCCTTAGTTTTTACAAATGTTTTTAAGTTTTGGCCATTTTATCAAACTCCTAAGTTTACTGCACCTCTTGATGACTGGTGGAAGATTGGAGGGGTTGTATGGAAACCTGCTATGAAATTATAGCTATAGCGAAAGTACTTGATGCATTTTGCCATTCTATTTTTATCCTAAATCTACTAATGAACATCTTTCTATCGATTATCCATACTTGCAAATTGGGCTTAACAAATGCTCAATTAAATATGACAAAATAACAAGGAAGATACTTAAAATGTCAATTCCATAGAATTTGATTATGTGGCTATATTTTTTTAAAAATAATTCAATATGGAGGGAGAATTTGAAAATTTGATGTTATAGATACTCCAAGAGTTGTCAGTTAATTAAATTATAAGGTTCTTTGTTTGATACTATTACATTTGTTTGAAGAGTATTGTTCTTTATTAACAAATTGAGTCATTAATATATTTATTTTTTATATAAGTAAAAGTCAAAAAAATACAATACTTTATTAATTGAATTAATTGAACCCACGAAATCAATTTAAAATATGTAGGTGTAATCTATTCATAGGTGACTGTAGTTCGAGTCCAATGTTACATAATGATAACTAAGTGGACGTCATGGTGTCTAATTTTGGTTCATATTGGCAATTCAGCCACTTGCCTCAGTCCAAAAAAAATTGAGACAATGGAGAATTAATTTTGAGATTGCTAATGGAGCATCGTGTCTGAAATCAAGAATGCTGTTGTGGCCAAATTTCAAGTTCAGCCAGTCTCATTCTGCCTGAAAATATTAAATATTTCAAGGCTGCCTGTAATGGGAATTTTCTGTGAAGAATTTCAATACTACCGTTGGCAATCCACTCCTACCAAATTTCAAGTGCCACTCCAAGTGCAACATGCATGAATCCAAAATAAAAAAGTTGGAACATGAATGCCCAGTTCCAGACTTCCTTCCCAGCTAAGCAAAAATTTGCAGGCGAGAATTACAAAGACTAAGAGATTACCAGTCTTATTAATCATCGCATCTAACCTCAAAAAATTAAATTTGGGGTTGTGAGGCTTGTGACTTGTTGGTTTTATAGTTGACCTGTTTAGATAAATTAAATTTGGACTAGGGTTGGGCCAACCAGGGAAGGTAATTTGGGAATTGTGGGAGCTGGGCCTAGGAGGTACACACTATACAATTCACACACAAGATGAAGCCATCAAAATAGCGCAGGGCACAATTTTAAAAAGTCCGCGTATACCCCACAAAATACGCACCCCCAATTATGTAATCGCCATGCCAACATCAATGCTACTCACTATCTTACGTCACCCTTTTTGTCTATATTAACGTCACGTCAATGCTCTTCATTTATGGGTCCCACCACAGGAAATGTACCCAACAAAAAACAAAATGTTTAAACCATCCCAATTCCCAAGGGACCACTCCCAAACTGATCCAAAGGTCAATCCAGATCCCACTCATCGATTTTCCACGTGACACCCTCAAACCCATGTGTGATCTGTGTGCCTGCTGCGTACAATTCACATACAATCTTACATAAATCTTCACTCTCAAAAAATACTGTTGGGGCCCACTTTACAAAAAGAAAAACCAAAATCTTTTGCAAAATAAAAGTTAATAATTAAAGAAAAAGAACCCACAATCCCATATACGAATTTTGCAAATTTAGAGTGGATTTAGTTCAGCTTTTCGTAAAAGTATATAATGAAAAAATAGAGTTTTTAAAAAGTGTATAATTGAAAAAGTGTATTTTTAAAAAGTTGAGTGTTTGGTAAAAGTTGTTAAAAAGTGTTTTTTGAAAAAATTGAATGTTTGGCTAGCACTTATGAAAGTGGCAGTTTGAGGGATAAATTATCAAAAAAAACAATGTATATATAAGAGCATATCCAGCAGGTTAGACAAATTTTTGTGCTATTTGGACAATTAAAAGTGACATTTATCTTTTACCTATCTATTTTTTTAATTTTTATTTTGTAATAAAATTTATTCTTTTTTAATATTTATTTATTCTTTTTCTATTCATTCTCAACAATTATATTTTTCAACAAAAAGTGTTACATCCACAATATTTTTTTGCAATATTTTCACAAGAATCATAACAAAATCTTATATGAAAAGTTGTTACTAAGTTCTAATTTGAACCCATTATTGAAATTATATTTTTACTCATCGATATTAGCTAATTACTTAAAATTTATTGTGAAAATATTGTGAAAATATTATGATAATATTTTTAAATTGTGATTTCTAATTCTTTGCCTTTCTTTCCTCCATACATTTCTTTTTCTTTTTTTTTTTTCTCCTATATTTTGTCCACCACACACGTATACATTGTCCAAAACCTCTCCTTCTTTTTCTTTACTTCCACAGCTCCACTTTCCGTAAGCTCCTCATCCTTTCATTCTTTCCTCTTTTATTTTTCCTTTACTTCTGCTTGATGATTCCAGAAGCTCTCCGGCTCTGTCAATTTCTTGTCTCTCTCTCTCTGTCTATTTTTTTTTTTCCCACTTGATTCCAGAAGCTCTCTAGTTCTCTCAATTACTTGAATCAACCAAAGAACATAGAAATCAAAACAACCCATCCCCATGAGAAAACTCGTGGAATTGAGAGAGCTGGTGAGCTTGAGAATACTCGTGGTAAGTCTCTCTGCTCTATCTTTCTTCGTCTTCCTCTTCTTCTTCCTCTTCTTCTTCTTTCTTTCTGTCTTTCTACGTGTTTATGGTTGTTTGGCCGTTTGTTTAGGTATCGCTATTTTTGTTTTTAGTGTTCTATCTCTTTTGGTCTCATAAATCTTCAATTTGTGGTTTAGTGTTCTATCCAAAATTTTAGTATTCTATCTCTTTTAGTTTTCTCAAAATAGCGATACCCAAACCCAAAATTATTTGTCTTCATTTGATTTCTGTAGTTTTGGATTGTGGTTTGTGTTTTGGGTAATGATTTTTCTGTGTATTCTTTGGGTTGATTTCTCATGGGTATGGGATGGTTATGATTTCTTTATTCTTTGGGTTGATTTCTCACGGAGAGGGCGGAGCAGAGAGAAGAGATGGGAGGCGTCGGGTTAGGCGTTGAGAGAACTGATTAATTTCATGGGTATTTCCGTAATTCCATTATCAGCAACGGTAACACATCAAACGCACGAAGACGTGTTTTCATTTATGAACCCTCAGAGGTCCATAAATTTTTCGCATTTCGTCCGCGTTTTTAGGCTTAAAAAAACGCAATTTTAGGCCTGGCTTTTTTCAAAAAGCCCTTTTTGGGCTCAAAACATGGAAACAAACGGGCACTTAGATCAACTCAAACGGATTGGGCATACACTAGTAGTCTATCTTGGAAAATGTAGCTCTATAAACAAATTTTGGATCAAAAATATAAATTTTAAAAAATTAGCAAGAACAGAAAATTAAAAAGAGAGTTTAGAAATATCTCACAAAACTATAGAATCATGCAATGATGTTGTCCATAAAAGTTTATTTGTGTCACCTGAAGTAGAATAGTGCAAATGACTCTTTTAGCCAATTAACTTTTAGGATTAGACTATAGTAATTACCTTCGAGATGAGCACATTCTCAATCACGAAGAACTAAGAACTTTTTATTTTACCTTTCATTAAACTCAAAAAAAGAAATTTAAAATTTCAGTGGGAGAAGAAAAGAACAGAGGAGCACAATAACATCATGTACATTTACTTGTCGTGTATTTCATCTTCTGTTAACAATATGCAGATCAGCAAGCTTAAAAAGCCATAGTAGGAGCACCATAACATCATGCACATATATAACAAAAAGTCTAGAATTACATATTAACATCATGCATATATAAAACATATACAAGAACCCATAAACTAGAATTACATATTAACAAAGAGAAAGAGCCAATTTTTGAAAGAGACTTACCTTGAAACAAAAGCAAAAGACAATACAATCTGAAGGTTTATTAATTGAGAGAGAGAGAGAGAGAGAGAGAGAGAGAGAGAGAGAGAGAGAGAGAGAGAGAGAAAATCTATTTAGGTTAGACTTAGAGTGGGAATTGAACAAACTATGGTTTCAAATTTTGAAATTTCCTTAAGGAAAAATCCTTCACAGGCCACCTCTTAATAATAGTAATTAAGATATGTGTTGGCAATTGAGAAATGAAAGAAAAGGAAGAAAGATCATTAAAATTAGGACTTGAAAACCCAAATTCTTGAAGAGAGAGAAACGAAGAGTAATCGAGGGAGACAGAGTCAAGAGACTAAGAGGGTTAGAGGGCTGGGCTGAAATTTGGGTTTATTATTTTTTGCTTAATTGGGTTTTTAATCAAGGCCCAATTATTATTTAAACTCACTTGGTCTAATTAGGTCAATGCCCATTTGACCCAATTATTAATTGGGTCAGTTTGGGTTCTATTAGAGATGGTGGGTTTGGATACTCCTACCCTAGAGGAAATGTTACATTACCCTTATCTTAGAGGAACATGATTTTTTTTTTCCCCTTTTTCTTTTGAGAGGGAGGAACAAGATATTGAATCTTTGCTTGGGGACTAGTTATGGCCGTGCACATGCAAGGCATGTGCTTGCGGTGGGAAAATAGCAATGATTAGGGTAAATTTTAGATTTTATTTGTATCACAAAATAAAGATATAAATCATTTAATTTTTAAAGTACATAGAGATTTACCTTAATCAAAAGATACATTAATTTTAGAATTTTGATAATTATGTTGTATAAAGTTAATCTCTCATTCGTATAAGAATTTTGATCAACCACAAAGTTAGGGTAGCTATTTACTATAATATTTCTTAGTACCTATTTGCTAAAATCAATATATCTACTCACTAAAAGCTTCTAAAAATGATAATTTGAATATCATCATCTTTCAACAATAAACAATTGAGTTTTGCTAAGAAAAAAAAAAAAAAAAAAAAAAAAAAGATAACAAAAGACATGTGTCATAGAATTTTCCATTAGACAAGTTATAAGTTTCAAAAATTTAAACCTAGAAAATCAATGTTCTTTAGATAAAAATAAAGCACATTATATTATCATTTTAACTTTCCAAGAATTACTATCATCTAAAACTCAAAATACGTGAAATTTTTTTTTTGAGATGTTAAAATTTAGTGTGAGTATTTTAGACATTACACAATAAAATATTTAAAGAATCATAAGCTTTTATTAGGGTTTAACTGAGAGAATAACAATATAACATATTTGCTATTTAAAAAAAATTAAGGGAAAAATTGCTTATATTTAAAGTTTAAAGAGGAATTGTGAACTACCCCAAACATAAAGGGGAAAAGTGTTTTTATCCTAAGATTTTGTTTTTGTTTTTGTATGTAAAACTATGTGGTTTTTCTTAAAATTGTGCGCAAATAAAAAAAAATACAAAAAGTCAACCTAAGAAAATTGTATGTAAAATAGTGAATTTTAGCTCAATAAAACTGATTAAACTAACAAAAAATTATAACACAATTAAAATTTTTTTTAATTTTATTTTAACTTATAAAGTATTGACAACTCAAAGTTTTGAAAATATTGTGATGACAACAAGATGACTTAACATTTTCATACAAAAAAATGTTATGTTCACGACATTTCACAACACATCATAAGTAGTAGGTTGTTACAAGTTGTTATTAGTGGGTAACAAAGTAATTTCATTGGTAAGTTTAAATTAGAACCAAAAATAATTTATCAACTATGACTTGTTATGAAAGTATTGTGAAAAATATTGTGGATGTAGTACTTCCTTTTTCACTATACTTTTATTTTTAGTTATGGTTGGTTCCAGTATGATATTTTATTATTTTATTTCAACCTCTAAGGAATTAACACCTCAACAATTGTGAAAATATTGCGCCGATTTGTTGTGTAAATATTTTATTATAATGTGAAATAGTGCAAATTGAACAAACCAAAAATAATGTAGTAAATCTACTGCAACTTTAGGCATTCACCAAAAGAAAGAAAAAAAAAGGGCCAGCAAAGCAATGAAATTTGAACAAGCCAAAACTATAGTAGTGAAGCTATAGAGCTTTTCCAACTTACTCTTTTTATATATAGACACTAAATTTGACTAAACCAAAAAACAAAAAAGTTTATGAATACAAAAAAATATTACAACATTTTCACAAAGTAAACATATAAAAATCCTTAAAAAAAAAAAAAAAAAAAAAAAAAAAAAAAAAACAAAAAAAAAACAAAACAAAGCTCAAACCAAATGCGTGCTTGGAGGGGGGCAAAAAGTGCAACAACTCACCAATTGAATAAACCAAAATACCATACATGTGCCTTTTGTTTCTTTTTACATAGTTAATAGAAATAGAAATAGAAATGGTCTCTCCCGCTAGAAACTTTCTAATTTCTATATACCCAAAAATGTCCTTTATTGAGTCTTTTAAACAGTACATAACAAAACTCTCATTCTCAGAAAATTTCTAATTTTTTTTTTTTTTTTTTTTTGATTTTGATTGGGAAAATTTCTAATTTAAAATGCCCTTTCTAGCGTCTTTATAGAGGTAACAAAAAAGTGACACAGATTTTTGAGTGATACCTTCTCAGAAACTCCCCAACACACTATTAGAAAGTAGAAACTTTGTTACCAAAAGGACAATTTGGTTAAGCTGACATACATGGCGAGTTCCGATTGAAAGTGAGAACACCCCTCTGCCTCGGTTTGAAAGTGAGACACCCCTTTACTGTACCTTCTTGTTTCTACTCGCGAGTTGAGCTACGCGCCTCTTTAAAGACTGACTACATAAAAATGCAGCTCTCTCCTTCAATTACAACTCACAAATCACAATAGATCACAAAGCCTTCCAAACAGTTTGTGAGGCTCTTTTACTTGAAGCCTTGCAGATACATATCCGAATCCAAAAATGTCAGTTACCATGGCCAAACCAATTCCCCCTCCTTCCCCCTCTTGCGCCTTTGTAAACCCTAGCACAGAAGAAAGGTGGCTATTGGCCTTCAAGGTCGCTGCGGCAGTACTTGTCCTGCTCATCCTCTCTGTTTCACTCATCGCTAAACTACGCCAATGTAATTCCAGCAGTGACGGCGGCCACATAACGGCGTTAATGGCAGGACCAGCTCCGAAACCAGTATTCAACTTCCAGATATGAATACCGACGACGGCTCCGTCTCAGTCTCTGTGTGATCATCACCAACACACCGTGTAAGTCTTCTCTCTTTTTTTTTTTTTTGGAGCTTTTACGTGCGGATTAATATTATGTTCATGCATATGAAGTTATATAAAGTTCTTATTATAATAGTTGAATAAGGAGCATCAACTGTCTGATGTGTTTGACAGGTGTACGTGAGAGGAAATGTTAATTGGCTTCATACTTCATAGTGTACAAATTAAGTATTCGATTCTCCTGGGCTACTTATGGAAGATGTATATGTATATATAGGTGTGGAAGATGTCCATGCCGTTTGCTGTTTGTTTTGTACTGTACGTGTTGTTGTTCTATTTGAATTGTTTATGTGATTGTGATAAGTGTGTAATGATAATAAATTATGTTGTTGCTCACGTGTACGTATCTAAACTATTATTTAAGAGATTTTTCTTGTTTAGGGTCTTTTTTTTTTTTTTTTTTTTTTCAAAAATGCATTTATACTCCTATATTTAAGTAAAGACAAAATTAAATGATAATTTGGTAAAAATACAACTTTAACTCCCACTAAAATATTGCCTAAAAAATAGAGTCATTTTCCTTTTGATTTGCAAATTCCTTTATCCATTTATAAATTAAATTCTCAAAATAAAAATTATATATAAAATAAAAACATATGTTTTATTTTTGGGTTACAAAATAGGACCACTAAACCCAATGTTTTCACTTTTTTTCCCTTTATCAAGACTTAAACCATTTTTTTTTCTCTTTTTTATACATAATATTATTGAAAAAGGTGTAAATCTCAAATTGGAATAAAATTGAAATTGACACAAAAAAAAAGCCTCTTTTCACATGTGAAGCACGTGTGATAAGACTCGTACGTAATTGATTATGTCTTTCAAGTCCAACCCACTGCAAGTATCTCTCATCAATGGAAAATGTTGGGACCATCGAAAATGGCATAACCTTGTGTCACAACTAGCCATATGACGAGTTGTGATTGGTGAAGGTGTGTCCCCACATGGTTCATAGACACTCTTTCACCAATCATAACTCGCCACATAACAAATTATAAAACAAAATTGTGTCATTTTAGGTGTCCCTACCACAACTCCTCATCAATCTATCGTATGAAGACATAAAGAAAATAAGAATAAAAAATAGACGGTATCCATGTGTTTGTGTGGTGGGGATCTAGGACTAGGATGATACCAAAAAAAAAAAAAAACATGGTAGCCCTCGTGTTCCATATTCCGCAGTGTCATTTCAGTGGCAACTCGGGAAGCCTGGTCAGATAGGTGGGGCCAAGCTAAACTTGGCTCTATCGTTGGTTTAAATACTCGTATTATTTAAGCTGCTGTATCTAGTATCCACAATCCATTTGAGTCTAACTAAACCGGCCAATTTTTATCAGTTTGTACTCTGTGGGGTGCTGGGTTTTTTATTTTTTAATTTTTAATTTTTACATTATTGTTAAATAGTTGGTAAAAAAAAGTAAAATATTATTTTTATTCTTAAATTTTACCAAATATTTTTTTTCATCATTAAACTTAATTTTTTTTTTTCATCTTTAAACTTTGTAAAAAATCTTTTTAATAGTTTAGAGATAAAAACAAGAATAAAAAAGACTTTTTAAAAGTTTATGGACAAATTTTTTTTAATAGTTTTGAAAAATAAAATTGTCAATAATTTAAGAACAAAAACCAAAATTTTAAAGTTTTTGGTAGAAAAACAAACTTTTTAGTAAATTTATTTACTTTTTTAAGTGGGTTTAAAAAAAGTGTCATGTAACTGTGGCCTTGCGTAAGTTCTACTTTCACAGGCACAGCATAAGCTTAAATGGGGTGAAGATTTGTAGATGGTAGCATTGGATTAAGAGCCTTGTGGCCTTTGTGATCAAGCTAAAAATTACGCTAGGATTGGTTTTGGGCCGAAATGGGGAGATAATTGAGAAATAGTGTGAACTGGGCTAACGAGCTGCATTTCGGCCTTGGTTCAATATTCAAATTGGGCAAACAAGACAGATTCGATAATTTTAACCCTTCAAGGCGTTCCTCCACAATGGGTCATGGCATTATGTTAATATTGCCAATAGAATGCCTTAACATCCTAAATTTAAAATAAATAAATAAATAAAAAGCACAAATAATAGGTTGGCCTATTAACGTTGGAGTGCCTGTGTGGGGGAGGCTAGAGTAGCTTTCCAACTTTCCTCTCAAATCCGATCATGCAACCAAATGGAGCAAGGGTTATTACAAATAATTTTATTGAAAAAATCTAGATTCAAACTAAGCCACAATTTTTGTCATAGCTATTCACATGATTGACCATGAGTGGGGGAGAAAAAAATTATGATTTGGGTTGTGGTATTAGAATTACTCAATTTGATTAAAATTTTGGTTTTTAATTTTGTTTGTGAGAAAGGGCTGATGAGACCAACTGCACTATGTAAAAAAGCCAATCCTAGTACAGCTCAGTTTTCCCTTTACACTTAGAGGCAGTGTCACGTTCAAGGCAGGGTGGTCACAGGACCACCTTGACGTGGGAACATTTTTTTTTTATATATATATAATAATTTAAAATTTTTATATTTGCCCACCCTTTAAAAAAGACTTGTGACCACCCTGAAATTTTTTTAAGCTCAAAAAAAAATTTAAATGTTGGTCCATAATTTGGTCCCAAAAAGTTGTGGCCTTTCAAACAAAAATGACAAGCCCAAAACAAATTTATAGAACTAAAATATGAAAATTAAAGAAGACCCACGATCTCTGTCCTACTGTCCCAGCCCAATCAAAAGTTTTTTATAGAACTAAAATCTGAAAATAAAAATTAAATTGCTATAAACCAAATACCCAACAAAAATAAAAATTACCTAATCAAATTTTGAATAAAAAAATCGTAACCTAAAGGGGAAATAACTTCAACCTCTCGACAGTCCAATCTAGCCCCTTTCATTGCCAGATGGCAAAGCCACTGTCTCCGTCTCACTGTCCCAGCCACCGCTGATCCTAGACCCACTGACCCAGCCTTTATTGCTTCAACCTCAAGAATGGCCTAAATCAACCCATCTAGTTGCATCCCCAGTCACCTGAAGGAACGCAGCCCATCACAAGTGTCACCTCCTCCTCCTCTTCCTTCTCCTTCTTCTTCTTCGTTCTACGTTTCCTTTGCAATTCTTTTCAGTTTTTCTAATTCCCGAGTTGTCTGCCCAATTCAACTTCATGTATTGCCTAGTTTTGTGTAATATTATTTTTAGTTTTGTCAGCCTTCACGTGACAAGTGCGTGACTATTCAAGTAGTATTTGAAAAGGAAGCTGAAATTCAGCTTTTTATATTGACAAACCTCCTGCCTCCACGTTATCATTTTTATTTTTATTTATTTTTTAATTCAGCTTGTGTCTTTTTTTTTTTTTTTTTTTCATTATTAAATACATTTTAATCTAATTATATTTTTAAAAATTGGCTGTTATTTATTTATTTATTTATTTTTGGCTTAGAGATTGACATACTAATTGAAATATGACTTATAATTTTAAGACCCTTAAATTTATATGAGTTTTAATCAGTGGTGACACTAGGAATTTTGTTTAGAAGGTTCATTAAGAAACTTAAACCAAACAAAATTTAATTAAAAAAATGAATATATTGAGTTAAAAAAAAAAAACAAATATATGAAGTTTTATAGTTTTCTTTATTTTAAAATCATTACAAGATAATTTATTATCAATTGTCATTATTTATTGTCAATGTTGGTAAGTATGACCATTTTATTTTATTAAGTTTGTATGACATTTTTAATTTTTATGAAGTTGTCATTATCTATTTGTCATTGTTTTTATAAAAAATATTCTAAATTAAATGACCAAAGTCACACTCAACTATATTAAATTGGCCCACAAAGTCACACTCAACTATACATAAATAATTTACTAAGTGTCTACATAACTAATAAAATACTTAAACAATTACTGATTTTATTATTTTTGGTTTTTGAATCACTAACTTTATAACAAAAAGTTATTACACACATGTAACAAACCCTCATCCTTCTCAAAAAAAAAAAAAAATGTAACAAACTCTCTGTATTTTCTAATTATTAAATTATATAAAGTTATATTATATTTGTAGTACACAACACACATTTGCATATATCATAATTCACAAATAATATAATAAAAAATAAAAAATAACACACACAATCAGTATTAGACACATACTCACACACATATAATATAAATTTATAATAAAAAGAAACACCTACTGATAGGGGTGTACACGGTTCGGTTCGGTCGGTTTTGGAGAAACTTTTTGCACCACACCTGTGGGGTGCGGTTTCACCAAATGCTTAACCGCACCTCACTTTTGAAAGATAAAAACCGGTCTACACAAAGTGCGGTTAATCTTAGCGGTTCGGTGCGGTTCGTTCGGTTATATGGGCTGGATTTTTAAAGATTCCTATTCCAAGCTTTGGGCTTTCAAGCCTTAAAAAAATAGTATTCTGAGCCCATTATAATTTCTTTTTAACTTTTAACTAAGTCTTTCTTTATCAAGTTTCAACTTTTAACAAGAAAGACTACTCCAAACCTGCCACCAAACTCCTATCATTCCAAATCAAATACACAATGTATCAAGTCTCAACTATAATTTAACTTAAATTCAACTTGTCAAACTAAACATGTAATTATTAAAAACATTAACACATTAATAAAACTAAACCTGTCACAACATTCCAAATCAAACACAATTATAAAATATCAAGACACAACATTCCAACATGGCAACAACATTAACATTAATATTTCTATTATAGTAATCACATCAAATATAAACAGAAAATATGACCCCAAGGAGGAGTAGTAGTGCGGCACTACAAAATAGTCAAGTAATGCTTGAGAAGCACAATACAAATATACATAATGAATCTTTGGACTGAATATACACTGGTATACTACACAACTACATATTTTTCACAAAAAATGGAGGCAGTCTAGTCTACTAAGACTAATAGTGTTTCATTCAGTGCTTGTGTTGTCATGTGTGCAACTAGTAAACAAAAATAAAGCAGAAAGTAGCAAAGAAGCATCAAGCCAAGAATGAAAGAACCAAAGAATGCCCAAGCAATTCAACCACAAAATTTTTTTGCAATCAGCCTGCCTCCAAGTCATCATATACAAAAAACTAGGGGTGTGCATGGGTCGGGTTGGGTCGGGTTGAGGGGATTTTTTGACCCAACCCACCATGGTGGGTCAAAAAAAATTCGACCCAACCCAACCCATCACATAAGTCCAACCCAACCCAACCCAACCCAACCCACGTGGGTCGGGTTGGGTCGGGTTGAACCCATGGGTTTGATAATTTTTTTTTAATTATTAAATTGAGTAGAAAAAAATATAAATACTAATATATTAAAAAAACTTAAAGATTAGTATCAATGTAACTCTTCAAAGGCTTAACACTAATGACTAAACAACAATAGTAATTTATTAGAATTTGTGTGAACTAATAGGCTTTTATATAGAATAGGAAGAATTGGTTATTTAAAAAAATTTATTAATTATATAATATTATATATATATATATATATATAATTAGTATTAGTAGAAGGAATTGAGGAAATGCAAATTATTAAATATATATATATATATATATATATATATATAAATAAGTGCCCTACAATTGATTTTTTTTAAAAAAAATTATTAAATATAAAATATATTTTAAATATATATTAAATATGGGTGGGTCGGGTCGGGTTTGGCGGGTTTGTAATTTTATGACCCAAACCCAACCCGACCCACCATAATAATTTTTTGGTAACCCAACCCAACCCACAAGCCTTAAAAACCGACCCAACCCGGTGGGTCAAGTGGGTAGGGTTTGGCGGGTCGGTGGGTTTTCTGCACACCCCTACAAAAAACTCCATTCCTACAATGTCAATCCCCAAAAAATAATGATAAGTAGAAAGTAGACAGCAATACATGACAATTAACACCATTACAAACAGCAACCAACAAACATAAGCAAATTACATTAAATTTTTAAGTTACCTTAGGTAGCTAAGTCCAAAAAACAACCCCACCTTCCAAATCAGTCTAGAACAAAATCTGTACCCACAATGGGTTTTGGTGCAAGCTCTAAAAGGGGAAAAAAACAAAACAAATTGTATATAAATAATAACTCACAAATAAATAAATAACATAAATACAAGAGAATTTATAAATAATAAAAGCAGAAAAAATTAGAAAAGAACATAAACACATTACCCGATTCAAGTTCATGGTTTTCCACTTCATCCATTGCCTCTCGTAGGTTAATTGGTTCAGTTGAATCCTTAGACCTCAACCAATTTTGTGTACAAATCAAAGCTTCAACAGTATTGGGAGACAATGAGCTATGGAAAAGATCCAAGACACGACCCCCTGTGCTAAATGCAGATTCTGATGCAACAGTAGAGACGGGAATTGCCAAAACATCACGAGCAACTTGAGCAAGAATCTTATATCTTGAAGAATTCACCCTCCACCAATCAAGAATATCAAAGCCTTCCGTCTCCGGATCTACACTAGCTTCTAACAAGTATCGGTCCAATTCAGATTTGCATTCTACACTATCCTCATACGCTAAGTCTTTGTTTATAAATATTATTGTACCTCTTCATCCTTTCTTCTGCACTACCAAAGCCACTTAACACGGAGGACATGGTAGCAACATCACCACTACCAAACTCATTAGTCCCACTAGCACTAGCACCACATGGGGTCCCCATTGCTCCACTATAGTGCTTAAACAATCTATTCAATGCTTCCCTAACTCTCAATCCTAACTCATGACCTTCTCCTTGTCATACCATTGCTTAAACCAAAACCTCACATATTTCAATTTATATCTAGGATCAACCACAACGACCACAAACAACATCAGATTTATCCTATCAACACTTCCCCAATACTTATCATACTTCAATTTCATTCTTTGTGCCATACCCTTTAACAAAGGATCACCCCTACCATTACACAATTGATTTAACTGGTCTTGAAGACTAACAAGCTCATGGAAATATACATTAGTAGTCACAAACAAGGAACCAGAAAATCTCAAAGTTGCCTCATAGAACATACCAAGAAACTTTGTAAAAAATCTTACATTTTCCCAATCTAAAAACCGAGGGGGACCACTAGATGGATCCTCAAAATAACGAAGGAAATGCCCAACATCTTCCTCCATTCTTTCAAAAGCAGCCACAAACTTTAGTGCACTTTCTAACATCAAGTAAGTTGAATTCCACCTAGTAGACACATCAAGGCACAACAAACTTTTGCTTTGAATTTTTTCTTTTTCAACACATGCCTTAAACTTCTCAAATCTATTAGGAGAAGATTTCACATACCTCACTACATTTCGAACCTTAACAATTGACTCATTAAGGTCCCTTAGCCCATCTTGCACAATTAAATTCAAAATATAGGCACAACAACGCATATGAAGGAACTCACAACCCAATAGGCTACCCACCCTATCCTTTGTTTTCCTCCTAAGATATTCTATGGCCACATCATTTGAACTTGCATTATCAACAGTAATTGTAAAAATATGATCAATCCCCCATTGAAGCAAACAAGACTCAACCACCCTACCAATGGTCTCACCCTTATGATCAGGTACTAGGCAGAAATTCAAAATCTTTTTATGATAAACCCAATCAACATCAATATAATGTGCAGTCAAACAAAGGTAATTAAGGTTTTGGATTGAAGTCCAAGTATCGGTTGTCAAACACACCCTTTGACCAGCCATTAAAACTTTTCTCAAACTCTCCTTCTCCCTAATGTAAACTCTAAGATAATCCCTTGCAACAAGAACCCGAGAGGGAACTTCAAACCTAGGCTCTACCTCCGCCATAAAATCAATGAACCCACTATGCTCAACAAACCTAAAAGGTAGTTCATCAACAATTATCATCCTAGCCAAGGCCATCCTTAACCTTTCCACACTAAACTTTCTCAACACCAGCTCATTACCCCCCTCTCCCTCCCCTTTTTTTTTTTACTTTGGTAACTCAAAGTGGTTTGGCCTTTATCACGCCTATAGGGGTACTTCTTACAACTAAATTTTATATGAGACCACATGGTAGAGGTTCCATTTCTTTTTGGATGACAATTATAACTCTTTTTACAATAGTTGCACTGGGACTTAGGGTTAAGGGGGTCACAACCATCTATTCTAGAGAAATGGTCCCATATCTTAGAAAGCTCTTTACCACCATTAATAGTAGCTTGTTGAGTTTCTGTTTGTGTTTGAGGGGGTACAGCACCTGATGGTGTAATAGGAGATTGTGTATTCGGTTGATTAGCCTCAGCACATGAATTAAGAGTAGGCTCAGCAGAGGGGGTGGAAGAAGAAGCACAAGCAGCCATGATCTAATTACATCAATATAAATAACAATCACATATACATAGTAATTAAGGAATCAACAACAAATAAATCATGCAAGCAACCTTTAACTTAAACACACAGTCATTCTCATACACTAATTTCAATAAAATATTAGTAAACAAAAACTATACAAGCAGCTTACTTAGTGCTAAAATCACAACAAGATAATCAACTAAAATCACAACATATTAACATGATATAATAAACTAAATCACAACAGTATAATTAATCAATAGGATGATCAAATAAATTTACAGTTTTTGAACCCTAGAAACAAAATCAAACAACAAACAACATGAGTGAACCTTAAAAAGAAATATTATATATGTATATAAATAAAATCGAAACAGTATGATTAATCAATAGGATGATCAAAAAATAAATTTACAGGTCTTTGAACCCTAGAAACAAAACCATACAGCAAACAACATGAGTGAACCTTTAAAAATAAAAAACATTAAAACTAAAAGCAAAATCAAACACAAACATGAAAATTTGACACAACATGGTGAACTAAAATAAAAATAAAAATAAATTCTTAAAAGAAAATCAAACAAAAAAGAAAAAAAAATTATGAACTCAAAACAAGATATAAATAGTATGAGAAAATACCCGGGAACTATTTAAGCCTTCGAGATTTATAAGCTGAATCTTTTAAATTAGCCCTGAAATTACAAGAAAATAACCACACACAAAAAAAAAAAAAAAAAAAATTAGAATCATCAAGAAACATTTAGTGACTATAAAATAAAACTAAAACAAAATAGGGGTTAGGGTTACCAAAGACAGAACT
Source organism: Quercus dentata (assembly GCA_028216015.1). NCBI lineage: Eukaryota > Viridiplantae > Streptophyta > Magnoliopsida > Fagales > Fagaceae > Quercus > Quercus dentata. The sequence goes on along the minus strand of CP116454.1, from coordinate 46,136,965 downwards.
ACATAGTGGCAGAGCCGCCACGGTGGAGAATGGAGATGAAAAGGAGATTGACTGTCTCAGGTACTAGGAATTTCTTGAGAACTTGAAAGGAAAGCCTTTCTTTTCGACAGAGTGAGACCGAGAATCGGAGATAAGTCTTGACGGTGAGAGTGAGAGCTTGTGTTCTTAAATAGGGGAAGGTTAGGTCGGAGCTTAAGACTAAGAATTTGAGAGGGAAAAACTACTATTTGTTCGGCGAGATTAGGGTATGGAAAAAAAATTATGTGCACGAGTGCAAAAGAGAAGAGAAAAATTATGTGCCTGAAAATCTGAGATTGAGAGGGAAATATTACTAATTTTTCGGCAGGATTAGGGTTTGGAAGAAACATTATGTGGGTGATTGAGAGCAAAAAAAGAAGAGAAAAATGGTTAGGTGAGAGTGAGAGCCCGAGATTGAGAGGGAAAAACTGTTCTTTGTTCGGCGGGATTAGGGTTTGGAAGAAAAATGGAGGTAGTTGTCTAGCATTCTAGCCGATGAGTGATGACCGAGTTTTGAGTTAAATCGAGAAGCAAGAGTGTGGGACTTGAGAAATGCAGAAATCTAAAGAGTAAAGTGGAGAAATGAGAGCAGGAGTAGGAGAGGAGAAGAAAAGACGTGTGTGGCTGAGCTCAAAACAGAAAATAAAAAATATCTTGTACGGTGAGCTTCATCACCACTCAAACAAGAATGTATTTTTAATTTATTTTTTAATATATTTTTTCCAAAAACTGACGGTAATACAATAACTCACACGATCCACAACATTTTTATTTATTTTTTTAATAATTTTTTTCAAAAACCGACAAGAACACGTTAACCTATACTGACCACATCATTTTTTAATTTTTTAATATATTTTTTTAAAAAAACTAACGGTAACACATTAATTCATACCGCCACAACCTTTTTTTTTTTTTTTTTAATTTTTTTAATATATTTTTTTCAAACAATGCAAGTGGGAGACTGAGTTAGACAAGACCACTCAAAGTCGATCTTTGTTCCTCGTTCCTGGCGTTCCTTTTTTTTTTTTTTTTTTTTTTTTTTTTTTTTTTAATTCTGACACTAAAACGACGCCGTTTTGAACCTGATAGCAAAATTTTAAAACGGTTCCAAAACGGCGTCATTTTGAATCAGATTAAAAAAAAAAAAAAAAAAAAAAAAAAAAGAAATGAGACGGCGTCGTTCACTCATTCTAACTAACTTCCTTCTTCTTCCTTGGGATGTCTCGTTTCACACCAAACTGAAAGTCTCTCTGTCTCCCTCTCAATTTCTTTTATTTTAAAACTGATGAATGATTATATATATATATATATATATATATATATATATTAATATATTATATATATATGTATAAGTTAAATATATATATAAATATATATATCGGTTCGGTGCGGTTTCTCTTCGGTTTGCAGATCTTGCTGCCGACCACCGCACCGGCCGACTTCGATAACGGAAAAAGCCTACCGATCATCGCGCCGGGAACCTTCGGTGGAGCTTTCGGTGGTCGGATCGGCGCGGTTTCGAGCGGTTTTGTTGGCGTCGGTGAATTGTTGAACAGGCCTACCTCTTGACTTACAAACATTCTCTTTTTACTCTTAGAGAGACCTGTGATTTATGTTGTTGTTTGATTTTAGGCTAGGCTAATATATGGTTAGGGTGTACAAGATTTAAGACAGAGTGTACAAACATATCTTCAAGGGTAAATTATACTAATAAAAGAAATTTATATATAAAACTTTAAAAAAAATTTTCAAGTCAGGGGTTCAATTGAATCCCCTAAGCATAAAGTAACGCCGCTCATGGTTTTAATCAATATTATACATACATATTTATAATAATGGTAACTTTGTAATGGTACATCGAAATAGATTGATACCAAAATATTTTGTTCTAATGAACAAACTAAAATGGGAGCCTTGGGTATACTTTGGGAAATTGGGGTAATGGACTAGTTGACTAGTGGTAGTAAAGTAAGTAAACAAATAATTATAAAAAAAAAAAAAAAAAAAAAAAAAAAAAAAAAACTATGCAATTGTAAGGCAGTGGGGTGAGGCATTGTATTTACTAGTTTAGACTTTACATTGTGGTAACGGGGTGTGTGCTAGATTGTTAGTGGTCAATAAAGAAAAATAATGAAACAACTAAACAACAAAAATTTATATTGGGTTAAATTTTTAATAGTCATGCTTTGGACATAATAATAATTAATATTTTTATTATATCAAGAAATAATATTTCAATTGAACTTATAGTTTATTGTTTATTTTTTTGCTAGTATTATGGATAAATATTTGATACGAAAATCATGTACCCAAGATTTATCTCTTACCCAAAATGTTATAAACAAATATTTTTTTGTTATCAGTCTATAAAGTTCTCTTTTTATTAAATTGTTTAATTTAAGTTTCTAAAGGATCACTTTGGAAAAATTTCTTGGAACCACCATTATTACAAACATTTTTCCAATAATCAAATGCATCATCCGATAAACATTACTATTTCCGAATGCCAGTTTTGTCCGCGAGGAATAAACACTAGTGAATGTCGATATTTAAGGAAGCAAGAATAATGAGTGTATAATTATCTTCTCCTTTTCATATTCTAACTTGGAGCTTAATTTGAGTGTAAAACATTTTCTAATGGGTCAAAGTGATTATAAGTTAAGCGGTGACTCATTTTTCTTTTCCTAAACCATGACGCTTGTGACGTATCCTACGATAGACTCACATTGAGCTACTCATACCTCTCTCAAGGGCCTCAACCACTCATATTAATTCTAATAACCAAAAATATAAATGCTTAATTAATAGTCCATAAATGTAAGCGTTCCAAGGTGTGGCTTGTGAATGCCACCATGTCTACCAATTGCATGACTCTTTTGGATGCTACCCAGTGTAAATTCATCCTGCACTCGGGTCTAAAAATATGCCACTAACTCAAGATTAAGGCAAAGAAGGGAGTCACTAGTTAGTTTAGATTTAAGAATCGTTCTTTTGAGTTTTGACTCCTGAGCAGAGGTCAAATTGTAACTAGATCTTAGGTCTAGAGTAAGGGTGTGAGCACCCAGGTCTACCTCAGAAAATGGATTAGTCTCCACTTCGTAATTCATATATATCTCATATCTAATTTCTAACAAGGAAGCCAGTAAGTTTTTTTGATAAACTTAATCAAGCATGCACATACATAATCAAAAGATTGTATAGCACATGGGCTCAAAGATCAATTGACGGGTGTGAAGTGTCCCAAATTCCCAATTCTTGGGTTTTATTCAAAAAGTCCTAGTAAGATGTTTATAAATTGATCAAGCATTTTGAGTACTTTAGGAGACTAAAACATTGATCATTTGGAATCAAAAGAGGGTCCTAATATGCCTTCGACCAACGCGTCATGTGAATAACATTTATTGAAAGAAAAGCAAAGAAAGCAGGAAATTCGGGCTTTCAAGGTCTCTACTTTCTATGAGGCAAGTGCACATGCATACGCACCCATGAGGAATAGACCTAATTCTACATTTCTACCACTTAACAAAGTTGTTATTACATTGTCAATGGATGTTTCTAATCGGTAAAAAACCTAGCACATACTGTGTATATGCAACTTGTAATTGCTACCAAACGTATGCATCAATTCGCCAAAAACTCAAAAATATTGGTCCAGAATAGTCGAATAGATATCTAATTCTAAATATCTATGGACAACCAAAATATAATTTGTATTGTGGGTAAAAATTAGATAGAGTTCTTTAAGTGTTAAATATTAGATTTTTCAATTAAATTTAAACACGTGTTTTCATCAATAAAGCACAAACATTTTTATTTTTCCAAATGACAATTAATTAAATTAAGCATGAGAGAAAGAGGCTTGTATATCTCACTCTCAGTTTTTACTTGCTCACATATAATTATTTTAATCTGCTCCTTGTTATGTATTGTGTTCATTTGTTGTTGTTCTATGTGAATATGTACATGTGATTGAGAGAGGTATTTAATAAATTATTTATATATTATTTAAAGTATTGCATCCACAATCCATTTGGGTTTATCTAAATTGGCCAATTTTTATCAGTCTGTGGGTGCTGGGTTTTTATTTTTTATTTTTACATTATTGCTAAGGAATGGTTGGTTTTTCAGCCGGGGAGAAAGGGGGTGGGGTATTGGCGGTGTTGAACTTTTTTAGGTGGGCTTTAAAAAGTTTCATGTAACTGTGGCCTCACGGAAGTTCTATATTCTCCCCATAGGTTAAATGGGGCGAAGTTTTTACGTATGGTTGTTGGATTGAGATCCTTGTTACCTTTATGGCCAAGCCAGAAATCTTGCAAGGATTGGGTTGGGGCCTAAATGAGGAGATAATTGAGGGACTGTGCGAACTAGGCTAAGGAGCTGCATTTCGGCCTTGGTCTAATTTTCAAATTGGGCAAAAAAAGACAGATTTGATATTTTTACACTTCAAGGCATAGTTGTAAAATTGTGTCAAGGCAGGCTAGCCGCACTGAGGAGCATATGCGATGAAGTCTTCTTTTTTTTTTTTTTTTTTTTTTTTTTTTTTTTATTTTTTAAGTTTAGTGTAATTTTTAAATTTAAATTTATCTATTATTAGTAAGGTTATAAAGGAAGGAATTTTTAATAAGCTAAAATTTAGGATTTTTTATGAATAAAATTTAGAATTTTGAAAATGGGTAAATTGTTGGGTTTAGTATGTACTAATTTTTAGGAAAAATGTATCAAACATATGTGAGATATATTTAAATAGAGACTGTGTGTAATTTTTAGGAAAAAAATTTCTCTAGTAATTTTTTTGTTTTTAAATTTTGTTGAATTACAATTTTAACCTTATTTTTTATTTTTTAGAAATAAGAATGATCTATTAAAGTAAGGGAATTCTAAACATTTTATTAAGTTATAACTAATTTTTTGAATTCTTTTCATCTATTGAAATAAAGCATAGAATGCTATTTCAACAAATTTTTCAAAAATACTTTAATACAATTTCACAACTATGGCTTTAAAGTGTTAAAATATCAGAAATGAAAAAGCCACATGGAAAACCCAAAAATCGTTCCCAATATGTAAATATTTTGAGCGCATGAGGACCAATGGTAAATCATAAATGATAACTATAGTTAACCAAAAGCTACCCACGGTTATGCCTAAGGGTGTCAATGTTTGACCTAATCCGCGAACACGACACTAACCTAACACGGGTTTTTTTGGGTTAGGATTGAGCCTTAATGGGTTTGGGTCATAAATGGGTCAACCTGAAAGCGACACGATAAGAAACGTGTCATAAGCGGCTCAACCCGTATAACCCGTAATAGACACATTTGACATGCCAATTTATTTGTGTCAACCCGAAATGACCAACTTAACACAACCCGTTTAATTCGTATAACAAATAAATATTTATTTTATTTTAGATTTGTTAAATACCTTTTATATTCAACATATATTTTAAATTTAAAAAGCAAAGTGAGTAATTACAAAAATTTACAAGGGATATAATTAGAAATTGAAACTTTTAGATCCTAGAACTACTAATACCTTCTTTTTTTCTTTTTTGGCATAGAACTTGCACAAATAAAATTGGATGAGCTTGTGGAAGATGTTATAAATTTTGACATCAGTAAAGAATTTATGGATGATAATCGTGGTCATAGTCGGGATTAGTCTCATGTTTATTCAAATTTTTTCAATATTGATACTTAGCATCTGACGAGTTTCAAGGATATTATTTTTGTTGAACTATGTTATTTTATTTTTGTTAAACTTTGTTATTTTGAATTTGGGTTGAAGTGTATGCACTTCTTTTGGAATGTAAAGAACTTATTTCTAGATGAATGTTATATTTTTGTTGAACTATATTATTTTGAATGTGGGTTGAAGACTTGAGGTGTATGCACCGCTTTTTAGGATGTAAAAAAAAAAAAAAAAAAAAAAAATTCTAGATTCTAGATAGATGTTATATTTAATATTATGCAAGTTGAAATGAGTTGTATTACATTTGTGTCAACCCAACACGACTCATTTATTAAGCGTGTCAAATGGATTGGGTCAGGTCAACCCGCCTTACTAACATGTCGGGTTAGGGTTGAAAGATCATGACACGATTATTAAATGGGTCGGGTTAGGGTTGAGTCATTTAGTCGAATACCCCTACCTCGACACGACACGACACGAACCCGACACGCTAACCCGAATTGACACCCCTAGTTATGCCCTAGTCCCCGACTACCCTCTTGAAAAGCCTATATAACACCTCGTCTCCAAGCTGCAGAATCTCAAGCCTTCCATATTTATCAATGGGGCACGTTCCATGTCCAAACCATTTTCACACTTTTCTTCTTCTCATTGGGCTTTTGCAAATCCTCCAACTCCTCTCTCGGCTTACACTTTTGCAGACCCTCCTCCCCCGCTGAACGGGTAACACTATCTATATTCTATAGTTAGTTATTTGTTATTATTATTTTTATACATGTGTTTGTGTGTTTTATTGGCAATTTATAAAGATGCACAAAAACCTTTAACTTTGTAACAGAGACGAAAAGCTGCTTTTGGACATCAAAATCACTTCGGCAATAGTTGGTTTCATGATCTTCATTGTCATACTCATTCGTAAACTACGCGAGTGTAATTCCGGCAGTGGCGGCGTTATCAACAGTCAAGTCAGTATCCAACTTCCAGCTATGAATACTGACGACGGCTCTGTCACAGCCTCAGCTGTCTGATACTTGTTACCAACATAGTGCTTAAATTTAAGCTTCACATCATTTGGAGCTTCTACGTATAGATCAGGAAGATTACGTTCATGCAAAAAGTAGATTTCCATGGTTTATTTTGTTGGTTGTTATGGTTGAGAATAGACTAGCTTGACTGTCTGTGTTAATAGTTTGAGATTTGTTGTTTGTTATGTATTGTGTTGATGACCTCCGTTATTTGTTTGATTGAATAAGTTGCTATTCAAAAGAAGGAGAATATCTATACGTGCGCGTGTATTTGATTACCTATTTTATGCCTATTGCCTAATCCATTTGAGTTTATTCAAATTAGGAAATTTAAAATTTATATCAATGACTGTGAGGACTGAGGACTGGTCTTTTTGTGTTTTCTTGCAAAAAGAGTGTTTAGTTTCTTTTTTTTTTTTTTTTTTTTTTGGTGTACAAAAAAATAACAATCTTTAAGACTATATAATTAGCCCATTTGTTGTAAAAGCCTGAATTGAATTTGGCCTACTATTCAGCTTACAAGTTACAAGTGAGAAAATATCAATCTCACAGAATGTGCAGATTCACACGTGAGAAAGAGGGGTCTCATGAAGTGGTTATTATTGCCCTCATTCAAGGATTGTGCAAACTGCTCTAAGCCTAAGGTAGTGTGCCTTTTACCCTAGTTCAATCTAGTCGTCTCCGATTTGTTAATATTACTAAAATATTATTTTTGTTCTTTTTGATGGAATTATTTTTGTTCTTAAACTCTGCATTAAATTTGTTTTTCTTTTATTTTTTAGTCTCTAAAAGTTTTTCCACTACCCAAAAAAAAAAAAACCTGACTTATTTTGATTAACCTTTTTCCGGGTTCACTGGAAACTTTTTTTTTTTTTTTTTTTTTTTTGAGAAAGATTCACTTGAAACTTGAAAGGGTCAAAATAAACAAAGTAAAAAAGGGATTTCGCTTTAAAAATTTAATGAAATTTCCCTTTCACCAAATAATAATAATATAACTCATTCATCAGTCAATCTCTCTCTCTCTCTCTCTGAAAACGCAAAGAGCGAGAAAACTCAAATACAGATCTTCGGCGACGAGCTGAGGCACGGTGGTCAGCGATCTCATCTCCACCGCTTCTTCGTCCGATTACAGGTATGTGTTTAACTCTGTTTGTTTTCCGAGAAAAAAAATTTTGAATTTGTCTATCACGGAAATTACCTAGCAGATCTGTCCAAACAATTATTGGTATTATCTCTCATTCTCTTCATTGGTAGAGAGACTACGAAGTATGGCTCAGAGAGAAAGCAGTAGTTTAATTTGGGGCTATGGGTTTGAATACTATTGGAATTGTAATTGCGTAGCTATCCTCTGGAATCTGAAGTATGAGTTGGATCTATGAGGTTTAGCCTAGATGTGTTATTTGTGTTTTGGTTACAGGTGTGAACACATTTCAAGAATATAACAAGAACCATAAGCCCATAAATGAAAAAAAGTTTTCTTTCTTTCTTTTGTACAGCTTCCATTAACTAGAAATAGCCTTTTTGTATGCTTGATTGATCAAATATATATTGTTAGAAGATATAAAAACAAAGTAAAAGCTCGGCTCTTTTTTTTTTGTTTTGTTTTTTTTTTTTTTTTTTGAGGGTGCTAGAATTTGTGTAGAAAATCTCCCTTGATATTTACAGGAACTTGTTGAGGTTACTCGTTATGTGGAATTCCTTTTTTTATTTTATATAGGTTCTTGCTGATTTCTAGTTTCATATATGCATTGTCTTGTTTGAACAAATGTGTTTATGTATTTGTTGTGGTCTTTTTGTTTGAGAGATTTTTTGTATTTATGTACCACAATAGTGTAATGTTCTTAGCTCTGTGAATCTGCTAGATAAGAAAGAATTGCTTGATAACTGTTGCTTTATGCACCTGAAGCTGTGTGTTCTTTGGAAAGAGGATAATTACTTCTTTGCACTATCAAAATATAAAAAATTATTGGAAGAAACTTTGATACAATCCAAAATTTTTGCAGCCTTTGTTCTGGTTAAATGAGGTGAGATAGTAGGTAATTTTGTAAAAACTTAGTCTAGTGCGTCCTAAATTGTGGTCCTTGTTAAATTACTAATTGTCTCAAAAGCTTAAACTATAGGAATATAATAAATTTAATCATTTAACCATATACTATAACACTCTCCCTCATCTAGATAGGGATTGAACTCAAAACCTTCCGCTCCGATACCTTGTTAATTTACTGATTGTTCCAAAAGTTTAAGCTATTAAGATATGGTAAATTTAATCATTTAACCACATACTTCTAATAATCCCCGAGCTTTACTATAAAAAGAATTTTCTTGGGGGGTTCTTTCAGCATGATTAGTTTCATGATAAGAGCCTGAGCATGCTGATTAAGAATGTTGTAAGTTTAACAATTGGCATATTGTGTATGTATTGTTGTCGTAAATCTGAATTAGTTATTGTTATTGGTATTTGGTAGAATGTGTTTGATAGTACTTACCATTCAAGATATTCTTTTTGAAGAGTAATTATGCCATGATTGCTAATATATTCCTTAAAAAGTTATTGTGCTGAACCAACGGTACTTTGAATAAGCCTTTTGGTAAAAGCTATATTGGTGACATGCCCTGTATTGATAGTGCTTTTGCTGCCGTGTATCAATCATACTGGGCAAGGGAATCATTTTTTTTTCTATGAATTAATCTAAAATTCTCTCTGCATCTCTTTCCCCTTGGAAATTTATTAATGAAATGTTAGGAATACCCTTTTTGTATCTTGCTATTTGGAATTTTCTACTAATCACTTCCATAATCATTTGGCTTCAAGGTGCTAAGCTGGATCAAAAGTGGCCTAAGAGATTTTTTCCATTTCCTGAGCATCAGTGGATTGGGGCATCCTAGTTCCTAATGACAATAAGCAAACCGTATATGCGTGTTTAGATGTATTATGAGGGTAAAGTTCTTTTCTTTTGTACTTTGGAATTTGCTAAGCTTCTAAGTTCCTAATTTGTATTACAAATGTTTATTTATCAATCTTTTTTTTTTTTTTACCACAAACATGTAAACATCAGTCGACTTCCAACTTATAAAAACAAATTGTTTGTATATTTATGTGTGTATGTGTGTTTGTACCTATCATAAAAAGTGTGTGTGTGTTTTTATAAAGAAAGTAAAATAATATGTAATAAGTTGGAATTGGTGAAGTATAACATGAGACACAAAGTGGGATAGAGGATTTCTATTGCTAGTAGTTGAGGAAAAATAAGAAGGTCCCATGAAAGAGTCTGATACCATGCCAAATTTAATTAATAACAAAGAGGAATTTGAGAGTAGCAAAATGATTTCAATCTTAGAATTGAGAAAATGCTACTTAATCTAATATATATGCCCCTGTTATTAATTATATATTCAAAACATGGATTGGCGCCTAATGTAACACCTGATTTTCTAACTAACCAATACACAGGTGACACATGTCTAATCACTTAAACATTAACAGTAACTTATCAAACATAATAACGTGGGGAGGAAAAAATGGTGGAAGAAAATTGCTTTCTCCTTAGTGCAAGAAGTATTAAAATCAACCCAACGAAGTTCTCTTCACATCGACCCAAAAAAAACAGAGAGGAGGAAGTTCTTTCAACTCACTTGAACAAGTGAACCAAAAGTAAAAACACACCACTTTAGTCTAGTGTGCATAAGCCCCAAATTAGTTCCCCTTTTAGGCCTAATTCATGCCTAAATTGGCTTAACAAGATCACAAAATCCAACTTCAAATGTTTTTTTTTTTAATTTTTTATTCATTTTAAATGATGACGTGGAATTATTTAAAATTATTTTCAATTTTTTATTATTATTTTAATAGGCACGTCAATTTCAAATATACCAATTGTGCACATTGTGTACCACGAAAACAGTTTCTATTAATGAGATAATGATAGTGACCTTTTAGTTTTGAGTTTTAAAAAAAAAGTTTTGGAGAAAAAAATTCAATCTTATATACATCTTCATGGCTTCACTCTCAATGTATTCTTTTGGGCCCACCTTACAAAAAAATACATATTCTTTTGCAACATCAATAATAATAATAATAATAATAATAATAATAATAATAATAATAATAATCATCTCCCAATTCATGATTAAAATTTCTACTATTGCTTATTAAAAAAATTTATTATGCCACACTCCATAAAAATCTCATAATTTCTAAAAAGTGAAATATTTTATGCCTAAACCAGTTTGGACTAAAATTCCTCTAACTCACAATATGGTAATTGATAAAACTATTCACATTACCTTTTTAATCAGTCTTACAACCAGTTTAAATAATAAAAGTACACGTTTTATCAATTGCCACGTAATAGGACTAAAAGTAGATCTATCAATCCCATTATCATGATCCATATCGAAATGAGAGATATAGAAAAATGAGTTGTGATAAGGCACTAAGCTTAGCTTAAAACAAATATGACAACAATTTGAAACTTTTTAAGTTTTAAGGCACTAACCCACAAGATTGGAATAGAGCATAACTATATATCCAAATATAATAAACCAAACCTTCAACACAACATTTAAATATCAAATCTCTCAATAATTCATCAAACTAAAATATGAGAAAATAAAGACTCCAAATACATTCTTAAATAGTCTCATGATTACCAAGTTTACAACCCTAAAAAAGCACAACAGAGCAAATTTTCTTAAAATAGTACTTTGCTACACATAGTCTTGAGTTCTTAGCTCCAACGATCTCCAACTAGTTGCATTAAGAGAGTCCATTGAACTAATCTAAAAATGGTGGAGAAAGAGGGTGAGCTAACAATTGAAAAAGAGACTACATCACATGATATTGGCAAGTAAAAATGCACATTATAGTAGAGTACGTATTAAATTTTACAAAACATTTTATTAACAGTATGAAAGTAATTCAGTATAAAGATTAAAACCTGCTTTGGAAGTGAACATTTAACTATACAGTAAAAAACATATACCTTCTTAAATAAACAAATAATGCTCTCTTAAAATATTTGCCCAATTTCAATAAGTCATAGTTCTATTACAAGAACATTACTTCATCATTGAGTAAACTACTTATGATAACATATAATAATACATGTAACATTAAAGTTTATTTTATTTTATTTTTTTTCACGGTTAATTTGTCAATAACAATAAAGAATAATTAGTATATAAAATATTAGCCAAACTAAGACAATCTTAACAATCAGCAGGTGCATCCATGAGAAACAATAACACTAAGAAGTAAAATATAACAATGGTTCCAAAGAGCAAATTATAGCAATGGTTTCGAAGGGTAAACAATAATAATGTACCACACCACAATAAACAATATTTCATCCAAAGACCAACTCATAGCTTTGTGTTGGTGAAGATTACAGATAGTGTAATTGATTTTATGAAAACATTTTCTTTTTCTTTAACAATATTATAAAATATTCTTCATATAGATAGCTATGTATCCCATTTAAATAAATAAAAAAAAACTATATATAGGTAACATTTGGATAGCGTTTCTATCCTGCGATTGGCGTTTGGTTGAAAAAATGTGGGTCCCACGGCATTGTTCACGGACCCACAAAAATCATCCAAACACAAATTTCAATATAAATTTGGATCTCACAGTACTATTTACACATTTAAAAATTATTTTGCTACAGTGTTTTCAGTTTTTAGTTTTCAATTTTCAGTAAATAAGCAATATCCAAAAACACTCATAGAAAGAACTTTTGCAAAAAAAGATTCACAATATAGCCAAGTTTTTTTTTTTTTTTTCAATTATACCCATATATATTCTTTGATGAACTTTTCAATTACACATATATAATATAATATCCCGAGAATAATCATCATCTAAAATCCACTTCAAATTGACAAACAATTTTTGTGTCACCCAAACAGCATCAAGTAGAACCTAATAAAGGATTAGGTGACTTAGTAAAAAATAAACGTGTCAATATTTATGTATATCTAAGCAAATAAAAAGCAGTAATAACAAGATAAGAGTTTAGCCATTGGCCTCAATAGCCTATTGGCACCCAAGTACCATTGTGTCTTAATGCTCGGAGGTTCTAGCCCCCGCAAAACCACCTAGCGCAAAAAAAAAAAAAAAAAAAAAAAGGTTTAACTATTGATATGGACTTGGCTAAGCACTTAAAATTTTGTGCTAAACTTTTTAAACCCATTAAGGCAGCCCTCCCCTCAAGAGTATGATATGGCAGCAAGTAAATTTCATATTATGTCTGTCAAAACTCAACCATCTACATCATCTTGTTGTCCCAAATGGAGTATGACCCAGATTTCCCAAAACTAGAGGTTAACTGATATCCATTATTCCTAAGTCGCTTACATCATGACCTTCATAAACTTACAGCCATGCCTAAACCATCAAATCAGTAATGAAACACACCATAAGTCTCAAAATAAAGTTCTTGGAGATTTGGATTAATTTCTCCAACATCTTTTAAATGACGTTTCCGTGCTTGAAAGTTTTTAAGCCTAAAACCAAACACTAAAAGGAACCCAATATATTTGGCCTAACATAATTAATTTTCTCACTACTTTGGCTTTAAATTTAAAATAATTAGAAATTTCAAAATATTATGATTTTCTCTAGATTATAAGTTCTATATGTTAATTCAATTCATCCCAAATTTCATGCCAATCTCAAGTTATGCTAAAATAAAGTCAGTATATCCAAATCTGAAATGAAGACAATCTAAATATCTCAAATTATATAACTCTTTGAAATGAATGAGTATAAATTTTATTCTTAAATAACAAGACAACCACAATACAAACCACAAAATACACACACCAGATGAAACTATCAGGAAGCACACGACACCAGTTTCTTTCTAATTTTACTTATTGGCCCCCAGGATTTCGAAAAAGAAAAAAACTGGTTTTAGTTCCTCTTTTGCAGACTTACTCTTCTTTTTAAATCCATATGGGCCTCCCTCAAATTTTAAAATTAGTTAAAAAAAAAAAAACCTTTTAAGAAAATGAGAATAATACCAAAACCCAAAGAAAAAAAAAAAAAAAATCCAGCCCATTCATTGCCCATAGCACGTCCAAATTTATACAAACAACAAAAATAATTACAACAAATCCCAAATCAGCAATATTATCCACCAAAAAGAGAGATTCTTTGTAAATCAAGCCTCTTATAATTTCAAATATCCGCCGTTTACTAAAAAAGACACAAATCTACTTAGAAAAAAATAAAAATAAAATTATCCCCTATGCCACCGCCTTCGTTTCCAACCTGCAATTGGCTGCTTGCCTCCACAACTAGCCGGTTTGCCACTCCCGATCACCACCTGAGCCGAAGCCTGACTCAACTTTAGGCTTCTAAAGTTCCAACCTTACTGTGCGGGCGGGGTATCTTTTTCTTTGTTATGTTGGGGATTTATGCGTGTTAGTTTAAAAAGAATATTCTATATCAGCCTATGCTTTTTGACTTTTCAATCTTTTACGTCTTTCTATTTGTTTTGCTGTGGCTTACAGCTTGCATATATTATTATAATATTATATATTTAGTTTTGATAATAATACTATCTACAGTTTTGACTCTTTTGACCGCAAATATGTTTTGTGCTCATATCTGCGTTTGGTGGTTTACATTTTCCACTATTGTTATATTTAGTTTGGGTAGTAATTTCTCAAACTAAGTTATTATAATTATTGACCCCCTTAAAAAAAAGTTATTATTATTGTCAAGTTCAAAAATAGAAGAAGTTATCATTGTTGTTTATGATATACTATATTTGATATATACGTACTTATTTATTGTAGCATTCACATTATATATAATTTTAGTGATATGGAAGAAGGTAGGGTATAACTTTTTTTTTAATTTTTAAATATATATGAAAGTGGTGTCATAATTTTTAATTAAACCATTTCATTTTTTTCCCTTAAAAAAAATACTATATCATTTCTTACCTATGAAATACTCTAAAATTCTATGGACCAATAGTGTGATAATTACCAAACTAGGATCTCTACATTTTTTTAGTCATCAGTTTTTTTTTTTAGTTTGGCCCTGTGAAAAAAAAAAAAATCCTAGCTTAGGTTTTTAATAAGATGAAAAAAATCCAGCAACTATTTTACAATTTTACATAAATCTTAACCCTCAAAATATTCTTTTGGGGTCCACTTTACATAATGAAAAACCAAAATCTTTTGCAAAAATAAATATTAATAATTTAGAAGGGAAAAAAAAAAAAAAAAAAAACCCCACAATCGGTGATAGATCTTTTGCCAATTTAGATCAATTCAAATGGATTGGGCATATTCTAGTATAATAATCCAATAATATATGTTGGCGCACATACATGATAAAAGCGTTACTCTTATTTTTCATTAAAAAAAAAAGTGATACTAAAGAATTAAGCCACAAACTCAAGAAGATTATCATGTTTTACAATTAAAAACATTATAAAATAAAAATTTTTTTTTTTTAGAAGTTTACAAAACAAGAAGTTGATCCACCAATCTCACACCTCAATTTTCTTTTCTTTTCTATTTTAATGGATTGGGATGAATAAGATAAAATTTTAATCAACATAATGACCGCAACACGAACCATAAAACACACACCCCAGAAGAAGCCTATCAAGGAAACACAGACAGTGCATAAAAGAAAGGGCAGGCTGAGAAGATTAGGAACAAAGCCCAATCTTGGGCCCATAGTACTACATCTACAAGGATAGTATAACGGCCCCCCAAAAAAAAAAAACACCTCACCAATCACCGTGCTTCCTTATTGAACTAAGCCTTAGAAGAAAAAAAAAGCATGGAATTCTAAGTAATAGTAAGAAAGAGTACTGAATGCATGATGAACGCCATTTCCTGCAGATGTAGAAGCTGCAACAGAGGCTACAATAGAGTTGTAAGATTCAATACCCATTTTGTTGTTGGAAGTGCAGTCACCGCCGGTGACGTTGCTGCTAACCACCTCTTCTGAAATATCTTATATACTCGCGGAGTTTAGGAATGAGTTCAAGAATGAGGATCAGGAGCTTCAGGATTTCCGTAATGTCTTTAACACTCAAATGCAAGCTGTTGCAAAAAGAAATTGTATGAATATTACAGGAAAAGAATAAGAACTCTCTCTAGTATCACCACACTCACACACACACACAAATAACTTTAGCTAGCAAGTGTTACCCGGCCATAGGAGGAGATAAAAAAGATGATTGCCTAGAATTGTCAAGGGTTGGAACTAAGAAGAAAGAATATTGCATATATTACGCAGCTGCCAACACTCAAAAAGAGGCATGTCCTCATTATCTTCCTTTTGGTCAGGGTGGGGGCTATTGTGAAAATTTTGGACACTCAAAAGGGGTCTGAATTGACACTTTGAGTTAACTCTCTGAATTGACACAAAAAATTGTGTCAATTCAGAGAGTTAACTCAAAGTGTCAATTCAGACCCCTTTTGAGTGTCCAAAATTTTCACAATAGCCCCCACCCTGACCAAGAGAAAAATGACTACTTTTTTTTAGATGTCAGTGTTACTGTCCACCAGGAGAAGGATATAAACTGACAAGGTTTTGAGTAGGAAGCAAAGCTGCCAACATCAAAAGGCCTGAATGAGAAAATCATGAACAAAGCCCATTACTGGGCCCATTTTATACAAGGGATAGTACGATGGGTCCAAGAATGGGCTTGGGCCCAAGACTTTAATCATAGACAACCTTGCCCTCACATCTGTCAGACTCAGAATATTGATGATGTCTCGGTCTTAGCCTCAGCTGGCTGATAGTTACCAACAAACTGTGTGAGGCTCCACATTATTTGGAGATTCAAGAGGAAGATTGTGCTAGCTGCTTGTTCTGTGTATTATGTCTCAGTGTTACGTTTGCTGTTTATGGTGTTTTGTGTCCCAAAGTGTGACAGTCTTATTATAAGGATGGAGATGGAGAATAACATGGCCTGAATATATCTCAAATCTCCAAAAAAAAAATAATATATATATATATATATATATATATGTGTGTGTGTTAATTAGTTTTTTATTTTTTATTTTTATTTTGTTTTTATTTTTTTATGCCCTTACTAAAACTTCACTGCAAAATGTTTTTGTATATGAAGTAACTTGTCATTTTTAAAAGAAATGATTGTATATTTCGGAAGTATACTTCCTCTTATAAAGAGATATGTCTCACCGTATACTTATATAATTATATATTTAACTGAATAAATTATCGTTAAAAAATTCTTATTATTTAAAAGAAAGAAAAAGAATATACTTGTAACCGGTTGACGTCAATTGCATGCGTACAAAATACTGTTGAAGTTTTGGAATAACTGGACTAAAAGAGTGAATAAAAGATTTGTTTGTTAACGGTGGCAAACATAACCTGAGCTTTACTTAGTCTAGTGTACATAAGCCCTAGCATAGCTCCCTTTTAGGCCCAATCCTAGCCCAAATTGGCTTAACAATGCCACAAAATCCAGCAACTGCCTATTACAATCTTACATAAATCTTCACCCACCCACACAGAATATTCTTTTGAGCCCACCTTACAAAAAAGACAATCTTTTGCACAAAAAAAAAAAAAAAATAACCCACAATCCGTGATAAAAATTGGCCAATTTAGATGAGCACAATTGATTTGGTCATACACATAATCAATGATGAAAACGACACTTTTATTAAAACTTAAGCCATACACTCTAGAAAATTATAGAGTTTCACAAGTCAACACATTAAAAAACAAGAAGCAAATCTGCCAATCTCACATCTCAAATTTTTTTTTCTTTTTTTGGGATGAATGAGACTATATTTTATTTAACATAACAACACCACAATACAAACCATACAATACACACACAAGAGGAAGCCGTAGTGAAACATATGCAGTCTTCAGTTCACAGCTCCAACAATCACCAATTTATTCCATTAAGAGAGTCCATTGCACTAATCTGAAAATGGTGGAGAAAGGGAGTGAGCTAATAGCTAAACAAGAGACTTGATGATACTGTTAAGTGAAAATGCAAATTATAATAGACAACGTATTAAATTTTACAAAATATTTATCAATAGTATGAAAGAAATTCAGTAAAAACAGTAAACGTGTTTTGAACGTGAACATTTAACTATATAGTGAAAAACGTATAACTTGTTAAATAAACAATTTCCCTCTTAAAAGATTTACCCTATTTCAATAAGCCATAGTTCAGTTACAAGAACATTACTTCATCTTTGGTTAAACTACTTATAATAACGTGTAGTAATACACTTAACAGTAAAGTTGTTTTTCACATTCAATTTGTCAATAACAGTAAACAATAAGTAGTGTATAAAATATCAACCATCGAGACATTCTTAACGGTTGGCAGGTGAATCCCATGAGAAACAATAACCTCAAAGAGGTAAGATATAACAATAACTTAGAAGAGCAAATAATAACAATGGTTTTGAAGAGCAAACAATAACAATGCACTGCGCACCGCACCACATCACACTACAATAAACAATATTTTATCCAAAAACCAACTCTTAGCCTTGTACGTGTTGGCAAAGATTATAGTCTAGCCGATTATTAGAAATTGTTTTCTTTTTCTTCAACAATATCATAAAATGTTCTTTATATATATATATATGAAGAATATTTTATGATATTCTTTATGATAATTTTTTTTTTTTTTTGAGAAGACTTCTTTATGATAAAATAGATAGCAATGCATAGAAAGAAATTTTACATAAAAGGTTCACTATTTAGGAAATATTCTTTCTAGTTTTACATATATAATATAATATCTTGAGATGAATCATTATCTAAAGCCCACTTTACTTCAAATCGACAAACAATTTATGTGTCAAAAGCCTTAAACAATATCAACTAGAACCTAATACAAGATTAGATGATTCGATGAATATAAACATGCCAATATCTATTTATATTTAAGAGAATACAAGGCAATAAGAACAAGATAAGGATTTAACTATTGAAACGTACTTGATTCAACACTTAAAATTTTGTGCTTAACTTTTTAAACCCATTAAGGCGGCTCTCAAAATTATAACATGGCAGTACCTAAATTTCATATCATGACTATCAAAACTCAAACGTATCAATCACCTTGTAGCCCAAATGGAGTATGACCCAGTTTTCCTAAAATTAGGTTAAGCGATATTGATAATTCCTTGGTGTTTTTTTTTTTTTTTTTTTTGGGTAATTAAACTTATATTTATTGAAACAAAATAGAGAATATAGAGAAAACCTTGAAACCAAAGAAGAGAAGACACTAGCATAGGGAACCTCCCTACTACATAAACCAAATTACAAATCTAACTACAAAACAAAAACAAGCCAAAGCAAGTAACAAAGAAAAATTGTACTAACAACTAAACAACACATCTATATAGATGGACATCATAACAACACTTTGACAAAACACAGCAGCACAGAGGTTCTAGGATCAAATTAAAATACCATTTGGATCAATCCCCCAATTACAATAGATAGTAGCATTTGAAAGAACTTGGTTCGAAACCTCAACCTAGTTTTGACATCATTAATGATCGACGCTTCTCTCGAGTTGCTCTTTAGTCCAAATTTTATCTTAATGAACTATGAAATTCCTTTGCAGCTAAATGTGGTAGACTGTTGACCACCAAGCAAGTTTGCAGCCTATTAGTCTTAGCTCCTTCCCTTTTAACTCTCTAGCCCCCCAAGCAATCAAGTTCTCCCACACAAACTAAGCATTTGAAACTAGACAAAACTTCATCATGTCATCCTAAACTCTCGAAGTGAAAGAACATTCAAAGAAGAGAGATGATCTCAACTAACAAGACAATTTCTACCCCAAAAAAAGCACAAAAGCTAGCACCCAAGTACCTCACTTGACCATTCTATATCGTGTGGGGAGTTTGTTGTTCTGACAAGAAACCAATCTATAAAGAATGCTTTGGGATAGTTAAATAAAACCAAAGCAAATTCCTAAATGATTTACATCATGACCTTCATAAATGTATTGCCTAAACCAACAAATATCAATAATGAAACACATTATAGGTCTCAAAATAAAATTCTCGCAGGTTTGGATTAATTATTCCAAAATCTTTTTAATAATGACGTTTCTGTACTTGAAAGTTTTTAAGCCTAAAACCAAACACTAGGGACCCAATAAATTTGGCCTAACATAGTTGATTTCCTTACCAATTTGGCTATAAAATTAAAAAAACGAGAAATTTCCAAAATTTATGATTTTCTCTAGGTTATAAGTTTTACATGTTACTTCAATTCACTTCAAATTTGTGGATTCCAGTTAGCTCAACTGGTAAAGTCTCTGATGGTTGTATAAGCGATCCGGGGTTCAATCCCCGCCTACACCAAAAACTGATTGGTGTCTTGGTTTGATGATAAAGAGCAATCATCGGGAGCAGACACCATAGGTTGAAACTTGTAGGAGCCTTTTTTGCATATTGTGCGTTGGGGTGGGCTGCTTCCCGCAGTAATGGGCTCGAATGTCTCTGAGTAAAGGAGTTAAGACCGGTCCAACGGTAGCTCAACTTGGGGCGGCTTACGCACAAACTATGCCTCGTCTGCCAGGAGTGTGCTTACAGTAAGCAAAACTATTTCGGATGAATTACGACAAGCAGATATAATAATAATAACAAAACAGAGTACTCTTGACTATTTAATGGAAAATGGCCAAGTAGTCCTTACTTATAAAATATAATTATGGTCATAACAATGTCATTTACAAAGAAAGTAAAGGAGAAAGAAGGTAACATGAACTAATAAAAAATGAGCATGGAGTAAAGTTTAAGTTTGGTCCGTAGAAGCAAAACCCTCTTAGAATATTTGCCCAATTTCAATAAGCCATAGTTTAGTTAGAAAAGCATCACTTCATCATTGGGTAAACTACCTATAATAACATATAATAATACATATAACATTAATTTTTTTTTTTCACAATTAATTTGTCAATAACAATAAACAATAATTAGTATATGAAATATTAGCCAAACTAAGAGTCTAAGAGAATCTTAACAATCGGCAGGTGAACCTTGTGAGAAACAATAACCCAAAGAAGTAAAATATAACAATGGCTCCAAAGAGCAAATAATAACACTGGTTTCAAAGAGTAAACATAACAATGTACCACACCACAATAAACAATATTTCATCCAAAGATTAACTCTTAACTTTGTGTTGGCAAAGATTACAAATAGTGAAACTGATTTTATGAAAACATTTTCTTTTTCTTTAACAATATCATAAAATATCCTTCATATAGATAGCTATGTATCCCATTAAAAAAACACAAAGCTATATATGGAAAGACTTTTACATAAAAGGTTCACAATTTCGCCAAAATTTTTTTTTCCAATTATATATATATATATATATATATATATGAACTTTTCAATTATACATATATAATATAATATCTTGAAAAATTGACAAACAATTTTTGTGTCACATAAAAAAGTACCAAGTAGAACCTAATACATGATTAGATGATTCAGTAAAATAAACAAGTCAATATCTATGTATATCTAAGTAAATACGAGACAGTAAGAACAAGATAAGTGTTTAGCTATCGATATGTGCTTGGTCAAAACTTAAAATTTTGTGCTTAACTTTTTAAACCCATTAAAGTAGCCCTCCCCTCAAAGGTATGACATGGCACTTTGGTAGTACCAAAATTTCATATTATGTCTATCCAAGTCAACCATCTCCATCAGTTTGTTGCCCTAAATGGAGTATGACCCAATTTTCCCAAAACTAGGTTAATTAACCAATATTCATAATTTCTAAGCAATTTACATTATAACCTTCATCAATTTATAGCCTAAACCAACATACGTCTGTAATGAAACACATCATAGGTCTCAAAAAAAAAAGTTCTTGCAAATTTGGATTAATTACCCCCAAATCTTTCTAACAATGTTGCCCATTCTTGAAAGTTTTTAAACCTAAAACCAAACACTAAGGGACCCAATAAATTTGGCCTAACATAATTGTAAAGTTGTGATTTACAACTAAGTTTTATGTTAGCTTTATTCCATGACAAAAAATGTTGTAATTGCTTTAATTTTGTTCCTTGTATTTTGTGGGATTTTATTGTATTGGGTTTAGTACTAAGTTGGTGAAGAATCAAGCTTAAATGAAGAATCAGTGGATTTCGCAAGAAGCTCGCGAGAAGCTAACCCGCAAAAGAGCCACATGAGGAGCACATGACTTGAAGTGAAAGAGTCGTGCCAAGCTGTCTTTTTCGCGAGTATCTCACGGGTAAGGCCTTCCCATGAGGTAGTCGCGAAACATTCTGCTTGGAAGATTTTTATGTGTGACTTTCTTACCCTTCACCCATACTATATATATCCTCATTACCCACAAATGTAAAAGAGGCTATTCAGAGAGAAAAACCCTAGATAGGTTTTTTACAACACACACACCTATCTTTTAGAGAGAGAGCTACTCATCCTTAGTGAGAAATTATTGTAGCATTTTCCACTTCCCTCTCCCATTGTCATACCTTGAGAGGAGATTTGTACCCAAACACAACTCACACCTATTCAGAGTGTAGAGAGTGTTTTGAATCTTGGGAAGTTTTGGGGAATTGCCAAAAGAAGCCGATGAGGCTTGGTAGATGCATTCGGGTGTATTGTGGCATCCGGAGAGCTAGACAAGACACGGTTCCGAGAAGCCTTATTGGAGTAGGAGCTTGGAGGGCTTAGGTACATTGGGTAGATTAGGCTTGGAGGGTCTCTTAATAACCCATGTATCCCAACTGATTGTCTAGTGGATTGATTACTACTTAGAGGGTGGCGGAAAGGTTTTTCGCCGAGTTCTTCGGTTTCCTCTTCAATAAAACATTGGCATGTTATCTTGTGTTTGCATTCTCTGTTCCCTTACTCTTGTGCTTTACTTTTAATTCTTGTTATTCTTGCTTATGCACTAGAGTAGTTTTATCGGTTTATTACGCTTCATTTATTTTTGTTTTGCACTTAGATAAGTTAAAGTAAAAACAATCTAGCCGTAATCTTTTTATTAGGGGTCTAAACAACTCGTGTTTTTTACACATTTTCGAGCTTTCAATTAGCATCAGAGTGGGTACACTTGTTTTGGTTTCATTACCTAAGTGCGACTCTTGACCCCTTGTGCTTATTGCCATGGACAATACTTTGTATGCTTCTGTGGATGTTATTGATTGTAACATGCCATGTGTTTGTGAAAATGCCTCTATGAGTATTTATTCTCATGATTGTGATGCCATGTTACATGAATCTTTGAGTGTTGTTGATCTTGCTAACATCAAACTCTTGAAAAAAGGAGTTAAGAAGTTTCATTAGAATTTGAGCAAGTTTCATTATGAAAAGGATGATTTGATTGTTAAGCTCAATGAATCCAATAAATTGGTTGAAAAATATAAGAAGCTTGCTGAAAATTCTCTTGAAAAGCTGAAAGAGTTTGAATGTTTATATAAGGACTTGGATGCTAAACTAGTTTTGTCTAACAAACTTGTTGATGATCTTAAATGTGAAAATGAATCTCTTAAGATGCATGCCAAGTGTTTGATTGCCGAACCTATTGCTAAAAATGATGAAAATATTTGTTGCAATCATGTTGTGATATCCGATTTTGTGTCTATTGTGTGTTCTACCTCAAAGGACAAATCGGTGTACATTCCTCCAAAAAACAAAAAAAAAAAAATTCAAAAGGTGGAGAAAAAGGCTCTTAAGCCAAAGCCTCTGTTTTGGCCTCAACCTAAGGATTTGGATGGATCTAAATTTGTTCCAATTTGTCACCGTTGTGGTGTGATTGGCCATACAAGACCTCAATGTCCAAAGTTGAGAGAACAAAACCATGTTGCTAGATCCTTTCCCAAAAAGCCTAGTGGACCTAACTACATTATGTGTCACCATTGTGGTGTCTTTGGTCATCTTAAACCTCATTACTCTAAGTTTCATGCTCTTAAAAGAATCAAAAGAAAAGAGAAACTTGAGCTTCTTGGAAGTTGTACTAAAAATGGTAAACCGGATTTGAGTGAAAATAGCAAGTTGTTAAAGAAAGTGTTTAATACTCTTAATTCCTTGTCTATGTGCATCTCCTGTTCTCATTCTTCCAACCCTCGTCTTGAGACACTCATTCCAAACAATCGTTCCGTTTGGATGAAGAAGGGTTCCTATGGTTGAGTTTTTGCTCTTTTGGTCCTTGATCTAATTCTTTCGATCTTTGTAGGACCCCTCATGCATTAGATGCTTCATTGTCATGCATTTGTGCATCATGCATCTCTTTATATGCATTGTTTTGTTTTTGTTTTTGATCTTACTTTATTGCTTTTATTTTGTACGAGTAAAAAATCCAAAACCACATAAAAAGTGAAAAATTCAAAAAGTTTGATTGTATATGTTTGAGCACATTTCACATGTGAGTTTGGCTTAGTACCTTCGTACTAATGATGTAGTGCATTTACGAGCTTAGCTTGTTATGTATACACATATATCTTTGTGGGAGAAATCTTGAAAACTATGAGTGATTTATTGTAAATAAATTTTCAAGCTTGTCATGAATGATTTGTCAATAATCTTGATAGTCTTGATACTTGCATAGACCTATGCCTATATCTCTTCCCACTTTATTTTTATGTTTTTGCTATAGAGCTCACCAAATATAAATCTCAAAATGAAAAAGAGATTATGAGCTGCAAAAGCCTGTTACACATATTAGTATTTGACTAAGAAAAAAGGGAAGCGACTCAGATTATGTGAAATATTGCTAATTGATTACTTCTATTTCAAGCTCTATAACTAGGATGACTTCGTCTAAAAGCACATGAAGCAGGCTTTCAAGTCTCAACCCCGCATTACTTGGCTCGTTGACTTCTTGTATTGAAAAACAAGAGGTAGAAGATGAACACACTACCAATACTGTTCCAACAGTAAAGCTTAAAACGATATTGTCGAGTGCATTAGTAAAACACACACAAAGATTAAAAAAGGAATGATGTCGTTTTCTAAACAAGTCCGAGTTCCATAACTCTAAGCCAAAACGTTATTGTATTGATTAAGATGAGAACAACGCCACGTGTTAATAATAGATTCATTCTAAGTTAGTGCTAATGAGTTTGTTATAATTAAGAAACTTAGTATTTCCCGCTTCTTATTTCCTTTCTCTGTTAAGAGTATATATGTGTAAAACAGAGAACCTTATGTAATTCAGATTAGCAAATATAGTTTTACGTACGGAACAACTTTCCATTTCTTTGTGCAAGCTTTTCATGGTATCAGAGCTCTGATCCATATTCACCTATATCCATGGCTTCCGCAAACACAAATTCATCTTCTAACTCCAACTCACTACCTACCATAGGTAATCCAATTCCTCCTATCAATCCCTCACTTGAATGAGAATAAATTTTATTCTTACATCACAAGACAACCACAATACAAATCACACAAACACAATATACACACACACACTAGATGAAGCCATTAGAAAACACACAGCACCAATTTCTCGCTAATTTTACTTATTTTGTGATTATGAAGAAAAAAAGAAGACTGGTTTCTCGATTGCAGACCCTTTTAAGAAAATGAGAATGTTACAAGGAACCCCCCCCCCCCTCAAAAAAAAAAAATCTAGTCCATTCATTTCCTATAGTGCGTCCAAATTTATACAAACAACCAAAATAATTTCAACAAATCCCAAATCAGCAATATTATATTACAGTATGATCCACCAAAAAGAAAAATCATTTGTAAATCAGGTCTCCTGTAAATTCAAATATATGTTGTTTACTAAAGAAAAGCCAAATCTATTTAGAAAAAAAAAAAAAAAAAATCCCTTATCACCACCGCCGTCTTCTCTAACCTGCAATTGTCCGGTTGCCTCCACAACTCACCGGTTTGCCACTCCCAATCACGGCCCGAGCCTAAGCCTGGATGAACTTTAGGCGTCTAAGTTCTAAGTACCAACCTTACTGTGCAGGGGCATTTCTTTCTCTATGGTTATGTTTGAGATTTATGCGGCGTTCTTGTGTTAGTGTAAAAAGAATATTCTACATCAGTTCATGCTTTTTTTTTTTTGCCCTCGCACAATATATTCTCAAGGTTTTCAATCAGAAATTAATCTTTGTTTCAATCAGAGATTAATCACTGTTCGTGCCGAGTAGACCCACGAAGGGATAAAGTGCTGACTCAGAAATTCTTTTCAAAGTGCGGGTAGCAGGACTCGAACTCGGGAGCACACCCAATCGAGCCCAATACAAGCACTTTGAAACCGAGAACCTAACCGACAAGCCAACTCCCCGGGTTCAGTTCATGCTTTTTGACTTTTGAATCTCCTACCTTTTTGTATTTGTTTTGTTGTGGACCTGTGGGTAATGACTTGCATATATTATATTACTAGCATTATGCCCGTGCAATACATGGCTTAATCAAAATTCATATATAGATAATTTTATAGTTAATTTACTTAAAATTAAATAATAAAATAGAAAATAAAAATAAATGAATATTTTTATTTTAGGTTATATAATGAATGTGTATTGTGTGAGACTAATATAATAATAATAATAATACCAAAAATGAGATGAATACAATTCATAAATTTTTTTTTTGTGAAGTTAATTATATATTTATGACGGGGTTGGCTTCAAAAAAAAAAAAAAAATCAACTAAACAAAATGATGGCACCGCAATCCATTTATTTTGGAGATAGGATTTTATTTACTCTTAATAATAAAAGGATTAGATGAAGAATTTGGATTGTAATACAATTTATCAACTTAGAAATTATAGGAGAAGAAGATAAAAACAAAAAAATTATTTATTTATTTTTTAAATAAAATAAAGTACAAAATTTCTGTACGATGCATAGGGCTTAATCAAGAATTGCGTGTAAACTGAAAATAAGAAAATATTTCTTAGTTTCATTGAAATTAAATAATAAAATAGTTAATAAAAATAAATTATTCTTTTACTTTTTTTTTGGAAGTGAAGTACTCTTTTAGTTTAAGTTAAAACATAAAAAACCACAATATACACGTAGATATAAATGAAAATGCCTAAGATTGAATATATAAATGCAATCCATAAAATAATTTAAAACATGGTTTAGTAAAAGATTCAATTTAAAAAATTATAATAAAATGTTTATCTATAAATCTAAAATCGAAAAATCTTATTTCATTTAAATATTTTATATGGTTCCAAAAAGATTTTCTCTCTTTCCTAATTAATTTCATTAAATTAGAGAATTAAAATTTTTCCGCTTACATCATTTAGTATTGTAAGGACACAATTTGTGACGACCCATAATAATGTTGGATTCGCACGTAAAAAGGCCCAAACAATATCATTTATAGAGCGTGGGTTTGAAAGGCTAGGCCTCGGGCCCCAAGACGGTGGTTTTCCGTAGTGTTCGTACATAATTAAATCGTGATTGCCATAGGAGTCTTTCTCCTGGAGGCGGGCTGGGAGGCTCTGATTTTTTGGCCATTTTTCCCAGCCACCGCTCTGGTTTGCTTACTTTTCCTTTTATACTAGCCTATGTTCCTTATCCTTTGTCCACGTGTAGGATCGACTTTTCCAAGACTGATACTTGTCCCATCAGCCCATATCTAGAGTGGTTGGGGGTGGTTGTAAAAGCTGGAGAGTATGGCTCTGTCGGTCGAGTATTGAATGGCGAAGAAGGGCAGCTTTCCTGGTCGTTATACTTTCCAACGTACCTTTCTCTATTGACCTAGATATTTTAGATTTTTTCCAAGCTGTTCCTATACCGTTTTTGCCCTTCCTTCCGGTGAGACCTCGGATTTGTCGAGGACAGAATCATCCTCGGGTGAGTCTTAAGACTATTTGGACTTTTATTACCTATCCTCGGTTATAACCTTCCTCGGCTTGGGCCTTGGGCCCCAATGTAAAAATGGGCCAGGGCCACAAATTATTGGACCCCACAAGTATTTTTTTTAGTAATATTTGAACTTAAGAAATAGTAAATAAATAGATTTACTTACTTAATTAAATCATTATATATAATTAGATATAGTCGAAGAGAATTATATAAGTTTATTTATTTTAAGATCATTATTACATTTATATTTGAAAAAAATTGGTAATGATTAATGTAGGGACACAATTTGCAACAACCCAACACGATCTTGGGTTCGCCGTAAATAGGCCTAAACAATATGATTTGTAGAGCGTGGGTGTAAAGAACTAGGTTAACTTTTGTATAGTAAAAAGACTCACCCTCACGTGTATTGAAGGCCCAGAGCTGGCACAACGATCGTATTCTTTGGTAATCGATACAGTTCTTTTTCTCTTTTTGTTCCTTTTTTTTTTTTTTTTTAGGTTTTCTTCCTCTCTTCTTTTTTATAGCGCTCCCTTTTTTGCATGTTCTTCTTTCGGTTTATATACCATCCTCTGCATTCCATCCTCACCACACATGTGTAGGTTGGGTTCGGAGGATTTCTTTCTGTCCCATCTGGCACCTCCTGGAACTTCCTATGGGGGTTTGTAAGGCTGCCTCCTTCGTGTTCAGGTATCACCTCAACATTAATGCGGCCGGAGAGTTGGTTGAGAGGTCATTAATGCGGAGGCAGCTGTGGTTATAGATATTTGTTTGTCTTTTCCCTTTTTCCCTTGGTCTATTATCCTTTCTTCATTGGTGACATAATTCCGAGGTCCGATTGCAACGGGACCGCGTCCTGCTCGTCCTCGGACGCATACTTCCGAGGAGTATGGAGTCCTCGGACGAATACAGAACTCTACCCTCGTGATATTGACTACCACCCTCTTGAAGAATTACCTTATGACCTGACTTGGCCTCCTTGGATGGATATGCATCCTTGGATGGGCCACAGGCCCAACAATCCCGACCTTAATGGGCCTATTGATCGAATGGCCCCCACAATAGCCCCTCAAAATCCTACTTTTCGACTCCTCGGGAGAGAAGGTGGATTTTGATGTCATAAGCCCGTACCTATGCGTGTTTTGGGGCATGCCCCTGACGCTTCAGCATCCCGATTTTGGCAGCATTAAATTTTGACAACGCCCTTGTCTCCCACGTTCGACGGTGAGATCTAAATCAAACGGCAGAAGGCTTCCCTTGTTTTACGAGCGGGAACTTCACCGCTCACAATCCTCACATGACTATAAAGGCGTTCTCTAATTAACCATGCACTTTACCTTCGATGATTACGTGGTTCCAGAGCTCATACATTGAACCTGCCTTTCTCCATTCTTCGTTATTCTCCTGGCGACTACAAATAATCGTACTTTGTCCGAGGTCCTTCCTTTGAACCCGTAAGTCCTCTCGAAATTTTTACCACTTTCATTTCAAACCCATGAGTCTTTTTGCTAAGTCTTTTTAGAAAAATGGGGAACAAAAGAATCCATTTCGATGTCTCGTTGAGTCCGAGGAAGGTATTAGAAACTTTCACGCCAAGTATAAAATCCCTTCAACGGTAGGGATGAGGTATGCAGCCCAAGGGGAATGGGTTGATGCCGGACAAAACCGGGGAAGTAGTTATCCCCATGATTGCCTTTATAGAGGGCGGGATGACTATCCCCATGGGTAGTATCACTAGGAGTTACCTCAATTTCTTTAGGCTATCCCCCATCCAGTGTGCTCCAAACATGTTTAGGGTCTTGGGAAGTATAGACGCTCTGAATAAGAGAATGGACTTAAAGCTAACCCACCATGATGTGAATTGGGTGTACAACCTCCATCGCTTAGCTGGCCAGGGATATTATCTCAAGTCGAGATATCCTGAAGTAAGGCTAATTCGGTGCCTCCCTACTTCAAATAAGAACCTAAAGGAGGATTTCCTTATTCTCTCTAGGGAATGGCACGATGGTTTGCCTTGTCCGACAAGAGAGGGAACACCAGGTGGGCGCGTAGTCATAGATCTATACTATTTAGTTCGCGAACACATTTCGTTTTCTTTCTCCTTTTTCATTATTTTTGTCTCCTACAATTTTCACTCTAGACCTAACGGTTTTGCAGATAGACGCTACACGAAGCCCAATCTCGGGTTAGTCAATAAGGCGAGCCTGGATAAGTTATTGAAGGCCGAAATATACGTGAACGAGGCCGACGGTCAGCTCCGGGCAGCACACTTAATTCTCGGCTATACCCCCTTTTCTTTTGCTTTTCAAGCGCCGAAGTGCGTGATTGGAGCACGCGATCCTCGGCTTCACCGTATCAGTGTTGCCTACGAAGGGTTCATTGTTCTAGAGGGTATTCTGCTTCCCAAGTATACACCTCGCATAGAGCCTCTTTTCGTAGCCAGCGTCTCGGCGGGAACTTCTTCACCCTTACCTTCCCTCAGGGAAAAGGAAATAAAAAGGAGAAGGAAAAAGGAGAAAGGCGAGGAAACGGTTGTAATAAAGATTCGAGTCCTCGGACGATTTCGGGATTTTTGATCAACCCACAAGCCCCGAGGAAGATCCTGACGAGATGGGGATACAAAGAAAACCCCGGAAAAGCTTGCTGGAGTTGATGGAAGGTTAGCCGGGAAAGAATGCGCCTGCAAAAACAATACCATCCCAGGCTTCATCTCTTCTAGCTAGGTCTCCTCCTCCTGCTCCTCGCCACCCTCCTCGGTCATCCACCACAACCAGCGCTTCCTAACGCCGCCGAGCAGAAAAGGCGCAAGGAACAGAAGGGCAAGGAGGTGGCGGATACGAGCAAGTCCCATCCAACTTGAGAAGAGGATGTCCAACGAGCTGCAAAGCAGCAGAAAACCAAGCACCAAGCCACGCGGGGCCAAGAGAAATCTGATTCCCAACATCCCGAGCCACAAGCATGGTTGCAAGCACCTATGCACGGGGGGGAGCCCCTGCGAGATGATGCATCTATAAGGGACTTTAACGGCGGCATAGGGTGTCACGTAGCCTCGGCCATAGAGGAAGCCTTATTGCTCCCAAAAGACATGGCCGAAATAAAAAATATGAGGAAGAATGAACTCGTCCTCGACAACAAACGATATTTGGGCATGGTAAGAAGCTATCTTTTATCCTTTTTCATTCTGTGACTGTTATACACCAATATGCACTTTTTATTGACTATAGTGTTAACTTTTTTCCTACTGATCATCCAAAATACTTTCAAGCTAGATGAGATGCTCAACGCCTGTTTCGATCAGCTAGATGACGAAAGAAAAAGACGAGCAACGGCAGTACAAACCTTGTCCAAATTTGAACAGGACTTGGCCGACGCAAGGAAAAAGCTACAGGTCGAAGAGCAGGCTTGCAAGAGCGCCAAGTCGGCATTAGAAGGCTACCAAAAGCAGGCCGAGGACCAAGGAAGACTTCTGCGTGAGGCGAATGCCGAGCTAAAAAAGACCTAGGAGCAAGCTCTAGTTCTCGGGAAGCACCTAGAAGAAACTCAAAAGCTAAGGGAGCGAGCTGAAAAGTCCAAGGAGCAAGCCGAGAAAGCAAAAATCGAGGCCGAACAGGCAATGAACGAAGTTGAGTAGAGAGGATACGAAGTTGGTATAGCCGAAACCGAGAAGGCTCTGAGAGCCGAGGTTCCGGAGGTATGCCGTATCTACTGTGCAAGAACTTGGAACGAGGCTCTTAATCGTGCTGGGGTTGAAGCCTCATCCGAGTTACGTAAGCCAAAGAACGTATTCTATCCCGAGGCGATCCGCCCCTCGGTTCTTTTACCCCATCGGGTTGATGCTCCCCCTTCAGCTATTAACCTCAACGAGGAGGTTTCGCCTTACAGTTTTCCTCCCCGTAGCCAGGTGGAGTTAGCTAAAAGAGGACTTGCCCCTCCCGAAGCTTCCCCCGACAATACCACCACCGCTTCGGAGGCAGAGACGGCCTCCCAAGGTTTTCAACGGGATTTGGACTCCACAGTTCTACCAACTGGGGGCGTCACCAAAGCCAAAGAGGGAATTACCTCTTCGGAGGCAGACCTACCCGCCATTCGGGACCCGAAAATGCAATTGAAATTGAAAAAGTAGAACCCGTTTTGTAGCCTAACTAGACATTTAGTAGGGAACTTCCTTGCTCATTTTCTTACCGCTTTTACTATTTTATATTATTTTTGTACTCATTCATTTTGTTATTGTAACTTGGATAAGTTCATTTCAACTACCTTTTGCTTGTATGGGACAATTTTACTCACACATATCGTCAATCGATAATCAGTAATAGGCAATAAGCATTAATATAACAGGGTCTTAGGGGGACGTTGTGCGTATTCTTTCCAATCAATTGCAATTCTTTACTAAAGCTCATAAACTAAATAATATCATGCCTTGAAGCACCTTGATTGTACGCCAATTTACGTACAAAGATCTCTCTCTGACTCCTCAATGAGTGTTTCTGGGCGTTATTTCCCGTTAAGTTTGTGATTAGAAGATCTATCACAACTCGATTACCGTTTAATACTTCAATACACAACATATGATGTTAATTTCTACCAAGCTTGCGATCCGAGGACCTGGCATAACTTAGTTTCTGTTTAACATTTCAATACACATCATAAGACGTTAATTTCCACCAAGCTTGCGATCCGAGGACCTGGCATAACTTGGTTTCTGTTTAACATTTCAATACACATCATAGGATGTTAATTTCCACCAAGTTTGCGATCCGAGGACCTAGCATAACTTGGTTTCTGTTTAACATTTCAATATACATCATAGGACGTTAATTTCCACCAAGTTTGCGATCCGAGGACCTGGCATAACTTGGTTTCTGTTTAACATTTCAATATACATCATAGGACGTTAATTTCCATCAAGTTTGCAATCCGAGGACCTGGCATAACTTCGTTTCTGTTTAACATTTCAATATACATCATAGGACGTTAATTTCCACCAAGTTTGCGATCCGAGGACTTAGCATAACTTCGTTTCTGTTTAACATTTCAATATACATCATAGGACGTTAATTTCCACCAAGTTTGCGATCCGAGGACCTAGCATAACTTGGTTTCTGTTTAACACTTCAATATACATCATAGGACGTTAATTTCCACCAAGTTTGCGATCCGAGGACCTGGCATAACTTGGTTTCTGTTTAACACTTCAATATACATCATAGGACGTTAATTTCCACCAAGTTTGCGATCCGAGGACTTGGCATAACTTGATTTCTGTTTAACATTTCAATATACATCATACGACACAGGAGGACAAGAAGTATGGTTGACGTAAATTAAAAGAAATATTTGAATTGAAACACTTTTATTAATAATAATACCTCTTGAGATTATTTACATTCCAAGGATGAAGTACGGCTTTTTCGTCTAGGTCTTCCGGATAATAAGCTCCTATTCCCCTACTGAAGTGATTCGATATGGTTCCTCCCAATTAGGTCCCAGTTTTCCCCAATTTGGATTCTTGGTGGCCCCCAGAACTTTCCTCAGCACCAAATCTCCTGCAGCTAGTGGCCTCATCTTCACGTTACTATCATAGCCCCGCTTGAGCTTATGTTGGTAGTAAGCTAGTTGAACCATCGCGCTCTCCCTCCGCTCTTCAATTAGGTCCAAACTTTTCTCCAACATCGCATCATTACTTTCCGAAGAGAATGTGCTGGTCCTTAACGTTGGGAATCTAGTTTCTAGGGGAATGACGGCCTCGGCCCCATAGGTCATGGAAAAGGGAGTTTCCCCCGTTGAACGTCGGGGTGTTGTCCGATATGTCCAAAGCACATGTGGCAGTTCTTCCACCCACTTTCCTTTCGCGTCATCCAGCCTCCTTTTAAGCCCATTGACTATCACTTTGTTAATGACTTTAGCTTTGCCCATTGCCTTGTGGATAAGCCGGAGTGGAATATCTGTTTCTTATACCCGATTGAACAATATTCCCTAAAGGCATTGCTATCAAATTGGAGCCCATTATCCGAGACAAGAGTGCGGGGAATTCCAAATCGCGTAATAATGTTTCTCCAAACAAACTTCTTCACATCTACGTCTGATGTTTGCCAAGGGCTCGACTTCAACCCATTTAGTGAAGTAGTCTGTGTCGACCAGCAGGTACTTCTTGTTTCCTATGGCTTTAGGAAAAGGGCCGACAATGTCCAGCCCCCACTGGGCAAAAGGCCAAGGGCTAGAGAGAGGGTTAAGAGCTCCTCCCGGTTGGTGGATATTTGGAGCATATCTTTGACACTGATCGCACTTCCTAACGTACTCTCGTGCCTCATTTCGCATATTTGGCCACCAATATCCTTGTGTGAGGGCTCGACATGCTAGAGACCTTTCCTCTGTATGGCTCCCACAAATGCCCTCATGCAATTTCCTCCATGATCGACTCTGCTGTCTCGGGAGGCACACAGAGCAGGTATGGCCCAGAGAAGGACCGTTTGTATAACTTTTTATCCTCGGATAACCCGATCACCGAGGAGCTTTCCTTCATATCTTCTCAGCTTCCACCTTATCTTCGGGTAATATGTCACTTTCAAGGAATTTTAATATGGGATCCATCCAGCTTGATGACGAATTGGTTTGATTGATTTGGCAAACCTCCTTTCTCGGTGAGGTGGGGTACACAGGTCTTCGACGATAATCACCCGAGGAAAATTTCGTGCTGAGGAGGTGGCAAGGGTCGCCAAGGAATCAGCGTGGGTATTTTCACCTCGAGGAATATGTAATATGTCGAAAGATTCAAACTTCGTTCGCATGCGCCTAACCCGGTCTAGATACCCTTGCATCCTTGGATCTCGAGCCTCCAACTCTCCTGTCACCTGGCCGACTACCAACCTCGAGTCCGAAAATAATTTCACCGCCTTTCCACCCATTTTATGGACCATACTCATTCCCATTATCAAAGCTTCGTATTCTGATTCATTGTTAGTAGCCGAGAATCCTAATCTTAATGACTTCTCGATGATGACCTCCTCGGGGGATATCAACACCAATCCCAATCCTGCTCCCCGTTGGTTTGCGGCCCCATCCATGTACACCCTCCAAAAGGACTCACCTTGTGCGGATATTAGGCCAACCAATTTTTCATCCATGTGACCTTGATTCATATTAACTTCTTTCGGGCACTCGGCGAACTCAGCCACTAGATCGGCAAGAACCCGACCTTTCACAGAGGTGCAAGGCATGTATTTGATATCAAAAGCACCCAAAATCGTGCCCCACTTGGCAATTCTTCCGGTGTAGTCAGCACTTTTGAGTATGGATTTAAGAGGCAGTTGGGTCAAGATAACCACGATATGGGCTTGAAAATAGTGCGGAAGTTTGCGTGTTGCATGGACCACCGCCAGTATGGCCTTTTCTAATGACAGATATCTCACCTCGGCTTCATGGAGGGATTTACTTACATAATAGATCGGCCTTTGGACGCCATTGTCTTCTCGTATCAAGACAAAGCTAATCGCATGAGGGGTTACCGCCAAATAAGCAAACAACACCTCATCTACCTCGGGGCTAGACATGATAGGTGGTCCGGACATGTATTCTTTCAAGCTATTTGGGAACGCTTCAAAGACACTCGTGGTCCATTCAAATCCTTGCCACTTATGTAATAGGCGGAAAAAAGGACGACACCTCTCAGCCGACCTGGAGATGAACCGATTCAACGCAGCAGTCATCCCAATCGGTTTCTGCACTTCTTTTGGATTCCGAGGTGCTTGCAAACCATTAATGGCCCTAATCTGGTGCGGGTTCACCTCAATTCCTCTATGGGTCACCAGGTACCCCAAGAACTTCCCGGAACCTACACCAAAGGAGCACTTCGAAGCATTCAAGCGCAATTTATATTTTCTCAGTATCTCGAAGATACTCGTGAGGTCCTCCACTTGTTCAGACACCACTTTACTTTTCACCACCATATCATCGATATAAACTTCAATACTTCTACCCATTTGTGGTTCAAACATTTTCGTCATCATGCATTGGTAGGTAGATCTAGCGTTTTTCAAACCGAAGGGCATCACCTTGTAATGGTAGTTCCCGATCGGCGTCACAAAAGCAGTATTTTCTTGATCGTCGGCGGTCAGCGGTATTTGGTGATACCCTTAGAAGGCATCCAAGAAACTCATCCTAGGGTGACCCACGGTTGCATCCACCAACTGGTCGATCTTCGGCATAAGAAATGGATCCTTGGGGCAGGCCTTATTAAGATTCGTGAAGTCCACGCACACCCGCCACTTTCCCGTCTTCTTTTTTACTACCACCGTATTAGCCAACCATTGAGGATAGAAAACTTCCTTGATAGCCCTGACTGTTTGAGCTTGGCAACTTCACATCCGACCGCCTCGGCGTGTTCCTTCGATGGTCGCCGAGGAGGTTGCCTCCTGGGCATAACAGCAGGATTCACGTTGAGCCGATGACAAATGAAATTGGGGTCCACCCTGGGGGCTTCATATGGGTTCCATGCAAAAACGTCCACATTGGCTCGGAAGAATTCCAGCAACCTCGCTTTTTCTTGTAAAGGCAATTTAGCCCCAACCTGGAAGAATTTTTCTGGATCATCAGCAACAACTACCCTCTCCGGATCTTCACACTCCACCCCATTGGCTGGCACGTCTAAGCCGATCATCGGGACTTTAATTGCTATAACTCATTGTCGGCCATAGCCGAGATTTTCGCCGGCCGATCTTTGTATAGCCGCTATTAAGCACTCGCCAGCAGCCTTTGACTCCCTACTATTTCCAACACTTGGTCTCCGGATGGGTACTTCACCTTCGATGTAGAGTAGACGAGACTGCTTTAAGGGTGTGAAGCCAAGGCACGCCCACAATAGCCGTGTACGGAGAAAAAACATCTACGACAATAAAGTCCACCTCCACCACATCTGTACTGATCGCACGGGCAGCCTGATTAGCCCTTTGGGAGTGACCAACCTTCCCTCAAAACTTACTAGAGGAGAGTTATAGGTTGTTAAGTCCTCTGGCTTCAAACCTAGCCTCTTATACAAGTCTGGATACATCACATCCACAGCGCTTCCCCGATCAACCATCACTCTTCTGACATCGTACCCGCCAATCCTCAACG
The DNA here is from genome assembly GCA_028216015.1 of Quercus dentata. Taxonomy (NCBI): domain Eukaryota; kingdom Viridiplantae; phylum Streptophyta; class Magnoliopsida; order Fagales; family Fagaceae; genus Quercus; species Quercus dentata. Next base: position 46,100,290 of record CP116454.1, on the reverse strand, counting down.
TTACCACCAAAGCATCCTCATGGGGCTGTATGGTCCCAACCATATCCTCATCCGAAAAGCCTAGAATCAGGGGGACACGCCTCTTGGCTCTCTTCAATGCTTGAGAATGATCCTCAGCCCGGGATCGGGACACCGACAACACACTGGAGGGGCAAGATCCAATCCTTCCCGGGGCCGCAAAGATAATGTTAATCGTACCCTGGGGAAGTCTTGATGAAGCGTCCCCACGCACCTCTAAACCAGCCTGGTTCGCCCTTCCACTAGAGTGATGCAAGAGTTGTTTCAATTTCCCCTCATTGACCAACTGTTCCAAGTGGTCCCATAAATTTCTGCAGTTATCCGTCGTGTGCCCATGATCCTGATGATAATGACAATACAAGTTCGGGTTGCGTTTCCCAGGCTCTCTTGCCATCTTGTTCGGCCATTTGAAGAACAGTTCGTTCTTTATCTTCTCCAAAACCCGCTGCACCGGCTCTCAAAATACTGCATTAACAACCTAGGCGTCCGCCGAACCCGACTGTCCAACAAAATCCCTCCGAGGTCGGCTGTTATTATAACGGTTCGACCTGAAATCCTTTCTCTCCTGAGAGATCACCTTGGCCTTTCATTTCCCCTGAAGTTGATCTTCTTCTACCCTTCTGTACTTATCTATTCTGTCCATTAGTTGGCGCACACTGGTGACCGGTTTACCCGTCGGGGATTTCCTCAAATCGTGATCAGGTGGGAGACCAGCTTTGAAAGTGGTTATAGCCACAAAGATCGTTCTTTTCCTCTATTTCGTTAAACATTTCCCAGACCTATCCGAGTAATTCTTGAGAGTCTCGCCTCTCGCATAGACAGAGTCAGCAAAGATCCCAAAGGCCGAGGAGTCCTGCTGCATGTAATAAAGCGAGCACCAAAAGCCCAAGTCAGTGTTTTGAAAGATCCAACAAAATTGACCCTTAAGCCGTTGAACCACCTAATCGCCGTCGGACCCAAACTCGATGGAAAAATTTTGCACATCAAGGCCTCGTCCCTGGAGTAAATAGCCATTTTCTGACTGTAATAACTTACATGTTCCATCGGATCTGAATGGCCATCATATAGAGAGAACGAGGGGTGATGGAATCGCCGAGGATGAATCGCATCGTCAATGCTTCTCGTAAAGGGCGACTTGGAAATTTGACTCGGGGCCTTGTTCATGGCATCATTTCCCAAGCCCCTACTAGGTGGACTTCTACGCTTACGTCGATGGCGGTGCTCCTCTTCATAGGAGAAAGTTTCGCTTGGCAGAGTTCTCGATCTCCGCCTATAACTAGCTCCATCCGACTCCTCCGATGATGGTTCGGGACAAGGTGGGGAGCGCTCCCGCCGTGCATGGCGCAACTCTCTCTTCAAGTCTGCAATCTCACGTTGCAGATTCCCATCATACTTCGCGTATGAGACGTGACTCTTCCTGTGATAGTGGCTTCTGGTGGTATGAGTTGTACGTACACTCCCTTCATGGACTTCTCTCCGTTCGAGACTCCTTCGGGGATCACCATGCTGGGAGCCCCTTGACTCTGCCTGGTGCGGGTTAGCATCCTCCTGATGTTGTCCCGCCGCAGGCTGGTGTGGACCCACTTCCTTCATCGGAAAAGTTGCACCGGAAGTCTTCTAAGTTAACACAAGCTCTTCCCACAGACGGCGCCAATTGTAGGGACACGATTTGCAATGACCCAACATGATCTTGGGTTCGCCCGTAAATAGGCCCAAATAATATGATTTGTAGAGCGTGGGTGTAAAGAACTAGGTTAACTTTTGTATAGTAAAAAGACTCACCCTCACGTGTATTGAAGGCCCAGAGCTGGCACAACGATCGTATTCTTTGGTAATCGATACAATTTTTTTCCTCTTTTTGTTTTTTAAGGTTTTCTTCCTCTCTTCTTTTTTATGGCGCTCCCTTTTTTGCATGTTCTTCTTTCAGTTTATATACCATCCTTTGCATTCCATCCTCACCACACACGTGTAGGTTGGGTTCGGAGGATTTCTTTCTGTCCCATCCGGCACCTCCTGGAACTTCCTATGGGCGGTTTGTAAGGCTGCCTCCTTATTGTTCAGGTATCACCTCCACATTAATGCGACCAGAGAGTTGGTTGAGAGGTCATTAATGCGGAGGCATCCGTGGTTATAGATATTTGTGTCTTTTCCCTTTTTCCCTTGGTCTGTTATCCTATCTTCATTGGTGACATAATTTCGAGGTCCGGTTGCAATAGGACCGCGTCCCGCTCGTCCTCGAACGCATACTGCCGAGGAGTATGGAGTCCTCGGACGAATACAGAACTCTACCCTCGTGATATTGACTACCACCCCCTTGATGAATTACCTTATGACCTGACTTGGCCTCCTCGGATGGATATGCATCCTCGGATGGGCCACAGGCCCAACAATCCTGACCTTAATGGGCCTATTGATCGAATGGCCCCCACAATTAATACCTTGATGCTACCATTTAATGGTCCTCTTCCTCGTCTTGTTCTTCCTCCTAATCATTGGATCAAGCTTTTGGCGATTGTGTTGCATTGTTTATATTGAGAACTACTTGAATTCACTAAAAAAAAAAAAAAAAAAAAAAAATCAAACTCGGCTTATTTTTACTCTTTTTCAAATTCAAGTATTTTTTTTTCTTTACCTCATCCTCACACCCAAAAAATAAAAAAATAAAAAAATAAAACAAAACAAAAGAAGGGTGGGTATACATGGCTCATATGGTGAAATCCTATATCCGAAAATTGGTTCAAAGAATCAAAGATTCAAAGGTTCAAAGGTTTTAGTGCTCATAATCCCACCACCACTATTCTCTATCAACGTATTATTGTTCTTCGAGGTGATTACTATTTTGAGCCATTGCATTGCATTTTCTAGATTTTTGTGATGGGCGAAGTTAATCAACTTTTTTGTGGGGGTGAGCTCACATAATGACAGGAGTACTAAATAACTTAGTGTATAGGAATATTAGTAGATCTGGGATTTGAGAAGAAAATAACTTGATATGAACAAAAAGAATTAGATAACTTGATATGAACAAAAAGAAAAATGAGCTTATCTAATCAAGAAGTTTAGGTATACTTTATCCCAAAAAAATAGTTAATGTTATTAGCAACAAAAAAGAAATAAATTTATAAATTTTTACGTGAAGCAGGTGAAGTAGAGTGAAGTAGCTTTTTTTTTTTTTTTTTTTTTTAAGATAAACTACTAAAAAATTCTTACGTGAGGTGAAGTAGTTTTTCTTTTACGTGAAGTATTTTTTTTTTTTTTTGATAAACTAATTAATGATAAGAATGAATTAGAATTCTCATGAGATAAACTGCTTAATGATAAGAATGAATTTTTAGTTTTTTAAAAATCTAAAAATTTAATAAATTTTTTGCAATTTGGTGAAGACACTTGATGCAATCACAAAGTTTAAGCCCAACTTTAAATCATAGTAGATAACTTGATATGAATAAAAAGAAAAATGAACTTATCTAATCAAGAAGTTTAGGTATACTTTATCCCAAAAAAATAGTTAATGTTATTAGCTACAAAAAAGAAATAAATTTATAAATTTTTATGTGAAGCAGGTGAAGTAGAGTGAAGTAGCTTTTTTTTTTTTTTTTTAAATAAACTACTAAAAAATTCTTACGTGAGGTGAAGTATTTTTTTTTATTTTTTTAGATAAACTAATTAATGATAAGAATGAATTAGAATCCTCATGAAATAAACTGCTTAATGATAAGAATGAATTTTTAGTTCTTTAAAAATCTAAAATTTTAATAAAATTTCTGCAATTTGGTAAAGACACTTGGCGTAACCACGATGTCTAAGCCCAACTTTGTATGACTTTATGAAAAAGCTTATAAAATAAATGTATAAATAATTATATATTTTAATAGATTCAATAAAGATAAAAGAAAAAATTATCAAGTGTAAATAATTATCTCACTAAAATAAGAGGTAAGATTTCTTCCTAAAACTAAATTAAATTGATAATTCCAAATTGAATTTTAAATTGATAATTATTTAATAAAAACGTACTAAACAATTGATATAATCTTGATAATATTATAAATTAAAATTAAAGTTGATAATTCAAGAATACACGTGTAGAACATCTTGATAATTTGATGTAACATAAAAATCAAATAAGAAAATTGTTAAAATTAATCTATTAATTCTAACAATATTTAATCATTAATTCTAAGACCCTAACCCTAAGCATATAAATTAGATCAAAGCTAAGAAAATTAGTTTAAACAAAAGGCAACCAATACACAAAACCTAATCGATTTAATAAAAACATAATACAAAAACAAAGAAGGAGTCTTTAGAAACTTGACAATTAATGTTTTCAAATGTTTTGAATTCATTAATTAAAATCACATGAAGAAAAGAAAAACCAATAATAACACTAAAGAAAATAAACAAAATGAAAATAATAATAATAAAAGAAGAAAGAATGCATACCTACATTGTCATGGGATTTAGGCATTCACATATTGAAATAAGTTTCACTCCAAAAAGGATATATAGGGTTATATATATTGGTAGAGTTCCATTTGAAATATAATTCATTTAAATCTTATTAAAATTAAAGATATCTAATCAATGTGTTTGTTTTTATCCCATAAAAATTGGAATTAAAAAAAGGTCATATGAATAGATTAAAAAAAAAAAAAAAGAGTTGATTCAACATAACGTTAACATATAAAAAATTAAAATTTAAAAAAAAGAGAGAGAGAGACAGAAAGAGAACGTGGTTGATAGCTATAAGGAATTTTGATATAAATATAAATATATATATATATATATATATATATATATATATATATATATTAAATATCATCAACGTATAAATTATCAAATTAATGGAGATATATACTTGGTTTTGGGATAGATAGAGATTATCAAATTATTAGAGATATATGTTGTTTCTTGGGATAGATTTATATTAATCACCTCTTGAAGAATTTGGATTGTGCTTATCCCTTAATAATTAAGTTTTATAGCTTGATATTCTAATAAAATAATATTAATTTAATAATATTAAAATTTTGAAATTTTAGATGATAAATATTATCTAAATTAAATTTTTGTATGTTAAATATTATCCCTTTATTTAAGAAATATATTCTAACAAATAAAAAATAATGTTAATCTAATTTTATTTAATGATAGGAATAAATTAGAATCCTGGTAGTATACTATTCTTTTTTAGTTCAAAAATCTAAAAATTTAATAAAATTTCTGCAATTTTGTGAAGCCACATGGCGCTGTTTTAATATTAAGAACTTCCAACATTCTTGTGACTCTAATATTCCAATCATCTTTTAAGTGTCGATTTCATCCAAGAGATTATATCTTTGATTTTGTTTATCCATTCTGATAAAATAATTAGCATTTACCTAAAAACAAAAGAAATTTTGATAGAGAAAAATGAAAAGTAAAATTTTTGAAAAATTTAAAATTTTTACACTCTTCAACAATTGCAAACATAATAACATATTAATCAGATGCACAACAATTGCAAAGAGTATAATATATTTAAAAAATAATATAAACATTAAAAAAAATAGTTAACTATTTAATTTTTAAAAAAAATAAATATCTGATTCTCAATTTTTTTTAAGTTAAAGATAAATATCAGATTTTTTTTAATAGTTTTACACTTTTACTTCCATTCTATTAGTATCAAATTTAATCCAAAAAACCTATTAAAAAACCATCACAAATTCACATTCATCAAATTTATCTCTCTCTTTTCTTTTCATGTTCACAGTTTCTTCATTGTTAAAAAAGAACGAACAAATAAACCTGAAAAATCATCGACTTGGCTCGTGGGATTTCAGCTGCCATTGTACTTATCTATGGACACCCAATTTGTAAGTCTCTTCAATCCATAAAATGCCAAAAATTGCTGCTTCGAACAACTACACGTTTTAATTTATTTTTTGGAAAACAAAACCTAAACTGATTAATGTTTATTTAAAATTTTTTATTCAAGCTTAAACTAAAAAATTAATTTCTTAGTTAATTAGATATGAAAGCTCAATTTCTTATATAATTTCTAAACAATCCAATTAACATTATAAAAGAAAAATTTAAAAAAAAAATCAATTGACAATCCATAACAATTCTCTAAATTAGATTAAACTTAAGGAAATCAACTTAAACAAATACACAAAATATATTCAATTGGGTGGAAAAAAAAAGTAGAGTAAATAAATATGTACTTGTAAAGTTGTAGGTAGAAGAAGAGAATAACAGCGTAAAGGAACCATATAATGGGCATTGTGGGGGCCAATTATCTAGAAGGTAAAATTAAAATTATATGAATTGGGCTTATGGTCCAATCCGAGAATATTAACCAATCCGAGAATGGTCAAGTAAAGTTATAATGAGAATGGTATAAGAAGAAGAAATAAAAATTGTATGTGATAGTCCAAAATACATCCGAGGATAAAAGTCACCTCGGAAACGAAGATCCGAGGTCAGTAAGAATATCTTATCATCCTGGACATTCTTCAAGGTTGCATCATAACTAGGAGTTGAACATTGGATAAGGGATGAGCAAAGGGAGGCAACAAATATCTTCAAAAGCTGCTACATCCACATTAAATGTCTTCCAACTAACTCTCTGGCCGTATTAATGTGGAGGTGATACCTAAATAATGGTCAAGCAACCTTGCAGCTACTAGTTGATGGTTCTGGGAGGTGTTGGATGGGATAAGAAGAAGTTCCTAGAATCTGACCTACACGTGTATGGTAGAGATGATACCAAGATTGTAGTATATAGCATGGGAAGGTGGCCTAAAGAAAGGGAAGGGGGAAAAACCAAGAAATCTTTGGAATAATACTTTGAACTCTTGTAACTTTGTTCATCAATAAGACATAATAACATAGCTCCTTAGGTCGTGCCGAGGACAGATTTTCTTATCTTATTTGTGTTTAATGCTCTTAAATCAGCAACTCTTTCTTACGGAATATAATTAGTTTTTTCATCCATGCTCTACAAATTCATTTTTTGGACTTGTTGGGCTAAAACCCAATCCTATACCGGGTCCAATCCAAATTCAGTCCTTACAGGTATTAATTATGAATTATTTATATATATATATATATATATATATATATATATATATATATATATACACACACACATTACTCCACATTGAAGAATTTTATATGAACAAAAATCTAAAGCTTGCATAAAAAAAAAAAAAAAAAAAAAAAAAAAAATCTAAAGCTAATTAAACAACCATGTAATATGCCAATTGCTGGCCACATGAATTATATACTTTTATATCCTTAAAACTAAGATGCCACATATGTCAGAGAGGAAAAGTATATATATATATATATATATATATATATATATATATATATATATATATATATATATATCCTCTCTTGAATTTTAAAGTTTCAACCTCACGGGGTCTTATTGGCCAAGGAAGCACGGCATTGTTTTATACGTAACCTTCCTGTTCATCTTCAGATTAAGTCACATTTGAATGAAAGAGGAATTGCTCTAATTGTTTTAATCAGATTAAGATTTTTATCCACTTAAAAATTATAGTCGAAGAAAAATTAAATTTACTTAGAAATTATAGTTGAAGAAAACTTAAATTTTTTTTTTAAATCTAAAAATTTTAAAAATTTTCTGCAATTTGGTGAAGCCATTTGGCACAATCATGACGTTTAAGCCTAACTTTTATTATATATAATATGATATGATTATTATATTATTTTAGTGTCAATAATAGTACTGTACAATTTTGAGTCTATTGGTGGTTTTTACGTGAATGATATATTTAATTTGTTATTATATTTTCTAAAATTCATTTCATATTATACACTTTTTAAATTTTTTTGGTTATAATTTTCATTTATTGAATATTTTTATTTTATTTAAGCTATTTTGTATAATTATAAAATATATTATTTAATTAATTAATTTATGGTTCAACTAATGAACTACTAGATGAACCAATAAATCCGTGAACTAGTCTTTCATCCGGGTCAATGTCCGGTTCAATTTTGAAAACTATGGTTTCATGTTCAAAAACCATTTTCACACTTTTCGTTTACACAATTTCCATTCTTTGCACTTTTGCAAACCCTCCACAAGTTTTGTCTCGCCACTTAAAGCATCCACCTCGTTGCTATTTACTATTTAGCACCTATAATTTTTTTATTTTATTTTATTTTTTTATGGGAGAAGAGGCACATATAAAAGTAATTTATCTATTTTAATTTATTATTTCATAACTCACTCCACGTTCAGTCCTCTTATTTTCCCAAAAAGTTAAACACTATTTACTTATTTATTATTTTTTCTCTCTCTTATTCTCTGTCTCTTCTCCCTCTCTTCAAGCCACCAAACCCAATACCCCAAATAAATTACCACCACCACCATCACAACCACCATCACGACACCACCAAACCACAACCACCATCACGGCAGCCTCAAGCTCAACCAAAAAACCAAAAAAAAAAAAAAAGCAGAAATAACCAACTCACGAATTGGAACAATGGTCTAGTCGGAACAATCCACAAAATCAACAACCCACTACCACCAACACCCACAAACCCATACCCATACCCATTACCACCCACATCCACTACCACCGTGGCCACACCGATCCACGAATTCCACCACCAACACAGCCAAGCCGAGAATACCACGCCGCCACACCGAGAAACCTAGCAACCCACGCCAAGCCTTCGCTGATCTTAACCCACCACTCCGTCGCCAATGCCCATGCTGCCGTTGAGAGAGCTTGAGAGAGAAGAAAAGAGAGTTGAAAAAAAAAAAAAAAAAAAAAAAAAAGAGAGAAGAAAATATATTTTAATGACAGGAAGGGAGAGAAACCGATTAAACTTTTTTTTTTTTTTTAAAAGTTTTGGAGCTACAATAAATTGGTGTTGATACTACCAGTTTATTGTAGCTCTAAAGCTAGAAATTTTACTTTTGCCTCTACCCTTGCAACATGCTTTTTAATATTGGTGGGATTAAAAAGTTAAAATATCAATATAACTTTTTAACACTACTAATATTAAGAGCATTCGCATCCGAAATTTACAAAAAAATTTATCTTACTATCTCAAAACTTACTTTATTATTTATATCATACCATTTTTCAATACTCCGAACACTCCTAACATCTCAACTTTTATTTTCTTATTCTACTCATTAAAATAATATTTCTACACAATAAAATAATATATCCCAAAATCATCATCATTTACAGTACAACACATTATTTATTCTCTCTCTTATTTTTTCTGTTCAAGAACAACCACAAATGTACTAAAATCACCATCACCGACCACCACGACCATTGAGCACCATCAACACCAGCATAACAACTCACAAATAATATATTCCAAATCCACTCGTAATCACCGGCCACCATGACCACAGCCCAAATCCAACCAAATTTGCAACAAAAATCATCTAAAAAACCAATGAAAATTACACATGTAGTGAGAGAGATTACATGTTCGTTTGAGAGAGAAAGCTGAGAGGGGGAGAGTGAAAGAGGCTGAGATTGAGAGAGGGGAGGATGATGATCAAGATCTGGACATCGGGGTGAGATCGGTGGTGAGTTGGCGGCATGAAAGGTCGGTGGCGTTGAGATTAGCAACTTGTAAGGTAGCGGTGGTGAGATAGGAAGAGAGTGAGAGAGGGTAGATGAGAAAACAAAAAGAGTGAGCTGAGAAAGAAAGAAGTCTCAACCCCAGAGAAAGAGAAGACAAAGGAGAGAGAGAATAAAAGTGATTAAAAAAATGTATACAATAGTCCTACAATGCCATTCTACATGTAGAATGGCACTGTAGCAACATTGTAAAATTTTTTACAATTGTTCCCATTTGGCAGTCCAAATGCTAAGCTCCTTTGGACCTAAAATGCCAAATTTACATTACATTTGGCATTTGCTAGGCCAGTGCGAATGCTCTAATGCTCATACACTTTCGCATACTATCCTCCATTCCTGATGGGGTAACGCTAGCTAAAGTTAATTATCATATTTTTTGAAACATTGGTCATTGGCTTTACTATGTGTGCATGTATTTTAGTGACAATTTCTTACTCTTTTTGGGTGTTCAAGAATCATGATACAACTCTTTTTAATCTTTGTAGCTTTATATATATACGAATTGTTAACAAAAAAAATTAATTTTTGTGAAATATTAATCAAGTTTCGAAAAGGTTCTTTAGATAATTTGTTAACAGCAATTAACACAATATAATAATAATCAATTAACACAATATAATAATAATAATAATAATAATAATACGTGAAAATCTAAAAAAAAAAAAAAAAATTCAAAAAAAAAAAAAAGATGAACAACTCACTCATTAACATGAAATTCATTAAAAACCTAAAATTTTTTGCATTTAAACAAATTGGAAGAATATATTTTGAGTGAAAAATTATTATTAATTAAATTTAAGTATATAAAAGGTATGAATTTAAATGTCACCTTAGGCCCCAAAATCCCTTGGGCTGCCCCTAGTCATTTGTTTTGGTTCTAGCATTTTTCTTGGTTCGTTGATAGTGACAAGTGTAAACATGAGCTATATTTAGTCCACTGTGCACAAGCCCTAAAATACTTGGACAAAGTTTGGTTACAAATTTGGTTGTAACCAATAGCGATAACTCCACTCAATATATATATATTTTTTTATTGAATGTGATTTTTGAAAAATTAACTATTGGATAACATTTTATTTGTATTTTTTTTATGCTTGCAAAGTTTCTAGAAGATCAAAGATAAATAGATATGTCATCAATAAATTATTTAAATTTATAGTTTTTGTAGTCTAAAATTATGTATAAAAAATAAGTTTATAGATTGTGATGGTGTCTAAAAAATAACCAACTCCTTGTTCATCCATAGAGGTCGTCCATAGAAAAGGTAAAAGAGTGAACACTCGTCCTTAGTCCACAAGGGATAGACTACATGCGTCGTCCGTCACAGAAACCTCTAGACGACGTCTCCTGATTGATGAACAATCTCCCGTCCAACAACGCTTAGGACGAGCTTAACGGCAGTTTTGACATGAAAAGATAAGCGCTATAGCGGTTATCAAGTTATACGCTCCGGATTCCGTGAAAATGGGGGAAGTTATCCAACGGATAACCGTTTCCTAAACCTATAAAAGGGCACGAATCTCCAACAAGAAAAGGTTAAGTATTTTCTTTCCGGACACTATCTTTCTTTAAGTGGAGAATTCTTTCCTTCGCAAGAAAAGGCTAACTTTACTATCGGAGGGTTTGTGACTGGCCAACCCCGATCTCCTCCGATCTCTTGTTTCTTATCTTTCAGGCCCTCAACATCATCGCTATCCGTGCTGTTCAACTAATTGATTCCTTGATCGTTATCAGATTGAATAGTAATTAACATTCAATTGACATGAAATTTGACATACGTATTAAAAAATTGTGAGAATGATAATAGATATAATTCCATACACTATTGGAGCGATTGAAGCGGGAGAAGGAGATAAGCTAACAATAGAAGTTGTTGTTCCTAAAGAACAATAATTAATAAATAAATAATCTTCAAAATATCAATTAAATAATCACATAAATTATAATTTACCATAAAATTAGAGAACAATAGAGAGATATTACCTCGATAATGCTTCAAAGTAGTCTCATAACATTAGAAGCAAATTACTGTCAATTCATATATGTTTTTAGATGTGGTGTTGAGGCATGGACCAAGTCATTGTCTTGAAATGATACACATGTTTACAAAGTTTTCAGTGTATTAGACTGAACATTGTGCGTGCCGTTCCTGGGATACAACAACCTAGCCACCTTTGTTGATTATCCTTACAAGCCTATCTTGCTTGTGGGATAGAAGCTCTCAATAGTACTTTCTTTACCCAGGTTAAAATATATATAGAACATAGGGGGTGTATATTTTTCTTTTCTTTTATAAAAGATTGAAAACCGACAAAGTAAATATATAAATAGCTTTCTATTATATGAAAATATATATGGATAAAAGTTTCTCTTCTATCTCTCTCACTTCCTTCTATGTATGTATCCTGGACGGACGTGAGTAATCCATGCCATTAAAAGCATGTTTAAAGAGGCAATGAGTGACCATTCCATTATATATTAAAAGTTAACAGGTTATTAAGTTTATGTTTTTGGTTTTTTTTAATTCTCTTTTATAAATATTTCCACACTAGGATTATCTGGGTTCAATCTTATCTAAAATAAATAAATAAAATTCATGCACTCTTTAAAATTAATGCAATTTTCTTGTTTTGAATTTTGAGTACGGAAAAAAAAAAAAATCAAGAATGCATTAATCATGAGCAAAAATTTGAAGAATGACATTGATCAGGTCATCGTCTCCACCAATATGCCATTAACAAAAATTTCAAGAATACCACTGGCAAGTGACAACTTTGGCCTGTTATTCAGGATCTACATTAACAAAAATTTCAAGAGTGCCTTTTTTTTTTTTTTTTTGGGATTCTAGAATCCCTTTGACAAGTGACAACTTTGGCCTGTTGCGGTGCATTCATATTCAACCTGTTGGGGTACATTAGCGAGCGTTTGATAGAAATTATTCTCCATGCATCTGCGTCTGAATCCGTACGTGTTTTGTTTTTGTTTTTTTTTTTTTTTTTTTTTACCAATGCTTTTTGTATTGTTCATGAAACATGAATAGCCTGTTGCGGTGCATTCATATTGTTCATGAAACATGAATGCCTTTGACAAGTGACAACTTTGGCCTGTTGCGGTGCATTCATATTCAACCTGTTGGGGTACATTCGCGAGCGTTTGATAGAAATTATTCTCCATGCATCTGCGTCTGAATCCGTACGTGTTTTGTTTTTTTTTTTTTGTTTTTTTTTTTACCAATGCTTTTTGTATTGTTCATGAAACATGAATAGCGCATTAAGACAAATATATAGTATTTGAGAGAATGAACAATAATTCAAAAATTATTATTTTTATTTTTTCAGCACTAAATTTTTAATTTTAAGCAAAATAAACGGTATCCAAATATATCTAATATAAACTATATCCTTATTCTCTACCCCACAAACTACAATGTCCAGATTGACAATTATTTATTAAAATGAAACTTCAAGGAAGTTAAGAGGGTGTTTGGATGAGTTGTTTTTATAACTTATAACTCTGTTTCCATCACTCATAAGTCATAACTCAAAAATAGTGGGACCCATAGTTGAGAATTCTGTTTGGCACCACATAATTCTATTTCCAGTTTTTTTGTTTCCATCATTCAATTTTCTGATTTTTAAATTATGAGTTATAGAAACTGAAAACACATTTTAGCTGTTTTTAGTTTCTATAACTATGTTTTCAATGACATTTTTGTAATTAAACACACATGGAGGGACCCACTAGTCAGGTCAGCCACACCTTTTGAACCTTTTTTTTTTTTTTTTTTTCACTGGGTTTGATTTATGGGTTTCTTTCTTTTCTTTTTCTTCTTCTTCTTTCACTAGGTTCAATGATTTGGGTTTTTTTTTTTTTCTTCTTTCATTGGGTTCGGTGATCCGGGTTTCTTTTTTTTCACTAGGTTATTGATATGGGTTTTTTTACTTTTTTTCTCATTGGGTTCGATGATTTGGGTTTCTTTTTTTTCTTCTTCTTCTTTCACTAGGTTTGGTGATTTGGGTTTTTTTTTCTTCTTCTTCTTTCACTGGATTCGGTGATTTGGGTTTTTTTGGTTTTTCCTTTTCTTCTTTAATTGGGTTCGGGTTTTTTTTTTTTTTTTTTTTTTTTTTTTTTTTTTTCTTCTTCTTCTTTCACTCGGTTCGGTGATACTAAAAAATAAAAATAAAAGCTGCACCGAGTGACAGGTATGGGCTCACAAACAGTATGAAAAATATTGAGTGATGACAAGTGAGTAATGGTATCAAACGGGTAGGGTATTTTAAGTGATAAGTGATAAGTGATGAGTGACGAAAATTAAGTGATGAAAAAAAAAAAAAACACCCAACCTCTCTTGCCATCATTGAAAGATGTGATCAAAAATCGTTTTATTTGTCCTACCGTACAATCCAGAGCCTACGACCTAGATTTTATTTGTCCTACCGTACAATCCAGGGCCGTACCTTGGAGTTATATGCACCACAGAAATCCCATCAAGGATTTTTATTATTTCTTTTCAGAAATGAAACCCCACTAACACTGTTCATGCGAGTACACAAAATTTTTCACAATTCTCTTTTTCTCTTTTTTGGCTGAGATAGCATATGGTAAGATCATTGTTACACCTTTTTACATCTAACGGTCGTGAAAATTTTGGTACAACTTAAAGATTTTCTTAATGGATTGTAAAGCTCAATCTTAGTGTTTAAAGAGTAATCTTGACTAAGACTAATATCTGTTTGTGTGAAGAGAAAATATTTAGAGAAAGACGTAATGAAAAAGAGAGAGAGAGAGAGAGAGAGAGAGAGAGAGAGAGAGAGAGAGAGAGAGAGAGAGAGAGAGAGAGAGAGAGAGAAAGAGAATGCGAAAAATGGATTTTCTTGCTTGATTAATAATCACGAGAGTACAACCACATATATAATGTAATGCCTAAGGTATAGAGTAAATGAATTGATCCCGATCATACGGATCAACTCCGTGAATTTAGGAAAGCTAACTAACTCCAAACCGACAGAGGTTTCGCGCCATTATATTTGAAGGGCTGGTTCATTCTTTAAACGACACCGTTCTAGCTCTTGAAGCTTAAATAACAAACACATACAAAACGGTGCGTTGCTCTTATATTACATAAGTGAAATGGTGCGTTGCATCTAGATGTAAACCAACGGTCATTCCCAAATTCAATCGTCTTCAACCTTGCGCCTATTGATGCAATCAATCCAAAAGCGAATACAAATCAGCCATTTGTAATTTCCTTTAGCTTCTCTGAAGTGGAATTACCACGATCACTAACATCCCCCTCAAACTTTTGGGGGAGGTGTCCAACAGAAGTTTGCGCCGTTGAAGAAGAAAAGATGGAGACGGCAATGGTTTGGTAAAAATGTCGGCAAGGTTGTCCTTGCCAAAGACAAAACGCACACACAAGTCACGACGCAACACCTTCTCACGAACATAGTGGTAGTCCACTTCGATGTGTTTTGTGTGTGAGTGGAACACAGGGTTTGCAGAGGGAGCAACGGCGGAAGCATTATCACACCAAAGGACGGGAACATGAGAGAGAAAAATTCTCAATTCTTTGAAGAGAATACGTAGCCAAGACATTTCTGCAGCAGTAGTGGCCAAGGCACGATACTCCGCCTCCGTGGAAGAACGAGCAACAGTGGTCTGTTTCTTGGATGACCAAGAAATGGGAGAAGAACCAAGAAACACCAGGAGGCCTGTGGTAGAACAACGATCATAAGGATCGCCATTGATCTGCATCCTGGGAAGGGTGTGAGAGTTAAAGGACCAGGGGAGAAGGAGATGCTATGATAAAGAGTGCCACGAAGGTATCTGAGAACCCTCTTAGCAGCTTCAAGATGAATAGTTGTAGGATTGCACATGAATTGACATAGTTGGTGCACACTGAAAGCAAGGTGCAGGCGTGTGAAAGTCAAATCTTGGAGAGCTCCAACTAGGCTTCTATACTCAATGGGGTCGAAAGGGCAACACCATCATGAGAAAGTAATCGTGTAGAAGGACAGCAAGGGGTCTTTGTGGGTTTTGAATTTTCCATGTGAAAACGATGTAGTATATCTGAAGCATACTTAGTCTGTGTAAGATGAAGACCAGCTGGAGTTCTAGAAATCTGGACACCCAAAAAATAGTTTAAATCCCCAAGATCCTTAAGCTCAAATACAAAGATTGAGAGCACCAACAAGAGAAGCAACATGTTTGGAATTGTTCCCTGTGAGAATTATATCATCTACATAAAGAAGGAGGTAGATGATAGAACTCTTGGATTGAAAGATGAACAAGGAACTGTCAGCAAAGGAAGCTTGAAATCCCGGATGAATCAAGTGAAAAGTGAACCTCTCAAACCAAGCCCTTGGTGCTTGTTTGAGACCATAAAGGGCTTTGTGCAACTTGTAGATATGTGTAGGATGAGCTGCATCAATGTATCCTGGAGGTTGCTGCATGTAGACATCTTCCTTGAGATGGCCATGGAGGAAAGCATTTGAGACATCCAGCTGTTTTAATGGCCAATTACAATCGACAAAGCAATGGCAAGAACTAGTCTCACAAAGATTTGGTTTGACCACCGGATGAAGGTTTCGAGAAATCAATACCAGCTTGTTGATGAAAGCCTTTTGCAACTAGTCTTGCTTTATAGCGAGCAATAGTACCATCACTATGAAGTTTGATCTTAAACACCCACTTACAACCCACTAGATTAGCATGTGGGGGAGCGGGGACCAAGGACTGGTCCATTGCCTCTGTAAGGCTTGAAATTCTGCATCCATAGCTTCACACCAAACTGGATGCTTGGAGGCAATTCAGTAAGAGGGTGGCTCAGTATGTGTGTAATCCAACACAACCTTATAACAAAGCTTAGGATTAGGCTTAACAATGCCACTTTTGGACCTTGTATGCATTGGATGTGGGACAGGAACAGTGGGAGCAGTGGATACAGATGGGATAGAGGATGGAACAGGTGAAGGGATAGGTATAGACACATACGTATTAGTGGAGGAAGGAATGGAGGTGAAGGTATTGTGTAGGATAGAGTCAGAATTTGGGGTGACTATAGGAGCAGAGGATTGGGAAAGAAGAACCTCAGCTGTATTAGGACTAAGGGGAGCATGTGGTGGGGGAGTGGTAAGGGGATTATATGAACCTAATAGGGAAGGTTGATTAGAGGCATGGAGATAGAGAAGATTGGATAACCAGAGAGAATTGGAAATAGTAGAAACTAGGGAATCAGATTGACAAATGGGAGGTGTAGGTTTAGAGGAAGGAAACTTGGCTTCATTAAATAGAACATGCCTAGAGGTATATATGTGATGAGAGGAAGGATCAAGACACAAATATCCTTTAGAACTGGTGGAGTAACCAAGGAAAATACACTCCTTGGTTCTGTGATCAAGCTTATGACTAGAATAAGGTCTAAGATGAGGGTAGCAAGCACAACCGTATACCAAGTTGTGATAGGTTTGGGGAAGTAGAATACAACTTAGACCAGGGAGACACAAAATTAAGAACAGAAGTGGGAAGCAAGTTTATCAAGAAAGTGGCAGTAAGAAGAGCATAGGACCAAAAAGAAGTGGACATAGAAGCTTGAGATAGAAGAGTGATTGTGGTTTCAATGAGGTGCCTATGTTTCCTTTCAACAAGGCCATTCTATTGAGGTGTGTATGGACAAGAGAGCTGATGGATGATGCCATGTTGGGACAGAAAAGACTTAAACTCAGTAGAAGTATATTCTCCACCTCCATCAGACTTGAGGGTTCTTATTTTGGTAGAGAATTGAGTTTCAACAAAGGCCTTGAATAGCATAAACTTGGAAAACACTTCAGATATGTATTTAAGAGGATATAACCAGGTGAACCTTGTGAAATGATCAACAAAAATCACATAATATCGAAAACCATTGACAGATGTGACAGGGGCGGGACCCCATACATCAGAATGCACAAGTTCAAAAGGAAATGAGGCAACAAAATGAGACTTAGGAAAAGGTAAATTGTGCATTTTGCCATACAAACAATGAGTACAAGTTTGAACCAGATTTGTACACTTATTTATGACAGACCTATCATTAGGAAACACATATTTGAGAACTTGATCATGTGGATGACCAAGTCTCATGTGCCTGATGACTTATTGAAAGCAACAGACTTAGACACATTGTTACAAACTTTGGAACCTTGATTACAGAGATTGGAAGACAAATGAAGTTGTGAAGCTCTATGAGGATAGATGGGGTAAACTCCATCTTCACTCTTGCCTTGGTATAGGACCTTCCCCGTGGCCAAAGCCTGAATGGAGAGAATGTTTTTATCAAAATAACACCAGCAATTGTTATCTTGACTGATTTTATGGATAGAAGCAAGATTTGAGGAAATAGAAGGAACTCTAAGGACATTATGTAAGTGAAGATTGGAGTAAGATGAAGGAATTAGAGAATTACCTATGTGAGTAATTGGTAGGTTCTGCCCATTTCCCACTGTGAGATGATCCTAACCTCCATATGGCTGAGGAAAACTAAGTTGGTTAAGGTTAGCGATCACATGATCGATTGCAAAGACTGTCTCAAGCAAGCCATGGCTGCTCTTGTGCAAGGCAAGCATTGGATGCTGTGGCCATAGCAGCAAGTTTGGTTGGGGGATGCTTGCCTTGATAGGCATAGTCCATCCTGTGGTAATAGTCTAGAGTTGTATGACCAAGCTTGTTACTGATTTGGCACATAGGCCTGTTTGATCTTGGAGCAGAAGAGCTTGAACTTGACTGATGAGATTGGAAGGGAGTGAAGTGATTATAATGAGGTGATTGATTACCTGCATTTCTTCCTCCTCTTCCACCTCTATTGTTATAACTTCCTCTGCCTCTCCCTCTATTATTGTGATTGAAATTACTACCTGAATGATTGAAATTACCACCTGATTGATTGAAATTACCACCAGGCCTTGGAGTAGCGAGAGTGACTAGTGCAAACATTGAATCCTTAGTATCTAACCCTTCATTTAGAGATTCTTCTTCTCCATTGAGCATAGTTGACAATTCATCAAAGCTTAATGGTGTGCTTCCAGTCCTTATTGCTGATTGGAAAGCATTGTATTCCTTTGGTAAACCCTTGAGTGTTATATGAAGCAACTCCTCATCATCCAAAATTACTCCAAGCGCCAGTAGCTTATCCCTCACCACTTTGATTTTCCTCGGGTAAGCATCCACAGAATCAGCACCTTTCTTAAGGTTATGAAGCTCTCCCTTTAGGTTCATCACATGAGACCTAGATATTGAAGAGAACCTATTTTCCAGAACCTTCCAAACTTCCAATGTAGAAGTACATCCAACAGTGAGAGACAAAATTGATGGTGAGAGAGTGGAGGTGATGAAAGTTAGTAAGGCCTTCTCTTTAGACCTCCAGATTGTATATTCTGGATTCACAACCGCAGTGTAAGCTCCACTAAGATCCTTAAGAAACTTCTCTGGAGCCAATTGTGGCTCTTCAAGCACTTCATATAGAGAATAAGTTTCTAGAATCATTGTAATTTGATGTTTCCACACGATATAGTTGGTATTATCCAACTTGACTGTCATCATATTTGACATATTCGAGAGAAGGAGAAGTGGTTGATTCATCACATTTATTGAAGAACCAGCAAATGTTGATGAGCTTGCACCTGTGGAAGAAGACGATGCATTTGTTGAATTTGTGGCTGCCATTGTTGAGTTCTGCGGGAATCTCGAGGCTCTGATACCATGAAGATTTTCTTAATGGATTGTAAAGCTCAATCTTAGTGTTTAAAGAGTAATCTTGACTAAGACTAATATCTGTTTGTGTGAAGAGAAAATATTCAGAGAAAGACGTAATGAAAAAGAGAGAGGAAGAGAGAGAGAGAGAGAGAGAGAGAGAAAAGAGAATGAGAAAAATGGATTTTCTTGCTTGATTAATAATCTGAGAGTACAACCATATATATAATGTAATCTGCCTAAGGTATAGAGTAACAGAATTGATCCCGATCATACGGATCAACTCCTGTGAATTTAGGAAAGCTAACTAACTCCAAACCGACAGAGGTTTCGCGCCATTATATTTGAAGGGCTGGTTCATTCTTTAAACGACACCGTTCTAGCTCCCGAAGCTTAAATAACAAACACATACAAAACGGTGCGTTGCTCTTATATTACATAAGTGAAACGGTGCGTTGCATCCGGATGTAAACCAACGGTCATCCCCAAATTCAATCGTCTTCAACCTTGCGCCTATTGATGCAATCAATCCAGAACTGAATACAAATCAGCCATTTGTAATTTCCTTTAGCTTCTCTGAAGTGGAATTACCACGATCACTAACACAACTAACATTACTCATTTCCAAAACTGGGTTTGGGGTTTGGGTTTTTGGATTGGAGCGTGAGGCACATTTTGTTTTGCATATGAATCACTGGTCTATTTCATTATCACTTTATCAACAACGGGTCTTGCCGCGCCATTGGGCATTTGTGCCTATCAAAATGGCCCTTTTTTTCAAATGTAAAAACACATCAGCGTAGAGAAATTATTCTTCTCATCCTCACAAAGCGTGTGCCCTATCATAGATTCCAAACGGGTCCACACCAATATGCTGGTGGGACCCACCAGTTGTGGGTCCTACCAACGTGTAAGAAAGAGGAAGCATAACAGATATACTTCCTCCTGTGAAAGAAGTGGACAGAGTGAATAAATTCTCATTTATAGAAACACTGACACGAAATATCAAAATAACACGCAGGGCTTTTGGTAATTCAAATCCCAAATTATAATTTTAAAATAAGAGTAACATGCATAGTCTAGAAAACCGGATTAGAGTTAAACCCTAATCAAGTCCGATAAAATCGAAAATTAAACTCTTTTTCAATTCTTTGACTAGTCCAATTTTTAAAACTATAATAACAAGTGGACTGATAGTAGTTTTATATGGCTACACATAATCACAATTTTAGAGAGAACTGGTTCAAAGTTCAAACCCCATACCCAAAAGAATGTGAGAAGTATTCCCATCCCATGTGGAATACGTTAATGAATGAGATATCGGAAATGCGTAATCTTAGCTGCAAATACGACCATTTCTGTTTATAGAAATTTGTGACCAAATTAGTATTTACATTTGTCCATTCGCCTGTGCCTTCTTTCCCAGCGTTTTCAGTTCATAATATAATACAATATTTTAATGTTTTTTATATTTTTGTTTAATTTATTTTTCCAAGTTGAATAAATCAATAAAAAATGAATTCCCACAAACCAATTAGATAAAGAAAATAAAATCATTTGAAAAAATCATTTAAATCGGTACCAAATTTTATTGCGCTAGGGTTTTCACTTTCTTAAGTGACAAAATTAGATATTACCGAAATTCCAAATTTTGATTTAATTACTTTTCTTTTTCTTTTTTATTTATTTTTTATTTTTTATCTGATCTAATTTTTGTAGCAAATCTGTTTGTTTACCTAGAAAATAGAGGAAAATAAAATATGTCAAATTCTAGGCCACACAAGAGAGTAGCATTAAAGTAGAGTATTCTACAACAATCTACATTCAGAGTCAATAGTTTTTCCTTACATCGCATGGATTAGCGATTAGTTAATAAATTATAACTGAGAAAGAGATATATCTTCATTATGTAATTTTCTTTCTCCAGAAACTATTGCATTAGTTGTTGCAATTGTCTTTTATGAGTCATTGCGAAAGTAGTTTGATATATGATTGTGGTAGGAATTTTTTTTTTTTTTTTAATTCACTTCTCCATGTAGTAATGACTTATTTCATTAGGAATTTTTGGGTGTTGTAATTGACTATTTTAGAAAGTGTTAGTGTGCATAATTATTCATATTGAAAAAGTGAATTTTTATTTCTCATTGATAATAGATTTGTTTTAATGTTTTTGGTCTATTTGTTTGTTAGAAAAACTTCTTGAATATGCTTTTAAACAATTTCAATGGAAAGAATTGAAATTACTTGTAGGTTTTACTAGTTAAAAGCAAGTCCAAAAGGCTCTCATTTAGAAAAATTCACTATATTAAAAAAAATTAAAATTGTTTTTGGCAATGCACAAAAACAACACACACACACACACACACACATATATATATATATATATATATATATAATTGATGAGTGATCGAACATAATTGGAACATGAATCCACACAAAAGTACAAATTTTTAGCAACTAAGCATTAGATAGGAAAATAAGTAATTTGCAATTGATGGCAATTATATTTTGTCCGCATTCCTCATTTTTGCCTTCTCAATTGCTACTCTTCATTTTTTTTTTTTTTTTTTTTTATACAAGATAAGACTTCTACTCTAACCCAATATAAGTGTATATGTGTGAAACTCTCTCTTGGAGATTAAAATCCCAGCCCTTACCCGCTACACCTCACAAGCACTTATACTTATAGAGTGACCACCGAACCAAAAGTGACTAGTGGTTTTACTCTCCATTTTGAAATGTTCATCTCTTCTTCAAATGCAATTAATAAGCCATTATAGCTAAGCAAAAATAAAATAAATTTTCCTAATATTATTATTATTATTTTAGGTCTTGCTAGAAGTTTCTCAATCTTAAAAAGTGTGAGTAATACCCCAAACATAAGTTCGGTAATTGGGAAAGTTAACTTTAATAATTATATATATATATATATATATATATATATAAAGGTATTGTTTTTATCTCAACAGGTCACAGGTATAACTAGTAAAAAATAGTAAATAACTTAAAAAAAAGAAAAAAATCTCAAAGAGACAGACCAACCTTTGGTGAGATATAGTTTTTCTTAATTAAATTCATGAAAACCGTTGTTTGTCTTGTTTTTATACGTGTAAGATTTTTTCATCAACTTTTTGTTTATAAAGTTCAACTACTACAGAACTTTCTAAAATTGAATTAATAGAAAGATTGAAGAATGAATTAAAGTTAATGCAAACATATGACCCAAAAGTTAATTTTAGTTAAACTTACTATATTTAATAAAAGAGAGGAATATAAGCCTCATTAAAAGATTATCAAATAAACCTTAAGGGGTTGGCTAAATAATTCCTATGTTTTCAAGATATCTATGAGATCTTAGGTTTGAAATCTTTTACTAGTATTTTGGGGCCACCATCAATGGATTATTTCCTGTAATAATTCGATGTGTGTGGGATGAGGGATTGCACATGCCGAAAGGAATGGTTAGATATTCAAAAAGGTTTGAATACTATTGTTTATCAAACTATCTTTTGTTAATTGCAGAATAAATGCTTTCACAACAAATCTTAAGCGACAGTTTGTTAGGGTTGTTATTGGTGGATAAAAAAATAATTTTAGTGGTAGGTTCAAATTAAAACCAATAACAACATAAAACTTATGATTTTTTGTAAAAGTATTTTGAAAATATTGTGGACAACACTTTTCTAATGTAAAATATGTATTCTCTTGTATGATCAATTTCCTTTGCACTTATTGTTGTATGTATATATTGCACTTTTTTATATTAATTTTTAGGCAAAGATCTTTTTGTATGGTTCAAATTCAAGAATCGTGGGTCATTTCTTATTTTGGTGAGCTTCTATTAAAGAAAATTTATATATTGAGAATTTTACATTGCGAGCATTTCCAAGCATATAGATATTTATAAAAATGTTATATATTTAATGTAGTCAATAATTTGTTTTAACTCCATTGCTTTTAGATGAATTACATGAAGTTAATTAATAATTTTTTTTCTAATTGTATTTTGTACATAATTATATATGATGATAAAATGTATTTTAAGTCAGGGGCAACGCCACCTTTTGTTTAGGGGATTCATGAACCCCCTAAGTCGGCCACATTATTTTTTTATATATAATATTTTTTAATTTTTATTTTTTTTAATTTTTGTTTTGAGTGACTTTTGACTTCCTAAAATAAAATTTTGAACACCCTGGCTCTAATTTTTTTTAGGCTCAACTGATATAAGCTTGAAGATGATCCTATTAACAATCTATTTTGCAAATAACGTTATAATTAATTTGAGAAATTTTATGTTCACAACATTTTCACAGCACATTTATAAAAAAATTTAAGTGGCAGGTTGTTACTAGCTATTACTATTGGGTAAAAACTTAATTTCAATGGTGGTTTCAAATTAGAATCGGTAACAATTTAGCACCTATAATTTGTTGTAAAAATGTTGTGGACATAACAATTTTCAGATAATTTATACATTTGACCAAATATGTGACTAGAGTGGCTGAATTTGAATGTACTTTTAATTTGTTATTTCTTAAGTGAGGACTAGGGGCATGGGTCAATCAGTTAGTTAACACTAAAAGAGAACCAAACAATTAGATAGATGGTGATTCTCAAAAAAAAAAAAAAAAAAAAAAAAAAAAAAAAAAAAGACCAGGGATGTGGGATAGGAGATTGATTAGGTAAAGATAAAAGTAAATGTTAACACAATAAAAATTTTCTTAATACAATTACAAAAACCAATTGTTATCAAAGTGAAGTTGAATTGTTAAATAAAATAATTGTAAGAGTATAGATATAAACTAATAAATAAAAACATTCTAAGCTTTAATAATTAAAATTCACTTAACAATACTTAACATGTTTATTGTATTTAGAAACAATAGATGATTTCCAATATTTAATCTTAAAAGCAATAATTAGTATGTTCATTGTATTATGAAACAATATGTCTAAAGAACTTATAGTTTATCTTTTATTCTCTTATTAGTACTATGTACAAATTTGAATTAAAAAAATCATGTAGACTGCAAAATATATCTCCTATCCAAGATACATTTTCTTATTGACCCCTCTAGAAAAAAATTCTGGAGCCGCCACTGTTTTAAGTGGCATTGTGAGATGAAATTGGTACTTTTGACCAAACTTATTATTATTATTATGATGATGATGATGATGATTATTATTATTATTATTATTATTATTATTATTACTATTGTGTTGAACTAGATTACTTATTTTTATTCATTTCAAATTACAGTCTCTTCATGCAAAGTAAATATGTAATTTTTATTAAATTATTTCATACATCCTAAGGGTTAGTGCCTATTTATACATAATAACTCTTGCTCCATATGGTTTCATGATCGAAGTTGGGAGGAAATTGGGAAAGCTACTCTGACCTCCCACACGGGCACTCACAAATAATTAGAGAAGGAAAAATTATATTACTATACCACCACTCCAATCCCAATGGGCTAACCTAGTATTTGTGTTTTATTTTTCCTCATTTTTGAGAAGGTTATTATTTTGGATTTTAAGGTTTCGATTCTTTGCTAAACTATTGGCAATATTCACATAATGCCATGGCCCATGGTAGAGGAACATCTAGAATTGTTAAAATTATCGAATTTTTCTTTTTCACCCAATTTGAAAAATGAACCAAGGCTGTAATGCAACTACTTAGCCTAGTTCGCATTGTCCCTCGATCATCTCCCATTTAAGCCCAAACCCAATTGTGGCCGAATTCCACACACACACACACACACACACACACACACACACACACACACATAGTAAAACTTGTATTACTTTTATTATTTTCTTTTTACACCCTACATAATAAAGGCCCCATTTGAGAAGATCAAGAATAAAGCATATTTTTGGGCCCACAGTGCTACCTTTATAGTATAACAGGCCCCAAGAATCGGATGAAGCCTATTTTTGGGCCCATTCCATCTTCTTGAACTTAAAACTAGATAGGCTAATCTCAATATGACGACCGAATCCCAAATGAGAAATTTAGATAAATGACTCGTCATAAGGAACTAAACTCAGTTTAAAACCAATATGACAACAAATTTTTAAACTTGTAAATTTTGAGGCACTAACCCCTAAAAATGGAACAAACCAAACCATCAAAGCAACATTTAAATATCAAGTCTCAACAATACATCAAAATAAATATGCAAAAATAAAGATTCCGAATACATGTTCAAATAATCTCATGATTACCAAGTTTACAACCCTAAAAAAGCAAAACATAGCAAATTTTTTATAACATAATTCTTTATTACACAGTCTTTAGTTCATAGCTCCAACAATTGCCAACTAGTTGCATTAAGAGCATCCATTACACTAATCTGAAAAGAGTAGATAAACGGGGTGAGTTAACAATTGACAAAGAAACTATATCACATGATATTGTCAAGTGAAAATACGCATTATAATAGACAACGTACTAAATTTTAAAAAACATTTATCAATAGTATGAAAGTAATTTGGTAGAAACAATTAAACCTATTTTGGAAGTTAACATTAAAGTGTACAATGAAAAGATATAAATTGTTATATACACAAATGTTCTCTTAAAAGATTTGTCAGTCTTCAATAAGCCATAGTTTAGCTATAAGAACATCACTTTATAATTGGGTAAACTACTTATAAGTTATAACAGTAGTAATAATAATATATTTAGCAATAAAGTTGTTTTTCACATTCAATTTGTCAATAATAATAAACAATAAATTAGTATATAAAATATTTATCAAATTAAGACGTGCCACTTTATAATTTGTAGGTGAATCACATTGGTGAACAATAACCCCAAAGAGGTAAATGATAACAATAGGTCTGAAGAGCAAATAATAAAATGCACCACACCACAATAAACAATATTTAGGCCAAAAACCAACTCTTAGCCTTTGTTGGCAAAGCTTATAGATAGTCTAGCTGACTATTTAAAAAACATTTTGTTTTTCTTAACAATATCATGAAATATTCTTATAGAACGCAT
This sequence comes from Quercus dentata, assembly GCA_028216015.1. NCBI lineage: Eukaryota > Viridiplantae > Streptophyta > Magnoliopsida > Fagales > Fagaceae > Quercus > Quercus dentata. The sequence continues at coordinate 46,073,887 of CP116454.1, read as the reverse complement.
GTTCTTATGGATATATATTATAAAACATATATCTATTTATAGAAATATTTTTTACATAAAAATGGTCATTATTTAGAAAAACATTTTTCACTACCGTGCACCCTTAACGTGATAGTCACTCCACAAGTATAAAGTTCTTGTGGGTTGAGGGGCAAAGACCGGAGTTCAACTCTCTAAGAGAGAGCTTTACACACATATACAAATAGATTAGGCTAGAGTGGTATAATAATAATAATAAGAAAAAGAGGTTCTTTCCAATTATACATATATAAGAGTATCTAGAGAGGAATCATTTTCTGAAATCCACTTATTTGAAATCAACATATAATTTCCGTCTTGAAAGCCCCAAATAGTATCAACTAGAACCTAATGTTGGATTAGATGCATGACTCAGTGAAAATAAACACGCCAATATCTAGGTATATCTAGGTGAATATGAGGCAGTAAAAACAAGACAAGGACTTAACTATTGATACGTAGTTGGCTCAACACTTAAAATTTTGTGCTTAAACTTTTTAAACATATTAAGACAGTCCTCAAAAGTATAACATGACAACACCTAAATTTTATATTATGTCTATCAAAACTCAACCATCTCAATCATCTTGTTGTCCCCAATGAAGTATGATCCAAAACTAGGTTAACTAATATTGTACTCCTTTTTTATTATTTAATTTATATAGATATATATATATATATATATATATATATATATATATATATATATATATATATATATATATTTTAAATTTGGTTGAATGAGGATAAATAACCTTCCCTTTTGCCCCAATCCTAGCCCAAATTTAACTGGGGTGACTCTCTCTCTCTCTCTCTCAATCTCATACACTTCAAAAGTCACACACAACACCACCGCACACCCTTAGTGCGATAGTCATTCTACAAGTATAAGTGCTTGTGGGTGTGGGGGGCAAGGGTCGTGGTTCAAGTCTTCAGGAGGAAACTTCACATACATATACAATTAGATTAAGTTAGAGTAGAATTCTATCTTGTATTAAAAAAAAAAGTCACACACAACCAAAAAAAACATGAGAGAGAGAGAGAGAGAGAGAGAGAGAGAAGCATAAACACAAACTATATGGATGTGAATGTGTTTGGGGTTTCTAGATTCCTTAAAAAAAAAAAAAATAAAAAAAAAAAAAGGACGCCTCAGTTTTCTTACCATGTGCCCTCTTCTTTGGTACCATTGATTAAAGATCACGATCCTCTCTGTATTTTTGTTTTGGAATTTATGGTGATTTTTAGATTTTTTTTTTTTTTTGGTAGAAAGGAAACTTCATTAAAGAAAACTAGCCTCGCAGGATGACCTCGCTTGTACAAATACCGTGGCTATTAGCCTCAACAAAACATAAAACGTCCACAGGTGGACTTGAATACACAGTAAAGTTTATGGCTTGCACACAGCCAATATTAGCTAGCCTATCTCGCACACCCATTGGCTTCGCGAAAAATGTGCTTGATCCGACAGTGGGGTAATTGAAGCAAAGGTATGTCTCTCAGTCCTCAAAGAGAGGGGAGATGACAGTATTAGCATAACTAGGATTGTTAAAAGCATCTACAAGATACTTAGCATCCAACTCCACAATAATCTTGGGGGAATGTAGTTGTTGGCACAAGAGAAGGCCATCCCTAAGAGCCCAAAGCTCGGCCAAAAACTGCTAGCTTTCCCTAATCTCCTAGAGAAGCCTATAACCTTGAGTTGCCATTCTCATCCCTTACAACACCTCCACCCCCGGCTAAACCCAAAGACACCATTTGCAGCCCCATCCGTGTTGAGCTTGACCACCCCATATCAGGTTTCCCCAAAGAAATGTTTTTAACAACCCCTTGTCTGCGATGCTTCCATCTTCCTGCACAGTGGACAAATTATTTGGATCGCATAATGATCTCCCGCACAATGTTTGGGTTAATGCCTTTGTTTTTGAAAACCAACAGGTTTCTTTGCTTCCAGATAATCCAAATGGCAAATAGGAAAATGGAATTCCAAGGAATCAGGTCGCCATGTAGCTGGTCTTGTCATGGCAGTTAGAAAGAAGCCATTCCCTGGTAGATTGAGTGAAAAAGGAGGGGTTGAGAGCTTGTCGATGCAGCTGAGCCCATATAGGTTTGATGCGAGATGCGATCCACGGAGAGCATGAGAAATGGATTCAACTTCTAAATGACACAAGGGGCATGTAGGATCCAGATTAATCCCTCTACCCAAAAGACACTCCTTTACTCCGATGCTACCATGCATACATTTCCACACAAACATTTGGATTCTAGGGAGGGTGTTAAGCTTCCATATCCATTTTCCATCAAACATTTCAGTCTTTAGGGGGTCGATTGCAAAGCAAGTAAGCACTCTTTAAATCAAAAGTGCCCTTTGGTGAGGGACTCCAGGCTATTTTATCAATTCCTCTAGTGAGAATAGGAGTTGGTATAGCTTGAATCTCAGCTTTTAAGTTATCGGGAAGATCAAAGGAAATTATCGACCAATCCCAGCCATACGGGGCAGCCACATCCTTGATTCTGAGATTCACTATGTCACGGGGGAGGGGGCCGTGAATGAGGTGTCTAATTGGGCCTTTGTTTAACCAACGATCCGACCAGAAATTTAGGCTCTTTGTCATGCCCAGGGATCCACTTCACACCATTTTGGAACACTTCTTCTCCTTTTATCATACCTCTCCAAGTGGGAGAGCAAGGCAGCCTTGCATCCTTCTCGGACTCCACTCTCAATCTAGTGCAGTATTTCAGTCTAAGAACCCTTGCCCATTGAGAGTCACTCTCCGTATGAAAACGCCGATTAAGCTTAGCCAAAAGGGCCGTGTTTCTACCTTTGGCTGATTGCAAACCAAGCCCTCCAAACTCCTTTGGCTTGGTGACCTTATGCCAATTTACCCAATGCATCTTTCTTGTGCTTTCCGTGGAACCCCACAAGAAGTTCCTATTAACCCTATCTATCCCTTCAAGAATCTTATTAGGCAGGAGCACATTTTGCATGACATGGCCTGGAATAGTGGAAGAGGAGGATGGATTAGAACAAGTCTTCCCGCCATCGAGAGAAGATTTGCTTTCCATCCTGCAAGCTTATTCTTCACTCTATCAAGCACAAACCCAAAATCTTGCCTACGAGAACCCGGGTGCTTTAGAGGGAAACCTAGGTATTTGCCTAGGTTGGAGGTTGCATGAAAACCCACCTGATCAGCAAGCACCTCTCTTTGATCCGGATCAATATTGGGAGAAAAATACACCCGAGATTTTTCTGCACTAATAGTTTGACCCGAACTAGCACAAAATTCTTCAAGCACACCCTTAATGGTGGCACAATTTTTCGGGTCAGCCACGGCAAAAGGATAAGATCATCTGCGAAGAAGAGGTGGGAAAAAGCTAGACCACTTCTAGAGGCCTTAACTGGGACCCAAAGCTTGGAATTGCATTTTTCCTCAATTAGAGCTCCTAAAAACTCCATGCAAAGAATAAATAAGTACGGGGAGAGAGGATCGCCTTGCCTAATGCCTCTTGAAGGACAAAAGGACTCAAGTTTACCTCCGTTAAACAAGAAGGAAGTGGACACAGTAGAGATGCAGCTCATGATGAGGTCAGAGAGATTGGGAGGGAAGTTAAATCTAGTCAACATGTCCCTAATAAACCCCCACTCAAGTTTGTCATACGTCTTTTCAAGGTCGATTTTAATAGCTATATACCCCTTCTTCCCCTTGACTCTACCAATGGAATGAATAAGCTCTTGAATTATAATAGTGTTATCCACACCTCTTCTACCAGGGACAAAAGCGACTTGATAAGGAGAAACCAGATTCTCCAGGTGTGGCCTTAATCTAGCCACAATGACTTTAGTGATAATCTTGTAAACGGTGTTACAAAGACTAATAGGTCTATAATTTCCCAAGACCTCAGGCCCTTGGATTTTAGGAATGAGAACAATATGGGTTTCATTGAGATATTGAGGCACTCTCTTATTCTCAAAAGCTTTCATGACCTCCTCCACTACTGAATCTCCAACGAGAAGCGAGAATCTTTGAAAGAACCCGGCATGTAACCCATCCGGGCCAGGAGCTTTGTAAGCTTTCATGGACCAGAGGGCATCCTTGATCTCCTCCTTGGTGACCGACAAACCTAAACCTCTCTTATCCTCATCAGAGAGTTGGGCTTGCCACTGGAGGTTTAGAATAGGGTTTCGATGGACCATTCTCTGCGAGGTAGTATACAGAGAAATAAACCCATTTCTAAAATAGTCCATTACAGCCCCCGCCTCCGTAATCCACTCCCCTACCTCATTTTTAATCGAGGCAATGTGGTTCCTTTTCCTTCTAGCTAAGGCTGAGACATGATAGAAAGAAGTATTTCGGTCCCCTTGAATCATCCAATTAATCCTTGATTTAAGAGCCCACAAGTCTCTCCTGGTCTAGAATAATTTCGAGATCCCTATGAAGTGGCTCTCAAAGTTGATTAGAGAATTTATGGGGGTGAGAGCTATGGCGCGTTGAACACCATAAATTCTCGCCAAGATTCTCCTCTTTTTGCTATGGATGTTCCCGAAATGGTTCTTATTCCAAGAGGTTGCTTCGTTAGTAAAACGGGTGATGGATTCCTCTAGATTCCTAGTGTTGGTCCAAGCATGTGAAACAATACCAGGGAAAGACAAATCAGAGAGCCAGAAGCTTTGGAATCTAAAAGGCCGATTGAGTAAGACAGACCTTGTAGGCTGAGTTTCCATGAGGATAGGACGGTGGTCCGAGTGGCATCTAGGAAGATGAGAGACCTTAGCCTCGTGGTACGATAAGCACCAATCGGGGTTCGCGAAGAAGCGATCAATTCTTTCAAGAATTAAGTTGTTAATATCCCTTTTATTGGTCCAGGTGTACCTTGGACCAGAGAATCCCATATCAAGCATATTACACCTATCTAGACAGTCCTTAAATAGAAGAGACCGGTTAATGTTAACCCCTCCGCCCCCAAACTTATCCTTCTCTAAAAGAGGTTCATTGAAATCACCCGCCATGATCCATGGCTTATTATGTAAATCAGCAACTTTTATCAGATTATCCCATAAGACACATCTCTCTGCACTCCTAGGACTAGCATAGATAGCGGACAATAACCAAGCAAAATCAGAGGACCGTACCTTGACGTCTACGTGGATTTCTTGCTCGGTGATGGCAAGGACATTGATCTCCACTCTATCTGAATTCCATAAAAGCCAGATTCCACCAGTGAAGCCAATAGCATCCGAACGAATTGCGCCGTCAAATGGAAGTCTATCTGTGATTTCCTTTGCACGCTCTCCACCAACTCTAGTTTTCGTGACCACAAAAACCGCAGGATCATGAATCCTCACTAAATCATGCACGTGACTCTGAAAATTGGGCTTCAGAGCGCCCCTACAATTCCAAGCGATGATATTCATAACTAACTGATGGATGAGTAGAGCACACGTGTCAGCGACGGCCTAATCCCCGCTTTCCACCTCAAACTCCATTTTATCATCATCAACGTCACGCCGGTTTGACCCGTTCTCATCCAGATTATCAGAACGATCTTGAAAACACCCATCTCCATCCCCCGAGTTGATGAGTGTAGTCCGATCCTCGACGGCTTTGGAACCAAAACCCAATCTTGATCCGTGAGTGGTAGGAGGCTTAGCTCGGCGCTCTTCTTCATGCGTGAGAGGATAAGCTTCTGCATCTTCGACAGTGGGCGATTGGACCGATCCAACCTTCTGGACGCTTCCACAAGCTTCCACACCTTCATCCCGAAGGTCCCCGGGACTTTGACTGACCTCCCCATTAGACGTATTACCCATCTCGGGTTTGGCAAGGGCCATGAAATTGAAGGTGCGCTGATCCTCAAGACCATGATTGGAAGAAGACGGAGATTCTGCAGTAAGCTTGTTTGACTGAATTTGGAGAGCAGCGGCACTAAATGGAATACCACAAATACCCAAACCCCTGGCCATTGACTTCATATTCTTCACAGAGGTCTTGGGCTTAGTTTTTGGCGTAATCGGGCTTGCGAGCCTTGTCTCGGGTTGGACTGCTTGCCAAAGCCCACATCGTTAACATCCCGAACTACATTAGTGGGCCGATTTGAGCTAAACACAGCAAAAGCTCCCGATGAAGGCCCAAAGCTTGACGTGGCGGCTCGCCCAACAGCATTACGCATGGGAGGGGGGGGTACCATTCTGCGTTGATCTTGTGGTCCCTTCAGCTGAGGTACTTTTCTTTGTCATTTTACGCCCCAGGCCTCCTCCTGGCCACTACCATCCAAGGGCCATACTGGTCCTCTGTCTCATCCGTTCCACTACCATTCGGCATGGCTTGCATGCCACCAGCTACCACATCTTCACGCATCTCTCGTGAATTATCCACCTGTCCCGCATGATGTTTCTCCGCCGTAACCTCCATTTGCTCCTCCTTGCGAATTGTGTAAGGGCAAGCTTCTTTACGATGACCAACACGACCACAAGAGAAGCAGAGTTTTTGAATTCCTTCGTAGACCACAGACTGCTCAAACCGCCCTATGAGAATGGTGTTAATCAGAGGTTTGTTGATGTCGATTTGCACGCAAAGTCTGGCATATTTACCCCGTGCCTCCGTAGCCGTGTGGGTGTCAATCCTTAAAACTTTTCCAATAGCCTCACCAAGTCGCTTGAGAACTCGTCGAGAGTTCTATGGGAAGCCTATTCAGTCTAATCCAAACAACAACCATAGAAACATTATTTGAGTCGGGCGTAAAGAATGGCTCCCAAGGTCTAATGGATAAAAAATGATCTCCGACAAACCATGGGCCTCTTTTCAGAACAACATCAAGATCCTCCTTAGAATAGAAACGAGCTAAGAAAAAGTCATTCCCTAAATCAACACAGTCTAGCCTCCCTGTGGGTTTCCAAAGTTGATTCAGCTTGTTTTGCATGAAGTTGAAGCCCACGGATCTTCCCACCAACTTAACAATGATAGCTTTCGACCAAGGCTCTACGATACGGAGCTTAGTTTCTCTAGAAAGCTTGACAGCTACAAGACCCTCTCGGAGCTCTCAGAAGAGAGACCTCATCATCCGATTCAACATCCGAGTCCATGAGGTTGGGAAATTCAAAAGCTTGGGCGTAAGCCCTTGGAATTTCCCCTATCAAAGATATCCTTAAAGGAGCTTTTTGATCGACTCCAAACATCTTGGCTGTCCCGGGGTAGAGAGCCCTCACAAGAGCCTTCCTTGAATTGAGTGTGATGAAAATCCTTTACTTTTTTGTTACTTCAGGCAAGTTCTGCCTCCTCTTCTCTGGAGAGAGAGCGTTGTTTCATTGCCATCATAGATTATTCGATTTTTAGATTTTTGATATATGATTATTATATATCACCTTATTGTTTATTTTATTTGATAAAATCACCTTAGGAAAAAACAATAATATTGTAGTAGTAAATATCTAATGATTTAATGAATTGTAACAAAAAACATGATTTTTCGCATTTTCAGTTTTTGATATCGATCACCTTATTGTTTAGGGAAAAATCAATAATATCGTTGTAGTAAAAAAACCATTGCCTGCAGTGCTCCTTAGTTTTGTCGATTTGTGAACTCTGGTACCAAGGAAGAGGACACATGGTAAGAAAACTGAGGCGTCCCGCTCTATAAATTAAACTCCTAAAAGGACGAGATATTTCAACCTAACCGTGGTTAAATGTTAACTCAAAACCTACCTACGGTTATGACGCTGTCCCCAACCAATCTACCTTTTTTTTTTTTTTTTTTTTTTTTTGATAATTACACATAGCTCAAATCACCTTACCTATCTGTAGTTTGAAAATTGTCACTTAACCCACATGTGGTAAACTTCGTTTGTTTTTTGTAACTTATTTTTGTTAAAAACAAGTTTAAATAAGTATTTTTACATGCTTTTTATGTCTCTTTCCTCTTAAAACAAAAAACACATATAAAAACAAATAAAAAAGGAGAATTAAGTAAAAATAAATATATTCAAAACTCTAAATGGCAATTACAAAAATGTAATAAATGGAACAAAAAAACAACAAAAAATCTGAGCACTTAGCAATAAGCCAATCACACCACCATGAAATTGTCAGACCTTTTATACTTTATTTCTACCTTTTCAGTCTTAATGTCAAGCAAAATGCTAATAACACCACCAGATCTACCTTTTTATAGTATTGTTCTGGGTTCTCATTGACTAGAAGACACAAATAATTGAGGTTGAATGCTAAAACTTATATCTACAACCTACACATAATATAAAGGTACTGAAAGAAAGAAAACAACCTGTGCATAATATAAAGGTTAAATCTCAAATCAGCTTTTCTTTTCACATAAATATTCGAAGTCTTTTCCCTTTCCTCACTCCCTTTTGGGTAAATAAATAGTTGTTGTAATTGTTATTAAAAGAAGGGAAAAAAAAAACCTTATATCCAGTTCCTAACTATTCAAACCCAGATTAGTTCTTCTTCGTGTTCATAAGTTGTAGTGACTGTACTCTAAGAAAAAATCCATATCATTCGAAGGTTTGAGATTCACTAGCATTACCCACCTTTCATCAGTTAAAATCCACCACAACTAGGCTATAATCTCAGCTTGAGCACAACCAAATCAAAAAACCCAAATCACAACCCACATGTCACGCTCCACCTCAAATCTCAAACTCGAAGTAGTTGTGCTTCTCTACAAATCAAAACCCAAACCCATACAACCACCTCGTGCTCCTCCATTGTCAGCATCGTGCTACTGCCGATCTGAATTTTAGTGTGAGAGATGAGAGAGATAGAGTGAACAAAGAGCGGTAGACACAGAGCAAGAGAGGAGAGAGAGAGTGCATGAGATATTAATTAAATCAAAGAGAAGAAATAATGGATTTTTTTTTTTTTTAAGTAAAAAAATTTTGGCTGTTATTTTCTTTTAACGTGTTACAAAGACATTTTGTGCTTTATCGGAGTTCTTGAGCCAAGTTTATAAATTTTTTACAAATAGCATTTTTTGATCTTGTTTTGTCTTGTTTTTGTATGTGTTTTCTGTTTTAAGAGGAGAGAGATATAAAAAGTATGTAAAAATACCTATTTATCATTGCTTTTAACAGAGGTGGATTACAGAAAACAAACGGAATTTACCACATATGAGTTGACATTTTTCAAACCACATATAGGCAAAATGATTTTCACCTAAACCAAAAGTGAGTTATGTGTAATTACCCATTTTTTGTGAGGATCACCAATCCACCCTCCTGAAAAGCCTATATAACACCTCGTCTCCAAGCTGCAGAATCTCAAGCCTTCCATATTTATCAATGGGGTACGCTCCATGTCCAAACCATTTTCACACTTTTCTTCTACTCATTGGGCTTTTGCAAATCCTCCAACTCCTCTCTCGGCTTACACTTTTGCAGACCCTCCTCCCCCGCTGAGCGGGTACCACTATCTATATTCTATAGTTAGTTATTTGTTATTATTATTTTTATACATGTGTTTGTGTGTTTTGTTGGCAATTTATAATGATGCACAAAAACCTTTGGCTTTGTTACAGAGACGAAAAGCTGCTTTTGGACATCAAAATCACTTCGGCAATAGTTGGTTTCATGATCTACATTGTCATACTCATTCGTTAACTACGCGAGTGTAATTCCGGCAGTGGCGGCGTTATCAACAGTCAAGTCAGTATCCAACTTCCAGCTATGAATACTGACGACGGCTCTGTCACGGCCTCAGCTGTCTGATACTTGTTACCAACATAGTGCTTAAATTTAAGCTTTACATCATTTGGAGCTTCTACGTATAGATCAGGAAGATTACGTTCATGCAAAAGTAGATTTCCATGGTTTATTTTGTTGGTTGTTATGGTTGAGAATAGACTAGCTTGACTGTCTGTGTTAGTAGTGTGAGATTTGTTGTTTGTTCTGTATTGTGTTGATGACCTCTGGTATTTGTTTGATTGAATAAGTTGCTGATACATGTGCGTGTAATATTAGTATTTTTTTTATACAAGAAAAAATTCTACTCTAATCTAATCTAAATGTATATGTGTGTAAAACTCCATCTTGGAGACTTGAAGCTCGATCTTTGTTTAATCCATTTGAGTTTATTCGAATTGGGAAATTTAAAATTTATATGAATGACTCTGAGGACTGGGGACTGGTCTTTTTGTGTTTTCTTGCAAAAAGAGGGTTAAGTTTCTTTTTTTACTTTTCGCTTTTTTTTTTTTTTTTTTTTTTTTTTTTTTTTTTTTTTGTACAAAAAAGATAACAATCTTTAAGACTATATAATTAGCCCATTTGTTGTAAAAGCCTGTATTGAATTTGGCCTACTATTCAGCTTACAACTTACAAGTGAGAAAAGATCAATCTCACAGTATATGCAGATTCACACGTGAGAAAGAGGGGTCTCATGAAGTGGAAGTAATTATTGCCTTCATTCAAGAATTGTGCAAACTATTAAGGGCACTTGCAGCAGTGGAGCTAAATAGTTATACAGCTATTTTAGCTCCACCAAAATACAAAAATCAACTTACAGCAGTGGAGTTAAAAGGTTTTTTTTTATTATTTTTTTTATTTATCTTCATTACTACATTGCACAACTATCTATGGTCATGTGCAATTGTAGCCGAGAGCAAAAAAAAAAAAAATATTTTGCGTTCACATTACCTTTTTATTTTTTATTCTTTCTGCATTTCATTTTCCTGTGTCTCTCTCCTCACCGCCTCCCCATCTCTTCTTTCTTCTTCCACAAACCCTTCTTTCTTCCTCCATAGGCACATCGTCAATCTGCACAAGCTCACCGCCACTGCACCCCTCTCTCCCCACTTTTCCTCTCTCACTTCTCAACCCGCCTCAAATCGGAGCATTCCGTTTCGCTTTGCACTCATTCCGTTTCGATCGAGAAGGATCAAGCCATGCCGCTGGCGATGAAATCGGCATCGATGTCAGTTAGGGCTTAATTCGTCGGTGAAGACCGGGAAACCGTGCCACTCGACGCAGGTCTCGTTGGCGATGATCGAATCGGACTGAGTATTGGGCATGGGTTTCGGTTTGACTGTGTTGATTTTTCTGGGTTTTTGTTTTGTTCTTCTTCACTGGTTTTGATGGGCACGGCGGGGTTGTGGTTGTGTGGTGATTTTTATGGGTTTGACGATGGTTGAAGTTATGTGTTAGTGGTTGAATGAAATATTATTTTATTATAGTATTTATATTATTTTATTGTATTAAAAGCTAAAATAGCTCCATTGATGTGAGAAGGTAAAAATAGATAAAGTGACTTTTTGAATAGCTAAAAAGCTAAAAATTTAGCTCAATTGCTATAAATGCTCTAAGAAAGTGCCTTTTACCTTAATTCAATTTAGTCGTCTTTGATTTGTTAATATTACTAAAATATTATTTTTGTTCTTTTCTTTTTTTGAAGGAATTACTTTTGTTCTTAAACTTTGCATTCAATTAGTTTTTCTTTGATTTTTTAGTCTCTAAAAGTTTTACCACTACAACAAAAAAAAAAAAAAAAAAAAAAAAAAAAAAAAAAAACCTGTCTTATTTTGATTCACTTTTTTCCGGGTTCCCTTGAAACTTGAAAGGGTCAAAATAAACAAAGTAAAAATAGGTTTTCGCTTTAAAAATTTAATGAAATTTTCCTTTCACCCAAAAAAAAAAAAAAAAAAACAAAAAAAAAAAACAAAACAAAACAAACTCATTCATCAGTCAAACTCTCTCTTTCTCTCTCTGAAAACGCAAAGAGCGGGAAAACTCAAATACAGATCTCCGACAACGAGCCGAGGCACGGTGGTCAGCGATCTCATCTCCGCCACTTCTTCGTCCGATTACAGGTATATGTTTAACTCTGTTTGTTTCCCGAGAAAAAAAAAATTGAATTTGTCTATCCCGGAATTTACCTAGCAGATCTGTCCAAACAATAATTGGTATTCTCTCTTATTCTCTTCATTAGTAGAGAGACTACGAAGTATGGCTCAGAGAGAAAGCAGTAGTTTAATTTGGGGCTATGGGTTTGAATACTTTTGGAATTGGAATTGCGTAGCTATCCTTTGGAATCTGAAGTATGAGTTGGATCTATGAGGTTTAGCCTAGATGTGTTATTTGTGTTTTGTTTACAGGTGTGAACACATTTCAAGAATATAACAAGAACCGTAAGCCCATAAATGAAAAAAAGTTTTCTTTCGCTCTTCTGTACAGCTTCCATTAACTAGAAATAGCCTTTTTGTATGCTTGATTGATCAAATATGGCCCTCAGTTGGTTTATATGTTTTTCATGTATAGTGAGAAGATGTAAAAACAAAGTAAAAGCTCGGCTCTTTTACTAATGAAGAGTAAATTCAAATAGCTTTCGGGGTTTTATTTGAAAACTGTGTGTGTATATATATTTTTAACAGCATGTTGCATAGGTAACATATTTCCACAAGCAAATCAGGGAAAACGTGCATTGTTGTAATTTTATGTTATTGAACAATTTCAGTGTTGCAAACTTGCAATATGATGTAAAAAGGCAAACATTTTATGGTTCATATCTTTGTGGCAAAGGCTATTAGGAAAGAAAGTTGTATTCCTTACCAGCACAGATGAGCATGGGGAAAAAATTGCTGCGGCAGTCCGGGGTTCCGACTCAAGTGATTGTGATGTCATTTAACATGCATATAAGACACTCTGGAAAGATGTAATATTAACCCAAGATACTAATGCACTCTCAATTTACTTTAGCCTGACTTTTTGAATCATGAATGTTCCAATTGTTGTGCATATTTTCCATTTTTTATAATCTCCTTTGTTTTGTTGTGTACGTTCTGCCTGCAGTTAGACATATCTTATGATGAGTTCATTCGGACAACCAATGAGTCTGAACCCAAGCATGAAGCAATTGTGAAGGAATTTTACTAAGGGTTGTTGCCAATGGTGATATATATCTATGAAGGACATTATTGTGTCAACTTTGAGGAGTATAAGGTAATATTTGCATTTTGAACTTGTAAATGTGGATGTAGCAACATTGTCTAAATTTAATTTCCCTTATCTGCGTATTGTTTTTTTATTCACATACTTTTGGATTAGTGAAGGGGTTATAGCATTATATGTATCTATAGTTGAGTATTTGATAAAAAGCGGTTTCTTTTTTTTTTTTTTTTTTTTTTTTTTTTTGTTTTTTTGAGGGTGCTAGTATTTGTGTAGAAAATCTTCTTTGATATTTACAAGAACTTGTTGAGGTTACTCGTTATGTGGAATTCCTTTTTTTTATTTTATATAGGTTCTTGCTAATTTCCAGTTTCATATATGCACTATCTTGTTTGAACAAATTGTTTATGTATTTATTGTGGTCTTTTTGTTTGAGAGAGGTTTTGTATTTATGTACCACAATAGTGTAATGTCTTTAGCTTTATGAATGTGCTAGATGAGAAAGAATTGCTTGATAACTGTTGCCCTATGCACCTGAAGTTGTGTGTTCCTTGGAAAGAGGATAATTACTTCGTTGCACTATCAAAATATAAAAAATTATTCACTACAACAAAATGTATTTTCAGTGACGAATTTTAGTGAGGAAAATTTTTTCGTTACTAAAAAGTACCATTTAGTGACAAAATTTATATTTCGTCACTAAATGCTGAGTTGAACTAAAGGCGCCTACAAACTAAATTCATCTATAGTGACGAATTATTTCGTCACTAAAAGTTTAAGTTTTTTGTGATGAAAACTTTCATCACTAAAGGTCTTGATAAAAATACTATTAGTGACGAAACCCATTTCGTCATTTGAAAGTCACAAATAGTGACGAAAATAAGTCGTCACTAAAAACAAAATCACAAAAATGGGTAACATTATCATCGATTGAAGCTAATTTTTCGTCGCTAAAGGTAGCCAATAGTGACGAAATATAAGTTGTCACAATAAGTTTTACACTAAAAATGTAATTCACCCCTTTTTATTTTGTTAAACTTCCCTCACTCACCCGATTCTCACAAAAACTCGCTCCCTATATTTCCAAATAGTAAACAAACTTAAACCACTTCTCACCGTCGCATTTGACCTCACCGTCGCAAAACCCAGCCTCACCGTTGCCTATCCTTGTCTCACCGTCGCCATTCCTCGCCTCACTATCACCGATCCTCGCCTCACCGTCGCAACCTAGCCTTACCATGGCAAAACCCAGCCTCATCGCCGCAAAACCCGGCCGCACTGTCGCCAGACCCGGCCGCACCGTCATCAAACCAGCTTTTTGTCGCCAAATTGTCGCAGATCCTCGCTTGACTCACGACGGTTCGCAATGGTTCGTGATGATTCAGCTCGTCATGGCTTCGATGGCTGTTTGCGACAGTTCAACTCGACAGTTGTTCGCGCCTCACCATCGTAAAACCCGGCCGCACCATCGCCAAACCTGGGCCGCATCGTCGCCAAACCCAGCTTCCGTCACCGAACTCAACCTCACCGTTGTAGATCCTTGCTTCAGCTCGCGACGGTTCGCGATGGTTCGCGACGGTTCGCAATGGTTCGCGATGGTTCAGCTTCGTCATGCGAAGCTTCGGGCTGTTCGTGGACAGTTCAAACTCGTCGATTGTTCGCGACGGTTTATTTCTTGACCATTCGCAACGGTGAGTTTTCTTTTTCAAATATTTTGACTTAAAAAGTTAAACCTTTCTTTTATAGTTTCAACATTCAATATTTTTTGAAATGAAATGCTCAACATTCAATCTTAGTTTCAGCATCTTTGGCTTTGAGGCTCTAGTTTTTCAAGCGTAAAGCTTTATGAGTTTCACTCCAAGCCTTCAAGGTCAGACAATCTCTCTCAACTTTTGCTTTAAGTTTTATGTATGTTTTGTGAATGTTGAAGTTCTTGATTTCTTGCTATGATAACTGATTTTCAATTATTTTTGAACTATAATAGACTTGAACTATGTTAAAGAACTGGGTTTTGATTTGTATGGATAATGGATGGTTTTGCAGATTTAAGAGTTTAGGAATCTTGCTAGAAGAAAACAAGTATATATGGGTTTTAAATCATTTTGATTTTGGATTGGTTAAACGAGTATTGATTGTTTTAAAGCATTTTGGAGATTTGGGTTTTGATTTTTATATATGGGTTGGTTTCATTATGGAAATTCATGGTTGTTGATGGGTGGATGGTGATCATTGCAAAATGGGCATGGTTGGTTGGTGAGTTTATGTCTATTAGGTGGAAATTGATTCGATTGCAGATTTATTCGATGGAAATCAACCACATTACATACCTTTTTCAATGACTAGTCTTTGTTTGTTGTATGGATTTGTCGGACCATAAAAGAGAGTTGGAATTATTGAAATTTGCTAAAGAAGGTGTTTTAAATCTTTGTGAGGAACTTCTTTGAGCATAATTTTGTATTTATCTTCCATTCAGTCAAATTGGGTTATCACGTAGTAGCTGGTTCAAATCCAGGTCCTTGGTGAGCATATGAGAATGTGATCTCAATATTTTTCAACCATTAAAATCTATAACCAACCAATAAGGAAATCCCCATCACATACATTTCACATTGATGATCGATTAGGATAGTCACCAAGGCTTCTTTGAATCTCTTTGATCATTGTTTTGAGCTCATATTTTTCATTATCTCTTTGATCATTGGTTTGGTTTCCACATTCATACTAGTGTTAGATATATGTAGTGTACAAGTGAAGGTGTAAACTTTGTTACCTAATTCTAATGACTTTATGTCAATTATCTACTTATTATTTATTATGTACGAAGTGAAATGAACGAAGTGAAATATTTTTGAGGCATGATTGGGTGCAGTTACTAGCAATATGAACGAAGTGAAATGTGGGGACTTGATACCACAAAGTGGGGTTTCAATCTTTTCAATATTGAATTCTAAGCTATACCTTTGTTTAGAAACAGGAAAAAGAATAAAGAATATGTATTTTAAATTTGGGTCTACTTAACTGTTCACTAAAAGTTATCTTTCTTTTATCTCCAACTCTCTTTCTCTTTTGTGGCTGAAGAAATTGTGTGGAACAAGGTGAAGAATACAAGTTAACTTTGGATTTTTTCTGAAAGTTGTAAACTTAGTTTGAGCAAAGTAAGTAAATTCTAGTTAAAAACTTATAAATCTCTATATATACTTGTGATGTTGGAAATTGGTTTTGTGGTGGGTTGTGTTGGAGCAAGCGGGTGACTTGCATGGTGTTATAAGGTGGTTTAAATATATATTGGGAGTATTTTTTATTTCTTGTAAATGTGAATGAGTATTGTTGATTAGATGTGATGAATAGTAAATACATATTGAGAGTGTTTTTCATTTCTTGCAAACATGAATGAGTATTGTTGATTAGATGTGATGAATAGTATTTTATTTGATTTCAATACTTGTAAGCATTATACTTGTGATATTTGTGATTGGTTTTGTGGTGGGTTGTTGTATTGGAGCAAGCGGATGTGTTGCATGGTGTGGTCTAAAAGAATATTCTTAACTTTTTGAGGAGCAAGGGTTATGATGATGCTTTTACTTATGGGGGGTGGTTCAACTTCAAGTTAAAACACTTTTTGGTTAATACTTTATTTGCTTTCTACAACTTATACATTAGGAGTTGTGATTTTAATTTATTGGTGTGGTTACTCTTAATGCATTGTTAGAAATGTTTCTTATAACATAGTTAATATTTTTACTTTACGATTTTAACGAAGTATTGTTTTTATATTTGTGCAGATTTCTTATTGGTGGCTTTTAGAATATTTACTTTTGGTATTACTTGAAGACATATGAGGACATCTTCCGTTAGTTCTAAAATAGGTTTTAGGTAGATTTATTGTATGTATTACAAACAATTATTGTATGGAAGGAGTTTGAATTAGATACTTGTTTTATTTTTTACTTGTGGAATGTATGGATCTTTTTTTATAAATGTGTTGTTGAAATAAATGTGTTATTCAAATGTGAGGTTTTAATAATGTAATGATAGGTTATAGGTTAATATCAAAGCCATGAAAAAAATAAAAACAAAAATAAGTTTTAGTGATGAATTTTTTCATCACTAAATATAGCAAAATTTTGTAAGAAATGGTTTTAGTGACGAAAATTTTCGTCACTATATGTGCCTGGATTTTCTTAAAAATAGTTTTAGTGACAAATTTTTCATCACTATATGTATCTGAACATAGTTTTAGTGACGAAATTATTCGTCACTAAATATGATTTAAATATGATTTAGTAAACTAAAGTGTTTTTAGTAATGAAATATTTTTGTCACTGAATAGTGTTTTTAGTGAGGAAAACATTTAGTGACGAAACGTTTTCGTCACTAAAAGTTTTAAAAAAAAAATCAAATCGGACTATTAGTGACGAAATTTTTCGTCACCAGGACTTTTAGTGACGGGGCTATAGTGACAAAATGAGTTTCGTCACTAAAAGTCCAATTTCGTCACTAAAGGTCCTTAGTGACGAAAAATCGACTTTTAGTGACGAATTTTTTCGTCACTGAAAATAAATTTTGTTGTAGTGATTGGAAGAAACTTTGATACAATCCAAAATTTTTGCAACCTTTGTTTTGGTTAAATGAAGTGAGATAGTGGGTAATTTTGTAAAAACTTAGTCTAGTGCGTCCTAAATTGTGATCCCTGTTAAATTACCGATTGTTCCAAAAGTTTAAACTATTGGAATATAAAAAATTTGATTATTTAACTAAATACTTCTAACACCTCCCCACATGTAGACAGTGATCGAACTTAGGACCTCCCGCTTTGATACTTTGTTAAATTACTAATTGTCCTAAAAGTTTAAGCTACTGAAATATGGTAAATTTAATCATTTAATCACATACTTCTAACAGTCCCGAGCTTTCTTGTCAGAAAAAGAATTTTCTTGGGGGGTTCTTTTAGCATGATTAATTTCCTAATAAGAGCTTGAGCATGCTGATTAAGAATGTTGTTAGTTTAATAGTTGGCATATTGTGTATATATTGTTGTAGTAAATCTATATTAGTTATAGTTATTGGTACTTGGTAGAATGCGTTTGATAGTATTTACCATTCAAGATATTCTTTTTGAAGAGTAATTATGCCATGATTGCTAATATATTCCTTAAAAGTTGTTGTTATTTGAACCAATAGTACTTTGAATAAGCCTTTTGGGTAAAGCTATATTGGTGACATGCCCTGTATTGATAGTGCTTTTGCTGCCGTATATCAATCATACTAGGCAGGGGAATCATTTTTTTTTCTTATGAATTTAATCTAAAATTCTCTTTGCATCTCTTTCCCCTTGGAAATTTATAATGAAATGTTAGGAATACCCTTTTAGTATCTTGCTATATGGAATTTTCTACTAATCACTTTCATAATCATTTGGCTTCAAGGTGCAAAGCTGGATCAAAAGTGGCCTAAGAGATTTTTTCCATTTCCTGAGCATTAGTGGATTGGGGCATCCTAGTTCCTAATGACAATAAGCAAACCGTATATGGGTGTTTTGATGTATTACGAGGGTAAAGCTCTTTTCTTTTGTAATTTGGAATTCGCTAAGCTTCTAAGTTCCTAATTTGTATTACAAATGTTTATTTATTTATCTTTTTTTGTTTTTTTTTTTTTTTTTTGTCTTTGTTATTAGTTATTACCACAAACATGTAGACATCAGTCGACTTCCAACTTATGAAAACAATTTGTTTTTATATATTTATGTGTATGTGTGTTTGTACCTATCAAAAAGTGTGTGTGTGTGTTTATAAAGAAAGTAAAATAATATGTAATAAGTTGGAATTGGCGAAGTATAACATGAGACACAAAGTGGGATAGATGATTTCTATTGCTAGTAGTTGAGGAAAAATAAGAAGTTGCCATGAGAGAGTCTAATACCATGCCAAATTTAATGAAGGACAAAGTTTAGCTACAAAACTGGTTGTAGTTTTAGACTACAATCTTACTCAATATCTTTTTAGTGGAGGTGAATTTTGATATATCCACCATTAAATTACATCTTCTTCTTATATTTTCTATGCTTGCAAAATTTCAAGAATATTAAAAATCAATAACCATGTCATCAATAAATTTTTAAATTGCAAGTTCTTATCATTTAAAATTATGCATAAAATATAAGTTTATAGATCATATAGTAAATAATATCCGATTGACACAAAATTTGACATGTGTATTAAGAGTGTAAATAACATACAATTTAACAGTTAGATTTTTAAAATATGTAGTAATATTTATTTTATTGAGTGAGTTAGTAGTTTTAAGTTACAACCAATTTTGTAGTTAAACTTTATCTTTTAATTTATAACAAAGAGCAATTTGAGAGTAGCAAAATGATTTCAATCTTAGAATTGAGAAAATGCTACTTAATCTAATATATATGCCCCTGTTATTATGTACTCAAAACATGGATTGGTGCCTAATGTAACCAATAGATTTTCTAACTGACCAATGCCTGGTGACACGTCACTTAACACATTTAAAAGAACTTATCAAACATAATAATGTGGAGAGGAAAAAATGGTGGAAGAAAATTTCTTTCTCCTTAGTACAAAAAGTATTAAAATCAACACAACGAAGTTCTCTTCACATCGACCCAAGAAAAAAAAAAAAAAAAAGAAAGAGAGGAGGAAGTTGTTTCCACTCACTTGAAAAAGTGAACCAAAAGTAAAAACACACCACTTTAGTCTAGTGTGCATAGGCCCTAAATTACTTCCCCTTTTAGGCCAAACTCATGCTTAAATTGGCTTAACAAGATCACAAAATCCAACTTCAGATGTTTTTTGTTTAAATTTTTATTCATTTTAAATGATGACATGGAATTATTTAAAATTACTTTCAATTTCTTATTATTATTTTAATAGGCATGTCAGTTTCAAATATACCAATTGTGTACACTATGTACCATGAAGACACTTTCTATTAGTGAGATAACGATAGTGACTTTTCAGTTTTGAGTAAAAAAAAAAGTTTTGGAGACAAAAAAAATTCCATCTTATATACACCTTCATAGCTTCACCCTCAGTATATTCTTTTGGCCCCACCTTACAAAAAAATACATATTCTTTTGCAACATCAATAATAATAATAATAATAATAATAATAATAATAATAATAATAATCACCCAATTCATGATTAAAATTTCTACTATTGCTTATTAAAAAATTTTATTAAGCCACACTCTCCGTAAAATCTCATAATTAACAAAAAGTGAAATATTT
This sequence comes from Quercus dentata, assembly GCA_028216015.1. Taxonomy (NCBI): domain Eukaryota; kingdom Viridiplantae; phylum Streptophyta; class Magnoliopsida; order Fagales; family Fagaceae; genus Quercus; species Quercus dentata. The sequence goes on along the minus strand of CP116454.1, from coordinate 46,053,726 downwards.
TATGCCTAAACCAGTTTGGAATTAAATTCCTCTAACTCACAATGCGATAATTGATAAAACTATTCACGTTACCTTTTTAATGAGTCTTACAACTTGTTTAAATAATACAAGTATACGTTTTATCAATTGCCACGTAATGGGACTAAAAGTAGTTCTATCAATCCCATTATCATGATCCATATCCAAATGAGAGATTTAGATAAATGAGTTGTGATAAGGCACTAAGCTTAGCTTAAAACAAATATGACAACAATTTGAAACTTTTAAGTTTTAAGGCACTAACCTATAAGATTGGAATAGAGCATAACTATATATCCAAATATAATAAACCAAACCTTCAACACAACATTTAAATATCAAATCTCTCAACAATTCATCAAACTAGAATATGAGAAAATAAAGACTCCAAATACATTCTTAAATAGTCTCATGATTACCAAGTTTACAACCCTAAAAAAGCACAATAGAGCAAATTTTCGTAAAATAGTTCATTGCTACACATAGTCTTCAGTTCTTAGCTCCAACAATCACCAACTAGTTGGATTAAGAGAGTCCATTGAACTAATCTGAAAATGGTGGAGAAAGGGGGTGAGCTAACAATTGAAAAAGAGACTACATCACATGATATTGTCAAGTGAAAATGCACATTATAGTAGTGTAAGTATTAAATTTGACAAAACATTTTATTAACAGTATGAAAGTAATTCAATATAAAGATTAAAACTTGCTTTAGAAGTGAACATTTAATTATACAAAGTAAAAAACATATACCTTCTTAAATAAACAAATAATACTCTCTTAAAATATTTGCCCAATTTCAATAAGCCATAGTTTACATTACAAGAACATCACTTCATCATTGGGTAAACTACTTATAATAACATATAATAATACATGTAACACTAAAGTTTTTATTTTTTTAATTTTTTTTTCACGATTAATTTGTCAATAACAATAAATAATAATTAGTATATAAAATATTAGCCAAACTAAGACAATCTTAACAATCAGCAGGTGCATCCCATGAGAGACAATAACCCAAAGAAGTAAAATATAACAATGGTTCCAAAGAGCAAATGATAGCAATGGTTTCGAAGAGTAAACAATAACAATGTACCACACCACAATAAACAATATTTCATCCAAAGACCAACTCTTAGCTTTGTGTTGGCAAAGATTACAGATAGTGTAATTGATTTTATGAAAACATTTTCTTTTTCTTTAATATTATTATAAAATATTCTTCATATAGATAGCTGTGGGGGGATGAGGTATCCACCTGGTTTAATTAGTTGTTAATTTTTGCCCGCCACAATAGCTATGTATCCCATTTAAATAAATAAATAAAAAACTATATATAGAAAGAACTTTTAGAAAAAAAGGTTCACAATTTAGCCAAGCTTTTTTTTTTTTTTTTCAATTATACCCATATATATTTTTTGATGAACTTTTCAATTATACATATATAATATAATATCTTGAGAATAATCATTATCTAATATCCACTTACTTCAAATTGACAAACAATTTTTGTGTCACCCAAACAGCATCAAGTAGAACCTAATAAAGGATTAGATGACTTAGTAAAAATAAACGTGTCAATATCTATGTATATCTAAGCAAATAAAAGGCAGTAATAACAAGATGAGGGTTTAACTATTGATATGTACTTGGCTCAAGACTTAAAATTTTGTGCTTAACTTTTTAAACTCATTAAGGCAGCCCTCCCCTCAAAAGTATGACATGGCAGTACCTAAATTTCATATTAATCTATCAAAACTCAACCATCTCCATCACCTTGTTGTCCTAAATGGAGTATGACCCAATTTTCCCAAAACTAGAGGTTAACCGGTATTCATTATTCCTAAGCCATTTACATCATGGCCTTCATAAACTTACAGCCTAATGCCTAAACCATCAAATCAGTAATGAAACACATCATGGGTCTCAAAATAAAGTTCTTGTAGATTTGGATTAATTTCTTCAAAATCTTTTTAATGATGTTTCCCGTGCTTGAAAGTTTTTAAGCCTAAAACCAAACACAAAAAGGGACCCAATAAATTTGGCCTAACATAATTAATTTCCTCACCACTTTGGCTTTAAATTTAAAATAACTAGAAATTTCAAAAAAATTATGATTTTCTCTAGGTTATAATAGGGGTGTCAATGTTCGACCTAATCCGCAAACACGACATGAACCCAACACGGGTTTTTGCAGGTTAGGGTTGGGCCTTAATGGGTTTGGGTCATAAACAGGTCGACCCAAAAGTGCCACGATAAAAAACATGTCGTAAGCAGGTCAACTCACATAACTCACAATAGAAATGTTTGACACGCCAATTTATTTGTGTCAACCCAAAATGACCTACTTAACACAACCCGTTTAACTAGTATAACAAATAAATATTCATTTTATTTTATATTTATCAAATACCTTTTATATCCAACGTATATTTCAAATTTAAAAAGAAAAGTGAGTAATTTCAAAAATTTATAAGGGATATAATTGAAAATTGAAACTTTACAAATCCTAGATCTTTAAACCCTTCAAACCTTAAATCTCTAAACCTTCTTATAAATATCTAATTTACTTTTTATTTTATTTTATTTTAGCTGTAGTACTTACTCTACTATCTTATAGACTCACGCCTAGTTCTCAAACTCAAAGTCTTAAACCGGTTATTGCTCTCTCTCTCTCTCTCTAATGTGTTTAGTGAGTTTTAGAATTAAAGAAAACCATTTTCTTGGTGTTTCAAAATTTTTTAGTAATTTTTTCTGCATAATGTTTTTGTTCTATAAACTTCAAACGCATGTGCCATTATTAATATATGAGATATATTAATTGTTGATTAAGGCCATGGTTGTAGCTTTTGTCTTGTGCTGTGTGTTTTTTTGGGTATTTGTATTAGTGTTAGACACCGTCTACATATCTTGCAAGTGGGTTTATTGAGATAATTTATAAACTAGATTTGATGGGTATTGCTTTTAAAACTGTTGAAGCATGATCATATTTTGTAACTACTAATACTTATATATATATATATATATATATATATATATATATATAGGCATAGAACTTGCACAAATGAAATTGGATGAGCTTGTGGAAGCTTTTATAAATTTGGACATCAACAAAGAATCTATAGATGATAATCATAGTCATAGTCAGGATTAGTCTACTGTTTGCTTCACTTATTTCAATATTGATACTTAGCATTTGACGAGTTCCAAGGATATTATATTTTTGTTGAACTATGTTATTTCATATTTGTTAAACTATGTTATTTTGAATTTGGGTTGAAGTGTATGCACTTCTTTTAGAGTGTAAAGAACTTAATCCTAGCTGAATGTTATATTTTTGTTGAACTATATTATTTTGAATGTGGGTTGAAGACTTGAAGTGTTTGCTATGTAAAAAAAAAAATTTCTAGATGAATATTATATTTAATATTATGTAAGTTAAAATGGGTTGTGTTATATTCGTGTCAACCCAACACGACTCGTTTATTAAGCGTATTAAATGGGTTGGGTCAGATCAACCCGCCTTATTAATAAGTTAGGTTAGAGTTGAAGAGTCATGACACGATTATTAAATGGGTTGGGTTGGGGTTGAGCCATTTAATCGAATACCCCTACCTTGACACGATATGAACCTGAAACGCTACCCGAATTGACCCCCCTAGATTATAAGTTCTACATGTTAACTCAATTCATCCCAAATTTCATGCCAATCTCAAGTTATGCTAAAATCAAGTCAGTATATCCAAATCTGAAATGAAGACAACGTAAATATCTCAAATTATATAACTCTTTGAGATGAATGAGTATAAATTTTATTCCTACGTACATAACAAGACAACCACAATACAAACCATACAATACGGACACTAGATGAAACTATCGGGAAGCACACAAAGCACCAGTTTCTCGCTAATTTTACTTATTGGCCCCTAGGATTTTTGAAGAAAAAAAAAAAAAAACTGGTTTTAGTTCCTCTTTTTGCAGACTTACTCTTCTTTTTAAATCCATATGGGCCTCCCTCAATTTTTAAAATTATTTTAAAAAAACCCTTTTAAGAAAATGAGAATGATACAAGGAACCCAAAGAAAAATAAAATCCAGCCCATTCATTGCCCATAGCACGTCCAAATTTACACAAACAACAAAAATAATTTCAACAAATCCCAAATCAACAATATTATCCACCAAAAATAAAATTTTTTTGTAAATCAAGTCTCTTATAAATTCAAATATCCGTCGTTTACTAAAAAATCCCCAAATCTATTTAGAAAAGAATTAAAAAAAAATTATCCTCTACGCGCCATCGCCGTCATTTCTAACCTGCAATTGGCTGCTTGCCTCCACAACTAGCCAATTTGCCACTCCCGATCACCACTTGAGCGAAGCCCGACTCAACTTTAGGCTTCTAAAGTTCCAACCTTCTTTGTGCGGGTGGGGTATCTCTTTCTTTGTTATTTTAATTTATATTTAGTTTTGATAGTAATTTCTCAAACTAAGTTATTATTATTGTTAAGTTCAAAAATAGAAGAAGTTATAATTGTTGTTTATGATATACTATATTTGATGTATACATACTTATTTATTGTAGCATTCACATTATATATAATTTTAGTAATATGAAAGAAGGTAGAGTATAACTTTTTTTTTTTTTTTTTTAATTTTAAATATATACGAAAGTGGTGTCATAACTTTTGATTCAACTACTCCCTCAAAATTTTTTTTTATTAAACTATTTCATTTTTTCCCTAAAAAAAAAAAAATCATTTCTTACCTATGAAATACTCTAAAATTCTATGGACCAATAGTGTAATAATTACCAAACTAGGACCTCTACATTTTTTTAGTCATCAGATTTAGTTTTACATAAATCTTAACCCTCAAAATATTCTTTTGGGGTCCACTTTACATAATAAAATACCAAAATATTTTGCAAAAATAAATATTAATATTTTAGAAGAAAAAAAAAAAAACCCACAATCGATTGATGATAGATCTTTACCAATTTAGATCAATTCAAATGGATTGGGCATAACTAGCAAAATAATCCAATAATATATGTTGGCGCATATATATGATAAAAGCGTTACTTTATTTTTCATCAAAAAAAAAATAAAAAAGTGATACTAAAAAATTAAGCCACAAATTCATGAAGATTACCGAGTTTTACAACTAAAAACATTACAAAACAAGAAGTTTTTTTTTTGAGAAATTTACAAAACAAGAAGTAGATCCACCAATCTCACACCTCAATTTTCTTTTCTTTTCTATTTTTTTGGATTGGGATGAATGAAATAGAATTTTAATCAACATAACAACCACAACACAAACCATAAAACACACCCTAGAAGAAGCCTATTAAGGAAACACAGTGCATAAAAGAAAGGGCGGGCTGAGAAGATTAGGAAGAAAGTCCAATCATCTTGGGCCCATAGTACTACATCTACAAGAATAGTAAAACGGCCCCAAGAAAAACTTGTCTCTGTCAAAAAAAAACACCTCACCAATCACCATGCTTCCTTATTGAACAAAGCCTTAGAAGAGGAAAAAAAAAAGCATGGAATTCTAAGTAATAGTGTGAAAGAGTACTGTGTCTGTATGCATGATGAACACCATTTCCTGCATATGTAGAAGCTTTAACAGGGAAAAGAATAAGAACTCTATCTCCACTCTCACACACACAAATAACTTTAGCTAGCTAGTGTTAGTGTGTTACCCGGCCATGGGAAGAGATAAAAAACACGATTGCCCAGAATTGTCAAGGGTTGGATCTAAGAAGAATGATGCCTATATTACGCAGTTGCCAAGACTCAAAACACACCAGTTACTCATCAAATGACACTCACTGTATATCTTTCTTCTGGTCAGGGTGGGGGCTTATTGTAAAAGTGACAAAAAGTTCAAAAAAGCAAACGCCACAAAAGCAAAAGGTAGCTGGTGTGTTTTGCCATTCCTACACCTGACCACGAGCAACAGTAGGCCCGACTACCCTAAGGTGGTGCAGACTCCGGAGAGAGGTCTTCTATGTCTAACACACATTCACATACAATTCTATTCTTTATTCCCAAAAAAAAAAAAAAAAAAAAAAATTTCAACAAATAAATAAAAATAAAGCAAAACTCACGATTGTACTAACGCTTACGCTATAGCCGAGCCTGAAAATTTTCTCGGGGAGGGGGGGAGGAGGAATGTGAATATTTTTTTTGTGTGTAATTTTTAGTTTTATCATCAAAGTAAAAGAAGATTTGGAAAATTTCAAAAGTTAAGGAGAGTCATGGCCCCCTATGCAGCAGTGGAGTCAGAGATTTTTTTTAGGAGACCAAACTTACATAACAAAAAAAAAAAAAAAAATTGATGACTAAAAAAAGGTGGGGGTCTTAATTTCATAATTACCACACTACTGGTTCATAGAATTTGAAGGTATCTCAAAGCTACCCATGACACCGCTTTTTGTAAGTATCTAAAAAAAAAAACAAAAAGGTGATACCGTACTTTCTATGGAGGTAATTATTGCGCCCCTCATTCAAGAATTGTGCAAGCTGCAAACTGCAAACTGCTCTAAGGAAGTGCCTTTTAGTCGGGAAAATTCTAGTGCCACAGTTCTATGCACAACTTTGTTAATATTACTAAAATATTATTTTTGTTCTTTTCTTTTTTTTTCTCTTTTTATGGAATTATTTTTGTTCTTAAACTTTGCATTAAATTAGTTTTTCTTTTATTTTTTAGTCTCTAAAAGTTTTAACACTACGAAAAAAAAAAAAAACCTGACTTATTTTGATTCAATTTTTTCCGGGTTCACTTGAAACTGGAAAGGGTCAAAAAATAAACAAAGTAAAAATAGGTTTTCGCTTTAAAAATTTAATGAAATTTGCCTTTCACCAAAAAAAAAAAAAAAAATTAACTCATTCATCGGTCAAACTCTCTCTCTCTCTCTCTCTCTCTCTGAAAACGCAAAGAGCGAGAAAACTCAAATACAGATCTCCGACGACGAGCTGAGGCACGGTGGTCAGCGATCTCATCTCCGCCGCTTCTTCGTCCGATTACAGGTTTATGTTGAACTCTCTGTTTGTTTCCCGAGAAAAAAAAATGAATTTGTTTGTCCCGGAAATTACCTAGCAGATCTGTCCAAACAATCATTGGTATTCTCTCTCATTCTCTTCATTGGTAGAGAGAGACTACGAAGTATGGTTCAGAGAGAAAGCAGTAGTTTAATTTGGGGGCTAAGGTTTGAATACTTTTGGAATTGGAATTGCGTAGCTATCCTCTGGAATCTGAAGTATGGGTTGGGGTCTATGAGGTAGCCTAGATGTGTTGTTTGTGTTCTGGTTACAGGTGTGAACACATTCCAAGAATATAACAAACACCATAAGCCCATAAATGAAAAAGCTTTCTTTCCCTCTTCTCTAACATTTTTATTTTATTTTCTGTACAGCTTCCATTAACTAGAAATAGCCTTTTTGCATGTTTGATTTATTAGATATGGCCCTCAATTGGTATATATATTTTTCATATATTGAGAAGCTGTAAAAACAGTAAAAGCTAGGGTCTTTTACTAGTGAAGAGTAAATTGATAAACTCAAATAGCTTTCGGGGTTTTATTTGAAAACTGTGTGTACGTATTTTTAATAGCATATAGCCTATATAGGTAACATATTTTACAAGCAAATCAGGGAAAACGTGCATTGTTGTAATATCATGTTGTCAAACAATTTTAGTGTTGCGATATGATGTAAAAGGCAAAATTTTTATGGTTCATATCTTGTGGCAGTCTGGCAGAGGCTGTTAACGAAGAATGTTGTATTTATTAGCAGGATGGATGAGCACGGGGAGAAAATTGCTACTGCTGCTGCAGCCCGGGGTTCTGATCCAAGTGAACATTGCGATGTCATTTCACAAGCATAGTAGACACTCTGGAAAGATATAATAATAACCCAAGATAGAAATGCACTCTAAGTTTACTTTAGCCTGACTTGTTGAATGTTCCGATTGTTGTGCATGTTTTCCATTTTTTAATGATCTCCTTTGTTTTGTTGTTTACGTTCTGCCTGCAGTTAGACATATCTTACGATAAGTTTGTTTGGACAACTGATCCCAAGCATGAAGCAATTGTGAAGGAATTTTCCTCAAGGGTTCTTGTCAATGGTGATATATTTTGGGCTGACTATGAAGGACTTTATCGTGTCAACTGTGAGGAGTATAACGTGTTTTTTTTTGCATTTGAACTTGGTAATGTGGACGTAGCAACATTATCTAAATTTAATCTCCCTTATCTGCTTATTGATTTTTTGTTCATCATAGGGTTATTGCATTATCTATAGTTGAGAATTTTATAAAGACTGAGTGTTTTTTTTTTTTTTGGTGGGTGCTAGTATTTGTGTAAAATTTTCTTTTTATATTTACAAGAACTTGTTGATATTACTCATTAAGTGGAATTCCTTTTTTTATTTTATATAGTTTCTCGCCGATTTCCATTTTCATATATGTACTGTCTTGTTTGAACGAATGAGTTCATGTATTTGTTGTGGTCGTTCTGTTTGAGAGAGGTTATGTATTTATGTAACAAAATAGTGTAATGTCTTTTGCTCTGTGTCTGCAGGATGAGTATGAATTGCTTGATAAAAACATTTGCCCTATGCAGCTGAAGCTGTGTGTTTAGTGGATAGAGGATAATTACTATTATTTCTTTGTGCTATCAAAATATCAAAAAAATTATTGGAAGAAACTTTGACACAGAATCCAAATTTTTTGCAGCCTCTGTTCTGGTTAAATGAGATGAGATAGTCGGTAATTTTGTAAAAACTTAGTCTAGTGTGTCCTAAATAGTTGTCCCTGAGGTTTACTGTAAACAGATTTTTCTTGGCAGGTGCTTCCAGCATGATTAGTTTCCTGCTAAGAGCCTGAGCATGCTGATTTTGAATGTTGTAAGTTTAATAATTGGCATATTGTGTATATACTATTGTAGGAAATCTGTATTAGCTATTGCTATAGTTATAGATACATGACAAAATGCATTTGATAGTACTAACCATTCAAGTATTCTTTTTTAAGAGTAATTATGCCATGATTGCTAATATATTCCTTAAAAAGTTGTTGTGCTGAACCAACAATACTTTAAATATGGCTTTTGGGTAAAGCTTTGTTGGTGACATGCCCTGTATTGTTAATGCTTCTGCTATTATATGTTGATCATGCTTGGCAGGGGAATCATTTTGTATGACTTTTAATCTAAAACTATCCCTGCATCTCTTTCCCCATAGCAATTTACTAATAAAATATTAGGAACACCCTTTCTGTATCTTGCTATTCTATTAATCACTTCCATAGTTTTTATGCTTCAAGGTGCAAAGCTGGATCAAAGGTGGCCTAAGAGATTTTTTCCATTTCCCGAGCATCAATGGATTGGTGCATCCCAGTTACTATGACAATAAGCAAACTATATATGTGGTTTGATGCATTACTAGGGTAAAGTTCTTTTCTTTTGTAATTCGGAATTTGCTAAGCTTCTAAGTTCCTAATTTGTATTCCAAGTTTTTATTTATTTATCTTTTTTTATTTATTTTTTATTATTATTATTATTTTATTTTTTATATTACCACAAAACATGTAGACATCAATCAACTCCCAACTTATGAAACATTTGTTTGTAAATATATACGTGTGTTAGATTTATGAAAGCTTCTGCTTAATATATCATTAGCAATCTTTGTCTATTAACTTTTATTGACTTTTTATTTTATTTTTCTGTTGAACAGATATGTATCAGCACTATCGGAGGAAGCGGGGCAAGCTAATCTACAAAGTGCTGTTTCTTCAGGTTGGCCTGCCTCACTACACTTGATTGGAAAGGTATAAGCATCTTCTATGCATTTATGATTTTTTTTTTCTCAGAAGTATATTACACTTTTTTGAATGTTTCTTCAATTTAATTGGCACGCTATTTGCAATTGACACCAAAATGTGATGTCATTTTCCATGTTATTAATCCCAATTGATCCCCGAACAGGTTCCACCTCTGTATATGGAATGTGGTTTATTGTTTCACGTACTCTCTAAAGATGCTAATTGGAAAGTTTGTGTAATTGACCACTTAATAGCTGTACTAAATCTATTATCTTTATTCTAATTATTAAAACCTAATATAAGTTTGTAAGATCCCCGACTCATTCATTAATTTTGCACATAATTATCTCTCCGGTTTGTTTGTTTGTATTTAAGCATTTGACTTTGATCATGCATCTTTGTGAAATCGACCTCATATTGTTGGCACAAATTCTATTAAACATTATAAATGCTAGATTTTAGTTTCTTTTAAAGAGAAGTAACACCGCTTACATATCAAAATTCCTTAATTGGTTTTTTTCTTTTTCTTTGTTGTATGAGACCAGCAAATATGGAATGACATAAACTTTGGTGAGAGTGAAGCAGACAAAGATCACACGCTGTTGGAATTGGAGAGGGAATGCTTAGAAGTATACAGGCCAAAGGTTGAGGAGACTGCCAATGCCAAGGCACGCTTCCATAGTCTGTTGCGACCAAAGAATTTGAACTTGCCACTCTCATGGCTGAACACCTCCATCGGGATTTTGGGACTATTGTGGACTAGGTAATATACTAATTTGTGGTCTTTTGATGTATGTGAGGTTGTGGAACACATTGAAAGATATTTGGAGCATTTTATATAATATTGTGTTTTGAGATAGTTTAGAGTTTGTAATGTGGTTCTTTAGAGTGTGTGTGGTTGTGGTATGTATTGAAATGATTAGGAACAAGTCATATAATATTGTGTTTTGGAATATAATTTCAAGTAGGTTATGTAATGTCGTGTTTCAAGCAAATTATATAACGCTTGTTTCAATCAAGGGTCATAAAGGCCGTCAAAAAAATGACACTTTCTTTAAGAATTAAGCCAAACTACTGAAAATTGCAGAGATTTACAACAATAACACATTAAAAAAAATAAGAAGCAAAGCAGTCAACATCAAATCTCAAATACATTGTTTTTGGTTTTTAATTATGACTTTGAGTTATTTAACAAAACAACCACAATATATTCTTTAAAAACGCATGATCTCCCTTGAGGGACAATTTCGATCTTCATTGTTGTACTCATTGTTAGACTAGGCAATTGTAATTTAATTCCAGCTATGGAATTGGCATTAGTGACAGTGATGGTGGTAACCAACATGCTGTGTTAAGGCTACACATCATTTGGAGCTTCAAGAGGAAGATTGTGCTGCTTGTTTTGTGTATTATGTCCCTGTGTTACGTTTGTTGCTTGTGGTGTTTTGTGTCCCAGAGGTCGAGTGTGTGAGTCTTATTATTAAGGGTGGAGATGGGGAATAGCATGGCCTGAATAAATCTCAAGTCTCCTATATATATATTCATATATACATGCGTTTAATTAGTTTCCTTTTTATGGAGTTTCAAAAATGATGCCCTTACTAAAACTTCACTGCACAATGTCTTTGTATGTGAAGTAACTTGTCCTTTTTAAGGAAAAATTATTGCATATTCTGAAAATATATTTCCTCCCTCTTATAGAGGGGTGGATCCTATCGTACACTTACATAATTATATATCTAATTTAATAAATTATTGTCGAAAAAATATTGTTATTTAAATGAGAGAAAAAGAGTATACTTGTAAATGGTAGATGATAATTGCATCTGTCCTCGAGGTTTAAATCTAACTGTATTATTATTATTTATTTTGTAGGATCTCATTTTATATTGTCTAAATGACATTTTTTTTTTTTTTTGGACAAAATTTTAACCTATGGCATCCGCTTTTGATGATAACTCTTTATCATCGGACCAAGACACCAATCAGTTTTTAATGTAGGCGGGGATTGAACCCCGGATCCGTTATACAATAATCAGAGACTTTATTAGTTGAGCTAAATGGCATGTATGTGTATCAAAATTTTCATGATTAAAGTTAGTATATTAAAACAGAATATTTTAGTATCATTTAATGTTGACTTACCATTTCATAGTTACTTCTAATAACACGAAATAATTCATCAAAAAGTTGTATATCATATCAAATTATCTATCCCAAACCAAATCATTATCAGTTTTAATATTACCATATAAAATAAGGACATTAATTTTAGAATGAATTAATAATTTAGCCTAATACACCAATTGAAGAAAAAATTTGCGATGAATCAAATAAATAACCTAAATTGGTCCAATTTCTCTTGTGATAATATTAAATTAAATAATCAAATTCAAATTACATATGCTAAGAAGGAAATTAAAAAAATGAGCCAAGAAATAAGCGTAATGTTTTGCTCACATACGGCCAAAATTTAATGAAACAAATTGGAATAAACTAGAATTTAGGCCGAGATGAAACATATGGGTGATTCACACCAATTAATAAACCATAACAAAATATTTTCGTTAGAACAAAATTGATAACATTGATGTGTATTAGACTATTAGTATTTGATTACACTATTGAATGCTCGATCCATTTGAATTGATTGTGATATAAAAATTTTCATTATCCTTTTCAAAACTTGCTAAAGTCGTAAATTGAAATTTGAGTAACATCATGTTTACCATGCCCCTAAAAATATCTTATTGTACATAAATTGAAAGTTCAAAAACGTGTACAAAACACTTTTGAACGTTTAGACCCCCAAAAATTAACTTAATCAACACAAGCAATATGTTAAACAACAAGTGTGCGGAAACTTAACATATGCTATAATGTGAAATAGATTAAACACTATCTAAGCCATAACATAATAAAATCACAGCAGATAATATAAAGGCGAGAGATAGAGGAAGGAAGATGCAAACACAAAGACAACACGCGATGTGTTATCGAAGAGGAAACCGAAGACCTCGGCGAAAAACCTCTCCGCCGCCCTCCAAGTGGTAATCAATCCACTAGAAAATACGGTTGGGATACAAGGACAAAGAAAAGACCCTCCAAGCCTAATCTACCCAAAGTGCACCTAAGCCCTCCAAGCTTCTTGCTCCAACGAGGTTGCGCCGAACCTATTTCTTTTCTAGCTTCCCGGATTCCGCTACTATACCATAGCATCAACCAATGTAGATTGGCTCCTTCCTAATCGCTTCCCTTAACTCCAAACGACTGTCTCACGGTGATGATGATGGTGAGAACCAGGTTTGGTAAAATACCTCTCAAGGATTTGACAATGGAGAGGAAGAGAGTTGAGGAATATGGAGAGACTCTAAGGTAGGGATTGTGTGTGAAACAATCTTGTTTTTCTTTAGGGTTTCTCTCTCAAAATTCTCTCTGGAAGCTCTCTCTAAATCGTGGGTAAAAGGGGTATTTATATTGGAGTGAGAGAGGAATGTGAAACGTCGGGTTTTACAAAACAGGGGTGGCTCGCGGCTTGACCTCGCGGCTTGACTAAGTCGCGAGTTCGATCTTGAGAGATAACCGTATGGCCGATTGTCTGTTTTGTCCTCAGTAGTGCTCCAGCTAGCATGACTGTTCATCTTCCAAAGCATGCTTGGCACGTGTGCAGATTCTGGCGGGTTGAAGCCGCGAGTCCACCCGCGAGTCCGCGACTCTCTGTTTTCTTGCACACTCTTGAGCAATCTTCACTCTATCTCACTCACTACCCTTACAACAAACCCACCTAAATACGGGGTTACTAAATGCTGAATTACAAGCAAATTTGGCACGAAATAAAGCCAATTAGATGGTTGAATAAATTCAACCTTACAATCTCCCCCTTTGGCTATTCCGTGACAAAACCCTAAAACAGACTCTAGACTTAACATGTAAGTTGGGAACAGTTGAACAAAACTCACTCACACCTAACTCTAGAAGCTGTGAAGCACTTGAATCATATGAACAACATACTCCTGAAACACAACAATACACTATGATTATTGTAAGCAGAAAATTATAGATGCATATGAAACAGTGAGAATGTGATCAAGCAAAGATGGAGCAAGATACAATCCATGGCTTGATCAACCAAGTGACCACCTCAAGGTAGTGATCACGAGTGTTCATTCACACTTGAATGAACACAAGGACATACAAGTTAACAAGCACAAGGCAAGACACTTGTATGTTCAACACTCAACCAATGCATAGCACACAAGGCATATGCATCTAGGAACAATCCTACAAGGGCACAAGAGTGACAAGACATTTAACCAAAATGCAGATCATTTAGATCAAAATACTGATTTCAACATAAGCATAAGGCTGCATAAGCAAGGTACATACCATAAAGCCTACAAACATGCTTAAAAACATAACCCTAACGACTTACAAAAGCAAATGGGTACAAACACAGAATTTCTTGAATAACAGTTTTACAAAACATAATATATCAACTTAAGGAAAAAAAATGAAAACGAAAAGAAAGTTAAAGACACTCCCCCTTAGATAATGACACTCCCCCTTAGGGTAATATCCTCCCCCTCTAATTAAGTCTATCACTCCCCCTTTTTGTCATGGAATAGGCTAGTCATCCTCTTCTAGTTTTCTCTGAATTTGATCCAGTTGGGTTTGAAGAGAAGTAAACTTCATATCTCATCGGTTGCTTTGATGATGGAGAGAAGCGGTGAGTCCAGACACCTTTGAATTCAACTCGTGGACAGAGGAGACAATGTGATCAAGTTTCTCATCGAGGGAGAGATTACTCGGGCGAGGATCACCGTGAGATGCGAAGTTTCTCGGTTTGGCTCTCTTCCGACTATGTCCAACACTGGCATTGTATGTACGCATGTTGATTGGGCTCGGTTTGGGAATAGGAGACTCATCACTGTTGGATAGATTCCTTGAGCTTCAAGATCCGTGAAATGAGACTCGAGAAGGGAATGCATATCCGAGACTCATTTCAAGAACCGTTTTGCGCAGAACATGAAAGATATGAGCACAAATGTCGATTTCTTCATCGAGAGATGAGATCGTGAAGAAACAAGGCACGTCCGAGGTTCATATACCCAGTACTTGACAAAGGGTACAAATTGTGAAACATCACAATCGTAAGCACTCTCGGTTTCGGAGAAAGAGAAGAAACACTGATGGATTTGCCATTTGGTGAAAAAGAGAGTTGAGGAATATGGAGAGACTCTAAGGTAGGGATTGTGTGTGAAACAATCTTGTTTTTCTTTAGAGTTTCTCTCTCAAAATTCTCTCTGGAAGCTCTCTCTAAATCGTGGGTAAAAGGGGTATTTATATTGGAGTGGGAGAGGAATGTGAAACGTCGGGTTTTACAAAACAGGGGTGGCTCGCGGCTTGACCTCGCGGCTTGACTAAGTCGCGAGTTCCAGTCGCGAGATAACCGTATGGCCGATTGTCCTGTTTTGTCTGTAGTGCTCCAGCTAGCATGATTGTTCATCTTCCAAAGATGCTTGGCACGTGTGCGATTCTCAGCGGGTTGAAGCCGCGAGTCCACCCGCGAGTCCCACTGCGACTCTGTTTTCTTGCACACTCTTGAGCAATCTTCACTCTATCTCACTCACTACCCTTACAACAAACCCACCTAAATACGGGGTTACTAAATGCTGAATTACAAGCAAATTTGGCACGGAATAAAGCCAATTAGATGGTTGAATAAATTCAACCTTACATAAATCACTACAAAAACATGTTGTGAATTTGGGTGTGTAGTTGAGTGTATCCCTAACATTATTCAATCATGTTGATTGGTGAGAAAATGTTTTTGTGTCACTGATAAATCTTATTGTTTTGTGGACTGAGTTTAAAAAAAAAAAAAAAAAAAGGTTGGTCATTTTCAGTTTTTTGTTTATGTGGGCCGATAGAATATTCTGTTGATCGTAACTTGCCCTCACGCGCAAGTTCTATTTTCGGCTGAGGGTTGCAAGGAAGTCATTGGATTAAAGGCTTGTGACCCATTGTTGGCTTTTATTGTCAAGTTTGAATTAAATTTGGGCTAGGATTGGTCCTACGAGGGAAGGTAATTCAATAATTGTGGAAATTGGACCTAAGAAGTGCATCTTTGCCTTGTTTCAAAGTTTTATTTCTATTTTTTAGCCCAAAAATGATAGATTGTATTTATAATGAACTAGAGTTTACTATGGGAAGGAGAAAAGAAGGTATGTCCTTGAGCTGAACCAAGGGTTTCTTTGTCTCCTTAGCATACAAAGCTAATTCTTGGAATGGAAGCAAAATAAGAAACGCATCTATTGGAATATTCAAAATGATATCTCCAGAGGGCAATTATCCTTAGTACTCAATGTCAACTTTATATACTCTTAAATGAGAGAGAGTGTCATTGGCAGTTGGCATGGTGTGTGTATTTTAATATAACTTGTAGCTAGTTTGTATTGTGGTTGTTATATCTTATTTGACATGTTTTTTTTTATAATATTTTTTTGGCAAAAATACGATTTTAATCCCTATATTTTGAGGCTACAGTTGATTTGGTCATTATTATTTTCAACTTGTAGTCAATTTGGTCTTTGCCACTAACTCATCAACGAAAAATGCCTACGTGACACTTGATGCTTATGATATCATGGTTTAATAACAAAGAGGAATTTGAGAGTAGCAAAATGATTTCAGTCTTAGAGTTAAAAAAAATGCTATTTTTTTTTTTTTTTGGGGTCTAAATAAGAAAATGCTACATTTTTTTTTAAAATATATAAGAGATACTAAACTTTCATTAAAAAGACTAAAAAGAAATTACATCATTTGAGAGAGCATGTTTTATAAAACAAGGGCTCTCTTCAATCCAAGAAACATATTGCTCAATACCTTGAGCACATTTTGCTAACAAGTGGGCTAGACGATTACCATTCCTTTTTACATGTAAGACCTTAAAACTACGAAAATTATGAAAAAAAATGAAGAAATACCATAAACTTTCGGAGCTATAGAGGATGAAGGAGGTGATTTTCCAGCCATTGCTCTTGTTATTATGTACTCAAAACGCAGATTGGTGCCTAATCTAATCAACATATTTTCTAACTAACAAATACATAGCTAACACATGTCAAATTACTTAACAGTAACTTAACAAACATAATATCATAGAGGAAAAAACAAAACATGGTTGAAGAAAGTTGCCCTCTCTTTCACAAGGTTGTCAGGATTGAGATCCTACACGGGATTGGTGAGAAGGTTCGGGAATTAGATTGTAGGATCGGCACGAGAATCAAAAGATTCTACTTTCCGATTGAAAAATATACTAAAAAAATACTCATAATTATAATTTATAATATATATTAAAGAAAAATTGAAAAAAAAAGTCTTTTTTGACACAAATTAGTGAAATCTATATATATATTAATAGTTAAAACTTAGAGAAAATCCAAGTACATTTTAATTAAATTCTTAATTTTGTGCCATGTGTCCCATTTAATTTTTAATTTTGTGTCAAGTGAATTATTGAATGTAAAAATTGAAGAGTACAAATCCAATTAGATTCAAAATTGGATTTCAATTGGAGTCCAATTTTCCTCCATGTGTCCAAATAAGTTTTTAATTTTTGTGACAAGTGAATTATTGGGCGTAAAAATAGAATAGTCTAAAACCAATTAATTCTAAATCATATATATATATAATATAATATAATATAATATAATATGAGAAACCATTACATATTTTAAAAATGCGTAGTTTAAAAAAAAATATAAGCTAATATCATATATAATTTGAATATCTTCTAAAAAACAGGTATAATTTGAACCGTATGATTATGATTATTTTTAATTGTACTCGTGTATATGTTTGAGACTACACACTAGTTACTAATAAATAGAAAAGTAACAAATTACAAATACATAAATAAAGTTCAAAATTCAAAAGATACAACTCACAAATACCAAGTTCTAAGTTACAAAACTCAAAGCATACATAATGTCGCAAAAAATAAAACAAAGCAAATAAAAATATTTCAAACAACTCCATAAACACACTCAATCATCAAGCCCAAAGTTTTGGTTATCTTGGATGAGTTCTTCAAAATAAGGTAGATCATTATAAACAACATTTATCATCATTTTTAGCAGCCATATGACCCGTATCATCCATTAAATAATCATCAAAATCTCTTAATGTTGCATTTGGAGATTCATTCATTTCATTTTCATTGGCATCACCAAACTTAGACTCATCACTAATAGTATGAAGTATGAACTTCTTTATCATTGTCACCTAGCCACAAAAAAAAAAAAAAAAGAAGTTTATATTTAAAGTTTTATCAATTTAGGCTAGGGCCAAGGGGCTGATCTGTTTATTACTTTTTTTTTAATTATTTTTTATTTCTTTTATTTATCAATTTGGGGCATTTGGAAACCCAAAAAAGGAGTTTTTATTTTTTTTTATATTTTTTTAATTTTCCTTTATATCACAGGATCTTTAGTATCACTATGGGATCGGGATCCTATACGATTCTAAGATCCAGATTAGGATCCTACACGAATTTGACTTTAGTAGAGATTCTAGTGAGATCTAGAACAGTTTAAGAATGTTGGATCTAGTGAGATCCGGGTTATTTAATGCTAAGTGTATTATTATTACTTCTTCCGTCCCACTTTGTTTGTCCTCTATTCCATTTTGAGATGTCCCAAAATATTGTTCTGTTTCTAAAAATAAAAGTTATTAGTTTACTAATGTTTCTATTATACCCCTAAACCTCATTAAGAATAACTTTTTAAAAAAAAAAACTGATAAATTTATTTAAGGGTAGTTTTGTAAACTTATACATTTTTATAAGGCAGACAAGACAATAAATGATGTTTCCTTAAAATATTTGACATTTCAAACAGGACAAATAAAGTGGGACGGAGGGAGTACTAATGTTATAACTTATAAGTAGTTTACCCAATTATAAAGTGATGTTCTTATAATCGAACTATAGCTTATTGAAGCCTGACAAATCTTTTAAGAGAGCATTTGTTTATATAACAATTTATATGTTTTCATTGTACACTTCAATGTTAACTTCCAAAATAGGTTTTATTGTTACTACCAAATTACTTTTCATACTATTGATAGATGTTTTTTAAAATTTAGTGTGTTGTCTATTATAATGCGCATTTTCACTTGACAATGTCATGTGATATAGTTTCTTTTACAACTGTTAACTCACCCCGTTTCTCTACTCCTTTCAGATTAGTGCGGTGGACACTCTTAATGCAACTAGTTGGTAATTGTTGTAGATCACTAAGGGACAGTGTGAACTGGGCTAAGTAGCTACATTATGGCCTTGGTTCAAATTTCAAATTGGGTGAAGAAGACATATTCGATAGTTTTAACAATTCAAGATGTTCCTCCACCATGGGCCATGGCATTATGTGAATATTGCCAATAGTTTAGCAAAGAAACAAAACCTTAAAATCCAAAATAATAACCTTCTCAAAAAATAGGAAGAAAAAAAAAAAAACAATTACTAGGTTGGCCCATTGGGGTTGGAGTGGTGGTATATTATTATTATTTTTCCTTCTCTAATTATTAATTTGTGAGTGCTCGTGTGGGAGGTCAGAGTAGCTTTCCAAATTTCCTCCAAACTCCGATCGTGAAACCATATAGAGCAAGAGTTATTATGTATAACCAAGCACTAACACTTATGGTGTATGAAATAATAATTTAATAAAAATTACATATTTACTTTGCATGAAGAGACGGTAATTTGAAATGAATGAAAATAAGTTATCTAGTTCAACATAATAATGGAAAGCGATTTTAAAGAGTTTCTCGCGTCGCTTAGGTTTGCTCTGCTAGGGTTTCTTGCTTGGTAGGGTTTTTCCTAAAGGTGTGTAGAATTTTCGTCCCTGCCTTAGTGTAGGTCTTCGTTCCCTTCAATGTTTTGGCTCTGATAGGACGGTGCATGGGTCATTGTATCCTTCCTCTATTGCAATGTGCTATTGTCTTCTTCTTCGTTCACTCCCATGGCTGCCATAGAAGATCTCTGGGCAAGGTTTTCTCTTACAGAAGAAGAAGAATAGGGTGTTGATGTGCCTGGGCAAGGTGAGCCACTGGTGTTCAAACTAGCAGCACGTTTTTTCACTAAACGAGTTGTGAACGCTGAAGCGGTGGCTCGCACCTTCAAACCATTATGGAAACCGATTGGTGAATTCAAAATAAGGGACATTGGTGGGAACATCCTTCTTTTCGAATTTGATGATGTCTTAGATTTAGAAAGAGTGCTGGAATTTGAGCCTTGGTCTTATGATAAGAGCTTGGTAGTTTTCCAACGTGCCGTCGATGCGGAATCTATCCCTCTCTTGGATTTTGCTGCTGCTACTTTTTGGGTGCAACTTCATAATATCCCGGAAAAAAGTTTGAACCAGGAGACGGGTGAGGCAGTGGGTAAGTCAATAGGCAAGGTAGTGCAGGTTGCAGACCCGAAAGATGATGGTTTGGGTGTGAATTCCTCAGGATAAGGGTAACCATTGATATCACTAAATCCCTACCCCGGTGTTGCAAGCTCTGGTCTGAAGGTAAACACATTGGTTGGGCTCTCCTCAAGTTTGAATGTCTTCCCAATTTTTGTTACTGGTGTGGTCGAGTGAACCACAATGAGAGGGACTGTGAAGTTTGGCTACAAGGAAGAGGTAAACTTAAAAAGGAGAATCAGTAGTATGGCAAATGGCTCTGGGCTGAACCTTTAAGGCAAACTCGTAAATCGGTCGTGGTGGTTACTGGGAGTTCAAAGGGGGCAATCGGATGGAAGAAAGGGCCAGCTATGCCGAAACCAGCTAGCCAAAACCCAAGCTCTATCCCGTCCAATGGCCCTGGTGCCTCTGCTAGTTTGTTTGGTGATGAGGATCATCTCATGGCAGATCTTAACAGATCGGCCCATACTGCTTCTGGTAAGGTCTCTCAACATTACTTAAATCCTCCTCAAACGCTATCTGCTAGGCTGGGTTCTGTGTAGGAGACAGAGCATGAGATCATTAATGTGAAGCGGGGATTGATTGAAAAAACCAATATTGAGCCACCAACTGAGAACAGGATTGCCACTGTGAATACTAGTTGCCCTTTCTCCTTTAATGCTTTGAAACCTCAAATGAATGATATCACAAACAGTGATGATCTTACGGGTGGAGTTAGGAAGTCGAAAAGACTAGCACGTGAGGAAGGTAATAATAATTACAACACAGTTGAAATGGCTGACCAGGTTTGCAGAAGACCCATCCTTGACATGACAGATGCTGGTGTAAAAAAGAAGGTGTGTGTGAAATCAGGTGGTTTCGACAATAACGAAAATTTTCAGGTGATTGCTGGGGTCCAGCACCACTAAATCTAATGAGTTGCCTTAGTTGGAACTATCGTGGACTTGGGAACCCATAGATAAAAGAAGAATTTATTGCTTTAATTAGCAAAAAAGATCCCAAACTGGTGTTTTTGATGAAAACTAAGGTGGATACAAATGTTATTGAGAGAATTTGCCGCAAAAGTCAGATGAGGAATTCTTTTGTAGTGCCCCGTTTAAATAGGGGGGGTGGTTTAGCCTTGCTCTGGAGAGAAAATTTAAAATTGGATGTTCTCACATCCTTGGAACGCCATATTGACACTATTATAGACTTTGGAATGGATAACGCCTGGCGTTTCACGGGTTTCTACGGTGACCCTAAAACAGCCAACCGGAAACATTCCTGGTCTTTATTAAAAGATCTAGGTCATCGCCTATCACTCCCTTGGGTATGCATAGGAGATTTTAATGAAATTTTGAAGATAGAAGAGAAGCAAGGTTGGTTGGATCGATTGGAAAGACAAATGCAAGGGTTCAGGGATGCATTAGATTTTTGTGGTTTGAAAGACATTGGTTTTAATGGCTTTCCATTCACTTGGTGCAATAGGAGGCCGGGGGACCATAATGTGTGGATTTGCCTAGATCGTGGGATAGCAACAGTTGACTGGATTCTCCGCTTCCCCACAACCCGCATTCACAACCTAGATGCATTTCATTCGGACCATAAACCCATCCTTCTCATTTTCGACTCGGAGCAAAAACATTTTTACCGTAAAGGTAGACCGTTTCGCTTTGAGGCAATGTGGCTGAAAAATGATTCTTGTGAAGTAGTTGTCCGACACTCATGGCATGATGTTTTTGAATCTTCACCAGCAAGGGTGTTGGCCACAAAACTATTAAATTGCCAGGAGAGTTTAAGGATTTGGAACCATGAAACTTTTGGTCAAGTTCGCTTCACTCTTGCAAAGAAGATGAAGGAATTATGTGGGGGTGAAGAAGCAGGTTTGTACAGCACTGAACCAAGCAGAATCTATAAACTTCGTGAAGAAATAGTGCTACTAAAAGCCAAGGAAGAAACCATGTGGAAGCAAAGATCCCATGCAGATTGGTTGAAGGATGGAGATCGCAACACTCGGTATTTCCATTGCCGTGCAAACCAGCGCAATAAGACTAACTTTGTCCACGGATTAGAGGATGAAGCGGGTCTTTGGATCGAAGATGAGGACCGTATGGGTAAGATGGTGGAAGCTTACTTCACTAACATTTTTTCTTCGTCGAACCCCACTGGTTTTGATGAAGTTCTAGCTGGTATGTTGCCCATGATGACTTTCGAGATGAACATGAGACTAGATCGACAATTCACAGGTGATAAAGTCTTCAAAGCACTCAACCAAATGGCCCCACTCACGCCCTGGACACGATGGTATGTCCCCTATTTTTTACAAAACTTTTTGGCATATAATTGGTCCTGATGTAACGAATGTCGTTTTAACAACTTTAAACACCGGTCATGTACACGAGGACCTTAACACGACTTTCATAGCCCTTATCCCAAAAATAAAGGAACCAAAAAAAGTTTAGGACTTTAGACCCATTAGTCTCTGTAATGTGGTTTATAAACTTATTGCTAAAGTTTTGGTGAATAGGCTTAAACTAGCCTTGCCTTATGTTGTATCAGATTCTCAAAGTGCCTTTCTATCGGGACGGCTCATTCTCGATAATGTCTTGGTAGCTTTTGAGACATTGCATTACCTCAAAAGGAAAACTCAGGGGAAGTTGGGGTTCATGGCTTTAAAACTTGATATGAGTAAGACCTATGATAGAGTGGAGTGGGAATTTCTAGAAAGGGCAATGATACATTTGGGCTTCTTTGGGAGATTTGTGAATCTCATCATGTCATGCATCAAGACGGTGTCTTTCTCTGCATTGTTAAATAGGGTACCTGGGGGTCAATTTAAACCTTACCGAGGGTTGAGGCAAGGCGATCCATTATCCCCTTATTTGTTCCTAATTTGTGCGATGGGTCTTCAGGGTTTACTCCACAAGGCTGAATCGGATGGTCTCCTCCAGGGGGTCTCTATTTGTAGAAATGGTCCCCATGTGTCTCACCTCTTCTTTGCAGATGATAGTGTCCTCTTTTGCCGAGCTAAAGAATCTGAATGTCGGGTAATCCTTGATATCCTATCTGTTTATGAGAAAGATCGGGGCAAAAAATTAACCGTGATAAAACTAATGTATTTTTTAGCTCTAATATCCCCTATGAGTTGTAGGAGAGTATTCAATTGTTATTGGGAGTCCCAGTGATTCGCCAATATGAAAAATATCTAAGTCTTCTAGCTTTCGTGGGTAGAGCTAAAAAACAAAGTTTTGTCTACATCAAGGAAAGGATATGGAAAAAATTACAAAGGTGGAAGGAAAAGCTTCTCTCTCAAGCTGGAAGGGAGATCCTTATTAAATCTGTCATTCAAGCTATTCCTACCTATTCTATGAGTTTTTCAAACTCCCCAAAAGCTTAATCAAAGAGATAGAGGTCATGATTCGAAAATTTTGGTGGGGTTATAGTGGTGATACAAAGAAGATCCATTGGGTTAAATGGGAGCGGCTTTGTGAAGTAAAGGAAGTAGGAGGGATGGGATTCAAGGAAATTGAGAAGTTCAATCAGGCTTTGTTGGCTAAGCAAGTGTGGAGAATGATAAATAATCCGTATTCACTTTGTCACAAAGTTTTTAAAGCTAGATTTTTCCCGGAGTGTTCAATCCTTGAAGCCAATGATACGAGGGTTGGGTCATATGCATGGAAGAGCATTCTTAGTGCTCGAGATGTGGTTAAAAGAGGGCTGGTGTGGCGGATTGGGGATGGTGCTTCGGTTAGTATCAAGGAGGATAAATGGATCCCTGACCAATGCTATAGAACAGTGGCCTCACATCTCCCTAACATTCCACCTGATGCCAAGGTGAGCAGCCTCATTGATCCGGTCTCTTGTGAGTGGAGAACAGATGTGATCCGCCAAATGTTCTTACCACATGAATCTAGAATCATTTTGCGAATTCCTTTGAGCCTAAATCTCCCATGTGACCGTTTGATTTGGTCTAAAACACCTTTTGGGTTGTTCACTACCCGAAGCGCCTACAAGTTATTGGCTGGTGATGCTATGGCCAATAATCCCAGTAGCTCAAATCCAAGCCCCCAGAAAGCTTTTTGGAAAGGTCTTTGGATGCTACGAATACCTTCTAAGGAGAAGCATTTTGTGTGGCGAGCTTGTAATGATGCCCTTCCTACGATGGTCAACCTCCTTCGTCGTCACATTGTTGCATCTGATGTTTGTGAAGTCTGTAATTCACTGCCTAAAGACACCCTTCATGCTGTATGGGGCTGCAAGGAGCTAGAAGGGGTGTGGAGACAACTGAGTTGGGCTTGCCCAACAATGAATCCCCCACCAGGGGATTTCTCTAACCTTTTATCTGGTTTTTTGCAGGTGTCCGACGATTATAGAGCAGAGATCTTCACCATTATAACTTGGCTGCTGTGGACTAGACGCAATAATTTGCGCCTTGGCCTCTCTACCAAGCCTCTGTCACAGATCACTCCGACAGCAGGAGGCATGCTGCAAGATTTCCTCAACGTCCAAGAAAAGAAAAGTGAAGCTGTTCAGATGCCAAGCCCAATGCAGTGGTGCCCGCCAACCTCACACTAGTATAAAGCCAATTTTGATGGAGCTGTATTCCGAAGCAACAATGCGGCTGGGTTGGGTGTGGTGATCCGGGATTGGCGAGGAATGGTCAAAGGAGCTCCTTCGATGCGTGTTCCCCTTCCTCAAACTGTTGCTGATGTTGAAGCCCTTGCCTGCCGACGTGCAGTTATGTTTGCAGTTGAAATTGGTCTTCGCGAGGTCATTTTTGAGGGTGATGCAGCTGTGGTGATTCAAGCCATTAACTGTGGATCTGCAGAATTTTCGTCCTATGGTCATATTATAGATGATATCACGCATCATTCATCTGCTTTGATTTCTAGTGAGTTTTGTTTCGTTGATAGGTCTTGTAATAAAGATGCCGATGTTTTGGCAAAGAAAGCCAAGTCTAGTTTAGAACTTCAGGTCTGGCGAGATGACATGCCTGGGGATATAGCCTCTTTCAATAAAGTCCCTGCCTGGTCTTCCAGGTTGGCTTCTCAAAAAAAAAATAAATAAATAAATAAATAGTTGAACATAATAATAATAATAATAATAATTTGATCAAAAGTACAAATTTCATCTCACAGTGCCATTTAGGGGTGTTTAATATTGTTATTTAAACAACAGTTTTCAGTGTTTAAACACTGAAACATGTATTTTTACAACACTTTTTAACTTTCACGTATTTCCATGACACTTAAATAACGATATTAGAAATCTCTTACCAAACAGACTCTTAAAAATACATTTTATCATTATATATAATTATGTAATAAATACAATTAGAAAAAAATTATTAATTATATTAGCTTCATGTAATTCATCTAAAAGCAATGGAGTTAAAACAAATTATTGATTACATTAAATATATAACATTTTTATAAATATCTACACGCTTGTAACGTAAAATTCTCAATATGTAAAATTTTCTTAATAGAGGCTCACCAAAATAAGAAATGACACACAATTCTTGAATTTGAACCATATAAAAAGATCTTTGCCAAAAAATTAATAAAAAATTCATATAAAAAATGCAATATATACCCAAAACAATAAGTGCAAAGGAAATTGATAATACAAGAGAATACATAATTTACATAGAGAAGTGTTATGTCTATAATATTTTCAAAACACTTTTACAACAATCATAAGTGGTACGTTGTTTCTGGTTCTAATTTAAACCTACCACTAAAATTATTTTTTTGTTCACTAATAACAACCCTAACAACTTGTCACTTAAGATTTGTTGTTAAAGTGTTTATTTTGAAATTAACAAAAGTTAGTTTGATAAACAATAATATTCAAATCTTTTCAAGTATCTAACTATTCTCTTCAACATGTACAAGCCCTCGTCTCATACACATTGGATTATTACAGGAAATAATCTCTTGAGTGTGGCCTCAAAAATGCTGGCAAAAGATTTCAAACTCAAGATCTCATAAATACAAAGAGACCTTAGAAATCATTTAGCCAACAGTACTTTGAATAAGCCTTTTGGGTAAAGCTATATTGGTGACATGTCCAGTATTGATAGTGCTTTTGCTACCATATATCAATCATAGTAGGCAGGGGAATCATTTTTTTTTTCTTATGAATTTAATCTAAAATTCTCTCTGCATCTCTTTCCCCTTGGAAATTTATTAATGAAATGTTAGGAATACCCTTTTTGTATCTTGCTATATGGAATTTTCTACTAATCACTTTCATAATCATTTGGCTTCAAGGTGCAAAGCTGGATCAAAAGTGGCCTAAGAGATTTTTTCCATTTCCTGAGCATCGGTGGATTGGGGCATCCTAGTTCCTAATGACAATAAACAAACCGTATATGTGTGTTTTGATGTATTAGTTCTTTTCTTTTGTAATTTGGAATTCGCTAAGCTTCTAAGTTCCTAATTTGTATTACAAATGTTTATTTATTTATCTTTCTTTTTTTTTTTCTTTTTTTGTTATTACCACAAACATGTAGACATCGGTCGACTTCCAACTTATGAAAACAACTGTTTGTATATTTATGTGTATGTGTGTTTGTACCTATCAAAAAGTGTGTGTGTTTATAAAGAAAGTAAAATAATATGTAATAAGTTGGAATTGGCAAAGTATAACATGAGACACAAAGTGGGATAGAGGATTTCTATTGCTAGTAGTTGAGGAAAAATAAGAAGTTGCCATGAGAGAGTTTGATACCATGCCAAATTTAATTAAGGACAAAATTTAGTTACAAAATTGGCTGTAGCTTTAGGCTACAATCTTCCTCAATATCTTTTTAGTGGAGGTGAATTTTGATATATCCACCATTAGAATACATCTTTTTCTTATATCTTCCATGCTTGCAAAATTTCAAGAATATTAAAAATCAATAACTATGTCATCAACAAATTGTTTAAATTGCAAGTTCTTATAATTTAAAATTATGCATAAAATATAAGGTTATAGATCATATAGTAAATAATATCCGATTGATACAAAATTTGGCATGTGTATTAAGAGTGTAAATAACATGCAATTTAACAATTAGATTTTTAAAATATGTAGTAATAATTATTTTATGGAATGAGTTTGTAGTTTTAAGTTACAACCAATTTTGTAGTTAAACTTTGCCCTTTAATTTATAACAAAGAGGAATTTGAGAGTAGCAAAATGATTTCAGTCTTAGAATTGAGAAAATGCTACTTAATCTAATATATATGCCCCTGTTATTATGTACTGAAAACATGGATTGGTGCCTAATGTAACCAACAGATTTTCTAATCGACCAATGCACAGGTGACACGTCACTTAACACATTATAAGAAGTAACTTATCAAACATAATAATGTGGAGAGGAAAAAATGGTGGAAGAAAATTTCTTTCTCCTTAGTGCAAAAAGTATTAAAATCAACACAACGAAGTTCTCTTCACATCGACCCAAAAAAAAAAAAAAAAAAAAAAAAAAAAAAAAACAGAGAGGAGGAAGTTGTTTTAACTCACTTGAAAAAGTGAACCAAAAGTAAAAACACACCACTTAGTCTAGTGTGCATAGGCCCTAAATTACTTCCGCCTTTAGGCCAAATTCATGCCTAAATTGGCTTAACAAGATCACAAAATCCAACTTCAGATGTTTTTTGTTAAAATTTTTTATTCATTTTAAATGATGACATGGAATTATTTAAAATTACTTTCAATTTCTCATTATTATTTTAATAGGCATGTCAGTTTCAAATATACCAACTGTGTACACTATGTACCATGAAGACACTTTCAATTAGTGAGATAACGATAGTGACTTTTCAATTTTGAGTTAAAAAAAAAAAAATTTGGAGACAAAAAAAATTCAATCTTATATACACCTTCACGGCTTCACCCTTAGTATATTCTTTTGGCCCCACCTTAAAAAAAAAAAAATACATATTCTTTTGCAACATCAATAATAATAATAATAATCACCCAATTCATGATTAAAATTTCTACTATTGCTTATTAAAAAATTTTATTAAGTCACGCTCTCCATAAAATCTCATAATTTACAAAAAGTGAAATATTTTATGCCTAAACCAGTTTGGAATTAAATTCCTCTAACTCACAATGCGGTAATTGATAAAACTATTCACGTTACCTTTTTAATGAGTCTTACAACTTGTTTAAATAATACAAGTATACGTTTTATCAATTGCCACGTAATGGGACTAAAAGTAGATCTATCAATCTCATTATCATGATCCATATCCAAATGAGAGATTTAGATAAATGAGTTGTGATAAGGCACTAAGCTTAGCTTAAAACAAATATGACAACAATTTGAAACTTTTAAGTTTTAAGGCACTAACCTATAAGATTGGAATAGAGCATAACTATATATCCAAATGTAATAAACCAAACCTTCAACACAACATTTAAATATCAAATCTCTCAACAATTCATCAAACTAGAATATGAGAAAATAAAGACTCCAAATACATTCTTAAATAGTCTCATGATTACCAAGTTTACAACCCTAAAAAAGCACAATAGAGCAAATTTTCATAAAATAGTTCACTGCTACACATAGTCTTGAGTTCTTAGCTCCAACAATCACCAACTAGTTGGATTAAGAGAGTCCATTGAACTAATCTGAAAATGGTGGAGAAAGGGGGTGAGCTAACAATTGAAAAAGAGACTACATTAAATGATATTGTCAGGTGAAAATGCACATTATAGTAGAGTACATATTAAATTTGACAAAACATTTTATTAACAGTATGAAAGTAATTCAATATAAAGATTAAAACTTGCTTTAGAAGTGAACATTTAACTATACAGTAAAAAACATATACCTTCTTAAATAAACAAATAATACTCTCTTAAAATATTTGCCTAATTTCAATAAGCCATAGTTACATTACAAGAACATCACTTCATCATTGGGTAAACTACTCATAATAACATATAATAATACATGTAACATTAAAGTTTTATTTTTTTTTTCAAGATTAATTTGTCAATAACAATAAACAATAATTAGTATATAAAATATTAGCCAAACTAAGATAATCTTAACAATCAGCAGGTGCATCCCATGAGAAACAATAACCCAAAGAAGTAAAATATAACAATGCTTCCAAAGAGCAAATGATAGCAATGGTTTCGAAGAGTAAACAATAACAATGTACCACACCACAATAAACAATATTTCATCCAAGGACCAACTCTTAGCTTTGTGTTGGCAAAGATTACAGATAGTGTAATTGATTTTATGAAACCATTTTCTTTTTCTTTAATAATATTATAAAATATTCTTCATATAGATAGTTGTGGGGGGGGGGGGGGGATGAGGCATCCACCTGGTTTAATCAACTTTTACAAAAAAAGGTTCACAATTTAGCCAAGATTTTTTTTTTTTTCAATTATACCCATATATATTTTTTGATGAACTTTTCAATTGTACATATATAATATAATATCTTGAGAATAATCATTATCTAATATCCACTTACTTCAAATTGACAAACAATTTTTGTGTGACCCAAACAGCATCAAGTAGAACTTAATAAAGGATTAGATGACTTAGTAAAAATAAACGTGTTAATATCTATGTATATCTAAGCAAATAAAAGGTAGTAATAACAAGATAAGGGTTTAACTATTGATATGTACTTGGCTCAGCAATTTAAATTTTGTGCTTAACTATTTAAACCCATTAAGGCAGCCCTCCCCTCAAAAGTATGACATGGCAGTACCTAAATTTCATATTAATCTATCAAAACTCAACCATCTCCATCACCTTGTTGTCCCAAATGGAGTATGACCTAGTTTTCCCAAAACTAGAGGTTAACCGATATTCATTATTCCTAAGCCATTTACATCATGACCTTCATAAAATTACAGCTTAATGCCTAAACCATCAAATCAGTAATGAAACACATCATGGGTCTCAAAATAAAGTTCTTGTAGATATAGATTAATTTCTTCAAAATCTTTTTAATGACGTTTCCCGTGCCTAAAAGTTTTTAAGCCTAAAACCAAACACAAAAAGGGACCCAATGAATTTGGCCTAACATAATTAATTTCCTCACCACCTTGGCTTTAAATTTAAAATAACTAGAAATTTCAAAAAAATTATGATTTTCTCCAGGTTATAATAGGGGTGTCAAAGTTCGACCTAATCCGCAAACACGACACGAACCCAACACGGGTTTTTGTGGGTTAAGGTTGGGCCTTAATGGGTTTGGGTCATAAATGGATCGACCCAAAAGTGACACAATAAAAAACGTGTTATAAGTAGGTCAACTCGCATAACCCGCAATAGAAACGTTTGACACGCCAATTTATTTGTGTCAACCCAAAATGACCTACTTAACACAACCCTTTTAACTAGTATAACAAATAAATATTCATTTTATTTTATATTTGTCCAATACCTTTATATCCAACGTATATTTCAAATTTAAAAAGAAAAGTGAGTCATTACAAAAACTTATAAGCGATATAATTGAAAATTGAAACTTTACAAATCCTAGATCTTTAAACCCTACAAACCCTAAATCTCTAAACCTTCTTATAAATATCTACTTTATTTTTTATTTTATTTTATTTCAGCTGTACTACTTACTCTACTATTTTATAGACTCATGCCTAGTTCTCAAACTCAAAGTCTTAAATCGGTTACTGCTCTCTCTCTCTCTCTCTCTCTCTCTCTCTCTCTCTCTCGAATGTGTTTAGTGAGTTTTAGAATTAAAGAAAACCATTTTCTTGGTGTTTCAAAAGTTTGTAGTAATTTTTTCTGCATAATGTTTTTGTTCTATAAACTTCGAACCCATGTGCCGTTATTAATATATGAGATATATTAATTGTTGATTAAGGCCACGGTTGTAGCTTTTGTCTTGTGCCGTGTGTTTTTTTTGGTGTTTGTATTAGTGTTGGACACCGTCTGCATATCTTGCAACTGTGTTTATTGAGATAGTTTATAAACTAGATTTGATGGGTATTGCTTTTAAAACTGTTGAGGCATGATCTTATTTTGTAACTACTAATACTTATATATATATATATATATATATATATATATATATATATATATATATATATATAGATATATTTGGCATAGAACTTGCACAAATGAAATTGGATGAGTTTGTGGAAGATTTTATGAATTTGGACATCAACAAAGAATCTATGGATGATAATCGTAATCATAGTCAGGATTAGTCTACTGTTTGCTCCAATTCTTTCAATATTGATACTTAGCATTTGGAGAGTTCCAAGGATATTATATTTTTGTTAAACTATGTTATTTCATTTTTGTTAAACTATGTTATTTCATTTTTGTTAAATTATGTTATTTTGAATTTGGGTTGAAGTGTATGCACTTCTTTTAGAGTGTAAAGAACTTAATTCTAGATGAATGTTATATTTTTGTTGAACTATATTATTTTGAATGTGGGTTGAAGACTTGAAGTGTTTGCTATGTAAAAAAAAAAAAAAAAAAAAAATTCTAGGTGGATGTTATATTTAATATTATGTAAGTTGAAATGAGTTGTGTTATATTCGTGTCAACCCAACACGACTTATTTATTAAGTGTGTCAAATGAGTTGGGTTAGGTCAACCCGCCTTATTAACAGGTCAGATTAGGATTGAAAGATCATGACACGATTATTAAATGGGTTGGGTTAGGGTTGAGTCATTTAATCGAATACCCCTACCTTGACACGACACGAACCCGACACGCTACCCGAATTGACACCCCTAGATTATAAGTTCTATATGTTAACTCAATTCACCCCAAATCAAGTTATGCTAAAATTAAGTCAGTATATCCAAATCTGAAATGAAAACAACGTAAATATCTCAAATTATATAACTCTTTGAGATGAATGAGTATAAATTTTAGTGATACATAACAAGACAACCACAATACAAACCACACAATACAGACACTAGATGAAACTATCGGGAAGCACAAAGCACCAGTTTCTCGCTAATTTTACTTATTGGCCCCGAGGATTTTGAAGAAGAAAAAAAAAAAAAAAACTGGTTTTAGTTCCTCTTTTGCAGACTTACTCTTCTTTTTAAATCCATATGGGCCACCCTCAATTTTTAAAATTAGTTAAAAAAAACCCTTTTAAGAAAATGAGAATAATACAAGGAATCCAAAGAAAAATAAAATCCAGCCCATTCATTGACTATAGCACGTCCAAATTTACACAAACAACAAAAATAATTTCAACAAATCCCAAATCAACAATAGTATCCACCAAAAATAAAAATTCTTTGTAAATCAAGTCTCTTATAAATTCAAATATCCGTCGTTTACTTAAAAAACCCCAAATCTATTTAGAAAAGAATAAAAAAAATATATATATATCCTCTACACCACTGCCGTCATTTCTAACCCGCAATTGGCTGCTTGCCTCCATAACTAGCCAATTTGCCACTCCTGATCACCACCCGAGTCGAAGCCTGACTCAACTTTAGGCTTCTAAAGTTCCAACCTTAATGTGCGGGCGGGGTATCTCTTTCTTTGTTATTTTAATTTATATTTAGTTTTGATAGTAATTTCTCAAACTAAGTTATTATTATTGTTAAGTTCAAAAATAGAAGAAGTTATTATTGTTGTTTATGATATACTATATTTGATGTATACATACTTATTTATTGTAGCATTCACATTATATATAATTTTAGTAATATGAAAGAAGGTAGAGTATAACTTTTTTTTTAAAAAATTTTAAATATATACGAAAGTGGTGTCATAACTTTTGATTCAACTACTCCCTCAAATTTTTTTTTTATTAAACTATTTCATTTTTTCCTTAAAAAAAAAAAAAAAATCATTTCTTACCTATGAAATACTCTAAAATTCTATGGACCAATAGTGTAATAATTACCAAACTAGGACCTCTACATTTTTTTAGTCATCAGATTTAGTTTTACATAAATCTTAAACCTCAAAATATTCTTTTGGGGTCCACTTTACATAATAAAATACCAAATCTTTTGCAAAAATAAATATTAATAATTTAGAAGGAAAAAAAAACCCAAAATCGATTGATGATAGATCTTTGCCAATTTAGATCAATTCAAATGGATTGGGCATATACTAGCAAAATAATCCAATAATATATGTTGGCGCACATATATGATAAAAGCGTTACTTTTCTTTTTCATAAAAAAAAAGGGTGATATTAAAAAATTAAGCCACAAATTCATGAAGATTATCGAGTTTTACAACTAAAAACATTACAAAACAAGAAGTTTTTTTTTTTTTTTTTTGAGAAATTTACAAAACAAGAAGTAGATCCACCAATCTCACACATCAATTTTCTTTTCTTTTCTATTTTTTTGGATTGGGATGAATGAAATAGAATTTTAATCAACATAACAACCACAACACAAACCATAAAACACACCCTAGAAGAAGCCTATTAAGGAAACACAGTGCATAAAAGAAAGGGCGGGCTGAGAAGATTAGGAAGAAAGTCCAATCATCTTGGGCCCATAGTACTACATCTACAAGAATAGTATAACGGCCCCAAGAAAAACTTGTATCTCTGTCAAAAAAAACACCTCACCAATCACCATGCTTCCTTATTTATTGTAGCATTCACATTATATATAATTTTAGTAATATGAAAGGAGGTAGGGTATAACACTTTTTTTAATTTTTATTTTTATAAATTTTAAATATATACGAAAGTGGTATCATAACTTTTGATTCAACTACTCCCTCAAATTTTTTTTTTAATTATTAAACTATTTCATTTTTTCCCTAAAAAAAAAAAAAAATCATTTCTTACCTATGAAATACTCTAAAATTCTATGGACCAATAGTGTAATAATTACCAAACTAGGACCTCTACATTTTTAAGTCATCAGATTTAGTTTTACATAAATCTGAACCCTCAAAATATTCTTTTGGGGTCCACTTTACATAATAAAAAACCAAAATATTTTGCAAAAATAAATATTAATAATTTAGAAGGAAAAAAAAAAAACCCCACAATTGATCGATGATAGATCTTTGCCAATTTAGATCAATTCAAATGGATTAGGCATATACTAGCATAATAATCCCATAATTTATGTTGGCGCACATATATGATAAAAGCGTTACTTTTATTTTTCATTAAAAAAAAAGTGATACTAAAGAATTAAGACACAAATTCAAGAAGATTACCGAGTTTTACAACTAAAAACATTACAAAACAGGAATTTTTTTTTTTTTTTTGAAAAATTTACAAAAAAAGAAGTAGATCCACCAATCTCACACCTCAATTTTCTTTTTCTTTTCTATTTTTTTGGATTGGGATGAATGAAACAGAATTTTAATCAACATAACAACCACAACACAAACCATAAAACACACCCTAGAAGAAGCCAATTAAGGAAACACAGTGCATAAAAGAAAGGGCGGGCTGAGAAGATTAGGAAGAAAGTCCAATCATCTTGGACCCATAGTACTACATCTACAAGAATAGTATAACGGCCCCAAGAAAAACTTGTATCTATGTCAAAAAAAACACCTCACCAATCACCATGCTTCCTTATTGAACTAAGCCTTAGAAGAAGAAAAAAAAAGCATGGAATTCTAAGTAATAGTGTGAAAGAGTACTGTGTCTGTATGCATGATGAACACCATTTCCTGCATATGTAGAAGCTTTAACAGGGGCTACAATAGAGTTGTCAGATTCAATACACATATTGTTGTTGGTAGTGCCGTCACCGCCGTCTTGCTGCCAACCACCTCTTCTGAAATATCTTATACACTCGCGGAATTTAGCAATGAGTTTAAGAATGAGAATCAGGAGGGTCACGATTTCAGTAATGTCTTTAACGCTAAAATGAAAGCTGTTTCAAAAAGAAATTGTATGAATATTACAGGAAAAGAATAAGAACTCTATCTCCACACTCACACTGTCACACACACTAATAACTTTAGCTTGCTAGTGTTAGTGTGTTACCCGGCCATGGGAGGAGATAAAAAAGACGATTGCCCAGAATTGTCAAGGGTTGGAACTAAGAAGAATGATGAATATATTACGCAGTTGCCAAGACTCAAAACACACCAGCTACTCATCAAACGCGTAAGAACCTGCCCTTGGGAGGGGAACAACTATGGCGGGGGCTTATTGTAAAAGTGACAAAAAGTTCAAAAAAGCAAACGCCACAAAAGCAAAAGGTAGCTGGTGTGTTTTGCCATTCTTACACCTGACCACGAGCAACAGTAGGCCCGACTACCCTAAGGTGGTGCAGACTCCGGAGAGAGGTCTTCTATGTCTAACACACATTCACATACAATTCTATTCTTTATTCCCCAAAAAAAAAAAAAAAAATCAACAAATAAATAAAAATAAAGCAAAACTCACGATTGTACTAACGCTAACGCTGTAGGGGTGGTGGGGGGGAATGTGAATATTTGTTGTGTGTGTAATTTTTAGATTTATTATCAAAGATAAAAGAAGATTAATGAAAAATATCAAAAGTTAAAGAGAGCCATGCCCCCTAGCTCCACCTATGCAGTAGTGGAGTCAGAGATTATTTTTAGGAGACCAAACTAACCTAACCAAAAAAAAAAAAAAATCGTAATTATTGGTTCATAGAATTTTAAGGTATCTCACAGCTACCCATGACACCACTTTTTGTAAGTATTTAAAATAAAAACAAAAAGGTAATACCGTACCTTCTATGGAGGTAATTATTGCCCTCATTCAAGAATTGTGCAATGTGCCAGCTGCAAACTGCTCTATCTGCTTGGATAGAACTTATTTTGTTGAAATTGAAAACTGAAAACTTAAAATATTATAATAAAATAATTTTTAAATGTGTGAATAGTACCGTAACACCTATTTGTAATGAAAAAATTGATAAAAAATAAAATTTGTAGGTCCATGAATAGGATGCACTGTTTACAAAAGACTAGTAAAAAGTTACGGGTACTATTTATGTACAGTATATAAACAGTAACCACTTGTTGGGGGGGGGGGGAAAGGCGTAAAAAAAAAAAAAAAAAAAAAACACAAGAAACTTAAACATGACAAAACGCAACGTGAATCCAAACTGAACCTTAGTCGTCTCTGATTTGTTAATATTACGAAAATATTATTTTTTTTGTTCTTTTTTTTTTTGGAATTATTTTGGTTCTTAAACTTTGCATTAAATTAGTTTTTCTTTTATTTTTTAGTCTCTAAAAGTTTTAACACTACGAAAAAAAAAACCTGACTTATTTTGATTAAATTTTTTCCGGGTTCACTTGAAACTTGAAAGGGTCAAAATAAACAAAGTAAAAATAGGTTTTTGCTTTAAAAATTTAATGAAATTTGCCTTTCACCAAAAAAAAATAATAATAAAAAAAATAACTCATTCATCAGTCAAACTCTCTCTCTCTCTCTCTCTCTGAAAACGCAAAGAGCGAGAAAACTCAAATACAGATCTCCGGCGATGAGCTGAGGCACGGTGGTCAGCGATCTCATCTCCGCCGCTTCTTCGTCCGATTACAGGTATATGCTTAACTCTCTGTTTGTTTCCCGAGAAAAAAAATAAATTTGTCTATCACGGAAATTACCTAGCAGATCTGTCCAAACAATTATTGGTATTCTCTCTCATTCTCTTCATTGGTAGAGACACTACGAAGTATGGTTCAGAGAGAAATCAGTAGTTTAATTTGGGGGCTAAGGTTTGAATACTTTTGGAATTGGAATTGCGTAGCTATCCTCTGGAATCTGAAGTATGGGTGGTTGGGGTCTTTGAGGTTTAGCCTAGATGTGTTGTTTGTGTTCTGGTTACAGGTGTGAACACATTCCAAGAATACAACAAACACCATAAGCCCATAAATGAAAAAGCTTTCTTTCTCTCTGAACAAAATCATTTTTATTTTGTTTGGACAGGGCCGGCTGACTCTGCCTTAGTCTCCACGCAAGTGTAAAAGTGTTCGAGAAGAATAGATTGTTCGGCTAATTATGACTTTAAAATCCAAAATTGACATCTAATGGTGACAGGGTAGATAATTTTGGAAACATTAATGATATCACATTTTCTCAGTGTCACAGAGTTATCTCTAAACACTTCCGAGAATAGAGTTTTAGGGGAAAAGATGATTTTTTTTAAAGTTTAGGAATGAAAAAAAAAAAAAAAAAATCATGCAAAGTTTAAGAATGAAAACAATAATTCAAATTATATTATTATTATTTTTTTTTTTTTGAGAAACCGACTTCAACTTTTATAAACTAAAATCAGCCAAATCGGCTAAAAGAACATCAGCAACTTGTGGTGGAACATCCTCCATCCACACGAAACACCATCAATAGTTTTTGCGTGTTTTGCTAAAAAATGAGCAAATCGAGTTTCCGACCTACGAATGTGACAAAAAGAAACGCAATTACAAGAACCTAAATAATGCTTAATCAAGATATTAAGTGACCAAAAGAAGATAGAGACTCCTCGTTACTCCTTAAGGCTGAAATAACCACCTCGAGTCTCCCTCGACAATAAAAGAGGGTAGATTGAGGTCCATAGCAAAGGTAATGGCGCGGACGATCGCAAGAGCTTCAACTTCGTCGGAGGATGATGGAAGATTGGTCTTCTCTGCTAATGATGCAAGCACTAGTCCATGTGAATCCCGAACCACCACTCCTAACCCTTGACCTCCTCTGTTTCTTTGAAGACCGCACCATCGAAGTTTATCTTCGGGAGCGACGGAGGGGAGGTCTCCACTTTGGTCGAGACCGGGAGGAGGAGCTGAAACCGCATCAAGCGAGTTGGTCGCACTTCGCTGAACTCCTGAAGCATCCGCTCTCTTCTTTGGTATGATCTGGCCTAACGGGAAAGGCTTATTACTGGTTCGCAATTGGTTCCGGCGAAACCAGATCGTCCACGTGATCGCCGCAAACAGATTCTGGTTTTCTTTCATTCTCCAACACGAACCTTGCAAGCTCAAAAAAATTGGAAAACTTCTTGGACCTGCAAAATAGCCACATAATGTTAGTTTCCCAAACTGCAGCAAGCTCGAAACAGTCCCACAGAGCATGGTAACCGTCCTCGCCTTCCCGGTTACAATGGCAGGACACGTCTTCCTCAATGACTCTTCTCCGGACCAGATTTTTCTTGGTCGGCGAGCTTCCTTGCAAGCCTTCCACAGAAAATTTTTGACTTTGTTTGGTACTGCAAGCTTCCATATCCGACTCCAAATACTTGGGACCACATCTTGTGAGGGCTGATGCAACAACGGGCCAGCTTTGTCTTTGACGAGGAACCTGTAACCGGACTTCACAGAGTAGACACCGTTGGGAACATGAGGCCAAATAAGTTTATCTTCGACTCTGGTTGGGCCGAGTGGAATTTTAAGGATCAAATCAGCTTCCATAGGAGCAAAATAGCCAAACAATGCATCCTTATCCCAACTCCTAGATGTGGGGCTAATGAGACAATCCACCGTTGCATCTTGCAAGCCTTCTATGACTGGAGATAATATTCGTGGATGCTTTAAGCTAGGCAGCCACGGATAATCCCGCACCTTAATTGTTTCTCAGAACCCACTCTCCAACGCCCCTCTCCATAATACTTCCCTACCCTTTAAGATATACTACGCCAAGCATAAGAGCCACTAAAATTATCTCGGCGCTTCCATGAATGAACAATTAGGAAAAAATTTACTTTTGAAAACTTTATGCAAAAGTGTATCCTTATTGTGAAGAAGTCTCCATGCTTGTTTGGCTAATAATGCATCGTTAAAAAGAGCCAAATCTTTAAACCCCATACCCCCTGCAGACTTGGGTTGAATAAGAGTTTCCCATTTAACCCAATGAATCTTGCGTCTATCTCCTCGTTGACCCCACCAAAATTTTCTGATTAAGCTTTCCAATTCATTGCAAAGGCCTAGAGGTAGTTTGAAGCAACTCATGGTGAAAGTGGGTATTGCTTGCACTCTGACTTTAATCAATATCTCTCTCCCGGCCTGTGAAAGCAATTTTTCCTCCCACCCCTGTAATTTCCTCCATACCTTCTCCTTAATAAAGTTGAAGCTGGCTTTTTTCCTTCTCCCCACAAA
Source organism: Quercus dentata (assembly GCA_028216015.1). NCBI lineage: Eukaryota > Viridiplantae > Streptophyta > Magnoliopsida > Fagales > Fagaceae > Quercus > Quercus dentata. Next base: position 46,014,375 of record CP116454.1, on the reverse strand, counting down.
GGACGGTAGACCTAGATATTTCTCATACTGTTTGATCTCCGACACCCCCAATGCTTGCTTGATGTGCTCTCTTGTGTCTTCAGAAGTAAGCTTACATCAAGAAGATTGTAGTCTTATTCCGGTTAATTTGTTGGCCAGAACCATTCCCATACACCTCTAGAACCTCCAAAATATTACTACATTTCTGTTCGGTGGCTCTGCAAAAAAGGAGACTATCATCTGCAAATAGAAGATGAGTTAATCTCGGGCTATTTCTGCATAAGGCATAACCCTTGATGTCTCCACAATTAGCCGCTTGGGAGATCAAACCATTCAATCCTTCAGTGCACAATAGGAATAAAAAGGGGGATAGTGGGTCACCCTGTCTGATACCACGAGTAGGAACTATCATGCCTTTAGGCTCACCATTGATTAGGATGGAGTAGGATATGGTAGTAATGCAGGTCATCATCAGTCTCACCCATCTTTCATCAAACCCCATTCTCCTCATCACCGCTTCTAAATAGACCCACTCCACCCTATCGTAAGCCTTACTCATATCAAGCTTAATGGCCATGTAATTGTCCTTCCTCGTGTGTGTCTCTGCATCTTTGTGTAAAGACTCAAAAGCCACCAAAATGTTATCGAGAAATAAGCCGGCTCTTAGTGAAAGCACTCGATTTTTGGTGATAATTTTTGGTAGAATTTTTTTGAGCCTATTTGCTAGAACCTTTGAAAAATTTTATACAACACATTGCAAAGGCTAATGGGCCTGAATTGAGATACAAATTCGGATTTTTAACCTTAGGAATGAGAGTAATAAAAGTGTGGTTAAGGTTAGCAGGCAAAGATGCGATTAAGGAAATAAAGCACAGATGTTGTTACCTCCTCACCCACTAAGTCCCAATAATTTTGATAAAAGATAGGGGCATACCATCCGGTCCGGGAGCTTTTAAGGGTGCCATTTGCTTAATTGCTTCCTGCACTTCCAGAGCTTCAAAGTCAGCCACTAAACTTGCATTCATCTCCTCATTTATAATGGGATGTATATGTTGGGTAATATTCTCCAAATTTGTGGGGCTTCTTGACGTGAACAAGTTTTGGTAATAGGCCACTATCGTGTCTGCTACTTCTTCTTGAGTACTACACCACGTGCCATCAACTTTTTTGAGGGTGGAGATGGAATTTTTACGTAGTCTTTGTGTGGCCCTTGCATGGAAATATCTTGAGTTCTTATCCCCATATTTGGCCCATTGTACTTTAGACCGTTGCAGCCACATCCGAGCCTCTTTATCCATGAGTATGTTGAGTTCAAGCATAAGCTCTCTAACCCGAAAATTCTGCCCAGTTCTCATTGCTTCTCTCTCGGCCTGCACTATTTCCTTTTTCTTTTTTTCCAACTCTTTTCTCACACTGCCAAAGCTTTTGAACTCCACTTCTTCAGTTCAACCCCACATTTCTCTATCTTTTTAATAACTTTTGTACCCGGTTCAAGAGAATCACTCACAGCCCAAACGCTTGAATAGTATCCGTGCATCCTTTCTCTGTTAGCCACATTTCTTGAACCGAAAAGGTTTGGATGCACTCGAAGAGATCAATGTTTTTGGCACAATCCAGATTGGACAATGATCCAAATAGAAAGATGGTAAGTGATGGACAATGGTCCCAGCAAATCTCAACAACCACTCACTATTAGCCATCCCCCTATCTAACCGCTCCCATACCGAATGACCATCATTGAAGTGCTTCTTCCAAGTAAATTGAGAACCAGTAAATCCGAGATCCATAAAACCACATTCATCAATGGCATCTCTGAACATTTGCATCTGTGCTTGACTTCTAACACTTTGCCCCCCAATTTCTCAGATTGCCGGGTTATTTCATTGAAGTCACCAAAACATAGCCAAGGAAGTCGCATTCGAGCATTGAGTTCTCGAAGTAGGTTCCAAGACTCCATTCTTCTGTGTGTCATTGGCTCACCATAAAAACCAGTAATTCTCCAAGCTTCATCTTTCCCTTTATTCACAACTGCATCAATGTAATTTTTTGATGACATTTCAACATGTAAATCCACAGAATCCTTCCACAACAGAGCCAAACCGCCGCCTCTATTTATTCTTTCCACAAAATGCAAGTTTTCAAAATTTAAGTTTCTTTTGATTTCTTTTAGCCTTGCTTCATCCGCCCATGTCTCGGCTAGGAACACGACAGAGGGATCTTTTGCCCGGATTAATTCACCAAGCTCTCGAATCGTGCATGGGTTCCCAAGCCCACGACAGTTCCATGCTAGGAAACTCATTGGTCCTGGCGGGATCTGCTCGTGCATCTCCGCCAATAAATTGTGTTCTTCATTAGACATCTGCATCTTCTTACAAGCTTGTTGAGTGTCATCTCCTTCCAGTAGTATAGGCCGTTTCCCTAAGGTTGGTGCATGCATGCATACTTCAGAAGTTTGTTTTAAACGTGCCAAACGTTTCCAGGTTCTCAAACATAATTGGCTACCCTCAGAGTCACGTGGCTCATCAATGGAATCATTTGCATCATTATGGAATAAAGAAGAGGACTTGTCACGTGCATGTTCCCGGACAGAAAAATTAGACAAACTAGGAGACAACTCCTCCCTAAAAACCGGGTTAGTCATGACAGGTACCATGCTTATCAAATTTATTTATTTCCATATCTATATCCTGAATTTGGGCTTCAAAATTAGCCATATCAGTATGCGCATTTGAAGGCACCACAATAGGAAGAGATTCGGGGCATTCAGGGATTTTACCCGTATGGAAGGTTTGAGTGAAAGTAGCCGTGATACCCGGGCTTACTGAATTTTGGTTACCTTCAGATCTTTGGAGAAAAAAAAAATGGTCATGGTTTTATTATATAGTGTGAGAGAGATAAAAGAATAAGTTAATCAAATAAGTAACTTATAAACAAACTTGTGTTTATCTAACAAGAAAACGAACTAAATTTAAACACGTAATATTGTTTAGTGATAAATTTGAACTCAACTTGTGTTTAAAATAAAATTTAATATTTATATTTAAATTTTTAATATTCGATTCAACTTTTTTACAACCCTAATTAAGCACTTCATAACCACTATTAAAATATCAACTTTACCATCTCAATCAAATATTTGTCTAATCCAATACTAATATAATTATTTTTTATTCTCACTAATATATACTAAACAAGTATATCTTTTTTTAATTTTTTTGGGTAGAAAACTAAACAAGCATATCTTTTTTTTTTTCCTTGTTGTGACTCAGATATATTTTGGGGAAGCAGAAAGAAGTTGATAGACTACGGAGCATAGAGTCAACACTGGAAACAAAAATGAAGAGGAGGCAAAGCTAGCTACCCCATCCCCCATAGCCATGGGTTTGATCGATAAGAACGTAGCATAGAGGCCCCACAAAGTGACAAACACAGTTCATTGAGGGTGCAAAATTCAACGAACCACACAGCGTCAAACTTTTGTCGACTTAGAAACAAAATTCTTCGGTGCCGACTTAGAAAAAAAGCTTTTGTCTCGGGCTGAGAGCCTCTCCCAGTGTCAAACTTTTTGGCAAATGGTACCTCCCTTTGCTTCCTCAGCACAACAATCAGAGGCCTGGTTTAATAATTTGTTAATACTTAATATGAATCCACCTCCCCACCTCCTCTCTGTAAAAGCACAGAGGAAAAACCCAGAGAAAACAGAGAGGAAGAGAGAGTTTCTGGTATTGAAAAGAATACTGAGATTGATAAAATGAATTCTTGATTACAATAGTGTTCGTCAACTACAATATATATACCACTGAGAAAGCATAGGAAATATCTAAGTAAATATTTCCTAGACTAAGACTTACTCTAACAATCCTGTAACTAACCTTCACACGTGCACACGTATAAGCACTAATCCAAGACTAATTTACATAACATAAACGACAAGTGTTTTTCATTTACTCTTCTTAGACGACACTGGTTTTACTGTTGGAATTGTAGTTGCTTCATCTGTGTCATGAAGCTCTTCAATTTTACAGCTTGAGCTTTCACTCTCTTTGCTGCTGCTGCTCCCAACTTTTCCTCCTTTTTCATTTCTTTTAAGCAGAAAACAAGGAATATTATTATTAGTTTCATTATTGTCAATTATTAGAGAGAGACCCTTCATTTCAATTCACACATCCACAATCCATTAGGTCTCTAACATTTTTATTTTATTTTCTGTACAGCTTCCATTAACTAGAAATAGCCTTTTTGTATGTTTGATTTATCAGATATGGCTCTCAATTGGTATATATATTTTTCATGTATTGAGAAGATGTAAAAACAGAGTAAAAGCTAGGGTCTTTTACTAGTGAAGAGTAAATTGATAAACTCAAATAGCTTTCGGGGTTTTATTTGAAATCTGTGTGTACGTATTTTTAATAGCATATAGCCTATATAGGTAACATGTTTTTACAAGCAAAGCAGGGAAAACGTGCATTGTTGTAATTTCAAGTTGTCAAACAATTTTCGTGTTGCGTTATGATGTAAAAGGCAAAATTTTTATGGTTCATATCTTGTGGCAGAGGCTGTTAAGGAAGAATGTTGTATTTATTAGCAGGACGGATGAGCACGGGGAGAAAATTGCTACTGCTGCTGCAGCCCGGGGTTCTGATCCAAGTGAACATTGCGATGTCATTTCACAAGCATAGAAGACACTCTGGAAAGATATAATAATAACCCAAGATAGAAATGCACTCTAAGTTTACTTTAGCCTGACTTGTTGAATGTTCCGATTGTTGTGCATATTTTCCATTTTTTTATGATCTCCTTTGTTTTGTTGTTTAAGTTCTGCCTGCAGTTAGACATATCTTATGATAAGTTCATTTGGACAACTGATCCCAAGCATGAAGCAATTGTGAAGGAATTTTCTCAAGGGTTCTTGTCAATGGTGATATATTTTGGCTGACTATGAAGGACTTTATCGTGTCAACTGTGAGGAGTATAACGTGTTTTTTTTGCATTTGAACTTGTAAATGTGGATGTAGCAACATTATCTTAATTTAATTTCCCTTATCTGCTTATCGATTTTTTGTTCACATACTTTTTGATTGATTATGGGGTAATTGCATTATCTATAGTTGAGAATTTTATAAAAACTAGGTGTTTTATTTTTATTTTTTGGTGGGTGCTAGTATTTGTGTAAAATTTTCTTTTTATATTTACAAGAACTTGTTGATATTACTCATTAAGTGGAATTCCTTTTTTATTTTATATAGTTTCTTGCTGATTTCCATTTTCATATATGCACTGTCTTGTTTGAACGGATGTGTTTATGTATTTGTTGTGGTCGTTCTGTTTGAGAGAGGTTTTGTATTTATGTAACAAAATAGTGTAATGTCTTTTGCTGTGTGTCTGCAGGATGAGTATGAATTGCTTGATAACAACATTTGCCCTATGCACCTGATGCCGTGTGTTCTGTGGATAGAGGATAATTACTATTATTTCTTTGTGCTATCAAAATATCAAAAAAATTATTGGAAGAAACTTTGACACAAACTCTAAATTTTTGCGGCCTCTGTTCTGGTTAAATGAGATGAGATAGTCGGTAATTTTGTAAAAACTTAGTCTAGCGTGTCCTAAATAGTTGTCCCTGAGGTTTACTGTAAACGGATTTCTCTTGGCAGCTGCTTCCAGCATGATTAGTTTCCTGCTAAGAGCCTGAGCATGTTGATTTTGAATGTTGTAAGCTTAATAATTGGCATATTGTGTATATGCTATTGTAGTAAATCTGTATTAGCTATTGCTATAGTTATAGATACCTGACGGAATGCATTTGATAGTACCTTTTTTAAAAGTAATTATGCCATGATTGCTAATATATTCCTTAAAAAGTTGTTGTGCTGAACCAACAATACTTCAAATATGGCTTTTGGGTATAGCTTTGTTGGTGACATGCCTTGTATTGTTAATGCTTCTGCTACTGTATGTTGATCATGCCTGGCAGGGGAATCATTTTTTATGACTTTTAATCTAAAGCTATCTCTGCATCTCTTTCCCCATAGCAATTTACTAATAAAATGTTAGGAACGCCCTTTCTATATCTTCCTATTCTATTAGTCACTTCCATAGTCTTTACGCTTCAAGGTGCAAAGCTGGATCAAAGGTGGCCTAAGAGATTTTTACCATTTCCTGAGCATCAATGGATTGGTGCATCCCAGTTACTTTGACAAGAAGCAAACTATATATGTGTGGTTTGATGCATTACTAGGGTATAGTTCTTTTCTTTTGTAATTCAGAATTTGCTAAGCTTCTAATTTCCTAATTTGTATTCCAATTTTTTATTTATTTATCCTTTTTATATATATATATATATATATATATATATATATATTACCACAACACATGTAGACATCAGTCAACTCCCAACTTATGAAACATTTGTTTGTAGATATATATATATATATATATGTGTGTGTGTGTGTGTAAGATTTATGAAAGTTTCTGCTTAATATATCATTAGCAATCTTTGTCTATTAACTTCTATTGACTTTTTATTTTATTTTTCTGTTGAACATATATGTATCAGCACTATCAGAGGAAGCAGGGCAAGCTAATCTACAAAGTCTTTGTTTCTTGAGTTGGCCCTGCCTCACTACACTTGATTGGAAAGGTATAAGCATCTTCTATGCATTTATGATTTTTTTCTCAGAAGTATAATACACTTTTTTTGAATGTTTCTTCAATTTGATTGGCACGCTATTCACAATTGACACCAAAATGTGATGTCATTTTCCATGTTATTAATCCCAATTAATCCCTGAACAGGTTCCACCTCTGTATATGGAATGTGGTTTATTGTGTCATGTGCTCTCTAAAGATGCTAATTGGAAAGTTTGTGTAATTGACCACTTAATAGCTGTACTAAATCTATTATCTTTATTCTAATTATTAAAACTTAATGTAAGGTTGAATTTAATCAACCATGTGTTGGCTTTATTCCATAACAAATTTGCTTGTAATATAGCACTTAGAAAGCTTGTATTTAGGTGAGAATCATGTAAGGGTAGTGTGTGAGAGAGTGTGAAGAAATGCTCAAGACAGTGCGGTGAAGCGAGACTCGCGGCTAGGACTCGCGGGTGGCTCGCGGCTTGCAAGCCGCCAAAAGTTGCTCACGTGCGAGCATGCGGGGGAGCTGAACAGTCACGCCACCCGGAGCACTACACGACAAAAATCCAGACTGGCCATTAAGTTAGCTCGTGACTTGAACTCGCGACTCGGTCAAGTCGCGAGATCAAGTCGCCCGACTAGCCCTGTTTTTTTGGAAAAACCGACTCTTCGTATTCCATTCTCACACCAGTATAAATACCCCTCATTCCCACAAGATATGTGTGGCTATTCAGAAAAAAAACCCTAAGAGAGGTTTCTTCAAAACATCTACCCAATTAGAGAGAGCTACTCATTCTTAGAGAGAAATCTTTGTAGTCTCTTCTCATTCCCTCTCTCATTGTCATACCTATTGAGAGGAGATTTCTATCCAAACACTACCCACACCCATTCAGAGTGTTGAGTGTCTTTGGATTTTTGGGAAGCATTGGAAGATGCCAAGGATGGCGGATGCTACGGTCTAGTAGCGGAATCCGGTAAGCTAGAAAAGAAAAAGGTTCGACGCAACCTCGTTGGAGCAAGAAGCTTGAAGGACTTAGGTACATCGGGTAGATTAGGCTTGGAGGGTCTATTGCTGTTCATGTATCCCAACTACATTTTCTAGTGGATTATTGACCACTTGGAGGCGGCGGAGAGGTTTTACGCCGAGGGCTTGGTTTCCTCTTCGATAACACATCGTGTGTTGTCCTTGTGTTTGCATCTCTCTTCCCTTTATCTTTGCCTTTTATTTTCTGCTGTGGATGTGATTTATAATTGGCTTAGATTGATTTCCAATTCTGTTTATAGCTTATGTTCATTTTCCGCACACTAGTTGTTTGTCATAAAGCTTGAATTGGTTATTTTGTTTTTGGGGTCTAAACGTTCAAGGGTGTTTATACACATTTTTGAACTTTCAATTGGTATCGAGCGGGTACACTTGTTGTGGTTTAAATACCTAAGTGTGATCCTTGACCCCTTGTGTTTATTTGCCATGGATTGTGCTTTGTATGCCTTTTTGCATGATTTGGTTGGTGATGAATGTAACATGCCACATGTTTGTGAAAATGCCTCTATGAGTGTTAATCCTCATAAGTGTGATGACATGTTATTTGAATCCATGGGTGTTGTTGACCAACTCTTGAAGAAAAATGCTAAGAAGTTTCAAAAGAATTTGAGCAAGTTATTTTGTGAAAAGGATGATTTGATTGCTAAGCTCAATGAATCCAACAAATTGGTTGAGAAATATAAAAAACTTGCTGAAATTTCTCTTGAAAAGCTGAAAGAGTTTGAATGTTTGAATATGGACTTGGATGCTAAACTTGTTTTGTCTAACAAACTTGTTGATGATCTTAAATGTGAAAATGAATCTCTTAAGATGCATGCCAAGTGTTTGATTGCTGAACCCATTGATAAAATGGATGATAATATTTGTTGCAATCAAGTTGTGGTACCCGATTTTGTGCATAGTGTGTGTTCTACCTTAAAGGACAAATCGGTGTACATTCCTCCACATAAAAGAAATCAAAAGGTGGAGAGAAAGGCTGTTAAGTCAAAACCTTCGTTTAGGTCTCAACCTAAGGCTTTGGATGGATCTAAGTTTGTTCCAACTTGCCACCATTGTGGTGTGATTGGTCATATAAGACCTCAATGTCATAAGTTGAAGAGGGAACAAAACCATGTTGCTAGATCCATTCCCAAAAGCCTAGTGGACCTAAACACATTGTTTGTCACCATTGTGGTGCCTTTGGTCATCTAAGACCTCATTGCTCTAAGTTTCAAGCTCTTAAGAGAATCAAAAGAAAAGAGAAACTTGAGCTTTTTGGAAGTTGTGCTAAAAAGAGTAAACTGGATTTGAGTGAAAATAGCATGTTGTTAAAGAAAATGTTTAATGCTCTTAACTCCTTGACTATGTGCATCTCCGGTTCTCATTCTTCCAACCCTCGTCTCGCTTCTCTTGAGACACTCATTCCAAACAATCGTTCCGTTTGGATGAGGAAGGGTTCCTATGGTTGAGTTTTTGCTCTTTTGGTCCTTGATCTAATTCTTTCGATATTTGTAGGACCCTTCATGCATTAAATGTCATATCTTCATGCATTTTGTGCATCTTGCATTTATTTGTATGCATTGTTTCGTTTTTGATCTTACTTTTATGTTTCTATTTTGTGTGAGTAAAAATCCAAAATCACATAAAAAGTGAAAAATTCAAAAAGTTTGATCGTATTTGTTTGAGCACATATCACATGTGAGTTTGGCCTTGTACCTTTATACAAATGGCTTTGTGCATTTTCGAGCTTAGCTTGTTATTTTTGCACTTATATCTTTGTGGAAAAAATCTTGACATCTTTGTGTGATTGTTGTAAATCGATCTTCAAGCTTGTCATGAATGATTAGTCAATAGTCATGTTGGTTTTGATACTTGCGTAAACTTGTGCTTATATCTCTTCCCACTCTTTTATTTTTATTGCTTAAAGAGCTCAATAAATGTAAATCTCAAAATGAAAAGAGATAATGAGCTGCAAAAGCCGTCGCAAATACTAGTATTCGACTAGGAAAAAGGAAAGCGACATAAATGAAATTGTATGATGCCCAAAAAGCCAAAGGCTTGTTCGTCAAATTGAAATATCACAAATTTCAGGCATCGATCTCAAAATGAGATGTTTTGATTCAAAATGATCAAATGTTATGAATTGTAAAGAAGCTAAATGAAAAGTTTCATCATATGTAATCATTTTCTTGTGAGAGGTCATATATGTTCATTTCTATAATTGAGATAGACCACTTGACTTAGCACTAGTTGTGTATGACTTGATTGAATTGATCATTGAAACTTCACTCTAGACTAAGGACTATTCCACATTTGATACACACACACAACACACATGCCTAATGTTCAATGAATGTCTTATTCATTTGTTAGATTGTACTTGTCTAAATGTGATGTGTGTGTGCTCAATCATATATGGTTCAATCCAAAAAGATTTTTGATCATTTTATATGTTTTTGGAAGTGATTTTTATCACTCTTTGAGTTCATGTTTAGTGCTTACTTTGTTTCTCAATGTTTAAACATGTTTGAATTGAAAAACAGTGTCGAGTTTTTCGCGGCTCGGTGGCGACGACGTCGTCGCGAAACCCCAATCGTGAGTTCATCCAGAAGCTTTTGGCGGCTCACTCGCGGCTTTCTCGTGGCTCACTCGCGACTTGCGAAAATTTTTGCGACTGAAACTCGCGGCTCACGGCCGAAACTCGCGGCTCACGGCTTGCTCGCGATCGAACCTCGCGACTCGCCCGATCGCGAATCGCCCGTAAACTTGACTTTTTAATGGGCTTTTTGTGGGAAACTTGTTTTAAACCTCTCCCATCCTCTTTAAAACCCCTCTTTCAATATTTTTACATCAAAATCCAACCAATTTGAATGGTTTTTCATTCCTTTAACATTTCTAAGGTAATTATAAATTCTTTTCATTATTTTTTATCCTTGGATTATGTTTTGGAGAGTTTTGTGCTCTTGGTTGAGATTTTTATCATTGGGGTTGGGAAAACTTAATTTTTGTCAAATTTCTTTATGGGATTGGTTTCTTTTGTTGATATGCATTGGATGTTGGCCCCTTGTGGCAGAAAGAACATGTATTAAGGGTGGATTTCATGATGTTCATGCATTGTTTCACATTATTGTTCATAGTGTGCATGCTAGGTGTTTGATAAAATGCCTCTTAGACATTTTCTCACTTGTTTGGACTCCGATGAGTACCAAACTTTGGGGTTTCTCATGTTTCCTCATTAGGAACATGTTTGGTTCATTAGTTGTGTATTTTGCACACTTTGCCCCACATGTGCATTTTTCATGCATTGGTCATGCATTGCACTTAGCCACCTCTTGCACACACTTTTGTTACCCTTGTCATGCATTGGTCTTTACCTTATTTCTTCATCCTAGCATGTCATGCTTACCTTATGCTTTGTAGCATGTTACTTTGTCTTAGGTTTGAGCTTCATTTTCTCATTCATCTTGCACCCATCATGCATCATTAGCATTGTTCATACCTTCATCTCTTGCCCTCATTTTTTTCTTGACCCTTTGTCTATTCCCGACAAAAAGGGGGAGAGTATACTCTAGAGAATGTTTCGGAGTATTTTGTCATTTCTATATGACTCTTGTGCACATCCTTAGGGGAGAAATTCTATTTCTCATGCACATTTGTAGGGGGAGAGATATTCCATAGGGGAGATGCATATACCAAGGGGGAGAAGACATTGTGTTAACTAGAAAACCTTGTTCTATTTGTTTTCTTGTTGGTTTTATGGTGCTTTGAGTTATGCTTTGTTGTTCTCATTGCATCATGTTTGTGCTTTGGACATGCATATATCCCTATGCTATTATGCTTCATTGAATGCATGTTCGGATGATCATTTGCTTTGCTATGTGATCATTATAGCCATTTCTATACTTGTTATATTATACTTGTTATTTATTACTTGCTTTACCTTGAGGGTCTAATGTGTTTTGTGCAAGTGTTTCAGGTTACAAGTATATATGTTCCAAGTGCATCACATGACTTCTCATCACTTTAAAGGGGAGAAATTTTAAGCACTTTTAATTTATATTGTTTAAGTTTATATTCAGTATTTTGTGGTTTGTACCCATGTGATTTTGTAAGCTTTTAGGGTTTATGTTTTATGCATATTTTGTAGGCTTTATGGTATGTACCTTGCTTAATGCAGCCTTTATACTATGTTGAAATCAGTACTTTAATCTAAATGTCCTGCATTTTGGTTTATGTCTTGTCACTCTTGTGCCCTTGTAGGATTTTTTCCTAGATGCATATACTTAGTGTATTATGCATTGGTTGAGTGTTGAGCATACAAGTAACTTGCATTGTTCTTGTTAGCTTGTATGTTCAAGTGTTCATTCCAAGTGTGAATGAGCATTGTGATCACTACCTTGTAGTGATTGCTTGTTTGATCAAGCCATGGTTTGTTTCTTAACTCCATCTTTGCTTGATCACATATTGCTTGCTTCATATGCATTTCATGCTTTTTCGCATACAATGATCATGGTGTATTGTTGTGTTTCAGGAGATTCATGTTCATATGATTCAAAAGCTACAGTTTCTAGATTTAGGTGTGAGTGAGTTTTGCCATTGTTCCCAAACTCACGTTTAAGTCTAGAGTCTGTTTTAGGGTGTTTTGTCATGGAATAGCCAAAGGGGAGATTGTAAGGTTGAATTTAATCAACCATGTGTTGGCTTTATTCCATGACAAATTTGCTTGTAATATAGCACTTAGAAACCTTGTATTTAGGTGGGAATCATGTAAGGGTAGTGTGTGAGAGAGTGTGAAGAAATGCTCAAGACAGTGCGGTGAAGCGAGAGACTCGCGGCTAGGACTCGCGGGTGGCTCGCGGCTTGCAAGCCGCCAAAAGTTGCTCACGTGCGAGCATGCGGGGGAGCTGAACAGTCACGCCACCTCGGAGCACTACACGACAAAAATCCAGATCTGGCTATTAAGTTAGCTCGTGACTTGAACTCGCGACTCGGTCAAGTCACGAGATCAAGTCGCTTGACTAGCCTGTTTTTGGAAAAAGCGACTCTTCGTATTCCATTCTCACACCAGTATAAATACCCCTCATTCCCACAAGATATGTGTGGCTATTCAGAAAGAAAAACCCTAAGAGAGGTTTCTTCAAAACACCCACCCAATTAGAGAGAGCTACTCATTCTTAGAGAGAAATCTTTGTAGTCTCTTCTCATTCCCTCTCTCATTGTCATACCTATTGAGAGGAGATTGTAAGGTTGAATTTAATCAACCATGTGTTGGCTTTATTCCATGACAAATTTGCTTGTAATATAGCACTTAGAAACCTTGTATTTAGGTGGGAATCATGTAAGGGTAGTGTGTGAGAGAGTGTGAAGAAATGCTCAAGACAGTGCGGTGAAGCAGAGACTCGCGGCTAGGACTCGCGGGTGGCTCGCGGCTTGCAAGCCGCCAAAAGTTGCTCACGTGCAGAGCATGCAGGGGAGCTGAACAGTCACGCCACCTGGAGCACTACACGACAAAAATCCAGACTGGCTATTAAGTTAGCTCGTGACTTGAACTCGCGACTCGGTCAAGTCACGAGATCAAGTCGCCAACTAGCCCTGTTTTTGGAAAAACCGACTCTTCGTATTCCATTCTCACACCAGTATAAATACCCCTCATTCCCACAAGATATGTGTGGCTATTCAGAAAGAAAAACCCTAAGAGAGGTTTCTTCAAAACACCCACCCAATTAGAGAGAGCTACTCATTCTTAGAGAGAAATCTTTGTAGTCTCTTCTCATTCCCTCTCTCATTGTCATACCTATTGAGAGGAGATTTCTATCCAAACACTACCCACACCCATTCAGAGTGTTGAGTGTCTTTGGATTTTTGGGAAGCATTGGAAGATGCCAAGGATGGCGGATGCTACGGTCTAGTAGCGGAATCCGGTAAGCTAGAAAAGAAAAAGGTTCGACGCAACCTCGTTGGAGCAAGAAGCTTGGAGGGCTTAGGTACATCGGGTAGATTAGGCTTGGAGGGTCTATTGCTGTTCATGTATCCCAACTACATTTTCTAGTGGATTATTGACCACTTGGAGGGCGGCGGAGAGGTTTTACGCCGAGGGCTTCGGTTTCCTCTTCGATAACACATCGTGTGTTGTCCTTGTATTTGCATCTCTCTTTCCTTTATCTTTGCCTTTTATTTTCTCTTTGTGGATGTGATTTATAATTGGCTTAGATTGATTTCCAATTCTGTTTATAGCTTATGTTCATTTTCCGCACACTAGTTGTTTGTCATAAAGCTTGAATTGGTTATTTTGTTTTTGGGGGTCTAAACGTTCAAGGGTGTTTATACACGTTTTTAAACTTTCACCTAATATAAGCTGTAAGATCCTTGACTCATTCATTAATTTTGCACATAATTATCTCTCCAGGTAGTTTGCTGTATTTAAGCATTTGACTTTGATCATGCATCTTTGTGAAATCGACCTCATATTGTTGGCACAAATTCTATTAAACATTATTAATGCTAGATTTTAGTTTCTTTTGAAAGAGAAGTAACACTTGTTTACATATCAAAATTCCTTAATTGGTTTCTTTCACGATTCTTTGTTGTATGAGACAAGCAAATATGGAATGACATAAACTTTGGTGAGAGTGAAGCGAGACAAAGATCACACGTTGTTGGATTGGAGGGGGAATGCTTAGAAGTATACGGGCCAAAGGTTGAGGAGGCTGCCAATGCCAAGGCACGCCCCATAGTCATTGCGACCCAAAAAGTTTGAACTTGCCACTCTCATGGCTCAAGACCTCCATCAGGATTTTGTGACTATTGTGGACTTGGTAATATACTAATTTGTGGTCTTTTGATGTATGTGAGGTTGTGGAACACATTGAAAGATATTTGGAGCATTTTATATAATATTTTGTTTTGAGATAGTTTAGACTTTGTAATGTGGTTCTTTAGAGCGTGTGTGGTTGTGGTATGTATTGAAATGATTAGGAACAAGTCATATAATATTGTGCTTTGGAATATAATTTCAAGTAGGTTATGTAATGTCGTGTTTCAAGCAAGTTATATAACGCTTGTTTCAATCAAGGGTCATAAAGGCCATTGAAAACTCGACACTTTCTTTAAGAATTAACCCACACTACTGAAAATTGCAGAGATTTACAACAATATCACATTAAAAAAATAAGAAGCAAAGCAGCCAACATCAAATCTCAAATACGTTGTTTTTGGTTTTTAATTATGACTTTGAGTTATTTAACAAAACAACCACAATATATTCTTTAAAAACGCATGATCTCCCTTGAGGGACAATTCTAATCTTCATTGTTGTACTCATTGTTAGACTAGGCAATTGTAATTTAATTCCAGCTATGGAATCGGCATTAGTGATGATGATGGTGGTAACCAACATATTGTGTTAAGGCTCTACATCATTTGGAGCTTCGAGAGGAAGATTGTGCCACTTGTTTTGTGTATTATGTCCCTGTGTGTCACGGGGTCAATTTTTCTTTTAAATTTTTTGCCTGTAATGGCACTAAGCCCCCGATTTAGTCTCAGCCAAAACACCACACACACACACACACTACAGGAACACTCGGAACAGAATTATCAAAGGAATTCGCACACACACAACACACACAGTATTTATAGGGCACCAACCCCAACCTTTATTACTCAATATCAAGTACAAAGGAAGCCTGGAAAATACATACGAAATTCTCTAAGCAAAATTATACACTCTCTGCTGTTGACAACCCTAATGACCTAGGACAAATATACTGAGAATTAATTGTCACAAAGATTCGCCAATAATCGCCCCTTGTCCAAGACTTGCCGCCACATGTGGTCCGACTTAGGACACCTTCAATCGATCTTTGTCTTGGCCTGTTTTCCACGTTTCCAACCCCTACACAAAGAAATCGAACATCCACAAAGCGTAAATCGCTTGATAATCGCCGATAATCGCTGCTGTGACACTCTGTACATGCCGACCCATTACTCAAGACCTCATCATAGGGCTTTTACCCATGCTCCAGCAGCCCACACATAATAGTTCCATCACGTTTTAGAAGGCTTGGCCCCTTGCCCAAGCCCTTCTCGTCAACATCACGACCCACATAACATGTCCATCTGTAGCACATTAAGTAACCGCCATCAGCCCACTCATACAAGTCCATGCATTATGCTAGCACCAACCAGCCCAATGCTTTGCACAGCATATCATCATCACAACAACCAAAGATTGCCTTGCACCCAAGCCACCAAGCCAAGCTACCATGCCATGCACTATCACATAGGGTCGCACCACCCACCTTTGTTGCCCATCATCAAAATCCGTCTTTGCCCACCATGGCCCTCCTCTACCATAGCCTTGGGGCATCATGTGGAGCAAGGTGCCTCCACATGCCGCCCCCCATCATGCTCATCAATTTGAATCCAGTAGGGAGACTAGGCTTGTGCCCCTCAAAGAGCAATTAGGAGCTTCACTAGATAGGCATGAGAAGCCATTGGTGTCTTGAGAAAACATTGAGCCATGTGACTGGCCCGATGTTGTCCAAGCACTCCAATTCCTCATGCCATCATCAGCAACTTGTAAAGCTCCTAACATTGTTTTACATTTGTTGCTTGTGGTGTTTTGTGTCCCAGGGCGAGTGTGACAGTCTTATTATTAAGGGTGGTGATGGAGAATAGCATGGCTTGAATAAATCTCAAGTCTCCTATATATATATATATATATATATATATATATATATATATATATAAACATATATACATGTGTTTAATTAGTTTCCTTTTTATGGAGTTTCAAAAATGACGCCCTTACTAAAACTTCTTTGCACAATGTCTTTGTGTCTTTGTATGTGAAGTAACTTGTCCTTTTTAAGGGAAAATTATTGCGTATTCTGAAAATATACTTCCTCCCTCTCATAGAGAGGTGGGTCCTACTGTACACTTACATAATTATATATCTAATTTAATAAATTATTGTCGAAAAAATCTTATTATTTAAAAGAGAAAAAAAGAGTATACTTGTAACTGGTAGACGTTAATTGCATGTGTCCTCAAGGTTTAAATCTAACTGTATTATTATTATTTATTTTGTAGGATCTCATTTTATATTGTCTAAATGGCATTTTTTTTTTTGAAAAAGTTTTAACCTATGGCGTTCGCTCCTAATGATAACTCTTTATCATCGGATCAAGACATCAATCAGTTTTTGGTGTAGGTGGGGATTGAACTCCGGATCTCTTATACAACTATTAGAAACTTTACTAGTTGAGCTAAATGGCATGTATGTGTATCAAAATTTTCATGATTAAAGTTAGTATATTAAAACAGAATATTTTAGTATCAGTTAATGTTGACTTACCATTTCATAGTTACTTCTAATAACACGAAATAATTCATCAAAAAGTTGTATTTCATATCAAATTATCTATCCCAAACCAAACCATTATCAGTTTTAATATTACCATATAAAATAAGGACATTAATTTTAGAATGAATTAATAATTTAGCCTAATACACCAAATGAAGAAAAAATTTGTGATGAATCAAATAAATAACTTAAATTGGTCCAATTTCTCTTGACAGTAATATCAAATTAAAGAATCAAATTCAAATTACATATGCTAAGAAGAAAATTAGAAAAATGAGCCAAGAAAAAAGCTTAATGTTTTGCTCACATACGGCCAAAATTTAACGAAACAAGTTGGAATAAACTAGAATTTAGGCCGAGATGAAACATATGGGTGATTCACACCAATTAATAAACCATAACAAAATATTTTGGTTAGAACAAAATTGATAACATTGATGTGTATTAGACTATTAGTGTTTGATTACACTATTGAATGCTCGATCCATTTGAATTGATTGTGATATAAAAATTTTCATTATCCTTTTCAAAACTTGTTAAAGTCGTAAATTGAAATTTGAGTAACTTCATGTTTACCATGCCCCTAAAAATATCTTATTGTACATAAATCACTTCAAAAACATGTTGTGAATTTGGGTGTGTAGTTGAGTGTATCCCTAACATTATTAATCATGTTGATTGGTGAGAAAATGTTTTTGTGTCACTGATAAATCTTATTGTTTTGTGGACTAAGTTAAAAAAAAAAGTTGGTCATTTTCTGTTTTTTGTTTATGTGGGTTGATAGAATATTCTGTTGACTGTAACTTGCCCTCATGCGCAAGTTCTATTTTCGGTTGAGGGTTGCAAGGAAGTCATTGGATTAAAGGCTTGCGACCTATCGTTGGCTTTTATTGTCAAGCTTGAATTAAATTTGGGCTAGGATTGGTCCTACGAGGGAAGGTAATTCAATAATTGTGGAAATTGGGCCGAGGAAGTGCATCTTTGCCTTGTTTCAAAGTTTTATTTTTATTTTTTAGCCCAAAAATGATAGATTGTATTTATAATGAACTAGAGTTTACTATGGGAAGGAGAAAAGAAGGTATGCCCTTGAGCCGAACCAAGGGTTTCTTTGTCTCCTTAGCATACAAAGCTAATTCTTGGAATGGAAGTATAATAAGAAACGCATCTATTGGAATATTCAAAATGATATCTACAGAGGGCAATTATCCTTAGTACTCAATGTCAACTTTATATACTCTTAAATGAGAGAGAGTCATTGGCAGTTGGCACGGTGTGTGTATTTTAATGTAACTTATGACTAGTTTGTATTGTGGTTGTTATATCTTGCTGCCATGTTTTTTTTTTTTTTTATAATTCTTTATTCTTTTTTAATTTTTTTTGGCAAAAATACCATTTTAATCCCTATATTTTGAGGCTACAGTCAATTTGGTCTTTGTTATTTTCAACTTGTAGTCAATCTGGTCTTTGCCACTAACTCATTAACAAAAAATGCCTACATGACACTTGATGCTTATGATATCATGGTTTAATAACAAAGAGGAATTTGAGAGTGGCAAAATGATTTCAGTCTTAGAGTTAAGAAAATGCTACTTTTTTTTTTTTTTTTTTGTCTAAATAAGAAAATACTACATTTAAAAAAAAAAATATAAGAGATACTAAACTTTCATTAAAAAGACTGAAAAGAAATTACATCATTTGAGAGAGCATGTTTTATAAAACAAGGGCTCTCTTCAATCCAAGAAACATATTGCTCAATACCTTGAGCATATTTTGCTAACAAGTGAGCTAGACGATTACCATTCCTTCTTACATGTAAGACCTTAAAACTACGAAAATTATGAAAAAAAATGAAGAAATACCATAAATTTTCGGAGCTATAGAGGATGAAGGAGGTGATTTTCTAGCCACTGCTCTTGTTATTATGTACTCAAAAACGCGGATTGGTGCCTAATCTAATCAACATATTTTCTAACTAACAAATACATATTTGACACATGTCAAATTACTTAACAGTAACTTAACAAACATAATACCATGGAGGAAAAAACAAAACATGGTTGAAGAAAGTTCTCTCTTTCACAAGGTTGTTAGGATTGAGATCCTACACGGGATCGGTGAGAAGGTTTGGGGATTAGATTGTAGGATCGGCACGAGAATCGTAAGATTCTACTTTCCAATTAAAAATATACTAAAAAAATACTCATAATTATAATTTATAATATATATTAAAGAAAAATTGAAAAAAAAAAAGGTATTTTTTTTACACAAATTAGTGAAATCTATCTATATATATATATATATATATATATTAATAGTTAAAACTTAGAGAAAATCCAATTACATTTTATAAAAGTTTTTAATTTTTGTGACAAGTGAATTATTTGGCGAAAAAATAGAATAGTCTAAAACCAATTAATTCTAAATCATATATATAATATAATATAAAATGAGAAACCATTACATATTTTAGAAATGTGTAGTTTAAAAAAAAAAATGTAAGCTAATACTATGTATAATTTGAATATCTTCAAAAAAAAAGGTATAAGTTGAACCGTATGATTATAATTATTTTTAATTGTACTCGTGTATATGTATGGGACTACACACTAGTTACTAATAAATAGTAAAGTAACAAATTACAAATACATAAATAAAGTTCAAAATTCAAAAGATACAACTCACAAATACCAAGTTCTAAGTTACAAAACTCAAAGCTTACATAATGTCGCAAAAAATAAAACAAAGCAAATAACAATATTTCAAACAACTCCATAAACACACTCAATCATCAAGCCCGAAGTTTTGGTTATCTTGGATGAGTTCTTCAAAATAAGGTAGATCATTATAAACAACATTTATCATAGGTATAACTTTTATAAAATGTAATTGGGAAAGTTAACTTTAATATATATATATATATATATATATATATATATATATAAAAGGTATTGTTTTTATCTCAACAGGTCATAGGTATAACTAGTAAAAAATATATAATTAAAAAAAAAAAAAAATCTCAAAGAGACAGACCAACCTTTGGTGAGATATAGTTTTTCTTAATTAAATTCATGAAAACCGGTGTTTGTCTTGTTTTTATACGTGTAAGATATTTTTCATCAACTTTTTGTTTATAAAGTTCAACTACTACAGAACTTTCTAAAATTGAATTAATAGAGAGATTGGAGAATGAATTAAAGTTAATGCAAACATATGACCCAAAAGTTAATTTTCGTTAAACTTACTATATTTAATAAAAGAGAGGAATATAAGTCTCATTAAAAGATTATCAAATAAACCTCAAGGGGTTGGCTAAATAATTTCTATGGTCTCAAGATATCCATGAGATCTTAGGTTTGAAATATTTTCCTAGTATTTTGGGGTCACCATCAAGGGTTTCTTTCTTGTAATAATTCGGTGCATGTGGGATGAGGGCTTGCACATGCTGAAGGGAATAGTCAGATATTTGAAAAGGTTTGGATACTATTGTTTATCAAACTATCTTTTGTTAATTGCAAAATAAATACTTTCACAACAAATCTTAAGTGACAGATTGTTAGGGTTGTTATTGGTAAACAAAAAAGTAATTTTAGTGGTAAGTTCAAATTAAAACTAATAACAACCTAACACTTATGATTTGTTGTAAAAGTATTTTGAAAATATTGTGGACATAACACTTTTCTAATGTAAAATATGTATTCTCTTGTATGATCAATTTCCTTTGCACTTATTGTTGTGTGTATATATTGCACTTTTTTATATGAATTTTTTATTAAATTTTAGGCAGAGATCTTTTTATATGGTTCAAATTTAAGAATTGTGTGTCATTTCTTAGTTTGGTGAGTCTCTATTAAAAAAATTTTATATATTGAGAATTTTACATTGAGAGCATTTCCAAGCATGTAGATATTTATAAAAATATTATATATTTAATGTAGTCAATAATTTGTTTTAACTCCATTGCTTCTAGATGAATTACATGAAGTTAATTAATAATTTCTTTTTTAATTGTATTTTGTACATAATTATATATGATGATAAAATGTATTTTAGGGCGGTGCCACCTTTAGTTCAGGAGGTTCAAATGAACCCCCTAAGTTGGCCACATTATTTCTTTTATATATAATATTTTTTAAATTTTTTTGAATGACTTTTGACTTCCTAAAATAAAATTTTGAACACCCTAACTCTAAATTTTTTTAGGCTCAACTGATATAAGCTTGAAGATGACCCTATTAACAATTTATTCTTGCAAATAATGTTATAATTAATCTGAGAAATTCTATGTTCACAACATTTTCATCGCACATTTACAAAAAATTTTAAGTTGCGGGTTGTTACTAACTATTACTATTGGGTAAAAAAGTAATTTCAGTAGTGGTTTCAAATTAGAATTGGTAACAACTTAGCACCTAGGATTTATTGTGAAAAATGTTGTGGACATAATAATTCTCGGATAATTTATACTTTTGACCAAACAAGTGACTAGAGTGGCTGAATTTGAACGTACTTTTAATTTGTTAATTCTTAAGTGGGGACTAGGGGTGTGGGTCAATCAGTTAGTAGGTAACAAATTTTAACACTAAAAGAGAACCAAACAATTAGATAGATGGTGATTCTTAAAAAAAAAAAAATTAGACCAGGGGTGTGGGATAGAAGATTGATTGGGTAAAGATAAAAGCAAATGTTAACACAACAAAAATTTTCTTAATACAATTACAAAAACCGATTGTTATCAAAGTGAAGTTGAATTGTTAAATAAAATAATTGTAAGAGTATAGACATAAACTAATAAATAAAAACATTCTAAGCTTTAATAGTTAAAATTCACTTAACAACAATACTTAACATGTTTATTGTATTTAGAAACAATAAATGATTTCCAATATTTAATCTTAGAAGCAATAATTAGTATGTTCATTGTATTAAGAAACAATATGCCTAAAGAACTTATAGTTTATCTTTTATTCTCTTACTAGTACTATGTACAAATTTGAATAAAGAAATCGGGTAGACCGCAAGATATATCTCCTACCTAAGATAAATCTTCTTACCCCTCTAGAAATTTTTTTTGGAGCCGCCACTGTTTTAAGAGGCATTGTAAGATGAAGTTTGTACTTTTGACCAAACTTATTATTATTATTATTATTATGTTGAATTAGATTACTTATTTTCATTCATTTCAAATTACCGTCTCTTCATGCAAATTAAATATGTAATTTTTATTAAATTGTTTCATACATTGTAAGGGTTAGTGCCTGTTTATACATAATAACTCTTGCTCTATATGGTTTCATGATCGGAGTTGGGAGGAAATTTGGAAAGCTATTCTGACCTCCCACACGGGCACTCACAAATAATTAGAGAAGGAAAAGTAATAATACTATACCACCATTCCAATCCCAATGGGCTAACCTAGTATTTGTGTTTTTTTTTTTCCTCATTTTTGAGAAGGTTATTATTTTGGATTTTAAGGTTTCGTTTCTTTGCTAAACTATTGACATTGGTCACATAATGCCGTGGCCCATGGTGGAGGAACGTCTTGAATTGTTAAAACTATCGAACCTGTCTTCTTCACCCAATTTGAAAACTGAACCAAGGTCGTAATGCAGCTACTTAGCCCAGTTCACACTATCCCTCAGTCATCTCCCCATTTAAGCCCAAACTCAATCATGGTCGAATCTATCATATATATATATATATATATATAGTAAAACTTGTATTACTTTTATTATTTTCTATTTTACACCTTGCATAATAAAGGGCCGGCTGAGAAGATCGGGAACAAAGCCTATTTTTGGGCCCACAGTGCTACCTCTATAGTATAATAGGCCCCAAAAATGGGATGAAATCCCATTTTTGGGCCCATTCCATCTTCTTGAACTTGAGAAAAAGAGTACGCTTCTTGAACTTAAAACTAGATAGGCTAATCTCAATATGATGACCCAATCCCAAATGAGAAATTTAGATAAATGACTCGTCATAAGGAACTAAACTTAGATTAAAACCAATATGACAACAAATTTTTAAACTTGTAAATTTTGAGGCACTAACCTCTAAAAATGGAACAAACCAAACCATCAAAGCAACATTTAAATATCAAGTCTCAACAATACATCAAACTAAAATATGTGAAAATAAAGACTCCAAATACATGTTCAAATAAATCTCATGATTAACAAGTTTACAACCCAAAAAAAGCACAACATCGCAAATTTTTTATAACATAATTCTCTATTACACAATCTTCAGTTCATAACTCTAACGTTTACCAACTAGTTGCATTAAGAGCGTCCACTGCACTAATCTGAAAAGAGTAGAGAAATGGGGTGAGTTAACAATTGAAAGAGAAACTACATCACATGATATTGTCAAGTAAAAATACGCATTATAATAGACAACATACTAAATTTTTAAAAATATTTATCTGAAAGTAATTTGGTAGAAACAATTAAACCTATTTTGGAAGTTAACATTAAAGTGTACAATGAAAATATATAAATTGTTATATATATGAATGCTCTCTTAAAAGATTTGTTAGGCTTCAATAAGCCATAGTTCATCTATAAGAACATCACTTTATAATTGGGTAAACTACTTAATAAGTTATAATAGTAGTAATAATAATACACTTAGCATTAAAGTTGTTTTTCACATTCAATTTGTCAATAATAATAAACAATAAATTAGTATATAAAATATTCGTCAAATTAAGACGTGTTGCTTTATAATCTGCAGTTGAATCTCATTGGGGAACAATAACCCCAAAGAGGTAAATGATAACAATAGGTTCGAAGAGCAAATAATAAAAATGCACCACACCACAATAAACAATATTTAAGCCAAAAACCAACTCTTAGCATGTGTTGACAAAGCTTATAGATAGTCTAGCTGACTATTTAAAAAACATAACAATATCATAAAATATTCTTATAGAACATATGTACTTAGAATTTTTACATAAAAATGTTCATTATTTAGAAAAGCTTTTTTCATTACCGTGCATCCTTAGCGTAATAGTCACTCCACAAATATAAAGTTATTGTGGGTTATAGGGTAAAGACCAGGGTTCAACTTTCCAAGAGAGAGCTTTACACACATATACAAATAAATTAGGATAGAGTGGTATAATAATAATAAAAAGAGGTTCTTTCCAATTATACATACATACATACATATATATATATATATATATATAACATAATATCTAGAGAGGAATCATTTTCTGAAATCCACTTATTTGAAATCAACATATAATTTCCATCTCGAAAGCCCCAAATAGTATCAACTAGCTAGAACCTAATGCAGGATTAGATGCATGGCTAAGTGAAAATAACCACACCAATATATAGGTATATCTAAGTGAATATGAGGCAATAAAAACAAGATAAGGACTTAACTATTGATATGTAGTTGGCTCAACACTTAAAATTTTGTGCTTAAACTTTTTAAACCTATTAAGGCAGTCCTCAAAAGTATAACATGACAACACCTAAATTTCATATTATGTCTATCAAAACATCTCAATCACCTTGTTGTCCCTAATGAAGTATGACCCAAAACTAGGTTATTAACCAATATTGTACTCCTTTTTTTATTATTTAATTTTTATAGATATATTTAAAAAAAAATTGGGTTGAACAAGGATAAATTATCTTCCATTTTGCCCCAATCCTAGCTCAAATTTAACTCAAGCTTAATAAGATAGCAAAATCCAGCAACTACCTTACAATATGTTACATAACTCTTCGCCCTCAAAATATTATTTTGGGCTCCACTTTACCAAAAGAAAAAACATAAAATATTTTGCAAAATTAAAAAAAAAAAAAAAAAAAAAAAAAAAAAAAAAAAAAAAAAAAAAAAAGATACCCAAAAGGATTGGGCATACACAAGATAGCACAATTAGATAATATACGTTGACTCGCACATACACGACAAAAACAAATTTTTTATAAAGAATTAAGTCACACACTCTACGGGATCACAACAAGCAAACAAATTATCCCATAAAAAAAAAAAAAAAAAAAAACAAGAAGCAGAGATACCAATCTCACATCTCAAACAATTTTCTTTGGGGTGGGGCGATGAATAAGATTCAATTTTTTCAACATAACGACCACAGTACAGACCGTACAATACACGCCCAGATGAAGCCACAAGGAAACACACTGCATAAGAAAGGACTGGCTGAGAACATAGGACAAAGCCCATATTTGGGCCCATGACACCTTCTTGAAAAAAAAAAAAAAATATATATATATATATATATATCTATATAATATAATTTTGATATATAAATCTTACTAAAAATTTGTTTCTTATGTCTAAACTTTACAAGTTCACTCTTAGTTCCTAAACTATAAAAAAGTTCATTTTTCATTCTTAAACTATTGAAAATGTTTGACATTCATCTTTGAATTTTAAAATATATATATTTTCATAATATTTTGAAAAAAATTATTTATTCATTCATATATTTTTACCCTATACTATTGGGAAAAAAACTTTTTACAAAGTTTAAGGTGAAATTTTTTTTTTTCAAAATTTAGTGAGAGAAAATAAAATTTTTTATAAAATTTAAAGACCAAAATATTATTTTACTTAAAAAAGAAAAAGAAAAAAAGGATTACAGTACTATAGTATACGAAGAAAAAAGGAGTACAAAAGTATTAAGAAATATTACTCTCTTTATGCATGAATGCCATTTCCTGCAGACATAGTAGTCAACAGGTATCTGAAGTTCGAGATCCATTCTGTTGCCGCCAGTAATCTTAACCATGGTTTACGTCGGGGCTGGGTTAATTAACCGTACGTCGCTCATTAATGCATATTGCATCCTGGTCTAAACAATAAACTATGACGTGTCTGGTTATATGGACAGACTATATTTTGGTGAATACTATAAAGTCTACGGGTAATTAATGCTATCTTTGTATAGGAAAAGCTAGTTTATAGAAGGAAGCAAAAGGACGAAAGCACACTGAAGTGACCCACACATATTTGATACCTAAAAATAAACAAGTATAGTGCTAGACAAATCTGACACATGATCTTTGAAAAGGTTTTTTTTTTTTTTTTTTTTTTTTTTTGGGGGGCTGAATATGATCTTGGCAAAGTTATATTCATCATTTTCAATAGCCGAATGAATGATTTGCCAATATCCATTCAAAGATTGAAAATTAATGCAAAACCCAAAAGATCAAAAAAAGAACAGAAAAAAAGAACACTAAAAAAATGACATTCAACATGATCTGCAAATCTATTACTTGTCATATATTGGCTTTCTTTCGCCAACGGGGGCTTGGCTGAGTGGGTAAAACTCGGGCATTTCGTGCAACACACTTAGGTTCGAGTTCCGTTGCCCACAGGAATCCGTTGGTGAGCATCTTTAGTGGGGTTAAAATCTCGCACGGGCAGTAACCATAAATTCGGCCCGCTTCTGGCGCCCTGCCCGGGATATAATATAACCCTAAATCCCCTCATTTTTATTTACCCAAAAAAAAAAAAAAAAAAAAAGCTTTCTTTGAAGTACACATATCTATGACAAATTGGATGTTAAGTCACAGCTACAACTATTAGTACATACTTAACACCACGACTATTATAATAATATTAATATATATTGTAAAATTAAGCTATTAACCTCAACTTAGCCTAGGTTCAAGTTCATTGCCTACAAAGACTAACTTCGAGCAAATACTAAAAAAAAAAAAAAAAACTAGATATCTCAATATAAACAAAGATAGCATTACCCATAGACTATATAGTATTCACCAAAATATAAACAAAGATGGCATCACCCATTTTATCCTGCTATAAAATGACGGGAATGCCCCTTGTTTGGCCTTATATATGTATCCTGGCCAATTCTTCTGTCCACTACTTCGGGAACACAATCTGGGATTACTGAAAGGACCTCTTCATTCCCTGTACCTCTGCACGTAACGTCCCACGCCCTTCCTGGTTCCTATATATGGCCAGGTCAGGTGACACTAGCTCAAGTTATTTGTGTGTGTGGGGGTGGAGAGAGCGAGAGAGAAATGTTCTTACTCTTTAATTTTCCTGTATTGATAACATTTCTTCTTCTTCTTCTTTTTTCCTTTTTTTTGAAACAGTTTTGGTGTTAAAGAATTTGCGGAAATAGTTAGCCTTCTGATCCTCGTTCTTATACTCATTACTAAACTCCAAGAGTGTATAATAACTCTCAGACTTGGCGCCCGGCAAATGGTGGCTGACGGAGCCGGTACTGGCACGAGAACCAGCTCCGGCACCGGCACCGATGGTGATGGAGATACTGGCGGCAACAGAATGGATCTCGAACTTCAGATACCTGTTGACAACTCTATCTCAGCCTCTGTTGGAGCTTCTATGTCTGCAGGAAGTGGCGTTCATGCATAAAGAGAGTAATATTTCTTAATACTATTGTACTCTTTTTTTCTTCGTATACTATAGTACTGTAATCCCCACCTCTTTTTTTTTTTTTTTTTAGTAAAATAATATTTTGGCCTTTAAATTTTATAAAATAATTTATTTTCTCTCTCTAAATTTTGAAAAAAAAAATTCACCTTAAACTTTGTAAAAAGTTTTTTTCCAATAGTGTATAGTAAAAATATATGAATGAATAAATAATTTTTTTCAATATTTTAAGTATGAAAATATATATTTTTTAAAATTCAAAGATGAAAGTCAAACATTTTCAATAGTTTAAGAATGAAAAATAAATTTTTTTATAGTTTAGGGACTAATAGTGAACTTGTTAAAGTTTAGACATGAAAAACAAATTTTTAATAAAGGTTTATATATCAAAATAATATTATATATATATATATAAATTTTTTTTTTTCAAGAAGGTGTCATGGGCCCAAATATGGGCTTTGTCCTATGTTCTCAGCCAGCCCTTTATTATGCAGTGTGTTTCCTTCTGGCTTCATCAGTTCATCTGGGCCTGTATTGTACGGTCTGTACTGTGATCCCCTAGAGTGGCTTAATTCTTAATAAAAGTTGTGCTTTTGCCGTGTACGTGCGAGTCAACATATTTTATTTGATTGTGCTATTTTGTGTATGCCCAATCCGTTTGGGTTGATTTATATTAGAGCATCTCCAGCAAAATTAGCAAATTTTTGTCTTGTTTGAAGAATGAACAAGAACTTTTACCTTTATCTATCCACTTTTTCAAATACACTTTCTAACAGACTTTCTATCTCATTCTCTATCTCATTTAAATATTATTTCTTTATTCATTATTTATTCTTTTTTTAATAACTATACATCTTCCAACATTTTTTTATTCAACACCTAATTATTATAATAGAAAAAAAAGATTTGAAGAATGAACAGTAGCTCATCGGACCTAATGAGCTATTGTTCATTAGCAAAAAAAAAAAAAAAAGTTTTAGAGAGACTGTTGGAGTACTCTTTTCTGCTTTTTTTTCCGGTTTCACTCTCCATATTTTGGCTATCCATAGCATTTTGGAGATGCTCTTAGCAAGGTTTTATCACGAATTGTGGGTCTTTATTTTTTATTTTTTTATTTTGCAAAATATTTTATGTTTTTTCTTTTGTTAAAGTGGGGCCCAAAATAATATTTTGAGGCGTAGATTTATGTAATATATTGTAAGATAGTTGCTGGATTTTGCCATCTCATTAAGCCTGAGTTAAATTTGAGCTAGGATTGGGGCAAAACAGAAGGTAATTTATCCTTGTTCAACCCAATTTTTTTTTTAAAAAAATATATCTATAAAAATTAAATAATAGAAAAAAGGAGTACAATATCGGTTAACCTAGTTTTGGGTCATACTTCATTAGGGACAACAAGGTGATTGAGATGGTTGAGTTTTCATAGACATAATATGAAATTTAGGTGTTGTCATGTTATACTTTTGAGGACTGCCTTAATAGGTTTGAAAAGCTTAAGCACAAAATTTTAAGTGTTGAGCGAACTACTTATTAATAGTTAAGTCCTTGTCTTGTTTTTCTGCCTCATATTCACTTAGATATACCTAGATATTGGTGTGTTTATTTTCTTTGAGTCATGCATCTAATCCCGCATTAGGTTCTAGTTGATACTATTTGGGGCTTTTAAGATGGAAATTATATGTTGATTTCAAATAAGTGGATTTGAGAAAATGATTCCTCTCTAGATATTATGTTATATACATATATACATATATATATATATATATATATATATATATATATATATGTATGTATGTATGTATGTATGTATAATTGGAAAGAACCTCTTTTTTATTATTATTTATCATTATACTACTCTAGTGTAATTTATGTATATATGTATGTAAAGCTCTCCTTAGAGAGTTGAACTTTGGTCTTTACCTCCCAATCGACAAGAACTTTATACTTGTTGAGTGACCATCACGCTAAAGGTGTACGAGAGTGAAAAAAGTTTTTCTAAATAATGAACATTTTTATGTAAAAATCTTTCAATAAATAGATATATGTTTTATAATATATATCTATAAGAACATACTTCCTATAAGAATATTTTATGATATTGTTAAGGAAAAACAATTTTTTTAAATAGTCATTAGACTATCTATAATCTTTGCCAACATGGGCTAAGAGTTGGATTTTGGCCAAAATATTGTTTATTGTGGTGTGGTGCATTTTGATTATTTGCTCTTTGGACCTATTGTTATCATTTACCTCTTTGGGGTTATTGTTCCCCAATGGGATTCACCTGCTGATTATAAAGCAACACGTCTTAGTTTGACGAATATTTTATATACTAATTTATTGTTTATTATTATTGACAAATTGAATGTGAAAAAACAACTTTAATGCTAAGTGTATTATTATTACTACTGTTATAACTTATAGGTAGTTTACCTAATTATAAAGTGATGTTCTTATAACTGAACTATAGCTTATTGAAGCCCGACAAATCTTTTAAGAGAGC
This sequence comes from Quercus dentata, assembly GCA_028216015.1. Taxonomy (NCBI): domain Eukaryota; kingdom Viridiplantae; phylum Streptophyta; class Magnoliopsida; order Fagales; family Fagaceae; genus Quercus; species Quercus dentata. The sequence continues at coordinate 45,984,459 of CP116454.1, read as the reverse complement.
ATTTGTTTATATAACAATTTATATGTTTTCATTGTACACTTCAATGTTAACTTCCAAAATAGGTTTTATTGTTACTACCAAATTACTTTTCATACTATAGATAGATGTTTTTTAAAATTTAGTTTGTCGTCTATTATAATGCTCATTTTCACTTGACAATGTCATGTGATATAGTTTCTTTTACAAATCGTTAACTCACCCTGTTTCTCTACTCTTTTCAGATTAGTACGGTGGACTCTCTTAATGCAACTAGTTGGTAGTTGTTGGAGCTATGAACTAAAGACTATGTAATAGAGAATTATGTTATAAAAAATTTTCTATGTTGTGTTGTTTTAGGGTTGTAAACTTGGTAATCATGAGACTATTTGAACATGTATTTGGAGTCTTTATTTTCGTATATTTTAGTTTGATGTAATCTTGAGACTTGTTATTGAAATGTTGCTTTGATGGTTTGGTTTGTTCCATTTGTAGAGGTTAGTGCCTCAAAATTTACATGTTTAAAAATTTGTTATCATATTGGTTTTAAGCTAAGCTTAGTTCCTTATGACGAGTCATTTATCTAAATTTCTCATTTGGGATTGGGTTGTTATATTGAGATTAGCCTATCTACTTTTAAGTTCAAAAAGTGTACTCTTTTTTAAGTTCAAGAAGATGGAATGGGCCCAAAAATGGGCTTCATCCCATTCTTGGGGCCTATTATACTCTAGAGGTAGTACTATGGGCCCAAAAATAGGCTTCGTTCCTGCTCTTCTCAGTCAGCTCTTTATTATGCGGGGTATAAAAAAGAAAATAATAAAAGTAATACAAGTTTTACTATATATATATATATATATATATGAGAAATTCGGCCACGATTGGGTTTGGGCTTAAATGGGGAGATCACTAAGGGACCGTGTGAACTGGGCTAAGTAGCTACATTACGGCCTTGATTCAAATTTCAAATTGGGTGAAGAAGACATATTCGATAGTTTTAACAATTCAAGACATTCCTCCACCATGGGCCATGGCATTATGTGAATATTGCCAATAGTTTAGAAAAGAAACAAAACCTTAAAATCCAAAACAATAACCTTCTCAAAAAATAGGAAGAAAAAAAAACAATTACTAGGTTGGCCCATTGGGGTTGGAGTAGTGGTATATTATTATTATTTTTCCTTCTCTAATTATTTGTGAGTGCCCGTGTGGGAGGCCAGAGTAGTTTTCCAAATTTCCTCCGAACTCCAATCATGAAACCAAATAGAGCAAGAGTTATTATGTATAACCAAGCACTAACACTTATGGTGTATGACATAATTTAATAAAAATTACATATTTACTTTGCATAAAGAGACGTTAATTTGAAATGAATGAAAATAAGTAATCTAGTTCAACATAATAATAATAATAATAAGAATAATAATAATAATTTGATCAAAAGTACAAACTTCATCTCATAGTTCCATTTAGGGGTGTTTAATATTGTTGTTTAAACAATAGTTTTCAGTGTTTAAACACTGAAACATGTATTTCTACAACACTTTTTAACTTTCACATATTTCCATGACACTTAAATAACGATACTAGAAATCTCTTACCAAACAGGCTCTTAAAAATACATTTTATCATCATATATAATTATGTAAGAAATACAATTAGAAAAAAATTATTAATTATATTAGCTTCATGTAATTCATCTAAAAGCAATGGAGTTAAAACAAATTATTGACTACATTAAATATATAACATTTTTATAAATATCTACACGCTTGCAACATAAAATTCTCAATATGCAAAATTTTCTTAATAGAGGCTCACCAAAATAAGAAACGACACACAATTCTTGAATTTGAACCATATAAAAAGATCTTTGCCTAAAAATTAATAAAAATTTCATATAAAAAATGCAATATATACCCAAAACAATAAGTGCAAAGGAAATTGATAATACAAGAGAATACATAATTTACATAGAGAAGTCTTATGTCCATAATATTTTCAAAACACTTTTACAACAATCATAAGTGGTACGTTGTTACTAGTTCTAATTTAAACTTACCACTAAAATTATTTTTTTGTTCACCAATAACAACCCTAACAACTTGTCACTTAAGATTTGTTGTGAAAGTACTTATTCTAAAATTAACAAAAGTTAGTTTGATAAACAATAATATTCAAATCTCTTCAAGTATCTAACTATTCTCTTCGACATGTACAAGCCCCTGTCTCACACACATCAGATTATTACAGGAAATAATCTCTTGAGTGTGGCCTCAAAATGCTGGTAAAAGATTTCAAACTCAAGATCTCATAAATATAAAGAGACCTTAGAAATCATTTAGCCAACCTCTTGGTGTTTATTTGATAATCCTCTAATGAGGCTCGGACAAAATGGGCTTTTGCCCTTTTCCACAAAACTAATTAGCCTTTTGCCCTTTTTCCCAAACTAAATAGGGAAATGCCCCTCTTTTGAAACTCGACTTTCTCAAAATCGAGTTAAAAAAAAAAAAATTCTAAAGCCCTATAGTGACGTTTTTAAGGACCTATAGTGACGTTTTAAAAACCTATAGTGACGTTTCGTAACTTGATATCCATAAAATCGAGTTATAGGCAATTTTAAAAACCTATAGTGACGTTTTATAACTTGATATTCATAAAATCGAGTTATAGGCAATAAAATTGCCTATAACTCGATTTTATGGATATCAAGTTACGAAACGCCACTATAGGTTCTTAAAAACGTCACTATAGGTCCTTAAAAACGTCACTATAGGGTTTAACTCGATTTTGAAAAAGTCGAGTTTCAAAAGAGGGGCATTTCCCTATTTAGTTTGGGAAGAAGGGCAAAAGGCTAATTAGTTTTGTGGAAAAGGGCAGAAGCCCATTTTGTCCCAATGAGGCTCATATTCCTCTCTTTTATTAAATATAGTAAATTTAACTTTTAGGTCACATGTTTGCTAAACCTTTAATTCATTCTCCAATCTCTCTATTAATTCACTTTTAAAAAGTTCTGTAGTAGTTGTACTTTATAAACAAAAAGTTGATGAAGAATATCTTACACGTATAAAAACAAAACAGACAACGGTTTTCATGGATTTGAAACTATATCTCACCAAAGGTTGGTCTGTCTCTGGAGATTAAATTTTTATTTTTATTTTTATTTATAATTTTTTTACTAGTTATATCTGTGACCTATTGAGATAAAGACAATACCTTTTATATATATATATATATATATATATATATATATATATATATATATATAATTATTAAAGTAAACCTTCCCAATTGAACTTATGTTTGGGGTGTTACTCACACTTTTAAGATTGAGAAACCTCTAGTAAGACCTAAAAAAATAAAAAATAATAATAATATTAGGAAAATTTATTTTATTTTTGCTTAAGCTATAATGGCTCATTAATTGCATTTGAAGAAAAGATGACCATTTAAAAATGGAGAGCAAAACCACCGCTCAACTTTTGTGCAGTGGTCATTCTATAAGTATAAGTACTTGTGAGATATAAGAGATAAGAACCAAGGTTCAAGTCTCCAGAGGGAAGTTTCACATACATATACACTTTAGATTATGTTAGGGTAAAATTTCTATCTTGTATAAAAAAATTGGAGAGTAACAATTGAGAAGGCAAAAATGAGGAATGCGGACATGATATTGCAACTACAGCTTGAATATAATTGCCATTAATCGCAAGTTACTTATTTTTCTATCTAATGCTTAGTTGCTGAAAATTTGTACTTTTGTGTAGATTCATGTTCCAATTATGTTCGATCACTCATGAATTATATGTGTGTGTGTTTTGCTTTTGTGCATTACCAAAAAAAAAAAAAAAAAAAAAAAACTTAATTTATTTTAGTGTAGTGAATTTTTTTAAATAAGAGCCTTTTGGATTCGTTTTTAACCAGTAAAACCTACAAGTAATTTCAATTCTTATCATTGAAATTTGTTTAAAAGCATATTCAAGAAGTTTTTCTAACTCTCCTAAAAAAGAAGTTTTTCTAACAAACAAATAGACCAAAAACATTAAAAACAAATCTATTATCAATGAGAAATAAAAATTCACTTGTTCAATATGAATAACTAAGCACACTAACACTTTCTAAAATAGTCAATTACAACACCCAAAAAAAGAAAATCCTAATGAAGTAAGTCATTACTACATGGAAAAGTGAATAAAAAAAAAAAAATTCCTACCACAATCATATGTCAAACTACTTTCACAATGACTCAAAAAAGACAATTGCAACAACTAATGCAATAGTTTGGAGAAACAAAAATTACATAACGAAGATATATCTCTTCCTCGGTTATAATTTATAAATAACATAAAGAGCAAATGTTAAGAAGAAGCCTAAAACTAAAGGTGAAGGTGAATTGAAGAAGGGTGTTAGGACATATGTGATTCACTTGTTAGGAACATATGTCACTATTTTATGTAATTGGCTAATCCTTTGACAAAACACACTTTACTTGTATTTGGGTAGATCTAGGATGTGTTTAATACTTCAAGAAACTTTGTTTCAAGATCAAGTGTTAAACCCATGCGAGTCTGTCCAAGAAACAAGCTGAAGAAGTGCTTGTCATTAAATCTCGATAGCTAGCCATCTATCGAGCTTAAGAAGCTGTTCTAGCGCCATGGCTTGACAGCTGCTCGATAGATAGGCATCTGTCGAGGTTTATGAAAAACAGAGTTTTAGTTTTGTTTTGATTCCAATTCGTGATTATGTGTTTAAATTTTCTTTTCTCACAACCCTAGACATATGAAAAGATTATTTTAAGGGTTGTTTTTTTATCTTACTTTTATGTCTTTGTTTTGTGTGTGTAAAAATCCAAAACCACATAAAAAGTGGAAAATTCAAAAAGTTTGATCTTATATGTTTAAGCACATATCACATGTGAGTTTGGCCTAATACATTTGTATTAATGGCATAGTGCATTTACGAGCATAGCTTGTTATGTATGCACATATATCTTTGTGGGAAAAATCTTGACATCTTTGTGTGATTGTTGTAAATCAATCTTCAAGCTAGTCATGAATGATTAGTCAATTGTCATGTTGGTTTTAATACATGCGTAGACTTGTGCCTATATATCTTTCCACTCTTTTCTGTTTTTGCTTAAAGAGCTCAACCAATGTAAATCTCAAAATGAAAAAAGATAATGAGTTGCAAAAACCATCGCACATACTAGTATTCAACTAGGAAAAAGGGAAAACGACTTTTATGAAAATATATGATGCCCCAAAAAGCCAAAGGCTTGTTCGTTAAATTAAAATATCAAAAATTTCAAGCATTGATCTCTAAAATGAGATGTATTGAGTCAAAAAGATCAAATGATATGAATTGTAAAGAAGCCAAATGAAAAGTTTCAAAGATATGTAATCATTTTCTTGTGGGAGGTCATATATGTTCATTTATATAATTGAGATAGACCACTTAACTTAGTACTAGTTGTGTATGACTTAATTGAATTGATCATTAAAGCTTCACTCTAGACTAAGGACTATTCCACATTTTATACACGCACACAAAACACATACCTAACGTTCAATGAATGCCTTATTCATTTGTTCGATTGTACTTGTTTAAATGTGATGTGTGTGTGCTCATCTATATATGGATCAATCCAAAAAGATTTTTGATAATTTTATATGTATTTGGAAGTGATTTTTATCACTCTTTGTGTTCATGTTTTGTGCTTACATTGTTTTTCATAGTTTAAACATGTTCTGTGCTGAAAAACAAGTGTTAGAGTTTTTCGCGACTCACCTCGTGACTGACTCGCCAATCACGAAATTTTTCACAACTCACCTCGCGACTTATTAGTCGCGAAACCCTAGTCGCGAGTTCATCCAAAAGCTTTCACGACTCACTCGCAACTCATGAAAATTTTTGTGACTTGCTTAGTCGTGAAACGCTCAGAAACAGTTTTTTGAAGGGCTTTTCATGGGAAACTTGTTTTAAACCTCTCTCATCGGCTCTAAAACCCCTCTTTCAATATTTTTACATCAAAACCCAATCAATTTGAATGGTTTTTCATTCCATTAACATTTCTAAGGTAATTTTAAACTCTTTTCATTGATTTGAATCCTTAGATTATGTTTTGGAGAATTTTGTGCCCTTGGTTGGGATTTTCATCATAGGGGTTGGGAAAACTTATTTTTTGTCAAATTTTTGTATGGGATTGGTTCCTTTTAATGATTTTCTTTGAATGTTGGTCCCTTGTGGCAAAAAGAACATGTTTTAAGGGTAGATTTCATGATGTTCATGCATTGTTTTACATTGTTGTTCATAGTGTGTATGTTAGGTGTTTGATAAAATGCCTCTTAGGCATTTTCTCGCTTATTTGGACTCTGATGAGTACCAAACTTTGAACATGTTTGGTTCATTGGTTGTGTATTTAACACACCTTGCCCCACATGTGCATTTTCCATGCTTTGGTCATGCATTGCATATAGCCACTTCTTGCACACACCTTTGCTACCCTTGTCATGCATTGGTCTATACCTTGTTTGTTCATTCTAGCATGCCATGTTTACCTTATGCTTTGTAGCACTTTGTTTTGTCTTAGGATTGAGCTTTATTTCTCATTCATCTCGTATTTCTCATGCATCATTATCATTATTTGTATCTTCATCTCTTGCCCTCTTTTCTTCTTGACCCCTTTGTCTATTCGTGTCAAAAAGGGGGATAGTATACTCTAGAGTAGTATACTGGAGAGTTTTGTCATCTCTATATAACTCTTGTGCACATTCTTAGGTGGAAAAATTCTATTTCTTGTGCACATGAGTAGGGGGAGAAATATTCCATAGGAGAGATGCATATACTAAGGGGGAGAAGACATTGTGTTAATAAGAAAACTGAAAGTTCAATTATTGTATAAAACACTATGAACGTTTAGACCTCCAATTTACAAATTACCAATTCGAGTTTAATGTCAAACAATTAATGTGCGGAATATTAACATAAACTTAAATAGAATTGATAAACAATCTAAACCAAATAAAATCACATCCACAATAGAAATTAAATGGAAAAAATTAAGGAAAGAGAGATGCAAATACAAGGACAACACACGATGTGTTATTGAAGAGGAAACCAAAACCCTTGGCGTAAAACCTCTCCGCTGCCCTCCAAGTGATAAACAATCCACTAAAGAATGTAGTTGGGATACATGAACAGTAGAAGACCCTCCAAGCCTAATCTACCCAATGTACCTAAGCCTTCCATGCTCCTACTTTAACGAGGTTACACCGAACTTATTTTTTCTTTAACTTACCGGATTCCGCTACTTGACCATAGCATCAACCAATATAAAATTGGTCCATTCTTAATCGCTTCTCAAAGACCAAATGGCTTTCTCACGGATATGGGTATGGTGAGAAAAGGTTTTGGTAATGTACCTCTCAAGAATTTAACAATGAAGAGGAAGAGAGTAGTGGAATTTGAAGAGTCTCTATGTGAAGATTATGGATGAATCAATCTTGTTTTTCTCTAGGGTTTTGTCTCTCAAAATTCTCTCTAGAAGCTTTCTTAATATCGTGGGTATAAGAGTATATATATAGTAGGGTGAGAAGGAATGTGAAAAGTCAGTTTTTCCCAAACAGGGTGGTCTAGCAACTTGACCTCGCGATTGGGCTGAGTCGCGAGTTCAAGCGGCGAGCTAACGGCCTGGCCAGCCTAGGACTTTTGTCCTGTAGTGCAACAGTTGGCATGACTCTTCAGCTCCCCTGCATGCTCCACACGTGTGCCAACTTTGGCGGCTTGCCGATCGCGAGTCACCCGCGAGTCCAGCCACGAGTCTTTGCATCCTTGCACAATCTTGAGCATTTTTTCACACTCTCTCACTCACTACCCTTACATGATTCTCACATAAATACAGGGTTACTAATTGCTAAAATACAAGCAAATTTGGCACGGGATAAAGCCAACAAGATGGTTGATAAAATTCAACCTTACAAAAACTCTATTTTGTTTCCTTTTCTTTATATTTGTTTTCTTGCTTGCTTTATGGTGCTTTGTGTTATGTTCAGTATCTTTGCTTTGTTGTTCTCATTGCATCATGTTTGTGTGTTGAACATGCATACATCCTTATACTATTATGCTTCATTGAATGCATGTTCGGATGATCACTTGCTTTGCTATGTGTTCATTGTAGTCATTTCTTTATGACTGTTTTGGTGTATGATCAAGTTGTTTATATGTTTCACATCATGATTACTTGATCGCTATTTACTTGTTATATTATACTTTTCCTTTTATTATTTGCTTTACCTTGAGGGCTAATTTGTTTTGTGCAAGTGTTTGAGGTTACAAGTATATATGTTTCAAGTACATCACAACTTCTCATCATTTTGAAGGGGAGAAACTTTAAGCACTTTTAGTTTATAAATTTCAGTTTATATTGAGTATTTGCTTTTGTACCCATGCTTTGTAGCGTAGTACTTGTTGATTAATGTTATGCATTTTCTTTAAGTACATCACACTTGTGCCCTTTGGTGGATTTTTATCCTTGATGCATTTACCTAGTGCTTATGTATCGGTTGAGTGTTGGACTTGCAAATGATACTTTGCATTGAGCTTATTAGCTTGCATGTCCGGATGTTCATTCCTTGTGTGAATGAGCATTGTGGTCACTATTTATAGTGATTGTTTATTTTTGGTCAAATCATGGTTTATTCTTTAATTCCATTTTTGCTTGATTGAATTGTGCTTGATCCATATGCATTATAAGTTTTCTGCATACAATGATCATATTGTAATGTTGTGTTTTAGGAGATACTTGTTCTTATGGTTCAAAAGCTTCACAAATTCTAGAGTTAGGTGTGAGTGAGTTTTGTTCAACTGTTCCCAACTCACATGTTAAGTCTAGAGTTTGTTTTAGGGTTTTGTCATGGAATAGCCAAAGGGGGAGATTGTAAGGTTGAATTTAATCAACCATCTTGTTGGCTTTATTCCGTACTAAATTTGCTTGTAATTTAGCAATTAGTAACCCTGTTTTTAGGTGGGAATCATGTAAGGGTAATGTATGAGAAAGTGTGAAGAAATGCTTAAGATCGTGCGGTGAAGCGGGACTTGCGGATGGATCTCGCAGGTGGCTCATGGCTTACAAGCCGCTAGAAGATGCACACGAGTGAAGCATGAAGAGAAGCTGAACCGTCATGCCAATCGTAGCACTACAGGATAAAAAATTCAGATTGGCCATTCAGTTAGCTCGGGGTTTGGACTCACGACTCAATCAAGTCGCAAGGCCAAGTTGCCGATCCCACTCTGTTATGGAAAAACCGACTCTTCGCATTCCTTTCTCACTCCAGTATAAATACCCCTTATACCCACAAAATATTGAGAGCTTCCAGAGAGAATGTTGAAAGAAAAACCCTAGAGAAAAACAATATTGACTCATCCACAATCTTTACATAGTGACTCTTCAATTTCCTCGACTCTCACCCTCTCCATTGTTACATCCTTAAGAGGTACATTAGCCAAAACCTTTTCTCACCATACTCATATCTGTGAGAAGGCTATTTGGTGCTTGGGAAGCGATTAGGAAGGGACCAATTCATATTGGTTGATGCTATGGGTTATAGCGGAATCCAGTAAGCTAAAGAAGAAATAGGTTCAACGTAACCTCGTTGGAGTAGGAGTTTAGAGGGCTTAGGTGCACTGGGTAGATTAGACTTGGAGGGTCTTCTATTATTCATGTATCCCAACTTGATTCTTTAATGGATTATTGACCGCTTGAAGGACGGCGGAGAGGTTTTTCGCCGAGGGCTTTAGTTTACTCTTCGATAACACATTGCTGTGTTGTTCTTGTGTTTGCATCTCTCTTCCTAAATCTTTGCCATTTAATTTCTACTGTGGATGTGATTTTATTTGGTTTAGATTATGTTATCAATTCTTTTTTAGTTTATTTACATTTTTCGCACATATATTGTTTGTTGATAAGCTTGAATGGGTAATTTGTAAATTTGAGGTCTAAACGTTCATAGGTGTTTATCTCTCGAAATGCGGGATGAGAAAGAATTGCTTGATAATAGTTGTTGCCCTATGCACCTAAAACCGTGTGTTCTGCGGAAAGCGAAAATTACATCTTTGCACAATCAAAGTATCAAGAATTATTGGAAAAAGCTTTGACACAAAATCCAATTTTTTTTAGCCTTCTTTCTAGTTAAATGAGGTCGGATAGTAGGTAATTTTGTAAAAAACTTAGGCTAGTGTGTCCTAAATAGTTGTCCTTGAGCTCTAATGTAAAAAGATTTTTCTTGGGGGTGCTTTCATCATGATTAGTTTCCTGCTAAGAACCCGAGCATGCTGATTGAGAATGTTGTAGCAAAATAATTGGCATATTGTTTATATCTTGTTGTAGACTTGTCGTAAGATTCTGAGTAAGAAAGCTAAAAAAATATAACTTTTAGCAACTCAAAACACTGTTTTATCTATTTTAATACCCTATTTTATAATATATTCAACATCAAAAGTTTTATTTTAACATTTGACACATTAAAATAATATAAACAACATATTAAAATAATATATCCATCACAATAAATAACAACCACAACCATCAACACATTAAAATACTATTTTTTTAATATCCCACATTAAATTTTTTTGTTTTTTTTGTTTTAAGTTTTAAGCTATAGTGAGTTGTTATCTCTAGCACTCTTTGTAGTTGAAACTTAAATTGTTTTAACTTTGCCTTCTTTATTGTAAAGGTTGTTTTGAGGGTATTAATTACTAAATTGATTTTTTAGTCAATTTAGCAACTTTACTGAGGATGCTCAATTTGTATTAGCTATTACTATAGTTATTGATACATGACATAATGCATTTTCAGAGTACTTACCATAAGATTTTTTTTTTTTGAAGAGTGTAAAGTATGCCATGATTGCTAATATATTCTTTAAAAAGTTGTTGCGCTGAACCAACAGTACTTTAAATACGCCTTTTGGGCAAAGCCTTATTAGTAACATGCCCTATATTGATAGTGCTCCTGTTGCCGTATGTCAATCATAATCGGGCGGGGAATCATTTTTATGAATTTAATCTAAAATTCTCTCTGCATCTCTTTCCCCTTTGCAATTTATTAATGAAATGTTAGGAAAACCCTTTTTGCTATATGGAATTTTCTATTAATCACTTCCATAATCTTTTTGCTCAAGGTGCAAAGCTGGATCAAAAGTGGCCTAAGAGATTTTTTTCCATTTCCTGAGCATCAATGGATTGGGGCATCCTAGTTCCTAATGACAATAAGCAAATCATATATGTGTGTGTTTTGATGTATTACTAGGGTAAAGTTCTTTTCTTTTGTAATTTGGAATTTGCTAAGCTTCTAAGTTCCTAATGTATTACAAATTTTTATTTTTTTATCTATTTATTTTTTTATTACCACAAACATGTAGTAGATGTTAGGACATATGTGATTCACTTGTTAGGAACATATGTCACTATTTTATGTAATTGGCTAATCCTTTGACAAAACGACTTTACTTGTAATTGGATAGATTTAGGTGTTTTTAATACTTCAAGAAATAAGGTTTCAAGATCAAGTGTTGAAGTCGTCAAGTCTGTTCAAGAAACAAGCTGAACAATGCAAATTCATTAAAGCTTAACAATTTGCATCTATCGAGCTTAAGAAAGCTGTTTCAGCCCGTGTTCTTAACACTTGCTCTACATCTCCTATCTATCGAGGTTTAAGAAAAACAGAAATTCTAATATGTTTTCTTGGAATTCGTGAATGTGTCTTTGAGACTTATTTTCTCCTAACCCTAGACATATAAAATGATTATTTTAAGGGTCGTCAAAGAGTTCACAAGTTGCACAAGTGTTGAGCAAAGTTTGTTCAAGCAAATTGTGACCGGAAACAGAATTTGCTCTAGTTCATTGTTCTTGAAGAAGTTGCTATGTATGTGCACCGTAGGGTTTTGTGACCAAGCATCTTCTTGATCTTCATCGTTGGGATGAATCGAAGAACTTTGCAGCCAACAACTTTCTCTAATTGGTGATTGAAGTTGCGTGATGGGATCCGTGCATTGGTTAGTCACGTACTTGAGAGCCGTGCATCGAAAGGAGAAATTGTCACTACTGAACAAGTCAAATTGGGTATTGGGGTAAGGGTTCAACTGTAGGTTGGTATAAGGTACTGGGATTCCTTTACTTGTAACCACTTGTTGTGATAATAGTGGAATTTCGGGAGTGGTGACTTGAAAATCATTCTGTGGGGTTTTTGCTGTTAGGTTTTCCCCATTCGTAAACAAATCAACGTGTCAAATATATTTTCCGCTGCATACTTAGTTTATTGGTGATTTGTTTGTGCTGCCACGCGTTTGCATGTTAATTAACTTAATTAATTCACTTGGCTAAATTAATTTGTTAATTTATCACAAGAGGTCAATTCGTTTTTGGCCTATCAGTAGACATCATCAAACTTCCAACTTATGGAAAAAGTTGTTCATGTGTATATATATATATATATATATATATATTTGTGTGTGTGTGTGTGTACCTATAAAAAATGCGTGTTTGTGTAAGATTTATGAAAGCTTCTTCTTTATAAAAAAAGTAAAAAAGAATATGTAATAAGTTGGAATTAATAACAAAGAGAGGTTGATACCATGCCAAGTTTAATTAATAACAAAGAGAAGTTTGAGAGTTGCAAAATGAGTAGTCTTAGAATTGCGAAAATGCTACTTAATCTAATACATATGCTCCAGTTATTATATACTCAAAACATAGATTGATGCCTAATCTAACCAACAGATTTTCTAACTGACCAATACACAGGTGACACATGTCTAATCACTTAACAAGAACTTATCAAACATAATAACCGTTGAGGGGAAAATGGTGGAAGAAAATTGCTTTCTCCTTCGTGCAAAAAGTATTAAAATCAACACAACAAAGTTCTCTTCACATCTACCCAAAAAAAAAAAAAAAAAAAAAAAAAAAGAACAACAGAGAGGAGTAAGTTGTTTCACCTCACTTGAAAAAGTGAACCAAAGTAAAAATGCTTTGCTTTAGCCTAGTGTGCATAAGCCCTAAATTACTTCTCCTTTTATCCATGCCTATATTGGCTGTAAAAAAAATCTCAAAATCCAACTTCAAATGTTTTTTTATTCATTTTAAATGATGACATGGAATTATTTAATGTTATTTTAAATTTTTATATTATTTTAATAGGCACGTCAACTTCAAATATACCAACTGTGTACATCGTGTACTACAAATGCACTTTCTATTAGTGAGATAATGGCAGTGACTTTTCAGTTTTGGAAACAAAAAAGAAAATTCAATCTTATATACATCTTCACGGCTTCACCCTCAGTATATTCTTTTGGGCCCACCTTACAAAAAAACATGTTCCTTTGCAACATCAATAATAATAATAATAATAACCCCACAACCCATGATAAAAATCTCAACTATGGCTTAATAATATATATATATATATATATATATATATATATATTAAGCCACACTCCATAAAATATCATAAATTTACAAAAAGTTAACATATTACAAAAAGTGAAATATTTTATCCCTAAACCCTAGTTTGGACTAAAATTCCTCTAACTCACAATATGGTGATTGATAAAACTCTTCACATTACCTTTTTAACGAGTCTTATAACTTGTTTAAATAATACAAGTATATGTTTTATTAATTGCCACATAATGAGACTAAAAGTAGATCTACCAAACTCATTATCATGACCCATATCCAAATGAGAGATTTAAATAAATGAGCTGTGATAAGGCACTAAACTTAGCTTAAAAGAAATATGATAACAATTTGAAACTTGAAAGTTTTAAGTCATTGACCTCTAAAATTGGAATAGAGCATAACTATATATCCAAATATAATAAACCAAACCATCAACACAAAATTTAAATATCAAATCTCTCAACAATTCATCCAACTAAAATATGAGAAAATAAAGACTCCAAATATATTCTTAAATAGTCTCACTATTACCAAGTTTACAACCCTAAAAAAGCACAATAGAGCAAATTTTCATAACATAGTTCATTGCTACACGAGTCTTGATTCATAGCTCCTATGGTCACTGACTACTTGCATTAAGAGAGTCCATTGACCTAATTTGAAAATGGTGGAGAAAAGGGGGTGAGCTAACAACTAAAAAAAAAAAGACTACATCACGTGATATTGTCAAATGAAAATGCGCATTATAGTAGAGAACATATTAAATTTTATAAAACATTTTTATTAGTAGTATGAAAGTAATTCAGTATAAAGATTAAAACCGTCTTTGGAAGTGAACATTTAACTGTACGGTAAAAAAAAACATATACCTTCTTAAATAAACAAATAATGCTCTTTTAAAATATTTGCCCAATTTCAATAACCCATAGTTCAGTTACAAAAACATCACTTCATCGTTGGGTAAACTACTTATAATAACATAAAATAATACATATGACATTAAAGTTTTTTTTTTTTTTTTTTTCACAATAAATTTGTCAATAACAATAAATAATAATTAGTATATGAAATATTAGCCAAACTAAGAGTCTAAGAGAATCTTAACAATCGGCAGGTGAATCCCATGATAAACAATAACCTAAAGAAGTAAAATATAACAATGGCTCCAAAGAGAAAATAATAACAATGATTTCAAAGAGTAAACATAACAAAGTGTACCACACCACAATAAACAATATTTCATCCAAAGTTTAACTCTTAACTTTGTGTTGGCAAAGATTACAAATAGTGAAATTGATTTTATGAAAACATTTTCTTTTTCTTTAACAATATCATAAAATATTCTTCATATAGATAGCTATGTATCCCATTAAAAAAAAAAAGCTATATATGGAAAGACTCACATAAAAGGTTCACAATTTAGCCTGATTTTTTTTTTTTTTTTTTTCAATTTTATATATATATATATATATATATATATATATATATATATATATATATATTGTGGGGCCCGGCCCAAAAATGATGGGCTATTCCAAACTCAGGCCCGTCCGAGGAGCGTCCTGTCCGAAGAGAAGCCTCATATGAAGCGTTACACAATCCCAATGGCGCCAAGGAAACCTGTCCGAGGAGTAACTCCTCCTCGGACATCACGAAGCCCAGACGAGGAACTTTCCCCAGCCACTTCAGCTCATCTTCCCAACATATAAAATGAATTAAACCCAAAATATCTCATGGAAGGCTACCACCACATTAATTGCGCCCCAACCACCCCCTTGGCCGCATTAATGAGGAAAAGACCCCTGAACAGTACCACCTTGGCCTCTGCAACTCACAAAGGGACCGACGAGGGCGTACGATGGGACAGTGCTCAAGTGGATGCCTGGATGATCAACAGTGTAAGGTTGAGATGAAAAGAAGAGAACTATAT
The DNA here is from genome assembly GCA_028216015.1 of Quercus dentata. NCBI lineage: Eukaryota > Viridiplantae > Streptophyta > Magnoliopsida > Fagales > Fagaceae > Quercus > Quercus dentata. The sequence continues at coordinate 45,969,095 of CP116454.1, read as the reverse complement.
AATGTAATGGAGTCCCTCAAAGAAGGGGACGGAAGAATTGTAAGAGGAATCAAGAAATAGAATCGACTTGAGAAATCTATCCTTGTGTTCTTATTTCTTTTTGCAAACAAGTACATTCCATGCATCGGACCTAATAGTTTCACCGAGGCCAAGTTCTTTAACCCATCCTCTACAAATATTTATTGTGGGTTGTGCTTTGGGCCAAGGCACGATCAACGAAGTTGGGCCGGGAAATCGTGCAACTACAATTGGCGCCGTCTGTGGGAAGAACTAGGGCATCGGCTAGTGCAATAGTCGAGCATGGCGTAACTAGACCCGCACCAGGAGGATCCTCATCAAGCTAACTCCCAGCGGACATGACCCGCCGAGTCCCAGAGGCAAAATAACCCAACCGGCCCAGGTGGTGGGGGGAATCGTGAAGGGAGTGTGCATACCACCCGGACGAGCCAGAGTCACACTCGGACAGGAAGTCACGTGTCTCAGAGGCGAAATAGTCACCAGGCCATGCAGCGAGAGATAGATGACTTAAAAAGGAAGTTACGACGTGCGCAGCGAAGACGATCTCCCTTTGGCTCGGGCGAATCTTCTAACGCGGAAGACGTGAGTTACGAGACAAAGGTCAAGGACCCCCCCAAGCGAAACCTTTTCTTACAAAAAGGAGCCGCGCCCTGCACGGAAGTATGGGAGCCCGTCCAGCAAAGGTTCTGGGAGCGACGCCATGAAGAAGGCCTTGGATCAGGTCTCAAGGTCACCCTTCACGAATAGAATCGAAGGGGCTAAGCTGCCGAGACGCTTCAACCAACCGGTGTTCGCCATCTATCACGGCAAAACAGACCCGGTGGAGCACGTGAGCCGATTTAACCAGAAAATGGCGATTTATTCGCAAAACGAGGCCCTAATGTGCAAAATCTTCCCATCCAGCTTGGGATCGATGGCAATGAGGTGGTTCAACAGCCAAGACAAACTCCGTAGGCTCCTACAAGCAGACTCACTCAAGCTTTTTGCTCCCGTTTCATTACAAACACCCGAGTCCCTCGACCTCTCGGGCCGCTCTTGTCCTTGTCCATGCACGAAGGGGAAACCCCGAAAGCGTACTCGGATAGGTATTGGGAGGTGTATAACGATTTGGATGACAACCATGATAATGTTGCTATCAAAGACGTTCAAAAGCGGTCTCCCCCCGGGCATGGCTTAAGGAAATCCCTCACCGGAAAACCAGTTGCTAACGTCCAACGGCTAATGGATAGGATCGACAAGTACAAAAAAGTGGAGGAAGATCAGCTGCAAGGGAAGGGAAAGGAGAAGGTTACCCCCCCTAAAGCAAATGATTTCGGGACGGAACGTCACAATCCTGATCAGCCGAGGAGAGATTTTTCCGCGACAAAGCGGGCAGAGCAACCCGCAAAAAGTGAATGCCGTATTCAGAGAGCCGATTACAATAGGTATTGGAGAAAGTAAGGGATGAACCCTATTTCGGATGGCGGGAAAGATGGCCGGAGACCCCGCCAAACGTAACCAGAACTTGTATTGCCACTATCATCAGGACCACGGGCATGCTGCGAGGACTGCAGGAATCTGTGGAATCACCTAGATCAATTGGTCCGAGAAGGAAAGTTACGTCACCTGCTGCACCCATCGAGCGGCCATCCCGGCCAAGCAACACAAGAACCTCGAAGGGACGTGTCTTTAAGGCCCCCCCCCGGGACGATACATGTCATCCTCGCCGCCCCGGGAAGAATCGGGCCGCCCATCCCCAGGGTATTAGCCGTGGATCGCCTCCCCTCCAAGGGCAGGCAAAGGGAGCCCAAAAGGTTAAAGAAGGGAAGCTCTTTGATACTGGGATTCTCGGATGAGGATAAGGAAGGAACAACTCAACCTCATGATGATGCCTTGGTGGTCACCTTGCGGATTGGGGGCTTCGATGTGAAAAGGGTGTTAGTAGACTCGGGAAGTGCGGTGGAAATAATGTACCCCGACCTATACAAGGGGCTGAACTTGAAGCCGGAAGATTTAAACGACTTATGACTCCCCCTTCTCGGCTTCCGGGGGAAGATTGTTACGCCAAAGGGGCAAATCCATTGCCCGTCTGATGGGGCGGAAGTGGTGGAGGTGAATTTTATTGTGGTCGACGCTTATTCACCCTACACCGCGATAGTTGCAAGGCCATGGATCCACAGACCTAGAGGCCGTGACCTCCACACTTCACCAAAAGTAAAATACCCATCCGGAGGACGAGTGGAAGAGATCCGAGGAGATCAGGCCGTGGCCGGGGAAGTGTGTGGTGGCCGCCATTTTACATCGGCCCTTGGTCGAGTCTTCGGTCCCGAAAAGCTTATAGCAACCAGCCTCCTCGGCAGAGCAAGACGATGGGTTGGCCGAGGAGACAAGGTGTGAAGATTTAGATAAGATTGCTGTCAACGATAACCCGGAGAAGTTCTTTTCGGTCGGCTCCGAATTGCCCTCTCAAGAAAAGGAGGAACTGGTCAGATTTCTCGGAGAAAATATTGACGTATTCGCTTGGGACACCTACGATGCCCCGGGAGTTGATCCTAGCCTCATCTGTCACCACCTGAACGTCAACCCCTCTTCCACTTCGAGGAAGCAACCACCCCGACGCCCTTTAAAGGAACACGCTAGCGCCGTAAGAGACGAGGTGGCAAAATTGAAAAGAGCAGGGGCTATCAAAGAGGTCTTTTATCCCGAGTGGTTGGCGAACACGGTGGTGGTAAGGAAGAAGACGGGGAAGTGGAGGGTCTGCGTGGACTTCACGGACCTGAACAAGGCGTACCCCAAGGACCCATTCCCCCTACCCAAAATCGATCGATTGGTGGATGCAACCGTGGGGCACCCTCGAATGAGCTTCCTGGACGCCTTCCGGGCTATCATCGAGATACCCCTTGCGCTAAAGGATCGGAGAAAACGGCCTTCATGACGCCCATCGGAAATTATCATTATAAGGTGATGCCGTTCGGGCTAAAGAACGCTGGCTCAACCTACCAAAGGATGATGACTCGGATGTTCGAGCCACAATCGGGCAAAATCATTGAGGTGTATATAGACGATATGGTTGTGAAGAGTAAAAGGGTGTCCGAGCACGTGAAAGACCTTGGAACAATCTTCGCTATCTTGAGGGAGCAGGTTGCGGCTGAATGCCTCCAAATGTTCATTCGGGGTTGGGTCTGGGAAATTCCTAGGGTACATGGTCACCCACGGGGGAATAGAAGTAAGTCCCGACCAAATCAAAGCCATTAACAGCCTACAGACTCCTCGGAACCCGAAGGAGGTGCAGAAGCTCACTGGCATGATCGCGGCATTAAACCGGTTCATATCGCGATCGGCGGATCGATGTCGGCCTTTTTACCTCCCGATAAACAAGTGGAAAGAGTTCAAATGGTCGGAGGATTGCGTTCAGGCTTTCCAGCAGCTTAAGGACTACTTGTCCCGACCGCCCATCATGTCCGATCCTGAGGCGGGACGAGGTCTTGTTTGCCTACATCGCCGTAGCTCCCCACGCCGTAAGCCTGGTACTAATACGGGATGATAATGGGGTGCAGCGACCGGTGTACTATGTGAGCAAATCACTACACGAGGCCGAGGTGCGATACCTACCTTTAGAAAAGGCAATTCTGGCGATAGTGCATGCAATCCGGAAGCTTCCCCATTACTTTCGGGCGCATACGGTCATCGTTCTGACTCAGCTTCCCCTTCGAGCCGTGCTTCCAAGCGCTGACTACGGGAAGGATCGCCATGTGGAGTGCTCTTTGGGGGCTTTTGATATTAAATATATGCCTGACCCTCCGTCAAAGGACAGGTCCTCGCAGAGACTTGGTAGCGGAGTTTTTTGAGCCCTCTATAGAAACGATGACCGAGAAGAAAGACTGGGTGGAAAACTGGTTGGCGCAGATTTCAGCCGGGGAGACCATGCATTGGAAGGTCTACGTGGATGGCGCGACCAACCGAGAGGATCGGGAGTTGGGATAGTTTTAATATCGCCGGACGGCGCTGTCATTGAAAAATCATTGAGACTCGGATTCTCGGCTACGAACAATGAAGCCGAATACGAAGCCTTACTTCAAGGGATGACAATGGTTCAAAGATTGGGTGGAAGAGTAATAGAAGCATTCTCGGACTCAGTTAGTGGTCGGACAAGTGATGGGAGAGCTAGAAGCTCGAGATACTAGGATGCAAGAGTATCTAGGACAAGTCAAACGACTACAGACGAGTTTTGAATCCTTCAATCTGACGCACATTTCCAGGAGCGTAAACACTCATGCAGACTCGCTGGCCACTCTTGCCACGTCCTCGGCACGCAGATTTGCCACGAATGATCCTAGTCGAAGATCTAGTCAAGGCCAATCCCATCAGCCGAAACCCGGCCCAAGTCCATCGGGTTAGACGAGTCCCAGTTGGATGGACCCCATAAGGAATTTCCTCCAAGACGATATCCTCCCGGAAGAAAAACTAGAAGCCGAGAAGATACGTAGAAATGCTCCTCGTTTCTGGCTATCAGAGAACCGCAAACTCTATCGGCGCTCCTACTCTGGACCGTACATACTTTGCGTACATCCGGAAGAGTCCGAGTCTCTTCTTGAGGAGTTGCATGAGGGAGTATGTGGAAGTCACACCGGAGGAAGATCGCTGGCGCACAGGGCACTCACCCAAGGATACTGGTGGCCGAACATGCGAGAGACAGCCTAGGAATACGCTAAAAAGTGCGATCAGTGCCAAAGATTTGCCCCGAATATCCACCAACCCGGAGGGGTTCTCAACCCACTCTCCAGTCCATGGTCGTTCGCGCAATGGGGTCTTGATATTGTCGGGCCTTTCCCCAAGGCTGCGGGGAACAAGCGATACATAATAGTCGGAATCGACTACTTCACTAAATGGGTGGAGGCGGAACCTTTGGCCAACATCGGGGACGTGGATGCCCAGAAATTCATCCGGAAGAACATTATCACCCGCTTCGGAACTCCGAGAACACTCATTTCCGACAATGGTCTTCAGTTTGACAGAAGAATTTTAGGGAGTATTGCCGTGAATTTGGGATTATTAATCGATATTCCACCCCCGCATACCCCCAAGGAAATGGACAAGTCGAGGCCGTAAACAAGGTCATAGTGAACGGATTGAAGAAAAGACTAGATGAGTCAAAGGGGAGATGGGTAGAAGAACTACCACACGTCTTATGGACCTATCGGACAACGCCGCGGCGTTCAACCGTGAAACCCCTTCTCAATGACTTATGGGGCCGAGGTCTGTGCTTCCGATCGAGAACAATTTCCCCACGTTGAGATCTAGCTCGTTTACCCCAAGCCATAACGATGAGTTCTTTGAGAAGAAGTCTGGACCTAGCCGAGGAAAGAAGGGAAAAGGCCACGATTCACATGGCCTACTATCACGTAAACCGAGACAAGGGTACGATGCTAACGTCAAATTGCGGCCCCCGGGTCCAGGTGATCTCGTGATGAGGAAGGTTCTTGGCAGCGCAAAGAACCCCTCTTGGGGCAAGTTGGGGCCCAATTGGGAGGGACCATATCGTGTCACATCCGTGGCCGGAATAGGCGCCTACTACCTAGAAGATTTGGATGAAAAAGTCGTATCTCGACCATAGAATGTAAATAACCTCGGGAGGTATTATTATTAATGAGAATGGCTTAGCATACGTTTTCTTTCATGGCTATCCGCCGCTTGCCGGTCTACATTACAACTATTTAGAAGTTTTAAACAGAACCTAAGTCCTGCATGGCTCCTCGGACCACAGACTTAGGGGAAATTAATACTTAAGCCAACTATTTAGAAGTTTTAAACAGAACCTAAGTCTTGCATGGCTCCTCGGAACACGGACTTAGGGGAAATCAATACTTAAGCCAACTATTTATAAGTTTTAAAAGAACCTCGATCCTGCATGGCTCCTCGGACCACGGACTTTTGGGGAAATTATTACTCATGATAGTTCATAGTTTTAAATAGAACCTAAGTCCCGCATGGCTCCTCGGACCACGACTTTGGGGAAATTATTACTCATGACAATTCATAGTTTTAAGCAGAACCTAAGTCCCGCATGGCTCCTCGGACCCACAGACTTTTGGGGAAATTATTACTTGTGATAGATTGGGAGATTATTACTTAAAGGAAATCATTTTAATGCGTGCGCACAGTCTAGCACCATCACAATCGTCAAATGCGCAGCGCCAAAAACCCATTTTCGTTTTGACCGATAACCTGTGTCTACATTGTTGCAAATGTTTAAAATAAAAAAGAGCACTAGTGACACACATCCGTAGTAAGCAAAACGAACATCTTATATTAATATTCCGAGTACATTAGAAAGAGAGGTCCTTACAAAAAAAGGGAAAAGTAGGATAACTCTCATTCAAAAAAAAAAAAAATATTAACTATTCACTAAGGGTGAAAACCTAGAAGGCTAAGCTTTAGCAGGAGGATCTTCTTTCGCTCGGGCCGAGGAAGAGGAGCCTCGATGGTGGAGTCTGCGGCGGGATCCTCCGTCGTATCAGGCACAAGGACGGCATCGAGGCACCGCCAGGTCCCGCTCTGGAGCCACTTGGGCGTCATTAGGATTCGCACGGATCTCCCGAGGATAGAAGATACTCTCGGGCAGTCTTAGTGCCGAATCCGCAGGAACTCCTGCAGCATCAAGAGCATGAGCCCATGAAATGCCGCAGTACTCCCCGCATACCTCGGGAATCTCCTCAGATAGCCTGGCCTCCGTCTCTCTTCGGCCCCGAGCTGGCGAGCGGCATCCTTCTCGGCCTCTGTTGCCTCTCGGATCAGTGGGCCTCCTCCTTGACCCGCCTCGGCTCATCCTCTACTTTTTGCAGGGCGGTCTTGAGATCCCGCACCGCCGCCGCCTCTCGGTGGTGAGGTTAAGGCTGCGCCGTGTCTGATTCTTTGCGCTGGTCCTCCGCCCGGGTCTCAAAGATTCTTCAAACCAGCCTCTGCACTTCTACGTCGGTTCTCCGACTCCTTGAACTCGGCCGTGAGTTTAATGTGATCATGCTTGAGGGACCCCAAGGCCTTCTCCATCTCCGTCCGAGCACGGGCCTCAACCTCGGCCAGATTGCGGCTATCACGGCAAAACTCCTCACCCACAAACACCTGCTGAGTAATCTGCGAACGAAACAAGAGTGTCTTTAAAAAAAAAAATATGATCTAACAGGGGTAAGTAAATTAATAAAACAGTAAAAGGATTACTTACTAACGCGAGATCCCTTTTAAGGGATAGGAAGAGCTCGGATCGAGAGAACCGCCTATAGGCTTCCATGTCCCGAGGAAGAAGTAGGGGTTGCTCTAAGGCCTCCGCCACGCACCCGCCCGGCCTCGATTATACTCTCGGACCGAAGCATTGAAAGGGATGGCAACCCCATCCAGCTCCAACTTTGGGTCCCATGGACGAGGGGCAGCGCGCACTTCAAAGAAGGTTCCCCTCATCCCGGCTCTCCGAGGAGTTACCCTTCTGCTCCTTGGCGCCCGTGTGGTTTTCTGCCGCTTGGTCGGCCGGGCAGCCACCTCGCCTTCCTCGGGAGTGTCAACCGGCCTCTTCTTCTTCAGGTCCGGATTAACCTTAAGGCCAGGGTCCGAAACGCCTGTGGGATCACCGGGGGAAGGGTTTTGGCCTGTGATGGGGTTGGCCCCTTCGATGACTGACCTTTCCCTCTGGAGGACATCAACTCCTTTAGAGACTTCCCTTTTTCTGCCATGGGCACCGCCTCTTCGTCTCAAGTATCGTCCGAGTAGATAACGATTGAGGGAACACCAACCGCGGAATGTTGGTCCCGCTCCGCTTCAGGATTAGAAAGCTCCACCAAGGGGATTTGTTGAATTTCCTCCTCGAAGTAAAACTTGTCTATCTCTTCCTCAAGGGAAAGACGAGATGATTCACTTCTTCTTCAACCAAAACAAAGCGCGGGCTCGTTTACGGGAGGTAGCTGCTCTGCTAAGTAAGGATTTCGACCCCAGGCAACACTACGGTGGCGGATCGTGTGGAGCTAGGAACCCGTCCTGGGACACGTCAATCCTAGCTGACCTCTGATCCACCCCCTTATAGCGTGACCGATTGCCCGGAAAGCGCCGCTCGAGGTTGATAGCCCCAGAACCAGATGGGCCGCACGCAATCGTCCGTCCCTCGGTAGCGTAAATCTCCGACCTAAGAAGATAGTTAATACTGCACGTTCACAAAGCTTATCCGAGGAGCGACGTGAACTTTGTCTGCAAACAACCAAGAAAAGTGGGGTTAGTCCATGAAATTTTCCAATTACACACAAAACAAGAAAAAATAATAACCCTTTAATACTAAATCCTTTCCCAAAAAGGACCGATCCTAAAAACGCCGCACCTGGGTTCCCCGCCCGAGTTGGACAATGAATACCGTCGAACCACTCCCCGGAAGCAATGAGGAAGTCATTCTTCACGGTCTTATTGATCTTTGGGAGACAAGAGATCAACCTAACGTCCTCGTTCGGGATTTAAGATAATACCCATCATCCCCGAGGCGGTGACATTCGTACAGATAAGCCACATTGTGCCAGGTGAGGCCTAGATTCATCCGCTCATCTAAGACGTCTACACAGCCTAGTATCTTGAACATATTCGGGGCACACTGATACGGCGTCAACCTATGGTTGAATAGGTATTCCCTTGTAATCCTACGCATGGGAAGTGTCACCCTCCCTCTATGAAAGCAATCATGGGGATAACGACTTCTCTCTCGGCTCTATCTGTCAATATTCCTTCAAGAGGACAGTCCGCAGCCCAACCCCCGGGGGAATGTGGTATTTCGCCCTAAAGGCTTCCATAGCGGCTGGAGTTTTTACTAATTTTTCGAATCTACCCATCTGAATCGAACTGGAAATGAAAGTAAAGACCGAAAAGAAAAGTAGAGTCTGAGGAGGGAGTTGAAACGGTGAGAAAAACGAAATGTACTGGTACCTTCACAAAACGCTCAATGGGACGCCTGGAAATATCTCTTGGACGAAACGCTTCACAAAAACGGCTACGGCGGCGTAACGGACGCAAGTGTTCGTGATATCTCCTGGGATTCGATGGAGTTCTCTGGAGTCTTTTGAGGTTTGTGAAATGCAGATGAAAGAAGGAATCGAACCCCTCAAGCGTCTTATATAGCCGGGAGGATAGAGAAAAGATCATCCCCGCCTAGAAATACGGGAAAAACGATGGCCGTTCGATCCACGCCAAGCCGTTGGATGAAGGGAACATAACGCCTCCAGTTAATAATGGCCACGCCTCGTAAATTGTGGCGCGTCAAAAGTAACGGTCCGCACGCGCGCCCCACGATCTCCTTATTTCCATCCTCTCACAAACATCAAAACCCCGCTTTTCTCCTCGGAGGGAGGTAAAAACCGGAGTTTTGAGGGGCTATTGTGGGGCCCGGCCTAAAAATGATGGGCTATTCCAAACTCAGGCCCGTCCGAGGAGCGTCCTGTCCGAAGAGAAGCCTCATATGAAGCGTTACACAATCCCAATGGCGCCAAGGGAACCCGTCCGAGGAGTAACTCCTCCTCGGACATCACGAAGCCCAGACGAGGAACTTTCCCACCCACTTCACTCATCTTCCCAACATATAAAATGAATTAAACCCAAAATATCTCATGGAAGACTACCACCACATTAATTGCGCCCCAACCACCCCCTTGGCCGCATTAATGAGGAAAAGACCCCTGAACAGTACCACCTTGGCCTCTGCAACTCACAAAGGGACCGACGAGGGCGTCCGATGGGGACAGTGCTCAAGTGGATGCCTGGATGATCAACAGGTGTAAGGTTGAGATGAAAAGAAGAGAACTATATAATGTAATGGAGTCCCTCAAAGAAGGGGACGGAAGAATTGTAAGAGGAATCAAGAAATAGAATCAGACTTGAGAAATCTATCCTTGTGTTCTTATTTCTTTTTGCAAATAGTACATTCCATGCATCAGACCTAATAGTTTCACTGAGGCCAAGTTCTTTAACCCATCCTCTACAAATATTTATTGTGGGTTGTGCTTTGGGCTAAGGCACGATCAACAGAAGTTGGGCCGGGGAAATCGTGCAACTACATATATATATATATATATATATATATATATATATATTTATGAACTTTTCAATTATACATATATAACATAATATCTTGAAAAATCGACAAACAATTTTTGCGTCACCCAAAAAGTACCAAGTAGAACCTAATACATGATTAGATGACTCAATAAAATAAACAAGTCAATATCTATGTATATCTAAGTAAATACGAGATAGTAAGAACAAGATAAGTGTTTTAGCTATTGATATGTGCTTGGTTCAACACTTAAAATTTTGTGCTTAACTTTTTAAACCCATTAAAGCAGCCCTCCCCTCAAAAGTATGACATGGCACTATGGTAGTACCAAAATTTCATATTATGTCTATCAAAGTCAACCATCTCCATCAGTTTGTTGTCCCAAATGAAGTATGACCTAGTTTTCCCAAAACTAGGTTAATTAACCAATATTCATAATTCCTAAGCGATTTACATCATGACCTTCATCAATTTACAGCCTAACCATCAAATGTCTATAATGAAACACATCATGGGTCTCTCAAAAAAAAAAAAAAATATTGTAGATTTGGATTAATTACCCCAAAATCTTTCTAACGATGTTGCCCATACTTGAAAGTTTTCAAACCTAAAACCAACACGAAGGGACCCAATAAATTTGGCCTAACATAATTAATTTCCTCAACACTTTGGCTTTAAAATTAAATTAACTAGAAATTTCCAAAAATTAAGATTTTCTCCAGGTTATAAGTTCTATATGTTAATTCAATTCACCCTAAATTTCATGCCAATCTCAAGTTATGCTAAAATCACATCAATATATCCAAATCTGAAATGAAGAGAACCTGCATATCTCAAATTATATAACTCTTTGGGATGAATGAGAATAAACTTTATTCTAACATAATAAGACAACCACAATACAAACGACAAAATACACACACTAGATGAAGCCATAAGAAAGCACACGGTCCACAGCACAACAAAGATCTCTATTGAGAAGATTAGGAACAAAGCCCAATTTTGAGCCCATAGTACTCACTAGTCACTACCAAGTCTAAAATGCACTACTTTAGTCCAGTGTGCACAAGCCCAAAATTACCTTCCCTTTTAGCCCCAATCTTAGCCCAAATTTAATTCAGTCTTTTAATAAGAAGACAAAACTTAGCAGCTACCTTACAATCTTGCATAAATCTTCCACCCTCAAAAATATTCTTTTAGGGTCCATTTTACAAATAGAAAAACAAAAAATCTTTTGCAAAATAAAAATTAATAATTAAAAAAAATTCATGACAGAACTTTGCCAATTTAGGTTAATTCAAATGGATTGGGCATATACTAGCGTAATAATCCAATAATATATGTTGACGCCCAAATATATTTTAAAAAGTAAAACAATACTTTTATTAAGATTTAAGCCACACACTAGACGCTTGTTTGTTTGTTTGTGTTTTTTTTTTTTTTTTTTTTTTTTTTTTTTTTTAAATTAAAAAAATTTAAAAAAAAACTTACAAAAAAAACAAGAAGTAGAGCGACCAATCTCACATCTCAATTTTCTTTTCTTTTCTTTTTTTGTGAGGCGGAGGATGAATGAGATTAAGTTTTATTTAAGAAAAATGCTATATCCACAATATTTACACAACAAATTATAAGTAGTGAGTTGTTATTAGTTGTTATGGGTGAGTAAAAAAAATAATTTAAGTTGTAAATTCAAATTAAAACTAATAACAACTTACTATTTATGATTTATTATGAAAATGTTGTTGAAATAAAACTTCTCTTTATTCAACATAACGACCACAAAACAAAACATAAAATACACACCCCAGGTCCCAGATGAAAACAATAAGGAAGCACAATGCATAAGAAAGGGCCAGTTGAGAAGATTAGGAACAAAGTCCATTTTTGGGTCGATAGTACTACAAGGAAAGATACTATAATGGCCCCAAGAATAAGATTAAGCTCGATACTCTTAATGGTAGGAAAACTTGGCCCTCAAATATGGAAGAAAAAAAAAACCTCACGCTACACAAAGAAGCGTGGAATTCTATGTAATATTTGTCATCAACATTCTGAAGTTTGATACCTGTTTGGTTGTCGATAGAGCCATCACCGCCGGTGACGTTGCTGCGAACCAACGTTTTTAGCAATGAGAATCAGGAGGGTCACGATGTTCGTAACATCTTTAACGCTCAACTGCAAGCTGTTGCAAAAAAGAAATTGTATCAATATTACAGGAAAAGGAACTCACACACACAAATAACTTTAGCTAGCCAGTGTTGCCCGGCCCTAGGAAGAGACAAAAAAGGATGATTGCCTAGAATTATCAAAGGATAGGAACTAGGAAAAGCGTGGGACGTTATGCAAAAAAGTGCGCACCGTAAAAGGGTAACGGAGGCAGAAGGAATGAAGCTGATGATCCAAGTGATACCTGCAAATGGTAAGTAATACAGATTTTCCATAAGGTCTGGTGTATTACACACATCAATAACAATTCTGCTATATCAGATGTTTTATTTATTTATTTATTTTTATAATCTAATTAATACACATTTTCTAACTTTAATTCCTTGGTAGTAAGTAATACAGAGTTTTCATAAGGTTAATAGCATTCTGCCATCTCATATTTTTTTAAGCTAATCAACACACACTTTCTAACTTTGATTTCCATAGGTCGGTGTATTACACCCACCAATAGCATTATGTGTGTAAGAAATCAAGAAACAGAAAGTTCTAGAAGAGAGCTAGAGAGAATTTTGATTGAAAACTGAATATTTCATTAGCTTGAATGATTTACATCAAATTCTGATACATACATACAAAACAGAGTAACAGAATTTTTTTTTCGAACACAAGTCGAGCTCGAGTTTATTATTAAACAAGATTTTATGTTCAAGTTTGGCTTATTTTCTTATCAAAGTAAGCTCAAGTTTTTTCATGAGTTACTTGATTAACTTATTTATGGAAGTAAAAGTAAAAAAGCATCTTGTAGATGAAAGCAAAGAGGTATTTTTTTTTAATTTATTTAATTTTAATTTATATATTTATTATTACTTTCTATTTACTATTTATTAATTATATAATTTTTTATATAAGAAATTCATTGCTATATAATTTATAGTTTATATAATATATAATATTCTTGAGGCATTATGTGGTTATATATCTAAATTTATATTCATTGGAATAGTGAAGTTGAGATATCGCTTTCTGAGCCCTTACCTAAATGAAATCATTGATTCTTATTTTCTATATTTTTTAAAAATATTTTTCTATGTCTAATTCCAACATTGAATAAATCAGCAAATAAGAAAATTTGGCCATCTGTAATTGGGATTACATTAGTAGAAATATAAGTTAAAACATCTCCCAATTAGGTCTCAACTATTGGTAAAGCAGTCATACTTCCTTCACTTAAATGCGAACCTAATTTAGCGGCTCTTTCCAAAAGTCGTGAATGCAAATAAAAAACATCTCATTGATAAGCTTCATGACTTGACAGTCTTCCTTTTCATATATAATGTGAAATCATATATCTCTTCACAATTTTATGAATTTTTACTATGAATATACTGTTTATATCATTCATATGCTACAAATAATAATTTAATATCATATAAACCTATTGACAAATTTATACAATCCAATTTCAAGTCTATATAAATATATTTTTAGCAAGTATACATATAAAAATATGATATTATATATAGTTAAATTAAGCGCTTGTATTCACGAGCTTGTTTTTGAATACATTATTTTGTTTAAACTTGGTTTGTTTAATAATTGAGCCTAAACTTAAGGATTGACCTTGGCTTGTTTGCTAAACAAACAAACAAACATAAACAAATTTTTTCTCTAGCTGAGCTCGAGCTTTTCATAAACAATTTGGTTTATTTACAGCCCTATGTCTTTCATGGAGTGGCACTGAAACAATGAATAGCCTTTACGCTTACCACGAAACAAATTAATATTATTTAAAAATAAAAAACTGTACACCTTCTTTACCCAAATCATTGTTGAATTTAAACTCTATCTACAATGACTATCAAATGATATCTACAAAAAGTAAATTTCCCGGATAATTTAAGCCAATTTGGTGTAGGATTGGGCCTGAATGGGCAAATAATTTAGGGTTTGTGCACACTGGACTTAAGTGGTGCATTTTTTCACCTTAGTTCAATTATTTTACAAAATGAGATGAAACAACCTTTTCTTCTTTTTCTTTTCTTTTTGGGGGAGTCGAGATGAAGGCAACCTTGTTGTATTGATTTAACACTTTTCAGACAAAGGAGAAAGCCATTTTTCTCCCTTTGTTTTTTCAACATAGATTATGTGAATTTTGCTAATCGATTACCACTGTTTCAAGCTCTATAACTAGGATATGACTTTGACTAAAAGCGCATGAAAATTTTTTGTGTCATTGGTAAATCTTATTGTTTTGTGGGCTGGGTTTTAAAAAGGAGGCTTTTTTGCTTGTGTGGCTGAAAAGAATATTCTGCAGACTGTAAAACTTGCCCCCACATGCAAGTTCTATTTTCGGCAGAGGCTTTATTGTTGGCTTTAATTATAGTAAAGCTTAAATTTGATTTGGGCTATGATTGGGCCTATGAGGGAAGGTAATTCAGGAATTGTGACAACTGGGCCTAAGAGGTGCATCTTTGCCTTGTTTCAAAATTTTTATTTTTTATCTCAAGAAAAAAAAAAAAAAAAAATCAAGCCTAAAACGATAGATTGTAAACCATTTATAATGAATCAGAATTTACTATGGTGAAGAGAAAAGGTTTCTCTTCAACAAAACGGAGGGTTTTTTTGGGTTTGCTTAGTTAAGCATTTTGAGAGTTTAACAAAACATTTTAAAACCTAAAACTCTATTTTGTAACAATCTCCTCATAACTTTTTTCTTTTACAAACGTTCATTTTAAACTCAAAACACCGTTTTTTAATTAGCTCACCCTTTGCCTCCTTAGCATACCAAGCTAATTCTTGAGTCACCATATTACAATATCTAGGAATGGAAGTTAAAGAAATGCATCCATTGGAATATTCAAAATGATATCTCTAGAGGGCAATTATCCTTGGACAAATTTGATTTGTTATTATTCAATGTCAACCTTATACTCTAGAGAGAGAGAGAGAGAGAGAGAGAGAGAGAGAGAGAGAGAGAGAGAGAGAGAGAGAGAGAGAGAGAGAGAGAGAGAGAGAGAGAGAGAGTCATTTGCACGGTGTGTGTATTTTAATGAAACTTGCAGCTAGTTTGTATCGTGGTTGTTATCTTTCACATTTTCTGCAAAAATTATTAAAATCAACACAAAAAGTTCTCTTCACCTAGAACCAAAAAAAAAAAAAAAAACAACAACAACAACAACAGAAAGGAAGAGGTTGCTTCTCCTAATTTGAAAAATTGAACCAAGGTAAAAAATGCAACGCTTTAGTTCAATGCACATAGCCCTAAATTACTTCCCCTTCTAGGCCAAGTCCATGCCTAAACTGGTTTAACGAGATCACAAAATCCAGTAACCATCTTAACAATCTTATTTACATCTTCACGGTGTAAGCGACTAAATTTCTAGTTTGAAATAAATCAAACAAGTAAAATAGTTTCACAAATGCGAATTTGTATTGATGATTGTGTGGTACAATTCTCTGAAATTACAAAAGAGTTATCCTCTAATTCGATCTCCTTGCAAGACTTATTGATTGGATTTGTGGTAATTTGGTTTTGACTTGAATACAAAATATCCTTCAATTTGGTTGAGGGATGGATCGAAGATTGCTGAAACGGAATTACAATGAATCTTTGGCTATGAGCTTGTTAGAAATCCTTTGTTCTTCGTGTTCTTCGTGTTCTTCGTCTTCGAAGGTTTGTGGTGGAAGTTCTTCGGTCTTTGGAGGCTTGGATCCGTAGAGCTTCACCGATTTGTGATTTGTTGATATTTTCGGACACTTTTGGCTTGATTCCCGCAAACTTTAGGATCTAGGCGGATGATCCGGATGATTCTGCGTCGAATATTCTCTGATTTTGGGGTTGAATTTCTTGAAGGCTTTGAGGCTTGATCTTCGCAGAGCTTTTTCACTTCTGAATTTTGGTCCTCCTGAATGTCTTAGGAAGGCTTCTATTTATAGGAGTTTGGAGGTGGGTGAGCAACACGTGGCGGAGTCCAATTGGTGACACATGTCACAACCTGATTGGTCCGCTTATGTCATCGCTTACACGTGCGAGGTTACTTGTGTCATCACTTACACGTGCAAGGCTACTTGCGTCATCGCTTACATGTGTGAGGCTGCTTGTGTCATTGCTTACACGTGCGCTGATGCGTGATTGGTTTTTGCATGACACTTGGCAAATTTCTGTTGGCTTTTGAATAGTGATAGCAAAACCTAGTAGCAGTACGTGGTGCTTTGTAATTGGCTGTATTTTGTGGATTTGGTAATGTGACGTGTCAGCTTGTGATAGGTCAGGAATTTTCCCTCTCTACACACGGCTCCACCCTCAAAATATTCTTTTGGGCCTACCATACAAAAAAGACATTCTTTTGCAACATCCAAAAAAATAATAATAACCCCCATTCCATGAAAAAAAAGTATATCTACTATACAAAAAGAAAACCAATTTAGACTAAAATTACTCTAACTCACAATGTTGTGATTGATAAAACTATTGACGTATATATTTAATCACATTATCCATTTAATGAGCCTAACAACTTATTTAAATAATATAGGTAAATATTTTATTGATTGCCACATAATGGGACTAAAAGTAGATATGTCAATCTCATTATCATGCCCCAATCCCAAATGAGAGATTTAGATAAATAAGTTGTAATAAGGCACTAAACTTAGCTTAAACAAATATGACAACAATTTGAAACTTGTAAGTTTTAAGGAACTATGCTCTAAAATTGGAATGGAGCATAACTAAATATCCAAATATTATAAGCCAAACCATCAATACAACATTTAAATATCATATCTCTCAACAAATCATCAAACTAAAGTATGAGTAAATAAAGACTCCAAATACATCCTCAAATAGTCTCACAATTACCAAATTTACAACCCTAAAAAAGCACAATAGAGCAAATTTTTATTACATAGTTCTCTACTACATATAATCTTCAATTCATAGCTCGAACGGTCACTAACTAGTTGCATTAATAGACTCCACTGCACTAATCTGAAAATGGTGGAAAAAAAGGGGAATGTGTGAGCTAATAGTTGAATAAGAGACTACATCATATGCTGGTGTCAAGTGAAAATGCACATTACAATAAACGATGTATTAAATTTTACAAAAACATTTATCAATAGTATAAAAGTAAGTAAAACCTATTTTGGAAGTGAATAGTTAACAATACAATGAAAAATATATATATAACTGCTAAATAAACAAATGCTCTCTTATAAGATTTGCCCAATTTCAATAAGTTGTAGTTCGATTACAAGAACATCACCTCATCATTGGGTAAACTACTTATTATAACATATAATAATACGTTTAATAGTAAAGTTGTTTTTCACATTTAATTTCTCAATAACAATAAACAATAATTAGTATATAAAATATTAGCCAAACTAAAAACAGCCTTTACAATCGGCATGTGAATCCCATGGAAAACAATAACCCCAAAGAGGTAAAATATAACAATGGCTCAAAAAGCAAATAGTATAAATGATTTCAAAGAGTAAACAATAGCAATGCACCACATCACAATAAACAACATTTCATTCAAAGACCAACTCTTAGCCTTGTGTTGGCAAAGATTAGAGATAGTTTAGCCTAAGGGTGTGCCGCCAACCTGCCAAAATCGACTGATCCAACCCAATCTGTCGGGTTGGGTCGGTTTGTAAGGGTTGGTGGGTTGGGTTATGATTTTTTTATTATTTTTTTACAATAGGTTGGGTTGGGTTTGGTTCAAAAGATTTACAAATCCTTTCATTACTTACTTTTTTGCCCTCTTCTTAAATTAAATCCAAACCCAAAGTTATTCTCATATAGTTTGTGTTGGTTTGATGTTATATATGCTCATGACCATTTTGTTATAAATTTGCTCTTATTTGCGGTGGTTTTGTTCTAATGCACAATTTGATAATAATAATAATAATAATAATAATAATAATAATTATTATTATTATTATTATTATTATTATTATTATTATTAAAAAAAAAAAAAAACTATCCAACCCATGGTCCAACTTGATCCACATGAATTGGGTACTACAACAAAAGTGGGCTATGGTAATGAAACATTTCGTCACCATATATCCTTATTTCGTCACCAATGATTTTTTATTTGTAATTTTTTTATTTGACCATATAAGGTGACGAAATATTTTGTCACCGATTGTATTTATTTAATTTTTTTTTTCAATTTCAATAGATTAGGTGACGAAATATTTCGTCACCAAATTTTTTTTTTTTTTCCAATTTCAGTAGATTAGGTGATGAAATTTTGCATCACCAATTTCTACTTATAGTCCGATATTGGTGATGAAAATTTTTGTCACCAATTTAGTTTTATTTATTAATGTTCTTTACAATTACTTGCCATTACAATAACCTATTTAATTCCAACCACATCTATAAACAAATCATCCATTTATTAATTTCCAACCACATCCATAAAAAAAAAAAAAAAAAAAAAAAAAAAAAAAAAAAACTTCCATCATGATGGGCTGGTCTGAGTTGGATTTTTTTAACCCATCATGATGGGTTGGGTTGAAAAAATCTCTCAACCCAATCCATGCACACCCTCTAGCTGATTATTTAAAAACATTTTCTTTTTCTTTAACATTATCATCAAATATTATATATATATATATATATATATATATATATATATATATATATGTATGTATGTATGTATGATAAAACAGATAGTTGTGTCCCATCAAAAAAATAAAAAGTTATAGCTATGTATAGAAATAACTTTTACATGAACATGTTAGCTATTTGGCAAAGATTCTTAAATTATAGGGTAAAATACAGTTAACCACCCCAAGGTTTGGGTTAATGCTAGTTAGGTCCAAAACTATTCAAAACTTACCAACTTAATCCTTAATCACTGTGAGAGAGGAGAAAAATGAGTAATAGTTTAGGGTTCAAGTTGGGATTCGGGATCAAATTAGTTAGTTTTGAAAAGTTTTGAACCTTACTGACATTAGTCTAAATCTCAAGGATGTTAACTGTATTTTATCCTATAATATGATATCTTGAGTTAAATCACTATTTAAAGTCCACTTTCTTCAAATGGACAAATAGCTTCTATGTCACCCAAACAGTATCAAATAGAACCTAATACATGATTAGATGATTGAGGGAAAATAAATATGTCAATATCTATTTATATCTAAGCAAATACGAGGTAGTAAGAATAAGATAAGGATTTAACTATTGATATGTACTTGGTTCAATGCTTAAAATTTTGTGCTAAACTATTTAAACCCAAGCATCAGCATTGGTGGTGTCAAAAAATTAGCAATTTGACACCACAAAAAGCTATTTTATCTATTTTATTACCTCACTTTACAAAACACTCAACATCAGTAGTTTTATTTTATCTTTTAATACAATAAAATAATATAAACAATATAATAAAATAATATATCAACTACAATAAAATAATATATCCACATTGTGAACACAATAAATAATTTGACCTATAGTGTGAACATAATAAAATATTGTTGTTGTTGTTGTTGTTGTTTTGTTTTTTTTTTTTTTTTTTTTTTTAAACATTTGAGCTACCATGCACAAGCAAAGATAGTTGTGCATTGTAGCACAGTAGCAAAAAATTCTTGCTTTGGCTCCACCAATGCAACCTCAATTTTGTAGTTTGTGGTATTAAAAATAACAATTTAGCTTTTTAGTACCACCAGTACTAATGTAAAGTATCAGCATTGGTTGTGCTAAAAATTTAGGAATTTGGCACCACAAAAAACTACTTTATCTATTTTTCCACTTCACTTTACAAAACACTCAACATCTTTATTTTAGTATTCAACACAATAAAATAATGAGAAATGATATGTCTACAACATTTTTACAATATTTTTACAACAAATCCTAAGTGACAGGTTGTTACTAGTTATTATTGTTAGGGCAAAAAAGTAATCTTAGTGTTAGTTTCAAATTTGAACCAATAACAACTAATCACCTGTGATTTGTTGTAAAAATGTTGTAGACGTAGTATCTCTCTAAAATAATATATCTTTTAATAATATATATATATATATATATAAATATATTTTACCAACTTACCTACAATGCACAGCTATCTTTTGTTATATTTAATTAGTTGCTAAATTTAGTATTTTACCTCAAGCCAAACGCTAAGGGACCCAATAAATATGGCCTAACATAATTAATTTCCTCGCCAAATAACTAGATATTTCCAAAATTTATGATTTCCTCCTGGTTATGAATTAACTCAATTCACACCAAATTTCATGCCAATCTCAAGTTATGCTATAACCAAATCAGTATATCTAAATCTGAAATGAAGACAACGTGCATATCTCAAATTATATAACTCTTTGAGATGAATGAGAATAAATTTTATTCTAACATAACAAGACAATCACAATACAAATAATACACACACTAGATGAAGCCATCAGAAAGCATACACAGCACCAATTTCTCGCTAATTTTACTTATTGGCCGGCCCAAGGATTTTGAAGAAAAAAAAAAGAATGGTTTTGTTCCTTTTAGCAGACTTACTCTTAAAATGACAATGATACATCATACAAGGAATCCAAAGAAAGTTCCAACTGAGCCGAAGCCTAATTCCCGATCATCACCTGAGCCGAAGCCTGACTCAACTTTAGGCTTCTAAAGTTCCAAAGGCTTCTAAAGTTCCAACCTTACTGTGCGAGGTATCTCTTTTTTTTTTTTTTTTCTTTTTTTTTTTTTTTTTTTTTTTTTTTTTTTTTATGTTGGGGATTTATGCGTATTAGTCTAAAAAGAATATTCTATATCAGTCTACGCCTTTTGACTTTTGACCGCATATATGTTTTGTGTTAATATAAATATGTTTTGTGTTTGGTGGTTTACATTTTCCACTATTGTTATATTATTTTAATTTATATATAGTTTTGATGGTAGGTTCTCAAACTAAGTTATTATTATTGTTAAGTTAAAAAATAGAAGAAGTTATCATTGTTGTGTATGACTATATTTGATATATACGGTACCTATTTATTGTAGCATTCATTTTATATATAACTAGTCGTTAATCCATGGCCATACGATGTACGAGATAGTTAAATTTAAAATCACATATATTTAAAAAAAATAAATAAATAAAGAGTCCTATATGAAAAACTGTTAATTTAAAGTTAATAAAAAAATTAATTTATAATTTAAAATAGTTTTCCAGAAGTATTGTATACGTATCAATCAAGTACGATACATATTTTAAATATATAAAAAAAGACCGTAATGGTGGGCGGTGGTTGCTTTGGTTTTATTATTTATCCAAAAAAAGAAATAGATTTTGATAGGATATGAAAAAATAAATTGTAGTAGAATTTGAATTGTAATCAAATTAATATTTTTATCAATATAGAAATTATAGGAGAAGAAGATAAGACTAAAAAAATTATAAAATAATAATGATATGGCAAGTTCTGAAGAGGTCAACAAAAAGTCAAAGATTTCGACTTTATATATATATATATATATATATATATATATATATATATTAGTAATTTAGTAATATGGAAGAAGATGGGGTATAACCTTTTTTTTAATTTTTATTTTAAATATATACAAAAGTGGTGTCTTAACTTTTGATTAAACTATTCATTTCTTTCCCTAAAAAAAAAACTATACCATTTCTTACCTATAAAACATTCTAAAATTCTAAGGTGTGATAGTGTGATAATTACCAAACTAGGACCTCTACATTTTTTTAGTCATTATTTTAATTTTTTGGTTATGTTTAGTTTGGCCCCGTAAAAAAAGAAGAAAAAAATCCAGGCTTAGGTTTTTAATAAGATGAATAAAATCCATAAACTATCTTACAATTTTACATAAATCTTAACCCTTAAAATATTCTTTTGAGGTCCACTTTACATAATGAAAAACCAAAATCATTTGCAAAAATAAATATTAGTAATTTAGAAGAAGAAAAAAAACCGCATAATCTGTGATAGATCTTTGCCAATTTAGATCAATTCAAATGGATTAGGCATGTACTAGCATAATAATCCAATAATATATGTTGGCTTACAGAAAAATCTTATATGAGATGGTCTCATGAGATCAATGTCTCATCGATATGTGGGTCCCACACATGTGGATCTCACATGTCAGTGAAACATTGGTCTCCTGATATTTTCTCTTTGATGCACATAAATAATAAGAGTGTTACCTTTATTTTTCATAACAAAAATAAAAAGTGATACTAAAGGATTAAGCCACAAACTCAAGAAAGTTACCGAGTTTTACAACTAAAAAAATTACAAAACAAGAAGTGATATTTTGGGGGAGAGAATTTACAAACCAAGAAGTAGATCCACCAATCTTACATCTCAACTTTCTTTTCTTTTCTTTTTCTTTCTTTCTTTCTTTTTTTTTTTTTTTTTTTTTTTTTGATAGGGATGAATGGGATTAAATTTTAATCAACATAACGACCACAACACAAACCATGAAAGACACCCCAGATGAAACCTATTAAGGAGACAGTGCATAAGAAAGGGCCAACTGAGAAGATCAGGAACAAAACCCATTATTGTACTACGTCTACAAGAATAGTATAACGGCCCCAAGAAAAACTTGGCTCTCTGTCAAAAAAACACCTCACCATGCTACCTTATTGAACTAAGCCTTAGAAGAAAAAAACAAAAACAAAAGCAGCATGGAATTCTAAGTAATAGTAAGAAAGAGTACTATATGCATGATGAACGCTATTTCTAGTAGATGTAGAAGCTTCAACAGATGCTACAATATTATAGAGTTGTCAGATTCATTACTCATTTTGTTATTGGTAGCGCCGTCACGTTGCTGCCAACCACCTCTTCTGAAATATCTTATACACTGGCGGAGTTTAGTAATGAGTTTAAGAATGAGAATCAAGAGGTTCACGATTTCCGTAACGTCTTTAACGCTCAAATGCAAGCTGTTGCAAAAAGAAATTGTATCAATATTACAGGAAAAGAATAAGATCTCTATCTCCACACACACATGTTACCTGGCCATAGGAAGAGAAAAAAGACGATTGCCTAGAATTGACAAGGGTTGAAACTAAGAAGAATGTTGCATATATTAAGCAGCTGCCAGCACTCAGTTGAGTCAGTTCATATCGTTCTTCTAGTTAGGTGGGGCCTATTGTGAAAATGACAAGTTGCACATGTCGGCTAAAATGGTCGATCCGGGCTCCGAATAAAAAAAATAAGAAGCAAAAACTGCCAACGTCAAATGTCTAATGCATTGTCAGCTGTGCACAAATCGGACCCAAAGTCGTTCGGAATCCTAATAAAAAAATATATAGGGGCGGGCTCCCCCTGTTATAATATCTCCAGTTCTCATTATCCTAAGGGTAAAAAAATCACACGTCAAATATCACTTTTTTCTCTCAATTTTCTGTCTTTCTTTCTTCTCTGCATCTTTCTCCAACATCCCCATACTAGCATCAGATGCGTCCAGAATGGCAGATCGGAACTTGATGGCAATGGGTTTGGACTAAAACTGTGTGTTTCACAGCTAAGATTTGTATAGCAGAACAAGAAACCATGTCTGTTTGGATTTACGTGGTGGGTATCGTGGCTATGCCGCTATGAGCATCGAGGTTCGTTCCGGCGGAGCTTGGGGAGGTGAGACATCGGGTTTGATATGGATTTCTGGCCGTGGGAGTTCCGATGGGTTGTGGGTTTGGCATGAGACTTCTGAATATGCTTTGAAAGCTGTGAAAGAATCAGCCATGGAAGTTTTGAAAGCTTCCTCTCCTTCTTCAAAGCTTTGAAAGCAGGCATGATGCTCTTCTCTAATCTTTTATTCCTTAATTTTTTTTATTCATTTATCCAATAATTGGCCTTTCTCTTCACATTCAAATCGCAATTAATTAAACCCAAATCAAAGACCCAATTCATTGTTCTGTTCTCCATCAAAAGTTTCTCCAATCAAACTTTGAAGCTCTTGAAAGAGTTCTTGAGCTTCCTAGATATGGATCTGTCAAAGATTGGTTGACTGTACAGATGAGAAACAGAAGAAGAAGACATATGCAAGCAATTCAAGTTAATTGGGTTGAAGAATATTTGAAGATATTAGCTCAGGCAGAGAGGCAGAGCAACAGAACAGAGCGTTGGAAGATTTATACTTGCGCTTGTTAAACGACTGTGATGATTCATACGACCTGTAGTTTAGACTTAGATCATTTAAAAGCTATCTATATGAACACGTTTAATGTAGTGATTGGTTGTAGAGGTTGAATCCGTATAGGGTGGAGTTAGTTAGGAGTTAGTTATTTTCGTTCTTTGGTTAGTTCAGGTATATATACCTACTATTGTACATTCAGTTTCATAATTAATGTAACTACTCGCTAACTCGTGCGATGCACGGAATATTTAAATAAAATTTATACACATTCACTTTTATTGGTACAATCATTGGAAAATAATTATAACCAATACCCAAATGTAAAAGACACATTGACTTACTATTTAAAGTAGCCTTCTCAAGAATTTACACATATTGTGCAATCGAGTCTTAATTTCTCATCAACGATTAGAAATATAAACTGCAAATATATAAATAAAGACCATGACTTGAGAAGGACGCATTAAACTTCAAATTAGAGTAGTAATGTTACTTTCTCAATCTTTGCTCAGTTGTAATAATAATATGGAGGAAATTCAAAACATGGAAAGAAAATAAAAATTATAACAATTAATTTCATTATCTTTCATGCTATACTTTAAAAGGGTTAGTAATTAATAGCACTTACCCCCACTATTAGTATACAGACACCAAGTGCGGTCGTCTTAACCCTTTGAATGAACCTTCCTCAATTGGACCCTATCAAAAAAAAAAAAAAAAAAAAAACACCCAATTAACAAAATTGATCCAAAAGGGTCTAAAAAGCACACAAAATCAATTCAAAAACAAAAATATGAGACAAAGTAATTACTTTCCACCGCCAATGAAATCGTCTTCGTATTCTTTGTTCCAAACGCAACACTTATCTCTCTAAGGCCTTCAATTAACGAAAACACAAACTTCTCTTAGAATACCGGAGTATTATGACCATCTATACACACACACACACAAAACAAAATCAACATAACTCACTATAACTCTATAGAAGTCTCAAAAATATAAAGAGAAACTAAAGGGGTGGAATTTGATATTTACGTTTGGAGAGAGAGAGTTTGCAGAAACCGTGACTTTATATTTCTTAACTTGAGAGAGGGGTAAGGTTGCTAGGGTTTTAAGGAGTTATAATGTTTTTATTTTTATTTTTTATTTTTTAAATATTGTGCTGACGTGGAAAATTGTGGTGCCAGCAGAGGCTTTGGTTTTATATATATATATATATAGATTAAGAAGGTTCTCTTCCAATTTCTTCTCTCTAGCTTGTTGTCTTCTTCCCTCTTTCCTAGCTCTCTGTTTTCTTATAGGGTCTGGAGTGGCTGATCATTTTGTGATAGTGGAAAACATCAAAATATGATTTTGAATGATCATTTTTCGTAACAGGTGATTGAAGCAAACCCAGAAATTTTTTATTGAAAACTAAAAAGGGTTGAAAGAGAGAAAATTATGTGGCTTATTTCTAACCTTGGGATTTGTTGCTTGTCACGACTCACATGTCCTTCATTGGTGTAAAAACAGGAGAGAATTGGGGATATTATAACGGGAGGGGAGCCCGCCCCAAAAAAGATAAAGAAGCAAAAGCTGCCTTCGTTTTGTGCACCTTGTCATTTTGACAATTGGCCCCACCCTGACCAGAGTCACAATAGTTGAGAGGTCTTTTTTTTTTTTTTTTTTTCGGTAAACATTGAGATGTCTTTTGAGTCTCACCAATAGCATTTCGCCATATCAGATTTTTTTAAGCTAACCAATGCACCCTTTGTAACACTTCTTCTTTTTGAGATAGCACCCTTTGTAACTTTGAAACCTTGGCAGTGATATAGAGTTTCAATAAGGTCCGATCTAAAACAATATGTTTACACCCACTAATAGCATTCTGCCATATCAGATTTTCTTAAGCCAATCAATACACACATTCACACACAATTCTATTCTTTATTCAAAAAGAAAAAAGAAAAGGAAGAAAGAAAGAAAGAAGGATAGATAGATAGATAGAGTCTATAAATATATATATATATATATATATATATATAAAAGAGAGCTATTAATTGTTTAAGAGCCTCCGTAACAACATGAGAGGGGATTATAGCGTTAGTCCAATTTTAAGTTTTGTTTTGTTATATATATATATTTATATATATATATAATTTAATACTAATATAGAAGCAAAAGACTTTTCCTGCTATTAAGGCCCACGTAAGAAAAAACCACTTAAAATTCTGTCACGTTTACAATCTAAACACCAAAAGTCACAGTATTTTGCTAAAACACTGCACATCTAAAAACTCAATTTTTACATTGTTTGAGGATTCTTTCAAATCAAACGTATGTTTAAAAACCTAACTTAAAACCATCTGTGGTACCAGATCAAAAAAAAAAAAAACCGTCCGTGGTACCTATGCGATCAAAACAGAACAATAACTATAAAACTCTTTCTGATATGTACTAATCTGCCATTTTTAGTTTCCAACTTCTCTTTAGTCTGTACTTGCCGACAACATATACCCAATCAATTTCAAAGGTCAGGATAAGTTTTTTTTCTTTCTTCTTCAAGTCAAGGTATTTCCTGTATTTTTAATTCCTTTTTTTCCTGTTCTTTTCTATAATAAAATTTATAATTTACTTTTGTTTGTTCTGGGAATAGAAACAATTAAATAGGAAAGTTGATTGAAGATATATCAATTCTTGTTTTTAATAATTCATGGGTATATATATACTCCCTCCGTCCCACTTTGTTTGTCCTGTTTGAAAAGTCAAACATTTTAAGGGAACATCATTTATTGTCTTGTCTATCTTATAAAAATGTATAAATTTACAAAACTACCCTTAAATAATTTTATCAGCTTTTTTTAAAAAGAGTTATTATTAATGAGGCTTAGGGGTATAATAAGAACATTAGTAAACTAATAACTTTTATTTTTAGAAACAGGACAATATTTTGGGACATCTCAAAATGGAATAGAGGACAAACAAAGTGGGACGGAGGAAGTATTAATATGGGCATGTTGTTCCTTTGGTAAAGGTTACCGTGTATATTTTTAAGGATTTTTCTGTTTTTCGGCATTGATAGAGATTATTGATATAGATGCTCTTATGCTATGAGCGCATCAACTTTTATATGTTTATCCAAGTCAATGATATGGACATGCAACACCGTGACAAAGATAATATAATCATGGCCTTTTATGAATCAAGTTCTAATTCAATAATATATATATATATATATATATATCATGATGATGTGCTAAAATCGTCAATGAGTTGTAAGCTCCAAGTCACTCCAATCCAATGGGTGCCTGTGAATAAGAACAAAGGGACCAAACAGAGGCACCGGTGTGGTACCGGCCGAAAACCCTTTGAAGGTCAAGTTAGTGAATGAGAAGTCTCTATGAACTCTATAGTGAAAGAGCTAGAGAGTTTTTGCGTACTTGAGAAAAGAGGAGGTTTGGTGCTTATATAGTAGAGAATGGTGAATCGAGATCCCTTTGAAGTAGGGATCTTTCCTTTTCGGGAAGGCTTGGTACTTTAGGGTTTCCAAGATTTTAGGGTGCCTTTCCATATGATAGAAATATGGGCATTATTTTGCGTGTCTTCCAAGATGTTTCCATACATAGGCATCTGTGGAGACCAAGTTAAACCATGTTGGGCACGTCGGCTTCTTCACCCCATCGGCCACTTGCTTCGTTCGAAGTTTCCTCATCGGCTTCTAGAGGTGCCCGTCGGGTATCCTGGCGAGGTCGTCACTCGCGTTGTTGGTGACGAGGATAAGGAGGCTGTGGGTGAGGAGGATAAGGAAGGAGAGGGAGAGGAGAAAGTGAGGGGAATGATGAGGGCGATGTCAAGGAGTTGGAGCGTCAAGAGGTTGGCGACGGTTCTAGGCCTTTCATCCTTCCCTTTATATGGACGGTGAATGACTTCTACTTGACCATGTCCCTAAACATTTTTAACAAACTTCGCGACCGTTTCCAAATCCCAGATAGCATTCCCATCCCTTTATCGAGTAAGCATGAGATGTGTTACTTTGGCAAAACAAGAGAGCGTTGGCATGTATGACGCCACAGTTGCTACGGTTCGAGGTTGCCACTAACGAAGTTACACCGTTAGGTGGCCAATTATCTTGGGCTATTTGTCACCCAAATAGCCTTATGCGTGGAGGATATTCCTAGGGGCCGAGGTGATATGGGGTCAGGTGAGTGGCGGCAACCGTCATCTTACCCTCAACGAGTTATTCTACTGTTACAAGCCTTAACAGATTACCTCGTCAAAAGGCATTTATCATTTCTTAGTGAGGAAGACGTCAAGGTTATGTCCTTGTCACTTACATTATACATCAAAAAATTCTCTTGATTTTTACCGTCATGCTTTGTTTCATGCGTTGGTGCGTATGAAGGCCCTTTGGAGACAGGTGTGTGGTCAACAAGGGGGTGATCCGACGATTCCGTAAACGTCAGGAGATTGAGAACAAGGAGTGAGCATGATTACTCGGGATGTTTGTCCGTACCCTCAATCAAGAGTTGATGGCCAAAACTAAGGCACTTGCGGAGAAGACCCGTCGGCTTGAGGAGATGGAGAAAGCGAAGATCAACTTGGTGACAGAGTTGGCTACTCTTTGTGAGTAGATGGAGAAAGCCAAAGCCGATGCCATGGTGGAGTTCCAGATTTCTCAACCTTTCTGTGATGCATGTCATCTACTATGGTGACGAGTTCGAGGATTGTTTAAAGCAGGTGAGAGCCGCTTATCCTAATCTCAACTTGTCCTAGCTCATAATAGACGACATAGTCCCACCAATGCCTGGAGGAGATGACTCTGTTAGCAATGAGACTGTTGACTCAATTCACACGGTTGAGCAGGAGGTGAAGGACATTGACGGCGTGGTCATCACCCAACCTGCCTTTGATGGTCTTGATGCTATTGTAGTCTCTTCGGCTAAGAACCTGACCACTGTTGAAGGGTTGCCCGCCGTGAACCCAGCTGCTCCTAATGCCCCTCCGTCTTGATTTTTCCCTCTTTTGTGTTTATGTTTTTGTAGGATTATTTGTAAGATAGTAATTAATGCCACCTTCTTTTGGGGTTTTTATGTAAAAATATTTACCCATTTGGGCTACATCTATTGTTTTTATTCGTTGCCTATTCTTGTTATATTTTGTCTTTATTTTAACCGTGTGTATGCCTCTATTGTATTTGTACCATTGACATTCTATTCTATCCGTCTACCCCGTAGGTAGGGCTTAACGTAATTTTGGGACCATGTACCTGCCGGCACCCTTAGTCCTCCGTCCACCACGTAGGTAAGACTTAGTAGAATTTTTAAGACCAAGTACCTGCCGGTATCCTTGGTCGTCCGTCCCCCCCATAAGTATGACTTAGTAAAATAATTTTAAAACCAAGTACCCATTGGTATCATTGGTTGTCTGTCCCCCCGTAGGTAAAACTTAGTAAAAAAATTTTAAGACCAGGTACCCGTCGGTATCCTTGGTTGTCCATCCACCCCGTAGGTAGGATGTAGTAAAATTTCTAAGACCAGGTACCCATCAGTATTCTTAGTCGTCCGTCCACCCCATAGGTAGGACTTAGTGTGGTTTAAATGGTCCACTGAAGGGTAGAGAGTAGAGCAATGTTTCTGATAATGCATCAAAGTCTTATTAATAATAGAAAGAGCTAAAAAGAAACTCAACATCCTTAGAGTCTTAACATCTTTTGACATTCAACTTTTGATATATAAATGGAAAACGAAAAGAAAGTGATAAAATAAGCTGTATGTGACTATTACTAGTAGTACTTCCTCAAGTGCTCGGTGTTCCACAAATGATGGAGCCTCCGCCTATCAAGGGTTTCCAAGTAGTAAGTCCCCTTCCTGTAGCGGTTGGCGATCTTGTAGGGTCCCTCCTAATTGGGGCCTAACTTGGCCTGTGAGGGATCTCTGGTGGTCATTGTCACCTTCCTTAGGACTAGGTCCCCGACTTGAAAATGACAAGGCCTAACCTTAGTGTTGTAGTGCTTTACCATAAGGTCCTAATAATGAGCCATCCTCTGTTCTACCATTGCTTTGACTTAGTCAAGAAGATCTAACTAATAGTTTTTGTCAAAGTAATATAAAACAAAAATTTATATTTTCATCTAAAGATCATTGTACTACACAACCATGGATTCTAAATAGAAAAAAATTGCGTACCTTTCTTAGCAACCCAAGTGTGTTGCCTCCCAAGGTATTTACGTCTCTCTCTTTGTTTCTTTTTGAGTTTTCAAAAGACTGAAGTATCACTCAATAGTTCTGATGGCCAACCACTATTATGATATTTTAAAATCTTTTATTTATTTATTTAAGACTTCTAAAACCCAAGAGAAAGATTGGACGTGGGATCCTTAGGGATCCTAATCTACTGTTGTAGGATTCATCAATAACTTTTTGAACGTTATTGACTTATCTTGAAACTCTTTCAAAATTATTCCTTAATTTTCTCAACCATATCAATAACATATTTGAACTTCTACAAATTGTAATAATGTCCATCAACACATTGTAATTGACCCTTGAAGATTAGAGAATTACAAATGAGGTCCCATTACTTACAATTTTATATCTATGTCCTTCCACCATACTATATTCCCACAAGCCACTAGGACTAGATTAATATCACTATCATGTCCCTAGCTTATGTAACCCTTAATTTCTTGATTTCATAATTTCTATTGACTCCAAAATATTTTTGAAAAACTCCTTAATTATATATATACAATATTATATATATGAAAAACATTTTTGAAAAATGTCACCAGCTGGTTTTGTTTTGAATCCAACTTCAATATGAAAATCAACTGAATATACTATCTTCTTTAGAGATTGGTGGATTCATTGTTGAGCATTTATATATTTTACTCTTTATATACATAACCCAATGTGTCTGTATATAGCCTTTAAAATTGGCATCACCAGTTGACATTGTGAAAGTTATGTGCATAATAAATAAATTTACACAAACCCCTCATGTTTGAGGACAATAGAAAAATTGTGATAGAACAACCTTTTAATTAACGGTGATCACTTCATAAGGTGTCCTTGATTGGATCTAATTCAGTCTATGTAATTGTTACATTACACCCACTTGTTTGCTTAAAGTCACTACCTCAATGATGGAGTAAATCATCCTATCATATAGCAGCACAACAAGTGTAGGCTTGAGTGGTAATATTCAATTAATATCCACAGCCTAAAACAATTTAATAATCTATGAAAAATCATTACTCCCTGTCTTTGGTTCCTTAACCATTAACATGATTTTTTTACAGAGGTGACATCACATGCCACGTTTCAACAACGAAATATACCTATAAAAATTATGAATGTGAAAATAAAATTTTATTATCAAATAAAAATGCATAATATTGTTTTTGAGGGCACATAATTCTAACACTAATCGTAGGCGCATCCCTTCTCCATTCCTTCCTTCATCATGGTGGGATACTCGATATCTGGTCAGTCCTACTTCCGATAGGACGGCTTTGTGTCCGTATGCGAGGCAGAAAGGTGTCTCCCCCGTAAGTGCGCGAACCGTTGTCCTATACACCTACAGGACCCTGGGTAACTCATTTGGCCATATGCCCTTTGCCTCCTCTAACCAAGTCTTGATCATCTTGAGCGGGGATCGGTTTGTGACTTCAAACTTTCTGTTGGCCTGGGGGTGAGTAGGAAAGGAGTAGTGGTTCTTGATCCCTAAATTGATGATGAAATCTCTAAATGCGTCATTGTCGAATTGCTTTCCATTGTTAAAGACGAGGACCCTGGGGATTTCGAAGCGGCAAATAATGTTTTTCCGGACTAAGTTTCAAATATTTTTCTCTGTGATAGTGGTCAATGGTTCGCCTCGACTCATTTGGTGAAGTAGTCAATCTCTACGACGAGGAACTTAAGTTGCTGTATGGGGGTGGGGAAGGGCCCAACTATATCCAATCCCCATTGGGAGAAAGGCCGAGGGCGCTCATTGGTGTAAGTTCCTCAGTTGGTTGTCGTATGATGTTCTTTGAAGCGTTGGCATTTGTCACACGCCTTTACGTAGGATTGGGCGTTCTTCTGTATAGTGGGCTAGTAGTATCCAGCCCCTATCAACTTGTGAACTAGTAAGCGTGCCTCCGAATGGTTCCCACATATTCCTTTGTGTACTTCTCTCATGACATAGTCCGCTTCGTCGGGGATCAGGCACCTTAGATAAGGACAGGAGAAACCCCTTTTGTAAAGGACATCCCCTATCATGACGAAATGTAAAGATTGTACCCTCGGTCCACAGAAGCGTTGCAATCTTTCGGCAATGTCCCATTCCCGAGGCAGAATATAATCGGCATCGTCCAATCAATTCCTAGGGGAATAACCTGTACTTCCACTTTGTCAATGGCAGGGGAATATTGGATGAAAGATAGTACTTGATTGGTGATGTTCGTATACTTGGCGGATGCAACTTTGGTTAAATAGTCTACCTACTCATTCTCTTCCCTTGGGATTTGTACGAACTTAGCAGAGAATTCCTTGCTCATCTTGCTTTTAACCATGCTTAAGTATTCTTTCATCCGTTCTCTTTTTGCTTCATAGTCGCCATTGATGTGTTCGACTACAACTTGTGAATCGCAGTGTATGATAGTTGACTCAACTTCCACCGCTTTAGCTAAGTTGAGGCTCGAGAGGATTGCTTCGTATTCTGCCTAATTGTTGGTCATTGAGAACTAGAGGCGGACAACACATTCTATTATATCTCCTTCTCGCGACCGTAGCAGACCCCTGACTCCTCCGGCTCGTTGGTTAGACAAACTGTCTATCCATATCATTCATGCCATTGGTTTCTCCTCTTCGTCTTTTCCTGTTGTGAATTTGGCAATGAAATCAGCTAAAGTATGCGCTTTGATTGTGGTTCTGGGTCGGTATTGGACATTGAACTCACCGAGCTCAATCACCATAGAACTAGTCGTCCTGTTGCCTCCGGGTTGTTCATAGCGACTTGTCTGTTTAG
Source organism: Quercus dentata (assembly GCA_028216015.1). NCBI lineage: Eukaryota > Viridiplantae > Streptophyta > Magnoliopsida > Fagales > Fagaceae > Quercus > Quercus dentata. The sequence goes on along the minus strand of CP116454.1, from coordinate 45,935,739 downwards.
ACTACTATGGTGTGTGCTTGGAAGTACGACCTGAGTTTCTGGACAGTTATGATCGGTGCAAAGGCCAGCTTCTCCATTGGGGGATATCTCCCTTGAGCTCCCTAAAGTGCCCGGCTGGTGTAGTACATAGGTAACTACACTTAGTCTTCCTCTCGTATAAGAGCGGAACTAACAACCGTTGGGGATACAGCTAAGTAGAGAGAGAGGTCTTCACCAGGCTTGGACGAACTAAGCAATGGTGGGGATGCGAGGTATGCCTTCAATTCTTCAAATGCCCCCTGACACCCGTTAGTCCACTCCTTAGCAACTTGAAGAAGGGTAGACATTTATCCGTTGCTCTAAAGACAAAACGGTTAAGGGCTGCAACCCTACCATTCAAGCTTTGCACCTTCTTGATGTTCTTCGGAGAAGCCATCTCCATTATAGCCCGAACCTTGTTGGGATTAGCTTCCACTCGTCTTTGTGACACCATGAAGCGTAGGAACTTCCCCGATGCCACGCTGAACACACACTTACTAGGGTTGAGCTTTATATTATAGAGGCAAAGAGTATCGAATGTTTCTCGAAGGTCATCTAAATGACTGACTTCCCGTGTGCTCTTTACGAGCATGTTCACAAGCCTTTGGTACGTCACCTCTACGTTCTTTAATCCAAACGGAATGACTCTGTAGTAAAAGAGTCCTTGGCTCGTGAAAAATGAGGTTTTCTCTTGGTCTACTTCATCCAATCTGATTTGATTGTATTCGGAGAAGACGTCCATGAAACTTAGCAACTGGTGGCTAGCCGTAGAGTCCACGAGGAAGTCGATCCGTGGGAGTGGATAGCTGTCCTTCGTGCATGCTCTTTTAGGTCGGTGAAGTCCATGCACATTCTCCACTTGCCGCTTGCTTTTTTTACTATGACCACGTTGGCCAACCATTCGAGGTAGTAGACTTCCCTAATGAAATCTGCCTCTAGTAGTTCGCGTATTTCTTCGGCTATGGCTTTGTCCCTTTCTTCGGCGAAGACCTCTTCTTCTCGCTAAACCTGGGGAAGGACAGGCATACGTTGAGCTTATGTACCATGGCATCGAGGCTGATCCTTGGCATGTCCTTGTGACTCCAAGTGAAGATGTCTCGATTGTTCTTTAGGAAGAGGGCAAGCTCTTTATGAATCGAAGGGTCGACTTGTGTGCCAATACGTGTGGTTCGGCCTAGGATGTTATTGTCCAAGAAGACTTCCTCTAGGTCTTCCGTGGGCTTTATTGTTACCCTCCTTTCTTCAATGTTCAGCGCCTATAGATAATCATCCATTTCAAGCATGGAGACATAACATTCACAGGCGGCCATCCCGGTCCTTTCGTGCCTCCTTTATCGCGTGCACTGTTGGGAACTTTACCAATAGTTGGTATGTGGACATAGCCGCCCTCCATGCATTAAGCGTGGGTCGATCAATGATGGCATTACAGGCAGAGGAGCAATCAACCACATGGAAACCGACCTCCCTAGTGAGTTGCCGAGGGTATGTCCCAATGGTTACCAACAAGATGATGGTCCCTACGGGGAAGACCTTGATGCCACCGAAACCTACTAACGATGCATCTGATGATAAGAGGCATTCTTTGTCAATCCTTATCTGCAAGAATGTTGGGTAGTAGAGGATATCCGCCAAGCTCTCGTTTTCTACTAGAACTTGTCGGGTATTGAAATCTGCAATTGATAGGTCGATAACCAAGGTGTCTTCATGGGGGTGGTGTAGTTGCCTAGCATCGTTTTCTCGTGAAGTCGATGATGGGGTTGTCAACTCTCACCGCCTTAAGAGGGAGTCTCAAGATTTGGATGCTCTGCACCATACGTAAATATGTCTTCCTTGCCTTTCTAGATGATACCGCCATAGTGTTTCCTCCTACGATTATCCTAATCTGTTCGAGCAGGGCTCTGGGCCTTTCTTCAGCTCGTCGGTTGGGCTAGGGGTCCCTTGGTGGGTTTTCACCACTCTTGACGAATCGCTATAACTTCCCCTACTTGATGAGGTTTTCGATCCGTCGCTTGAGGTTGTAGCACTCTGAGGTGTCATGCCCATAGTCCCAGTGGAAGCAACAATACTTGTTCCGAGGCCTTTTGCTTCGATCACCCTTCTTGTCCTTGTCGGCCATGTTAGTGCCGCGTCATTCCTTATTTGCATGAGGACTTAATCCAGCGAGGCCTTAAGTTTCTTGTCCTCTCCCGACAGGGGGTTTTGATCTCCTGTCTTCCCTTCACTCATTCGTCTGGTCTACCTTCTTGCTTTTGTTTGGACGAAGGTCATCTTGCCTCTATCTCTTCCTTAGCCTGTCTCCCGGGATATCGTCGCGTCTTCAGCGTTCATGTATTTCGTAGCTTTATACAATGTTTCAGCCATCGTTTTTGGGTCATTTTTGTAGAGGGAGAAGAGAAAATCCCCCAGCCATAATCCACGGGTGAAGGTAGTGACAAGGACTTTGTTGTCGGCTTCGTTAATCAAGAGGGCTTCTTTGTTGAAACGGGTTACGTATGACCTTAGGCCTTCATCTTCCTATTGTGTAATGCTCAGTATGGTTGCTAAGGACCTTTTGTGTCTTTGTCCCCCAATGAAGTGCGCGACAAAGTGTCCACTCAACTCTTTGAAGGTTGAGATAGTGTTCGGGGTAAGTTTGCTGAACCATACCCTCATCGCCCCTTCAAAGTGTGGTAGGGAAAGCCCTGTACATAATCTCATCTAGAACTCCTTGCAAGTGCATGAGGGTTTTGAACGACTCTAAATGGTCGAGCAGGTCCCTTGATCCGTCATACGCCTTCACTTGTGGCATCCGAAACTTTGTTGGGAAAGGGAAGAAAGTTTAGATGGACAAGCTCATCCAAATTGGTAAATACCCGTCCCCTCATGGCATTCATCATCATGTCCATTTTCTCATTCATCATCCGCATGTCTTAGGCCATGCACATCAGATCGACTTCTATCTTAGAGAGACGGCTAGTATCCTCCGGACCATCCCTTCTAATAGAGACGTTGCTCTCTTCTTGGTCTTCCCTCTCTTGTCTACCCCGGGTGGGTAGGTGACTACCATTTTGCTTATCAACATCCAGCTCGTCGTGTGGGCCTTCCTTGCGTTGTTCATTCCTCTGGTTTAGCTGTTGCTCCAACTCTTGGTTGCACTGGGTGAGTCGCTTTACCGTTGCAGCCGTGGTTTGCACTGTCTCTCCAAAGCATTGGATGGATTCCCTGTTTCTTGGTTTATGGTGGCCATTGAACGCGTTTGGACCATGCATCTATTTTGTCCGAGAAAGCAGTGATATGGCTAATCACAAAACTCTCTCACAAACGGCGCCAACCGATGATGTGCTAAAATCGTCAGTGAGTTGTAGGCTCCAAATCACTCCAATGGGTACCTGTGAATAGCAACAAAGGGACCAAATAGAAGGCATCAGTGTGGTACCGGCCAAAAACCCTCCGAAGGTCAAGTTAGTGAATGAGAAGTCTCTATGAACTTTATAGTGAGAAAGGTAGAGAGTTTTTGCGTGCACTGAGAAAAAGAGGAGGTCCGGTGCTTATATAGTAGTGAATGGTGAATTGAGATCCCTTCGAAATAGGGATCTTTCCTTGCTAGGAGGGTTTGGTACTTTAAGGTTTCCAAGATTTTAGGGTGTCTTTCCATATGAGAGAGACATAGGCATTATTTTGCGTGTCTTCCAAGATGTTTCCATGCATAGGCATTCGTGGAGACCAAGTTAAAAAATGATGGACCCGTCGACTTCTTCATCTCGTCGACCATTTGATTTGTCCGAAGGTTCCCCATTGGCTTTTGGAGGTGCCCATCAGGTATCCTGGCGAGGTCATCACTCGCGTTGTTGCCGCTTTCAGTCCTCCGTTTATGCCTATGTAGTTGACGGTCCAGTAGGCACCGTTGGCTTCCTTGTGTGACGTATTAAATCTTTTTGCGAGAATGCCCTTATCATATCACATGTATTAATCATGGCACACATGAATAAGTCTAATACTTATGCAGAAAAAATTACTATAGAATTTTTAATATCAAGAAAAGAACTTTTCTTTGATTCTAAAACACAATTAACACATTAGTGCTGTTTTGTTCTCAAAGCAAATTGACCTATAAAATTGTTATGATTTCATTAATTTTTTCCCACCTTTTCCCAGCAGCCAAATAGATTGTTAGAGTTCTCTTTTTTCTTTTTCTTTTTCTTTTTTTAAGGATATGCTTTGTAACAAATTTGGCTTATTTGTGTTTGTATGGTTTTACAATTGATCGCCTCTAAGATTACATATAGTCTTAGTTTTGCGAAATTTGAGTTTCTATTAGTCATGTTTCTATAATTGCTTTTTAAGTTCAAACCAAGTTTTATATGTAACATCCCGACCCAATTTTTATAATTAAACTATGTGTTTAAGTGGTTAAGTATTATTATTATTTTTAAGCCACTTACTTTCTAAAATTAATATAAGAGTATTTAACAAACATATTATTTTATAATGTCATGGAATAAGAATTGTAAAGATTATAAATAATTGAATGGCCATTTGTATTATATATATATATATACACACACACACACACTAATTATGTACAAAACTATATTAAGTGGTTAAGTTATGAGATATATATTTATATATATAGTTGTTGGTGTTTTAACTATGTATGATGCATGAGATATTATAGTGGAAATTCCACCCACATGCAATCAATTGAAATTCAACACATGTAAAGCCTAGAACCATGCATGATGACAAACCCCAAAGACCAAGACTTGGAGATGCAATGAGCAAGCTCCACCTAATCTTTTCTTTGACTTTCTCAAGTTCTAGGATATCCCATAAACTCTCTTTCTCTCCATTTCCACGGGTACACAAATCAGAATTCTCACCCACTTTACACGCTTTTCTCTTAAGGAAAGTGCTAGGAAGCTCCCTTGAGTCTTCCTCTCATGTCCACCGGTTCACACACCAAAAGAAAGACAAAACCCCACCCAAAAGCCTTCCCCTTATCTCATTTTCTTGGCTGCACCAGACAGAAAGTCCAGCAGCAAGAAGGAAGCTTCTTTCAACTCTCTGAAGCTCTCTACCTCTCATACTTTCTAGTCCAGTCACTAGGAAAGGGAAATCCTTTCATGTAAGTCTACATATATATATATATATATATATATATATATATATATATATGCTGTTTTAAGAAGCTTTGTAGTTGTGTTGGTGATTTGTTGAAGGTAGGTTAGGCTTTTTACTAATTAATGATTTTATAGGATTAAGGAAGTAAGAAAAAGTTAGGATGATTATTTTGATGCTGCTGCTGGGATTTTTGGTTGTGTTTATTTTGCTCTAAATGGTTAAATGACTGTATGTAAGTGTTTTATAACATGTCTTATGAGTGTATAAAAATCCCCATATGAAAATACCATCGTTTGATAATTGTTTTTGGATTTACGATAAAACGTTGCAACGCTGTCACTATGACAGATTCTGTGTTTATGCATGATAAATTATGTATTAAATTACATATAGTGAATTTGGATGCTAGGGATAATTCCTATGAAACCTAAGACACTTGTAGTTGTTATTGAATTGGTCTCACAGCATTTGGATTAATATAAAAATAATGGTTTAACTTTTAAGTTGCAAGAAATTCTACCAGGGCAGATTTGAGTATGCTGTCTTGTGTGATTTTTAGTAAATCATGGGTTTATTCTTTGACTCCGAAATTTTTATGGTTTATAATGAACATACAGGGGAGTAGTCATATAAAATGTCATGACAATTGGATGTGTTTGGACAGCCCGTTTGTATTTTACAAATGGGGCATATGCTGCTGGAATAGAACAGTGAACAGTAAGGGACATGCCTAATTTTGAGGATTTAATTCTAAAGTTAGGGTGAATGTTTTGAGCTATAATTTAATATGCTCATCCTTTGGTATGTTAGAATCATATATAAATTTTATGAATTGGTTTCTCTATGATTTAGTACATCATGTTGTCTGATGAATGCATTTTGTGTTTGTGGGAACCTCTTTGAGGTGGGATTAGGACTTCCTTGATTCTAAGAGATAGGCTTTGAGATGAATGTGAAGTTTATGATAAGGAATTATAGATAGTAATAAGCTTTGATATTTGGTTTAGGTGTTACCAGTATCCAAGTTTAAGCTCCGTCAACTGTAGGCTCTCGGTTCCTCCGCTTTCGGGTAAGGGATAAGTTATATAGGTATTTGGTAAGTCATGAGGTTATTTTAAAGTATATTATGCATTAAAATGTTTTTGATTAGAGATATGGCATATAATCATTATTCTGACAAAGATATGTTCGTGAGCTTTCAAAACCTTATGTATATGATTTAAGCATATTGATGCCATTACCAATTTCCACGAACATGATGTTTAAAGAAAAGAATGGAAATGCTTTTATTATGAAATGTTATGCAAAATAAGAAATTTCAGTATGATGTAAAAGTATGAAAGGTTTTCGGGTTATGTCCTCTGGTAATCTGAACTCGGCTAGTAGGGGTTAATTACTGGCTTTCCATGGAAAAAATGTTATATGTTTGGCCATTTAAAGTAGAGGAAATGGGGTTGCCCGTAACTCTAATCTGAATAAGGCCTTCTCCCCAATGTGTACGGACGGCGGGGAGGAATAAAACCTTGAGGAGATGTGCCATCAGGCCTCTCAAAAAGGACAATATCATGCACATGGGGTCACCCAAATGTGATGAGGCCTTCTCTGTCTGACTTATCGGACATGGACTAACCAATATGTTATGAATAGTTATGTTATGTTATTAATCATGAGAAAACTATTTTGTTTAAATGCATTGTGAAAAGTGAAAGCTATCATGGCAAGAAGAAGTTTCTAATGAAAAGAAAAGCTATTCATTAAAGATAAAAGTTTCTCAAGTTCATTTGTACTATAAAGATACGACTTCCGATGAAAGTACAAATTTACGTTTAAAAATTATCAGATATCTATTTTTATGAAACGTTAAGTTTTATGACAATGAAAGATATAGAATTTTATGAGAAGAAGTTTATACAGAAAAGTTTTCTTATTAGTTAAGATGTTTCTAGTTTAATACAAAGTTGCCGATTATCCGATTTAAGTTAAAATAATTATTTTGTAATGAGAATATATATGGCGACTTTGTAGGAAATGAAAGAAGTTTAATCCGAAAGGTTTTGGTAATATTAAACCAATAAGAAAAAGGAGAACAATTATTTTCTATGAAGAGCGTATAAACTATTATTATGAATAGTATAAAATACTATGCATGAAAAGATGTTCTCCTGTTCGAATATTCATAGAATGAAATGATTTGATTTATATGCATCCTTATTGAATTCTCATATATCTTACCTTTATCGAGTTGTGTAGCTCACCCCTTCCACTCTTTCAGTTAACAGGTTTTATTTTGGAGCAGAGGGAGCCTTAGTCGAGTTTTGGAAGGAGCTGTTTTAGTTTTATATGTATAGATCCTAAATTAGCAAATTGAATGATTAGCTTTGTAGTATTGTGTACTTTAGGATCTAATGAAAGTTGTGTACCTTAAAGTATTAAGAGATGTATTATGTGAAAGTGTGGAAATTAAATGATTGGTGAATTATGTTATTCTTTGGAGTACAATGTAGATGCTCTGCATGTCAAGTGAAAGGTTATATAATTTAAGTAAAGAAACAAGGATTGAAAAGAAAGAAGAAAGCTTTTATAAAAGTTTTCAAAAAGTTAAGTTGGTTCTTGCTAATATCAGGTTTAGGCTTGATATTAGCATGCCGGTCATGGTCATAAATCCGGGTATCGGGTTTGAGGCGTGACATTATATATATGGTTTGTGGTCTCTAGCATTTTTTTCCTACAAAACAAATACATATGTATAGTTTTAAGTTTGACTAAACCATGTTTCAATAGATTTTCATACTATATGTATTTTTTTAATTTATAAATTGACATTTAATGTAATTTTTCTCTTTTGTTAAATATGGATGATAGAAAGGGTTCTAGCGAATGTGAAGATGCGAGACATACTTTGGTCTATGGTGGCCGACTATTTCAACAATTACATGTTGGTGCATACACATGTATAGAAGGAAATTGATTTATGTGGGTGAGGTTTAACCAACATATATTGAAGACTGAATTATATAATGGATTGAAGGGTGTGATTAGAATCCCAATGTTGAATAAGAAAAATCTTTGAAGAGGAATGAGATTAACTTATTACTAAAAATTTTATGATATCATGATTTTGTTTTGCTGTTTGATAGAGTTATCTTAGAATTTTTATCATATTATGTTTATGTTATTAGATTATGATAGTATTGGGTTTTAGCAATAAGTGAAAATTGTAATACCATACTAATAAAAATTCTTTATAAATCTCAAATTCTATACCTATAATTAAAGGATTTTACACATTTTACTACAATTAATTTTTTTCCCATGTTATATGCTTAATAATCAATGTTGTTTGGTTCTCTAGAATTGGTTTTTTGCTTTGCTATCTCTTTCATTGTATTTGATAGATAGTATATCTACAAACAACATAAATGAGTGTCTTATGTTAAGTTTATTGTCTTCTCATACATAAAATAATCCTATGCATTGCGCGGGTTAAATACTCATATATATAAAGAATGAAGAATAGCCCTTTCATGTTTTGAATTCGAAAAAAAAACTAGTATAACACCTCAATTTGTACCTCAAAAAGGGATCATTTAACAAATTCTAATTTACTTCTCTCCACTCTCTTTCATTCCCCCTCAATCCAAACAAGCCATAACTATAAACACTAAAATGGATATATATTTTAACAGCTTTAAGAAGAGAATTCATAATAGGTGAGAAATATACTTGATTTTAATAATTGAAATTTCTAGCCATCCTCAGTTGTGGCTTATGTACAAAATAGAAGACTTGGAATAACTTGACTAAAGAGTGACTTTGAATGAAAGACTTTGAGATTTGTTCATAGTAAAAATTCTAGTGGCACAACTTTTGTCACAATTCACTTGTGTGGCGTGGTATAAGTGGGCCAGAAAAAATGGTGAGTCTATGTGGGTCTGCAACTTACTCACAACTCATCACATAAACGAGTTATTAAAAAAGTTGTGTCATTTGTTATGGTTCTAACATTTTTCTTTGTTCATTGACGGTGACAAGCGTGAACATGAACCATATTTAATTAGTTCACTATGCACAAACTCTAAAATGACTTGGACAAAGTTTGGTTATAAACCAGGTTGTAAACAATAGTTATAACTCTACTCAATATCTTTTTATAAAATGTGAATTTTGACAAATCAACCATTAGATAACATTTTCTTCATATATTCTCTATATTTGCAAAATTTCTAGAAAATAAAAAATCAATAGCTATGTTATCAATCAAATATTTAATTTCAAGTTTTTGTAATCTAAAACTATCTATAAAATATAAGTTCATGGACTGAATACTAAATAAAATTTTATTGACACAAAATTTGACATGCATGTAAAAAACATAAAGAACATGCAATCCAATTGTTAGATTTTCAAATTATGTAACCATATTTATTTTTTTAGTAAAAGTTATAATCATTACCTACACCAAGTTTATAGCTAAATTTTATCCAAATACCTTCCTTTTTAGCCTAATCCTAGCCCAAATTGGCATAACAAGATCACAAAATCTAGCTATTACCTTACAATCTTACATAAATTGTCACCTTGCCCTCGGAATATTCTTTTGGGGTCCATTTTACCCGCACAAAAAAATAAAAAATTAAAAATAATCTTTTACCCAAGAAAAGGAAGCCCACAATTTCGTGACAAAAGGAAGCCCATAATCTATACTATTAATAATAGGATTTCTTGCTTGGGTTTCAACATTTTGCGTACTAAAATACTCTTACACAAATTCTTAAACTCTCTAAAATACCTGTATCTTTTAGTTAAATAACTATAAATTAAAAAACACAAACAAGTTAAAAGAGTAATGTAAAGTTGTGATTTACAACTATATTTTATGTTGGCTTTATTCCATGACAAAAAATGTTGTAATTGCTTTAATTTTGTTCCTTGTATTTTGTGAGATTTTATTATATTGGGTTTAGTATTAAGTTGGTGAAGAATCAAGCTTATATGAAGATTCAATGGATTTCACGAGAAGCTCGCGAGAAGCTAACCCGCGAAAGAGCCACATGAGGATCACATGATTGGAAGTTGAAGAGTCGTGCCAGTCTGTCGTTTTCGCAAGTGTCTCGCAGGTAAGGCCTTCCCGCAAGGTAGTCGCGAAACATTTTTCCTGGAGGATTTTTAAGAGTGACTTTCTTACCCTTCACCCATACTATATATACCCTCATTACCCATAAATGTAATTGAGGCCATTCAGGGAAAAAAAAACTCTAGATAGGTTTTCTACAACATACATACCCATCTTTTAGAGAGAGAGCTACTCATCCTTAGTGAGAAATCATTGTAGCCTTTTCTCCATCCCTCTCCCACTATCATATCTTGAGAGGAGATTTGTATCCAAACACAATCCACACCTTTTCAGAGTGTAGTAAGTGTTTTTGGTGTTCTTTGGGAAGCATTGGAAGATGCCAAGGTTGGCGGATGCAACATGGAGTTTGTTGCGGGATCCGGAAAGCTAGACAAGACACTGTTCCGAGAAGCCTTGTTGGAGTAGGAGCTTGGAGGGCTTAGGTACAGCGGGTAGATTAGGCTTGGAGGGTCTCTTGCTAACCCATGTATCCTAACCGATTGTCTAGTAGATCGATTACCGCTTGGAGGGCGACTGAGAGGTTTTTCGCCAAGTTCTTCGATTTCCTCTTCGATAACATATTGGCGTGTTATCTTGTGTTTGCATTCTCTCTTCCCTTACTCTTGTGCTTTACTTTTAATGCTTGTTGTTCATGCTTATGCACTAGAGTAGTTTTATCGGTTTATTGCGCTTCATTTACTCTTATTCCGCACTTAGATAAGTTAGAGTAAAAGCAATCTAGCCGTAATCTTTTAATTGGGGGTCTAAACAAGCTCTTGTGTTTTAACACATTTTCGAGCTTTCAAGTAATTTACTATTCCTAAGTTTTAGGCATTTTCCTTTATTTTCTCCATTCGGCCTAAAAGTTAAGACATTATCTCTATCTCATTTTTAAACATTATTCCACGTTATATGTTGACACCCCTATACATGATAAAAATGATAATTTTATTAAGACTTAAGCCACACCCCAGAAAATCACAAAGATTTACAGGTCGACACATTATAAAATAAGAAACAGAGCTGCTAATGTCATATTTTAGGCTTTTTTTTTTTTTTTGAGGAATGAGATTACATTTTATTCAAACTAAGAGCATTAGCATCTAAGTATTTTTTTTAAAATACTCATTTTACCCTCTAAAAAACTATTTTATTTATTTTTACATACCATTTTACAAATCAACCTATCGGAGGCGGAAAAGTTTTCCCTCCGACAAATGAGATTTGTGTTGGGTTAGGGGCCTAAACCAAAACTCGACAATGGGCTTGAAGCACAGCCCAAAGGCTATTGGTGAAACTTTTGAGAAATTTGCCTTATTTTATGCCTTGGGCCTAGGTTAGGACTAGCAAGGATTATGGGATGGCCCAAAATGTTTCCTACAATAGACATGTTAGCACAGTAGGAAAACCTACTGCAATAAAGAAATAGCCTAGCAGTGAAATATTCTAATGGTAAAATATTCCAGCGGTAAAGTATTCCAACAGTAAAACAAGATAGAATATAATGAACTTCAAGTCGTTAATTATTTCATAAATTAAGGAGAGTGTCTACATCTCCAAAATCATCATCCGAGGGATCCATTGAAAGAAAGTCCTCAATTATAACTACATGAGGGAAAAAACTCTATCGTAACAAATACATTATAGCATTCAATAGTAAAGGAATAAAAACACTATGGGGTCCATTATAACAAGTAATAGAGAAAGCTTAGTGTGAGACGAAGGGAGAGAAAAAGATTATAGCTAGTGTAGTAAGATCATTATTATGCCAGGGTATGCTCATAAAGATAGTATATGTAGTGAGTAGTAAGGGTCATTTTGATAGCATGAGTAGTGAGAGAGACTGTATTTAGCAAAACTGCTAGGACTTTTTTTTGGGGATGGATGAGAGCTTATGAGTAAAGGTGTGAGGGGTATTTGTAAGCTAGGGGCTGAAAAACTTAGTTTCTAATTTTGAAACTAAGAACTTAGAAGCTCGGAACCTCACTAAGAGCTTAAGAAAATTAGAGAGGGCAAAATAGAGAAGTTTATGAGAGAGTTGCTCTTCTCTATTGGTGTGCTTTGAGGTGTTGATGAAGAGCCCTATTTATAGTTGAGTTTAAGGGGGGGGGGGGTTTAGCAAATAATCTCTGCTAAAATCAGTATCAATCTTCAAAAAATACTCAGAAAATCGTTCCTAGGATTTGGCCAAGAATGGTAAGTTCAGCTTTAAGGTGTTTTGGCTGTTTTGGGTAGTAGCAGGTGGAAGTTCTGATTTAGCATTAAATGCTAATTGTCCTCAGCCAATGAAATTAGAGCATGTATTAGGTTAATGATCTTGGTTGTCTATTGTTAGTATTAGAGCTTCTTAGGGCAGATTGTGTCACCCCAAGCTAGGTGTCAATCTTGGAGCCCTCTACTGGAAACTCTGTTGAAGATCTCCTTGGTGCCCTTCAAACCACATTTTCCTAAGTTTCCCCATTAGGATTCATGTGCTTAGTTCATGAACCAGAAAATATACATTTTTGGCATGGTAATGAGCTGTTTCTAAGTGATTCCAGAAGCTTCTATGGTTTAGTCATGGCTGCCCCTTGTTCCTTGACCGATTGTGTTGGAGAAAAGAGAGTGCATGATTAGCTTTAGCCTCACAGCTTTATGTCTTGTCGGGATGTTTGTCACATCAATAATCATGAAAATTAGCTTGCCAAGGAAAGGTGTAAGCTTAGTTGGACATGTGTCCCCTTCTAATCTGATTTGACAAGTTGAAAGTGATGGTAGTGGGTCCCAACCGCCAGCTTAGTTGTGTTGAAACTTGACTTGTGGCTGGTCTAAGCATTTTAGTTACTCAAGTGGGCTTTGGTTGCTAAGATTAGCGCATGGGTTGGGCTGTCTTGGGTGGGCCTTGTTGTTAGGCTTCTTTGGGCTTGTTCATCCCTACAAAATGAATAGTTTTGTCATGGATAATATACATGGGCTTTTGTAGTTAGAGTTTCTTATGGAAGAAATAAGCATAGTTCCCATAAATTTTGTAGAAGACATAGTTTTGAAATATGGGTAATATGTCATAGGTAATTTATGTTTCCCATGAGTTAGGGAATTTAGTATATCAAAATATGTTTTTGCCAAAGAATAGTTTTAGGCTTTGAGCATAATATAATTCTTTTGCCAAATAATATTTAGGTCTTGGTAGAATAATTGTTTGCCAAATAGTTTTTGTTTTTTTTTTTTTTTTTTTTTTTTTTTTTTTTTTTTTTTTTATAGAAGGTGCCAATATAGTATTGGGCTTTTTGTAAAAGTTGCCAAAATAATATTGGGCTTTTTGTAAAATGTTGCCAAAATAGTATTTGGGCTTTTTGTAAATAATTGCCCAAAATAATATTGGGCTTTTGTAAATAGTTGCCAAAATAGTATTTGGGCTTTTTGTAAATAGTTTGAGATTTTGTAAAAATATTGTCGTGTAGCAACGGGTTTTGTAAGAGTGCCGTGTAGCAATAGACTTTAGGGTGCTCTGTAGCAACGAGCTTTAGAGTGCCATGTAGCAACGGACTTTAGAGTGTCGTGCCGTGTAGCAACAGGCTTTAGGGTGCCATGTAACAATAGGCTTAGTAAAGGTGTTGTGTAGCAACAGACTTTAGGGTGCCGTGTAACAACGGGCTTTAGGGTACCATGTAGCAACAGACTTAGTAAAGGTGACGTGTAGCAATGGACTTTTAAGAGTGCCATGTAGCAACAGGCTTTATAAGAGAGTTTTGTTAGGCTTTTTGGGTTTTGCCCACAAGGTAAATGAGTTTGGGCTTTTATAGAGATGGCATAATTTTGTGGCCCAATTTTGGTAATGGTATGATAAGTATTTGTGTGGGCCCAAGTTGGGTAAAATAGAATATTTGTGAGGACCCAAAATAATTTATAGGGTTTGTATGGGAAATATTTGTGAGAGTCTAAGTTAAGTAATAATATGGGGAATATTTGTGAGAGCCCAAGTTGGGTAATATATGGGAAATATTTGGGTAATATGTTAGAAATATTTGTGGGGGCCCAAAATAGTTTATGGGCTTGTATGGGTATTTTAGTGAGTGGGCCAATGAAATTAGGACCTGAAAAATTGTACCTCAACACATCCAACATCTAATTTCTTATTTTTCACATAACAGTAAACACTATTAATTAATTTATTCACCTCTCTCTCTCTCTCTCTCTCTCTCCACCCTGCAACTCTTCCTTTGCTACCTAGCAAAATCACCAACAACTCATACCAAAAACAATTAAACCACCATTACAAACCTAGCAAACCACCAAGCCTCACCACCATAGACCCAACAAACCCACCAAATCACCACCATTGCACAACCGACCATCACAAAAAACTACCAAACCCACAAAATCAACCAAAACCCAAAACCGCATAGACCCAATTCTAATGACCCAATTACAAATTAATATGCAAATCCAAACCACAATCAACCACTGCCACTATTATTGATCTACAACGTGAGGATACACTAGAGCATTGAGATTACTACGAGTGTTGCAGAGGAACTGTGGGCTTGGCATCAACCTTTGCCTCTCACTAAACTTGCCGGCTGTGGAGATTTAGTTGGACGCAAAGCTGGTGGTGGATCTATTGAGCAAATCTGCTACATCTTTGATCTAATGCCCATTGATATAAATATAATTATGGCTGACTGTAAAGAGGGCTTTAGCCGTATTCCTTTGGTGAAAATTCAACACTGTTACAGAGAAGCTAATGGTATGAATTTGAGGATGCTAAAGGTACTAGCTCTATCCCCATATCTAAAATAGATAGGGAAGATATGCTCATTTGGCCTTTATATAATAGGGGAGTCTATAAAGTCGAAGGTGGATAACAGCTTTTAGCAGAAGGCAATCAACATAATACTCACATGAGTAATAATAGTGAATGGATTTGGTAGAATTTATGGAGGTTGAAAATTCCATTCAGACTTATTAGTCTTCTGCAGAAAATTCTGAATAATGCTGTTCCAATTAAATTGTCTCGAGAGAAGGAATATTGTCACAAATAAGGTGTGTCATGTGTCACTTAGAAGAAGAGGATTTAGATCATCTCTTCATTCCTTGCTCCTTTGCCATTATTTTAATATCAGACCTGTTACAACCAAGCTCAATCATTCACTGGTTAAAGCTATGGCTTCAAGACATTGAAAATTGCAGGGTCCTAAGGGACCAAAACACTCTGAGAGTACCATTGCTGTAACACTATGGGCCATCTGGAACAGCAGGAACCAATCTATTTTCGAAGGTAAAATTCCTAACCCCCAAGACTTACTACTAATGTGTAACAATTTGATTGACAGGTACTACAGAGCTTTCAACAATGAAGAAATTAATCAGTAGACAATGGAAAAATCCTCCAAAGAAAAACCCCAAGCAAGGTGCTTCCACAAGGCAAATTCTCAAGCAGGGAGCGGGGCATCACAAGCGAAAAGTGAAAAGAGGTGGCATAGCTTACTTGGCAAAAGATAGGGAGGGGAAGGAAGTATTTAAAGGATGCAATTCAATTGCAGAAAGCCAGAAACTAAGGGGATGCAAACAACATTGCTGGCATTAATAGAAGCTGTATTTGAAGCTTAAAATGAGAGGCTCCACTGATATGATTTTGCCGACAAAATCCAAACAGTAACTGGAAATTTTGGAGGGAATAAATCCTACAAGCTGGAAGAACTCGATCATCACGAGGACTTACAAAAGTGCAGGACTGATGGAATAGCCATTTATGTTTTTGTTATTACTTATTTATTGACCTTATTTTGGGACATCTAAGAGCAGAGTAGACTTGTTTTGTGTTGCAACTAATATATATTGAGGAAACAAAGAAGAAGTCTCTAATCAGCATAGTTAAGAAAATTAAAATTTTTAATCAGCTTTTGAAGTCAGTGGTCATTACAGGGGCGGCTCAACATAATGCGAAAAATTTATGCGGAGCCTTTAATATGTAAATATTAATTAAACAAAATTATTTAATACTAATCACATTAAGGTTAATTTGATATATTAAATACATAAATAATACCAATTAGACTAATGTTAATTTCATATAGAGAATTGAATATCATAGTTGAACTATAAATATTAATAAAAAGAAATAAAAATATATTGGGATTGAAAAAGATATTTTATTTTGGATATAAGATGATGTATAGTTAAATAAAGTTATAATCTAATTTTTAATTTTATATTTTGATTTTAAGAGAGAGAGATAGATATTATTTGGTGTGTGGCTTTGTAGGATATTAGGTTACAAAAATCAAAGTCTCAAACTATTAGGGGAGATTAATTTATAATTAATGATTTAATACATTTGCAACATCTTTTTGAAATATTTTAGGGTTTCAATTGAGTTAAGGTTCTATTGGTTTCGTACTTTGAGAGTCTTAATAGAAATGAAAAAGAAAAATGCGCTAATTAAAAGCACTATTAAATATTCAAAATATAATGTGACATTGTCTCTATTGTCTCTCATTGATGAATTTCATCAATTTAACTAATGAATGTTTATATCACTTTTTTGTGATTAATAACATGGCAATTTGTAAACCAATAATAAAATTTGTAGTATTCTTAACATCACTAATAAGAAAAAAAATGTACAACCTTTAGAAAATATATATAATTTTATAAAAATTTAGGCCTTTAACTATGAAAAGCAGGGCCTTTTTTCTCAAAGAAAATTTTATTTTTTTGGTAGGGCCTTAGGCCTAGGCCTTGGGCTGGCCTGGGGTCATTACTAAAATAATGGTATAAATTTAATCTCATACATCACAACAGAAATTTTTACTAGCAATATTATATTATTAATTCAGAAAGGGCATTTAGACTTTCAATTAAATATATATATATATATATATATATAAAGGGACAACCTTTGGGTTTTTTATTTTATTTTATTTTTTTTTTTATTTTTATTATCTGAGGATGCATTATTAAAGTATAAAGCGTAATATAGCTTTCCTAATAATATCTTTTGGCTCAGCCTGCTTGGCTTCTAGTAAGACCGGCTGCCACTTTTTGAAGATTCCTATGTACTCAACAATGTGCCTTTACGCACTCTACAATGAAAAAAAAAAAAAAAAAAAAAAAAAAAAAAAAAAACCCAAAACTTTGTATAATTTAGAACTCAAGTCTTTGGTTGATGTTCACAAGCTCCTTCGTTATGCTTTACTTTAAAACTTCGTTTGATTTAGAACTCAAGTCTTTGGTTGCCTCATCTCAACGTAGAACTCAATCCAAAGATGTTAACTCCAGCCGGAGTTGTACAAAAATTATTTGACAATTTTGAGGTTCTTGTAATTGATGGGTCTGAATTGAAAGAGTTCTGAGATTCTTTAGAGAGAAATTCTAGAAGAAGAAAGAGTAGAAAAACTGAATTTCATTATGTGAATAGATTACATCAGATCCCCAATTATATAGGGTCATTTACCGTAATCGATTTGTAGCTAACTACACTAACAGAATACATACACGTGGATCGTATTACAACTAATCCTATACTTAAACCTGTGGTGCTAAACCGCATACAAGATTACAATAGTGTTGCTAAACTACAAGTCGTTTGTGCTCTGTTTTATATCTCTGCTGACAGAGTCACCATCATTCTTTACATCCCCCCTCAAACGAAGGGGAGGAGTCCCCATGAGTTTGTAGGACAAAGCATGAAACCGAGGAGATGGCAATCCTTTAGTGAATATATCAGCCAGTTGATCCAAGGTAGAGATGTACTTGAGAACCATACCCCTATTCAACACCTTTTCTCGAACAAAATGATAATCAACCTCTATATGTTTTGTGCGAGCATGAAAGATAGGATTTGAGGCCAAAGCAAGAGCTGAAACGTTATCACACCATAAAATAGGAGGATGATGCAAATAAACCCCTAAGTCCTTGAGAAGCATACGCAACCAATATAACTCGGTTTGTTGTATGAGCAAGAGACCTGTACTCGGCTTCGGTGGAAGACCGAGACACTGTGATCGCTTCTTAGTGGACCAAGTGATAGGAGAATTGCCTAAGAAGACAACCATACCCGTAATGGACCTCCTATCAATAGGATCGCCTGCCCAATCAGCATCACAATAAGCTGAAAGGGTGAGAGAACCAGGCCTAAAGTAAATCCCTTTGTGCAATGTACCCATCAAGTATCTCAAGATCCGTTTAGCAGCAACAAGATGAAGTTGAGAAGGCTTGCTCATGAATTGATTGATGACCTTCCGGACATCGTAACACAAGTTAGGCCTAGTGAATGTCAAGTATTGTAAAGCACCAACAAGACTTCTATAGGCTGTTGGATCGGAGAGAAGAGGACTAAAAGCAAGAGTAGAAGATTGAGGAGAGGCACATGGATTAGAACAAGGCTTACAGTCCATCATATGAAATCTAGACAGCAAATCTTTGGCATATTTGGATTGATGAACAAAAATACCATCACCAGAATATTCAATCTGCAGCCCCAAAGGACCTAAATCCTTGAGAGCAAATGAAACCCCAAGCCGAGTAATAATATCAAGAACAAGCACCTTATCACCGCCATTAATAATGATGTCATCTAAATACAAAAGTAAGTAAACAACCTGCTATGAATGAATGAGAATGAACAAATTTCTGTCCGCACAAGAAGCATGTAAACCCAAATGGAAGAGCCGAGTGGTAAAGCTGTCAAACCAAGCCCTAGGAGCCTGCTTCGGACCATAGATTGCTTTGTGCAAGAGACAAACATGATGAGGCTTGGAGATATCCTTGTAACCAGGGGGCTGACTCATATAAACCTCCTCTTGCAACACCCCATGAAGAAAAGCATTAGAGACATCTAATTGCCTTAGAGACCAACCAAACTCGAACAGCCAAGGCAAGTATAATCCTCACGGTTGTAGGCTTAACCACTTTGGACTAAAAGTTTTGCATAATCTAGACCTTATTGTTGTAAGTAACCCTTAGCAACAAGCCTAGCCTTGAACCTAGCAATAGAACCATCACTATTCCTCTTAACTTTGTACACCCACTTACACCCCACAACATTTTTATCAGGTGGTAAAGAAACCAAGGACCATGTATCTTCTTTGTTGCAAACTAGTAAACTCTTAATCCATAGCTTTAACCCAATGAGGATACTTAGAAGCAAT
Organism: Quercus dentata; assembly: GCA_028216015.1. NCBI lineage: Eukaryota > Viridiplantae > Streptophyta > Magnoliopsida > Fagales > Fagaceae > Quercus > Quercus dentata. The sequence continues at coordinate 45,916,377 of CP116454.1, read as the reverse complement.
AGAATAGGAAGGGGGCTCAGTGCAATCAGTAATTAGTTTGAACAAAGCAAACACCTTAGGCTTGGAAATACCATTTTTGGACCTGGTAAGCATAGGATGGGCATTTGTATTCATAGGGACAAGGGTAGGGACAGAAATAGAAAGACTAGGAGCAGTAGGGGAAACAGGTAGACTAGACTCAAGAGAAACAGCAGAGGAAGACACAGTAATACTGAGAAACAGGACAAGGATTTGGAGATGGAATAGAAGAAGAAGGCTCGAGAACAAGAAGTAGACTCGGCTAAACCGTATGCGCAGAAGAAATGGGACTGGACTGAGTAATACTCAAGGAAGAAAGTGGAATGAAAGAAAACCACACATCGGAGGAAAAAGAAGTAGGAGAAGAGGAAGGGGAATCAGCACTAGAAGTAGGAAAACTAGGAAAAACGGATTCATCAAAGACACAATGACATGAAATGTAAATTTTGCCGATAATAACATCCAAGCAAATATAACCTTTGTACCGAGGAGGATAACCAAGAAAAATACATTGCTTAGATTTAGGATCAAACTTATGAGAGGCATAGGGTCTCAACAAAGGGTAACATGCACAACCAAAGGTTCTTAAAGCATGAAGGGAAGGTGTGTGACCATACAATTTCTCCCAAGGAGAGACAAATTGCAAAACAGAAGTTGGAAGTCTATTAATTAAGTACACAGTAGTACTAAATGCATAAGACTAATAAGAAGTAGAGAGGTTGGAATGGTGAAGCATGGATAAAGCACTCTCCACAATGTGTCAGTGCTTCCTCTCAGCAACACCATTCTCACGAGGAGAGTAAGGACAGGAAAATTGATGGAGAATACCATGTTCTAAGCAAAAAGACTTAAATTTGGCATTAACAAACTCACCCCCACCATCCGATCTTAGTGTTTTGATTTTGGCAGAAAATTGGGTCTCAACCAATGAATTGAAATATAGGAAAACTTGAAACACATCAGACTTCCTTTCCAACAAGAAAAGCCAAGTGAAACGAGTAAAATCATCAACAAAAATCACATAAAATCTATGATCAAGAACAGAAGTCACAGGAGCAGGACCCCATACATCAGAGTGCACTAATTGAAAAGGATAGTCAGTATTTGATACATGAGTAGAACAAGGAGTCTTGTGCATTTTAGCACTTATACAAGAAGTACACTTAGAACAAATGTCACTAACACAGGACACTTTGACTGAAGGAAAAGAAGACATAGCAGAATGTAAAACCTTAGCACAAGGGTGACCAAGCCTATTATGCCGGAGTAAAGACTGTGGAGACAAGTGCAGCAAAACCACCGGAAGTTGAATGAGAAGGAGATGAGGAAGGCAGAGTGGAAGAGGGTATAGGATAAACTCCATCCTTACTCAGCCCTCAGTAAAGAACCTTCCCGTAGGTAAATCCCTGAATTGAGAATCGATATGCATCAAAATAACAAAATGCATTATTTTGAAGACATAGTTTGTGAACAGATAGTAAGTTGGAAGCAATTCTAGGAACTCTAAGAATATTATTTAAGTAGAAATTATGAGAGGAAGTGATGAGCTTACCATTGCCAATGTGTGTTCTTGGTAAATCTTGCCCATTGCCAATTCTGAGACTCACCCGATTTGCAGGTTGTTGAGCAAGAGAAAGTTGAGATAAAACCGGTGTGATGTGATCGGAGGCACCGGTGTCGATCAACCAATTCGATTCTCGAGTAGCACCGAAGTGGCAGCCATTGATCTTGCAGCCATGGAAGCAAGCTTAGCTGGAGCATGCCTACCTTGATAAGCAAAATTCATTGCGTGATAATGTGATCCAAAGCGAGAATGGCCATTCTTGCCACAAATCGACAAGCAACTTTCGTCCTTGAAAAGAAGGCTTGTTCGTGTAAATAATTGAGGTTCCATGAATTATTAGTGTTCTGAAATTGACCACTACCACTACCAGGAAACTGAAACCGATTGTGATAGAATTGACCACCACCAGAAAATTGATTTCCACCACCTCTTCCATTTCCACGGCCTCTGTTATTCCCAACCTTGCCTCTTCCTCTTGCAAAGTTGTGATTGAATTGATTGACCGCCATAGCAAATGATGCAGAATCTCTAAAAACCGAATGATTAGACCTTTTCTTAATTGACCTCTTCTCAGCATTTAAGAGTGTATTCAACTCTTCAATAGTAAGAATATCATTTCTGGTTCTGATTGCAGAACAAAATGCATCATACTCTGGAGGCAAAGCTTCAAGAGCTAGATGAATTAACTCTTCCTCATCAACACAGATTGCTACGACTCCAAGTTTATCTCTAACCTCCTTGATTCTTTGAAAGAAAGAATCCATTGACTCTGAACCCTTCTTGATACTCATTAGCTCATCCCTCAAACCGAGCACATGAGATCGTGATATTGATGCAAACCTTTTCTCAAGCACCTTCCGGACACCTCTTCCGGACTTTTGACCCACAGTAAGAGCCAAAAGCGACGGAGAAAGAGTTGAATTAAAAAAGGTGAACAAGGCTTGCTCACGACTCCTACATTGGAAGTACTCTGGATTAGCCACGGTTGTAAAATTACCCGAGCTATCCTTGAGAAATGGATCCGGAGCTTGATCATCATCATTGATGAAATTGATCATTGAATATGCTACCAAGATCACTTCAATCTGATGTCTCCACACCATGTAGTTGTTGTAATCAAGCTTCATAGTAGCCATACTTGCCATATTTGAAGAGCAAAGAACGAAGGATTGACACCATGAGTGATTGAAGAACTTGTGGTTGATCCTGTTGTTGCAGAGGATGAAGACGATGAAGAATTTGTAGAAGACGCCATTGTTGGCTCTGATACCATGAAAGAGTTCTGAGATTCTTTAGAGAGAAATTCTAGAAGAAGAAAGAGTAGAAAAACTGAATTTCATTATGTGAATAGATTACATCGGATCCCCAATTATATAGGGTCATTTACCGTAATCGATTTGTAACTAACTACACTAAGAGAATACATACACGTGGACTGTATTACAACTAATCCTATACTTATAACTGTGGTGCTAAACTACATACAAGATTACAATAGTGTTGCTAAACTACAAGTCGTTTGTGCTCTGTTTTATATCTCTGTTGACTGAGTCACCATCATTCTTTACATGAATGAGTAAGAGCAACATGAGCCTTGATTGCTAGTGTACACAAGTCTTGGAGAGAAAGTGTTTGATTGGATTTAGAGGGTGGCATGAGGAAATAGATTTGGCTGACTTTAGCTCTTCGTTTTGGGGGATGAAGGGGATGTGGGAGTTGATGTACATGGACTCGAGTTGCGAGAGGAAGCGACCTAGGTTCGGGAGAGGATTTGTTCGGCTTTGATTGGGTGCTTCAACTCTTGGAGTGTTCCATCCAAGTGAATTATCTTATTTGTGGATAGCCATTTAAGGGCTATCCCACCTTGGCTTGTGTATTGAGAGGATGCACAGATGCCCATAACTCATATCCTGTGTGTGTAGAGAGAGAGAGAGAGAGAGAGAGAGAGAGAGAGAGAGAGAGAGAGAGAGAGAGAGAGAGAATGTTGCTTTGAGTTTGAATGGAGGATGAGCTTGTGAATCTGTGGTTTATATAGGCAAAGAAAGCAATGTGAAATTAAGATAACTATTCGCAAATCCGCACGTTGCGCATGATAATTATTTTTATAGTGATTTTATTAATTTTTTTTTTTTTTTTACAATTTAAACTAATCTAATAATGAGTAATGTATTTCGTAATTATATTTTTATTATAGGAACAATCATAAATGTAATATAGGAACAATCAAAAACACCAAAAAAAACGTAAACTAAAAAAAATTAATAAAACTTAACAATGATTAATTGAGCCAATATTAGGATAAAATTTTGTTTTTGATAATCAATTAAGGTTATTTTTATGGTGGTTTTATTAATTTTTTTTTTTACAATTTAAACTAATCTAATAATGAGTAATGTATTTCGTAATTATATATTTTTTTATTATAGGAACAATCATAAATGTGATATAGGAACAATCAAAAACAAAAAAAAAAAAAAAAAAAAAAAAACGTAAACTAAAAAAAAAAAAAAAAAACTTAACAATGATTAATTGAACCAATATTAGGATAAAATTTTATTTTTGATAATCTATTAAGGTTATTTGTTTTGTAAAAATTATAATTTTGGCCGCCCAAAACGTTTTATCAAATAAACAATTATTAGCAAAATCTAAGAATTAAATTTCTATACATGCATTGTTATAAAATAATAATAAAAAAATAAAATTGCAAAAGTTAAAATTTGTCACCTATCCGATTATTTTCGTTTGGCTAACTTTTGCTTTTCTTTAAATAAATGGCATTATAGAGTACTTCTAATACAACTATTAAGAATACTTTGTCCACCACAAAGGATTAGAAAATAAACAAAAATTAATAAAGTTTCATAGTTTAACATCTAAATTGAGCATTATAAAAAATCATGCTATGTAACAGAATAAATACCAAATTATCCAAATCATGCTATGTAATAGAATAATATTATATTTTTATATGCTATATTTAATTCTTTAGAACGCAATAGGATAATATTTAACAATCAAATAAAATAAAAAATAAAAAATAAACAACAACAACAATTTAAAAAACAAAACTAAATCACAATTTAAAAAACAAAACTAAATCGCCTTAACCCAAAATAGAGTTTTAAAGAATATAAAAATTATCAACCTAAAGTAGAGATGCAAGAAAAATTAAAAAATCCACCAAAAAATTTAGAGAGAGAGAGAGAGAACTTTTTTTTTTTTGTGAGAGAAAACTATGCATAGAATAGAAGAAATAGTGACAAATTTATAGTAAGATGGTGTGAATAAGAAGAGACAAAAATAAAGGAAGATTAAGGGAAAGAGGAAGAATGATATTAATGTAGAGGGTAGTAGGGAGATGAAAAGGTAAGGGAGAGAGAAAGATTGAAGAAGTAGTGGGGAGATGAAATGGTAAGGATAGAAAAAGGTTGGAGAAGTGTAAATATTAAAAAAATAAATGGTAAAAAAAATTTTAAGAAAATTGGGAAAAAAAAAAAAAAAAAACCCTAAAGCTTGAAAGGCTTCAACGTTTTTTTTTTTTTTTTTTTAAGTTGAAAAGGCTCACACAAAACCCTAAAACTGAACTAAAAAAGTTTTGGGTTGTGCATGATAGTGGAACTAAATAAATAAAAGAGTGGCATGAGGAAATAGATTTGGCGCTTTAGCTCTTCGTTTTTGGGGATGAAGGGGATGTGGGAGTTGATGTACATGGACTCTGAGCTGCAAAGGAAGTAGCCTAGGTTCTGGGAGAGGATTTGTTCGGCTTTGATTGGGTGCTTCAACTCTTGAAGTGTTCCATCCAAGTGAATTATCTTGACTATGGATGGCCATTTAAGGGCTATCCCACCTTGGCTTGTGTATTGAGAGGATGCACAGATGCCCATAACTTATATCTTGTGTGTGAGAGAGAGAGAGAGAGAGAGAGAGAGAGAGAGAGAGAGAGAGAGAGAGAGAGAGAGAGAGAGAGAGAGAGAGAGAGAGAGAGAGAGAGAGAGAGAGAGAGAGAGAGAGAGAGAATGTTGCTTTGAGTTTGAATGGAGGATGAGCTTGCGAATCTGTGGTTTATATAGGCAAAGAAAGCAATGTGAAATTAAGATAACTAGTCATGAACCCGCGCGTTGCGTGTGATAATTATTTTTATGGTGGTTTTAATAATTTTTTTTTTTTTTTTTTACAATTTAAACTAATCTAATAATGAGTAATGTATTTCGTAATTATATTTTTATTTATTATAGGAAAAATCATAAATGTAATATAGGAACAATCCAAAACACCAAAGAAAAATGTAAACTAAAAAAAATTAATAAAACTTAACAATAATTAATTGAACCAATATTAGGATAAAATTTTGTTTTTGATAATCTATTAAGGTTATTTTTATGGTGGTTTTATTAATTTTTTTTTTACAATTTAAACTAATCTAATAATGAGTAATGTATTTCGTAATTATATTTTTATTTATTATAGGAACAATCATAAATGTAATATAGGAACAATCCAAAACACCAAAAAAAACGTAAAAAAAAAAAAAAAAAAAAAACTTAACAATGATTAATTGAACCAATATTAGGATAAAATTTTGTTTTTGATAATCTCTTAAGGTTATTTTCTTTGTAAAAATTATAATTTCTGCCACCTAAAACATTTTATCAAATAAACTATTATTAGCAAAATCTAAGAATTAAATTTCTATACATGCATTGTTATAAAATAATAATAATAAAAATAAAATTGCAAAAGTTAAAATTTGTCACCTATCCAATTATTTTCGTTTGGCTAACCTTTGCTTTTCTTTAAATAAATGGCATTATAGAGTAGTTCTAATACAACTATTAAGAATACTTTGTCCACCACAAAGGATTAGAAAATAAACAAAAATTAGTAAAGTTTCATAGTTTAACATCTAAATTGAGCATTATAAAAAATCATGCTATGTAACAGAATAAATACCAAATTATCCAAATCATGCTATGTAATAGAATAATATTATATTTTTATATGCTATATTTAATTCTTTAGAACGCAATAGGATAATATTTAACAATCAAATGAAAAAAAAAAAAAACAACAACAACAACAACAATAGCAATTTAAAAAACAAAACTAAATCACAATTTAAAAAACAAAACTAAATTGCATTAACCCAAAATAGAGTTTTAAAAAATATAAAAATTATCAACTTAAAGTAGAGATGCAAGAAAAATAAAAGAATCCACCAAAAAATTTAGAGAGAGAGAACTCTTTTTTTTTTTTTTTTTTTTTTTTTTTGTGAAAGAAAACTATGCACAGAATAGAAAAGATAGTGACAAATTTATAGTAAGATGGTGTGAATAAGAAGAGACAAAAATAAAAGAAGATGAAGGGAAAGAGGAAGAATGATATTAATGTAGAGAGTAGTAGGGAGATGAAAATGTAAGGGAGGGAGAAATATTGAAAAAGTAGTGGGGAGATGAAATGGTAAGGGATAGAGAAAGGTTGGAGAAGTGTAAATATTAAAAAAAAATAAATGGTAAAAACGATTATAAGAAAATTGGGAAAAAAAAACCCTAAAGCTTGAAAGGCTTCAACGTTTTGTTTTTTGTTTTTTGTTTTTTTGTTTTTTTGTTTTTTTGTTTTTTTTTTTTTTTAAACTGAAAAGGCTCACACAAAACCCTAAAACTGAATTGAAAAGGTTTTGGGTTGGGCTTGATAGTGGAACTAAATAAATAAGAGGTGGATTGAATTAATTAGACAAATTTATTATAGGGTGATAGTGGAAGTAAATAAATAAGTAGTGGGCTGGATTTATTATAGGGTGATAGTGGAAGTAAACAAATAAGTAGTGTGTTGCATTTATAGGGCTGAAAATTGTAAAAACTATTTTAAAATTGTAGGAAAAATTATATTTTAAAAAAGAAAAGAAAAAAAGAATGACGTGGTAGCTAATGTGGCGCAACGTGAAAGCAACAGTATTAAATGCTACGCTTCAACTTTTAGTAATATATAGATGACTTATGAGTCATGATAGACTGACTAAAAGGCTTTTTTTTTTTTTGACGGGGACTAAAAGAATATTATTTATATTGTTTAATCACTTAAATAGGAGTATTATGCGAAAGATTATTATAACTTAATTAGTATAGTTTGGTGTTTTTAGCAAAAATGTTCAAAATTTAAGTTCTCTTATTCCCATTCATTCGTTGATATATATTAAGAAAAACAATAGTACTACCAAATTTCAAAACTTTAATTTTGTAAAAAATAAATCAAAATTTAATTTGTCAGAACTCAGAATTATGCTTGAGTTGATGCAAACATGATTGGATCTGAATATATAAAGTAGAACATTTGTTATCATGAGGCTGTACAATTCAAAGATAAATTTTTTTTTTTTTTTGAAGAGAATTCAAAGATAATTTTACTGACAATTAGCTGAATGCCCAATATTCAATGCCCAGTTTTAGTCAATTTATAGAATATAATTTTATTAAAAAAAATAATTAATAGAATGATTGTGTAATAATTTATGTATCATCAATTGTCATATTAACGACAGTTTATGTAATTCTTATTAATGACAGCCATAAGAGAACAATTCAACCACTAACTGGAAAAAGAAACACAACTTTGGATAAGATTGTAGGTATGCATAACTTTGGATAAAAGCAAAATCAAACCCTTTCATTTATTGTAGGCTCCAATTAGTTCAACTGGTAAAGTCTCTGATAGTTGTATAAGAGATCCGAGGTTCAATCTCCGCCTATACCAAAACGATTGATGTCTTGGTGATGATAAAGAGCTATCATCGGGAGCGGACGCCATAGGTTGAACCCTATATTTAGAAATTTTTTTTACGAAAAATTGAAAAAATTGTATAAAAAAAAATCAGTAATTTTTTATTTTTCTATTAAAAATTTTCTTAAAATGATTTATTAATACATTCCCTTAAAGCATTCAGTAGTAAAATATTTATATATAGGTTTATAGACTATTTTTTTTTTTTTTTTTTTTTTTTGAGAAACATTTATAGACTAATGTTAGTCACACATGTACTGATATATAAACAAAACCCAAAGCTTGGGATGATTGAAAGAGACATTGAAAGTTAAACTCTAATATGTTGATAAATATAGATTTTGGGTAACTCCTAAAAAAGAAAAGGTATGATTTTGTGTACTTGTTGTGCATGTATAAAGCAATTGTTTTTTTCTTTTTTTTTTTTTTTTTTTTTTTTTTGGTGAAAGAGACGGTATCATAAACTAAGAAAGAGCTACAGAGATAGGACACAACCTGTTAAAACCTAGACCATTGGTGTCTTGTTCAAAGAAAACTGAGGTGTCCACAGGCGGACTATCAAAAGTTCTAAAATCTAAGTCTTGATCAAAGACCTAACCTTGCAAGAGCATCAAGACATTGATTTGACTGGTGGAAGGAGTGTCTAAATTGCACCTGCTGGAACTTAGTGATCAACATCCTACTGTCATCCAAAATGGGAGAGATCACATCATTGACATAACCCGGCTTGCAAAAAATTTCCACAATGGATTTAGCATCCATTTCAACAATAAGAGAGGGGATGTTTGATTACTACACATTAATAATCCATCCCTTAAACCCCATAATTCAGCCACAAAGCTATTCGTGGTCCCTATATGCCTTGAAAATCTAGAAATCCATTCCCCATGACTATCACGCACAACTCCACCACAACTAGCCAACCCCGTATTGCCCGAAGCACACCCATCCGTATTAAGCTTAATCCATCCCTCGGGAGGCTTCTCCCAACGACAAGTGACTACCACCCTTGGCACGGGGCACCTTGTAGAGCTAACACAATACATGAACTTGGTGCACAGATTCTCGATTTGAGAGGGAAGCTTCGAATTCTGAGCTTTGCCAGAGAACACCGCCTGATTTTCTTTTTCGGATCATCCAAACCGCAAAAGAAAAGACTATACTCCAATCATTTCTACCATACATCGCCCTACTACCCCTACTCCCATTCACACTTAACCACTCCTGAAGGTTACTGCCCCAAAAGGATTGATTCGTGTAACTAACTCCCAATTGCAACCAGATAGCTCTAACCCGAGCACAATCTCAAAGAGCATGCGGGACCGACTCCCTATCTTCTTGACAAATAGAACATAGATCATCATTCCCAAAACCCCTCCTAGCCAGGCAACCCTTGACACCAATGCTATCATGCATACATCTCCAAATAAAAGTTTTTATTCTAGGTAAGGTGTTCAACTTCCAAATCCACCCCGTAGATAAGGCGGCAAAATGATTAGAGTTATCAACTAAATTATAAGTACTTTTAACATCAAACCCGCCTCTAGTACTACCTGCCCAAACTAACCAGTCAGCCCCTCCGCTTGTGATCAACACCAGTGTAGCTTGAATCAAGTTTTTAATTTCCACAGGAAGCACAAAAGGAATACGATCCCAATCCCAGCCCAAATCAGATAATAGATCCTTAACCTCAAGTAAATCGACTTCACGGGTCAGAGGGCCTAGGATCCTATGATGAATGGGACCCCTTTTGATCCAATTCCCAAACTAGAAACTTTGATTCTGTGTCTCGCCCACCAGCCACATACTACCTTTGTTGAAAACCTCCCTTCCTCTCTTCATAAGAGACCAAACCCGAGAGCACAGAAGACGATCAGCATTAATAGCACTTTCTCTCCTGCCAGTTCAATATTTCTGTTTCAAAACCCTTGTCCAAAACATGTCTTACTCTGTGTGCAATCTCCAATTCAGCTTTGCAAGGAGTGCAGTATTCCTCCCTCTTGCCGTTTGAAGACCAAGGCCTCCTTCCTCCTTAGTTCTAGTAACTTTTTGCCATCCAACCCAGTGCATCTTTCTTTGATTCTCCGTAGTACCCCACAAAAAGTTTCGATTCACCCTATCTATACCATCCAAGACTCTACCCGAGAGGGCACACACTGCATTACATAGGAAAGAATAACCGCTAAAGACGCTTGGATAAGCACCGCACGCCCCGCCAATGAGAGCAAATTTGTTTTCCAACCCGCTAGTTTTTGTTTTACTCTATCAAGAATAAAATTATACTCTTGAGAAAACATACCCGGCTGTCTAATGGGAATACCCAAATATTTTCCTAGGTAGGAAGTAGGGGCGAAACCCAGGATGTCATAGAAGGCCTCCCTATCATCCAAATCAACATTGGAAGAAAATAAAACTCTCGACTTTGCTTCACCGATTGTTTGCCCGGACATCTTGCAAAACTCATCTAGAACATCTCTGATGGCGCAGCAATTAATATTATCTGCTTTAGCAAAAAGCACCAAATCATCCACAAACATCAAGTGGGAGACTCAAGGGCCTCTTTGAGAAACTTTGATCAGCTTCCATAGCTTAGCGCTACATTTTTCCTCAATGAGCTGCCCAAGAAAATCCATGCATAGAATAAAGAGATAGGGAGAAAGAGGATCCCCTTGCCTCAGCCCTCTAGACCGGTATATTGGATCCAACGCTTCCCCATTAAAAACAATCGAAGTAGAGACCGTCGTCACACAACTCATGATAGTTTCAATCAGATCAGTAGGCATATTAACTCTAATAAGCATATCTCGAATGAAACTCCACTCCAATTTATCATACGCATTCTCAAGATCAATCTTTAAAGCCATATAACCAACCTTCCCCTTTTTTTGGCCGAGGGAATGGATGACCTCTTGAGCTATTATGGCATTATCAATACCCTTTCTACCTAGAATGAATGCCGATTGGCACGGAGAAATTAGTTTGTCCAAATACGGTCTCAACCTGGCAACAATAATCTTCGACACAATTTTATACACCGTGTTACACAGGCTGATGGGTCTCGTAGTTCTTTGAGCGTCTCCGGGCCTTGAATCTTAGGAATGAGTGCAATATGTGTAGTATTAAGATAATCCGAAACTCTCCTATCAGCAAAAACTTTTTTAACTTCATTAATAACTGAACTACCCACAATTAGCCGGACACTTTGAAAAAACCCCGCATGAAGCCCATCCAGCCCAGGAGCCTTAAAGGCTTTTAAAGACCATAATGCAGCCTTTATTTCCTCCCTCGACACCTCTCCATTAATACTATCTTTTTCCTCCTCCGAAAGTCTAGCCTGCCAAGGAGAAATCCTAAGGGGAAGGGGCAGAACACTAGAGAAGGAAGTAGTATAAATATCATTGTACCCATTCTTCACAAAATCTTTGACATCCTCCTCCCGATAAATCCACTCACCCATCGAATCTTTGATAGACAAAATCTTATTTCTCTTTCTTCTCACCAAAGTAGAGACATGATAAAAAGCCGTATTCCTATCCCCCTAAATCATCCAATTAACTCTAGATTTTAACGCCCAAATTTCCTCTTCTTGATTCAGAACAGTATCAAGGTCCCTAAGAAGGTTATTCTCTAGGTTGAGAAGAAAAACCGAGGAACGCACGACCAAAGCTCTCTGAATGCCATTTAACCTAGCCATGATGTTCTTTTTCCTTTAAAAAACATTTCCAAATTGCTCCTTATTCCACCTGGTTGCCTCTTTAGAGAATGCCTCAATAGCCTGCGCCAACCTTGTACTCTGCCTCCAGGCATGGGTAACAACTGAAGGGAAAGTGCAATTAGACAGCCAACAAGTTTGAAATTTAAATAATTTCCTCCTATTCTCATGAAATCTAGGCCGTAATTCCATAAGAATAGGAGCGTGATCAGAGTGGCACCTTGTGAGATGGACCACTCGAGCCTCGTGGTACATCAAACACCATTGAAAATTTACAAAGAATCTGTCAATTATCTCCTGAATAAGAGCACGAACCTCCCTTCTATTCATCCAAGTAAATCGCAGACCCGAAAAACCTATGTCGATCATACTACAAGCATCCAAACACTCCTTAAATCAAGAGCTCTACTAACACTCAACCCCTTCCTCCAAATTTATCACCCTCCATTAATGGCTCATTAAAATCTCCAGCCATTACCCATGGCATCTCAAGAACTTCAGCCATCATCTTAAGATTACTCCATAAAACCTGTCTTTCAGCACACCTGGGGCTAGCATAAATCGTAGATAACAACCGATTAAGGTTAGAGGATCGTACCTTAACAATCACATGGATTTCTTGTTCCGTATTTGCTAATTGGGATATATCCACTCTATCTTCATTCCACAGCAGCCATAACCCACCCTTGAAACCAATTGTGTCGATGTGAATGACTCTATCAAACGGCAGCTCATCCGTAATCTCCTTCGCCCTGTCTCCACCAACCCGAGTCTCCATCACTATTAAAATAGCTGGGTCATGAATGCGGACCAACTCTTTAACATGACTTTTAAAGGCAGGCTTACGCGCGCCTCTACAATTCCAGGCAATTATATTCATAACGAAATATAATCAAGGATAAAACAAAATTCAACAAGAAGTAGGTGCTTTACCACCACCTTCAAGGACCATCCCAGAATCATCCATGCAATCTTCGGAGTTGTGCTCATTCGTAGCACCTCCAATGGCCATATCCTCCACGGGTTGCTTAACCCCTTCCACATGGTGACCACCAGATTGAAGCAGGCCATCATCATCCCTGGAACGGACCATGGTAGAGACATCTTCCATGCTTCCTCCTCCGTTGATTGGACCAGCCCCACCTCCAAAACGGAGGCGCATGGATTCCGATCAACATAATCATCAAAACCTTCACCATCGTGCTTTGGCTCTTCAAAATTGGTGGAATGGACTTTAAAATTTGCTCCCTGATCCGAACTTCCAAAGGTGGCCGCACGGTTAGGCGCCGTGAAGAAGAGGAGAGGCAGAGACTTGTTGGCGACTTGAACATCAGGGGAGCCTACACTACTATCAATTACACTAATCATAACCCTTGACCGAGCTAATGCCCTTTTTCCCTTCACTTTGAAACTTGTGGGCTGGGCTTAGTAACCAATTTAGTCTTCTCCGTCCTAGTAACTTTCTTCCCATTCTCAACCCATTTTAGGCTTAAGCTAGAAAAGCTTAGGCCCTTTAATTCTTTAAACCCTTCCAATCTCGTGACACTACCAGAGACGTGGGCCCTAAAACTCGCCTTAGGAGGAGAAATTTTTTTTTTGATCTCCCTTGAAGGCCCAACCGAAACATCCTTCGTAAAACCATCTCTTGGCCACTGAACATTTTCAAAATTTCGGCGTGGCTGTGGTCCCACATTAGATCATTAATTTTTGGCTCCATTCACCCTGCGCTTAACCACAATCCACGGGCCATACGCATCTTGTCATGTATGTGCTCCTCATCGCTGCCTCAGTACATTATCCCGCACGATCCCACCGGGTCCCTCACCTACCTTGTCAGTACTAACCCCATGAAGAATGCGTGATCGAGTACTATTCTTCTCCAATTCCATCACCACCGTCTCCTTTGGCGGCACATCTTAGTGGACCGAGTACCGGCAGTTTTCCCGCTTATGGCCCAATCTTCCACAATCAAAACACAACTTCTAGATGCTTCATAGCACACTAGTTGCTCAATCTTTCCCATCTTAATGGCTGTGACTAAAGGCTTTGTAACGTCAACTTGTACACATAGTCAAGCGTACCTTCCTCTAGCCTCCGACGCGGTATGAGTGTCTACCCTTAACACATTACCAATGGCTTTCCCAATCAGGTAGAGAGCTTCAGCATTGTAGTACTCTATTGGCAACCCATTGGGTCTAATCCAAATTGCTATCGAGGACACATTCGCCAACTCCGGTTTAAAATCCGGTACCCATGGCCGTATGGACAGAAAGTGACCGCCGATAAACCAAGGACCCTTCTGCAAAACCGCCTCAAAATCTTCTTTAAGAGATAGTCGAGTGAGGAAGAACCCATAGCCTAAATCCACACAGTCAAGTCTGCCTGCTGGCTTCCAAAGGGCCAGGAGTCTTGTCTGCATATAGCTGAACCCAATAGACCTTCCATACACCTTAACAATCAACGCCCTTGCCCACGGGTTTCTTATTTTCTGTTTGAGCTCTCTTGGAAATTTTACAGCAACTAGTCCTTCCCTCAGAGTCTCTACTTCGTCATCCGATTCTTCGTCATCCTCCATGAGGTCTTCAAAGTTAAAAGCCTGAGTGTAGGCACCAGGAATCTCACCCACCACCTTATCCTTAAAAGACGTAGCTTGACTCCACCTACCTTGGGGCTGGTTTGGAGATGATGGTCTTGAGTCACTGCTCTCGCGAAAGCCTACATGATTCACATTCTTAACCTTCTTGTTGCTGTGGGTCAGTTCCTCCTGTTCTTCACGCGAAAGGGAGAGAGAGGAAGAGCTAGCCATGTTTACCGCCGTACTCTAACTGTCGGATGACACATTTGTTTCTTTTACAGTACGTTCATGCAGAAAATATTTTTGTTGTCGGGGTGTGTCTTTTTCTTGTATACTAAAACGATAGAAAGTTTTATTCCAAGTAGAACTAAAGAATAAAGGTAAGTACAATGCTATGGCACCAGTTGTTGGAGTCGTACAGTTTGGCAACATGATCACCTGACGTGGACCCTCCTTGCCATAAACATCAATGCCATTTGATAAGAGAAGCAAATGGTGCATAATGCATATGCCATTAACTTATGTTTTTCCAAATCGTATGAATTGTGCTGCTAGTTTTCATTTCTTACAAGAAAATATGATAATAAAAGGAACTTGAGTCTAATTCTAAAAAATAAAATTAAAAAAAAAAAAAAAAGATGAAGAAAAAAAAGTTGTTAAAAACCATTAAACATGTGTTTCTATCCCAAAAAAAAAATAAAATAAATAATAATAATAATAATTGTGGGAGGGACGAACCTTCGATCCCAAGAAGGAATTGTCTTCTTTGAAAATGGCGTTGAGCCTTCATCCTCAAGGTTTTGCTCAATCCCACATCGAGGAGAGACGCATCGATCCCACTCATGCCTTATAAGCCTTTGGCCTTAAGATGAGTGTACCACTACTACACATGTGTACTAGAGCAAGTCTCAAAAATTGCTAGCGCATGCTGTCAGTAGTGCACTCGGGTGGAATCGGCCTCAA
Source organism: Quercus dentata (assembly GCA_028216015.1). Taxonomy (NCBI): domain Eukaryota; kingdom Viridiplantae; phylum Streptophyta; class Magnoliopsida; order Fagales; family Fagaceae; genus Quercus; species Quercus dentata. The sequence goes on along the minus strand of CP116454.1, from coordinate 45,900,768 downwards.
CCCCAAAAGGCACCTTTTTGTGGGAGGGGGTGGCATCGACCTCAACCCCAAGTAGAACTAAAGAATAAAGATAAGTACAATGCTATGGCACCAGTTGTTGGAGTCGTATAGTTTGGCAACATGATCACCTGACGTGGACCCTCCTTGCCATAAACATCAATGCCATTTGATAAGAGAAGCAAATGGTGCATAATGCATATGCCATTAACTTTTGTTTTTCCAAATCGTATGAATTGTGCTGCTAGTTTTCATTTCTTACAAGAAAATATGATAATAAAAGGAACTTGAGTCTAATTCTTAAAAAAAAAAATGAAGAAAATAAAAGTTGATAAAAACCATTAAACATGTGTTTCTATCAAATAAATAAATAATAATAATAATAATAATAATAATAATAATAATAATAATAATAATTGTGGGAGGGACGAACCTCCGATCCCAAGAAGGAATTGTCCTCTTTGAAAATGGCGTTGAGCCTTTATCCTCAAGGTTTTGCTCAATTCCACATCGGGGAGAGACGCATCCCACTCATGCCTTATAAGCCTTTGGCCTAAAGATGAGTGTACCACTACTACACATGTGTACTAGAGCAAGTCTCAAAAATTGCTAGCGCATGCTGTCAATAGTGCACTCGGGTGGCATCGGCCTCAACCCCAAAAGGCGCCTTTTTGTGGGAGGGACAAATCTCTGACCCCAAGAAGGAATTGTCCTCTTCGTCCCTCCCACAATAATAATAATAATAAGTAGTGGTAAAAGAAAATTTGATAAGGACAATTAAGTTGATATTTCTGTCCAAAAAATTGATAAAATAGTATTCGTGATAATTAAATATTGCATATGCACTTGGCAGTTAGCACATTAAGGTGACAATTAAATAGGAGATCCACTTTATAACCACATCTTTTAGAATCTAACTTTTATTGCATATTATATATAATTTTTAAAATCCTAACAATTTATTATTTTCTTTTAAAAAATATTTTATTAGGAAATAACTCATTTATATTTTATCATGCCACACTCACAAATCACAAACAAACGTTGATTAACATTATTTTAATATTTAATTAATTGAGCTTTTTAAAATGTCATAAAATTTAACTCAGTTGAGATTCTCAAAACCATAGTTATAAAAACCGTACCAAACCATTGGTTAAACCATAAACCAAAGCATTATTTGGAATGGTTTGGTGTAAAATACCGAATATGCAATAACCCATTCTCAAACTAGGTAAACTGATGGATTGCATAGGTTAATCTTTTTAACCCGTAGATAAAACCAATAAAATACAGATTGGTCTGCATAGAACAAAAGTTACCAATATCACAATGATAACACATGATTGATTTTAATCATCAGTTGTCTCTAGAGATTTAAATAATTTTGTTATGCTCTAGGGTTTAATGATTAAGTTAAAATTTATTTTGAATTTCTATGAGAGATATTGTTTCAAGACTTTTGGACTATATAACTTGCTTATTGGATTATTTATGTGAATGATGTGTTTATTTTTTTCTATACTCTCTAACTTTATGTCATATGATGCAATTTTTTATTGTAACAATTTGTTAATTTACCTAAATGGAGTGTTTTTATTTTATTTTAGTTTTTTTATAATTATAAAATATATCATTTAATTAATTAATAAACCTACAATTCAACCAATGAACCACTGGTTGAACCAATAAACTAGTGAACCAATTCTTCAGTTGAGTTAACCGCTGGTATAGTTTTTGTAACTATGCTCAAAACATTATGATTACATGTCTTTAAAAACTTTTGAAGTCTTAACCCCAAATATTTGTAACTAAAGTTTATTTTTCTTTATTTTAGTAACAGTTATTTCCAACTTAGTTGTTGGCATAGTTAGTAAATTATGGTGCTTGTATATGATGGTAAACATACAGACGGGTAGAATTCGGTATCTTTCAATGAAAGTACGTTTCAAAAATTCGGCATAAAAAAAACATAAACAGAAAAATACTAGTACGTGAGTAGTATGGGTGCTAAACGTTTATTTTTTTAAAAAAAATTCGTGTAAAAAATACAGAAACATTTAGCATATAAATACAATATACACACATATATACTCACTTAGAACATTTGCATTAGGTCGTGCAAAAATTTCTATATATTTTAGCAAAAGAGCTTACTTTTTTCTATTTTACAAACTCACTTTTTAAAACACCTCACATTGTATTATCTATTTTACATTACATTTCATTAAAATATCAATTTTTCTTAACTTTTTAATTGTTTATCTTTATTCGCACACAACAATTATCAATTTATCATTTACTTTCTTCCTTCATTCTCAAGATATGTAAACAAATAATAAAAAACTAAATGCAAAATGAATAGTATCGGTGTAAATTTACACGGTTGCTATAGCAATTATGTATTTTTACACAACTTGCATGACTTGATGTGGATGAATTTTGGACTTAATTGACACAAATGTGATTTTTTTTTTTTTTTCTATTATACAAGTACTGATCCAAGTGCTCTTACCATTATTATTGAGGATGAAACATGGTAATAGGGTGTGGCAGCTTTTGTGTTTAATTTTTTGTGAGTTTCACTATTTAAAAAATAAAGAATAAAGTGGGTTCCTCAACTAGTAAAGTCTCTGATGGTAGAATAAGATATCCGAGGTTCAATTCCTACATAGACTAAAAACTGATTGGTGTCTTGGTTTGATGGTAAAGAGTTATCATCAGGAGTGGACATCATAGGTTGAAATTCTCTCAAAAAATAAAGAATAAAGACAACATTTTCATAATAATTTTACAATAAAAACTAGATATTAAGCGGTTAATGGTAGGTAAAAAAGTAATGTCAGTAATAAATTTAAGTAAAAATTAATAATAATTTATCATCTAAGTTTTGTTGTAAAATTTTTGTGAAAATATTATTTAACGTACCATTATTTTAAAACTTTTTTTTTTTGAATGAAAACAAATAAAAAGTTGAAGTTGTTACTTTATATTTGACTTTGAGAGCAATACGGTTCATTTGGATTATTTTAATCTTATAAATGTGTAGTGTCTCAGTTGTTTTTCTTTGGCAAAGTATAGTGTCGTGTAGTCAGTAGTCTGTCTTTAACGGTCCGCATTTAATAAACCTTTTATTTAACGTTTTTCAATCTAACGCGTTGTATACTTTTAATCATAAATTAACACGTATGATTCCGTAACTTTGGCTGTGTTTGGTTCATGTAAAATATTTTTTGAAATGTTAATTTTGGAAAAGGAAAATATTTTCAAGTGTTTTGTTGCATTATGAAAATTGTTTTAGAAAATATTTTCATGTGTTTAATTGCATTTTGAAAATACTATTTTCCTCTTGTTTCACATTTTCTCACATTTTCTCACCCATTTTCTTAGTTACCAAACAATTTTTATTATAGAAAATTTCAATTTATAAATTTAAAACAAACAAAAATCAGAACAAAACATTTCCACAATTCAAAAACTCGGTCAAACGGAGAGAAGGAGGAAGAGAGAGTGATCGACAAGTGAGGGAAAGGGAGAGGTAGATTGAGAAAGAGAGAGATCGGGCATGGGTGGGTCATGGGTGCGATCTCGCCGGTGCTGGGTGCGATCTCGGTGGTCATTTAGGCGGCACGAGATCAGGTGGGTGTGGATCGGGCAAGGTGGGTGTGGGTTTTTTGAAATGGGGATTGGGTTATGTTTCTCTAGGTAGCTTGGATGTGGATTAGAGCTCATGGTGGTGTGCGATCTCCCAAAGTGCTAGGGTGCGATGAGTCGATCTTTGGTGTGCGATCTCGCTAGTGCTAGGGTGCGACGAGCCGGTTTACAGTGTGTAATCTCCGTGGTGCTTCAGGTGGCGCAAGCTCATCGGTGCTGGTGTGCGATCTCTCTTCCTTGCTATTGCTCTCTCTCTTCTGTTTTCCTAGGGCGTAATTGATTTGAAAGTAAAATACAAACGGAAATGGTTTTACAGGGTCAGAGGGCATATTTTATGGTCAACGGAAATGATTTTCCGTTTGACCCAATTTTCCTGGCGCACCCAAACACCTGCATTAACGGAAAAGTATTTCCGGAAGTAATTTGAAGCCAAAACAAACACAGCCTTTGATAACAAAATGGAAGACGCGTGAGATGAAGTATACGCGTAACACACGTATATATGATAAATAATTTATATGCCGTTTCATAAGGAGCTGAATGTTCAAATTCAAGTTATAAGCAATTAAGCACCTATGTTTTTTCCATTTTTAAAAAAAGAAAAAGAAAAAGAAAAGAAACTTCTAAGGAGTAAATTTCCCTTTCATGACTGTCTCTACAACCATGGGAACAACTTTGCGGCACGAAGGTGTGGCCTATAGCTAAAAAATAAGTTGTTGCTGCAAAGTCTCTAGCTGATCTCATGTAAGTAAAAATTTGATTAGGTAATTTCAAACTTAATTAGCAACTCAATCAAAGTCCATATGCACTCAAAGCACTAACAAAAGCAAAGGAAAAGATAATTAAAGATAAAGCAATAGGAGAATATTTTGGATAAAAAAGCACAAAAGAAAAGCATTGGGTCGAAATTTCTATTCAATTTCATGGCCGGTAGGTCTGTTGTTGTTCCCATTATCTTTGACATGCTTAGTCGCAAACAATACCAACCACAAAAAAAAAAAAAAAAAAAAAAAAAAAAAAAAAACCCTGCGTGGGTGGTTCAGTTCTAGGAAACCACAAATAAGAAAGTTAGTAAATATAGAATAATTATATAGACACGTTTAGTCGCAAACAATACTAACCTATGTGCTTGTATAGTGTTAAACTATTACTTTTCTGTGTGCTTGGATTAGTTTCTTCTTTTCACACGCCCGTGTCTTATTGACCCATCCCCAGATGCCATTCTAATGCATGACGAAGACGATATGAATCTCAATTATCCAACCAGCTTTTCTTAAAGTACCATCCTCTTTTGCTTAGAATTTTCGATCTTTAACATGAACTGGGCCAGTTTTTTAGTTGTCTTATATAAAACTCTTTTGCTTAGCATTGAGAATTAGCGTGGCTCCAAATTCCAATTCCATTTGTCCCACTTATGTCTACAATAAGAGAACTAGTCTTAAATGACTTCATCTATAATATAGTGAATTATTTGTTACAATAAAATCTAATCCAGATAGTATATATAAAGGAATACATTAGGTTTAGTATACTGATCCTAAAACTAGGGTGGCATGGTAGTACAAAACCATAGTAGCTTATGATTTTTTTTTAGAAAACCTCTAACATCTAGCTCAAATATTATAACATCACCTTAAACTCAAGGTGGAGTAATGAAAATTTCAGTTTGAAAAAAAAAGTTTTCAATGCAAGGGAAGTCATCAATGCCCATCAAATGAATTAGAAACCACTAAGAAACACAAAAAAAATATCATCATTGAAAATAAAGAAGTCTATGAAACTCGTAATGCATGTGAAAGACTTCATTTTGTTGACTAGGAACATGCATGAATGAGCTCAAAAAGCATTTCAATTATAGCTTGGTAAGGAAAATTCCAAGAATTCAATTGAATACAAAGACTTCTAAGCACAATGGCAAAAAGAGCTCTGCCATGAGAGTGCAAGTAGAGGCCACCCCAGCATGTGTATTGTGTGGGAGTTTACCTATGGAAGTTAAATAAAATGTTAGACATGTCACAAGGATGAGATTCACACATGTATACTCTAGGGTCCTATGAGAAATGTGAAGGGTGTCTTCAAAAAAAAGGCGGCATGCAGCCATAAACAAACACTTGATTAGGACTAAGATAATGCTTGAGGGCAATGTGACACCAAAACTTGTAATATCGGTTGTGGGCTTTAATTTGGAGTCACTGCTCATAGTGAGCACACAACTTGGAGTAGTTAAGTGATTCTTGAGTAAAACTTGATGTTGCAAGGCGTGCGAGCACAAACTTAAAGAAAGAAGGACCAATGTTCTAATACCATGTTAATATATATATATATATATATATATATATATATATAAAGAAGAAAATAGATTGACATAGAGAGTAAAACAGAGAATAAACTGATATAGAGAGAATCCTAGAAAGAGAGAAAGTAAGAGAATTAATGTTGTTACTAGAAGAATTAGAAGCTATTCATTTTGGTTTAAATTTGGCTTGGAATCTGGGATGTGAACATATTAATTTACAAATAGGTTCTACACTGGTTATGCGCCACAACTTTATGTTTTAATTAATGAATGCAAGTCCCTTATCACTCACGAGTGGATCGTCCTTCCTGCTCACATATATTGAGAGGCTAATGAAGTGGTTGATGGACTAGCTCAAAGGGGAAGCTTGTAGATGGATAGAATTTTTGTATATGAGTCTTGCCCGAGTTTTGTGTATGAAAAGTTTCTCAAGAATGTTTATCAAATGGGCACTCTTAAAAAGTGTTTTGTAACAAACTATGTATTCTCCTAGACTGTGAGTTTGAATAAATAAAACTTCCCCTTTGTAAGTAAATAAATAAATAAATAAATAAATAAAAGTAGGAAATCCTAAATGACTAGAGTGATCTAAATTATATATGCTAATATCTTAATATATAATAATGACTACAGTGATCTAAACAGCAGGAAATCCTGTATGTTTCTCAGGTTGATTGCAATATGGCCAGGTTCCACGAAATTGGCATAATTGGTGACAAGATTTGACACTTGAAAGTGGCTTTTCATCATGTAAACATATGTGAAGCACTTTACATGTCCTCCCTCGTGTTTTATTAACGTTAATAAGACAACCTTACTTTTAATGGGATCAATTGAAAAAAAAAAATGGTTAAGTGTATGTGTATCTCGTAAAAGCAGAGAAAGTAACTGCAACACATTATATTAAATGTTTCTTTATCAAATGCCCTAAAACACCCGTTACCAAGAAGCATTATACGAATATAAGGTAAATTAATGAAAAAATTAAAGTAAAATTCAGTGCATCAAGTAGAAATATTGTGTCTTACCCACGTGTGCTTAATATAAGAAAGTCTAGAGGCAAAAAAAAAAAAAATGACACTCAGCTATTGTAATAAATTATCAATAATAGGTAAAAAAAAAGTATGGCAATAATGAATTTAGATGAAAATCAATAAAACCGTACCAATTTAACTGTTGTATAAAATTTTATCATTTTTTTTGGTATACATTTCAACTATTACGAGGATTTAGGTATGTTTAGTAATTTTCCTCTTTCTAAGTTAAAGCACTTTATTCTTTTGTAAGTCTCCATACTGTTAATGATATTACTTAATAGTTTACAGGTCTACACGTTTGGTGCAGCATGTAGTTGACTTGATGGTGACTCCGTCTTCTCTCTTCTAGCAGTGGCGGGGCGCCACCTTATGGCGTCCTAAGACCACTTACTTGGAAAAAAAAAAATTATATATAATAAATTAAAATTTTATATATATTTATCTTTAAAAAAAAAATTGGGATCACCCTAAATTTTTTTATACCAATAAAATTAATTTTTGGTCTATAATTTGAGGAACTTAATAATATATTGGGGTCTTTCAAGCAAAAAGAAAATACTCAAAAAAAAAAAATGAACTAAAATTTGGAAAAAAAAAAAAATTTATAATAAAACTACTACAAGTTGGACAATGGCTTGATTCCTTCGACTAAGCACACTTCCAATTAAACATAATTTTCAAACTTTTTTATTTTTTATTATAATATTATTTTTCCTCACCAGATATGTATTACTTCTCATTTTTAATTATTTTTCTTGTTTATTCTTAACCACACATGTCTTCTGTCTCCTCAATTTTTACACTTCATACTTTTAAATTTTATCATATCTTCATCTACACTTTTACATCTACGTTTTGCCTTTTTCCTTGTTCGTAACTTCTCGTCTTCTACCAATACCAAGACAAAGAGTGCATTTTCTCAAGTTTTGAGTCTCAAATTTCTCAATACATTTTTTTTAGCTGTATAAGTACCTTTGTTCATTTCTCTTCTTTTCTTTTTTTTTTTATTCTTTCAAGGTTTTTTGGTTTACATAATGCAAATTTGTTTTGGTTTAAAGAACAATTTTTTTTTTTTTTTTTTTAAGCACAAACTTCATGTCTTTGGCGAATCTTGAATTTTGGCCGATATTTACTTGAAACACCCGAAATAGACTGGAATGACCCAAAATTTTTTCCGAAGTGGAATAGAGTGGGTTATTGTTCCGGTTTGTTTACCAAAGACAAGACTTTCCAATTGTTACAGCCGGAACAGAATGAAATTAATAACATTGAATCAAACCTAATTACCTAAAAGCTAAAAAGAAATAAGATTGTGTAATTCATGTTTCCTAAGAAACACCCTGAACAAAATTCCTGGAGCCGCCACTATCTTCTAGTCTCGATCTTCATCACCTTTTTATATAATTCCTTTTCAGCGCCTATCAAATGAAGTTTCCAGTTTCCACATGAAAACTACCCAAAAATGTAGTCGGAAATCTTCGACTAATCTCCTGATGTGATATGCTTCTTTCACATATGATCAGGATTTACTACTACTATCAGGAAAATGAAAGAAAAATATTTAACTGTATTATGTAATTTTGGGAGCTACGTAGGAAGAATGATTAAGGACCATAGTGCATTGGTGCTTATTCCCAGCTTAACAAATTAAGCTCAAGTTGTTCTCGTGTATATTCATAAGCTCCTAACTAGCTGAGTCCATTTTATATTTTTCACCATTCTCAACAGATTTTTTTTTTTTTTTCTTAATTTGTACAAGTTAATTAGAACAAGCATACTCAAGAAAATAAACGGAAAATATGATGTGCCCTAATATGAATTAGAACTAAATGAAATGAGAGCTGCTTGGAACAAACTGATAGGTGGTTAGGCACCTCTACAAGAACACTTAGTTCTCAAGTAAAAGCTCTTAAAGCTTATTTTCATTCACATACAAAAACTGATTTACAAAGAGCCTGCATTCTACTACTTATACTAATTGTTTGGCATTGGCAGCTTCTAAATGGTTGACAAGTGTCTAATTCCTATAGGTTAATGAATAAGAATTCATCTAACTAATAATTAGTTATAAAATGATTAAAATTTAGCTACTTGAAATGTCTTGCGTCACAAGCCAGAAAAAGAAAGTCAGTAAATATAAGAATAATTCTATAGACACGTTTAGTCGCAAACAACACTAACCTATGTGCTTGTATTACACTTTTACTTTCTTGTGTGCTTGGATTAGTTTCTTCTTTTCACACGCCCGTGTCTTCTTGGACCCATCCCCAGATGCCATTCTAATGCATGACGATATGAATCTCAATTATCCAACCAGCTTTTCTTAAAGTATCACCCTCTTTCGCTTAGAATTTTCGATCTTTAACAAGAAGTGGGCCAGTTTTTTTTAGTTGTCTTATACAAACCTCTTTTGCTTAGCATTGAGAATTAACGTGGCTCCAAATTTCAATTCTATTTGTCCTACTTATGTCTAAAATAAGAGAACTAGTCTTAAATGACTTCATCTATAATATAGTGAATTATTTGTTACAATAAAATTTAATCTAGATAGTATGTATAGAGGACTACATTAGGTATAGTATATTGATCCTAAAACTAGGGTGGCATGATAGTACAAAACCACAGTAGCTTGTGATTATGTTTAGAAAAATTCTAATATCTAGCTAATATATTATAACATCACCTCAAACTCAGGGTGGAGTAATGAAAAATTCATTTTGAAAGAAAAGTTTTCAATGCCATCATCAATGTCCATCAAATGAATTAGAAACCACTAAGAAACACATAAAAAAGTATCATCATTGAAGAGAAAGAAGTCTGTGAAGCGTGTAATAAATGTGAAAGACTTCATTTTTTTGGTTGGGAACATGCATGAATGAGCTCAAAGAACATTTCAATTGTAGCCTGGTAAGGAAAATTCCAAGAATTCAATTGAATACAAAGACTTATAAGCACAATGGCGTAAAGAGCTCTGCCATGAGAGTGCATGTAGAGGCCACTCCACCATTTGTATTGTGTGGGAGTAATGACCTATCACCTATGGAAGCTAAATAGAATGTTAGGCATGTCACAAGGATGAGACTGACAAATGAATACTCTAAGCGCTTATGAGAAATGTGAAGGGGTCTTCAAAACAAAAGGTGGTGCTTTCAGCCATAAACAAGCACGTGATTAGGACTAAGACAATGCGTGAGGGCAATGTGACACCAAAACTTGTATTATCGGTTGTGGGCTCTAATTTGTAGTCAGTGCTCATAGTGAGCACACAACTTGGAGTTAAGTGATTCTTGAGTAAAACTTGATGTTGCAAGGCTTGTGAGCACACAATCTCAAAGAAAGAAGGACCAATTAATGTTCTAATACCATAATAAATTTAATATATATATATATATATATATATATATATGTATGTATATAAAAGAAGAAAATAGAATGACATAGAGAGTAAAAAAAAAGGAAGAAAATAAAATGATATAGAGAGAGAATGCTAGAAAGAAAGAAAGAAAGAGAATTAATGTTGTTACTAGACAACTGACGTTAATGGTAGAAAATCCTAAATGACTAGAGTGATTTAAATTATATATGTTAGTAAACAATTTTAGAAAATTTTTTATGAAAAAATGAAAAGTAACTAACTGATTTGACCCATTTTTTTAACTTCCCATAAAAAACTTTCTAAAATAAATAGTTAATGTAAGGGCATACATTAACTAGACTCATATCTTAATATATAGGTAAAACTATACTATTGGTCCTTTAAGTTTATCCTATGTGCGCAATTAGTCCCTCAAGTTTTCAAAATGAGCAATATAAGTCATTCTGTTGGCTTCCGTTAGCGATCTTTGCTTACATGGCTAATGGAATAATGACTTGTCTTTTTTTTTTAATGACATGGTATTTCTTTTTATTAAAAAATTACAAAAATGAATTTACACATTAAAAAAAAAAAAAAAAAATCTGACCCGATCTAATTCAAGTCTTAATCCAAACCCCGTACCAAATTAAAACTCATTTGCAATCTGATTCACAAACCCACAAGAGAGAGATTGAACAGTTCCATGCCCTAGCAGCCGGCGACACCGCTGCCCTCTGCTAAAGATGGTGGCCTCCACCTCCCTGCTTCTCTCATGCAACCATAAAATTCAGCAACTGTCCAGCCCTGCGATAGCCTGCTTGGAAATGGCATTCATATCTGCCAAATCCAAATTGTTTCTCAATAAAAATCATAATACAGGAAAGGAAAATTCTCCTCTGGCATCAACACATTTGGCGTTTTGTTAATGCTATTCCCAACTGAATTATGACCTTCCCTTTCCCACCAGAAGCCACACATGGCACCCCTATAAGCACAACCATCACTGCTGGCCGTTTCTGAGACTAATCTTCTTGTTTGCTAAAAACTCCATCTAGATTTCTGGCTTCCAATACATTCTAGTGATCCTCAATATGTGGATTCTTTTTGGTAACCTTAACAGACATATTGTCACCAGAGGCCCCATCAATAGAGTTGATAACATTCTTATTTTCCTCCACATGCATCATGTCTAGAGCACTGTTGGGTTTGTGAAATAGATTGCAAATGAATTTTAATTTGGTACTGGGTTAGGATTAAGACTTGAATTAGAATGGGTCAGATATATATATATATATATATATATATATATATATATATATATATTTTACTTGTAAATTCATTTTTGTAATTTTTGGATTAAAAAAATGTCACATCATTTAAAAAAAAATGACAAATAATTATTCTGTTAGCCACGTAAGCAATATTACTAACAGAAGTTAACAAAATGACTTATATTACTCCTTCTGAAAACTTAAAAGAACCAATTGCGTTCACTTGAAACTTGAGGGACCAATAGCGTAGTTTTGCCTAATATATAATATCGTATATATTCTAATCCTATATATTCTAAACCTTGATATATAATATCGTATATATTCTAAACCTGTATGTTTCTCAGGTTGATTGCAATATGGCCAGGTTCCACCAAATTGGTATAATTGGTGACAAGATTTGACACTTGAAAGTGGCTTTTTATCATGTAAACATATGTGAAGCTCTTTACATGTCCTCCCTCGTGTTTTATTATCCTTAAATATGATAAGAGACCCTTTTTTTTTATGGGATCAAGAGAAAAAATTTGGTAAGTGCATGTGTGTCTCATAAAAGCAAAAAATAAAAAGTAACAGCAACACGTTATATTAAATGTTTCTTTATCAAATGCCCTAAAACACCCATTAACAAGAACCATTATACAAGTCAAATATGAAAAAATCGATGTAAAATTCAGTGTACCAAGTATAACTATTGTATCTTACCCACATGTGCTTAATACAATGGCGGCTCCAGGATTTTTTTCTAGGGGATCAGCAATGGCAAAGTTAGGAATTTGTCATTTGTCATGAGAAGTGAGTAAAAAATTAAATGATTAATTTTTTTTTTGTATAGATAAACTTCCATATTATATACAATAATTTAAAATAATATTCTAAATATAATTTAATATACAATATAACTATATTATACAATAGTCTAAAATTGTTAAAAAATAGGTAAGACAACAACTATTGAATACATAAACTAATATGTAAGGTTGAATTTATTCAACCATCTAATTGGCTTTATTCCGTGCCAAATTTGCTTGTAATTCAGCATTTAGTAACCCTGTATTTAGGTGGGATTGTTGTAAGGGTAGTGAGTGAGATAGAGTGAAGATTGCTCAAGAGTGTGCAAGAAAACAGTGTGTCGCGGCCTGGGACTCGTGGCTGGACTCGCGGCTTCAACCCGCTTGAGATCCGCACACGTGCCAAGCAAGCATCTTTGGAAGATGAACAGTCATGCTAGCTGGAGCACTACAGACAAAACAGACAATCGGCCATACGGTTATCTCATGATGGAACTCGCGACTTAGTCAAGCCGCGAGGTCAAGCCGCGAGCCACCCTGTTTTGGAAAACTCGACGTTTCACATTCCTCTTCACTCCAAAGTATAAATACCCTTTTAACCCACGATTGAAAGAGAGCTTCCAGAGAGAATTTTGAGAGAGAAACCCTAAAGAAAAACCAGATTGTTTCACCCACAATCTCTACCTTAGAGTCTCATCAAATTCCCTCACTCTCTTCCTCTCCATTGTCAAATCCTTGAGAGGCCATTATACCAAACACCTGGTTCTCACCATTATCATCTCTGTGAGTCAGTCGTTTGGAGTTCGGGAAGCGATTAGGAAGGAGCCAATCTTCATTGGTTGATGCTACGGTGTAGTAGCGGAATCCGGAAAGCTAGAAAAGAAAAAGGTTCGGCGCAACCTCGTTGGAGCAAGAAGCTTGGAGGGCTTAGGTGCATTGGGTAGATTAGGCTTGGAGGGTCTATTCTTTGTCCTTGTATCCCAAACCGTATTTTCTAGTGGATTGATTACCGCTTGGAGGGCGGCGGAGAGGTTTTTCGCCGAGGTCTTGGTTTCCTCTTCGATAACACATCCGGTGTTATCTCCGTGTTTGCATCTTCCTTCCTCTCTATCTCCGCCTTTACATTATCTGCTGTGGTTTATTTTATTAAGGCTTAGATAGTAGTTTAACCAATTCCATATTGTAGCATATGTTAAGTTTCCGCACACTAGTTGTTTGACATATTGCTTGTGTTGGTTAAGTTGGTTTTTTTTTGGGGGTCTAAACGTTCAAAAGTGTTTTTATACACGTTTTTGAACTTTCATAATATAATTAAATTACTAATCATACATTTTTGTCAAGTTAAAAATAACTTATTATATTTATATGTAATATCAATTATATAAAAATATATGATAAAGAAGGAGAAGACTAGTAACACACTTAGGAGTAGGACTAAGAGTAAATGTGAAACTAAGAAAATAAAATAGTAATGGGATAATTACACATAACTCACCCGTGGTTTGGGCGAAAATCACTTTGCCCACCCGTGGTTTGAAAAGTATCACTTAACCCACCCGAGGTGTGTTTCCGTCACTCTCCGTAACCCACCTCGGTCTCTGCCGTTACAAAAACACATTTTAACCCCAAAACAGAACATAACACGAATCAAAACCCCCAAAACTCAAACACTTTTCGAGAGAGAGACCCAAGGTGCAATCAGGCTTGTTCTTCGTGGTTTGGAGCGTGTGGAGAAGGAGAAAACACTTGTTTTGCATCATCGAACCTAGGCAAGGTATGTGTGATTGTTTTTCATCCGCATTTGGGTTCTTGATGTCATTTTTTTATGGTGACCCACCCACGTAGTTAGGTTTTGCTGTTCATCCGCACAATAAATTTTTTTTTTGTATGTTAAATGTGCATTTTGCTATTTATGTGTAAAATCGCTTAGGATATGCATTTTGCTATGGTTGTTTCTATAATGCATATACCTGAAAGAATCAAGTTTATTTGTCAATGATTGCACTTGTTTGTGAATTGTGGGTAGTGTGGTCCCTATGAATTTGTTGGGAATCTGATTTTGCATGTGCTTTATGTGGTCCTTTGTCCGTGTGTTGTTGTCAATTTGTTGGCTTGTTGTCTCTTTTGGCTTCTTGTCATTTTCTGCATGTCAATGTGTAAACAAAATACTTATTTTAATTGCAGATGGTTGACTTCACATTTGACCTTAAAATTCATGTTGGGGATGTTTTGTGGAGGAGCCAACCATACAATATGTGGGTGGGTCTCGACGTTCTTCGACAGAGATTGACCTTGACAAGTTGAGTTACTTTGAAATTCAGGATTTATGCCATCTAGTTGGTGCTCCTAAAGAACACAGTAGATATAAGTATTTAATTCCGATGGTGATCTACAAGACATGATTTAAGAGACATAGAAACAGATCTGATGTCGTAAACATGACTAACCTTCATAAGGCATGGTATGCTGAAAAAATCATAATCTATACCGACATAGATGTGGAGCCATTGGCGATTGAGTATCCCGATGCAGGGGGAGTGGCGGATGGTGGTGTAGGTGGTGATGGAGGGGGAGTGGTAGGTGGTCATGCAGGTGGTGATGTAAGTGGTGATGCGGCAAGGGTTGAAATAGAATTGGATAGTGATGATGATGAAGATGATGAGAATAATGATGAGAGTGATGATGAAGAAGATGTTGAGGATGTTGACATTGATGCAAGAGATGAAGAAAGAATGTTGAAGGAGATGATGATGATGATGATGATGATTGGCTAAATGAAGGCTTAGAGGGGGATGGCTTTGTTGATGATATATTTGCTGCTCAAAACTCGGCTCCACAAGGTTCTGCTCCCAATACAAACCCAGAATCAAGCAATGCACCCCACATAGCCCCAGAATCAAGCAATGCACCCCACACAGCCCCAGAATCAAGCAATACATTCCATGCGGACCCTGAGTGGGCTGAGCCAGCCCTTGAGGATGACCTGGTAAGCATGGATGGGTCCGATGATAAGCGTGTACCGGAGCAAGTAGAGTTTAATGCTAAGAGTGACATGAGAAATGTTGTACTGAAGAAGGAGATGAAGTTCTCTAATGCAAAGGTGTTCAAAGTCGCTTTGAGGGAGTATGCAATCAAAAAACCTATTGACATCAAATTCAAGCTTAATGAGAGGACCAAGATATCAGTTCACCGCAAGAATAGTTGTGGGTGGAGATGTTATGCATCTCAAATAAGTGGAGAGCTAACATTTCAAATTAAGACCTTGATCGATGATTGTACTTGTCCCAAGTCTTTTAAAAACAGCCAAGCAACATCAGCTTATGTTGCTAAGAGGTTCATTGAGGATTTTGGCAAAAATCCAAATTGGGAGGTGAGTGGTGTACACAACCATGTGATGCAAAATTTATCTGTTGACTTAAGTGTAAACCAAGTGTATAGGTCAAAAAGAAAGGCAAAGGATTTGATAAATGGAGATGAGCAAGCGCAATATGGTGTCCTTAGGGATTATGCACAAATGATAACCACTGTAGACAAGGGGAGTAGGGTTATATCATGAGATGAAATGGCCGAGGAGACTTCCCACCAAAATTTAAGAGGATGTATGTTAGGTTCAATGCTCGGAAGGTAGGATTTTTAGGTGGATGCAGGCCATTTATAGGTTTAGATGGTTGTCACATAAAGCACATGATTTGGTGGGCAAATCTTATCGCCAACGCCAAGGATGCAAATGACAACATTTTTCCAATAGCCATGGTCTGTTGTGGAACAAGAAACTAGGGAGTCTTAGATATGGTTTTTAGAAATTTTCTTTGATGATATAGAGAGGCGAGGAGGAGTTTCAGTTGGTCTTAATTTCGATAGGCAAAAGGTATGCAAGTTTTGTTTTGTTCAGTTACACTTGAATAGTTGACTTTGTTTCTTTGAACTAACTTGTTTTGTTTGTTTGTTTGCTTATTTACTGTGGGCTTATACCTGCAATAGAGACACTATTCCCTACCGTGGAGCATAGATACTGTGTGAAATACATCTACAACAATTTCAAAGTTGATCACAAGGGATTGGAGCTGAAGGATGCATTGTGAAGGTGTGCTTCTGCCACAACAAGAAGGGAGTTTAAGAGATGCATGCAGTACATAAGGGATTTGGATGAAAAGGCATATGAGTATTTTGCAAACATTGCACCCGCACAGTGGACAAGGTCACACTTCACTCCTAGGGCCTTAACAGATTGTTTGGTAAATAATTTGAGTGAGTCTTTTAATGCAATGATATTGAAGTCTAGGGACAAGCTTATCTTGGCAATGTTGGAGTGGATTAGGGTTAGACTTATGACTAGGCTTTACACAAAAAGGAAGGGATACTGTAAGTATCTTTGGAAAGTTATGTCCAAGTATACAAGATAGGTTGGAGAAATTGAAGGTTGAAAGTAAGGCATTTAGTGCTACCCCACCTGGTAGTTTCCTTTATGAGGTAGGCGGTCAAGATGAGAGGCATGTAGTTGATTTGGTGAAGAAGACATGTAGTCAGTAGGTCTTGGAATTTAAATGGCATTCCCGCAAACATGCCATAATGACCATTTATACAAACATTGAGACACCAGAAGACTATACCCACCCATGCTACTTCAAAGAAACTTACATGGAGATATACAAGGAGGTACTTCCTCCCATGCCTGGCCAATCAGAATGGGCCGAGATCGGACAACCCGCTCCCTGGCACCTCACATATACAAATCACCAGGCGGACCACCCAAGCAAAGAAAGAGGGCTTCTAATGAGCCTAGGAACCCTTACAAAGCAAGTAGACTGAACAGACCTGTAAGATGTGGGAAATGCAAAAAGGAATGGCATAATTCAAGAGGGTGCAAGGCTGGCATCACTGGGGAGACACCATGGCGGAGGAGATAGAGACTTCAAAGAGAAAAAGCTGTAAGTAATTAGGATTTAAATGGCAAAAAAAAAAAAAAAAAAAAAAAAACTTGTTTTTAAACTTACAATAAACATCGTATTGAAACCGGGTTTTGTTGCGAGGCAAGGGAAGGGGTGCCTGCACCTAGATCTCGCACCTCACCTGCACCTCAACCACCATCCCGACCTACTCGGACCTACAACATGATGTCTCGCCACTCGGCCTTCATCCTCACAAAGCAAGGAAATCAACCTAGGCCATCTCACAAGAGAGCAGGATGGTTTTCTTCCTCACAACTGTGAGTTTCACACACCTAGGGAGACCTAGGATACCTTACCAAGTTCTTCAGGTAACTTAGTCCCGGATGGTTGTGTAGCTTGGGATATTTTTTAACAAGTGGATCTATTTTTTATTTTGTAGCCTTCACATGCAAATGGGAGCACTGGTGGTGTGAGGACTAGAGGATAACTTGCTGCACAAAGGCCACCAAAAATGAATCCAGTGGGTGGAAAGAGGAAAGAGTAAAGGCAAGAAATGAATGAAGCTAATGGGTACGCATGCCAGCGTTGGGAGTAAAGCTAGTGGGAACATGTGGGCCTTTTTGTATTTTTTTTTTTTTTTTTTTTTTTTTTTGTGAAGACCATTGTTGGCCTTTTGTAATTATCAATTAGTGTAAAAAACAATCACTGTTGGCCTTGGAATGTGTTTTTTTGTAATTATTAATTAGTGTAAAAAACAATCACTGCTGGCCTTGGAATGTGCTTTTTTGTAATTAAGGTACAATACACTCCAGGTTGTTATATGGAAGTTGTGATATTACAGTTTGTATGGAACAATATTTGTCCAAACTAGATTATATGAAAGTTTATTTATTGCTACTACAAATTGTGTCCAAGTATATTTTTCTAATAGAGTGTATGGAAGTTTTTATTGTGGAATGGTTGTTATGGTATGCACAACCAAATTATATGGAAGTTTATTTATTGCTACTACAAATTGTGTCAAAGTATATTTTTCTAATATAGTGTATGGAAGTTTTTATTGTGGAATGGTTGTTATGATATGCACTGCCAAATTATATGGAAGTTTATTTATTGCTACTACAAATTGTGTTCAAGTATATTTTTCTAATATAGTGTATGGAAGTTTTTATTGTGGAATGATTGTTATGGTATGCACAACCAAATTGATAATTGACCATTACTTCTTCCATTGAATGGTTGTTATGATATGCACAAAATACTCAATAATCGACCAATTCTTCATTCATTGACACATCAAAACATTACATCGTAGGCTAGTGCTATTACAATGCAAATTCATTAACACCATTGCCATAACTATCTCTACTAACCAATTAACTACTTGGGGGCAACAATCTAGGTCTCTTCACACCCGAGAACTCAATTGAGCCAAAACATAACAACATAACAATAACAAAAAAGATCCATGACAAAATGCATGCAGACTTCCATTTAGCAAGAATGACTTTTTCCTTAGCTTTTGCACTGACAGCTCGAGCCTTTCTCTCCCTCTCCTTGGCTTTGGCTTCCTCTTCAAGAGCCTTTTTTGCCATTTGCCTAGCTTCTTCTACCGTTTCAGAGTTGTCCTTTCCCTCTCATTTGCAAGTTGGAGAGCGAAACAAGCCTAGACATCTTCTCTAAAGCCAAAGGTGCAGTTTCATTCCCACGAGGACAAGGTTGGGTTATCAATCCAAACAAAGAAAGGACACTTAGGACCAACCTTATAACGGCTACAACCCAAGAACCTCCTCCCAAAATTGTACAAACTCAAACTTGTTCTCAAAACACAAGTCCGCTCATTGCACATATGTCCACATGAACCCGAGAAATTACCACTTGATGAAGACATATCAACATAACACGATTCCTAGGAAGTACAAATTTAGACTTTCACACAGTAAGTTCATACTTGAACAAAATCTGAAATCCTAAATCAAGAACAGACCCAAATGCGGATGAACAAGATCACACATACCTTGCCTAGGTTCGATGATGCAAAACAAGTGTTTTCTCCCTCTCCACACGCTCCAAACCACGAAGAACAAGCCGATCACACCCCGGGTCTCTCTCTCGAAAAGTGTTTGAGTTTTGGGGGTTTTGATTCGCATTATGTTCTGTTTTGGGGTTAAAAGGTGTTTTTGTAACGGCAGAGACCGAGGTGGGTTACGGAGAGTGACGGAAACACACCTCGGGTGGGTTAAGTGATACTTTTCAAACCACGGGTGGGCAAAGTGATTTTCGCCCAAACCACAGGTGGGTTATGTGTAATTATCCCAATAGTAATTGATATAAGTTTTTGCGTTTGAAGTGGATGACTTCTTCAACATACACATAGACATAGTCACTCTCTTTGAATTTGGAGATAAAAAGAAAAACTAAAAAAAATAGAAGGGAGAAAGAGAGATAGAGAGAATGAGGAAAAAATTACAGATATAGATACAAATTTGTACAAATGTGTTGGTTGTAATCGTGATGTAATTTTTTTATTAATAAAGAAGAAAAGTGCAAGGAAAAACAACTTCACTTCGTTGTCAACTATAAAGTAAGTCAGAATCATGGAAAGAATATTCATATATATATATATATATATATATATATTAATGAATAAGCAAAATTTTTGGAACTGACACAATACTTTTAAAAAAAATCCACAACAAAATCTAGGTGGCCAATTGTTAAAGGTAGATTAAAAAAATATTATTTGTTGTGAGTCCAGATAAAAAGTAGTTAAAATTTGCCTCATATTATTGTAAAAATATTGTGAAATTAAAATAAGATGATCATATTCAAGTTTCAAGCTTATTTCAATTGGGTTCAAACAAAATTTAGGATTAGGGTATTCAAAATTTTATTTTAGGGGTCAAAATGAAAAAAATTAAATAAAATTTTATATATAAAAATTTTGTTTGGGCCAGGTTAGGGGGTTCATTTGAACCCCCTGGCCTTAGTGTAAAGCCACCCATGGCTTAATATAAGAAAGTCTAGAGGCAGAAAAAAGTTGACACTCTAGCTTTGTAACAGATTATATATTAATAGTAGGTAAAAAAAAGTATGACAATGATGGATTTAAAAGAAAACCAATAAGAATGCACCAATTTAACTGCTGTGAAAAATACTGTTAAAATTTTTGGTATTCATTTCAACTTTTATGACGAATTAGGTTTGTTTAGTAATTTTCCTCTTTCTAAGTTAAAGCACTATCTTTTTTTGTAAGTCTCCATAGGCCGTTAATGATATTACACATTTACACGTTTGGTGCAGCACGTAGTTGACTTGATGGTGACTCGGTCTTCTCTCTCTTCTAGTCTTGATCTTCATCACCTCTTTATATATTTCCTTTGCGGCGCCTATCAAATGAAGTTTCCAGGTTCCACATGAAAACTTCCCAAAAATGTAGCCGGAAATCTTCGACTAATCTCCTGATGTGATATGCTTCTTTCATACATGATCAGGATTTACTACTATTATCAGGAAAATGAAAGAAAAATCTTTAACTATACTATTTAATTTTAGGGAGCTACGTACGAAGAATTATCAAGGACCATGGTGCATTGGTGCTTATTCCCATGGTTTAACAAATTAAGCTCAAGTTGTTCTCATGCATATTCATAAGCTCCCAACTAGCTGAGTCCATTTTATATTTTTCATCATTCTCAACAGAAAAACATTTTTTCTTAATTTGTCCAAGTTATGAACAAGCATACTCAAGAAAATAAACTGATGCAGGAAAATATGATGTGCTGTAATATGAATTAGAACTAAATGGAATGAGAGTTGTTTAGAAAAAATTGATAGGTGATTAGGCACCTTTGCAAGAACGCTAAGCTCTCAAGTAAAAGCCCTCAAAACCTATTTTCATTCACATACAAAAACTAATTTACAAATGGGCTATAATATGAACTAGAATTAAATGGAATGAGAGTTGCTTAAAACAAATTGATAGGTGATTAGGCACCTCTACAAGAACACTAAGTTCTCAAGTAAAAGCCCTCAAAACTTATTTTCATTCACATACAAAAACTAATTTACAAAGAGCTTGTATTCTACTACTTATACTAGTTTAGCATTGGCAGCCTCTAAATGGTTGACAAGTGTCTAAATCCTATCGATTAATACTTTTTTTTTTTTTTTTGAGAAACTATCGATTAATACTTAAGAAATAATTTAACTAACTAGCTAATTAGTTACAAGAGAATTAAGATATAGCTACTTGAAATGTCCTGCATCATAAACCATGAAGTTTTCTAATACCACAAACATGTATCTCCACTTAAAACTCTGCCTTTCACCTGACCTCTAGAATGACACGACTTTGTATAATATAACATCTTTTATTTTTCCTGGTAAGATAGTATAATATCTTTTGTTCTTGCTTTGACGTGAGGCTTTTTGAAGTAGAGTCGAGGATTTTGGCCACAAAGTGTCTCAAAGAAGAGAAGGTATTGCATGAGCCATTTCATGCGACACATATGAAAATTTCACCTCAAAGTGACATTATAAAAAATAGGACTAATCAAGTAAACCCAAACCGGAAAAAAGGCAATAATACTTTTAAACTCGTATTAATTTTGTCCATATTTTTTTTCTTCCACTTTTATATTTAAAATATGGATATTTCTAAGTCAATTGTGTTAATATTGATGTAAAATAGTGGATGTAAATGAGTAAAAGATGATATTATTCCTTAGAATAAAAACTCACCAATCCGATTCGATATAATCCGAAATGATTAATTTGAAACAAAGTGTGGTCAATAAAGCACCCGATATAATAAAGTTGAGTGTTCGGTTTTTATCAACAAACCTGTTAAATCCGTCTCACTCTTTTTTTTTTTTTTTTAAAGAAAGCTTCTTTTATGTGTCCCTTCCTATTATTTGTAGTTCAAATTTCATTTTATTTTATAATTTCTCTTTCTCTCATTTTGTCTTTCTCTTTCTGAGATTGAGAATCGTCTTAATAAGTCTCACTCAGGAGGATCTCATGGGTGTAGAGGGGATGTAGATATAAAAATGTGTATAATAGGTTATATGTAATAAACACTAACCCATAAAAAAATAGGGGCTTAAGAGATAGATAGGCTAGTTATCTCCCTCTTCCCACTGTATATACTGAACATCTCAAAATATAATATAAAAATTATTCACTGAACAAAGAGACTTGTTTAACAACTTTTGTTGCCCCGCTCAAGTATTTGAATTGGTCCAATGATACTCTTAAAAAAAATAATTGGTCTAATGGTTATAGAAAGACATATCTTTATTTTTTACAACTCTATTTTTTATTATAAAATGTGCTCTTATATATGTTGAATGTTTGACAAAGTTTGGCACCAAACATATTTGAATCTATCTTTTTTAACCTGTTATGTAACGATTAACAAGTCATTGACTCATTAGAAAAATCTTGTCACTAAAATTATACATGAAATGTATCTTTAATTGCCACAAAATGGGTTAAAACAAGATAGTTTGAAATATGTTTGGAGTCTAACTTGTTCCTCTAAGTTTTGAATCATTCACATTTTTGAAAATTTCATTAATTCAATTGAAATATTTTTCACTTACTTTAGTATAAAATTTGATAATTTGTATCGAAAATGAAACTTTTTAAAAATTTCACTATGGAAATAATAAAAATGAATTCTATTTTATAAAAGATCGTCATTAAACATAATTTTGATTGAAAATACTAATTTTTTTTTTTTTTTTTTATTGGGTGTGTGTATATATATAACTTATCAAATAAAAAAGTATGTATATATATATGTGAATATATAATAAAAATGATTGTGTATATATGTGGGCAGGGGGCTTATCTTGATAAATATATTAATGCTACAACTTAGCTCCCCAAATAAAAATTCCTGGTGCCACCCCTACTAGTGGGATTGAAAAAGTGGCATGAGGAAATAAATTTCACCTAGTTGAAGCTCTTCGAGTCTATTTGGATACCGCTTATTACTGAAAACTAAAAATTAAAAACTGAAAATACTGCTATAAAATAATTTTTGAATGTGTTAATAGTGTCATAGGATCCAGTTTTAAATTAAAAAATTGTTAAAATCCGTACTTGTGGGTCTAGTAAATAATGCTCTAAACCCACATAAAAAACGCCAGCACAAACACAAACGCTGACAAACGGTCACTTCATCTTCAGGCACTTGAGGTACATGAGCATCAATAAGCATGGAATCTGAGCTGCAGAGGAAGCAGTTGGGATTTTGGGAAATTACATGGCCAGCTTTGATGGGTTGCTTGAACTGTTGTAGGTTTCCATTTAAGTGTATTATCTTAGCTGTTGATGACCAGGTTAAGCTGGAACCGTGCATCATTTATTGTGTATTGATAAGAAACACAGATACCCATATGTATGTGTGTGTGTGAGGGGGAGAGAGAGAGAGAACTTTGTTTTGTATTGGGTGTGAGAGGAGGTTATGTGTATATATATATATATATATATATATATAGGAAACAAGTATTATTTCTCTGTAAAAAGAGGGCAGGCAAGGATATCACTGTAACAAGACTGACTCCCAAAAAAAGTATTTCAACCAAAGAATACAATAGATACTTAAGAATAAATAAATAAATGAAAAGGGAGCAATATTTATCAAAAGAAAATAATTACAGTCGATATTTTAATAACTCAATAGTTAAGAGACAGCTGATTTGACATAACTCCATACTAAAATATCAATTGATTTTTATTTATATAAGCGCTATTTAAATCTCTGAGATCTTCTTTAATGACAAAAAAAAACCAATTAACCTAATTGGAATTGACAATAACTCAACAAGTTAGCACTAATAGTCTCTATTTGATAAGCATTTTAAAATAAAATAAAAATTGAATGATAATTAGCTATATATTGTGGGGATTAGGCCTATGGCTTATAAAACATAACTAAAACCTATGGTGTTTATTTAATCCAATTATCAATTTATTTATTTTAGGGTCAGATTTCTCCTTTACATTAATGCAGTTGGTTTCTTTCTTCTTCTTGTTCCTTCATTTTTTTTTTTTATAATCTCATTGTGTAACACAGGCGATCCCTAAACTCTCAAATTACAAAACACAGATTCATTGACACCATGCAAAGGTTTTTAAACCTATCTAATATTTTCTTAAATCAAATTAACGGGAGGAATGCTACCTGAATGCTCTAAAATGTGTAAAAGCACAAAAGCTATTTAGACCCCCAAATTAAAATTACGGCTCGATAGATTTTACTTTAACTTTTACTAAGTACGGAAAAGAGTAAATGCGAGCGTATAAACAAACAAGCTACTCTAACCCATATTCATAATAACACAGCAGTAAAATGAAAAGGTAAAAAAAGTAGGAAAGAAAGATGCAAACACAAAGACAACATAGTGATGTGTTGTCAAAGAGGAAAACGAAGTACTCAGCATAAAACCTCTCTGCTGCCCTCCAAGCGATAATCAATCCACTAGACAATCAATTGAGATACATGGGTTAATAAGAGACCCTCCAAGCCTAATCTACCCGATGTATCTAAGCCCTCCAAACTTCTACTCCAACAAGGCTTCTTGGAACCATGTCTTGTTTAGCTCTCCGGATCCCGCAACAAGCTCCATGTTGCATCCGCCATCCTTGGTATCTTCCAATACTTCCCAGCAACACCAAAAGCACTCTCAACACTTTGAATGTGTGTGGGTAGTGTTTGAGTAGAAATCTCTTCCCAATAGGTATAACAATGGGAGAGGGAATGAGAAGAGACTACAAAGATTTCTCTTTAAGAATGGGTAGCTCTCTCTAATAGGTGGGTGTGTTGTAGAAACCTCTCTTAGGGTTTTTCTCTCTGAATAGCCACTCCTACATTTGTGTGTAATGATGGTATATATAGTATGGGTGGAGCGTAAGAAAGTCACAAATTAAAATCCTCCAAGCAGAATGTTTCGTGACTAGCTCGTAGGAAGGCCTTACCCACGAGACACTCGCGAAAACAACAACCTGGCATGACTCTTGAGCTTCCAACCATGTGCTCCTCAAGTGGCTCTTTCACGGGTTAGTTTCTTGCGAGCTTCTCGCGAAATCCATTGATTCTTCATTTAAGTTTGATTTTTCACCAACTTAATATTAAACTCAATACAATAAAATCCCACAAAATACAAGGAACAAAACTAAAGCAATTATAACACTTTTTGTCATGGAATAAAGCCAACATAAAACATAGTTGTAAATCACAACTTTACACTACCCAAATCAGAGAGTTTGACAGATTGATAGCAACAAAGTGGTGATGCATATAATAATTAAAAACTTCCCCTCCACTTCCCAAATATGTGTACTACAGGCATGATAATAATCTGTACTTTATTTATTTTTGAGTGACTATATTAATGAGATTACAAATTTTATTATAGAGCTAATTACAACTTACTCTCCTATGGTTTGGCCGAAATTTAAGTTGTTTACTTGTGGTTTAAAATTTGGCACTTTACCCACCTAAACTTTGCTCCATTAGCCTTCAGTAAACCACATTTGTCTTTTCCATTAAAAACACATTTTAATTAAAAAAAACATTACATAAACAAATCAAAAAGCTAGGGTTTGAAATTTTGCAAAATGGATGAACATTGCTGTGAACAATGCTCTTGGGCATAGCCTAATTGCTATATATATCACCCATTCTATTTCAAGCATAGAAGCCAAGTCACAGAGAGAGAGAGAGAGAGATGTATGAGTACCCAACTTTGTGAACGTGTGGAGACGTAAATTCATTACACTAGCCTACATTTTGTAATTAAGAAAGACTTCAAACATAGCTTTATTGTTGTTACTGCTGCTAGGTGTTTTTGTTCTTTTTTTTTGCATTGCGTGTTTCTCTTTGTTTCTTCTTTTCTTTTTTCTGGATTGGTCCGTGGATGGTTTTTTTTTTTTTTTTTTTGTTGGTCCTCTTGTACTGCCCATGTTGCTCAAGGCCAAGTTTGTAATTCATATAGTTTACATCAATAAAGTTCTATCTATTATCTCAAAAAAATTTCATACTCTTGGTCTTGGGTTTTTTTTCCTTTTTGCTACATTTGATGAATTGCAGCGAATTAAATTTTGTCCTTTTTGTTTGTTTGAAATTTGTATTTCTTTGAAATTTCATCTTAATGTTCATAGAGTTTCAAACCTTAACTGTGGGGCCAGAGAATTTGTGACCCCGGCCCACTTTACATTAAGGCCCAAGGCCCACGCCGAGGAGAGACGTTGCCGAGGACATGCGGCGAAAGTCCAAATGGCCTAGAAATGCAGCCGAGGACGATCCTATGCTCGGCATCCCCAAACCTAGAAGGGAAGAACGACACGCCATCAAAGGCAGCCCCCAAAGCGCTCCCAGAAGAAAAGACGAGTACGAGAGAGGACTCGCACGGGGGTACAATGTTGGAGCGGTTCAAGGAAAAGCTATCACCTCCGCATTGAATGCGCCAACAAACGCCCTGGCCACATTAATGGGAAAAGACCCTTGAATAGTGTGGTTTCGGTTATTGCAACTAACAGAAAGTGGGGGAAGGCGGCTGATGGGACAAGCACTCGAGTAGTTACCCGCTGATGAACAAATGGAAGGTCATGATCAAATCGAGAAGGGCTATATAATGTAAGAATTCGTCCACGGGAGAAAGGGGTGAAAAATAAAGAGCATTATGTATCGTCTCTAGGACCATGGTAACCTAGCGTAAAAAGAATAATAAGAACATTAAGCTCCTTGGACGAGGTCTAAAGACCCGAGCCACTCAGGCCGTGCCAAGGAGAAAGTCTTCTTGGATAAGTTCAATTCACCCCTATGCAATCATCATGATCGCCATGATTAACGATTGTACGTTCACCAAGGCCTAGCCTTTTAGCCCACTCTCTACAAATTTATTGTTTGGGCCTTTAACGTTCGAATCCAAAATGAATTTAGGATCATTACAAATCGAACCCTTACAATTGGCGCCATCTGTGGGAAGGCTTGTGCGTTGGCGCAAGCGGCGGTTAGTCATGGTAGGATCAAGCCCCTGTCAACAAGGGTCCCTCGAAAGAAATAATTTTGGTGATGCAAGCTATGCGAAAGCCTCTCCATCATTTCTAGCAGCACGCGATTGTTGCCCTAGTTCAGCTCCCACTCGGGGCTACACTTCGAAGTGCCAGTGGCACAGGCAGTTCTAGGGGCTTCTGACATCAAGTCTATGCCCCACACCTTGGTCAAGGGGCTGATTCTTGCAGGACCAGTAGTCCGATTCACCGAACTCCCATAAGTGTTGAATAGAACCAAGGTCTTGCATGGTCCTCGGACTCAAACCTATGGGGAAACCAACTACTTCAAAAAGAAAGTGCTAGACAGAACCAAGGTCTTACATGGTCCTCGGACTCAAGCCTATGGGGAAACTAGACACTCCTAGAAATTATAAGTGTTAGACAGAATCAAGGTCTTGCATGGTCCTCGGACTCAAACCTATGGGGAAACTAATCACTAGAAAGTATAAGTGTTGGACAGAACCAAGATCTTGCATGGTCCTCGGACTCAAACCTATGGGGAAACCAACTACTTCAAAAAGAAAGTGTTAGACAGAACCAAGGTCTTGCATGGTCCTCGAACTCAAACCTATGGAGAAACTAGTCACTAGAAAATATAAGTGTTGGACAGAACCAAGGTCTTGCATGGTCCTCGGACTCAAACTTATGGGGAAACCAACTACTTCAAAAAGAAAGTGCTAGATAGAACCAAGGTCTTGCATGGTCCTCAAACTTAAACCTATGGGAAAACTAGTCACTAGAAAATATAAGTGTTGGACAGAACCAAGGTCTTGCATGGTCCTCGGACTCAAACCTATGGGGAAACTAATCACTAGAAAGTATAAGTGTTGGACAGAACCAAGATCTTGCATGGTCCTCGGACTCAAACCTATGGGGAAACCAACTACTTCAAAAAGAAAGTGATAGACAGAACCAAGGTCTTGCATAGTCCTCGGACTCAAACTTATGGGGAAACTAGACACTCCAAGAAAATCTAAGTGCTAGACAGAACCAAGGTCTTGCATGGTCCTCGGACTCAAACCTATGGGGAAACTAGATACTCCAAGAAAATCTAAGTACCAGACGTGGCCTAAGAACACGGTCGGCACCTCGGATGATGCATTTAGCTCCCCAAAAGTATGTGTAGACGCAAACTCAACGCCCCATGGGTGCGGGTAAGTTAGAATTCTAGGATGTAATTCCAAATATATCATATGCACAACCATTCATACATGTTAAGATAACTAATTCAAAAACCATGAGATTCGCAGCAATAGTAAATATCGGCAAGGGCAACGAACGTATAATTGAAAGGAAAAAGGGAGAAATGAATTTCATACGTATGGTTAAAGAGTTTAATTACAAGAAAATTCCAAGGTCCTCAAAACAAAAGGGAAACTAATTAATGACTAAACAAAAAACAAATACAAAAGTTGGCCAGGGCTCCTACTTCTTCAATTTTGTTTTGGCCACTTCCTCGGGAGGCGAGAGCAGGATTAGCCTCGGGACCCCGAGAGACATCCCTTTCCCGGGAGGCCGAGCAGGATTAGCCTTAAGGCCCTCGGAGATATCAGCAAGGGGAATGGCCTGAAGGGGCTGAACCAAGAGGGTCGGCTCCTCGGCATCAGAGACCTAAGCACCGACTATGGACTTGGTAGCCTCCTGGGGCATCTCAGAGTCAAACCTCCAGGTGTTTCTGTCGCCCTATGAATCTCTCCTCCCTTAGTCGGCTCGTCGGGAGTGAGAACGAGGCGAGCAACTTTCGGGTGAGCAGCCTCGGTCTTCTGTGAAGCGCTCATAGCCTCGGAGCTGGCGGAGGCGGTCTCACGGATGGCCGGAGGATAATACACCTTCTACGCCTTCCACAGGCACGACGAAGCCTCCACCCGAGCTTGTTTGAGGGCTTCATTCCAAACCCGGGGAGCAGATAGCCTGCATACACCAGGGATTTGAGCTTTAAGGGTGGCCCGGGTATCGCCCACCCCCGCATCGTAAGCCTCCTCCTTGGCCTTGTCCTTGGAGGTCTTGGCCTCCGTCTTGGCAAACTCAGCCTTTGTTTTGGCCCTCACGACTTCGTCCCTGGCCCATTCCGCAACGCCCTTAGCCCTCTCTGCCTCGGTCGGTTTCTTTTTTAAATCACCGATCTGCTCTTTGGCGATCTCCAATTGCTCTTCAGCAATAAGTAGGCGCCTCGTCTATTCTTCAGCCTGTTTTTGGGCACCGTCCAGGCCTGCCTCAGCACTATCCTTGGCCTTGGTCATCTCCTTTAAGTCCTCCCTGGCCTTCGCGAGGTCAGCCTCAGAAATTTTAAGGGTTCACGCAGCCTCTATACGCTTATTACGCTCAAGTTCTATAGACTTACTCCGCCCTTTAGCCTCATTCTCCAACCTATAGGTGGCCTAGACGGCCCGCCAATTGAAATAAACACATTATGAATGAAAATCTAGGAGCAAAGGTCGACGGAGTCATAGGTATTAGGAGCCTTACCATGCCCAGGTACCTCTTCATGTTGAGGAAAACCTCCCGCATCCTCATATTCTTCAACTCGGTCATGTCGGTGGGGAGCAGTAGGGTCCTCTCCAACGCGTCGGCCACATAAGTGCCTTCTCCATCTCGGAAGCTCCTCATGGATGCATCTTCCATCAGAGGCTCCCCGTGGAGCATTAGGGCAGGAAGCGAAGCATTGGGCGCGGATTGGGCATCGACCCCTTTCCCCTGGCCTTGATGCCCAATCTTTAACTGTTTTTAAGCTCGCGAGGCTTCGTCCTCCTCTCGAGACGAGTGGGATTTCCCCCCGTCCATTGGCTCCTTACCCTTGGAACTCCTCTTCCTCTTTGGGTCGGTGGGCTCAGGCCGAGGAGGCAGAGTGGATTGGGGAAGGGCAGGAATTTTTGGTCGGGGAAATTGTGATCGCGATCGGGAAGGAGAAGACCTAGTCCGGATAGGCCGAGGCTGTGGTGGGGAGTTGGAGCTCTGGATCTGCGACCTTCCCCGCACACCCTTCCCGGGCTGGCCCTCGAGCAGGTCAAACAAGCTGGTCGGGGGCTTTCTCTTAACACCCATCTCCGCCCGAGAAGATGTTCCCACCGACAACAGTTTCGCCTCGGACAAGTCGGGGTCACCTAGGTCACCGAAAGGATCCTCGAATGGATCAACTTGGTCAAATACACCGAACCCCTCCTCGAATAAGCCCAAATCACCCTCGTCCTCCGCTACTTGGTGGGACGGAGAAGAGCCCGCCAACGGGATGCCCTCCGGGACAGAAGATCCTTCAGAGATCAAAAACCCATGCTGGGCTACGGTGATTCTCTCAAGCCGAGGATCATTAGCTCTGATCACGTGCTTGAGGGTGGCGAATGACTTCTGGATAGGATCGTACCCTAAGATTTTGTGAGCGGCTCGACTTGGTTGTCCTCTTCGTTTACAAAAACCGCCGCCTTGAGAACGGTTTCCAAATCCTCCCGGTTGGTCGATGAAAGTGCGGTGAAAGGCGTGTGGATCTGCAAAAAGAAGGCATGTTCATAGTTAGTAACCGAACCACACAAATTACGACGGCACAAAAGATTAGCCCCCTCCTACTCTCCGCACCCCACCTGGTTCTCCCTCCACAGTTAGGCAAGGAAGGCCATTGTGCCACTCCCAAATATAATAAGAAAGTCCTTGTTCAAGTCTTTGTTGGATTCGGGAGGCCTTTGGATTAGCCGAACCCTATCGTCTCTCGTCTTCATGTAATAGGATTTTTGCCCCTCAAATGTTGGAGGTTGTAGCACCAGTTTACATCATGATGGGTCAATCTTAGCCCCATTTTTTCGTTTAAGGCGTCCACACAACCTAGGATCCTAAACACGTTAGCAAAGCAAGACCGGGTGGGAGCTAATCGGAAATGCCTAAGGTAATCCCTCATTACCGACCTCATGGGGATTCTCACACCCCCTTCTATAAAGGCGAGAAGGGGAATCACCACCTCGCCCGTTCTTCTCTTAAGATGCCACTTCCCCTCCTTGCAGTACCTCAAACTCACATTGGGAGGTATCCTATAGTCGGCGATGAACTTTTCCATCGCCTCTTCGGTCTCAACCAACTTTTTTAATTTACCCATCTCTAGGAACTGCTAAATGGACTCGGGGGATGACCGGAGAAGTAGAGGAACAAGAGAAAAATAAACCCAGAAAAGAGAAAACACGAGTTAGTGAGAGCAGAAAACTTATAGAAAGGAGGAAAAGTTCCTCGGACGGGCTTTTTATGCTGGAGAGAGACTTGAGTTTGGATGGAAGTTTGACTGAACCCAGGATATGTGCGCCTTAACACTTAAGTGCGAAAGTGAAGAGACAAATCAGTTCTAAAAATTATTTATATCTCCCATCAAAAGTAATCGCACGAATTTTCCCGCCTATAAAGGTAAGGAAATCTCTACCGTTAGATTACCATCGCACCGTTGAACGTGGGAAGCACAGAGTCGCCCGCATTTAATGAAGACGCACTTCACATACCAAGGCGCCAAGAATGTGTCTCAGGCGGATGAAGAGTCTCTGACACCGATAGATGACAAGGATTGACAAGCTATGACAGAGGCTCGATGTCATCAAAACCCTTCTTTTCGTCCGAGAGGCCGAACAGCGGGGTTTTGAGGGGCTATTGTAGGGCCGGAGAATTTGTGACCCCGGCCCACTTTACATTAGGGCCCAAGGCCCGCACCGAGGAGAGACGTTGCCGAGAACATGCAGCGAAAATTCAAATGGCCTAGAAATGCAGCCGAGGACGATCCTGTCCTCGGCATCCCAAAACTAAAAGGGAAGAACGACACACTATCAAAGGCAGCCCCCAAAGCGCTCCCGGAAGAAAAGACGAGTACAGTAGGACTCGCACGGGGATACTGTGTGGGAGCGGTTCAAGGAAAAGCTGTCACCTCCGCATTGAATGCGCCAACAAACGTCCTAGCCACATTAATGGGAAAAGACCCCTGAACAGTGTGGCTTCGGTTATTGCAACTAATAGAAAGTGAGGGAAGGCGGTTGATAGGACAAGCACTCGAGTAGTTATCCGCCCGATCAACGGATGGAACGTCATGATCAACTAAGAGGGGTTATATAATGTAAGAATTCATCCACGAGAGAAGGGGGGTGAAAAAATAAAGAGCATTATGTATCGTCTTTAGGACCATGGTAACCTAGTGTAAAAAGAATAATAAGAACATTAAGCTCCTTGGACGAGGTCTAAGGACCGGAGCCACTCAGGCCGTGCCGAGGAGAAAGTTTTCTTGGATAAGTTCAGTTCACCCCTATGCAATCATCATGAATGCCATGATTAACGATCAGACGTTCATCAAGGCCTAGCCTTTTAGCCATTCTCTACAAATTTATTGTTTGGGCCTTTAACGTTTGAACTCAAAACGAATTTGGGATCGTTACAAAAATATGAGGTCGAATTTTCTGTACAATCTTCAAACTTTTGTCTTTATATTTATGTCACGTTATACATGCACGCGTTTTACAGATAACGGCGCGAATATATTTGTTCAATTCTAGAGAAAACCCATGGCCAAAGGAGGAAAGAGGCGAGAAAGTTAGAAAAAAATAATAATAGTAATAATCAAAAGGTGTACAGTGCTAAGTCGATCGGCCTGCTTCAATATTTTATGTGGATGCTTGGACTAAACTTCTTCAATCGTTCTCAACATCTCTTCGTGCTTGAATTTTGAGGACCCAGAATGTTCCTTTTTCTTTTGAATGTCGTTACCTTTTGTCTTGACACTATCATGACAGGAGCTGGATGACGATTCCTTTGGTTTTCAGTGTCACGTCATATCTCTGCAATCACTATTTTTCTTTTCTATGAGGAAAAAAAATGGTTCAGTACTCTTCTCTAAAATGGCAGAAAACCCAATTTCTTTAGAAAGCTTTTAAGTTGTTAATCAAACAACAAAGCTTTCAATAGTAATAATTATGATCACCTATTCCAAAATATGTATAAGTGGGAAACTTTTACTTTGTATGCAAAGGGAAAAACATGAATCATGGTTCCATGTTTCTTATTGTTAATAGAAAATTAATGTTCTCCTTCCCCAAAATAACAGTCCATTTGTCTCAATTTGTTTTTATGTGCACATGCCCAAGATTTTTAACGTACAATCAACAATGTCAAAAAATCCAAACAGTAGTTGGATGTTCGGAGGGAATAAATCCTACAAGCTGGAAGAACTCGATCATCACGAGGACTTACAAAAGTGCAGGACTGATGGAATAGCCATATATGTTTTTTTATTACTTATTAATGACCTTATTTTGGGACATCAAAGAGCAGAGTAGACTTGTTCTGTGTTGCAACTAATATCTATTGTGGAAACAAAAAAAGAAGTCTCTAATCAGCTTAATTAAGAAAATAAAAGTTTTTAATCAGCTTTTGAAGTCAGTGGTCATTACTATAATAATGGTATAAATTCAATCTCAATCACACCAGGATTTTTTACTAGCAGTATCATATATTAATTCAGAAAGGGCATTCAGACTTGTAAAAAAGAATATAAAGGGGCAATCTTTGGTACTTCTCCTTTTTTTCTTTTTCTTTTTTTTTTTCTTTTTTTTTTAATACATAATTAAAGTACAAAGCGTAATATAGCTTTCCCAATAATATCTTTGGGCTCAGCCTGCTTGGCTACTAGTAAGACCGGCTGCCACTGTTTGAAGATTCCTGTGTACTCAATAATGTGCCTTTACGCACGCTACAATGAACTTAAATAAAAAATAATTAAAAAACAAAACAAAACAAAACAAAAACACCAAAACTTTGTATAATTTAGAACATAAGTTTTTGGTTGATGTTCACATGCTCCTTCGTTGTGCTTTACTTTAAATCTTCGTTTGATTTAGAACTCAAGTCTTCGGTTGCCTCATCTCAGCGTAGAACTCAATCCAAAGATGTTAACCCCAGCCGGAGTTGTACAAAAATTATTTGACAATTTTGAGGTTCTTGTAGTTGATGGTTCTGAATGAGTAAGAGCAGCATGAGCCTTGATGGCTAGTGTACACAAGTCTTGGAGAGAAAGTGTTTGATGGGATTTAGAGAGTGGCATGAGGAAATAGATTTGACCCAGCTTTAGGTCTTCGTTTTGGGGGATGAAGGGGATGTGGGAGTTGATGTACATGGATTCTGAGCTGCAGAGGAAGCAGCCAAGGTTCTGGGAGAGGATTTGTTCGGCTTTGATTGAGTGCTTCAACTCCTGGAGTGTTCCATCCAAGTGAATTATCTTGACTGTGGATGGCCATTTAAGGGCTATCCCACCTTGGCCTGTGTATTGAGAAGATGCACAGATGCCCATAACTTATATCCTGTGTGCGTAGAGAGAGAGAGAGAGAGAGAGAGAGAGAGAGAGAGAGAGAGTGAATGTTGCTTTGAGTTTGAATGGAGGATGTGCTTGCGAATCTGTGGTTTATATAGGCAAAGAAAGCAATGTGAAATTAAGATAATGACTTATGAGTCATGATAGACTGACTAAATTTTTTTTTTTTTTTTTTTTTTTACGGGGACTAAAGGAATATTATTTATATTGTTTAATCACTTAAATAGGAGTATTACGCGAAGATCATTATAACTTAATTAGTATATTTAGGTGTTTTTAGCAAAAATGTTCAAAATTTAAATTCTCTTATTCCCATTCATTCATTGATATATATTAAGAAAAGCAATAGTACTACCAAATTTTAAAACTTTTCGTAAAAAATAAATCAAATTTTTTTTTTTTTTAAGAAAGAAATCAAAATTTAATTTGTCAGACCTTAGAATTATGCTTTAGTTTTTTTTTTTTTTTTGGTATTTTTTTAAGATAAAATTTCTACTCTAACCTATTCTAAGTGTATATGTGTGTGAAGCTCCCTCCTAGAGACTTGAGTTCCGACCCTTACCCCCCACATCCCACAAACACTTATACTTGTAAAGTGACCATCGCACCAAGGGTGTGCGATGGTAGAATTATGCTTTAGTTGATGCAAACATGATTGGATCTAAATAAATATAGAACATTTGTTATCATAAGGCTGTACAATTCAAAGATAATTTTACTAACAATTAGCTGAATGCCCAATATTCAATGCCCAGTTTTAGTAAATTTATAGAATATAATTTTATTAAAAAATAACAATTAATAGAATGATTGTGTAATAATTTATGTATCATCAATTGTCATATAATTAACGACAGGTTATGTAATTCTTATCTATGACAGCCATGAGAGAACACTTCAACTACTAATTGGAAAAAGAAACACAACTTTGGATAAGATTGTAGGTATGCATAACTTTGGATAAAAGCAAAATCAAACCCTTCTGTTTATTACTTATTAGAGTTATAGAAACATTTTAGGAAAATTAATTATTTTAGTTTTCTTTCACACTTCTTTTTCCTATTGAATTCAGGTTTGGATTTAAAATACTTGATTAAATTGGAAAACTTATCAATTCAAATGTTACTTGGTCATGAATCATGCCACATGATAGTATTATAGATGTATTTCCTAAATATAAGTCAGATACCTTTTTATTTAAGAAACATATAACTAAGATACCTTAGTCTCATAAGAGAGATGAATTTTGGCGTAAAGGTTGTTTTTAAATTGGCACTAGTTGAGGGTCTGTTTAATGGGTGCTCTTAGAGCACCCATTAGTTAACCACTTTAGAAAAAAATTTATGAAAAATTGAAAAAATTGTATAAAAAAAATCAGTAATCTTTTATTTTTCTATTAAAAATTTTCTTAAAATGATTTATTAATACATTCTCAAGCATTCAGTAGTAAAATATTTATATATAGGTTTATAGACTAATGTTTTTTTTTTTTTTTTTTTAAAGAAACATTTATAAAATAATGTTAGTCACACATGTACTGATATATAAACAAAACCCAAAGATTGGGATGATTGAAAGAGACATTGAAAGTTAAACTCTAATATGTTGATAAATATAGATTTCGGGTAACTTCTAAAATAGAAAAAGTATGATTTTGTGTACTTGTTGTGCATGTATAAATCAATTTTTTTTTTCTTGTATACTAAAACGATAGAAAGTTTTATTCCAAGTAGAACTAAAGATAAGTACAAAATAATAATGTTTGTAAACGACAACGTGAACGAGTGCTCTGTACGGATGAAGCCAAGAATGCTCTCTAGAAAGGAGGAGGCTGAACTAGCGCCAAAGAATAACAAAAAGGTTAAGGGTGGACACCACGAAGGGTTCAAGGATGGGTTTTATAACCGGTCCGGAGAACCCCCTCCCTCCGAATGGTCAAGGCACTCGTTTGCCAAGGACGCTTCCTTCAAAGACAAATTGGTAGGTACTATTCCAGGGGCTTTCGCCAAAGCTTTCGACCTGACCGACCAAATGGATGAAGACGTTTATTCCGACGACGATGATCCTGAAACACATGGGTCGCTCCGGAAAGGAATGGTAGCGATCAAGTTAACAAAAGAAACCAAGAATCGCATTAGGAAATCCTGGTCTAAGACCGTCATTGTGAAGGTGGTGGGCGGGGTAGTCGGTTTCGGCTACATGCAAAGCAAACTTGTTCAACTCTAAAGACCGACGGGGAGAATGGATTGTGTGGACCTTACGCATGGGTTTTTCCTAGTTCGATTCTACGCCAAGGAGGATTTGGATGCAGTTTTGGAGAAAGGGCCGTGGTTTATTGGCCACTTCTTCCTTTCTTTAAGGCCATGGGAGCCTTTCTTCAAACCGTCGGTGAGTGAGCGTGTCCTCCATTGCTGTTTGGGTCAGGCTTCATGAGCTTCCTATTGAACTATACGAGACCCGAGACCGATGCACTCAAACAAATTGCTGAGTCCTTGGGTAGAGTGTTAAGAATAGATGCCCATACCGCAATGGAAGCTCGGGGGAAATACGCGAGGTTGTGTATCCAGATTGATGTTAGAAAACCGTTGGTAGACACGATCCTTATTGGGCGTTTCGAGCAACCGGTAATGTATGAGGGCATTCACAAGCTTTGTTTTACCTGTGGAAGAGTTGGCCATATGGTGGAGACTTGCCCATACACGATCCGGCATGGGAATGATGTGGGAATTCCGGCAGAGGATGAACGAAATGGAGTAGGCGGCAACTCACGCGATAAGCATGAGGACCAACGGCCAAATATGGACTGCAACACGACAAATGGAATGGAGGAAGTGGAACGCGAGGGTCAATACGGCCCTTGGATGGTAGTGGCTAGGAAAAGGTACGGGAGTAAGAGTACCAAAAAAGATCCGCATGTGTCGAGCATGCCGTCCAACGGAAGAGTAGATAGGCAAAGGGAGTCACGTAAAGAAGGAAGTAATCCCAGAGGGGCCGAGAAGTGGGCTGCTAGAGCTAATGGGCCTGTGGGTGCTTCTTATTCGGGCCTAAATAGAAGCAATTTGGGGCTTGATAAGCCCATATCCTTTAAGTCAAGCCAAAGTAGTGTCACCAACTCAAGCCCAAAGAACCTTGACCTATTAAGAAGTTGGCATCTTGAGTAAAAGGGAAGAAAATCATCGCCAGAGGCACTTCTTTAAAAGCCAAACCCAGCAACGCCGTCAATCCTCTCTCTGAAAGCTTCGTTGCAAACATCAACTCACTCTCTTCCGATCACGCCTCGCCTACTAGTCGCAAGAAAGATGGGTTCACCGAGTTTGCCTTCGAGTTCACTGCTCCTTCCTTAGTTGGGTGTGAGCTTCACGGTGAACATGGCGGTGACCTTTTCGTCAATCCAGTCAAGGCGGGGACACCTATCACACAAGGCAAAGGAGATGAGGGTGTTGATTTTTGCCCTTGTCCCGGTGTCGGTGAAGGGTCAGACCGAGATGGAGTGGGTGTTGCTGGTATGGAATTGGAGGATGAGGTTGGAACGCCTTCCCCTGTTTAATTTGTGCTATTTCTTCCGTTATTTTTCCCCTATGAATTTCTTAATTTGGAATTGTAGAGGGGCTCAAAAACCTACTTTTCAAAATTACATACATGAGCTTACTCAGAAACATGATCCCGCCATATTTGTAATTATGGAGACAAAACCGGGAGGCATCAGAGCAAAGGAGATTACGGAGAGGTTGCCTTTTGATGGAGCAATCCATACGGAAACTATCGGTCTTTCAGGAGGTCTCTGGTTGCTGTGGAATGATGATAAAGTATTGGTGGAGGAACTAGCTAAGACAGAACAGGAAATTCATGTCGAAGTAAAGGTGCGTGCATCCGACTTTTCTTAGATTTTCTCCGCCATTTATGCTAGTCCTAGAAATGAAGATAGATGTGTCTTATGGAATAACCTCGTAAAGGTTGCAGAGCATCACAATAAACCTTGGGTCATGGCTGGAGACTTTAATGAACCTCTGGTAGATGAAGACAAATTTGGAGGCAGGGGAGTTAGTGTTAACCGTTCCCTGGCCTTCAAAGATTGTCTTGATGGGTGTAATATGGTTGATATGGGTTTCTTTGGTCCTAGGTACACCTGGACCAATAAGAGAGATGTTAGTAATCTGATTTTGGAGAGGATAGATAGATACTTCATGAATCCGGATTGGTGTGTGATGTATCCGGATGCTAAAGTTACCCATCTCCCCTGTTGTTATTCGGATCATTGCCCTGTGCTTATGGAAGCCGTCCCTAACTGTACCCAAGCTCCTAATAAGCCTTTTAGATTCCAGGAATTCAGGTTGTCCGATCTGTCTTTTCCCAATATTGTTTCTAAGGCGTGGAGTAGTGATAGAAGCCTTGTGGATGCCATAGATACTTTCTCTAAAGAGGCAACTTTGTGGAACAGGTCTTACTTTGGCAATATTCATCATAGGAAAAGAAGAGTCTTGGCTAGAATTTATGGGGTTCAGAAAGCTCTATCTAATGTTCCTAGTTCCTCCCTAATCAATTTGGAGAATCAATTACGATTAGAGCTTGAGTCTATCCTTGACCAAGAGAGAGACCTCTAGATGTTGAAATCTAGGATTAACTGGATGATTCAAGGGGACCGCAACACCTCCTTCTATCATATTTACCCTCTTACTAGGAGGAAAAGAAACCATATAGCCTCGGTTAAGGATGAGAGAGGCGTGGATTGCGATGGGGAGAAGTGAGGGAGCATTTTAGGAAGGGTTTTGTCTCCTTATATACCACTTCCCTTGTGGAGGTAGAGAGGGTTCCAAGCCACGATGTT
Source organism: Quercus dentata (assembly GCA_028216015.1). Lineage (NCBI taxonomy): Eukaryota > Viridiplantae > Streptophyta > Magnoliopsida > Fagales > Fagaceae > Quercus > Quercus dentata. The sequence goes on along the minus strand of CP116454.1, from coordinate 45,861,270 downwards.
CAATGGCAAGTGCAATTTGCCTGATGAAGTTAGTTGTTCTTTAGATGCGATGATTACCCTAGAGGAAATTAAGGAAGCTCTCTGGTCTATGAAGCCCTACAAATCTCCGGGTCTGGATGGGTTACATGCTGGTTTTTATCGGCGTTTTTGGCTCACAGTGGGGGATTCGGTGAAGAAGGAAGTTATGAGGGTTTTTCTTGATAGAAAAGTGCTGGATTATCTCAACAAAACTCTCATTGTTCTCATCCCAAAAATCCAAGGGCCGGAGTCTATTGGGAACTATAGGCCTATTAGTCTTTGTAACTCTGTTTACAAGATCATTTCCAAAGTCATTGTTAATCGGCTTAGACCTCATTTGGAGAACATTGTCTCTCCCTTCCAAACAGCATTCATTCCAGGTAGGAGAGGCACGGATAATGTTATCATTGTGCAAGAATTAATTCATACCATTGGTCGTGCAAAAGGAAGGAAAGGGTACATGGCTATCAAGATTGATCTAGAGAAGGCCTATGACAGAATTGAGTGGAGTTTTATCAAGGAAATGCTTGTTAAGTTCAACTTTCCTAGCAAGCTTACAGATATTATCATGAGTTGTGTCTCTTCGGTTTCATCTTCTCTCCTCTTCAATGGGGGCTGCTTAGAATCCTTCCGGCCGTCTAGAGGCATCGGACAAGGGGATCCGTTATCGCCCTATCTATTCATTCTCTATATAGAATATTTGGGTCATCTAATTGAAGATAAGTGCGCTGCCAAGGCTTGGATTCCAGTTAAAACTTCAAGGAGTGGGCCTTCTTTTTCGCATCTTTTTTTTGCAGATGACCTGGTTTTATTTGCAGAGGCCGATATGGAAAATTGTATTGCTATTAATGAAGCTCTTCAGGAGTTTTGTTCTAGATCAGGCGAGAAGGTTAGCGAAGCAAAATCCCGTGTTTTCTTTTCGCCTAATGTAGATCCCGATCAAAGAGACCTTCTTTCTAATATGCTTGGCTTTAACTCTACCGACAATCTTGGCAAGTATTTGGGCTTTCCGTTGAAACATGCAGGGGTTCGAAAGCATGATTTTGATTTTGTGCTAGATAGAGTCAAGAAAAAGTTAGCGCGTTGGAAAGCTAATTTACTCTCCATGGCTGGCCGGTTGGTGCTTATCCAAGCTGCTTCCTCTACCATTCCGAATTATGTCATGCAGCAGGCTTCGCTCCCAAATAAAATCCTCAAGGGCATTGATAGGGTCAATAGGAACTTTTTATGGGGATCCTCCGATCATGCTAGAAAAATGCATTGGGTCAATTGGGATGTTGTCACTAAGCCAAAGAAGTTGGGAGGTCTTGGATTGCAATCGGCTAAAGGCAGGAATACAGCTCTCCTTGCCAAGCTTAACTGGAGATTTCACACCGAGAATGATGCTCCTTAGGTCAAGGTTCTTAAATATAAATATTGTACAAGGCAGAGAATCAACTCGAGGAATGAAGCTAATCTCCCAAGCTCCCCTACTTGGAAAGGTATGAAGATAGGTGAGGATACTTTCAAGAAGTTAAAGTGGATCCCAGGGCACGAGAGCAACCTCAATTTTTGGACTGATTGCTGGTCTAATCTTGGCTCCATTAGAGGCCTCATTCAGGGTCCCCTCCCTCTAAACTCGTCCACCCTCAAGCTTAAAGATGTGATATTTATGGGAAGATGGGATTGGTCGAAGATCCCTTTCAACCTCCCTTTAGGGATTAGAGAGGAAATCCAAGCAACCCCGATTCCCCTTATAGCAAGGAACAATGATAAGTTGGCATGGAAGTTTTCTCCAAAAGGGAGTTTTGACATGGGGAGTGCTTATCTTATTGCCTCAAATCTTATGGAAGCAGAATCTTTTGTTGGATCTTGGATTTGGAAACTTCAAACGCTGCCTAGAATTCAGATGTTCATTTGGAGATGCATGCACAATAGTATTGCTGTCAAGGAGGTTATAGCAAAAAGAGGAATCCTTATTGATACTTCCTACCCAATGTGCCATTCTCAAGCTGAATCTTTAACTCATGCTCTCCGGGATTGTAACATGGTTAAACCGATTTGGCTTAAACTTGGAACCAGCTATCTGTGTCCTTTCTTCTCCCAAGGCATTAAAGATTAGTTGATTTCTAATTCCAGTCTCAAGTCCTCCTGCATTAATGCAGCTGGTCTTCCTTGGAACATTCTCTTCCCTTATGCGATATGGATGATATGGAAGCAGAGAAACAATGCTTGTTTTTCCAACAAAAGGCCCAATCCGAATCTTGACAAGGTGGTAACTAAATTAGCAACTGAGTTCCTGCTTTGTGGTGCAAAATCAAATCGTAATATTCATATGGTGGTTAAGCAAGTCGGATGGGAAAACCCAGATTTGGGCTGGTTTAAACTCAATACAGACGGTGCAGCAGGTAATGCAGCTGGTGGTGGTTTGATAAGGGATGACCGTGGCAATTGGGTGATGGGTTTTTCTAGGAAGATTGGAAGAGCCGATGACTTTGTGGCTGAAATTTGGGCTCTCCAGGATGGTCTCCAGCTTTGCCGTCATCCGAACATTGGTGCTGTTGTGATTGAACTTGATGCAAAGTCACCGGTGGACGTTCTAAATAATTCTTCATCTGCACATCTTGTGATTTCTCCCCTGCTGGATGATTGCAAGCTCTTAATCGATCAATTCCCTCGGGTTCGTGTTGAGCATATTTTCCGGGAAGCCAACAAATGTGTGGATCGTTTAGCTAAGTTTGGTCCGGCTCAATCTTTGGTTTTTTCTGTTCATTCTTTTCCCCCTCAAGAGTTGATCCCTCCGATTGAGGCCGACTCTTTGGGTGTTTTTTGTAACAGGCTTTGTCCTGGTTCTGGTTTTTCCAGTTAGTTTTAATATAATTTCCTTTTGACCAAAAAAAAAAAAAAAACGATAAGTACAATGCTATGGCACCAGTTGTTGGAGTCGTACAATTTGGCAACATGATCACCTGACGTGGACCCTCCTTGCCATAAACATCAATGCCATTTGACAAGAGAAGCAAATGGTGCATAATGCATATGCCATTAACTTTTGTTTTTCCAAATCGTGTGAATTGTGCTGCTAGTTTTCATTTGTTATAAGAAAATACTAGTCACTAACCCGTGCTATGCATAGGAACCTACCTATTTGTGTGGTAAACTAAAATGATTTTATAAAATTTTAAATTGATTAAGAAACTACATTATTGCATGAATTGCTCTTGTATAACTTCAAGTTGTGTTACAATTTGATAAAGAAGTCAGTGTTTGAACATGCAATGACTTACAAAAAATATTAAAGAATAGTTCATGACTATAAACCTATAACTATTGAAAAGAATCAAAAGATTAAGAGTTTAAAAATTATAAAAATATATATGTGTGTGTGACTACACAACAGAGAAATATAAGAGAAAAATTTGTTACATTTACATATAGTATTAACGTATAACCATGATCCTTGTCTTTGTTGTTCCATACATGAAACAAACTCTTTGTATTTTATTATCAAGTGTCCACAACGTGTTAAAATGAAATACTTCATAAACCTATTTCCTTAAACTTCCTTAAAGTTTTAATTAAACATTAAATTAAAATAGCATAGAGTTGGCTTTGATTGGGTATTGTAGACTTGTAGTAGGTTAATCATAGAATTTTTATGATATGGAGCTTTAACCAACGTTTCTTTTTATATATATATATATATATATATATATATATATATATATATATATATAGATAATACGTGAAAGTTTCTCAAAAAAATATATATATATATATATATATATAATAGATGGAAAAAAAATACTTAAATAAAAAGAGTATGGGTTTATATTTGTTGAAATTTTTGTTATAGAATTTTAGTTGAAGTGGAATTTTCAAGTTCTTAAAACATATATCTAATATATAAGATATAAAACCTAAATTAAAAAGAATCTAAAATAAAAATAAAAATAAAATAGTGGTGACGTGGAAAATTGTGGGAGCTCCAAAAGCTTCGGTTATATATATATATATATATATATATATATATATATATATAGATGATAAAAGGAACTTGAGTCTAATTTCTAAAAAAAATAAATTATAAAAAAAAAAAAAAAAAAAAAAAAAAAAAAAAAAAAGAGAAGAAGAAGAAAACAAAAGTTGATAAAAACCATTAAACATGTGTTTCTATCCAATAATAATAATAAGTAGCGGTAAAATAAAATTTGATAAGGACAATTAAGTTGATATTTCTGTCCAAAAAATGGATAAAATAGTATTCGTAACAATTGAATAGTGTATATGCACTTGGCAGTTGACACAATAAGGTGACAATTAAATAGGAGATCCACTTTATAACCACATCTTTTAGAATCTAACTTTTATTGCATATTGTATATAATTTTTAAAATCCTAACAATTTATTATTTTCTTTTAAAAAACATTTTATTAGGAAATAACTCATTTATATTTTATCATGCCACACTCACAAATCACAAACAAACGTTGATTAACATTATTTTAATATTAATTAATTGAGCTTTTGATAATGTCATAAAATTTAACTCAGTTGAGGTTCTCAAAACCATAGTTATAAAAACCGTACCAAACCACCGGTTAAACCATGAACCAAAGCATTATCTGGAATGGTTTGGTGTAAAATACCAAATATGCAATAACCCATTATCAAAACAGGTAAATTGATGGATTGCACATGTTAATCTTTTTAACCCATAGATAAAACCAAAAAAATACAGATTAGTCTGCATAGAACAAAAGCAATCAATATCACAATGATAACACTTGATTGATTTTAATCATCAGTTGTCTTTAGAGATTTAAATAATTTTGTTATGCTCTAGGGTTAATGATTAAGTTAAAAATTTATTTTGAATTTCTATGAGAGATTTTGTTTCAAGAATTTTGGACTATATAACTTGCTTATTGGATGATTTATGTGAATAATGTGTGTTATGCTCTAGGGTTTAATGATTAAGTTAAAAATTTATTTTGAATTTCTATGAGAGATTTTGTTTCAAGAATTTTGGACTATATAACTTGCTTATTGGATGATTTATGTGAATAATGTTTTTTCTCTCTCTCTCTCTCTCTCTCTCTCTAACTTTATGTCATATGATGCAATTTTTCATTGTAACAATTTGTTAATTTACCTAAATGGAGTGTTTTTATTTTATTTTAGTTGTTTTTCATAATTATAAAATATATCATTTAATTAATTAACAAACCTACAAATCAACCAATGAACCACTGGTTGAACTAATGATCCAGTGAACCAATTTTTCAGTCGAGTTAACCGTTGGTACAGCTTTTATAACTATGCTTAAAACATTATGATTATATTTCTTTAAAAACATTTGAAGTCTTAACCCCAAATAACTGTAACTAAAGTTTATTTTTCTTTATTTTGATAACAGTTATTTCCAACTTAGTTGTCGGCATAGTTAGTAAAATACAGTGCTTGTATATTACAGTAAACATATAGATGGGTAGAATTCGGTAACTTCCAATGAAAGTACGTTTCAAAAATTTGGCCAAAAAAAAAAATATATAAAATGAAAAATACCGGTACATGTGTAGTACATGTACTAAATGTTTATTTTTTTAAAAATTCGTATAAAAAGTACGGAAACATTTAGCATATATATATATATACTCACTTAGAACATTTGCACTAGGTCATGCAAAAATTTCTATTTATTTTAGTAAAAGAATTTACTTTTTTTCTATTTTACAAACTCACTTTTCAAAACACCCCACATTATATTATTTATTTTACATTACATTTCATTAAAATATAAATTTTTCTTAACTTTTTAATTGTTTCTCTTTATTCACACACAACAATTATCAATTTATCATTTACTCTCTTCATTCATCCTCGGGATATGTAAATAAATAATAAAAAACTAAATGCAAAATGAATAGTATTAGTATAAATTTACATGATTACTATAGCAATTATGTATATTTACATAACTGGCATGATTTGATGTGGGTGAATTTTGAACTTAATTGACACAAATATGATTTTTTTTTCCTATAATACAAGTTCTAATCCAAGTGCTCTTACCATTATTATTGAGGATGAAACATGGTAATAGGGTGTGGCAGCTTTTGTGTTTAATTTTTTGTGAGTTTCACCATTTAAAAAATAAAGAATAAAGACACAACATTTTTTTTTTTTTTTTGAGAATGAAAAACACAACATTTTCATAATAATTTTACAATAGAAACTAAATGTTAAGCTATTAATGGTAAGTAAAAAAATAATGTTAATAATGAACTCAAATGAAAATTAATAATAATTTACCATCTTTGTTTTGTTATAAAATTGTTGTGAAAATATTGTTTGTTGCAGCATTATTTTAAAATAAATAAAAAGTTGAAGTTGGAACTTTGTGTTTGACTTTGAGAGTCAAACAAGAATTTGAGAGTCGGTTCATTTGGATTATTTTAATCCTTTAAATGTGTAGTGTCTCACTTGTTTTTCTTTTAGCAAAGTGTAGTGTCGTGTAGTCAGTAGTTTCTGTCTTTAACGGTCCGTATTAACGTTTTTCAATCTAACGCGTTGTACACTTTTAATCCTAAATTAACGCGTAAGATTTGATAACAAAGTGGAAGACGCGTGATTTACTAATGTTTACGTATGTTCATGAAGTATACGCGTAACATTCGAACTTAATTCGCAACTCAATCAAAGTCCATATGTACTCAAAGCACTAACAAAAGCAAAGGAAAAGATAATAAAGATAAAGCAATTGGAGAATATTTTGGATAAAAAAGGACAAAAGAAAAGCATTGGGTCGAAATTTCTATTCAATTTCATGGCCGGTAGGTCTGTTGTTGTTCCCTTTATCTTTGACAGGCTTCGTCGCAAACAATACCAACCACAAAAAATAAAATAAAATAAAATAATAAAAAAAAAAACCTGCGTGGATGGTTCAGTTCTAGGAAACCACAAAAAGAAAGTTAGTAAATATAAGAATAATTATATAGACACGTTTAGTCGCAAACAATACTAACCTATGTGCTTGTATAGTGTTAAACTATTACTTTCCTGTGTGCTTGGATTAGTTTCTTCTTTTCACACGCCCGTGTCTTATTGGACCCATCCCCAGATGCCATTCTAATGCATGACGAAGACGATATGAATCTTAATTATCCAACCAGCTTTTCTTAAAGTACCATCCTCTTTTGCTTAGAATTTTCGATCATTAACATGAAGTGGGCCAGTGTTTTTAGTTGTCTTATATAAAACTCTTTTGCTTAGCATTGAGAATTAGCGTGGCTCCAAATTCCAATTCCATTTGTCCAACTTATGTCTACAATAAGAGAACTCGTCTTAAATGACTTCATCTATAATATAGTGAATTATTTGTTACAATAAAATCTAATGCAGATAGTATATATAAAGGAATACATTAGGTTTAGTGTACTGATCCTAAAACTAGGGTGGCATGGTAGTACAAAACCATAGTAGCTTATGATTATTTTTAGAAAACTTCCAATATCTAATATATTATAACATCACCTCAAATTCAAGGTGGATTAATGAAAAATTCATTTTGAAAGAAAAGTTTTCAATGCAATGGAAATCATCAATGCCCATCAAATGAATTAGAAACCACTAAGAAACACATAAAAAGCATCATCATTGAAGAGAAAAAAGTCTGTGAAGCGTGTAATGCATGTGAAAGACTTCATTTTGTTGACCGGGAACATGCATGAATGAGCTCAAAGAACATTTCAATTGTAGCTTGGTAAGGAAAATTCCAAGAATTCAATTGAATACAAACACTTATAAGCAAAATGGCGAAAAGAGCTCTGCCATGAGAGTGCATGTAGAGGCCACTCCAACATTTGTATTGTGTGGGACTAATGACCTATGGAAGTTAAATAAAATGTTAGGCATGTCACAAGGATGAGACTGACAAATGAATACTCTAAGCGCTTATGAGAAATGTGAAGGGGTCTTCAAAACAAAAGGTGGTGCGTGCAACCATAAACAACCAAGTGATTAGGACTAAGACAATACTTGAGGGCAATGTGACACCAAAACTTGTATTATCGGTTGTGGGCTCTAATTTGTAGTCAGTGCTCATAGTGAGAACACAACTTGGAGTTAAGTGATTCTTGAGTAAAACTTGATGCTGCAAGGCGTGTGAGCACACAAACTCAAAGAAAGAAGGACCAACTAATATTCTAATACCATAATAAATTTAATATATATATATATATATATATATATATATGTGTGTAGGGATAAGGGGCCCAAGAATATATGTTGGGCCTTGGGCTCTGTCTGAGGACCCTTAGTAGTCCGAGGACAGATAAACAATAATGAAGACATAAGACTCAAAACACCATGAGCAAGCTACGATTGAGAAGGCTGGGGAAGGTATGCCAAGGAGGAGTGTCTCCTCGGCTAAGCGAAGCAAAGGTCAGAGGGTGTATTCTGTCATCCAGAGTAACATTACAGGAAATTCTGTTGGTAAGGATATGCATCATGAACGTACAAGGCAGGTGGGAGCTGTGAAATATCTAAGAAAAAGTTGCTACCATCGCATTGAATATTGCTCTGTAACTAACTCTCTAGCCGCATTAATGAGGAAGTGATACCTGAACAATACTTTTCAGCCTTACTGACTACTCACAAAGACTTTAGAAATGTCTTTGATGGGACAAAGATCAACACTAGCAATCTAATATACACGTGGAAGGTGGAGATAAAAGGGAGAAGAGAGTATAAAATAAAAAGAAGACCCGGATGGAAGGGGATCAAAAAAAGAAGAGAAAAACTTTGTAGCAACAAGAACTGTACTTGTAATCAAGCTCAAAAAGAATATAGACAATAACTAATCTCCTCGGATTAGGTCGAGGACGATTTTCTTTAGATTAAACCAGTCTCTCTTTACTTTCTTGCCATCTGAATCCATTATACTTGTTATCTAACTCATTAAAGCCAAGTTTTCTAATCCACTCTCTACAAATTCATTGTATTGGGCTTTTTAGGCCTAAACCCATCTCTTGAGCTTAGGAATCAAATCGCGTCCTTACAATATATATAAAAGAAGAAAATAGAATAACATAGAGAGTAAAAAAAAGAAGAAAATAAAATGATATAGAGAGAGAATGCTAGAAAGAAAGAAAGTAAGAGAATTAATGTTGTAACTAGACAACTTACGTCAACGGTAAAAAAACCCTAAATGAAGTGATTTAAATTATATATGTTAATAAATAATTTTAGGAAAGTTTTTATGAAAAAATAAAAAGTAAATAACTAATTTGACTGGTATTTTAACTTTTTATAAAAAATTTTCTAAAATAAATGGTTAATGTAAGGATATACGTTAACCACTCATATCTTAATATATAATATCGTGTATATTCTAAACCTATATGTTTTTCAGGTTGATTGCAATATGGCCAGGTTCCACTAAATTGGTATAATTGGTAACAAGATTTGACACTTGAAAGTGGCTTTTTATCATGTAAACATATGTGAAGCACTTTACATGTCCTTCCTCGTGTTTTATTAACGTTAAATATGCTTAAAAAAAAAAAAAAAAAAAAACGTTAAATATGATAAGACACCCCCTCAAAAAAAAAATGATAAGACACCCTTATTTTTTTTGAGATCAAGAGAGAAAAAAAATGGTAAGTGCATGTGTGTCTCATAAAAGCAAAGAAAATTAACAGCAACACATTATATTAAATGTTCTTTATCAAATGCCCTAAAATACCCATTAACAAGAACCATTATACCAGATATTAAAAAATCGATGTAAAATTCAGTGTACCAAGTATAACTATTGTATCTTACCCACATGTGCTTAATATAAGAAAGTCTAGAGGCAGAAAAAATTTGACACTCTAGCTTTGTAACAGATTATATATTAATAGTAGGTAAAAAAAAAAATATATATATATATATATATATAATAAATAAAAAGGTGTGGCAGTGATGGATTTAAAAGAAAACCAATAAAAATGCACCAATTTAACTGTTATGAAAAATATTGTTAAAATTTTTTTGTATACATTTCAACTTTTATGACGAATTAGGTTTGTTTAGTAATTTTTCTCTTTCTAAGTTAAAGCACTTTCTTTTTTTGTAAGTCTCCATAGACCGTTAATGATATTACACATTTACACGTTTGGTGCACCAGGTGCAGCACGTAGTTTACTTGATGGTGACTCGGCCATCTCTCTCTTCTAGTCTTGATCGTCATCACCTCTTTATATATTTCCTTTGCGGCGCCTATCAAATGAAGTTTCCAAGTTCCACATGAAAACTTCCCAAAAATGTAGCCGGAAATCTTCGACTAATCTCCTGATGTGATATGCTTCTTTCATACATGATCAGGATTTACTACTATTATCAGGAAAATGAAAGAAAAATCTTTAACTATACTATTTAATTTTAGGGAGCTACGTACGGAGAATTATTAAGGACCATGGTGCATTGGTGCCTATTCCCAGTTTAATAAATTAAGCTCAAGCTGTTCTCATGTATATTCAGAAGCTCCTAACTAGTTGAGTCCATTTTATATTTTTCATCATTCTCAACAGAAAAACATTTTTTCTTAATTTGTCCAAGTTATGAACAAGCATACTCAAGAAAATAAACTGATGCAGGAAAATATGATGTGCTGTAATATGAATTAGAACTAAATGGAACGAGAGCTACTTAGAACAAATTGATAGGTGGTTAGGCACCTCTACAAGAACACTAAGTTCTCAAGTAAAAGCTCTCAAAACCTATTTTCATTCACATACAAAAACTGATTTACAAAGAGCTTGCATTCTACTACTTATACTAGTTGTTTGGCATTGGTAGTCTCTAAATAGTTGACAAGTGTCTAAATCCTATTGGTTAATACTTAAGAAATCATCTACCTAACTAACTAATTAGTTATAAGAGAATTAAGATATAGCTACTTGAAATGCCGTGTGTCATAAACCATGAAGCTTTCTAATACTACAAACATATAGCTCTACTTAAAACTCTGTCTTTCACCTTTAGAATGACGCGACTTTGTATAATATAACATCTTTTATTTTTATTTTTTTTGTTAAGACAGTATAATATCTTTTGTTCTTGCTTTGACGTGAGGCTTTTTGTAGTAGAGGCGAGGATTTTGGCCACAAAGTGTCTCAAAGAGGAGAAGGTATTGCATGAGCCCATTTCATGAGACACATGAAAATTTCGCCTCAAAGTGACATTATAAAAAATAGGACTAATCAAGTAAACCTAAACCAGAAAAAGGCCATAATACTTTTAAACTCGTATATTTTTGTCTGTATTTTTTTACTTCCACTTTCATATATAAAATGCGATATTTCTACTTCAATTATATTAATATTGGTGTAAAATAGTGGATGTAAATGAGAGTAGGATGATATTTTTCCTTAGAATAAAAACTCACCAATCCAATTTGATATAATCCAAAATGATTAATTTGAAACAAAGTGTGGTCAATAAAGCACCCGATATAATAAAGTCAAGTGTTTGGTTTTTATCAACAAACCTGTTAAATCCGTCTCACTCATTTTTTTTTAAGAAAGCTTCTTTTATGTGTCACCTTCCTGTTTTCTGCTGTTCAAATTTCATTTTATTTTATAATTTCTCTTTCTCTCATCTTTGTCTTTCACTCAGGAGGATCTCATTGGTGCAGAGGGGATGAAGATGTAAAAATGTGTATAATAGGTTATATGTAATAAACACTAACCCATAAATAAAATAGGGGCTTAAGTGATAGGCTAGTTATCTCCCTCTTCCCACTGTATATACTGCACATTTCAAAAAAATAAAAAATAAAAAATCATTCTCTCAATTAATAGAGAGCCTTCTGCGAGAATATTTCCTATGCTTTAACAACTTTTGTGTTACTTTGTCTGATCTTCGCCTTTAGCTCATAAGACCAGTTACAATTAGAAGAGAGCATCCACAACAATGGAGCCAAATTTTTAGCTTTTTAACACCACAAAAAATCACTTTACCTATTTTACCTTTTCACATCTAACAACAGTGGTTTTATTTTAGCTTTTAACACAATAAAATAATTTTTCATTCAACCACCAAAACAAAACCACAACCATTATCAGAGCCATAGAAATCATCAGACAGACCACAACCCCGCCATTGTAACCGGTGTCCATCAAAACCAGTGAAGAAGAACAAAAAAAGAAAGTAGAAAAATTAGACCGAAACACAAACCCAAACTGAAACCCATGCCCAAAACACATAAGAGAGGCTGAAACCCATGCTCGAAACACAAACCCAAACCGAAACCCATGCTCGAAACACAAACCTAGACTAAAACCCATACCCGTAACAAAAACCCAGCCCAAAACACAAACCTGAAACATAAGCACAACCCAAAACTTAGCCCGAAATCCACGCCGAAAACAGAGAAGAGAGGTTGAGATGGGTCAACAAGGGTCGACGCCCAAGCGTGGGTCGGTGACGATGGGTCTGTGGTGGCTGGGCTCATGCGGATCGACGATGAGTCCGTGGAGGAAGAAAGAAGTAGATGGAGAGCTAGTGAGGAGAGAGGAAAATGAACTACAGAAGAAAGAATAAAAAATAAGAAAAGTAGTGTGAACGCAAAATTTAAAAAAAATAAAATAAAAAAATAAATTTACCTTTCAATGACCGTGCACAGCCAAAAATAGCTGTGCACTGTAGCTATGGAGCCAAAAAATATAACTTTGGCCTCACTATTGCAGGGTACATTTTGAATTTTAGTGGTGTTAAAAATAGCTCTATAATTATTTAGCACCACTATTACTAATGCTCTTATGCAGCTATAAAACATTGTAGTTCTTTGCAGACACCAAACTATGTGGTTGTTTATTTTGTAAAAGTGTAATTGTGCTGAAAAAAGAAAGGTAACACGTTCTGTTTTAAGGTAAAACTAAGCTCATCCAAACCAAGCATAAAAGAATTTAGAAACTAATTTTACTTTTGTAGCCGTGCCCAAACACGCAGAAGATAATTCTCTCCGAGTCTCTGACAGTGTCAAAGAACTTTGGTATTTTAGGACATCCTTTAGGTCTGTTTGATATGGGTGAAGCTTCTAGGGATGAAGATCCTTTGTCCAAATTAGTAAGTGCAGTACTAGTTTTCAAGGCTAGTGCACATAACTCTTGAAGAGATAGTGGCTTGTGGGATTGAGAAAGTGGCATAAGGAAATAAATTTCGCCCAGTTGAAGCTCTTCATCTTCTGGCACTTGAGGTACATGAGCATCAATAAACATGGAATCTGAGCTGCAGAGGAAGCAGTTGGGATTTTGGGAAATTATATGGCCAGCTTTGATGGGTTGCTTGAACTGTTGTAACTTTCCATCTAAGTGAATTATCTTGGCTGTTGATGACCAGGTTAAGCTGGAAACATCATTTATTGTGTATTGATAAGAAACACAGATACCCATATGTATGTGTGTGTGTGTGAGAGAGAGAGAGAGAGAGAGAGTGAGAGAGAGAGAGAGGGAGAGAGAGAACTTTGTTTTGTGTTGGGTGTGAGAGGAGGTTATGATACTGTGGGAGAGGTGGGTAAGAGAGTTGGGATATATATAGGAAACAGGTACCATTTCCCTATAGGAAGAGGGCAAGCAAGGATATCACTGTAACAAGATTGACTCCCAAAAAAGGATTTCAACCAAAGGGTACAATAGATTCCTAAGAAAAAAAAATGAAAAGGGAGCAATATTTATCAAAAGAAAATTATTAAAGGGTATAGTATTTGTTCTTTTTCTTTTTTAATAACTCAATAGTAAGAGAGGGATTATCTGAAGTTATTTTATTTTATTTTATTTTTTTAATATTGGATTAATACGATCGAGGACAGACCCAAGTGGGGGCCCAAGGGAGCCCGGGCCCTGTCCAAATTTTTTATTTTTTTAGTTATTATATATTTTATTTTTGTAGTTAGACTCCCTTTAAAAACCTTAGGCCCATCTTCTCTCCAAACAGCCTAACTCAAATAACAACTATCAAACTTAAAAACTTAACAAAAATAATGAAAATATTCACAATAGTAACTGTATTTTAGCAAAAAAAAAAAACTATTTTACCACCAAATAACTAAAAAATCATGTGTTATTAGAGAAGTAAAAGCTAAATTTTTTACAACTACAGTAAATTGGTATAAAATATAGCCAGTTGACTATAGCAAGTTGTTAAAAATAAAATAAAATATTTTATTAAGATTATAAGCCTTCATTCAATTAAAAAACTCAAATTCTCTTTCTTCCTTTATTATTTTAATAAGTTGTCTATTTTATTTTAAATGAAGTGATAAAAAAAATGACATTTGCTATTAGGTGTATTATAAATTGAGGTGGTAAAATATATAAAGTAGTTTTTTAAGGTGTTAAAAGCTAAAATTTTTAGCATTACCACTGTGAATGCTCTAACTTCAACAACAACAAAATTTCTAGAAAGCCTAGTATTAAAAAATAATATATATATATATATTGTTTTTGTTTTTGTCTTTGTTGATAGATAATTACATCTTAAAGTATTTAGAAACAACAATTTTGTGTATTTATAATTATTTAATACTATATAAATACCTATTTGAATTTTTGTTTTTTTTCCTTTATACTCCAGCTTCTACTAGCTTAAAATTCTAAGTCTGTCCCTGGATACAATATAATTAAAACTTATGGCATTCACACAATAATAATTTATTTTTATTGTCGGACCAAAATATCAATTGATTTTTATCGTAGATGATATTCAAATCTCAAATCTCTTCTTAGATGACAAGAAATTTTATCAGTAAACCTAATTGAAATTCACAGTAACTTAACAGGTTAGTACTAATAGTCTCTATTTGATAAGCATTTAAAAATAAATAAATTAATTAATTAAATTAAAAAAGAAAGAATGATAAGCTATATTGTGGGGATTAGGCCTATTGCTGATAACACATACAACTATCCAAGATGTTTAATTTTATTCATTATGGAGTTTGATAACCTGATCAACTAAAACCTAGGATGGTTATTTAATTCAATTATCAATTTATTTATTTTAGGGTCGGAGTTCTCCTTTACATCAATGCAGTGGGTTTCTTCTTCCTTCATTTTTGTTTTTCTTTGTTTTTCTGTTTTTATTTTTATCTCATTATGTAACACAGGCGATCCCTAAACACTCAAATTAAAAAACAGTACTGATTCATTGGCACCAATACACAAGGGTTTTTTTTAACCTATCTAATATTTCTTAAATCAAATTAACAGGAGAAATGCTACCCAAATCAAAGAGTTTGACAGATTGACAGCAACAAAGTGATGCATATATTCTATACTTTATTTATTTTTGAGCGACTATATTAGTGAGATTGCAAATTTTATTATATAAATTTTACAAATTGATGTATAGCTAATTATAAAATATTAATTCAATTGTTAATTTATTATGTTGTTGAAATTAGATGAAATCAATTTTATCTATTGTCACATCAGTTTATAAGTGTTTTGTAATGAAATTGATATTAACTTTAGCATCTTTGTATCTAATCATATCAAAAGGTTGTTCATGAAGAATATAAGGTTGCTTAGAGCACTAAAAAATAAGAAGCAATAATACTACTAACGCATAAATTGATATGGATATGGATAATCGCAAACAAAATGGAGCAAAGCTTTTGTCTAGTACTTTGATGTATCGGATGAAACACAAAATAGACATATGGTCAATTTTGAACACTTTTCAAGTTCATTTTGCGTGGTACTAAAGCACTAGACTCAAACCGAAACCAACCACATGTATTACAATCTTAATCTAACTCTCATAGAGAGAGAAATAAAGGACAGCTAAAAAAGTTCAAAATCAGATTCCCAATAATAGAGACAGAATCAACGACGACCAACAAAAATATGAGGTCGAATTTTGTGTGCAATCTTCAAACCTTTGTCTTTATATATATGTCACGTTATACATGCACGCGTTTTACAATTCAGTAGATGACGGCGCGAATATATGTGCAATTCTAGAGAAAACTTCATGGCCAAAAGAGGAAAGAGGCGAGAAAGTTAGAAAAAAATAGTAATAACAATCAAAAGGT
Source organism: Quercus dentata (assembly GCA_028216015.1). Lineage (NCBI taxonomy): Eukaryota > Viridiplantae > Streptophyta > Magnoliopsida > Fagales > Fagaceae > Quercus > Quercus dentata. The sequence continues at coordinate 45,845,188 of CP116454.1, read as the reverse complement.
GTACAGTGCTAAGTCGGTCTGCTTCAATATTCTATGTGGATGCTTGGACAACTTCTTCGATCGTTCTCATCTCTCACTACAAAAAAAGCTGCCTATAGCTGCAGCGTTTTTTTTTAGTGGCGTTTTGAGGACCCAGAATGTCACTTTTTCTTTTGAATGTCTTTACCTTTGTCTTGACACTATCATGAGTCATGACAAGAGCTGGATGACAGTTCCTTTGGTTTTCAGTGTTACGTCATAGCTCTACAATCACTATATATATATATATATATATATTTTTTTTTTTTTTTTATGAGGAAAAAAAATGGTTCACTCCTCTCTAAAATGGCAGAAAAGCCAATTTCTTTAGAAAGCTTTTAAGTTGTTAATCAAACAACAAAGCTTTCAATAGTTATAATTATGATCCCCTATAATTATGAGTGTTCAAACCACAGTTTTACCTTTTAAACCACAATCTTGCCTTCTAAATCACAAACCAATAGTGAGTACTACGTCCTTGTATTTTAGGACTACCTAAAAATTTTCAAAATGAAATGTGCCAAGCTCACACATATGGCACTTCCTTAAAGGCCTAAACTCCTCAATGGGTTTTCAAACCGCAATCTTACCTTCTAAACCACATTTCCATATTATACCCATGAAGTGAGATGGGCTTGACTTTGATTAAGCCAGAACTTGCTTGTTTTGGATGGATTTGATAACCTTTTACCATGTGTTTGGGTGTGTCATTGTAGTCAGGATAAAGTGAGGATTTAAAATTTACTATTTACAAATTCCAAGTTTGGCAAACTTGAGTCTGTTTGGGTTCCACTTATTTTGCTAAAACTGAAAACTTTTTGCTAAAAATACTGTAAATAAAAGTAAAAATTAGTTGAAATAATACAGTGGGACTCATGAATAAGATCTTGTAAATAAAAGTAAAAGTTAAATTTGAAATAGATACAGTGGGACTCATGAATAATATCAAAAGTGCAGTGGGGCCCATAAATAGTAGAAAAAATAAACTGAATAGTAAAATAAATTGACTTTTTAAGCCGGAGCCAAACGCACACTTGAAGTGGAAATTTAAAATTCCAATGAAATTTACAATACCATCATTTTATCCAACTAATGAAATTTATAATATTGGGATTTACAAGTTTTATGTAAATAGAACACGGTTAAGGATTTTTGAGGTTTTTGCGTGGCTCATATGGATTTCCAAAAGATGCTTTCCATATTTCCCTTTCCTCTATAGTTTGGACTTTGGACTTTGGACTTTGCAGAATATTGTGAGTTGGCCTTTAGAAAAAGGATATGGCCTGGACCGTATTATAAGTGCCAAATAGCCCATTGGGCTAGTGAAGTGAGTAGGTTTTTATGCAACTTTAGGCTTGGCCAGTTTATTTGGGTTTTTTATTTCTTAAATTTATCGTGGGCTTTGATTTTTCTTATGGTAGCTCATTTTTTTGTAAATTAGGACCACTTGTTTAGACTCCAAATTCCAAACCGCAAAAAAGGCCCATGACTTTTAGGGAACTAAATAAAATATGGACATTCTAACATGGTAAAATATATGGATCATTTGGCCCAAGTAAATAATAGATCTTTCAACCCAAATAATTAAATATTCAGGTCCTTTAGCCCATCTTAGATATGTATTGCATATCATAAAGTCCGACTTATTTGTGGATTTTTTACCCCAATATATAAATTTGCGGGTGATTTAACCCGACCTAATAGTAGGTTGTGGGTCATGAACTTTGGGTTGTTTGTCGGTCATTTAGCCTACTTAGATCTGTGGGTCATTTATCCTGAATTGGGCTTTTGATTATTTATTGGGCTTTAAGCCCACTAAAATAGGAGGAGAAGTGTGTGGGCATAAGCCCCTTTTGTGATTGGGCTTAGTTCTCATTTTATCCTCTTCTTCTTTTTGGGTATTTGGGCCTTTGTTTTCATTTAGGTTTTCTGCCCACCCTTCTTAGTCATACTCTAAGAGAGTTGTTGGAGTTTAGGAAATCGCCACGTTGCCAAAAAAAATTAATAATAAATAACTTTTTTGATGACCAAAGTGAAAGAAATTAAATTAGTAATGTTACAGTTATAAAATATTTATAATGTTTCTATAAATTACTATTGTGGTCAATTATTATTGATTTTCAGTTTATCGCTAACATTATTTTTTCATTTACAAATAACTACTTATCATATTAACAGTTTGTAAAATAGTTCATAGTTCTAGCATTTTTCATTTTTCAATTAAAAGAGGTTCATGCTTACCCATGTAATCCAGCTCTAAAATTGGAAACTAAAGTAGCAGCTGAGAGGTTTTCGTGAATTACAAACTCCAGTTCATGTTGTCTTCCTATACTTGCAAGATTACCAGCCACCTTATTTGCATCATCATTGAAATAATGAGTTGGCCCACAATGACATATATATACAGCTTCGTCATGAGGTATATATCGAAATCATCAACAAGACAACAATGACAGAGAAAGAAAATTATTAACAAAGTGTTGATTCCTAAACATGCACGACCACTGCTTTAGCATCTAATTCTACCTACAAATTGCAATCTACGTACGCCAATGGACAATTAGAGCATGTTTGATAGACTGTAATAGGAAAAATTATAGAATGGACCACGTTATTTGTCCATCATTTCATTAAAAAACTTTCACTTGTTTAAAATTACTGAGTCAATAATTAATTTCTGTTTAAAAAAAATTTTAAACAGGTGGAAGTTTTTTAGTGGAATGGTGGACCATATCACTTGTCCATCATGTGGATCTTATAATTTCTCCTATAATAGACTTTGTAATGTAATAGTTATTCTTATAGTTTAGTTATCCTTTAGTTTGGTTATGTTTTTATTATAAAGAATTAGTCAATCCTTATGAATAGCTATTCTTCAAAATGAAGAGTAACTATTTATCTTTAAAAGAGTTGTATTAGTTATTCCTTAGTAAGTGCAATAATTTCAAAACGTAATATATTTCCAAATAAACAAATTTTTCATATACATCTAATAATTATAAAAATAAAAAATCATAAAAAATAACATATATCTCTCTTAAATTTAAAAAATAACAATTTTTAAGGAAATATAATTGTATGAGTTAGATATTTCCTCAAATAAATCTTAAGTTCTATTATAATGTTGTAACTCACAACCAAACTTATGAATAGTTTTAGTTATTACCAGGGACGGACCTAGAATTTCAAACCGAGGGGGACCGAAGTTAATCGGAAAAAAAAAAAAATTTCAAATACGCATTCATATAGTATTAAAAAACTACCAACCAAGACAAATACACAAAAATCATTGTTTCTTAATTTATTAAGATACAATTAACTACCAACAAAAATAAAAGACACGAAATACTATTACTTCTTAATACAATCATTTATGAAAAGGGAACTCGACGCTTTTTTAAATCTTCAAAATCATTTATGATTGAATCCAAACTAAATGTCAAAGCTATATCCTTTTCAAGGTATAAATTTAGTATTTTTCACTTCTTTTCAATTTATAAATTATCTAATTTAGCATTATAAGTTAACAATAGGCGCAAGTGAATCACTGTTATTTTCTTAAATTTATATGACAATTTACTATATTATATGATTTTTTTTTTCTTTTGTCTTTGGTCTTTGTATCTCTGCTTTTATTTATCTCTTTGTCTTTATCTTATCTCTTTATCTAAGAAAAAAAAAAATATATATATATATATATATATATATAAAAGAAAAAATTAAAAGCAAAAGGGCAAAAAGAAAAGAAAAGAAAAACAATGTTTGTGCTGACGTGGTGACTATATATTGGTCACTTGACCATACTGATAATATGCAACTGGATGTAATGTAACAATCCATTTGCTTGCGGTGGGGGGAATGACCGTTGAAGAAGTTCACATGAAACCACTGTTTATATATTGACAGTTATAATTTGTTTCTGTGCCATATGGAACTAGAAGAAGAAGAAGAAGAAGAAGAAGAACCAAAGCCAAAATCTTATATTATGTGTACGTTTATACGCTTCGTTCATGGGTATGGTTTATTGTTTTCATTCAATGGTTTTTAGTACCAACAAACAGCATTTGCATGTACCCATTTCTAAATCAAGTTCAAGGTCCTCACAGAACTTCGCTCTCCTATTACCCTAACCTCATAGACCACTGTTTGTCACTAAAGTCTTTAACTTTTGCCAAAACCATTCATGCCCAGTTGGTAAAAGTCGGGTTTGATAGCCATACTTTTCTGGGTAATCGCTGTCTTGACTTATACTCTCGGTATCGCACAGTCAATGATGCCTTGAAAGTGTTTGATGGCATTTCTGACAAAAATTGTATACTCTCGCCTCTGGCTTTCTCTTCTTTTTTTTCAATTCGTTTTTCCGTTTGGTTTTGGACTACTGGGTTAGTGGGTTTATTCTGTTTTTTTTCTGGCCGACTCAGTGGGATGGTTCAGGATTTTTGGAGGGGGCCAAGTCTTCTTCTTGTTTTTTTTGGGAAAATTTACTTACTAAATTTTTTTTTTGGGGGGGGGCCAGACCAGGCTCCCACCTAGGTCCGTCTCTGGTTATTACATTACAACACATTTTATTTCTAGTAATAAAAATTACAATTCATGTCATAATCTCCATTCAGTATACTAAATGTACCCTTAGCATTGCTTGAACTTCAACGGATCAGAATTTCATTGCAAATTTGCACACCTACGCATAGAATTAAATTCTGCCAAGTGCCAACCCATGTTGTTTACGCCTTGTTCCATTTTTACTTGTCCTAATAAAAAGAAAAAGAAATATTCGTATGATTATTGAGCCAAAGTTTAAGTTGGAATGGAATTTCTTACTCTTAAAGCAAACCTCTCCTTTAACACAAACTATTTTATTGTTTTCGTCATCATAATCAATTAAATGTGAGAAAAAGTTTTAACGAAGGAAAATAATATTCGAACTCATATCAAAATTGATAATCTTTTTCCATGAGAGCTCGGGGGAATCTATGGACTCGCGCTTGCTTGTTCGAGCCCGGGGGGAGTTTGGGTTTGGGTTGAGGTTTAGGTTATTAGGATTTCTAAACTAAATAAAATAAAGTAAAATATATATAGACATATATATATATATATATATATATATATTTTTAAAGGGTGAGAAAGAGGAGATTGAAACCTAATTTTTCTTCAGATAGAATTGGGTTGTGCCACAAAGTCTGTGGTTCTTCTCAGTTAGATTTTGCTCTAATTTGATGACCACTTTTCATATTACACAGCTTAAGCCTGAAAATCACCAATCTAAACAGAGAATTACAGGTGAAAAAAAAAAAGTGTTTTGAGAACATTGGATATCAATTCATCATATATATTGCAACTTATTTACCTTTGTACATGAAACATCCACACATGCCACTAATCAATCATCATGCTCGTGACATCAAGGACCCTATAACTCCAGCAATCAAAGGGGTTGGATCTCCGAGCACCGCTGATATAACAAACTGCACAACCAATCCAGCTATCTCACAACACTTTTCCACCTTACCCTTCCTCTTATGGTGGTGGGTTTGAAGAGTATTTTTAAGGCTAGGAATTCTTGTTTCCAATCTCCTACCTTTTCCTCTTCCAACATATATATCATACCAACTTTCCATTACCATCTCTCTCACACAAGCCACATGCAAATTGTATTTCTTGCATGTAGACCTATAACTCCAGCTTCTTCCTTTTCTTCCACACTTGTGACAAGGTGCATCCACTTTCCTATACAAATAGAGCTTGACTTCCCTGTCATTAATCATCATAGGGAGCTTAGCACAACATGGATGGAGATCAAACCCGCACGAGTTGCAATGGTACACGAACCCCGTGACATCCTTTTCGCATGCGTTGCAAAGGCGTGGAGTGTTGCCGGGCGGGCGTGGAAGGAACTGGAAGGAACATTTTGGGTAGAAAGGATGAGAGATAGCAGGGGAAGGGAGTGCACAGTGTGTGTGGAGGTCGAAGTCACATATGGCACATCTGTAGCGTGAGCCTATGCCTATCTCCTTGCACCCATCACACTTGAATGGAAATTCTGTGTGCTCAAATTTTAGTGTGTGTTGTGGGTGGCTGAAGTGGGCAATTTCATTGTATTCCATGATTTTTGTGGTCTTTATTTGAAGAAACAGAGAGAAAATATGGGAGAGAAAATTATTGTATTGCAATACAGAATGAACAATTTACAGGTATTGGGGGTTTATAGCCGCAGTAGGTGACTTCCTGTGCTTTGACAGAAACGGCACCAGTGTGTTCTCACTTGTTGAGCTAATATGGTAAGGTCAAAGTTTGGTCTGTTCTGTTGAGAGAGACCTGTGGAGAAACGAATCGTTTGCCACTTTACCTTGTCCTTCATTATTAACCATGCTTTGATTGCTAAACAAGCAAGCACGACCACTAGTTTAGCATCTAATTCTAATTTAGCTGTGAAATGCTACCGTGATCCAAAAGTGAACAGAAAGAATTTTGAGAGTTTTGGCTAACTGAATTCCAAGAATATTAAGAGAGAGAGAGAGAGAGATGGAAGATATTTTCTATAATTTGTATTTCTTGCATAAAAAAGAAGATAAAACATTCAGATGCTTTAGATATTTTCAATCATGACAATAGCTGGACCTTAACATGATTCACACCTTCTCCTCTCTAAAATGGCAGAAAACCCAATTTCTAAGAAAGCTTTGAAGTTGTTAATCAAACGACAACAACAACAAAAGAAAAACAAGAAGAAGAAAGCTTTTAAGTTACTGTTGTCAGTGTTGGTGTGGGCAAAGTTTTTAATTTTAAGTTATTGTTATCAGTGTTGGTGTGGGCATAGTTTTTAAAAACCGACACAGTCAAAGAACTACTTTTGCTCCCAGTTCCCAATTTTGGCATATTTTAGGGGTTTGTACAGGATCATATTGGTGCCCGATTCTCTGTTCAGTCTGGTTTTTTAAAACTTTGAATGAGGGTCCATTGTCCATCTACAATAATATTAATATCTTAAGATAGTGGATCTAGTGTAGACTTGGACTTAATCTAATCTATTTCACATATATTTCTACAATTATCACCGATGATGCCGAAAAATCGTCAGTGAGCTACACGGCACTCACGTGCTCGAAACAACGCCCGCACTACACAAAAAGAGAAGACCTCGCAGAGAGTACCGGTGTGGTACCGGCCGAACACCCTCCGAAGGTTAAGTCGGAACTATTCACAACTCTAGAGTGCTAGAGAGGATAAAATTATGAGTACCTTGGTTGGTGAGGGTATTGGGGTTTTTATAGTGGTAGAGGGTTGACCTCTCCTTATTGGATTAGAAGTCTTTTCCTTATAGGAGTCTCTTTAGACGTATTTTGCGAGATCATTTCCTTGTAGGAGTCTTTTTATTTAACACCAAGCGTGGGGCGCAAGATATTTCTTTATATATGCAAACGTGGAGACCAAGCAAGGCCACGTCAGGGTCGTCGCCTTCGCCTACTCCCTCGTCGGGGTCGTTAACCTCGTTAGGGTCGTCGGCTTCGCCTACTCCCTTGTCGGGGTCGTCACTTCGCCTACTCCCTCGTCGGGGTCGTCAGCCTCGTTAGGGTCGTCGGCTTCGCCTACTCCCTCGTTGGGGTCGTTAGCTTCGCTTACTCCCTCATCGGGGTCGTCGCCTTCGTCTACTCCCTTATTAGGGTCGTCATCTTCGCCTACTCCCTTGTTAGGGTCGTCGGCCTCGTCGGGGTCGTCGGCTTCGCCTACCCCCTCGCCGGGGTCGTCGGCCGCCTACTCCCTCGTCGAGATCGTCAACCTCGTTAGGGTCGTCAGCTTTGCCTACTCCCTTGTCGGGGTCGTCAACCTCGTTAAGGTCTTGAGCTTCGCCCTCGTCGGGGTCGTCGGCTTCGCCTACTCCCTCGTCGGGGTCCACCGCCTACTCCTCGTCGGGGTCATCGGCCTCGTTAGGGTCATCAGCTTCGCCTACTCCCTTGTCGGGGTTGTCGGCCTCGTCGGGGTCGTCGGCTTCGCCTACCCCTCGTCGGGGTCGTCGGTTCGCCTACCCCCTCGTCGGGGTCGTCGGCTTCGCCTACTCCCTCGTTGGGGTCGCCAACCTCGTTAGGGTCGTCGGCTTCGCCTACTCCCTTTAACTTAGTAGTGTCGACTTTCCATTTATGACAAGTTAACCTCGTCTTCCTAAATGATGTGCATGAAATATATACAATAAAGTACTCACATATCTACATATTTAGCCTTACTTTTATGTTATTTTGTGACTAATTATATAATATCTTTGTGTTGTAGGTAACAAGGGTTTTACATGCAAAGTGGGCTAGGCCAATTGAATCAAGCCAACTTACATCCAGCAATGCATGAATTCAAGAAAAGACCAACCCAATTAAATTTAAGTCCAATTGGAGCAAGGAATCAAAAGAAATTTGCACCAAATCCAAGTCCAATTCGGATTAGGATTCCAGACTGCACATCAGTTAGTATTTTTGGCATAACTTTCGGCTCAGATGTCCAATCGAGATGATTCAAGTTGGGCTGGAACGTTAACTTAAAGGGCTACAACTTTGTAGTTTACCAAAAGTCCAAATTCTGACGTTAAATGGGCCAAAATAGTCGGTTAAGTGAAGCCTAAAAATCTGGGATTTTCTCCAAACGAGAATTCAACTTGTAATAGGATTCCTTGACCTATTTAAGGACTCTGTAAGGCAAAATTCAGGGGGACTGAATATGGAGGCTGAGGCAGAGGCTAGTGCTAGGGCTGAGGGCTGAATGTATAGAGAGTGCGGCTACTTCTTTGGTTTTCTTCCATGACAGTTAGTTTTATTTTATTTTTCTAGTTTAATGTTTAGTATTTTATTTTTGTGTTTTCTTTCAATTACCATGTGTAGCTAAATTTATCATTAGGGTTGAGGATGAAACCTTGTTAAGGATTATTAGTAATATTTATGTGATTTGATTTTTCCCACAATAGTTGTTCTTTAATGATTTAAATTGTTCTTGCTTCATATCAATTGACTAAGATGAGATTCTAGATATGAGTTCAATCATGTTTTTCTCATGATTTAGGATTTGTCTTAATTAATTGAATGCTTGGTTTATTAATTCTTGATTATAAAATTGGATATCACTTGTGATTTGTCTGTCAATGGATACAATTTATGATTTGATTTTTAGAATTGGATATATCTTGTGATTTGTTTGGCTATGGATACAATTGATGATTTGATTTTATACTTAAGAAGCGAAGAAGAACATGCTTTTGATTTTTAAAATAAGGATTTTAATGATGATATTTTCCATGATAGCAAGATTGATTTCTAGATTATCATGCAGTGGTTGGGAAAGATTAATGATCATAAATATATCTTTGATATGATTTACAAGGCGGATTCCAAAACCTTAATTCCTTTCTCTTAATTGTTTACATCTTTTTATTGCTTTATATCTTTTGCTTAGTTTAATTATTTGCTTAATTTTATTATTTGCTTAGTTTATTTTATTGCAACCAACCAATTTTTATTTAAACTAGATTAGGATTAATTTGGTTAAGGTTTAATTAATTTTCCTACATTCATACAAGTCCCCGTGGGTTCGACCTCGTTCTTGTCCAACTATACTTGATGCACGGTTCGTACACTTGCGAGTATTTTAAAATTTCACAACAAGTTTTTTGGCGCCGTTGCCGGGGACTTGGTTAGGAAAATAAATTAGGTCTTAATTGAATTTTTCCTTCTACTAGTTGTAGTTTTTTTTTTTAAATAGAAAAAAAAACAAAACAAAAATTAATTTCTTTGTGCTTGGTGTATGAGAACTTGGATACGTGATAAAGAAAATCGTCTTGTTAGTTTTGATTATTCATCCACAATGGGAGAAACAGGAGATGATTCAAAAACTCTTAGGGAGTTGTTCTCACCCATAACCACCAACCCTCCATCTTGCATAGTATTGCCTGCAACCACTGCTGCACATTTTGAGTTGAAGCCACAGATAATCCACCTTCTTCCTACTTTTCATGGATTGGATAGAGAAGATCCTTATATGCATGTGAAGGATTTTCTTGAGATTTGTGCTACTTGTAAGTTTCAAAATTTCACCGATGATTCTGTTTCGCTTGCGTTTATTCCCTTTTTCCTTGAAGGATAAGGCAAAAGCATGGCTTAATTCTTTGTCACCTGGATCTATCACTTCATGGGAACTGTTGGTCACAAAATTCCTCTCTAAATTTTTCCCAATGGCCAAGACCAATGCTTTGAGGAGAGAAATTGCAAATTTTTATCAAGATGAACAAGAGAAATTTTATGAGAGTTGGGAGAGATTTAAGGACTTGATCTTAAAGTGTCCCCATCATGGTTTTGAAACATGGAGACTAGTACAATATTTTTATAATGGTTTGACTCGGACAAATCGTAACATGATTGAGTCCATGAATGGTGGTGGATTTTTGAGTCTTGTAGATGATGAGGCATACAAATTTCTTGAGAATTTTTCTGAAAGTTCACAACAATGGGATTTTTCCAATCGTAAAGAGAGATGTGCTCCTGCAATTAAGAAAGGAGGATTGTATGAAGTTAGTGAAGATTTAGACATAAAAGCTAGGTTGGACAATCTCACTCGTAAGGTTGAAGCTTTAGCTTTAGGTAGAGGGATGAATTTCTGTCAATCAAGTTCAAAGTGAAACATGCTCTATTTGTGCTAGTCCTATGCATACAACACAAATGTGTCCTTCGCAATTGGGTACCCCGATTTTTATCTTTGAGCAAGCAAATGCATTGAATAATTATGGAAAACCATTTGCTAGTCCATTTTCAGAGACATACAATCCAAATTGGAGGAACCATCCTAATTTCTCATGGAGGCAAAGTCAGCCTCCCACAAATGTAGGTGGACAACAAGTGCATCAACAAAGTCAATTTCGTCCACCTACTCAAGCATATCCTCCCATTCCTCAATCAACACCTCAGTTTGTAGCACCACCAAGACCACAATCATCTTTGGAGGAGTCTCTCAAAACTTTCATGCAATCAACTAGCCAAGCCATTCAAGAGATAAAAAGTTCCACCCATTTGAATACTCAAGCTATTTTGAAGTTGGAAAATCAAGTTGGCCGATTAGCAACCCAAGTTGGAGAGAGGGAAAAAGGAAAGTTTCCTAGTCAACCTATACCTAACCCAAAAGGGCAGTATGCAATTAATGGTTCTTCTAGTTCTACTCATGCACATGAATCTGTTCAGTCTATTACTACCCTTAGATCCGGTAAGCAAGTTGAAAATCAAGTGAAAATGCCAGAAGTGGAGGATGATGAAAATATTGTGTTAAAGGAGACGGGAATTCATAGTTCACAAGATGATCATAGAGAAAAGAAAGGCAACTCAACCTCAATTCCAATTCAGGATCTTAGTTCTCCCCTTGATAGGAGGTTTGTTCCTAAAGCTCCATTCCTCAAAGTTTAATCAGTCCTCGAGAAAAGTGCACAATTTAGAGATATTTTAGAGGTTTTTAAGCAAGTGCAAATTAATATTCCATTTCTTGATGCAATTCAGCAAGTTCCCGCTTATGCTAAGTTTCTAAAAGATCTTGTGACAATGAAGAGAAAGACAAATGTCCCTAAAAAGGCATTTTTGACAGAGCAAGTTAGTTCAATCATTCGAGAATAAATATCCAAAGAAATGTAAAGACCCTAGATCTCCTACAATTTCATGCAGGATTGGGGATCATCTCATTGAGCGAGCTTTGCTAGATTTGGGGGCAAGTGTGAACCTAATGCCATATTCAGTATACTTACGACTAGGTTTGGGGAGTTGAAACCCACAACTATGACACTTCAATTAGTCGATAGGTCTCGTGAAAATCCCTAGAGGTATTGTTGAGGATGTCTTTGATTAAGGTGGATGCATTCTATTTTCTGTTGATTTTGTTGTGATAGACACGAGCTGCTCTAAATGCCGATTACACAAATCCATGTCATTTTGGGTCGCCCTTTCTTAGCCACATCCAATGCTTTGATCAATTGTCGAGCGGTGTGATGAAGATTTCTTTTGGGAATATGATTGTTGAGCTTAATATTTTTGACATAAGTAAGCAAGTACTAGACAATGAGGATATATGTGAGGTTAACATGATTGGGAGCCTAGTCCATGATACTTTCCTACAATCAAGTTGTGAGGATCCCCCAAACGCTTGCTTAACCCATTTTGATTGCAATTTGATATCTTGAAAAATCAATTGAGGAGGTCAATGCATTGTTGGATTCTATTCCTCTCTTAAGTATTGATAGTGGCAGCCAAAAGTGATCCCTCTTCCACTTTCTTCATTCCCATTCCCATCTATTGTAGAACCACCAAAGTTGGGTGACTTTTGGGAACACCAATTGATAAGTATACTTCAAGAGCATAAGGAAGCTATAGGTTGGAAAATTGCTGATATTAAGGGTATTAGTGCTTCTGTGGTTATGCAAAGAATTCACTTGGAAGACACTGCAATAGCTTCTCAACATGTTTTTGACCCAGGTAAGTTACAATATCATTGGATTAGTCCATTCATAATATGAATTATTTATCTCCATGGTGTTGTTGGGGTTTGGATGGTCCTGTTTATCAGGATTGATCTCCGATTGTGTTAAATCTTTTTGCAAAAAAAAAAAAAAAAAAAAAAAAATTTCTTTTTTATTTTCTGATTTTAGATTAATCTTTGTGTTTATTTTCTTGTTTCATTTTATTTTCTTTTGTTCTAGCTGATATTTGACAGAAATTAAAATTTATAACAATCAGCTTGATTAAGGCACGTCTCCTCCTTCTCCTTACCTTACTTTTCCTACTTGAGTTTCTCATGTTGCATATTCATATTTTGCTCTCTTTTCATTCAAGACATATATTTGAGAGTATCATTTTTAACATTGAGGACAATGTTTGGTTTAGGTTTGGGGGGGATTTATATAGATTTCTATCTTTTGGTTTTGTTTTGTTTAGTTGTGTTAAAAAAAAAAAAAAAAAAAAAAAAAAAAAACTTTTGTCTAGCTTGAGGTTTATGTTTTGAGTTCATTATACTAATCTTGCTTAAAGAATTTCATTGCTTTCATGCTCAATTCATTGCACATGCACATAGCCACTCGGACACAACTTGTTGTGGAAGGATAAAAATGATTAGAAAATCTTGATGATAACAATGTGGAGATTATAACCCCTATGAGTTTTGAGCCAATCATTATTTTTGGAGGGTTATTTATTGTTTCTAATCTTAAAGTTCATTTGGAAGTGCGTAACATATTTCCCTTGTTGTAGTCTCATTGTTCTTTCTTTTGGCCAAGAAAAAATGATTTTATGCCACACTTGAATCTTTTGAAGTCATTGATGTTGAATGAACTATACTAGTCTTTGAGAGATGAGATTAGGCCATTTTTGTCTACTTTGAGCCATATTTGTGCTTTTCTTTTTCTTTCTTGATACATTATCGCTAGTCACCCCGTTGAGCCTTTTAATTAGCCTTTCTTTCTTAAATCCCTTATCCATAGTGTTTCAAGATGGAATTTGATCAGTTTGTTTCAATGTGGTGGTTTGTGTGAGAATTCAAAGAAGAAAAAAAAATTCAAAAAAAAAAAAAAAAAAAGTGTCAAAAAGAAGAAAATAAAAAGGGTTCTCATCAAATTTTTGAGAAGTGTAATGGAAGGAAGGAATATTACTTTGAAGAAGAAGAGTTGAAAAAAAAATTTGCTGAATGGAAATTCCAAAAAGAGTTGACATTCGACAAATCTTGAAAACACTTCTAATTATTTACCTTCACCCATTTTTATTTCATTCCCTTTACTTTTACCCTATATTACGTCCTAATAAAGTCCTTATTTGATCTTGAAGATTGTGTAGTTCAGATATTGATATGACTGAGAAGAAAAAGGTGTGGTATGAATATTTTTGGCATCCTTTCATGAGACTACTTGTTCTTTCTTGATTAAGCGTTTTTCATGTGATTTTATATGTGAGGTGTTTGATTTTGCTTACATTACTCTGCTCACATATATTGTTGAGAGTGTAATAACCTATTTGAGTGATTTCATTTGTTGAGTGATAACACCGGAAAGATTTGAGTTGAAGCATACTTTCAAATAGAGATTCGAGTCAAGTTTATTCTAAAACTAAGAGTATGTTTGGGTTGGCTACTACCACTTTTCACTCACATTGAGTTTTGATGGCATGAGAAATTTCTTTAGCATTTGTAGTGTTTTTGAACTTGAACTAATCCTCTTTGTAAAAGGCAATTGAAAAAAAAAAAAAAAAAAAAAATTCTTTGTTTTGTTTATTTATTTATTTTTTTAGTATTCATTCTCAGAATTTTGTGGGTATATTCCTGCAAACCCTCACGAGACTACAACTCGTCCACTAGTGTAAGCTAGGGGTTTAAAGGCTTGTTGCATACGCTAAATGCAATCGAAAATTCCAGCGAAAGTGGATTAGTTAGGATTTCCTTTTTCTTTGTTTTTAACTTCTTTGTTTTGTTTTACTCTTTATCTGTTTTGCTCGAGGACTAGCAAAATGTAGGTTTGGGGTATTTGATGTGCATGAAATATATACAATAAAGTACTCACATATCTACATATTTAGCCTTACTTTTATGTTATTTTGTGACTAATTATATAATATCTTTGTGTTGTAGGTAACAAAGGTTTTACATGCAAAGTGGGCTAGGCCAATTGAATCAAGCCAACTTACATCCAGCAATGCATGAATTCAAGAAAAGACCAACCCAATTAAATTTAAGTCCAATTGGAGCAAGGAATCAAAAGAAATTTGCACCAAATCCAAGTCCAATTCGGATTAGGATTCCGGACTGCACATCAGTTAGTATTTTTGGCATAACTTTCGACTCAGATGTCCAATCGAGATGATTCAAGTTGGGTTGGAACGTTAACTTAAAGGGCTACAACTTTGTAGTTTACCAAAAGTCCAAATTCTGACGTTAAATGGGCCAAAATAGTCGGTTAAGTGAAGCCTAAAAATCTGGGATTTTCTCCAAACGAGAATTCAACTTGTAATAGGATTCCTTGACCTATTTAAGGACTCAGAGGGCAAAATTCAGGGGGACTGAATATGGAGGCTGAGGCAGAGGCTAGTGCTAGGGCTGAGGGCTGAATGTATAGAGAGTGCGGCTACTTCTTTGGTTTTCTTCCATGACAGTTAGTTTTATTTTATTTTTCTAGTTTAATGTTTAGTATTTTATTTTTGTGTTTTCTTTCAATTACCATGTGTAGCTAAATTTATCATTAGGGTTGAGGATGAAACCTTGTTAAGGATTATTAGTAATATTTATGTGATTTGATTTTTCCCACAATAGTTGTTCTTTAATGATTTAAATTGTTCTTGCTTCATATCAATTGACTAAGATGAGATTCTAGATATGAGTTCAATCATGTTTTTCTCATGATTTAGGATTTGTCTTAATTAATTGAATGCTTGGTTTATTAATTCTTGATTATAAAATTGGATATCACTTGTGATTTGTCTGTCAATGGATACAATTTATGATTTGATTTTAGAATTGGATATATCTTGTGATTTGTTTGGCTATGGATACAATTGATGATTTGATTTTATACTTAAGAAGCGAAGAAGAACATGCTTTTGATTTTTAAAATAAGGATTTTAATGATGATATTTTCCATGATAGCAAGATTGATTTCTAGATTATCATGCAGTGGTTGGGAAAGATTAATGATCATAAATATATGCTGATATGATTTACAAGGCGGATTCCAAAACCTTAATTCCTTTCTCTTAATTGTTTACATCTTTTTATTGCTTTATATCTTTTGCTTAGTTTAATTATTTGCTTAATTTTATTATTTGCTTAGTTTATTTTATTGCAACCAACCAATTTTTATTTAAACTAGATTAGGATTAATTTGGTTAAGGTTTAATTAATTTTCCTACATTCATACAAGTCCCTGTGGGTTCGACCTCGTTCTTGTCCAACTATACTTCGGCACGGTTCGTACACTTGCGAGTATTTTAAAATTTCACAACACTAAAGCTATAGACGTCCTAAAGCTGTTTGACTGCCATTTATGACAAGTGAGGCCGACGGGTCTATTTTGAACGCCGCTTCATGATACTATATTCATGAATATTCACATTCACAATTTTACCCTTACCAGTTGCCCCCCACTCCATGATCTCGTCAACTTAAACCGACAGGTTCATGGAGTTTAAGTCCTTTTTATTTGGATAATTCCAACTCGTCTCTTTAGTAGACTTGTTCATCTCGTTATCTTTTATGTTAAAACCATCGTCTTGTAATATTAGTCATATCCTTTAGTGGACGAACTCGTCAACTTTATGGGCTCGTCGACTTTGGGGACTTGGCGCAATCGTCCATTTCGTGGGTATTACTAAGTGACTCGTCCAATCAGAGAGGCTTAATAATAAACTCGTCCACTTGTGGACTTAATAATTTTTCATTCTCTTAGGATTGGGTCGTCCACTTTGGACTTAGCAATGTCGTCCGCTTTGTGGATTTAGTAGGGTCGTCCGACTTATGGACTTAATAAGGTCGTCCGACTTGTGGACTTAATAAGACATGGTTGTCCACTTTGTGTCCATTTTATGGACTTCATAATTTTTTCATCCTCCTAGGGTGAAATCGTCCATCTTGTGGACTTAATAAGCTTGTCCATTTTATGGACTTGATAACATTTCATCCTCTTGAGATGAGGTTGTCCACTTAATGGATCGCATATTAGGGTCGTCTATTTTGTAGACTTGGATTCCTCCACTTTGTAGACTTGTTGAGGTGACTAAGTGTTGGTACCTTGTCACCTTGTGAGTTGTCCACTTGGGGTCGTGGACTAATTGAGGTGACTAAATTTTGGAGCCTCGTTACCTTTTTGGTCGTCTATTTGTAGGCGACTTAGTATGGTGATCATCCACCCATAGTCAACTTCGGTCACGCGTCTACCCGTAGGTGACTTAGCGTAGTGACCGTCCACCCGTAAGCGACTTTGGCCATGCGTCTACCCGTAAGTGACTTAGCATAGTGATCGTTCACCCATAGGCGACTTTGGCCATGCGTCTACCCGTAGGCAAATTAGCGTAGTGACCGTCCACCCGTAGGCGACTTTGGCCATGCATCTACCCGTAGGTAACTTAGCATAGTGACCGTCCACCCGTAGGTGTTGGCCATGCGTCTACCCGTAGGTAACTTAGCGTAGTGACCGTCCACCCGTAGGCGACTTTGGCCATGCGTCTACCCGTAGGTAAATTAGCGTAGTGACCGTCCACCCGTAGGCGACTTTGGCCATGCGTCTACCCGTAGGTAAATTAGCGTAGTGACCGTCCACCCGTAGGCGACTTTGGCCATACGTCTACCCGTAGGTAACTTAGCGTAGTGACCGTCCACCCGTAGGCGACTTTGGCTATGCGTGAATAAACTCCTCTTATTAAAATAAACCATGCGTTCATAGAAAAAGTAGTTCTTAAAAAGAAAACGAAGACCTGCCCTTTGGGCTTTAAAAGAGTTATTGTAGGAAAAACTAAAGTAAATAGAAAAATTGAGGAGTATAGCTAAAATTCACTAAGGTAAACTAGAAATAAAGGGGTGCTGCTCTTCATGCCATCCTTTTTCTTGGTAGTACTTCCGTAGGTGCTTGGTGTTCCACGGGCGGTGTAGCTTCTGTCTGCATTCGGCGTCTCCAGTTCTTGCCATCTTTCGCCCCTCCGTCTCCGTCGCGTATCCTCTTGCCTTTCTCTCTTCTCTCGAGTCGAAGCGTGTCCTCGGCATTCATGTACTTGGTTGCCCTGTAAAAGCACGTCCGACATAGTCTTGGTCGTTCTTATATAGTGAAAATAGAAACTTACCCTTCCGCAGACCCATTTGTGAAAGCGGCTACAAGTATCTTGTCGTTATCTTCATCAATTGAAAGCGCCTCTTTGTTAAAGCGTGCTATGTAAGACCTTAGCGTCTCATCTTCCCATTTGCTTGATGCTTATCAAGCATTTGTCAGACTTCTTATACCTATGTCCTCCAATGAAGTGCGAAGCAAACCGGGCGCTTAGCTCCTTGAAAGTCTTGATGGAGTTAGGCGTCAGCCTGCTAAACCATATCCTTGCGGGACCCTTCAGCGTGGTGGGTAAAGCTCTGCATATGATCTCGTCGGGTACCCCCTGAAGGTGCATCGGGGTCCCCCCTGAAGGTGCATCAGGGTCTTGAAGGACTCCAAATGATCTAGAGGGTCTTTGTTTCCGTCGTAGTTTTCCACTTGCGGCATACGGAACTTTGGTGGAAGGGGGAAGGAGTTGACGGATGTGGTGAACGGCGAGTCGGATCGGTGGACCAGATCATCAAGGTCGCTGGACACCCGTCCTTTGAGGGCGTTCATCATAACGTCCATCTGTTCCTTCATCGCCTGCATCTCCGCGACAATGTGGGGTTGAGCCATATCGTGTGAGATGGACATGACTCATATCTTGTCGCTTGGGTCCGCTTGGGGCATTACTACCTTCCAGCCCCTCTTGGTCTCTTCACTCAACACTGGTACCTTCTTGATTTTCCCCTTGGGTACCCATAGCGGCGTTCTTTTGCCGTAGCTGTTTTTCAAGGTCCCGATTCTGTTTGGTGAGACGTTCCACTGTTGCCATGAGGGTTTGGACTTGCCTCTCCAGGGTAGTGGGTCGCAGCCTGTCTCCCTGAACGTTGTTGATAGTTGCCATCGAGTGAGTAAGTACCATGCAACTCTTTGTCCGAGAAGCGATAGGCTAAAGTACACTTCGTTCCCACAGACGACGCCAACCGATGATGCCGAAAAATCGTCGGTGAGCTACACGGCACTCACGTGCTCGAAACAACGCCTGCACTACACAAAAAGAGAAGACCTCGCAGAGAGTACCGGTGTGGTACCGGCCAAACACCCTCCGAAGGTTAAGTCGGAACTATTCACAACTCTAGAGTGCTAGAAATGATAAAATTATGCGTACCTTGGTTGGTGAGGGTATTGGGGTTTTTATAGTGGTAGAGGGTTGACCTCTCCTTATTGGATTAGAAGTCTTTTCCTTATAGGAGTCTCTTTAGACGTATTTTTTGCGAGATCATTTCCTTGTAGGAGTCTTTTTATTTAACACCAAGCGTGGGCGCAAGATATTTCTTTATATATGCAAACGTGGAGACCAAGCAAGGCCACGTCCGGGGTCGTCGGCTTCGCCTACTCCTCGTCGGGGTCGTTAACCTCGTTAGGGTCGTCGACCGCCTACTCCCTTGTCGGGGTCGTCACTTCGCCTACTCCCTCGTCGGGGTCGTCAGCCTCGTTAGGGTCGTTAGCTTCGCCTACTCCCTCGTCGGGGTCGTCGGCACCGCTTACTCCCTCATCGGGATTGTCGGCCTCGTTAGGGTCGTCGGCTTCGTCTACTCCCTTATTAGGGTCGTCATCTTCGCCTACTCCCTTGTTAGGGTCGTAAACCGCCTACCCCCTCGTCGGGGTCGTCGGCCGCGCCTACTCCTCGTCGAGGTCGTCGGCCTCGTTAGGGTCGTCAGCTTTGCCTACTCCCTTGTCGGGGTCGTCGGCCTCGTTAAGGTCGTCGGCTTCGCCCTCATCGGGGTCGTCGGCTTCGCCTACTCCCTTGTCGGGGTCATCAGCCTCGTTAGGGTCATCAACTTCGCCTACTCCCTTGTCGGGGTTGTCGGCCTCGTCGGGGTCGTCGCTACCGCCTACCCCCTCGCCGGGGTCGTCGGCTTCGCCTACTCCCTCGTTGGGGTCGTCGGCCTCGTTAGGGTCGTCAGCTTCGCCTACTCCCTTTAGCTTAGTAGTGTCGACTTTCCATTTATGACAAGTTAACCCCGTCTTCCTAAAGCTGTAGACGTCCTAAAGCTGTTCGACCGCCATTTATGACAAGTGAGGCCGACGGGTCTATTTTGAACGCCGCTTCATGATACTATATTCATTAATATTCACATTCACAATTTTACCCTTATCAATCACCTATTCCAAATTATGTGAGGAACATTTTTATCCAAGGAAAAACATGGATCATGGTGTCATGTTTCTTATTGTTATTAAAAATTGTCCTCTTCTCCTAAAATAACTTTTTTTAGGGAGTAAGAAAGATTTTATTAACAAGCCAGTAAATTACAAAAAAGAGGTTGATAAATTCCTCTATGACTATAGATATAAAAC
Organism: Quercus dentata; assembly: GCA_028216015.1. Taxonomy (NCBI): domain Eukaryota; kingdom Viridiplantae; phylum Streptophyta; class Magnoliopsida; order Fagales; family Fagaceae; genus Quercus; species Quercus dentata. Next base: position 45,825,048 of record CP116454.1, on the reverse strand, counting down.
AAGGAGGGCTATATGCCAAATAAAAAGAGCTATATACATTGTTCTTTAAAGACCATTTGGCCAAAGTATGAGCTGCGCCATTCGCCATTCTAAAATAATAGTCCATTTGGCCCAATCTATTTTTATGTGCACATGATCTCATGAAGTTCATTTTAATAAACATGCCCAAGATTTTTAAGGTACAAAGTTAGAAGTTTTCAACTTTATATAATAAATGTATTTTGGTCTAAGAAAAAAATTATTAAAACACGCCCAAGATTTAGCCTTCAATTTAACCCAACACTAGACACACACAATCAATGTAAGATAAACATCCTATATATCTATATATATTTTTTTTAATAAACATTAATACTTATTAGAACACACATGAAAATAGCAATACTAATGTTTTAAACCGGGCTTATAATACATTACATAACCAAAGTACAACTATAAAATGGTCTAACATTTGTAGTTGTAGAGTGGGGTTATAACTACAAAAGTTAGGCTTTTTTGTAGTTGTACTCTGATTATGTAATGTATTATAAACCCAATTTAAAACACTAATATTACTATTTTTGTGTTTTAAACCGGGTTTATAATACATTACATAACCTGAGTACAACTATAAAATGGTCTAACATTTGTAGTTGTAGAGTGGGATTATAACTACAAAAGTTAGGCTCTTTTGTAGTTGTACTACTGTTATATAATGTATTATAAACCTGATTTAAAACACTAGTATTACTATTTTCATATGTGTTCTAATAAGTATTACTATTTACTCAAAAAAAAATAAGGATGTTCATCTCACATTGGTTGTGTATGTCTAGTGTCCGTTGTTTATAACCCTAATCTACAATTACAAAGATTATGCTCTTTTGTAATTGACTCTGGTTATGTAATGTATTATAAACCCTAAGTATTACTGTTTATTAAAAAAAAATATAGAGATATTTATCCCACATTAGTTGTGTGTGTCTAGTGTCCATTGTTTATAACCTTAGTCTACAACTACAAATGTTAGGCCCTTTTGTAATTGTAGACTGGAGTATGTTTTAAACCGGGTTTATAATACATTACAAACCACAATTCCTCTCACATAGTCCAATTAATTAAATTTGCGTGGAAATCTACTATTCATGCAAGATGGGTGTCCAAACCACAATTTTGCCTTCTAAACCACAAACCACAATATTGTCTTCTAAATCACAAACCGATTGTGAGTACCACTTCGTTATATTTTAAGACTATCTAATAATTTCCCAGAATGAAATGTGCCAAACTCACACGTATGGTACTTCCTTAAACTCCTTAATGGGTTTTCAAACCACAAATTCCACATTATCCCCCATGTAGTTTGATGGGCTTGGACCATGATTAAGCTAGAACTTGATTGTTCTGGGTGGATTCGATAACCATGTTATCAACAAACTGGAATAAGTGGCACATGAGGATGGCGTGAAGTCTTTAAAATAACATGGTGCCATTTGTACAGGCCTTTCTTCTTCCTTCTTAACAATATTATTAACCAAGTGTTGATTGCTAAACATGAACAACCACTAGTTCAGCATCTAATTCTATCTGAAAATTGAAAGTTACGTATGCCCATTGAAAATTAACGTTGCAAATTGCATACTCCAGAATTTTTCCTGTGTTGAGTATACGCTAGCTTATTCCAAATTTTTTGGTCCTAAGCAAAAAAGAAAAAAATTGTATGTCTTACCTTTTAAAGCCAGCCTCTTGTTTAGAACAAATCACTTTATGTTTTCATCTCAATCAATTATATGTTGGAAGAGGTTGTAATGAAGGAAAACAATATTCTCACATCAAAATTGATAATCTTTTGCATTACGCACACTCCCTCTGTAAAGCCCTTATAATGGGAATTTTACTTTGTAAAAGACAGAGTAGTACAAGAAAACTATAATAGTACGAAAATAGGCTACTGTGTAATTATTCCTCTTCCGAAACCTCACTACCAGTTATCTAACCATGGTGAGCGGTAACTTTATTTTACGAGATGGTATAATATGTGTTTTGGGCATACGCGAGGAGTCTCTCACAATATTTCTCACTGGCACGTGGAGTTCACATGCTGAGAGAGGCTCGCTATACACACTTGAAATATATGATGCTTTGTTTCTTTTTTACAATCAAGCAATACCTTTTCCACTCTGAAAAAATTTAAATTTTAGGGGGGAAAGTCATCTTATGTGATTCTCAAACATAACTAACAACAATTCTGAATATACTCAATTCCGCATCTTATGAAGGTGTTAACTTTTGATGTGAGTAACTTCACTTTCACATAGATTTACTCTTCACACTTATCTTATTATGCACCAATTACAACTTGACATATTAGTTGGGTATGAAATTAGGTGTGTCCCTAAACTTATTAAATATATAAATTAAACTATTAAGATATTTATTAGACTAAAATTGAATATGTGACTCTAGGATTAGTCCCTGTTTTTTTTCCCCCTTATATTAAGTGAGAAAGGGGAGTTTGAAACCCAATTTTTCTTCCAGTAGAATTGAGTTGTGCCACAAAGTAGGATCTTCTCAGTCGGATTTTTTTCCAATTTGATGACCACTTACATATTACGAAGCTAAAGTCTGAAAACCATCAATCAAAACAGAGAATCACAAGTGAAGAAACAAAAAAGAAGTCGTTTGGAGAACATTGGATATCATTGCCACTTATTTACCTTATAGACTCATGGTCCTCTGGACCTTAATCCACTACCCAGATTGATCAGCATCTAACATCCCCTACAAACACAAGCACAGAAAATCACTGAAACCGCAAAATCCCATATATCGATTCAACCACACATCAATCATCAAGCTCGTGACATCAAGGACCCTATAACTCCAGCAATCAGAGTGGTGGGATCTCCTAGCAGAGCTGATATGATAAATTGCACAGCCAATCCAGCTATCTCACAACACTTTTGCACTTTACCCTTGCTCTTTTTGTGGTGGGTGTGAAGTGTATTTTTAAGGCTAGGAATTCTTGTTTCCAATCTCCTACCTTTTCCTCTTCCAACATATATATCATGCCAACTTTCCATAAGCATCTCCCTCACACAAGCCACATGCAAATTGTATTTCTTGCATGTAGACCTATAACTCCAGCTTCTTCCTTTTCTTCCACACTTGTGGCAAGCTGCACTCACTTTCCTGTACAAATACAGCTTGACATCCCCATCATCAAGCATCATAGGGAGCTTAGCACAACATGGGTGGAGATCAAACCCGCATGACTTGCAATGGTACACGAACCCTGTGACATCCTTTTCGCAAGCATTGCAAAAGCGTGGCGTGTCACCAGGAGGGCGTGAGAGGAACTGGAAGGAACATTTTGTGTAGAAAGGATGGGTGATTGAAGAGGAAGGGAGTGCACAATGCATGTGGAGGTCAAAGTCACATGTGGCACATCTATAGCGTGAGCCAATGCCTACTTCTTTGCAACCATCACACTTGAATGGAAATTCTGTGTACTCAAATTTGAGTGTGTGTTGGAGGTGGCTGAAGTGGGAAATTTCATTGTATTTCATGGCTTTTTTTTTTGGTTTATGCTAAAGAACCTTGGAGGTCATATTTTTATAGGCCATGTGTTGTGGTTTAGTTTAAGTATGGTGAAAAGGGGTTTAGTTAAATGACCAACTAGGGTTATGGAATGGCTTGTGGCTGAAGCAATTGTAGGGAATTATACTTGCTGTTGGTGGTAGAGTGCATGAGAATCACCATTTCAAGTAGTGAAAGGACGGACAAGAAGAATAATATTTAGGTCATGTCCCACTTAAGAATATATACGAATTTCAACTTTATTACATGGTTTCTTTCCTAAGCTACTAACTTTAAACGAGTAAAATATATATGCACCATGAATAGAACAAATGGTTAAGACTCTCTTTTCATGCCGATGCTCTTAAAGATTTTAAAAAAAAAAAAAAAAAAAATTCTTAATTTGAGGTGTGGAAGAAAGCATGCAGAAGAACATTTAGTTTGTGTATACTTTGACATCTAATTACTTAACTAGATTAGGGAACCTTTCTAAAATGGGGAATTGTGCAGGGGGATTAATCTATGGATATGAGGGGCATATGTTATTTAAATGGTCAGGGGATTAGGAAGATTATCCTATAAGAATGAGAATCATTCACTTACTAGAAAATCTGAGGATTATTTTAAAGAGAATGTAGGCATCTAAAAAGTTGGTTTGAGACTTGCACAACTATTTAGGTACTCTCATAGGATTTGAATGCTGATGAGAATGAACTTTTAAGATGTGAACTTTTAATTGAAGGATTGTTGACAAAGAGAAAATAATTTGAATAACAAAATCATCAAAATTGCGGCTTGGAATGATTTAACGAACAAGGAACTAATGCATGGACCCTAGACATTTCTTATTGTAATCATCACATTGAAGCTAAGGATGATGAAGAATAACTCCCACATTCTATAGAGGAACAAATTCTTTGTCTTACAATTATTTCCAATGGTCTGATGATAGAAATGCTGAGCTTAGTTGAAAATGTTATCCATTTGTGACTTCAACTAGGGTGCCTATGATCCATATTCCATGGGGAACTGATTCTCCACTAATATATTTTAATTTATTATAAAAATTGGATTATGATTTCTAGATTAAAGCCTTTTAAACTCATTAGAAAATCTACCGTCATCAATTAATCCAAGTATACAACAGAGAGAATATATATAATTACTTTTATAATGGTTCAAACTAATTCCATAATGACTTCTTTTTTCTTCTCCTTTTTCTTTTTATTCACTTGGGTAGGACCCAAAATGATAGAGCCCTTTGTTTGTGAGTAAGCCAGCATTTCTTCCACCTTCTAAAGTGGCAAAGCAGTTAATAACAGAAAAAATAAAAAGTAACAAAGCAGTTTCATGAATAGACTATAGAGCATCTTTGGTTGAAGAAGTTGAGGTGTGGCATTGCCATTGGTGATGAATGACTGCTTAATTTGTTGAGGAAGTCAAATAGTAAAAGAATATAGATAAAAACTAGTTCACATACCCTGTTATACATATTCACACACACTAAAACCGAGTGTGTTATATATATTGACACACTCTCAAACCAAGTGTGTATAACAGGGTGTGTAAGTAAACACCTTGAGTGTGCTATATGTATTCACACACACTCAAACCGAGTGTGTATAATAGGGTGTGTAAGTAAACATCTTGAGTGCTATATATATTCACACACACTCAAACCGAGTGTGTAAAGTAAGGTGTGTTAGTAAACACCACTCAAAGAATCTATACTCATCCGTAAAAAAAAAAACTCGATGGTACTAAGAATCAATTAACCAAATCATTCAGGATTTCTGGTCACCAATAATACCAAGGTAGTACCCTCTTTGTCTTTTGCCTTTTGGCTTTTGTTGTCTTTTCGTACAAAGAAACATCTGGAATATTCCATAACAGGGAAGTGGTTTTTAGTTTTAAATTTTCCATATCCAGTTGTTGAAACTAGGAAGCACTGTACTTGAAATATAAAAGGAGAATGAATGTGATTCTCAGTTCTTTTTTCTTTTTTCTTTTTTCTTTTTCCTTTTTAGGTCAGTTGTGCTTTATATGATATCCTTACTCATTCTACCTTCTAGTTCCATCATTTACGGATTAAAAATTTAAAGCTCCCACAATTTCTCTTTTCTCATATTAATTCTCATTCAGACTCTTAATTAGTGTTACTGCACTTGAATTGAGATCCAACACTAAGTGCAACTAGTAAGTTGCCTGTGTGATGCATGGACAATTTTGTGATATTTTATATAAAACGGTTTGAGATAATGTTGTGCATAACTACATATAATATAAAGAAAAAGTAAACTAAATTAGAGTAAAAAAACATATATATTTTAAGATACTAAAAATTAGTTTAGTAGCTTCACTACATATTTGTAGCCTTCTTAAGGTAAAATTATTTATTTTTTTAAATCATGAAACCAAAAATAAATGTAAAAGAATAACAAGACCATGAAAATCAACTAATTTATGTTGTGTTCACATATTTCATAATATGAAATAAAAGTATGCCCAACTCTCTGACTATCTTCCATTCATCAATAGTGCGACATTAAGACATGGTGCGGGCAAGTGTGTATGCATATGTCTAATAGATGATTTAAAATTAAACCATTGTAGAATATGACTTTACATTGCGCACCAAATATTCTATCTATTAATATACCCAAAACAAAAACTAACTGACCAAATTACCTAAACCTAAGTCATATTTAAGTCTCTAATTTAAAAAGAAAAAAAAAATTACCTGTAGGAGTTTCGGTGTTTTGATGGTGGTGGGAGGTTAGTATAACGGAAGTGGTGACCTCTCAGATTCCTCTTTCTCTCTAATAAAATGTTTTGTTAGTCTTAGGTCTTTTATTTTGGTAATGTATAGTGAAATAGTGTGTTTTATTTAACAATCCGTAATATTTTTGTGCCTCTCTATTTCTTTCTAGAGCCTTGGGTGAGGCTTAGGTCCAGTGCATGTAGTGCAATTGGACTGTTAAAATTGTGACATGTGTTCAAAAGTGGACACATGTTATAATTGCAACGGGTCCAATGCAACTGGACACTACATGCATTGGACCCATTAAGATGGTGACATGTGTTCAAAAGTGGACACATGTTATAATCGCAACGAGTCTAGTACAACTGGACACCGGACCCAAACTTCACCCTAGAGCCTTATCTCGTTAGTTATAACTATTAGTCCTTACTTCTTCTTTTTTTTTTTTCTTTTTTTTTTAAATACTAAAATAATGGGTATGCTAAAAGAGATGAAGAGTAGTGAAAGGTATGGCATAAGCTTAGGCAATTAATGAGATAATAGTAAAATAAGTTAATATGAACTTTTTGGTAACAGAAAAAAAACTTAATGAAAGAGGTAAAAAAAGGCTAAATGCAAAATTAGAATGCCACTTGGTAGGACCTCATGCACTCTCGCATGAGGTCTCTGCTTTTATATATACTAGTCACGAACCCGCGTGTTACGCGTGATAATTATTTTTATGGCAGTTTTATTAAATTTTTTTTTACAATTTAAACTAATCTAATAATGAGTAATGTATTTCGTAATTATATTTTTATTTATTATAGGAACAATCATAAATGTAATATAGGAACAATCTAAAACACCAAAAAAACGTAAACTAAAAAAAATTTAATAAAACTTAACAATGATTAATTGAACCAATATTAGGATAAAATTTTGTTTTTGATAATCTATTAAGGTTATTTTCTTTGTAGAAATTAAAATTTCGGCCGCCCAAAACATATTATCAAATAAACAATTATTAGCAAACTTTAAGAATTAAATTTCTATACATGCATTGTTATACAATAATAATAATAAAAATAAAATTGCAAAAAGTTAAAATTTATCACCTATCCAATTATTTTCGTTTGGCTAACCTTTACTTTTCTTTAAATAAATGGCATTATAGAGTACTTCTAATACAACTATTAAGAGTACTTTGTCCACCACAAAGGATTAGAAAATAAACAAAAATTAGTAAAGTCTCATAGTTTAACATCTAAATTGAGCACTATAAAAAATCATGCTATGTAACAGAATAAATACCAAATTATCCAAATCATGTTATGTAATAGAATAATATTATATTTTTATATGCTATATTTAATTCTTTAGAACGCAATAGGATAACATTTAACAATCAAAGAGAATAAAATAAATAAATAAAAAACAACAACAACAACAATTTAAAAAACAAAAATAAATCACAATTTTAAAAACAAAACTAAATCGCATTAAGCCAAAATAGAGTTTTAAAGAATATAAAAAATTATCAACCTAAAGTAGAGATGCAAGAAAAATAAAAAAAATCCACCAAAAAATTTAGAGAGAGAGAGGGGACCTTCTTCTTTTTTTGTGAGGGAAAACTATGCATAGAATAGAAGAGATAGTGACAAATTTATAGTAAGAGTGTGTGAATAAGAAAAGACAAAAATAAAGGAAGATGAAGTGAAAGAGGAAGAATGATATTAATGTAGAGGGTAGTGGGGAGATGAAAAGGTAAAGGAGGGAGAAAGATTGAAGTAGTGGGAAGATGAAATGGTAAGGGAGAGAGAAAGGTTGGAGAAGTGTAAATATTAAAAAAATAAATGTTAAAAACAATTATAAGAAAATTGGGAAAAAAAAAAACCCTAAAGCTTGGAAGTGAAAAGGCTTTGGGTTGGGTTTGATTGTGGAACTAAATAAATAAGAGGTGAGCTGGATTAATTATACAAATTTATTATAGGGTGATAGTGGAAGTAAATAAATAAATAGTGGACTGGATTTATTATAGGGTAATAGTGAAAGTAAATAAATAAGTAGTGGACTACATTTATAGGGTTGAAAATTGTAAAAACCATTTTAAAATTGTAGGACAAATTATATTTTAAAAAAGAAAAGAAAAAAAATAATGACGTGGCAAGCGATGTTGCGCAATGTGAGAGCAGCAACATTAAACGCTACGCTTCAGTTTTAAGAAAATTGGGAGAAAAAAAAATCCCTAAAGCTTGAAAGTGAAAAGGCTTTGGGTTGGGTTTGATTGTGGAACTAAATAAATAAGAGGTAAGCTGGATTAATTATACAGATTTATTATAGGGTGATAGTGGAAGTAAATAAATAAGTAGTGGGCTGGATTTATTATAGGGTGATAGTGAAAGTAAATAAATAAGTAGTGGACTACATTTATAGAGCTGAAAATTGTAAAAACCATTTTAAAATTGCAGGACAAATTATATTTTAAAAAAGAAAAGAAAAAAATAATGACGTGGCGGTGATGATGGCGCATTGTGAGAGCAAAGAACATTAAAAGCTACGCTTCAACTTTTAGTAATATATAGATATATATATTGACTGGACCCAAACTTCACCCTAGAGCCTTATCTCGTTAGTTATTGCTATTAGTCCTTACTTTTTTTTTTTTTTTAAAATACTAAAACAATGGGTATGCTAAAAGAGATGAAGAATAGTGAAAGGTATGATATAAGCTTAAGCAATTAATGAGATAATAGTAAAATAAGTTAATGTGAACTTTTGGATAACGGTGATAAAAAAATTTAACAAAAGAGGTAAAAAAAAGCTAAATGCAAAATTAGAGTGTCACTTAGTAGGACCCCATGCACTCTCGCATGAGGTCTCTGCTTTTATATATATATATATATATATATTGATTGGTTTTATAATTATTGTATATGGTGTATTTATAAATATCAGTATAAATTGTGTGCTCAAATTCAATGAAGGTCTCATCTCAAGTGGGTTTCTATAGACTCTCTCACGCTTCTTGTATCTGAATATTTTTTACTTCAAGGGTGAAATTGATATCTATGTAGCATTGTAGCTAGGCTCTATTATTTAATTAGATGGCAAGCAAAAAACCGAATATGACCGAAATGGACTGAATAGAACCAAGGTGGGCAGAATGGACCGAATATGACCGAAGTGGACAGAATGGACTAAATAAGACCAATGGGAACTGAATAGAACCAAATAGAACCAAAGTGGACTGATTAGGACCAACGTGGACCGAATGGACCAATATGACCGAAGTGGGCAAAATGGCCCGAATAAGAGCAATGTAGACCGAATAAGACCAAATTGGACTGAACCAGACCAAAGTGGACAAAATGGACTGGATAGGACCGAAGTGGAACGAATATAACCAAAGTGGATCTAATATGACCAAAATAGATCAAAGTGGACCAAATAAGACCAAAATAGATTGAATAAGATCGAATAAGACCGGAGTTGATGAAATAGGACCAAAATGGACCAAAATGCAAATACAAAAAATTATTTCATGAGACAATCTCACTAGATTTCTCTCTCACAATATCTAAAACTCACCACACATATTATAAGTAAGGTCTCATGAGACTATCTTAAAAGAGAATTTTTCCATGGATGGACAATAACTTATAGTCAACTAGTAAATTGCCGATGCAATGCATAGATAATTTTGTGATATTTTATGTAAAACAGTTTTGAATAATGTTGTACATAAATTATAAAGAAAAAGTAAACTAATTAGAGTAAAGAAACATATACATTTTGAGATATTGAAAATTGGTTTAGTAACTTCACTACATATTTGTAGCCTTCTTAAAGTAAGATTATTATTTTTTTTAAATCATGAAACCAAAAATAAATGCAAAAGAGTAACAGGACCATGAAATAAACTAATATGTATTGTGTTCACATATTTCATACTATGAAATAAAAAGTATACCCAACTCTCTGACTATCTTCCACCCATCGATAGTGCGACATTAAGACATGGTGTGGGCAAATGTGTATGCATGTGTTTTATAAATGATTTACAATTAAACCATGAAAAAATATGACTTTACATTGCGTACCAAATATTCTCTCTACTTATATACCAAAAACAAAAACTAACTAACCAAATTACCTAACCTAAATCATATTTAATCCCCTAATTTAAAAAGAAAAAAAGATTACCCGTAGGGGTTTCGTTGTCTTTATGGTGGTGGGAGGTCAGTATAACGGAGGTGGTGACCCCTTAGATTTCTCTTTCTCTCTCTTTCAAATGTTTTGTTAGTCTCGGGTCTTTTATTTTGGTAATATATAGTGAAATAGTGTCTTTTATTTAACAATACACAACATTTTTGTGTCTTTCTATCTCTCTCTAGAGTCTTATCTCATTAGTTATTGCTATTAGCCCTTACTTTTTTTTCTTTTTTTTTTTTTAAATACTAAAATAGTGGGTATGCTAAAAGACATGAAGAATAGTGAAAGGTGTGGTGTAAGTTTAGGCAATTAATGAGATATTAATGAGATAATAGTAAAATAAGATAATGTGAACTTTTTAGTAACAATAAAAATAAATAAATAAAATAAAATAAAATAACTTAATGAAAGATGTAAGAAAAAGCTAAATGCAAAATTAGAGTGCCACTTAATAGGACCTCATGCACTCTCGCATGAGGTCTTTGAGAGAGACATTTTGTAACAACTTTTATTCTACAATATTCCTCAAAAAAAAAAATTTACTCATTCCTTGAACTGAATAATTATAATGGTTATGTGTTTGCAATTTATAACCGTTGTTTCACTACTTATTTATAGCCTTCTTAAGGTAAGATTATTATTTTTTTTTAAATCATGAAACAAAAAATAAATGCAAAAAAGTAACAGGACCGTGAAAATCAAATAATTTGTGTTGTGTTCACATATTTAATATAATGAAATAAAAGTATGTCAAACTCTCTCACTGTCTTCCACTCATTGATAGTGTAACATTAAAACATGGTGTGGGCAAGTGTGTATGCACGTGTCTTATAAATGATTTAAAATCATGGTAGAATATGGCTTTACATTGCATACCAAATATTCTCTCTACTTATATACCCAAAACAAAAACTATCCAACCAAATTACCCAAACCTAAATCATATTTAATCCCCTAATATAAAAAAAAAAAAAAAAATACCCGTAGGGGTTTTGACGTCTTAATGGTGATGGGAGGCCAATATGACGGAGGCAACGTCCCCTCAAATTTCTCTTTCTCTCTCTTTCAATTGTTTTGTCAGTCTCAAGACTTTTATAGTGAAATAATGCATTTTATTTAACAATCCATAACATTTTTATGTCTCTCCCTCTTCCTTTAAGGCCTTATCTGGTTAGTTATTACTATTAGTCCTTAATTTTTATTTTTTTGCTTTTTTTAAAAAATACTAAATTGATGGGTATGCTAAAAGACATGAAAAAGAGAGAAATGTGTGATGTAAGCTTAGGTAATTAATGAGAAACTAATGAGATAACAGTAAAATAAGTTAATGTAAACTTTTGGGTAACAATAAAAAAAAATTTAAAAAAAAAAAAAAACCCTTAATGAAAGAGGTAAAAAAAAATGCTAAATGTAAAATTAGAGTGTCACTTGGCAAGACCTTACGCACTCCCGCATGAGATCTCTGTTTATATACATATATATATATATATATATATATATATATATATATATATAAGATGGGTTCAAGTTACACCTGGTATAACTTAAAAGAGTTACACATTTTTTAAACCGTTGGATTTAAGTAGATCTAACGGTTAAAAAAAGACCTATATTATCACAAATATTCTTATTAAGATCTCATTAATTGCCCTATTTATTACATTTTAAACCTATCTCTAAACCCAAAATACTTTCTCTCTCTACGTTTCTCTCTCTCTCTCCATTTCTCTCTCTCTGTCTCCTTCTCCATTGCTCCACCTCCACGGGTTGTCGGCGGGAAAAATAAATAAATTAATTAATTTTTTTTTTAAAAAGCCGAAAACTAACAAGAGAGGTTTGTGAGTGCTCTGTTTCTATTTTTCTTTTTTTCTGGTTTGTGAGTTCTCTGTTTTTGTTTCTTTTCTGGTCCGACGCTTGATGCATTTGGGGGCCTAAGGCGAAAATTGACCATCTTAATTTAGATGCAAAATTACTACTAATTAACATGAATTACATAGAATTTTTTTTTTTTTTTTTTTTTTTGAATTTTTAAGACAAAAAAAATTTGACAAAATTTTTCATACTTGTTGATATGGTAGATTGATAGTGGTAAGTAAAACAGTGGTGTTAGTGGTAGATTTAGATGAAAACTAGTAAAAGTTTGCTAATTAAACTCTTATTATTATTATTATTTTTTTGGAAGTGCAACATTCACAATATTTTTTACAACAAATCCTAGATTTTAAATCGCTTTTTGTTTTTTATTTGAAAATATCACTATAATTATTTTTTTGCCATCAACAATAGGCTGTAACAACCTGCTATTTAGCATTAGTTGTAAAAGTGTTGTGAAAAATATTGTAGATGACGTTGCATTTTTCTCTATTTTTTTATTTGTTTTTCATCTAATAAAAAAATTATTTTATTTATTGATTATAAATAATCCTATTGGCTAAAATTTGGGGGCCTTTTTTTTACTTGGGGCCTTAAGCGGTCGCATTTCTTGCTCCACCATAGAGCCGGCCCTGGGTCCGACTCTCTCTCTCTCTCTCTCTACGTTTCTTTTCTGTATCATGCTTGGTACATTGTTTGTGTTAAAAGCCTGACAAACCAAATGAGATAAAGAGAATTGAAGCCGTTGGTGGAAAGGTAGGGCTCAAACCATGGAAAGTAAGGGGAAGGCTACTTCATTGTGTAGCCTACTGTCACTTTTTTTTTAAAAAAAGGGCTTCATTATAGGAAACTATTGAAGAACAAAGCATATCAGATTTTTGTGAAGATTTGTAAAGCTACTGTTTTGGATTTTTAGTGTACGTAAACGATGCAATTTATTTTGTTTAGCCATGGTATTGAACTCTCAAGTGAAAGAAGTTCTGTTTTGTTAAATATTGTGCCTGTTGGGCTTAAGTTTACAGCATCAACAAAATCATCTTTGTACTTGAAGCTTGCATAATGGACACCATGGTTCCACTGGAATTCCTCACCTACCAAGATTTTCATAAGTAGGAATTTCATTATGACATGCATCATAAGTAGGAATTTCATTATGACATGCCTTCCATCTGAGGACTTTAATGGGATTTGGAATTTTGGTCTTCCACAGTGCTGACCAAAACTGTTTCTTATTGTTGCCCATGGAAGTCTCCTCTATTGTTGAAAATTTAGCCTCGCTAGCCACACGATAGGCACTATTAACTGTGGTGTGAAACTCCAAATTATTTTATCTCGTATTAGAAGAGGAATAGCCAAAATTGCATCTATGTCTTCTCTTGAGAATAAGTTGCTGATCAGCTCAGTTTTCCAGCATCTTTTTTCCATGTCAATTAGAGAGTTCACTGGGGCATCTTGTAAATTAGGAGGTTTTGGTTAGCAAATTTGGAATGTGGTAGGGGTATGGAGCCACCTATCTCACCAAATGAATGCACTTCTCTTGCCTTTAATCCGCCATCGACATCCTTTCTCTAAATTATCTATACATTTTGTTTTTAACTTTTACATAATATTTTTTTTGTTGATATCTTTACATTGCTATGATGTTTAGGAAAATTCTCTCAAGCTGAAAAGTTACTCTGATTGAAGTTGTATTGGGTATAATATTGAAAGAGTAGCCTTTTATTTACTTATTTTTTAGCACAAACTTATAACTGAAAATGAAATAGAGGTTCCCATTTTTCACACTTATGTTACAATTCATACCCAAAATGCATGGCTATAGAATATAACATCCATCCCAAATATATAGATGTACTATTACACAATATTACTTAAATAAAATTACTACAAAAGCAAAGAAACAGCCAGAATAAAATGAAAATAGTTCATAGTTGCAATGTGACAAAATGAACTGCTGAAGCATCAAACAAGAGTTTAATAACCTCAGCTGAAATAGCAAATGCCCAAGCAGTAACACAATTAAGTGTCATGGCCCATTCAAACCACAAGCCTTGTTAACATCGACATGACTAATTTCAACTTCAAGCCTTTCTTCCAAACATTGTTGCAGTCATGGAGGCTGTCCTTTCTTCAAATCCCATTTTGACCCAATTCTCCTATGCCACAAGCTTGCCTCATCAACATAATGACCCTCTTCTTCCACAGAAATTTTGAGCTGATTAAATCATCAAAGGTCTTCAAGCAAAACTGAAATGACATTGCAACCCTCTTGTTTCTCAAATTCACCACCTATGATGAAACCTATTTGAGAAGACTCTTGGAAGGACCATTGCACATGGAAATCACTCTCATCCCAAAGCTCCACGCAATCTCTCTCAACAAAATTTGTAACAAATATAGTATTTATAATTGCTATTTAGGAATTTACAAATAGAGAAAATGGCAAATGAGAAAGAAAGAATAAATTCACTTAAGGAAAAGTCACTACTAAACTGTGAAATCAAATGGAAACATGAAAACTTTGTAACTTATGCAAAGATTATACAAGCTTCAAGTACAAAGATGATTTTGTTGATGCTGTAAACTTAAGCCCAACAGGTACAATATTTAACAAAGCAGAACTTCTTTCACTTGAGAGTTCAATACCATGGCTAAACAAAATAAATTGCATCGTTTACGTACACTACAAATCCAAAACAGTAGCTTTACAAATCTTCACAAAAATCTGATATGCTTTGTTCTTCAATAGTTTCCTATAATGAAGCCCTTTTTTAAAAAAAAAAAAAGTGACAATAGGCTACACAATGAAGTAGACTTCCCCTTTGCAAATCCCTTAGTTTCCATGGTTTGAGCCCTACCTTTCCACCAGCGGCTTCAATTCTCTTTATCTCATTTGGTCTGTCAGGCTATTAACACAAACAATGTACCAAGCATGATACAGAAAAGAAACGTAGAGAGAGAGAGAGAGAGAGTCAGACCAGAAAAGAAACAAAAAGAAAGAACTCACAAACCAAAAAAAAAAAAAAAAATAGAAAAATAGAAACAGAGCACTCACAAACCTCTATTGTTAGTTTTCGGCTTTTTTAAAAAAAAATTAATTAATTAATTAATTAAATTTTCCTTCCGGCATCCTGTGGAGGTGGAGCAATGGAGGAGGAGACAGAGAGAGAAACGCAGAGGGAGAAAGTCTTTTGGGTTTAGAGATAGGTTTAGAATGTAATAAATGTGGGACAATTAATGAGATCTTGATAAAAATATTTGTGATAATGTAGGTCTTTTTTTAACCGTTAGATCTACTTAAATCCAACGGTTTAAAAAATGTGTAACTCTTTAGAGTTACACTAGGTGTAACTTGAACCCGTCTCTCTATATATATATATATATATATATTTATATATATATATTGATGATTGTAAGGACCAGATTTGTGGCTCAATCCGGGATGAACGGACTTAGGCCCAAAAAGCCCAAAACAATGAATTTGTAGAGAGTGGGTCAAAAAACTAGACCGTAATGAATTGGACAACGGCTAATATGAAATTGAATGGCAATCATGCACAAATAAGAAGTATCGATATGAATGAACTTCTTGTCCGAGGAGGCAAGTGTTCATATAAATCAACTAAACAGAGTACAAGTACAATTTTGATTGCTAAAGTGTTCTTTCTCTCTATTTTTCCAATCCCTTCCTTATGGAGGATCTCTTACATTATATAACTCCCTTTGGACCATCTTGATCCTACACTTGTTGGTCATCCGAGCCCTTATCTAAGTACTGGCCCCATCGGATAGGGATGGCAATGGGGCGGGGCGGGGCCGAAGGATGAGATCTTCGCCCCCGCCTCGCATGGATTTTTCTTGTCCCATCCCCGCCCCGCCCCGCATGATGGGGAAAATTTCTTGCCCCATCCCCACCCCTTAAGGCCCCGCGAAGATCCGCGAAGCCCCGCTCTACACCGTAAAACTTTATTTCTTGTTAATTTTCCCTACAACTATTAACATTTTTTCAAATAAAATGACATGTTTCAATAATAAAAATATACTTGAAATTATAAATAAATTTATCCTATCAAATCAAACTAATTTTTAGCAAAAACTAAATAATATTATCTAAATGTTTAACAAGACAATATCACAACAAAAATCTCATAACATGATAAAATAAAATTTTAACAAGCTTAAAGAAACAAAGAGTGTTGTTAAGCACCAAATGCCCACACAAAATTACAAAAACAATGACACAGACACATATTTAGAGCCACGGACCCATAACTTATTAAAAAAATTATATTATATTCATGATGAAAAGTAAGTTGAAAAAGACCGTATGAATCATGAATGAAATCATCAATTCAATAGTATATAAATTTGTTTCCAATAAAGACAAAAAAAAAAAAAAAAAAAAAAAAAAAGTTAAAATTAGTACCTTATTTCGAACTTTGCTAGAGAGAAAAAAAAGAGGTAGAGCCACGTTAGGTAGAATAAAATAAGTTGATGATATTTTTGTTTAAATAGTAGGGTTTTAGGGTACAATAAAATTACAATTTAACCCTTATTAATGCGGGGCGGGGCGGGGATGGGGCGGGGTGGGTCTAAAAAGTGTAAACCCATCCCCGCCCCGCCCCGTGGTGTGGGTCTAAAATCTCGCCCCATCCCCGCCCCACCACCTTTGCGGGCGGGGAAACCCGCACGGGCAAAGCGGGAGGGGCGGGTCAAGCGGGGCGGGGAAAAATTGCCATCCCTACTATCAGACACCCTCTTTGACTTTTTGTGAGTTGTGGTAGCCAAGGCAAAGATGTTCGTAAGTCTTCTCCACATAAATGCGGTCAGAAAAGTAGCTATTGTGCATTCAATGCGGTGGTAGCAGCTTTCCCTTAGATATTTTTTGCTTCCCCTCCTTCTCATATGTTCATGATGCATGTCCCTATCACTGGAGTTTCATGGAAGGTCACTCTGATCATTAGAATACATATTTGAGCTGTACTTATCATATTCGAGGAGATATTCCTCCTCGAACAACCTTCCTATTTGTATCTTACTCATTAAATTCTGAGCCTAAACCGTTCATTATCATTCGTTCCTCCTCAAACCACTCACGCTCTCGGCCAAGGCCCAATATATAATTTGGGCCCTTAACCCTACAATGATTATTCCTTTATAACTTCTAATCACTAATCAACATGAGTCTCAAAAAACTTTGGGATAGGACTTTATCATATGTACAAAATAAGTATAGATTTTTTTATCTTTATTTTTTAATTTTAAAAAGGATATTGCTATTGTGTTCATCCTTATAAGAATTTAAGCATAGATTAAATTTTCATTATTTTTGATAATTTGTCTTTGATTCCTTTATAATTTATATATTGTGTTGATTTAAATGAATTTTTTCTCAAGCTTTCGGAGGATGGACTTTAGATAAGATGTTCAACTTTTATATGCCAGGCATTGACTATAAGTCTTGTACATAGAAGAAATAGAGATAGGAAATTAAGAATATGGTCCATTTTGGTCAACCTTAGCTTGATTTGTTTAGACATCAATTTTCTCTCTTGCCAAAAGTCCGACTTATTTCAGGTGAAAGTTTCCTTGATTATTACTTGTATACAAAATTCCAGGATCATTAAATTGGAATAGGTCCCTCACTAACCTAACCAATTGGAATATGATGAAATTTCTTCCCATCCACACTAAACGTTGTGTACACTCCAAATTTTTTTCCTCATCTCATAATGATACGTTGTTGATCGGTGTCATCCAAGTCCAACATGATTGAGAGTTGTAATTGAGACTATGGCCCAAAAACTTTACTATTCAAGATTTTATAGAAAAATTAAACACTCATTTGATGTAATAGGAGACTATGGAATTTGTTTGTTCTTGATGTTGTGAAATTTGTGTAGGTACTAAAAACTTTAGTTTGATTAGTTGGCAAGTCATGTTCTTTAATTGTGAAAAATCTACAATGGAAAACTTTTGTGCTCCTACAATAAATGTTTTGGAGAGAAAATTGTTAGCCCTCTCATCCCATCGGGACCCCCTATTTATACAAAGGAAAAAGGGTCCAATATTCCTAAGTGTGACTTAGTTATATGGAATTTTTGTGCAAATGTGCCTAGATTTCTTTTAAAATTTTAATTATAATTTTAAACTCTAATTTGGTGATTTTTATATGATTTTTGTGGTTTGATTTTGATTCAATAAAGAAATATTAGCAAAAAGAAACAAAGGTAGAGCTATTAAAGAAATCTGTACTTTTAGATTAGCAATTACAAATGACTAATGCTGCATTGTCATTTGTGGTTGTAGTATGAATAAGCGGTATGTTGTTTAAGCGACTGATTGAGGCAAAGCAATTAACCATATTAAAAGGGATTAGCAACTTTTTCTTTCTCCTTTACCATTTGGGGTATATATACCTTTTTCACATATGCTCAATTTGAAGAAGAACCGATTAGGATTTCCCTTAATTATGATAAACATATTAATTTTTTTTTAAAGAAGTTTTATATTTATTAAATGAGATATATATATATATATATATATATATATGTCGAGGGCCATGTTGCCGAATTGGCATCTCCCCATACACAAAGTGTCTGGGATTTAAGGGAGAAAAGGTTCAAATTATGGAGTCCGGGAAAGAAGGTTCAAGTTACAGGGTTAGCAGCATATTATAATTATTTCTAAATAAAAAAAAATATATAGAGATATATATATATATATATATTTTTTTTTTCCTTGAGCTAAAGCAGTTGTGATGGAAGTGTGGAGTGGATGGTGTTTTTTTTTTCTTAGTCCTTGAGTATTTTGGATTGTTTCAAATGAGTAATGGCTCCTCTTAGGCTCCTAAATTTTTTGGTTTATTGATTTTGCTATCTATAACTTTGATTCTTCTTTACCTAATAAAGTTTGGAATTTTTTGTAAGTAAATTTTTTTCTTCAAGAAAATGAATAAAAATCTCACTTCATGTTCATGCTCATGTTGATGTTCATATTTGTATCTTTTGCAATACTCAATAAGTTGTTTACTCATTTTGTGAATTATCAATTGTAGTTAAGAAAAAAAGTATAAACACAATACTACTCAATTAAAATAATGTGAAAAATTAAATCTATTAGATTAAAAAAATGGACATGAAAATGAAAATTTCACAAAATATTTCTTAAATAGAATTAAAATTATTTTTACTCAATATTGTTTATCAAGCAATCATGTACTAACTAACAATATTCCAATCATTACGTGTATAATGGGGTGATGAAATGGTTGTTTAGTTTATTTAAGAAATGTGATCTAGCTAGTAGAAATTAAAAAAAAAATACAATAACTTTCATGCGTAGTCATGAATTATACCTTTACGTATATCTTATGCATTTTATGATTTTTTTTTATATAAATGTATTTCCTAAAATTAACAAAATTTATCATAAAACCCTTCATTGTATTTTTAAAAAATCACTAAATAAAAATAAAAGAAGTTTTTTTCCCCAAAAAAATGTTCTCCAATCATAATATTTACCAAAAAAGATCATACCAAAAAAAATGGTGCAACGCATGTGCCAATAACCAGTCTATATATATAATTAAAGCCAAAATCGAGAGAAAATCAATTTAGATTCTAAATTAGATTCCAATTGTTGTTTAATTTTGTGTCACGTGTCCAATTTAAGGGTTTTTTTTTAAAAAAAAAAAAATTGATTCCAAATACTGATGGACTCACCATTCCAAATACATTGCAATATACTAACTTTTTATTTTTTTATTTATTTTTTTTATGAGATAGTGGCTCCTAAAAAAGGGCCATATATGGGACTGTGATTTCATGAACAACATGTAATTTTAAATAGATTGATGGTAGGTTGCTATACACACACACACACACACACACACACACACACACACACACACACACATATATAACCAAAAGCGAGAGAAAATTTAATTAAATTCTAAATTTGAGTCTAATTTTGCGCCACGTGTCTCATCTATTTTTTAAATTTGTGTCAAGTGAATTATTAGGTGCAAAAATCAAAGAGTCTAAATTCAATTAGATTCTAAATTGAATTTTAATTGAAGTTCAATTTTACACCATGTATCCCATCTAATATTTTAATTTTTGTAGCAAGTGAATTATTTCGTATAAAAACCGAAGAGTCTAGATCCAATTAAATTCTAAATCATATATATGTGTGTGTGTGTGTGTGTGTGTGTGTGTGTGTGTAATTGTGATTGTTTTTAAATGTACATGTGCATATGCACAAGGTTACACACTACTTTTATTAAATGAATGTATCAATTTTCAAACACAAAATAGAAAAATAATTAGGAAATTGATTGTGATGCTTCAATTTGATTGATTGTGTGATGTGTGTGGGTGTGTGATAAGTCTCACATCGGGTATTTACTAGGTAGATCTAAGCTTTATTAACAACTACAAGGAGCCTCAATTGTGACTAGTCCTTTTGAGGCATAACGCAGATGTGGCTAGCGTTTTTCCTTGGGTCGTTACAATATGGTATCAGAGCCCACTCGATAACCCCATGTGGGCTCGAAGACACTGCCCCACAAAGTGGGCCCTAACAAGGACGTTAAAAATTTAGGCTGTGTTTGGTTACTGGAAAACGTTTTCCGGAAAATACATATTTTCCGGAAATGCTAATTTCCGGAAAAGGAAAATGTATTCGGGTGTTTGTTTGTCTCGGAAATCGTTTTTACGGAAAATCAATTCGGTGTTTGATTCGTCCAAATATTTTACGGAAATCGTTTTACGGAAAATTAATTCCGGTGTTTGGTTCGTCCAAATATTTTACGGAAAATACTTTACGGAAAATCAATTCCCATGTTTGGTTCGGAAAATACTTTACAGAAAATAGTTTGGATCATTTTACGGAAAATGATCTAGAATCTGACCCAAAAAACCGTCCATCCATGAATGAAGTTTTGGAGGAATTGGAGAATGAAGTTTTGGAGGAATTGGAGAATATCAATGCTATTAAGGAAAAAGTAGCTGAGCCGAAGCATAATCCTAAGCCCAATAAACGCAAAGAAGATACGCACCAACATCACCATAACTATCATAAGTCTCCAATTCACCAAAACCATGGTGTTAATCGAGCTGGAGCTAGAGCTTAAATAACTAGTTTGAAGCTATATTTTGCTCTTATAGATAAAATTCAAGAACCCGCATTCTCTATACATATCTGTAACAATACAAAAATTATGGTCATTTGGTTCAACATCAAACATAATCATTCGAATATACCCATAATATTTATATAAAAACAGCCACATCAATCGTTCACCATTGGCACTACACCTCAATGGCATACAAAAATGATACCTATTCGTGGTATCCAACAAGTACAAATACATAATTTGGGCAATTGTATTGTCCCAATAATACAAAAGAGTACATATATAATACATTGATAGGTCAATACTAATACTACAATAAAAGTTAATTCCTAAATCTACCATCACAGTCAACATGAAATAAGCAAATCAAATTTGTGAGAAAAAATAATCATCTAACCACAGCTTCCTCAACCTAGCATTCTTGGCTCAAAATCCACGTGTCGTCTTCTCATTCTCACAAAGATGGTCGAAGGCGTGAGCGAGCATATCTTCGCTATATCCATCCGCCATCATAGCCATTACCTCATTATACAAAGTTGTGTAATCTACCGGGCCCCGATTAATTTCTTTCGAGCGTGACTATTTCCTTTGGTGATCAGACAGATCAGTTCAAGACACTATCATCAGCATTAGAAGTCGCACGCCCTCTTTTGCGGGACTTGGAAATTCCCGACCCGGTGGTGGATGATTCATTTGCGTTCTTCCCCTTTTCAACCACACATTCCTCCATATTATCTGCAACAAACTCTGTACTATCCCCATTATCCCCATTATCCGGCTCATTTTCGATATCCACATAGGACTTAGAAAAGCCACCTGTGGCTATGTCCTTCCCCACCACAATCGCTAATTCATCGTAAAACTCAATTTTTTTGTTCAGATACTCTGCATGCTTCCGATGTGCCCGTAAGGGAGAAAGGAACGTATATAACAATGCAATAATAACTTCACTCATAAATTCAATATAAAAGACTATGCAATAACAATTAAAGCAAATACTCCATACTTTTTCCTACATTTTCTCAGTAATCAAACAAGTAATGCAAAAAAACTCTCAAATAAGGATGGAACAAGTTAATACATTATGTTACTATTATGCACACTTTACTGCTAAGAGAGCCCAATTAAAAACAAAAAAAGAAGAAAAAAATTTAGAACAGCAAGCACAAATCTTTTGGTTCAAAACTTTGTTTTCTTTCCTTCACTTTTTCCTAACAACCAAATAGAAAGATCAAAGAAAACAGTGGGTCCTTAATTTCCTATTATTCCCAAGTCATAGCTGAAAAAAACCCATTAAAAAAATCACCTTAAAAAGAAAGTATCAATCTTTTCTTTACTTTCCCAATATTTTATTAGCAACCAAACCGAGAACCAAAGAAAATTGTAGCTCGGACACATATACACATATAGATAGATGAAAACACATAGGTATATATAGATATAATACATAGGTAAGGTGACATGAAAGTTATGTTTGGAAAACCTTATAAAAGCAATGGAATCCTAAAAAGAATGACACTATAAATTTCATATAAAAGGCAAAAACATATATTAATATCTATATTAAGAAAATATAGTTGGAAGCCATACCATAACTTCTTCTTGGTATGTTTTAGCGTCGCAAGTTATCATTTTCAGATTTTCGTCCCAACCGAATCCACTCTTCTTTCTAAGAGCTTGAATAGTTGCCCACATGGACCTTAAAATTCGCATCCGATTGTCCACATAGGACGGGTGGCACTCAACCCCGAAATGGGCCGTTATCTCCTTCGCTACAAGAGCAAAGGAGCCGGCCCTAAAAGTACTAGAGGGCTTATTGCCCTTTGCGGCCCTAAATTGCTTGCTGCCGCTAACTTTTTCTTTACCCTTTGACATTACTACATATGAAAATAGTATAGTGAGAGTAGCATTTAGTAATTACGCTCGGAACATGAATAACAAATCAAACACACATACAACCACGCTTATGAATGTGCATAACAGAATGGAACATGCTAACTATGGAAATGACAATGTAATACCATCAAATAACAATGTAATGCTAAAAATAATTTTTCATTACATCACCAAAAGTCTATATTACATACATTGTCTTTACAAAAAAAAAAAAAGAAAAACACATTACAATCATAGAAATCTAAATAAAGTACTACTCTCCACTCCGATATAATCAGACCACATGGCTTGGCATATCTCATCTCTCTTAGCATTCCATGATCTACTATCTTCGACGGACTCCGACGTGATTGTGTTTCTTGTTGGTGGTCACTAAACTCTACTTGGTTCATTGCATCTTCCATAATATGGTCATTTGGTTCAACCCCATAATGTGATTATGAACCACACAACACGCTAACACTACTTTCACTTGGGTTGGGAAAGACCAATATGGTTCTGCATCCAACACTCGAAAACGTTTTTTCACCACTCCAAACCCTCGCTCAATGGTAGTTCTCAATGAAGAGTGTCGGAGGTTGAACAATTCTTGCGCATTCTCGGAGGACGATCACTAAACTCTTTCAAGTGATATCGTACACTCCGATACGGTGACAATATTCCATTTTTATTACCATACCCAAAGCATCACCAAGATAATATTTACCTACATATATTAAAAAATAAAACCAAATCACTACTATGTTGAGGAAAACACACAATATTTAATAAACTAATAAACCAAAAAGGTGAAGTAATCGTGTAATACCATCGGGAATTGAAAATCCCCCTGGCCTAGCAAATGCATCATTTAATACACGTGAATCATGTGCACTACCTTCCCATCCAGCCAACACATAAGTGAACTTTAAGTCAAAACTAATGGCAGCTAACACATTTTGCGTGGTTCCATCTTTGCGACCACGAAATCTTCCTTGTATTTCAGGTGTGGTACGGATGCACGAACATGTGTACCATCTATTGCTCCAACACAATCCTAATTTTAAACAGACATAATGGTTTAAAATTACATAAATCTTCACAATTTACAAAAATACACAAGTCGCAATATTTACCTTAAAATATGGGTAAAACTTTCTGCTATTCCTTATCTCCGGAGGTGTATCTTCGCTACGCAGTCTTATTAGAGCTCTATATAATTTCAGGACCCCCTAAGGACGACCTTGAAGTATCTATGAACAGTCTCGGTTGATCTATAGATCCGACTACCCATTACACGAAACCTCACATTATGACCAATAATGTGCAAGAAAATGAACACTTGCTCGTGAAATGAGACATGTGAATAGTCGGACGTACGTGCTCCCCCTCGGTGAGGATGTGACATAAGTGGTGGAAAGCTATAGGCTTCATCCTAAGTTGATTCACACAATGTCTCTCACTTCCATGCAGAACACTATTTATGTATTCCTCTCTCTCGGCGGCATGGTTAACATAAGGCGCCCTAGGCAATTGTCTACGTCTACGTCACAATTTCCTTAACAATGCAACCCCCATAAGGAGGACAGATGCAATCGAGGCAAGAATTGCGGCTTTGGTTTTTTTCTTCATCTAACAAAATCACAAACATTGTGGTCTAAGAGGTATGTAAACAAGTATGCTATTGATTACACCATAAATAAAATCAGCCACAAACATATAACATCCAAACCATCACATTGCATTCTATTTACACTATAACAATACCATCACATTGATAATCGCACATTGATATAGCACAATACCATCACATTGCATTCTATTTATAATCACCTATATACCCAAAGCACCTTCAATTAAGGTTTAAACACACACATATTGGTCTGCAAGAACATAATAACACCAAGCATGGGTGAAGCTCCAAAATTTCTACACATAACCCAACTAGCCAAATTAAACAAAAAATCACAGCAAAAGTTCTACACATAACCCAACTAGCCAAATTCTAATAAAAATCACAGCAAAAACCAATCATGCATAACCAGTCAAGCCCCAAAATTTAAAAAAAAAAAAAATCAGACCACAAACCAATCGGGAATAACCCGCAATCGAAAAGCCCCAAAATTTCATATGCATCACCCATAAATACACAGTTTCATAAACAATGGATAATTAAAAAAATTGATAAATAACCTGCAATCAGAAAAGCCCCAAAATTTCATATGCATAATCCACAAATACACAGTTTAATCAACAATGGATAATTAAAAAAATTAATAAATAACCCGCAATCAGAAAAGCCCCAAATTTTTGATATGCATTACCCACAAATACACGATTTAATAAACAATGTATAATAAAAAAATTAATAAATAAAAACATGTAAATAATTATATAAATATTTATATAAATAAACAAATAAATAAATATATATATATATATATTTCGGAGATCGGATCGGGAGGATGGTTTGGACCGGTGAGGTGAGTGGATCGGAGGTGAGTGAGTGTGTGGATCGGACGTGTGGGTCGGAGGTGAGGTGAGTGTGTGGCGGTCAACCGGTTCCGGAAAACTCACCGTGAGTCCGTGTTTGGCTCGGTGGTCGGAGTGCCTGGACCGGTGATCGACCGGGCCGAGCCTGGATCGGGTGCCTTGGTCCGGATCGGTGTGAGTTTGAGCTGTCACTCACCGTGGGTCTGCAGCGTTTGGCGCGGTGATCGTCTCGCGCGAGCTCGGCGTGACCGGTGTGAGGTAGATCGGTGTCGGTTTGTGGATCGTTGGCTCTCGTTCTTTCTCTCGCTCGTTGGCCGGATCGGAGCTCTAGGTGGCTGGATCGATCGGAGCTCTCGCACTTGATCTCGCTCGTTGGCTTCGATCTCGTTCGTTGGCTTGATCTCGTTCGCACTTGATCTCGCTCGTTGGCTGTTGTGTTCTTCGATTGTTTTTTTTTTTTTGTTCTTTCTCTCTCGCTCTCGTGTTGTGTTTTCTGTTTTTTCTCTCCCTCTCTCTGCGTTTTGCAAGACTCGGAAGTGAATTGAAGTGAAAATGAGGGGAGAAATTCGTTTCCGGGTCAAAGGTGAAATTAGTGGTCAACCGGAAATCATTTTCCGAAAAATAGTGTTTTCCGTGACAGCCAAACACATGGATTTTACGGAAAATGATTTCTTAAATTGGTTTTCACCCAATTCAAACGCAGCCTTAATTAGGGGAGACTGTGATGCCCAATTTGATTGATTGCGTGATGTGTGTGGATGTGTGATGAGTCTCACATCGGGTATTTACTGGGTAGATTTGAGCTTTATTAACAACTCAAGGAACCTCAATTGTGACTAGTCCTTTTAAGGTATAGTGTAGATGTGGCTAGCGCTTTTTCTTGGATCGTTACATAGACCCCATTTGGTTGCTGAGAAAGCAATGGAAAAGAAAAGAAAAGAAATTTTCAATTTCTGCTAATAAAATGACATCTCATTTACTTATGGAGATGCAATTAATATATTTTTAAATATTTTATTATAACTTCTAATTAAGGACATGTGATAATTCAAATGATAGCTTAGATGGCATAAAAATATTATTTTGATATTAATGTTAGATACATCAATTCTTTTCATGTACCGCTTAATTATAAGGATTACTTTAACACAATACCAAAAGTTTAGAAACAAAATTGACACATTTAAGATGTTAAAAACCATTTTGATAGATAGTACAAGTGTTAAAGACTAAAACGATAATTAAACATGTTTTTTTTACATATTTTTATTAAAGATTAAATTCTATAAGGATGTGGTTTAAAACCTAAGTTTTACACCCTCCAATTCCAACATACCACATCATCTTATCACATATTAAAGAATAAAAACAACCACACTCTATCAATTATAATGCAAAATTCAACCAAAGGAGTTTATTAAAATGTTATTAATTGTGGTATAATGTACTGAGTTTTAAGTAAAAAGTAGATGTAATATCTCTAATTGGATGGTATAAAACATGAATTTTACACCCCATTCTTATCAAATTCAAACTCTTTTTATTAATATCCTCAAAACACTTTTTTTTATTAGTTGAATTTGAAAACTAATATCCTGTTTGGTTGTAAGGGAGATGAAAAGGAAAGAAGGGAGAAAAAAGTAAGGGAAGGGAAAGGGTAGAAGAGAGAGTTGTACATAGAAAGATTGCATTAAACAATTTCTTCAAAAGAAAGGTCTTCTTTGAAAAAATAATGGGATCATCTGAAGGATTGTGCTAAGAAAATTTCTAGAATACAAACTTTTCTATGGGTTGTGAGAAAAGTATGAAACTTCATCAAAAAAGTATGAAATATTGGAAAATCGATCAAATTGTGTATTCTTATTTTTTAATAGAAAACTGAAAAGTAAAAATACTTGGGACCATCACAGCATTTATTAATATAAAAAAACTTAATGAAAGAGGTAAAAAAAGGCTAAATGCAAAGTTAGAGCGCCACTTGGTAAGACCTCATACACTTCTGCATGAGGTCTCTGTTTATATATATATATATTGATATTGATAAGTGCCCATTTGGTTCTTATTAACTAAACCCAACAAAACAAGCGTTGTTGAAGAGGAAAGTTACAACCGACCCGATCCGTGAGAGGTGTCGTTCTCATCAGTAAAGGAGTCCGTGCAAGCTATCTAGTCTTGCCCGTAATTGGGAGAGGTTTAGGGTGTGAGGGAAGAGTGGTGTTTCAAGTCTAATTTGGAGTTTACAGATATGAAGGAACTTCTATCTTGGCCGATTTGCGAAGGAAAGTCAATTGAGCTATTTGCTTATACGACTTGGATGGTGTGGACTCAAAGAAACAAAATACGGGTCACCCAACAAGCTGTTTCGCTCCATCAGTTGGCTGAACAAGCAAAACAAAAACTGAATCAGTTTAGAGCCGATCGCGAGAATCTCAAGTGCAGTCACGGACAGCAATGTTAGAGGCTCTAGATGGTTATGTCTGCAAGATGGTTGGGTGAAAACAAACTTTGACAGAGCTATTTTCAGTGATTCAAATCAGTTCGGAGTTGGGGTAGTAATCCAGGACAATAACGGTGTTGTGCTGGCTTCCTATTCAGAAAAACTTCATCAAGCATACAAACCTGACGAGGTTGGGGCGCCGGTCGCTTTAAAGGCAGTCTCTCTTGCACGTGATTTGGGCTTTCGAAATGTGATTCTTGAAGGTGATTCTCTCGATCTAATCAAAGCATTAAAGTCAGCAGAGGATAGCCTTTCTCCAACAGGTTTGCTGGTAGACGACATGAAACGGGTTACTAGTAGTTTTGAACGATTAATGTATTCTCATGTTAAGAGAAACGGCAATAGGGTAGCTCATAATCCGGCAAAAAATGTATTATGCATACCAGATTCATAAGTATGTATAGAAAATGTCCCATCGCATATTACTTCGATTTTAGATTTGGATGTAATCATTTCAAGTTAAATAAAATGAGTCAGCTTCTTTCTCAAAAGAAAAGGGAAAACAATGTAGATCCAGAAAACGATAGGTCGTTTACTCCTTAAAAGTACACTACTTGTAGCTTTTCCTTCAGATAAATCCCATTCCATCTCTCTCTCTCTCTCTCTCTCTGAATGTTCAATCTTCAATGGCCATTCCAGTCCTAAAACACTTGCTCTTCTCAACCCACAAACACAAACACAAACCCATCTCTTCACTCTCCTTCTCCTCTTCCTCTTCCCAACCGTCCGATCAATCTGCAACCTTAATCTCAACCGTAGTTTCAATCCTCACCCAACAACGTTCAAAGTCCCGTTGGGGCAACCTCCAAATTCTCTACCCCAATGGCTTCCACCCAAAAGAGTTTTCCCAAATTGCCCTCCAACTCAAGAATAATCCCCACCTTGCCCTCCGCTTCTTCCTCTGGACTCAACACAAGTCTCTCTGCCACCACAACCTCCTCACATACTCAACCACTATCCACATTCTGACCCGAGCCCGGCTCTTGACCCAAGCCCATTCACTCATTCGGACTGCCATTCGGATCCCCCAACAATCCACCACCACCAACAACGACAACCTCGTACCTAAGCCATTGAAGTTGTTCCATAGCCTTGTCATGACTTATAGACTATGTGGGTCAGCTCCGTTTGTGTTTGATTTGTTGGTTAAAGCTTGTTTGGACATTAAGAAGATTGACTCAGCTATTGAGATTGTTAGGATGTTAAGGTCTCGTGGGATTAGTCCAAAAGTTGGTACTTTGAATGATTTGGTTTATTGGGTTTTGAAGGTACGAGGTGGTTGTGTTGGGTACGAGGTTTATAGGGAGGTTTTTGGGTTAGAGGGTGATGGGGTTGTTGGAAATGTGAAAAGGGTCTATAAAGTTTGGCCAAATGTGCATACTTTTAATGTTTTGATGGGGGGGTTTTACCAGGATGGCATGGTTGAGAAGGTGGAGATGATTTGGAATGAAATGGTGGGGTTTGATTGTGTTCCTAATTGTTATAGTTACAGCGTTTTGATGGCGGTGTATTGCGAGGAAGGGAGGATGGGAGAGGCTGAGAAGTTGTGGGAGGAGATGAGAGTTAAGGAAGTGGAGGCTGATGTTGTGAGTTATAATACTATGATTGGTGGGTTTTGCAAGATTGGAGAAGTTGAGAAAGCTGAGGAGTTGTATAGAGAAATGGGGTTGAATGGTGTGGAAAGTAGTTGTGCTACTTATGAGCATCTTGTTAATGGGTATTGTAATGTTGGGGATGTGGATTCAGCGTTGCTTGTGTTTAAGGATATGTGTAGGAAGGGTTTTAGGCCGGAGGCTTTGACGCTTGATGTGGTGATTGAAGGACTTTGTGTTAAGAGTAGGGTTTATGAGGCTGTGGAGATTCTTAGGGGTGGAGTGGAGAATTTTGGCTTGGTGCCTAAGGGGAAGAGTTATGAGACTCTATTAAAGGGGTTGTGTGAGGAGGGGAGGATGGAAGAAGCCTTGAAGATCCAGGCAGAGATGATGGGGAAGGGTTTTGAGCCAAATTTGGAAATATATGGTGCTTTTATTGAAGGGTATGTTAGACAAGGAAATGAGGAAATGGTAGAAGTGTTGAGGAATGAAGTGTTGGAAAAGAAAATGCGGGAAAAAGAGAAGTAGATGATGTTTGTTTGCTGTAAATGCAAGCAAATCCAAAAATTGAACATATATGGCAATTTCCCTAATTAGGGTGAGAAGGTTGCTGCAGAGTTTGATGGATTTCATTTTGGAAACAAAAGCTTCTTTTTGGGACATTAGTCTGGTTTCTCTTGAAAATGTCATCTTTGCTGGTGATTTTTATGCAGTTAAACAAGGATTCATTTATAGTGCTTACTTGATAACATGTGAGGACAATTCAGGCAGGCATTTGGTGAGCATGCCTGGGGACAATGGTTGGCTGCACATTAGGGATCATTCGAAAATGGGGTAACTTCTTGACTTCGATTGCTCATTACAGTTGTAAATTGTAATTTCAGAAGTGCATAAATTGTGCCTGCTGTTGATCTTTTGTCAGATGCCCCTTGTGGACATCTGTTATCTTTTCCTGGAGAACGATCATTCCACACTCATGGCTGCATATTACGGCAATGATGATAGGATTATGCACCGGAAGAGGAGAAGATTGAAATCATAGTAATCGATTCTTTGCCAATATAATTTACCACCTCCTACAACTGTGAGTTGATTGTATGCATTGAGTGGATCTTGAGAGTGAATAATTTTTACTTGTAAATAAGACATACTGCAGTTTTGACAATACAGTACTCAATTTGATCATTTCACTTGCTCAGCATTCAGCAACCACTGCTAAACTCTCTCTAGTCTACCATGTTCCAAGCTGGAATTTACAGTCTTCCTGCTCAATTTGGTCACTCACTTCACTGGTATCTTCATAAGCTACTAGAAGAGGTGTTTTCTAAGGATATAAAGAAGAGTCTATCCTGCAAAAACCAATTTAATTAATATGATTGTACCTGTATAAACTGTCATTAAATCCTTGTTCCCAGGTTGCTTAGGGCTAAGAAATTTATAACTGGGACTGCCAGAGGTCACTAAAGGGGGTTGTTAGTCTTTCTCATGGACCCCAGAAAATGAGAAAACTGTCATTAAATCCTTGTTCCCAGGTTGTTTAGGGCTAAGAAATTTATAACTGGGGCTGCCAGAGGTCACTAAAGGGGGTTGTTAGTCTTTCTCATGGACCCCAGAAAATGAGGTGCCCAAACTAATGATACTAGTCAGTGTAATTCCTTAGAAATTCTTGACAACAATTTACAACTTTGTAATTGTATGATTGAAAACCCTCATCTTCTAAAATTTGGACACAATTAAAGTATTAATGTACAAATTCAGAGTAACAAAAATCTGGATGATATTGGTTCTGGCCACAAAATTCTATAATATAGTACATAGCCAAAATCCAAATAAGTATCACAAGGCAGGGAGTAACCAAAGATTGAACAGAGCTGAAGCCAAAGACAGAAACCATGTCAAGAAAGCCATGGCAGCGGATATCTGATATCTGCTGCAAAACTTTGAGGGCAATATGACCTTTCAGCATGGAGCAGAAGGTCCACAACACTAGCTGTTGAGCAAGCTGCAGCGAGTGTGAGAATGGATAATACCTATTGTGAAATATTTTGAATCAGTAACAAAATAGTTGCCAATAACCATGTTATGTAATTGCAAATGGTTCAGATGATACATACCCAATCTCCTACAACAATGATGACCAGTATTCCTGGCTGCCGAATAGGACATTTAACCAGAACAGAGTATCCATCCACCAAGGCCAAAGTGAAACTCCAAGGTATAACCAAACCCATGATTGTCACCAAGTAGCTGCAACAGTAGTATATCCAAGGAAGATTAAATCATGAATGGAAGAAATAACAAAATAGTGGTAATAAGTTGCTCCACAACTTTTAGAATCTATTCCCTTGTATTTTGATTCAGGTTCAGGAATGGATAATAATAGAATAGTCTTCTTGTAAAAGCAACGTTGCTCTCTAATCACAACTTGCCACCTTAGCGTTTTGTGAGAATAGCTGTCCCTAGCATTCTTGGTCATCATTCAAAGAGTGGAGGAAAAACCTCTTTGCCTTCTGGTTCTTTTCTTGACCCTTAGATTTGAAAATGCATATCACTAATTCAGATTGTCAAGTGCCTGTAATTTATATTATCATCCTCAGTGTTTTAACCATATTCATTGCTTTCACAACACAGTTTCAACTTAGGCCATTCTAGCTAAACTAGCCCATTTTTCTTCTGGATTTCATGGAATTTGATCATGGGAAGCATAAAACTAGAGGCAAAGAGTATGAATTGGACCATAAGTCTAGGTAACAAATGACAAAACATGTTCCAAATTTTGAAATTAAAGAGAGGAGATGGCAGACAAATGGAATATTGAAAATTCTGAGGGTAATCATCTCATAGAAGTGAATCTAATTTAATGGACTAATTGTCAACAATATTGGCCTGCAGCTGTAAAAATGCTAAGCTAGCAGTGGGTGAGCACAAAAGGAAGGATCTAACAGATGTGAATGAAAGCATGAACCTAGTAAGTCAAATTTGCACTAAACAGGTCACTGAAGTTTTCTTGAAAGTGACAAGATCTTCATGCCTATGTTAAGCATTTCAAAGTTCCCTGTTTTAAGTCATGGTCGATCCAATGGTTTGAAATTTCTTGTGGAAAGTAGTGTCTTTTGGTACTGGTCATTGGACTTCTGGCTTAACGAAACCAGAAAATTCGATGCCATTGAGTAAATTCCAGTAGAAAGTTACCCTAACTTGTCATGGCCAAGATTGATCAACCTCAAAATTAGGAATAAAAGAAGAAGAAGGGTGTTTTGTGTTTTTCGAATAATGTTCTATTATCAGCACTTCATTTATAGAACTTTGACATAGAAATTGAGCAACACCCTAACTCTAAGGACTAAAGTTTTATCATTTTAATGATTGATAGTTTCTTATTCCAAGTCTGATTTCTGAAAATCAGTAAAGAAATTAATAGAATTATCCGTTCTACTTTCAAAAGAATAAGATCAAGCATGCAGAAAATCTGAGAGAATGTGTGCTAATTGCAGTGAAACTCAGAATGAATTGTAGAGATGTTAACATCATGGGTAGTGTAGACTGAAATGAAAAAGGTAAAAACAAAGAAGAACCAGCTAGAATCAAATCAAAGAAGAAATAGAAAAGAGAATGAAGAATTACCAGAAAGCAGTGTAGCTGTAGAATTCCACACCCAGAGACATGAAAAGAAGAGAAGCAGAGGAAAAGATGGTCTGGCCCAACCTCAAAGAGAAGCCAGCACTTGTCCCCACTGAGCCAGGTACCTCATCCATGGCCTTGTTGCATGGGATCTACTATCTCTTCTATAATCTGGGTTTACCTCCTTTCCCTTGTATAGGCTCATCATAATTCAATTCTTTCAACCATAGCCACCCCAACCTTGTCAAGTTGTCATTCTATTTCAAACTGGATATTGATCTACACACAACACAACATTCTTGGACCTTTGCTCTTTTTTTTTTTTTTTTCGTGTGTAAAACTATGAGAACTGCTAAGAAATGAAGAAAAGTTGAGGCGTGAGAAAATGTCAGCCACTCAGCCCTATCTTTATGCCAACAAAACACACACACAAACACAGTGTTAATAGTGGTTTTTCAGGCGAGTTTTCAGGTGGGAGTTTGGACTCGTGTAAAGCTTTGTTGTTTGTGGTGTGATTGAATAATAATGATGTAGTTGCTATAATAATGTAGGATTTGACACTTGGTCTTTCTACGGAATTGGGTTGCACGTTCTGAGTGCGCGAGTCTGATTGGAGAGGACTGTCATAGTGTCAATATATAGCTGGGATTGAGGAATCAGTTGGCGTTCGCTTTTTCATTTCGCAATCTTTTGTATTGTAATTTGCAATTAATACTAATAAGGCAGTAGAATGTAGATCCCTTTAAGTTAAGGTGTTGCTTTCCAATAGCTATTCCATTATGAATTTCCGACACTTATAGTGTCTAAAGGAGACAAGTTAACTAGTTATAGTTTATATTCAAAGTGTTATGATTTGAATATTTTATCCTTTTCAAAAGGAAAAATTTTAAAAATGTATATAAATATTAATACACAACTATCTTCAATTTCAATTTTATGTATGTGGATAATCCATTTTGTAACAGGTTTACCACAAAATTGGTATGGAGGAAAATTTCTTCAATACACTACATGATGATTGATAACATGTGGTGTGTATAAATAATACATGTGGGGTGGTTTACGGAGTTGGAGGAGATCATCCAAACCAATTTGGAGGAAAACTTTGTCCAACCATTTTTACTTTTCCTAATGCTATTTTTTTTTCCTTTGACTCTTCACCCCCTTGGCCCGAATAATCCATTTTTAACCCTTATAAGGGTTGTTCAACCCAAACCTATACCTAACTAATTCACCCAATCCAAAGAAACCCAAGCTGAAAAACTATCTCATGTGTAGTAACCAACTTAACTCAACGTACATGGGTTGGGTTAGGTCAAGTTGGGTTCACGAATAGGGCATAAATGTTTCAAATCTTGTAAAAAAAAAATGGCTTTTATTATTCCGTTTTCAATAAATTCATTACAATTCTCATTATACTCCTAAATTATGTTTCAAATTTACAAATTCATCCAAACTAATTTTCAAAATACCAAAATAAATTAAAATAAGGGTAATAAAACACATTTATATCTATGTCACGTTAAATGGGTTATAAAAAACTATCGACCAGGACCCAAGACTCACATGATGATTGATAACATGTGGTGTGTATAAATAATACATGTGGGGTGGTTTACGGAGTTGGAGGAGATCATCCAAACCAATTTGGAGGAAAATTTTGTCCAACCATTTTTACTTTTCCTAATGCTATTTTTTTTTTCCTTTGACTCTTCACCCCCTTGGCCCGAATAATCCATTTTTAACCCTTATAAGGGTTGTTCAACCCAAACCTATACCCAACTAATTCACCCAATCCAAAGAAACCCAAGCTGAAAAACTATCTCATGTGTAGTAACCAACTTAACTCAACGTACATGGGTTGGGTTAGGTCAAGTTGGGTTCAAGAATAGGGCATAAATGTTTCAAATCTTGTAAAAAAAAAAATGGCTTTTATTATTCCGTTTTCAATAAATTCATTGCAATTCTCATTATACTCCTAAATTATGTTTCAAATTTACAAATTCATCCAAACTAATTTTCAAAATACCAAAATAAATTAAAATAAGGGTAATAAAACACACTTATATCTATGTCACGTTGAATGGGTTATAAAAAACTGTCGACCCGGACCCAAGACTCACAAATCCAACTCAACCCATAAAAATTAAATTAATTCGTCAAGTTAGGATGGTACAGTTTCGTCATGTAAGTGAGTTGAATGCACATCCCTAATTGAGTACTTTTAGACTCATCATGTTTGGATCAATTATTGAGTCAACCCTAAACCTAAGCCGCTTGAACCATGAACACACTCGACCAAATAAAAAACATACAGGAAAAACTTGGATGCTTGTTTAGATTTTCCAACTCTAGCTAAGAAATTTTGTACTGTCAAGTGTGGTCATCAGTGCATCACTATTAAATTTCTAATAAAATAAAACCCAAAACACAATTTCTTTATAGAACTTGGGGAATATTTCACTCATTCCTGTTAATTTCTATTAACTCCCTGTAGTTAATGCTTAAAACGAAAACGGGAAGCATCGTGGAGGGCCATAGGTAGCTTTATTGAAGCCGCCAAGCATATATTCAAATGCGTAATACATAAAGAAGCATATATCTTATTAGTCAAATTAATGCATAAATAACCACAAGAAAAACATAAGCCAATGCTTTAAAGGGAACGTTACAAACCTGCCACGTGTCAGGCAAAGTGAGATTTCATTACTCGTCTCCTAGAGATAATCAATTATTTGAATCCTATGATTAGTCTCATTCGATAATTATGAGGTGATGTGTTCTACTATTGGTCTCAATTGATTTTCAAAAGATGATCTAAATTAAACATTATATTGATTGCTTTTGGTTAAGTTCTTACAAAATGGTGATTTTGGTTTAAAATGAACGTTTGTAAAAAACACTATAAGGTGTTGTTCTTACAAAATAGAATTTTGGTTTTTGAATTTTAAAAACATGTTTTTAGGCTCCCAAAACGTCTAATTAGAGACCAATTATATGATTAAGAAAATAAATTTGTTACGCCTACTTTGTTTTCGTTTTTACTTATCAATAGAATTATGTAATTAAACTCAATTAGAGAATCCAAGAAACTATACTTTTTTTATATTATTATATGATTATACTCTCTATTTCTGGGCAGATAAAAGACATGACATGACACGACACAAGCCAAATCCAAATATGTGAAGTACATGGATATATACATAATTTCACATTAACAGCCCTGCAGCAACTCATGGGTGGCCATGCATTTCTTTTCATTGAAGTTGGTAGCTCTTATATATATGTCACAAAAAGTATGCAGTAACATCATTCCTCCCAAAACAGAACCTTCCTGTAGCAGCAAAACTAATAATCATTGCATTACAACTACTCTCACTAGTACTTCCACAACAGCAAGAACATGTAGTTGCTGTATAAAGCAAGGAACATATCCAACTGCAATCTTTTCCATTTGTTTGGAAATTGTAAGTGGATCCACAGCAAGGTTCACATTATTATATACCTAATAATACTGTTTACTTTTGACTTCTATTTCTCTATAATCCTTGCCGGCCTTTTTTGGAATTTGAAGCAATATTCTGCTCTTCCAAAGCCACCATCATCTTTTAGAGTCAAATAATTGTAAAAGGGCCCTCCCCAATATACATCATTAGATTATAATGTACCAAGACCACAGGCTTAGAATGAAGCTATTGAATGAAGCATATAACTGTAATGTCAAATAATTTAAAGAAACGCCCCACCTGGGACCCCCTTGCTTTGTTTCTGTTATCAGAGCCGAGGCTCTCTCTCTGCCTGTGTAGTTTTGTTTCTTGCTTAATA
This sequence comes from Quercus dentata, assembly GCA_028216015.1. NCBI lineage: Eukaryota > Viridiplantae > Streptophyta > Magnoliopsida > Fagales > Fagaceae > Quercus > Quercus dentata. The sequence goes on along the minus strand of CP116454.1, from coordinate 45,787,618 downwards.
AAATTGCTGGTTCATCAAAAAAAAAAAAAAAAAAAAAAAAAAAAAAAAAAAAATTTAAAGAAACGCCCCACATGATTTTCTTTTATCTGCTTCGCTGTGATATAAGCCAAATTGGCAGTTTGCTACAACAACCGCATCAAATTATAAAAATCAAATGAAAGATGAATGGATCTATAGGAGAGAGAGAGAGAGTTTTAAAAGTAACTTTTGTTTCCAAAAGAAAATTCCATTTTACCTTATACACTTGGGAAAGATTAATTACCAATGAAATTTGGAAGTTCATGCAATTTTGAGAATCCCCTCTCCCCCCCTCTTTCTTCTTGAGAAATATGTAACATCCTAGATGTTCACATTTCATTATGGTTGTAAATAAAACCGGTTGCCAAGTGGGGATGAACCCCATTAGAGAAGATAATTAAAACAGTATAACATCCCTGGGGTTGCAAATTTATGAACTGGTCCATGTGGGGATGAACCCTATTAGAGAACAAAATTAAACAGTATAGAGCTATAACATCATGTCGACAAGTCAAATTATATATCCTGCTACCACCAATCCAATAACACATACAGCGATTGAAATTGAATCCATAAATAACATGAACCATAAATGTTAGATAAGCTTAAAGAAACGTGACCTAGTGCAAGGACACACTAGCCTCACAAACTTCTAGGATAAAACAAAAAAGAGAGGAAAAATAAATAAATGCTCACAACTATTGCCTCCCCATTCCAAATAAATTCTTTTCCCAGGCATACTGCAAACAAGAAAGGAATAAAGAAATGTTAGATGATCAATTGCTGAAAAATAGAAAAAAGAATTAATTCACAGATTATTTAAAACAAAACTGCATATGCCAAAATAGTTAATTACAAACACTTTGAAGCTCAAATCATGATGCAAAAGTTGTAAAATCTTACTAAGCCATGATTAATGAAATTTCTGCAGAATATGAGCTAGTGAGATGATGGGCTTCAAGTCGAGATTCACACCATCATCACCCTCTAACTTAAACAAAAGAAATCCTGGATAAAAAAAAAAGGTGGCCGGATCGCATTAACATATCATAGTTATTAATGGTGTCAGTTTGTGGTTCTGCTTGGGAGGATATTAGAGCCTAAGGGCAGCAAGATAAATGGAGACTGGAGATTGGTCTGGTTGTCAGGCCACATTCCCAGACATGCATTTTTATCAATTGGTTGATTATTCAAATCAAATTACTTCAAATGAAAGAATGGCTAAGTGGGGCTTCAATGGAGATCTACTGCGTCTATTCTGCAGGATAAGAATTGAGTCTAGAGAGCAACTTTTTTATTGCTCCTCATCAGCCATTCTTAGAAGGTGCTTGTATGCCATAAGGGTGGGATGCTGGGAAGCTAAGGTTCAGTGAGCTGCAGATATGCTAAATGGCCGTAATTTCAAAAGCACCATTGCTAGGAACAATCATTAATGATGTCAATTATAGATTGCAGCAAAAGAAGAAGATAAAGAGAACTAACAAGAACAAAGTGTTCTGTTGTATATGGAGGGTGGAGATCCCTTGTTGTTGATCTTGATGGTTTTAAGTTTTAACTGTGTTTCTATTTTTAAGTTGCTCCATTTTGTCATGATGATCCTTTCCTTGTGTCTGAAATCGTACCAGAGTTCAAATTAGACAAGGGCCAGGTTTCCATATGATCAGTTCAACCAACAGATTGTCTGTTAAACCATTTTTTAATTAATTAATTATTTAATGTATATATATACACACATACTTAAAAGCATTGTATAATAAAAAGATTTCATATAGTTCATCCAAAAAAGCATATTTTGGAACAAAATCATTTAGTAGCTCGGTAGTGTTGCACTTAAACAGTCAAATATAAGTTCTCAAATTCAAGTCTCATTAGTTGCAAATAATTTTTTGTAAAGATGTTAGTTTATTTTGGTTTAAGGATAAAGTCAATCAATTGTCTCATAAAAATCATCAGTTCATCAGTTTAGGGCTGTTTTGGGGTGGGGTTGGGGGAAAGATGAGCATATGAGAGTTGTAAAGTACTGATCTCATTGGCTTCCTTACCAGCAATCAGGGAATGCAACTCAAGACACCAATGACTCTCTTGATGCTATATTTGTTCAAAAAGATGCAGCTAGTACTACAGTAATATAGCTTCAACATTTGTAAAAATCTCTTAAAATGCTATCAGTAGCCAAGAATTTACAACCACCAAAGCAAATTTACAAGGGCAGCAATGTTTTCCTTGACAATATAGTAAATTTTTTTTTTTTTTTTTTTTTTTTTGGATAGGTAACAATATAGAAAAATTAGAGCAAGGAAAGAAGATCTTGATTCTTGCCACAAAAATTATGAAGCAGCAAAAATAATGAGTATCATCCTAGACTACAAAAAACATGGAATTAAGGAGCAGAAAATAATGCACATTTTTATGCATAAACACGTATCATTTTTGTAATTTTTTTTTAGTGAGTTCATGTTAGTGAGTTGTGACTATCAATTTTACATCAGCCATCAACCTTCCAGAACCCACCAAACAGGTTTAGGATCACTCACGTAAACATAGGGCATTAAACATGAGAAACCATCATTATTCTTTTTTTTTTTTTTTTTTTTTTTTTTTTTTGTTTGTGGGGGGGGTGTTGTTCAAACACCAGACACCAAGATTTTAGATTCTATTGGAGTCATGAAACACCTCTTAAAAATGGATAAAAAGCATACAGAGTTTCCAAAGGAGGAAAGATGAAAAAAAAAAAAAAAAAAGGTGTTTCTGAAAGGCAGATTAAAAGTACACATATAAGAGATAATAAAAGAGGCTATCTCAAAGGTAAGTCCAGAAAATTTTAGATATCATAATAGTATGAAATTATATTTGTCTATTGTAGTCTTGCCAAATAGACTTCCAAATTGGGAACTAGAGAAACATGAGTGGCTTTTTTGGAGTCATGCACAGGGCAAATCCTTTATTATATGTTAAGAGAAGGTCGTTTAAACAAAAAGATATATGTCTCTGGTTTGTCTTCCATGTTCCATCACCTGCCCAAACTATACGTTTATATATTTTCAATTTTTCTACAGATTATATGTTCTGAAGTCATTTCTATCAGTCATCAAGACTCATGATGAAAACTGCTACATGCTAGTCTCAAGATCAACACATGCAAACTACTCCTAGAAGATAATTAAAAAACTAATTGTCTTCAGCATTTATATTGCCCCAAATATATAAAATTCATACTCAATTTTGTGATAAATCAAGGTGTGGTCTTATTCTCTCTACTCTCATAATTCAATCGGCTCAATAGGCAGAACGCCCACATGAAATCAAACAATGCATTTAAGTTCCATACATTAAAAATATCAAAATAAAGCAATGCTTCTAATGAAATATAGACTGATAATAACACAATACAAACACCCTGATAGCCACAAAGTCTTCCATGGTTATCAAACAAATCTAAAACATCATGGTTTACACACAAACAGAGACTGAATCACACAAAACTTACAAATATCAGAACTTTAACCGCAACCAGAGAACACCCAGTTTCCATTACAGTCTAAAAACCATAAAACTCGAACACCCACAAAAATCACAGAAAATTTATATTAAATCAAACCAGATTAATCACATAACTGACAAATTTATCAACTTTAACCACAAACAACGAATACCCACCTAAAAATTAAATTTAAAAAAGACCCAAATTGAAATTATTACCTCTCCATAGTGAAACTCATAGAGGAGGAGATCTAGAGCTCGAGCTTGAGCTCATCTTTCTCACCAGATAGGTAGTGAAGAATATAGGGAGCGACTCGGATCACAGCGACCCAAGCCCCGAACATCGCCACGTGACTCTTTAGCTGCTTAAGAGCCACAGCCTTGTCTGGCTTCCGCATGAACATTCCTGGAAACATGGTTTTTCTCTCTGACTGTTTTTTTCTTTCTCGGAAAATCAAAGGGGTCAGAAAGATTTCCAAAGCTAAAACTAAAACCCTAGTCTTTGTTTCCAATGTATATATAATGCTATTGATCTCTCTGAGTTTTTTTCAAAGGGGTTTTAGACTTTTAGTCGATTTGGGGTTTTAGGCAATGGGGGTTGGGCTTCTTTAGTTTTTGGACTGGAAGTTCTAATAAGTCCTTTTTGGTTTTATGGGCCCAAAAGAAATCTAGAATTGCGCCACAACCTATTATAAACAACTAGTCACACATAAAAAAAAAATCTTTGATTTTGGGATTTATGTACCATAAATAGTAATGTTATTGTTACAAACTATTTTAAATATAATATAGCTCTAGCACAATAAAATTACGTTAAAATACATTTTGAATAATATTACAATTACAAATTATTTTATAACATTATTTTTTTATTTACCAATAATCACTCATCATATCAACAATTTATAAAAAAAAATATGTAAAATATTTTGTGGTTTTAGCATTTTCCATACAATTTACATCCAATAAGTTTGAATCAGTTTTAAATCTTATGTTCCATCACATTCTTGTTGATGACCTATCCAAAAAATAAAATTGATTTTTCTCTCTATGAAAATGACTGAATAGTAAATAATTGGGGAGGGGGTTAATCAAATCAAATCTATCAAATCTAATCAATTATTTTGGTCATACCTATAAGATTAAAAGTCTTGAACTTTTAACATTTGGTTGGTTTCTATCAATTATTTTGGTCATACCTATAAGTAATGTTGTGTACAATAAATAGTAATGTTATTGTCACAAACTATTTTATAATATTTTTAAAAACTATTGAAGTAGAAAATTTTTATTGATTTTTATCTGGACCCACCACTAACATTACTTTTTTAATTACCAACAATCACTTGTTACATCAACAGTTTGTAAAAAAAGTTTATAAAATATAATATGATTCTAGCACAATAAAATTACGTTGAAATACATTTTGAGTAATACTACAATTATAAACTATTTTATAACATCACTTTTTTATTTAGCAATAACCACTTACTATATCAACAATTTGTAAAAAAAAAAAATATGTAAAATATTTTTGTGGCTTTAGCATTTTCCATACATTTTACATCCTATAAGTTTGAATCAGTTTTAAATCTCATGTTCCATCACATTCTTGTTGATAACATATCCAAAAAATAAAATTGATTTTTCTCTCTATGAAAATGACTGAATAGTAGATAACTGGGGAGGGGTTAATCAAATCAAATCTATCAAATCTAATCAATTATTTTGGTCATACCTATAAGATTAAAAGTCTTGAACTTTTAACATTTGGTTGGTTTCTATCAAGAATGAGATAGGCGAGTGCTTGATGAGCTTTGGTCATATTTTATTTTTTATTTGTTATTTGTTATTTATTCAAGAAAAAAAAAATCGAGTTGAGCTTAAAAGGGATATATGTATTTATAAAAAAGAAAAGGCATATATGTGTGAGAATATAGTATAATATAATAAAGCATACCTGCTACCATTGTTGGTCAAGTGATTTGTAAAGAAAAGTCCACTGCAAATTAGTGTATTAATTTGAATTCTTCTAGTACTTAGAAAACCTTTAGATTGTGAACACAAGCTCATTTTGCTAGAAAGGCCCAATTTTAACGCTGGTTTCCTTTTAAACTCTTTTCATAATTTTTTTTTTTTTTTGGGGTAATTGTTCACTAAAGTAGGTTTCCTCACATACCTGTTCATAAATATACTCCTAATAGAATGAGATTTTGTCTTTTACTTTTATTATAATAATTAATTGAAAAAAAAATCTAAATATATAATAAATAAATAATTAGGCTAAACTTAGAATAGCCTTACATTATATATGTTCAAAAGTCATATGAATGCTTGCTAAATCTCTTTATTATTGTTTTGTTGACATTATTGTATTAACTGCCATTTATGAATTGGAATAGAATTACACTATTACAGGGAAAGAGATTAATGTTTTTTTTTTTTTTAAAGATAAATAGAATTCTATTTTAATGTAATCTAAGTGTATATGTGTGTAAAGTTTCTTTTTAGAGAATTAAACCTCAGTCCTTGCTCCCGCACCTTACAATTATACTTATGGAATGACCATCAGGCCAAAGGTACGCGATAGTAAAGAGCTTTATGTTGATTTGGCATGTGTATTGAGTCTTGAATTCATGCTGAGAGATTATGCAATTAAGGACATTCCCTCCTCGTAATATTATGGAATACACAGTGAAGTATTGCCATTCTTATTCCAAGATAAAGCTTACAAAGATCGAAGAGCAAGTGTGGCAAGGAATATGTAGCAAATTAGCATCTAGTGAGAAGAGAGTGAACTGTGGATAAGCTTGTGTAATGGTAGGTGTTATTGTGTATTGTGTCAGCATCTTAGATGTATGTATCAGAGCTTGTGTCTTGTACGTATCTTGAAGTGATGTTTGTATGCTTGAGTGCTAATAATCATATAAGAAAGACCATATTACAATACGTGTGGAAAATGAGATACCATTGTATTAATCTTTTATTATAGAGATATAAAGTTGTTAGCTTTGTTACATTTTGTAATCTTCCATTCTTCCTAGTGTGGATTTAAATACGTGCTAATAGTATCTCTCATCTTTAATAATTAAGATCATATCTCATTTCCATCTCTCTTGCATGTGTGTGTTTGTTTCTCAAAAAAAAAAAAAAAAAAATAAAAATAAAAAGAACATATCTCCATTTTTCCTTGCCCCTCTTTCTTTAAAAAGATAATTTGGGTGGTAAATTCATTGACATGAAACGTAACATAAACCCAAATTTTCTAAATTCAATTTACCACATTTTCAATACATAAAGTTTACAAGGTTCTTATATACGATGGATGAATAATCCAACAAAAAGTTAAGACATCACTTTCTTTCTCATTTTCTTATTATTATTTTAAAGAAGACCTTTCCAATTAATTTTTTTTTCCCCTGAGATGAAGACCGTTCCAATTAAAAACAAGCCTATAGTAATTTTTAACATTGACAAGGGCTTGTCAATATTGAGAGGATGACTCTGAGACCATTATCGAAGCTCTTAAAGATAAATCTTTCACCCATGTCGGTCACCTAATCCAAGTTGTAAATAGAAGCTTGCAGTAACTCATTAGTTTATTTTGGTGTTTCCAACCACGATTTCTAAGCTTAAATTTGTAACTATTGAATTTATTTTTAAAAAAATCAATATGATTGAGCTGTCTTTATCAGATCACACCAGGCCATTAGCCCCCAAGAACTTGACTATACAACTTTTGACTTGTACATTGCACAATGACTGCATTATGATGGTAAAATATATTAAATGAAATTTAATGCCAATGAGGAAATAATGGTACCATGAATCCCAATATAAGAAATGCAAATAAATCACCTCTGCGCATACAATTGTATGAAAGAGTCCAACCTGGCATCAGCTTCGTGGAAGATCCCCACTATTATTGTGGGTCACCACATTTTCAATCTCCCAAAATATCCACACTAAAACCTGAAAATTCCATACCCTTTCTTTTACTAAAAAACTCCATAGTCCATAGTTAGCACCAAAGCCATTCCAAACCACGTTCCCACTACAACATGCAAAAAGTAAACAAAGCATAATAGCATATAATATTTGACCCTAATCAGCCACGTGCTTCTCACGGGATGTGTTCTTAAATTCTGACATAAATGTGATTTTGTCCGCACTAGATCAAACCTCCCAAAAAATATATATATAGTACCACTAAAATAAAATCGCAGAGCCAATCAAAGTATGCCACGTAATATCTTTCGTAAAAAAATTGTATTTTTTTTTTATGTGGTTCCCGCTGTGACTATAAATTCACCAATGTTGACGTGTCGTCCTCAATACGAACTTGTTCAGTCAACGCATTAAGCATTAAACCCTTTCTCTTTCTCTCTCTCTCTTTTCCTCCATTAAACCCCATTTTTTCACAAAGACTCAGAAAACACATACACAGAGAGAAGTGAGAGAATTATCAACGATCATGATGATGGTTCCAGCTGAGTCTCCGATCAACGGATATGGTTTTGACAGCTCATTGGCTCCAACTCCAACTCCAACTCCATCTTCATCTCCATCTCCTTCCTTCGCCAGCAGTAGCATCATTACTTCGGTGCAACAAGCATCACCACCGTCCAGATTACCCGTCCAATTCAGCCCGCCGTTGATCGCCATGGTAGTCATAGTCGCCACCGCTTTTCTCATCGTGACCTACTCAAGACTCATCTCCCGCCACGTCATCCCTCCGATCCTCCGCGTCCTCCGCCGCTACAAACGGTGGCGCCGTCGCCGACGTGGAGCTCGGTCTTACTTGCCGTCGTCTTCTGGAGACTTGGATTCTCTGCCTTTCGACTCGCCGTTTTTCGAGACGTCCGATGGATTCCACGTGTGCTCGCCGTACGGGCTCGATGAGATGGTGATCAAGACGATTCCTCTTGCTCTGTACTACACCACGAAACCGTACCGTGAACGCCGTGACTGTGCGGTTTGCTTGTTGGAATTCGAGGACGACGATTACGTCCGCACGCTTCCGGTGTGTTCGCATGCTTTTCACGTTGATTGCATCGATATCTGGTTGAGGTCTCATGCTAACTGTCCACTCTGCCGCGCCGGAATATTCCGTCCGGAGTCTCCTTTCGTTCCGGTCATGGCCGCCAGGATCAGACCAAGCCTCGACGACTCGATCTTACGGAGCTTCGGCGAGAGGCTCGAGAGCGAAGTTTTCCCGGACTCTCGCCGCGGATCCCTCTCCGAAATCACTCCGTGCATCGAAGAACAATCTCCGATGAGAAACCACGTCAACAACAACAACAGCAGTCACAATAACTACTCTGAAGAGAGATTCAACGGAAGAGATTTTATGTTGAAGCGGTCGTACTCGTTCGGATTCGAACGGAATTTAGCGTCGGAGAGGATGGTGATGGAGCCGGCGACGACGTCACCATGGCGGTACAGAAGAGGAAACTTCTGGAGCAAACGGCCATCGCCGTTCGGATCCATAACAAAACCTAGAGTTTTCTCATTCCGCTACTACAGAGGAATGAAATCGCCGTTTTTCCGACGAAGAGGATTCTTCCCTTTGTCGGAAAGATTCGCCGGCAACGGCATCGGAGGCGGATCATCAAGAAGAACGAAATCAATGACGAGCCCGATGTTCATGAGGTCGTCGGCGGCCGTCGCCGGAGCAGCAGCGTTCTCATCAAGCCGGTTACGATGTGGAGATCCCGAGGCGCTACTGTCACCGGAGAGATTCAACAGGAGGTAAGATTAACAGAAACAATAACAGACCAAAGAGCGGGAAAAAATACACGTGGAGGGACGAGATTGAGCGAACGACGAGGAACGGACGGTCGGTGATGGGAGGGGACGATGACTTTGAAAGCAAATATTAAAAAATAGTATATGATAGTAGTATTTAGTGTGGGAGAATGGGAATGGGGTCAGGGTGGTATTAATGGGAAGGGGGTCGCATGCTGAAAGAGGCGTTTAATGCGACGGTCTGGCAATTTGTAGTGCCCTCATTAATTGGTGTGGTTGAGACTTGAGACTTGTGAGAGAGAGCGCATTTATTGTTAAAATTGACGAGAGCTAAGGCTAGGCTGAGACCTAATCTCTTTCACACACACACATTTTTTTAGTCACTCAACACTCTGGAAAGTGCTTTCTTCTCTCTTCTTTCCTCTGGTCCATTGTGGGGTGAAAGACGTTAATTAAGAAGGGGGGGAGCTCATAAATGTGAGAGAGAGGAGGAGGGTTTATGGGTTTTTTTTTTTTTTTTTTTTTTTTTTGGGATTGGCTCTATTTGTAGACACAAACTTGTGGTTTTTGTATTTGGAGCTACTGACAGAGATCCCATGTGGAGATGACATAATGCATCTGTGAGCACAGTGTCACTCACACACTCTATTGTCCACCTGGTATAAGTATAAACAACTGGTCCTTATAGTGATTTAACATATTGAATACACAAGTAGGTTTACTTCTAATTTTCCCCAAGTTGAACAAATTTTGAGTCTGATCATTTTTTTTTATTATCTTTCCTAATGTTGCATTTCATATTCCACATATGTTAGCTATGTAAAGACGTTAGATTTTTTTTTTTTTTTTTTTTTTTTTAAGAAGGAAAACGACAATCATTTGTAAAAATGTTATAAACTAGCTTGTACTTGCCATCGAATATGAGCTTGGAAGTGCCATTTGTGTTGGAATCATCCTTCAGGCTTCACGTTCCTGGGTGGCCCAATGTACCTTTTCAAGAACCAACATCCCCTGGTTGGGCCAATGGCCAACCTAAAGATTAAATGGGCCTACTCCAGCCCAGCAATATTCTGTTCGACTGTTGGTATAATCCAGTACAACGCTGGCACAACCCCCAAAAAATGCGAATATTTAAAGGAGCCAGTAAACATAAACATACAATGTAAAAAGCTAGAGGATTTGAATTTTATCTTTTTCATTATCATCAACATATTTATCTTTTTATCTTATGTTCTTAGTCTTACCGTGAAATAATGTAGTATTAGTTAGAATAGAGTCCTCCAATGAGCTTGTTGTTATGTTAAGTTGGGACCTCTTTGGCATGTACTGGAATGGTGTTGTCTGTTTTATTTTTACTTGAGTTTAAATTTAATCTGGACCTGGTGGAAGAGCATTAGTTTACACTTATACACCGTTTGATAAGAATTCACCATATCAACATTTTGCTAAAAATTAACACAATTTATAACACATAATATATTATTATTATTAACGGAGACATAAAATGGTGTGGTGCTTGCTCGTGTTCTCGTTTGGTATTGCTCCATTCTTGGATGGATTGCGACACAATTTCCCCACTCACAAAAATTATTTGTTATGAATATTAAAGTAAAAATTCCAGGCTTGACTGCATTTACTCTCATGTGCCATGAAAGAGAAAGGTGAAATTGATTTCAAATACATGGACAAACCACATGCTGCTTTAATAAATTAAAAATTCGATAACTCAAAGAAAATACATATAGACTATTGCACGAGTATATATAGTCTATCGCACACACTCAATTATTTGGTATGGTATTAAAACATATGCATGCCAATTTATATTACTAATTAGTAACAAGTGAGATTTTGAATTTAATTCATGAGCAATTCCACTGATATCCTTTAGTATTCTTAATAACGTTATCTACGAAATAGAGTTCAAATCCCCTGATGAATTATAAATATTAAAAAAATAATTCATAAATAGAGATACAGTTAAAGAAAAATGCAAAATACTTTCATTACATAGCGTACAAAGTAGATAGATTAATTAGTGTTTGACGTAGTTGGTGTGGAACTTGTATTAATAAACATGTCCTAATCAATAAACACGTTGAAAATAAATGCCCGGAAAAGTTGCTTCATTATTATTACAATGGACCTTAATATATGTCCTAATCAATAAATACGTTGAAAATAAATGCCCTGACAAGTTACTTCATTATTATTACAATGGACCTTAATATCGTGAATATATAATAATTAATTCTCTTAGTGTCGTTGTACTTGCACGGTACAATACACACACGCATACACAATGTGTGTGTGTGTATATATACATACATACATATATATATATATATATATATATATATATATAAGTTTCTACCTACCTAATAACTAGTAAGTAATAGACAGTACACATTCATGGAATTATGAAAAAAGCTAATAAATTTGAATCAAGTCCCTTTATATTTTGTAGGTTCTAATTAGCTCAATTAGTAAAATTTCTAATAGAAACGGATGTTATAAGTTGAAACTCTTTTTAAAAAAACTTTTTTTTTTAATATTTTAGAGGTTTAGATGAATGAATTTGCATGAAAATATAATTAATATTAAATTAGAGTATAATTGAAAGGACATTTAAGATGAAATTGGAGTTCATTTAGGGTCCGTTTGGATTGAACTTATTTTTACCGAAATGAAAATCAAAATCGAAAACATTGTAATGAAATAATTTTTAAATGTGTAAATAGTGACGTGAAACTCATTTTTAATGAAAAAGTTGTTAAAAAGTGGAATTTGTGGGTCCGTAAAAAGTATATGGATGCACTTTGCTCATGAAGACCGGGTCAACGATTCTTCTACTGAAAAAGGAAAAAAAAAAAAAAAAAAAAAAAAAAAGGGAAAACGCGTGAAATTGAAAACGCAGCTGTGGATAATCTCTATCCAGACGCTCACTTAAAATCTAAAGACACCTGGCAGGTTGGCATCAAAATTATAAGGCAATTATAAGGACACTTGGCACAAATTTGAAGTTTTAATTAGAATATATTTTTTGGAATATTAATTGAACTTTCTCTCAACTTCAACTTCAACTTCAACTTCAACTTCAACTTCAATATAATATATGTGATTAAAATTACTTTTGGTTGTTTTACAGAAACATAGACTTACAATAAATTGAGTCTCTTGCTTAGAATATCTCTAACCCCCTCCCTTTAAATTGAAAGGTGGAAGTTATAGTCTCAACGATTGAGTGATGTGTGTGCATGTGATAAAAATGCAACTGAATGACCCTTGATCTTTTCATAAGACCTTCGTCACGATTCTTCAAGAAGATTGTGTCATTGTGTGAATTCTTTGATCATGATTTCTTGGCTAATTAACAAGTTTTTTTTTTTTTTTCTTTGAAAGATTTCTAGGTTAACATGTTGCTCATGAATCTCAGGTTTCTTTTATAAGCATTTTTTGTAATGATTTTACTTTTAAGGTATGGATGGCATTGATATTTTGATTATATAACATAAATTGATCATTAATTTGCAAAAGACCAACCTTTAAGTTAGGGGAGACGGTGTCCAACACCTTACCGTCTTGTAACTTGATCTCCAATCTTAGATCATAATATCTATGATAAAATAGACTCTCAACGCAATTTAGTTTAAATTTATTTGATTTAAGATAATTTCCAATAATTTTTAATGGTGTAAAACAAATTTGTATTGCGACAATGCGACATGTTCGATAATCAAAGCTGTACCACACCGAAACATCATGCTTAGACATGCAAACCACTCATACTCAACATAAATATTAGATTAAGATATTTTTCTTCCTATCATTTTGATAGGCCTAAATGAAATAAAAGGTCAAGAGCATAGTACCAATACTACAATGTTAGGCATTATTGCGCAGCAAAAATTGTTTAATTATGGTTGGCTTTGGTAACGTGCTTGTGTTGAAAAGCACTCAAAAAAAAACAAAATTCAAAATCACTTTCATATTTTGAAGGTATTGTCAAATTTTGCAATCATATTTAGGTGGTGCACCCATCAGTCATCACCACACACACTAATGGATTTTCACACATTAATTTCAAATTTGCTTCTCCAAATGTCAAAAACAAAGACAAATTTGTAAGCTTTGATTTGTGCATGAGGTTTTCTAGAAAAAAAAAATAATAAATAAAATAAAAAAATAAAAAATAAAAAATTAGTGCTAAGTGCTAACATATATTGGACTACAAAGACATATACTTCAATATACGAAGAATTATGATTGTCATACCCAACTTTCATACAAGCAATATCTGGTTGTTTGAGTGGAAGCCACCAATTTTTCAATAGCCTGTTATACAAGTAACTACAAAAAGTCCCACCGAATCAACATCTTAATTAGATTTTATCATTTTATGTGAATTTGTTGCTCTATTTTAAAATATTTGTTCTAACATAAACTTGTACCCGAAACCCTATTGTTAATGGGTAATAGGGTTGTGGGCTTTGTTTGCTTGTATAGCGCACATATTTATACTACACACTTTGCCTCCTATATAAAGACACTCATGTATTTTATTTTTTCGAGAAATACAATATATTCATTCAGTATTTCTAACATGATATCAAAGTCATTTGCTCTAATTTTCTTATGTCTTGTAGTCTTGTCTTTGTCGGTATTTTCTGCTGCCTCAACTTCTCCGGTCAGTAAGCCCTTTCGGTGCCCTCTCCCGACTACTCCGCCGCCATCAGAGGTCCTCGGGGTTGAATCTCTTCCTCCGTAAGCTCCTTCTTTGCCGCCAAGACCACTACCATCGTTGGATCTATCACTTCTGACCTCCAATTACGACACGAGACATATCATTGTGTATATCGTCAACTGATCTACTTAACGCAGCCGGAAACTTCTACATTGGAGCTCCCGTGCACCCTCACGCGCCGCCCAAAGTTTCGGCGAGTTGATCCACGTGCCTCACGCGCCATTGGGTTACTCGCTAACGTCATCACTACCACGTCAGCATCCACATAAGCCTTAGCCGACATCATCCTCTACGTCATTGCTTACGTCATCGCGACGTTAGCACCCAATTAGCGACTTACGTCAGAAAAACAGTCAATCGCTTACATCATCTTGCTGACGTCATTACAGTGAGTTAGTTTGATTGCACTGTTGACCATTGACTTTGACTTTGACCGTTGACTTTTTGCGGTCCCGGTGCTCCCTATCTAGTTTTTCGCGTAGATTTCATTTTTGCAGACCATTTTTGCATATTTTACTTCTAAATGAAGAATAAGGACAAGTCTTATTTTTATTGTAACGATTATTGCCGACAATCTAACAAACGTTTTTGCAATTTTTACAAACGTCTTGACTATAATATTGAGACTTGCTATCAACGCAATAAATTAACTATTTCCATTTCTGCTGCTATTGTTGCTAACACCGAGAGTATCCAACCAATGGCTCCCATCTCCGCAAAGTCTAAGTCTTCTGGATTTACTATCACCATTTCCACAGTTGACCTTTAAAAAATTCATATGGTATGTCTCCTTCCTCTTGGCTTATGGATTCTACTTGTTGCAATCACATGACACCTCACCCATCCTTATTTTCTCAACTTGAACCTACACCACATTGTGAGAGACCGCACCCCCGACCCCCTTTTATAGGATTTTGGGCCAAACGCACGTGAATGGGTGGAGTCGTATTATTGCCTCTCAAAATGGAGGTTTGACTAGTTATATTTTCCCCTTTAGATTAAGGGGTTTACAATGGAGTCGTCACTTATTTAATTATTGGAAAAATAAGAAAACCATAATTGAAAATTTTCTCATTTTATTAATTTGAAATTGAATTTACATTGATTATAGGAAAATTACATGGCTTTGGTCCTAGATACAATCTAAGATAAAATACATGACTTTGTTTCCTAGTTATAATTTAGAAATTGAAAATTACATGGATAAGCATTTGATTTACTAACCTTTGATTTAAGCTCGGAAGCTATGTTACAAGGTGGGAAGGTGTTAGGCACCCACCTTACCCGGTGAAACCGGTCTTCTAGATTATGGTGATCAACATTCATATCACATCATCCAATATGTTATCAATCAATTTGCATGTTGAATTTAAAGTGTGTGCATTTGATAAACCCTAATTCAATTTATTAAGCATTTCATTTGGATTGAAAAATAAATTCTAGTGAATGTATGTGGATGGTGATATCCTAGATTCAAGGATTTGAAAGAATCATTAAACAAACATATTTTTCATATTTTTGATATGGATTTAAGATCAAGACTAGTGTTTATGCATGAATATGTGATGAATAATTAAGAATATGTGAAGAACACATAACAACATTTAAAAACATTCAAACATATTCAAGAGAATTTAAATAGTTACTATCATGTTTTAATCCTAAATTCTCATCATGGCAACACAAAAACAAGTTAGGGAAAGAGATTATACCTTTATGCAAGATCCATATGGTGGAGGAGGAAACTCTTGGTAGAGGTCCTAGGGGTGGAAGAAAAGAAGAGTTAGGAGAGGGAGAGTGAGTCTTACTCAATACCTTGAGTCTCAAGAAAACCAAGATATGACAAGATTATTCAACTTCACTAAAACTCAAAAGAAGAGAAGAGAGGGGGGCTTTTTGTGTCTTGGAATGAAGGAGATGGGGGTTTATATAGTAGTAATTGAGAAAATATGAATGGAAGACCATTTAATGAGGGTTGACAAAGAATCATGAATCTAGACCTCATTTTAGCCTTTGGGAAAATCTGGTGCATTAAATGGAAAGATTTGTGGGAGTGAGGAGCAAGGCAAAATTCGGTTTTCCCGTAGTTGTTATAATAGCCTGTAATAGCCTGTAAAGTCAATTTCGAAAAATCATATCTGACTCGATTCTGATCGAAATTTTCTCGTTCTTGTGCTCAAATTGAAGCACCGGATGTCTAGTTTTTGGGAAAATTAACCTCATTCACAGATTCAAAATATTCTAAGAGATATGGATGAAATGGTGAGCAGAGGTCATTTGTTAGAAAATGGTTTCAACACAATTAACATTAATAGGTCCCAAATTAGCTCCTAATTAACATTAAATGGCTCCAATCACTCCCATTTCAGACTTAATTGGTTCCAAATTTACTCTAATTAAAAGATAATTGCACAAATTACTCATTGAATAATTAATGTTTAACTATCTAGTTAATTAGGTGTGTGCAACCCTACCATAAAATGTAGTTCTAACCAATCAAATTATGACACATCATCGATCTCAAATTGATTATACTTATAACCAATTGAAATCAATTATTCATAATCACATATAGTCGAACTTAATTTGTGATGATGCATCTTAGCCATTAAAACTTGATTTGATGATAACTTTCGGTCTAGTGGTCCGATTCGGGCTTATGACTAGTCGATTTGATCGTTACAACATCAAAATCATTTTGGTGAAATGAGAGTAAGGATCTAATGACCAGAATCAAAATGCATATTTCCAAGGTGAAATTACCCTTTTACCCTTCATGTGAGGTTAAATGCAAGTTGCAAAATAGGGTGTCAACACACACCCTCTTAATATTCACATAGCTAATAGTTCCACATTGTTTGGTCATAATATAGGTTCTATCTCGACCTCCAACCTCTCAATTCCTGGGGTCTTTAATGTTCCTAACCTCTCTTACAATTTATTTTCTATGGGACAATTAGTTGAGTTGGGTTATCGCATAACCTTTGATTATTCTAAGTGTATTATGCAAGATCCGAGGGTGGGATAGGAACTTGGGATTGGTCCCCGAGTTGGGCGTATGTTTCTCGTGGACAACCTTCGTCTTCCACTTGTTGCTCTTATTTTTGTTGTTGTTGCAATTTCCTCTATTCCTTCCCTTGCACTTTAGCATGCCCGACTTGGTCACTCATCTTCCTCTCGAGTACAACACTTGGCTTCTAGAGGTTTGTTAGGTTTAGTGTCCATAGAAAACTTTGATTGTGTTTCATGTCAATTAGGAAAATAACTAGCTTTGTATTTCAACACTAGTGAATTAATGTCTACCGATATCTTTGACCTAATTCATTCTGATGTTTGGGAGTCTTCCTTTGTCTCTAGTATTAGTGGATCTCGATATTTTGTTGTCTTTGTTGATGATTATTCTCGTTATAGCTGGATTTTTGATATGAAACATCGTTCACAATTATTGCAAGTATATTCTAATTTTGCAAAAATGGTTGAAACTCAATTTTCCAAACGTATCAAAATTTTTCGATCTAATAATGATCTTGAATACACTCAATATGTTTTCCAAATTATTTTGCATTCCTATAGCACTATTCATCAACTAACTTGTCCAGGTACCTCTCAGTAAAATGGTAGAGCCAAACAAAAACTTCGTCATATTCTTAACACTATTCGTGCTCTCCTTCTCTCGCCAAAGTTTCGCTCCTTTTTGGGGCGAATCTGCTCTTCATGTTGTTTATACTATTAATCGCATTTCCAGTCCTGTTATCCAAAATCAAACTCCTTATGAACACCTTTTTGGGTCACATCCAAACTATTACTACCTTCGCTCCTTCGGTTCTGCTTGTTTCGTTCTTCTTCAACCACGTGAGTATGACAAACTTAAGTTTCGGTCTAGACTTCGTTGTTTTTTTGGCTATGGTGAAACTCAAAAGGGGTATCGATGTTATGATCTTGTCTCTCATCGTCTTCGTATCTCTTGCAATGTTGTCTTTTGGGAACATCGCACTTTTATCGAGCTCTCTCACTTTCGTGCCTCCCTATCTACCTCTTATATCTTAGATTTTTTTCCAAATGAGCCATATATTCCTTCTATAGTTACTCATGATCCTCCTATAGACTTTTTTGTCCAACCATCTGATATTTTTTATGCCTCCCCTCAATCACGCTCTAATGAATAGGTGGAAGATAAGCCACCCAACCCTAAACTTGGGTCCCCTACTCTTGTTTCACTTGAAGATCTTGTACAAGATATTCCACTTCGTCACTCAACTCGGCT
The DNA here is from genome assembly GCA_028216015.1 of Quercus dentata. NCBI lineage: Eukaryota > Viridiplantae > Streptophyta > Magnoliopsida > Fagales > Fagaceae > Quercus > Quercus dentata. The sequence continues at coordinate 45,769,364 of CP116454.1, read as the reverse complement.
AAGATCTATTCTTGCACATTTACTTGATTATCAGTATTACACCGTCTTGCTACACCGCACGAGCCTCACACCTATCGTGAGGCTTCCATTGACTCTTTATGACAGATTGCAATGAAAAATGAACTTGATGCATTATCTAGAAACCATACTTAGGATTTGGTGACCCTCCCCCTTGGGAAATCTGTGGTTGGTTGCAAGTGAGTCTACAAGATCAAGACTCGCTCTGATGGGTCTATTGAGCGATATAAAGCTCGTCTTGTTGCAGAAAATTTTACACAGTAGTATAGGATTGATTATGAAGAGACCTTTACTTTGATTGCTCATATCTCATCTGTTCATGCCCTCTTAACTATTGCTATTGCCAGTAAATGGAACATTTTTTCAAATGGATGTCAAAAATATCTTCCTTAATGGGGATTTAAGTGAAGAAGTTTATATGCGACCTCCTCTTGGTCTCTTTATTGAATCAAACAAGGTTTGTCACCTTTAACGTGCTCTTAATGGCCTTAAACAAGCTCCAAGAGCTTTGTTTGTGAAGTTCAGCTCCACCATCTTTCGTTTGGGTTACACTGTCAGTCCTTGTGATTCTACCTTATTTCTTCGTCGCACCGACAAAGGCACCATTTTGCTTCTCCTATATGTGGATGATATGATTATAACTGGTGATGACCATAGTGGCATTCAAGAACTCAAGAATTTTCTCGGTCAGTAGTTTGAGATGAAAGATCTTAGACATCTCGGCTACTTCTTAGGTCTTGAAATTATTCATTCCATAGATGGTCTTTGTATTACTCAGGCCAAGTATACTTCTGAACTTTTGTCTTGAGCTGGACTCACTGATAGCAAGATTGTTGATACTTCAATTGAATTTAAAGCTTATCCGACTCCCGGGGGGAAACCATTGTCTAATCCCTCTTTTACTGCACGATTGGTTGGCAACTTAGTTTATCTCACTATCACTCATCTAGACATTTCCTATGTTATTCACCAGGTGAGCCAGTATTTGTCTGCTCCATGATCAACTCACTATCTCATTGCATTCTGCGCATTCTTCGATACCTGAAGGGTACTCTCTTCCATGACCTTTTCTACTCTGCTCAATCTTTTCTTGTTCTCTGTGCATTCTCTGATGCTAATTAGGCAGGAGATTTTACCGATCGTAAGTCCACCATTGGTTATTGCTTTCTTCTTGGTTCTTCTCTGATTTCTTGGCGAAGTAAGAAACAAACCCTTATGGCCCACTCCAGTACTAAAGTAGAATATCGTGCCCTTGTCGATACCACATTTGAGCTCCTTTGACTACGATGGCTTCTTAAGGACTTAGGTGTGTTCACATCTTCTGCTACTCTTCTTTATTGCGATAATCAGAGTGCCATTCATATTACTCACAATGATGTCTTCCATGAACGGACTAAACACATTAAGATCGATTGTCATTTTATCCGTTATCATCTTGTCCATGGTTAATGTGAACTCCGTCAAGAATAACGAGACCCAACAATGAAAGGGAACCCAAAATTGTTCTATGGACAGATTCAAATGGGAGACCGCGACTTGTTGTTTATGACAAACAAGAATCTCGGTATAAGGAAGACGCCACAAACGGTGGTGGAAACTCCGTTTGATAAGTCGAGATGAACGCCACGGGAATTCCCGATAAGTTCGAGTAGTTCTTTAAAGAACCAAAGAGAATAAACCTCACAAGTTTTATCAATAATATCTGAAAAACGTTTATAGACTTAGACGACTATTTAAGGGCTCCTTAAAACTTGATAGACAAGAAAATATATTCTAAAATAACTCCTAATTGATACCTAACCATATTAGGAATAAATTTTGACCTAAAAATCATTAAATGCACCTAAAAACAAGGAAATAAATCACCTAAACCTAGAATAACGTTTTTTACATAGACCCAAAATATTTCATGCCAATTCTTAGCCTTGACCGGATCCTTGTAGAACTTGAATCAAGTTGATGATTTTTTGTTGCCCACGTGGATCATGCTCAATGGGCCTCCACGAATTTGCTTGAGCCCATAACTCTTGGATGAGTCCGTTAAGTACATCCTTGAACTTCTTTGCTTGTACTCTCATAACCGGCCCAATTGGTACTTGAACGAGATCTTTCGAAGCGGTGCCTTGATCTCCATCATTCCCCTCCTCTTGAAAAGGATTTGCCTTCAAATCATCACCTACATCAAAAGGACTCAAATCAGTAACATTAAAAGTGGCACTTACATCGTACTTACCAAGTAAATGTAGCTTGTAAGCATTGTCATTGATACGCTCGAGAACTTGGAAGGGACCATCTCCTCTTGGGAGCAATTTAGAACATCTTTTCGACGGGAATCTTTCTTTTCTCATATGCAGCCAAATCCAATCTCCGGGTTCAAAAACCAGTTTGCGACATCCCTTATTGGCTTGTGTGGCATATTGCTCCGTTCTTCGCTCAATGTTGAGTCTTGCTTTCTCATGAATCTGCTTCACAAAGTCAGCTTTCTTTTTTCCATCTAAATTAACGTGCTCCGTCAAAGGTAAAGGAGATAAATCCAATGGAGTTAAAGGATTAAACCCATACACAATTTCAAATGGCGAAAATTTGGTAGCAGAATGAACAACTTTATTATATGCAAACTCAACATGTGGTAAACATTCTTCCCATGTTTTGATGTTCTTTCTAATGATTGCCTTCAATAGAGTAGACAAAGTCCTATTTACTATTTTAGTTTGACCATCGGTTTGTGGATGACAAGTAGTGGAAAACAATAGCTTAGTACCTAGCTTACACCACAAAGTCTTTCAAATATAGCTCAAGAACTTTGCATCTCTATCCGAAAAAATTGTCCTAGGCATGCCATGTAATCTCACAATCTCTCTAAAGAACAAATCAACAACATGTGAAGCGTCATCCATTTTGTGACATGGAATAAAATGTGCCATTTTAGAAAATCTATCCATGACCACAAAAATTGAATCTCTTCCACGTTTAGTCCTAGGCAATCTTAACACAAAATCCATTGAAATATCAATCCATTGAAATATCAATCCAAGGCTCACTAGGAATTGGTAAAGGAGTATACAAACCGTTGGGCTGCACTTTGGATTTAGTTTGCCTACATGTGACACATCTACCACAAATCCGTTCGACATCTCGTTTCATGTGAAGCCAATAGAAGTGTTCTTGCAAAATAGCTAAAGTCTTTGCAACTCCAAAATGTCTCATTAATCCCCCACCATGTGATTCCTGCACTAATAACTCCCTTATAGAACAATTAGGCACGCATAGCTTATTTTCTCGAAATAGGAATCCATCAAGCTTAAAGAACTTACTAGAGGCGATTTTCTCACAAGCTCGATATTCCTCACAAAATTCATGATCTTCAGCATATAATTCTTTAATGTGTTCAAAACCAAGCAATTTTGCATCAAGTGTGGCGAGTAAGGCATACCTACGAGAAAGTGCATCGGCGACTACATTCTCCTTACCTTGCTTGTATTGAATGACATATGAAAACATCTCTATGAACTCCACCCATCGCGCATGCCTTTTGTTTATCTTGTGTTGGCCCTTTAAGTGTTTCAAGGACTCATGATCGGTGTGAATCACGAACTCCTTAGGCCATAGGTAGTGCTGCCACGTCTCTAAAGCCCGAACTAATGCATACAACTCCTTGTCATAAGTTGGGTAGTTTAAGGCTGCCCCATTGAGTTTCTCGCTAAAGTAAGCAATTGGTCGTCCTTCTTGCATAAGAACGACTCCTATACCAATACCTGAAGCATCACATTCAATTTCAAACGTTTTAGAAAAGTTGGGCAAAGACAACAAAGGTGCGTTAGTCAACTTCTCTTTGATTAATTGAAATGTCTTCTCTTGTTCTTCTCCTCACCGAAATCCATCGTTCTTCTTGATCACTTCGGTAAGCGGTGCGGCTAAGCTACTGAAGTCCTTCATGAACCGCTGGTAGAAACTAGCAAGTCCATGAAAACTACAAACATTACCTACACTTATGGGACTCGGCCAATCTTGGATTGCACGTACCTTCTCTTCATCAACCTATATACCTTGTGCACTAACAACAAATTCCAAAAATACAAACTTATCAGTGAAAAAAGTGCACTTCTTTAAATTAGCAAACAACCTTTCTTTCCTTAACACATCTAAAACGGATTTCAAATGTACTACATGATCGTCTATGTTTTTGTTATAAATGAGTATATCATCAAAATAGACAACAACAAATCTTCCTATAAATGCACGCAAAACATGGTTCATAAGTCTCATAAAGGTGCTCGGAGTATTAGTCAAACCAAAAGGCATAACTAACCATTCATACAAACCATATTTTGTTTTAAATGCGGTTTTCCATTCATCTCCTTCTTTTATCCTAATTTGATGATAACCACTTTTTAAATCAATCTTAGAAAATATGCAAGAACCATGCAGCTCATCTAACATATCATCTAAGCGTGGGATAGGATGATGATACTTTACCGTTATGTTGTTGATGGCTTGGCAATCAACGCACATTCTCCACGTCCCATCCTTCTTAGGTACAAGTAAGACCGAATCGCACATGGGCTCATGCTCTCCCTCACATGCCCTTTCTCCAACAATTCACTTACCTGCCGTTGAAGCTCCTTTGTCTCCTTGGGATTGCTCCTATAAGTTGGTCGGTTTGGAATGGTTGCACCAGGAACAAAATCAATTTGATGTTCAATTCCTCAGATTGGAGGTAACCCATGTGGTGTTTCCTCGAGGAAGACATCCTCGTACTCCTGCAAAAGAGAAACAATAGAACTAGGCAAAGCAAGGTCAAGTTCGTTAGTGTTTAAAAGTGCCTCTTTGTACAAAAGTACAATCATCGGCTTATTTGAAAACATTGCTCGCTTGATCTCACTCACTTTTGCATAGAAATTCTTTTGTTTTTCTCCGATTTTCTCTCAAGGGCCGAACTTTGATTTTCTTTTTCTCCCTCATTTTTCTCGGTCTCTCTCGATTTTCACTCTTTTTCTTTTGCTCACTCTCTTTCTTTTGATCACTCTCCTTTTGTAATCTTACTTGATCCTCGTATACTTGCTGCGGTGTCAATGGTACAAGAGTGATTGATCCTTGATTAAGTACAAAAGAGTACTTGTTCGTAAAGCCATCATGCTTCACTTGCCTATTGAAGCGCCATGGACGCCCTAGCAATAAGTGTCCCGCTTGCATCGGTACTACATCACACAACACTTCATCTTCGTATTTACCGATTCGAAATGCAACTAACACTTGCTTGTTCACCCTGATCTCACCACTATCATTTAGCCATTGCAACTTGTACGGTCTAGGATGCTTTACCATGGGCAATCCCAATTTCTCCACCATAATTGTGCTTGCAACATTATTACAACTACCACCATCAATAATCACACTACATACCTTGTCTTTAACGTAGCACCTAGTGTGAAAGATGTTCTCCCGCTGTATTTCATCAACTCCTTTTGCTTGCAAGCTCAATGCTCTCCTCGCTACCAATGTCAATGTGCCAAGGGCTAAATACTCCTCCTTAGAAATATCCTCTAATGGCGGCATGTCGTCGGTGTCGGAATCTTCATCATCGGTCACAATTTCACCATTGGCTTGCAACACCATGACTTGCTTGTTTGGACATTGACTTGCTATGTGGCCCCTGCCTTACATCTAAAACATTTAATATCACGATTCCTAGAGGTAGAGGCTTCGGTTTTACCTTGAGGAACGTAGCTGGTGGTTGAGGACTTGGGCTTGAGTTTGGGCATTTATGACTTGTCCAGCGGCTTAGCATGACTCGATTTCCAAGAGGTAGAACTAGAGTTATGGCTTGCACGTGTCCCACTCCCTCTCTTGAGTTGTTGTTCCACTTTGATAGCCATATGCACCATATCTTCCAATTCCACATAATGCTGCATCTCTACCTTATCATGGATCTCCCGGTTTAAGCCAAGCAAAAATCTAGCCATTGTAGCCTCCCGATCCTTCTCTACATTAGCGCGGATCATAGCAATCTCCATCTCCTTGTAGTAGTCCTCTACGCTTCGTCTCCCTTGTCTAAGACCTTGTAGCTTTTTGTACAACTCTCGGTAGTAGTAACTTGGAACAAATCGCTTTCTCATCACTACTTTCATCTCCTCCCATGTGTCTATTGGGTGTTCTCTATTCCACCTCTTGTTTATCACAAGCTAATCCCACCAAGTAATAGCATATTTAGAAAATTCAATCACGGCTAATTTTACCTTCTTTGTCTCGGAGTAATTGTGGCAATCAAACACGAACTCCATCTTTTTCTCCCACTCAAGATATGCCTCAGGATCAGACCTACCTTAAAAGGACGGAATCTTCATCTTAATACCACCCAAGTTGTTATCTTCGCGATTCCTAACTTCTCTAAATCTTCCTCCAGGTCTCCTATTGCTAACAATGGAATCCCGATCTTCTTCTTCATCAAAACCAGACCCATAACGCTCTTCATCCTCCTCCCTCCATAGAACTCTTTCCCTTCTACACAAATTACGACCATTTTGTGGTTGCTCCTCACGTCTATTCTCCATCCATCTAATCTATCCGTTTGTGAACCTGCGCCATCTCCATCTTCATCACACGCCTCATCTCACTCATCATGGCCTCCAAAAACATTTTCGGATCAGCCAATTTTGTATCATCTTCGGCAATGCTCTTACCACTATCGTGAGACATGATTGCTACAAAACAAAGGTTAGAAAAAAGAAAGAAAGAAAAAAAAAAAAAAAAAAAAAAAGGAACCTCACGAATCACTCCCTTACGTGTTTACACTCAAGAATGTGGATCACTCTCCACTCGTGTTCCACTCAAAATAATATGGCTTTTACCCTCTGATGTTCTCACCACTCTTACCTTTTTCCACTCGATAATTCTCTTTCAGTTCTTTTAAAACTAAACAAACAACTCAAAATTTCCAGCAACAATTCACCAAGAACTAATCAAGGAATCTCAGATTTGAACGTAAGGAAAATGAAAATTTTCAGATTAGAATTAGAAGGAATATGGCAGTTTTGGAATTTTGGAAGCACATAATAGTGAAATTTTTATTTTTTTTTTTTTTTTTTTTTGTTCGGACTCCTTTCTGTCTTCTTCTTTGAGTCTTCTTCTTCTTCTTCTTCTTTTTTTTTTTTTTTTTTTTTTTTTTTTTTATATGATCAGCAACTAGCTTTTGAGAATAATGAAATAAGATTTCGAAATAACTAAGAGATGTGAGACCAAACCAATAGTTTAGACATCAACAAGACAAACAAAGATTGAACAGATAGGGTAAAGGAAATTCAAAGCAAAGAAGAGATAAATATGTTAAAGGATAGGCAAACTTGAACTAGAAACCTTGCTCTGATACCAAATGATGTGAACCCCGTCAAGAATAACGAGACCCAACAACGAAAGGGAACCCAAGATTGTTCTATGGACAGATTCAAATGGGAGATCTCGACCCGTTGTTTATGACAAACAAGAACCTCGGTATAAGGAAGACGCCACAAACGGTGGTGGAAACTCCGTTTGATAAGTCGAGATAAACGCCACGGGAATTCCCGATAAGTTCGAGTAGTTCTTCAAAGAACCAAAGAGAATAAACCTCACAAGTTTTATCAATAATATCTGAAAAACGTTTACAGACTTAGACGACTATTTAAGGGCTTCTTAAAATTTGATAGACAAGAAAATATATTCTAAAATAACTCCTAATTGATACCTAACCATATTAGGAATAAAGTTTGATCTAAAAAGCATTAAATGCACCTAAAAACAAGGAAATAAATCACATAACCCTAGAATAACGTTTTTTACATAGACCCAAAATATTTCATGCCAATTCTTAGCCTTGACCGGATCCTTGTAGAACTTGAATCAAGTTGACGATTTTTTGTTGCCCACGTGGATCATGCTCAATGGGCCTCCACGAATTTGCTTGAGCCCATAACTCTTGGATGAGTCCGTTAAATACATCCTTGAACTTCTTTGCTTGTGCTCTCGTAATCGGCCCAATTGGTACTTGAACGAGATCCTTCGAAGCGGTGCCTTGATCTCCATCAATGGTGCTCTTAAGATGTTTTCAATCTCCTCTAAAGATTAACTTGCAGATATCTTCACCAAGTCACATCTTAAGAGACGCCTTCGTGCTTTGGTTGACAACCTCAAGTTGGCCTCACACCCATCTTGAGTTTGAGGGGGGTTGTTAATGTGTAATAGGGCTATGGGCTTTAGGCCTACCTTGTTTACTTGTATAACACACATACTTGTACTATACACTTTACCTCCTATATAAAGGCACTCATGTATTTTATTCTCTAAGAAATACAATACATTCATTCAGTATTTCTAACATCTATATTGTAAAATTTGGAAATCTTAGACAATGAACTCCAAGTTATTTGACATCTCTTAATGTCTCTAATGAAAACATTCATGATTTGAATCATCCTCTCCCCCTATTGAAATGTATATATACAAAAAAAAAAAAAAAATGGGAACCTTAGTTATTTACTTTGAATATTTCTCATAAATTTTCTTATTAGCAATGTCATCTCTAAATATCTTAAAGCCATATAAATTGCTCATGATTTTTACAATGATATTCTTTGAGTACTAATTATTACACATTAGTGTGTACAGAGTATGTGTGCCACGTCGGTTGAAATTGTGTCTTAAAGACACGATTTCAGTTAAATTGTGAAATCATGCTTTAGAAATGTAATTTTCAAGTTTGTGCACACAAATGTGTATGGAACTAGTCATGTTATGTATTTAACAAACATTAACGATTCGATAGATTGTATTAAATTTTCATCTAGAACATTATATTAGAAAGTCAAGTGGGTCTCAGTCTAGCCCATGCAAAGCCCAGACCAAAACTGAACCTCCACCTTCAGACTCAAAGCACTTGCCAACAGTGCAGAAGTGATGGTAGACTGGCAGTAGCTAGCATGTATTATTTGCATGGCCTTCAAAGGATCTGTAACTTCTTACTACATTGTCATACTGGGACATTTATGCAGACATTATACTAGCTTAGTGTGATAATTGATAATGCTACATATATTGGACTAGAGTTGCTTTGGTGTTTACTTTTCATTATTTTCAAAACCATCCTATTTAATTTGAATTGATTTCCCAAAAGAACAAATTAAGGACCCAAAAAAATATTTTAACGAAAAACTAAAAAAATCTCTTAAATATATATTTTAATCACAAACCACACAATTTATCGATAATCATACTGTTAATATATATATAAATATATATATATATATATATATATATATATATATATATTTTAATAAAGCTATAACCATATTAACACAGTGTAGGAGGAAACTAGTCTACTCTATTGTTATTATGTTATTGTTGTTGTCATTGTTTTTACTTTTCTTCTAGATAAGCTAGTTTTGAAGTTATATATTTATTTATCAAAATAACTTTACCTATTATTATTGTATTTAAATTCTACATCAGAAAACCGTGAAGTTAGAAGAAACCCTTTTGTTTTTTCTTCTAAGAAAAATAGAACTTTAATGTGATATAGATATATAAACATTATCTATTTTTTTCCTTGCTCAGAAGCCTCAAACTTGGTTCTCCACCGCGTATGTGTATATCTTCGTAAAGACTAATTAAACAGCCTGAACATAGCTGGGTTCTATTATTAATCAGCCACTTGGCTGCAGTGTAGGGATGAGATTGACTGGCCTGCAGTGACTATTACCGTCTACTAATGCAGATTTGTGACTAATCATGATTTGGGTATTTTGTTTTTAGCTTTTTTTTTATTTTTTTTTTTAATGGGTTGTACACTTGACTTGGAATTGCTAATGAAATGCATCTTCAATCCCTAAAAGCTACTGTTATTACTTTTTTTCCCCCAATAGATTCAATAGGATTTCAAATCTAGTGTTTGTTCCATGAAATTTATTCTTTATCATCCAACTAAGATATCAATTAATTTTTTATGTAGGCAATGTTTGAATCCTAGATATTTTATTTAAGCACAAGAAACTTTACGTTAAGCTAATTAAAATCCACTATTATTGTTATTAAACTAAGCTAATATTTATTTTTGTATTAAGTATTAAAAAAAAAAAAGCAATCATTCAGCAGATCGGCCGGTGCTGCAGATCATAAAAGCTGCCGTTGTTTATGATTTTAAAGATGCACCCAATTATGGGTAATTATTGAGTACTCTTGGAATACTATAAATGCATATTCCTCATTCTCACATAATTGTTGATTCCACTAATTAAATTTATGGTTAGACTCATAATTCATATGAAAATGAGAAGTACACATTATTTCTAGTACTCTCAAAATATTTAATAATTTTCCCTCAATTATGGCGGACTTTTTGGTTGACATTTAATTCAATATCTATATCTTCATGGTTTATGTTTGAATAACAAATAAACTAACATTTTTTTTTTTTTTTGGACCAATCAAATTTAATGACGTCTTTTTTATTGGATTTGAAACATCTTTACATCTTTGCATTCTCACATAATTGTAGATTCCACTAATTAAATTTACTGTTGGACTCATAATTCATGTGAGAATGAGAAGTACACATTATTTACGGTACTCTCAAAATATTTAATAATTTTCCCTCAATTATGGCGGACTTTTTGGTTGACATTTACTTCAATATCTATATCTTCATGGTTTATGTTTGAATAACAAATAAACTAACTTCCTCAAAAAAAAAAAAAAAAAAAAAACAAATAAACTAACATTTTTTGGACCAATCAAATTTAATGACGTCTTTTTTATTGGATTTGAAACATCTTTACATCTTTGCATTCTCACATAATTGTAGATTCCACTAATTAAATTTACAGTTGGACTCATAATTCATGTGAGAATGAGAAGTACACATTATTTCTGGTATTCTCAAAATATTTAATAATTTTCCCTCAATTATGGCGGACTTTTTGGTTGTCATTTAATTCAATATCTATATCTTCATGGTTTATGTTTGAATAACAAATAAACTAACATTTTTTGGACCAATCAAATTTAATGACTTCTTTTTTATTGGATTTGAAACATCTTTACATCTTTGCATGCTTGGAAGTATTCTCAAGAAAGGGGAAAAAAAAAGGGCTTGCTTGGAACGATAAATAGAATGGAAATAAGCAATCTTCATGCGGACAAGATTTTTAAGAGACATTTCATTTATTCTATGTTTGAAAATTTTGAGAACGAATGAAATGGTTGGAAGAAAATTTATATTTCATTTCATTTCATTTTCTTTTAAGCCTTCCTCTCAAAAGTGAGAGAAACACTCATTCTTTTAATAAAATAGAGGTGAAATCTAGATTTTTTAAGCATATGAATCTCATATAATCTTTTTTCTTTTTTTTTTTTTCATGTCATTACTTTTTATATATATATATATATATATATATGTATGTATATATATATGAACTTCCAAAAAATTAAGAGAAAATATATTTATTTATTTATTTCAATTTCATTTCATTATTTTATCATCCATCAATTCCATTTTATTATTCTATAATAATAAATCTAGAATACAATATATATATATATATATATATATATATATATATATATATTTTCTTTTTAATAATTAATGACATGATTTATTGTGATTATCGCATGATAAAAAAGGTTCTACTATGAGTAGACCTAAGCAAAAGCAATATTGCTTTAATCACAACTATGAAAATATTGAATTCTTAGCACTAATTCTTATAAAAAAAAAATAGAAGTATTATTACTCATCTTATAAAATATAAACTCCTATAAAGTCCTACCCATAGAATATAGGAGTAGGAGGTTTAGATGAGGGAGGATTTGACTCAGCACTGTAAGCTCGCCTACCACTGTCTATTTTATTTTCTTGAGCAAACCCTATCCTTGTCTTTGATCAAATAAAGACAAAAAGAATACTAAGACAAGAAAACGAGTTTTGTTTAAAACATAAATTAACAATAAATAAAGTAATTCGTGGGTCAGTCACCCACCTATCATCTACCATTATAAATGCTGTGCAAGAAAATCACCATATACAGACACAAAAACCTTTAATGTGTCATAAAACGCCTATAAAATTGGTCAGACACATCTTTCTTAATGTGATCTAAGAATTTATTGCTTTAGCTCAACTAACTCACCCAAAGTCCCACCTCCCCCAACTCCCTCTTTCACTCTTTCTTTGTGGTTAAATTCAGCAAAAACATTTTTACAAGCTCTTAAGAAAAAGCTTCAGTCTCTAAGGTCATCTTTAAAAGGTTCTTGAAATTGAAAGCCTGTTTCTACATTTTGATAACAATGTCAGATATCTACACAGTGAAGGTTGAGGAATCAAGGCCTGCAACAGCTCAAAAGCCATCGGCAGGGCCTGTGTATAGAAGCATTTATGCTAAAGATGGTCTCTTGGACTTGCCGGCCGGATTGGAATCTCCATGGCAATTCCTCAGGTTTGTAGTTTATATTATATGCATTCATGTGCTCCCTTTTGAGAATTAGATTGCTAATTGCTATTGCATGTGTTTATATAGTTGGATCAATGCTATGTGTGCTCATAGGATTAGAAAAATCTGTTTTAAGAAATGGCTAGCAAAGCAAGCCATTCTCTAACAAGCATATCAGATGTGTTATGAACAAGTCTCAGTGCATGCATTGGCCAATGAGAGTCATGGAAAAGCACATATATAAAGTAAAATCAGCCAAGGTTGGGTGAGAGACCAACAAGCTAGAGAGAGCAGGTCACCTAAGCATGAATTTACTGTAAAATTTAAATGAAAATGTAAAACTAATTCTTCATTTTGTTGTTTAGATTTTTTTTGTTGTTTTGTTTTTGGGACCAATCTAATAAATTACTATGACAAACTCATCTACAATTATAAGATGAAATTGTAGACCCCTTCTCATTTTTCTTTGACCTTAAATAACATAAATTCCTAGGCACTAAGTATTATAATTTTACTTTCTCATTATAGAAAGCAAAAAAATACTAATATAAATTCTAAAGAACTATTGGTATTTTGTTTGGAGATCAGACAAAATCTTAGTTGTAGTTAGCTGTGTGACTGTGTCATGGATACACATTTGTCTTGTTATAGTTAACCGTTTATCGGATATTTGTCCTGTTGTAACTGGAATCCGTAAGCCCAAACAAAAACAAATGTTTGTCGTGAAGAAAAGGTTGTGGTAAATGGCCCAAATAATTTCGTTATTAACTTATTATAATTATTATTGGACTCTAACTAATTTTTTTGTTTGTAGTAGCCTAATAACTGTAGAGTAATGGCCCAAATCAAACAAAAAGTATTTTTGTTAGTCTAATCTAATTTTTAAGAAAAAAAAAGAATAATTGTTTTGTTTGTAGTAGCCTAATAACTGCAGATTAATGGCCCAAATCAAACAAAAAGTATTTTTGTTAGTCTAATCTAATTTTTAAGAAAAAAAAAAAAGAATTTTTGTAGTGTAATACTGTAATAAGAAAATTGTAGAGTAATGGCCCAAACCAAACAAAAAGTAGTTTTGTAGTCTAATGTAAAAGAAAAAAAAAATAGAAAGTAGTCTAACTTAAAGAAAAAAATTAGTAGTCTAATGTAAAGAAAAAATTAGAAGAAAAAAAATTAAATTAGTATTCGGATGTAAAGAAAAAAAAATTAGAAAACAATTGATTATGGCCCATGCAGGTTTCGAACCTGCGACCTTCGCGTTATTAGCACGACGCTCTAACCAACTGAGCTAATAGGCCAATTGCTGATTTGATAAAAGCATTTTCAGAACAATTTATTTAAACGTAATACATTCAAAGCCAAGCACTATAATTTGTTTGATAAAGAACCCCGAAACTACATTATTAGAAAGAGAAAAGCTTTGTATGTAAAAATAAGTGGTCTGATTCCATGGCTCTATGCTGGGATATCTCCTCTGAAACTATGTTTATTGTGGCAGCGACTCAGCTAAGAGGAACCCCAGCAACCCAATGCTGGGTCGACGTCAAGTCACCGACTCAAAGGTACAATACAACTCACTCTTCGTTTTCGTCTCTCCCTCTCTTACATGTGTCTATGCCTTAGGAATAATAATAGTAGGGTACTTAACAAAAATAATAATATTAATAGTAGGGTAGGGACACAACATTAATTTTCACAATTTGCTAAGATTATAATTGTAACAGGAAATATCAATTTCACATGGCCTGTTATGCACAGCCTCACCTCCCCTCACTTTTATTAATTGGAAGTTTACCGAAATAAGTTTTGTTTGTTTGTGTCATCATAATTATTGTCACAACTTTGAAGCGATGAAAAAAAAATAATAATAATAGTAGGATAGGGACACAACATTAATTTTCACAATTTGCTAAGATTATAATTATAATGTGGAATATCAATTTCACATGGCCTGTCATGCACAAGCTCACCTCACCTCACTTTTATTAATTGGAAGTTTACCAAAACAACTTTTTTCTGTTTGTGTTGTCATAGTTATTGTCACGACTTTGAAGAGATGGAAAAAAAGTAATAAATTTATATAATTATGATTATTTAATACTCACAGTCGATCATTTCAATAAGTTATGATAATTTATGATAAAAGTTATGGTCGTATAAATAGTTATTAAGCTTTGACTTTAACAATTGTGAACAAGCTATGAATTTATTATTATTATTATTATTATTATTATTATATTATTTTTTCCTATAGTTAGCACATCAAAATCTATAGTAAGGCATATAATTTTACAATTTTTCTCATATGTAGTGGTATGTCGCACTACTCATAACTTAACACCTTAAAAACTAGCGAAAAAAGGTTGTCACTTGGGAAATTTGGAATTGCCTTGAAGAGTGAAGACCATAAGCTAAATTTTCATTGGAAGAAGCTAAAATACTAATAAAAATATTTGACTGAATTCATTCACAGGTGGGTCCCTATGTGTGGCTCACATATCAGGAGGTTTATGATGCAGCGATCCGCGTGGGCTCTGCCATCAGGAGCCGTGGTGTCAATCCTGTAAGTCCAAATTGCACTTTGGCTAACTTAGAAATATTTTTTTTCTTCAAAGAATTAGGCAATTAGTTTATGTGGAAATCCAATTTATAAGTTCTACTAATGTGTTATTATGCATGTAGGGTGATCGTTGTGGTATATATGGGTCCAACTGTCCAGAATGGATAATTGCAATGGAGGTATATATACATTTATATACATACATTATACTTGTAGTTATCAATCTTGCTTGGCTTCATAGATATTGATGTTACATAGTAAATGTGTGTTTTTTTTTTTTTTTTTTTTGTAAAAGTGTATTATGATTGAGAACATTTCTTAGGAAACAAACTAAGAAATAAAACCTTCATTACAAAGGGCTAGTAGCTAGGTTGAGAAGTTCAGTGTGTATTGTAGTCATTTTCCCTCATGTTTTGCTTCCTAACCTTTTTTTTTTTTTTTTGGCTAAGGGTATTTGTTTGTAACTCACTTTAACAAGTTTTATAAGGTTATATGGTAAAGATGAAAGACTAAGATAGCAATGTTTAAGTAACAGTTTGAACTGTGTAGTGTTATTTTGATGTTTATGTTTGATTTTCAACAGGCATGTAACAGCCAGGCTGTGACATATGTACCTCTGTATGACACACTGGGTATGTTTTCCCCTTTTTTTTTCATCAATAAATCTCAGTGTGCTAATTACTATCATCTTCACCATGTGTTTGTGGGTGCACACACCCTCTCCTAGTGGCAATCAATGTACTTGAATTGTAGACCACTTGGTTGAGTTATCAAAAGAGTCTGATTATGTAACTCTGTAATTTTGCTCATCACAGGACCAAATGCAGTGGAGTTCATCATCAACCATGCTGAAGTTTCAATAGCTTTCGTGCAAGAGAACAAAATATCTGCTGTAGGTTCTCCTTCTATCAATTTCATTTTTTTTTTTTTTTTTTTAATTGTAAACGAAACATTACTGGTCTAAATTAGCTATCAATTTTTGAAATATTGATGATCTGATTCAATAACCAATAAGGTGGTATGAAACCTGTGGTCAATACAAAGAATTGATTTTCAACTTACCTTCAAGGACTTTCACTCGTAAATTTAGAATCAAACTTAATTAGTTACCTCACTTTTGTCGTTTTTGGTTCTGAAACCATTGAAAGATTTTTCTTGTTCTCTGAGGACCTCCATTTTTTCTTATTAGTTTTAACATAACAGGAACAGACAACATCTTGGAATGCTTATAAATTTTGTAACAAGTACCCTGGTTGTAAAGAGTTTTGTACAACCATGTTGCCCACTTGATTTCTTCTATCCTACCAAACACCTCCAACATAAGTTTTGACTCTTCATCTGTTATACCTGTTCACTCTTAAATGATGCTCAGATTTGAAATCCCATGAAAAGCATTATTACAATGCATTACCATAGTAGGAAGGTTACCGTGAGAAGATGCTATGGTCTATAAAACTCATAGTTGATAATTGACAACAATATGGTTGTAAGCAATTCATGTTTTCTTTTTTATATTTTTGCCATGCCACTTCAAAGAACTGGTAATTTGTTGGTTCTAAAATTGCTTAGCTAGTTATGTTTGTGGGAATGTTTGTAGTTGGCACTTGGGACGTCCTTGTTTCTCACTTTTTGCCTATGGTCAGCATGTGTTTCTGTTCTGTGCATGTCAAACATCAATTCATGGATGAAAATAATATACTCGGTGCAACTCACGTCTCTCAATTTTTTTTCCTCACTCAAGTGGTAACTCTTTGTGCAGATTCTATCATGCCTCCCTAGATGTTCAGAAAATTTAAAAAGTAGGTCAAGCTGCTATCTTCTGTCTAATATACTCAAAAGACAGTATGCAGGTCCTTGGGTGGGGAACTAAATTATGTGTTTTCTTTGCTCAGCTATTGTCAGCTTTTCAAATATTTCAAGCACACAAAAGAAAGAAGCTGAAGAAGCGGGGGTTTCTTGCTTTTCCTGGAAGGAGTTTTCTGAGTTGGTAGGATGTCAATCTACATTGTTCATCTATATAATGAATGCATATTACTGTCTACGTTGATTTTGACTGGTCAATCAAAACAGGGAAGTTTGAATAACGAACTGCCTCCAAAAAACAAGGCTGACATCTGCACAATAATGTATACAAGTGGAACAACAGGAGAACCAAAAGGTGTCATTCTTACAAATGCAGCTATAATGGCAGAAGTATTGACGACGGACCACCTACTTTTACTAACAGATAGAGTGGTAAACAACCAAACACAAATTATGATTTCTTGAAGCTGTATGATTCTAGAACTTTTTAGTTTCTGCATTTCTTGGAGTTTTAAAGTCACTCCTTGTCAAAAGATAGCTAAGAAGTGCCCAATATTCTGTTCTAACTTGCAACTCAATTCATTAGCTGTCTGTAATTTGGTGATATTCTTTTGTGTCATAAATCATCACCAAATTCTAATCTCCATCACATTAAGTCTGCTTTAGAATGCCTGATCAATAGATGTTGTTTAAATAGATTGTAAGATAACTGCACATGATGATTTTTGTCTACAAAAGCAAATAAATGTTTACAGAACATACATTTAATGTAAGTTGTTGCTGATTAGCCAATGCCAATTATGTTTCTAAGTGCATAACAATGGTCATATAAGGTTATTTTCCCATTATAATGACAAGAAATCCAGAATGATAATAAACTTATCAAGATAAATATAAGATTCCTATTAAGAATAAAACTCAGAAGAATTTATGGTTTGCATTCATGTATGCGCAGTCAAATTTGTGAAACAACATCACTGTTATTTCTGGTTCATTCAAGAAAAATCTGTTGGTTCTTCTTGCCATTTTCAGTACATCATCAAGTAAGAACTCCATCTGTTAGCTTATGAATTAATCTAGAATTGGGCATATGTACTTTGTATTCAATGGCTTACTTCTGCTATAGATCTAAGAAGTATTTTCTACGAGATACGTAATTATTAGTCATAGTTCATCCTAACGGAAGTCATTCCCTCTTTTAAAAGATGCATGTTTTAGTATTGTCAAGATTCTTAAATGGAACGTGGTAGGTCATTGGTCTGAATAGCAAAGGCAGAGTGTTAATGTATGTCATAAGTTCAAACCTTACGAAGGAAAAAAAAGGGGTGTAAGTAAACCAATGTAAATCTATGTCAAATTTTGCTATTAAGTCATTCAGTGATGATGGACCACAAAAAATTTTCTTCATGAAATTATATGGCAGTTACATTGTGGTATTGACATAGAATCTTCTCTATTACAGTGTTCAGAAGAAGATTCATATTTCTCCTTCCTTCCTTTGGCCCATGTATATGATCAAATAATGGAGAGCTATTGCATCTATAAGGGCTCCTCAATAGGATTTTGGCGAGGCGTAAGATTAAGATTCATCTCTTTAAATGAGTTCTTTCTTCCATCTATTTATTTGACTGTATGTCTTTGAAATGCCAATGTTGAACTTGTCCAATGTGTTTTTTTTTTTTTTTTTTTTTTTTTTGCTTTAAATTTGCAGGACATTAGGTTTCTGATGGAGGACATACAGGAACTGAAGCCATCTATGTTTTGTGGGGTTCCTAGAGTTTATGATCGTATATACAGTGGTATATTATTTTTCTATACATCACATTGAATTATATGCTTTTTTTTTTTTTCATTCTAAACGTTGGCCTTAAATTTTTGTTTAAAGGTATACTTAATAAAATTTCATCGGGAGGTGCGTTGCGGAAGGCATTGTTCCAGTATGCTTATAACTAGTATGTTTATCGACAACCACTTCATTATACCTATCAAGAAAAAGTTTAAAGATAACAACTTCATTAAATTACTTTTCTCCCATACTGAATGACTAATGGAATCTGGCAGCAAGTTGGGAAATCTAGAGAAGGGACTTAATCAAGATAAAGCAGCACCTCTCTTGGACAGGCTTATCTTTGATAAGGTCAGTCATATATCCTTCCCCATCATTACTCTGGAAGATCTAATTTACATTCTAATAATGTGTTAATCATTATAGATCAAACAAGGATTAGGGGCGAATTCGTATCTTGTTATCAGGCGCTGCACCTTTGACTAGGCACGTGGAGGAGTTTTTGAGGGTCACCAGCGGCTCTACTTTATCCCAAGGATATGGTAATTTAGACCAACTGTTTTTAATTAGAGTTGTTTTTAAGCTTATCAATGGTGGTAACATTTAAGTTACATACTTTTGTTTTATTTTTATTATCAAACTTTCTATAAATTCATAGGCAACATTCAAATTTAATAATTTCCCACAATTTCATCATTGAGGAAGCTGATTACTTACCTTTTGGATGTAATTTAAAGCGTCATTTGGAGATTTAAGAGATACTACAAAATCAATATGCATACTTAAACAACCAATCTCACCTTTGCTTTGTTTTACTCCGAATGATGAATTAAAAAAAGCCTTAACGCTTATTTATTATATCCAAGCATATCATAAGTTCTAATTATTTTCCACTGTTCTCATGTACTTCTTTCTATCAGCTTATAATATTTGCTCATGATCAGGTCTTACTGAAAGTTGTGGTGGGTGTTTTACATCCATTGGCGATGTATTTAGCATGATCGGAACTGTTGGAGTCCCCATCACAACCATTGAAGCCAGGCTTGAGTCAGTGCCAGAGATGGGATATGATGCACTTGCCAGCATGCCACGTGGAGAGATTTGCCTGAGGGGAACAACCTTGTTCTCTGGTTACCACAAGCGACAAGACCTGACTGAAGATGTCCTTGTTGACGGGTGGTTTCATACAGGTAAAACCTTGCTAGTACAATGCATTGACAAACAGTTACATTCTAAGGCTGTATTTGTCACTGGTTAGGAACTTCTATAACTGCTATAAGACAGAAAATACTTATTCAGAGAGTATGTGAATGTTGATGGGCCTAATTTTGAGAATAACGCAGGTGACATTGGAGAATGGCAGCCCAACGGAGCAATGAAAATCATTGACAGGAAAAAGAATATATTTAAGCTGTCTCAAGGTGAATATGTTGCTGTAGAGAACATCGAAAGCACATACTTGCGATGCCCTCTTTTAACATCGGTATGTTGCTGGTGTCCACAATGGTGCCCCATGTAAAAATAGTCTCTATAAAATAGAACATTGCATCTCTTTTTGTCTAAGAACATATGAGTTTCTGTTAGTAAGTTGATCTGCATAGCCCATTTAGTTTTCAATTTTTTTTTTACCACTTATCTAATTCTAAATGTGCTATTGACTTATCTTTGTTAACAGATTTGGGTCTATGGGAACAGTTTTGAGTCGTTCCTCGTAGCTGTGGTGGTTCCTGACAGAAAGGCATTAGAGGATTGGGCAATAAACCATAATGTCACTGGTGATTTTAATTCATTATGTGAAAACCTGAAGGCAAGGAAATACATTTTAGATGAGCTTAATAACACTGGTCACAAAAACCAGGTATGTACTTGTGTCTCAATCCCTATTGCTAATTGCATGCAGAGTTATGTCTTTT
The DNA here is from genome assembly GCA_028216015.1 of Quercus dentata. Classification (NCBI taxonomy): domain Eukaryota; kingdom Viridiplantae; phylum Streptophyta; class Magnoliopsida; order Fagales; family Fagaceae; genus Quercus; species Quercus dentata. Next base: position 45,748,832 of record CP116454.1, on the reverse strand, counting down.
CTTCTGACTTGAAAGACATCCTGCAGCTTCGAGGCTTTGAGATGTTAAAAGCAGTCCATTTGGAACCAAATCCCTTTGACATGGAGAGGGATCTGATAACTCCAACATTCAAATTGAAGAGACCACAATTGCTCAAGTACTACAAGGTATGCCTTGTGTTCTTTTTATTTTATTTTATTTTTCTCTATCAATTGTTTACTTGACTGCTCATTATTGCTATGACTTTCTATTGGACCCAAGTTTTTCCTTCCCATGTTTCCCTAGTAAAAGGGTGAAAAATTCATCTTTCCAAAAGTATATAGCTTCATAAATGTGTGTACTCTATATAGTTTTATTACAGTTTTGCGATTTTCTATGAAAAGCAAGAAGGATCAAATAAAAAGGTCCAAGGGCATTTTACTATTCACTAGAACCTGAACTTGAATCTAAAAGCTCAGGGCCCCAAAAGCGAGATGTGTTTTATCAAGGATTGACTGGAAGATAAATAGCAATACCTCTCGCTTTTACTTTACGATAGTTCTTTTGGCTGGCATTCAGAACTTCCTTTTAAAGTGTCCCTTATTGTCCTTTATATTCTTTCTATTGATCTACCATGGAAGTTGGTGTGTTGGACTATGCAGCATCAATATGATCTTTTCCCCAATGTCAACTGCAGGACACTGTTGATCAATTGTACAGTGAAGCCAAGGGAATAAGAGTGTGAGAACAGCATTGTAAGCTATAAACCGGAATGCAGATATTACCAATTTGTGGCAGTTTGCGAAAAGTTTGTTTATTTTATATTTTATATTGTCTAAAAACTTGTAGAAAAAGTGTTCATATCAAAATCAAATCATATGTACCCAACAGTGTATGGATAAGCAGATTCTTGCTCTTGTTTAATTATAAATAAAAGATCCTTTGACATCATCCATGCTCCTGCTGAAAATTATATTCCTCTTCTTTACCTTTCTATATAATCTAAAGAGGTATCAAAAGTCTAGGGGGGGGGGGGGTAAAAATAATAAAGAACCTCCTCGAATTTTTTTAAGTCTGTTTAGCTTGACAGCACCATGAGACCAGATTTTATCTAGAGATATGAGCAATGACAAAGATTCTCAAGGAATCCATCTATGGTATCCAGCTTTTTACCAGAAATTAAATAGCTGATATTCTTCAATTTTTGGGCCTCAAATTTTCTTTTCTTGTTTAACAAATCGACCGCCACTATCAAGGAGTTTGAAGTTTAATTCAACCAGGGTTTTAAGGTGGTTCTCTGTGCTATGCATATACCCTGAGAAAGATTCAAGATCAAGTTTACCTCCCAAAACACAAGCTCATACAAGGAAAATTATCTTCATATTATGGCAACAATATACGTATCTGTTTGAAAGCACAAACCATCGCATATTTTGTTATAGCGCCTGACGTTTCTGACTGTTTGTGAAATGGCTGGCTTAAATCACAGTTGCAACTAGTAAATGTCCAATAACATGAAAGTTTAGAGGTAAAAATTGGTTTGACTAGTCAAGTCTCTTAGCATGGTATCAAACTTGGATCAAATCCTGCCTTCATCAAGGATTGCAGAGGTTTAATGGAAGAAAGAGGCTACCTTTCATTGTGTAGTCCATAAGCTGAGCCTCCAACAGATCAAAAGAGAAAAATATTGCTGGCAAGTCTGATGGTATCCTCCATTTTAATTTTTGAGTTCTATCCTGGTACCTACCATTGTTAATCAGCCTACTGAAAACTAGTGATTTGATAACTGTAAGGCATGCAGGCCCTAGAAGACTTACACAGGGTTTCTTTAGAATAACCACAATCTGAATGGATCACTAGAACTTAAGGTTTTGTATTACATGTAAGGGCTATACAGCAATTCCACAACGTCCGTATTGACCATTCTTTTAATTGGAGCTGATGAAAGATGTAACATATCGAAGTAACATGACAATGGTGCTGAACTTGTCAGGCTTAACCAAAGAACAACACAAACAAGACAGTTGATAAAAATTTGCAAGCTTCAAAAGCAATTCACATGCTACCATGACCGCACCAATGGGAAGTCAAGTAGAAAGTCCAGACAGGGCAGAAAAACAGAAAGATTGTGCCAATTCTTTCACAAATTCAACAGCATGAAAGACAAGTTTTCCTTTCACAATTATACAGATGTAACAGAACACTGGCAATGATTTTGTAGGTCTTAATAAAATAATGGCACGAAGATAAAGATTCTTAAAATTGCAAGCATCAAAACAATCATATGCTGCTAAGGGTGCACCTATAGCACATCAAGTACCAGTGCCCAGACGGGATAGATAAACAGAAGGACTATTCCAATTGTGTTTGATAGACCATTGGCTTTTGTGAAAGAATTTCTGAACCCACCAGATGCCCGGATGTGTTCTTGAAGCAAATAACCCGCAATGGCAAGACATATTAACACACCAACCCAGCTGTCCCTTACGGTGTCTGCAAGTAAACTAGGGGCTGCCACCGTCAGAAGAATGAAAGCACCTGGAAGTTCCAGCCAATCTGCAGTTACAGTCATAGTCAGTAAATCGATAGTGAAAAATAATTGATTGATTATGATTATTTGGTTGGATAGCAGATATCATGCTGGTAGTGATAGCAAATGAAGATGGGAAGCTAAGAGTTTCAGTCAGAAAATTCCGAGTAAGATTCACTTAGATTGCATTAGTCAAAAGCATTAAAGCATAAACATGATCATTCAACAGTAACCAAGACTTATATAATACCTGGGAAATGTTTTGGGAAGAAAAGGCGCAACACAACAGCAACGAAAGCAATCCATTTCCCAATCTCCCCTGCATCACCAAAAATTAAGTAGCACGAAAGCATACACAGATTGAGGTCATTGAAAACAGTGGTTCCTCAATTAATCACCTGAGTATGCTGAACAGTAGCGAAGGAAGACTTAAGAAGATGTATGGGATCAACAAAGATGTAAGAATGTTTGTCTTCCAGTTTGTTCGGTCCAAGATCAACAAATAACTACAGCAAGCATATGAAGTAAATCGATTAGGCCACACTAAACTCTATGACCAACACAAATAATAACAGACATGATATACTATAAAACAGCATAGTTACCCAAGATCTATTAACCAGAAAAAATAATTACAAAAATATATATATATAGACTAGAAAAAATATCATGTGATGGGGTGTAGCAAGAGGAAGAAAAGTTTTGGCTGCAGTAAATGACCAAAAGTATACTCATTGATCAAATTGATGTTCTTATTAAGTTTTCCTTTCACAAAATACATTTGATCATGAGAAAGTATGTTGACACAACTTTTGTGCCACAACTCTAATCTAGTCAATTGTAAGTGGCGGAGAAAAAGGGGTAGGTAATCACTCGCAATCAACCACATCAGAATTGTGGCACAAAAGTTGTGGACATAGACGGTTTAATCTCATATCTAGTTGTGTGTCTCATTGTGATGTTATTCATTCAAAAAAAAAAAAAAAAAAATTCCTCATGGTGATGACACAGCATTGGCTTTATTGTTTATATGTTTGTGAAAATAAGTAAGCATACTGCTAGTTTAGTGGTCCACATTATCCTTGGTGTGCACATCAAATGCCAAAGCTAGTAATAGCCTAATAGGACATGTAACAACTCCTCTCATGAATTGTGAGACCACCATAAATTTAATTAGTAGGAGCCACAATGATGTCCCACCATAAATTTAATCAGTAGGAACCACAATGATGTGAAAAGAAGGAATACACGTTTATGATTATCCGGAAGTGTCCAATAATTACCCTTGCCATCGATCCAATACATAAATGCTCTCAACTAAACTAAAGTGAAATAAATGCAAAGTGAAGAAAACATAGATCATCAAGGGAGAAAAGTGTGTATGTGTGTGCATATCCCATGATCCCATTAGAATCAGAAATTCATCATAGAAACTAGAAACAACCCCATCAAACATGGATGAGAGAGAATGCATATTGAGTCCCCATTGGTAGATCACAGTTGTATCAAAGATATAAAGTGAATAATCCCTTCAAATTCAATACATCTCATGAACAAGTCATAGTAATTAAACAACAACTAAAAGCTAAATTCAATAAAAATGAAAGAAAAAAAAAAAAAAACAAATACACTGAGTTGACTTTAAAAGATAATTCCCAAACCATTTCCTCTTCTTCTCTCTGTTTTTTTTTTAAAAAAATAAATAAATAAATAAATGATGTCTGTAAATTCCAATTAAATTGACCGTCAAACCTAAATATCCACTGAAATGTTCAAGAAGACTAAAAGAAAGCCTCTACTTATAAATCACCAAATAATGTCCCAAAAATTTAAAAACGAGATCTTGTTTTATAAGATATCATGATAACTGGTTTGAAAATTGAACCCACATGCTTATGCTTATTTATTAGCTATTACTAGCATTTAAGAAGAAGAAAGATTGTCAGAAAAGCTAAAAGACATGTATTTGTTATCCATTTCAACATCAACTTTATATCTATCTATCATCATAAAAATTAAATAAAGAAAAAGAAAGAAAGCTTTTAAATTGATCCAAAAGTCATTTGTATATATAGAAAAAGATCATAAAACTGTGAAACAATAGCATTAAGAGAGAGAGAGAGTAATATATATTTACATGGCAGCAAAAGCAGCGAGCCATTCAAGAAAAGTGGAGCCAAAGCCTAAGCTTCCAAGCTTGATGACATGGGTGGCTAGCTTTTTAACAGAGTTTGCAAGATCTTTCACGTCAGAGCTAAATAGATCTTGATCAGTTTTCATTCTTATGTAGCCCTTCGCCATTGTACTAATCAATCTGAGTTCTTTCTTTCTTTTCTTTTTTTTTGCTTTCTGGGTATCTCTGTGAGGGAGAGATAGGTGCGGAGATAACTAGAGAGACAGAGTTCAGTATATATTTATTATTTGACTGTCGGATTTGACATCGAAGAAGTGAGTGTTTTTTTTTTTTTTTTTTTTTTTTTTTGAAGCAAAGACGTGAGTGTGAACAGAGAGAATCCAATTTGGAGCTTTCTCTTTCTCAAAAAAAAAAAAAAAAATTGTAGCGTTCTACATAAAGAGTGACACGTGTATTCAATCATATGGACAATATATTCTTTCCTCATCCCCACTCTTCACTCTCCAGCTTCCACTTGTCATAGCTAGCCAACCAATGATGTCATAGACGTGTGTGTGTGCTTTTGTTTTTTTATTCCAAGTATTGTCCAATAAATAATTTGATGTCGGCACCATTCAAAGCACAAGATTTGTTATTCTAACCCTTTAGGGAGATTTTATCTATAAACACAAAGTTTATGATTGATTGATACTGCTCATCATCATTTAAATATTGTAAAGTTTATTGGCATTGAGTCCATTATGGTATGTTTAAACACTATTTATTTTGTTGAAAATTAAAAGTAATAAAAAAAATATTTTTTGATTATTATTCATTAATAAAATTACTATGCATTTACCTATTTGCTCTATTTATGTCCCATAAACAATACAATAGGCACTAGTTAAAAAAAAAAAAAAAACTGGCTGAAACACAAAACGCAGGAGAAGAGATGCGCATCCAAACCCTCACCATGAGAAGCATTAGGAATCTTAAAAGCATCTCCAATGGTCTATGTAAATCTAAAATTCTCTCTATAATAGAGAGTGAAACCCAAAAAAAGCTCTCTAATGGACTCTCTATACTTAGATTTTTTTTGGGCTCATGAATAGTAGCTCATCAAGTCTAATGAGCTACTGTTCACTCTTTAAATGCTTTTTTCCTATTATAATAATTAGGTGTTGAATAAAAATATGTTGGAAGAAGTGTAATTGTAAAAAAAAGAATAAATAATGAATGAATAAATAATATTTGAATGGGATAAAAAATTTGTTAAAAATTTATTTGAAAAAGTGAGTAGTTAAAAGTTAAATATTCTTTAAATAATACAAAAATTCGGAGATTATGCTAGAAATACTCTTAAGTACTTTCTTTAGAATCGATTCTTTTCATGTCCTCTCTCCCCACCATGCGAATAGCCAGGTGGAGGAGATAAAGGAGAATCCTAATCTCTTAAAATGATTCATTAGGAATCATCTGTAAGATAAATCTGTCACTTTTCTTTCAATTCTAAGTATTTGCCTTATTGGGTAGAATGCATTTCCCATCTCGACTCTTCACTCTTCAGCTTCCACCTGCCATAGATAGCCAACCAATGATGTCATAGACGTGTGCGTGTGTTTTTTTTTCTTTTTCTTTTTTCAAGTATTGTCCAATAAAAAATTTGACGTCGGTACCATTAGTTTTTTTTTTTTTTTTGAGTGGTACCGACGTCATTGACGTCGGTAACATTCAAAGGACAGGAATTGGTATTCTAACCCTCGGGAGATTTTATCTACAAACACAACGTTGATGACTTATTGATATTGCTCATCGTAATTTATCTATTGTAAAGTTTGGATTTGGCTTACTTGAAGGACTTTTTTTTAATTGAATATGTTTTTTTTATTTTTAATATATAATAACAAATGATAATGTATTTTAATCTCCATATTTTATTTAGTTAATAGATGATGTGGCAGTCTTTCATTGAAATAAAATAAAATAAAGTTCTTTTAAAAAAAATATTGATGATAAGTCAAATTCGTAACACACTATGAGAAGCATTAGCAGGGACCTAGGTGGGGCTCAAAGGGGATCAGCCCCTGGGTCTAAATATATATATATATATATATATATATATATATATATATTTAGTTATTATATATGTCATTTTTGTAGTTCGGCCCATTTGAAATCTTAGGCTCCCTTTCTTCTCAATAAGCTTAACTAGCCTCATCCAAATAGTAACTATTTAACCCAAAAATTTAACAAAAACAATAAAAATATTCACAATGGTGATTGTATTTTAGCCAAAAAAAAATTTATTTTACTACCAAAAAATCATGTGTTATTGGAGAAGTTAAAGCCAATTTTTTTGCAACTACAGTAAACTAGTATAAATACCAGTTGATTGTAACAAGTTGTTAAAAATCAAATACAATATTTTATTAAGATTATATCTCTTCCTTCAATTAAAAAACTCAAATTCTCTCTATTCTTTTATTATTTTAATGAGTTGTTTATATTATTTTAAATGAAGTGATACAAAAATAGAACATTTGATATTGGGTGTATTGTAAAGTGAGTTAGTAAAATAGATAAAATACATTTTTAAGATGCTAGCTAAAATGTCTAGCACCACCACTGTAAATGCTTTAACTTCAATAACAACAAAAATCCTAGCTTGACCTAGTATTAAAAAAACCATTATTTTGTTTTTTTTTTTTCTTTGTTAGTAAAATGATTGCATCTTAATGTATTTAGGAACATCGATTTTAAGTATTTATAAATTTTTAATATTATATGGATACTGTGAGGTCAGAGAATTTATGACCCCGACCCACTTTATATTAAGCCCCAAGGCCCGAACCGATGAGAGATATTGCCGAGGACGCACAATGAAAGTCCAAAACGGCCTAAGGATATGGCCGAGGATAATCTTGTTCTCGGCATCCCTTAGTGCCCCTAAAAGAAAGGGCGAGCACAAGACAGAGCGGCCTAAGTAAAAAGTCGCCAAAAGCGCAATAATGAACTCTGCGCCTGACAGGTCCATACTCTTTGCCATGCTCTTCAGTTTTTACAACCACCCCCAACCACTCTAGGTATGGGCTGATAAGACAAGTATCAAACCCGAAAAGTTGAGCGTACACGTAGACGTTGGAGAGAGGGTAAATGCTAGTATAAAAAGGAAAGAGAAGCAATTCAGAAAGATGGGGGACAAGTCGTCTCCCGGACCATGGAGTCCTAAAAAAGGAGAATAATAAGAACATGAAGCTCCTCGGACGAGGTTTAGGGACCGGAGCCATTTAGGACGTACGGGAAAAGATTATTGTTAGACATGTCGGGTTCACCCTTGTGCAAATTGCTATGGAAACCATTACGAATTACCGTCCAGTGACCGAGACCTAGCCTTTCAAGCCCACGCTCTACAAATTATATTGTTTGGGCCCTTAACGTGCGAACCCAATATCATTTTGGGGTCGTTACAAATTGAGACCCTACAATTGGCGCCGTCTGTGGGAAAGGCTTTTGCGTTGGCACGGGCGGTGGATCTAGAAAGTCCCTTCGGCACTTTCAGCAGCTCGTTGTAGTGCCCTAACATAAAGTTCCACTAGGGGCTACATTTCGAAGCGTCGATAGCGCGAATGGTTCTAGGGGCTTCCAACGTCAGATCAACGTCCCACACCTTGGCCGAGGGGCTAATCCCCCCAACTACTTAAAGAAATTCTAAGTTTTGGACAGAACCAAGGTATTGCATGGTCCTCAGACTCAAACCTATGGGGAAACCAACTACTTAAAGAAATTCTAAGTTTTGGACAGAACCAAGGTATTGCATGGTCCTCGGACTCAAACCTATGGGGAAACCAACTACTTAAAGAAAAATCTAAGTTTTGGACAGAACCAAGGTATTGCATGGTCCTCGGACTCAAACCTATGGGGAAACCAACTACTTAAAGAAAATCTAAGTTTTGGACAGAACCAAGGTATTGCATGGTCCTCGGACTCAAGCCTATGGGGAAACCAACTACTTAAAAGAAATCTAAGTTTTAGACAGAACCAAGGTATTGCATGGTCCTCGGACTCAAACCTATGGGGAAACCAACTACTTAAAGAAAAATCTAAGTTTTGGACAGAACCAAGGTATTGCATGGTCCTCGGACTCAAACCTATGGGGAAACCAACTACTTAAAAGAAATCTAAGTTTTGGACAGAACCAAGGTATTGCATGGTTCTCGGACTCAAACCTATGGGGAAACCAACTACTTAAAGAAAAATCTAAGTTTTGGACAGAACCAAGGTATTGCATAGTCCTCGGACTCAAACCTATGGGGAAACCAACTACTTAAAAGAAATCTAAGTTTTGGACAGAACCAAGGTATTGCATGGTCCTCGGACTCAAACCTATGGGGAAACTAACTACTTAAAGAAAAATCTAAGTTTTGGACAGAACCAAGGTATTGCATGGTCCTCGGACTCAAACCTATGGGGAAACCAACTACTTAAAGAAAAATCTAAGTTTTGGACAGAACCAAGGTATTGCATAGTCCTCGGACTTAAACCTATGGGGAAACCAACTACTTAAAGAAAAATCTAAGTTTTGAATAGAATCAAGGTATTGCATGGTCCTCAAACTCAAACCTATGGGGAGATTAGTCATTAGAAAATGAATTAAATCTTATACAGAATAGGAATCCTGTCCTGTCCTCGGATCCTCAGCACTAGGGAAACTAATGTAAACATGTATTTTGGCCCGATACAATTATACCTCGGTCCTTGGATTGAATGTCAAAAAGGGTTAAAGCTATGAATGTTGTTAGGAACGTGCAAAGCACCCTACTCCTCGGCGACTCTCTCCGATAGTTCATTTTTGGGTTACCCATCCTCGGATGATCGCCTCACACGCAATACATAGCATTCAGTTGTTATCTTGGTTAGTCTTGTATGTATAACCTTTTTCAGGTCGGCATTATTATGCCTGTTAATCTCAATGAATTCAAAATAATAGCTTTTTGTTAACAGGGGTTTCGGCTCTAAGTATTGACGAGAATAAAATATATATTGTAAGGTTGAATTTAATCAACCATGTGTTGGCTTTATTCCATGACAAATTTGCTTGTAATATAGCACTTAGAAACCTTGTATTTAGGTGGGAATCATGTAAGGGTAGTGTGTGAGAGAGTGTGAAGAAATGCTCAAGACAACGGTGCGGTGAAGCGGAGACTCGCGGCTAGGACTCGCGGGTGGCTCGCGGCTTGCAAGCCGCCAAAAGTTGCTCACGTGCGAGCATGCGGGGGAGCTGAACAGTCACGCCACCACGGAGCACTACACAACAAAAATCCAGATGGCCATTAAGTTAGCTCGCGACTTGAACTCGCGACTCGGTCAAGTCGCGAGGTCAAGTCGCCACCACACTGTTTTTGGAAAAAGCGACTCTTCGTATTCCATTCTCACACCAAAGTATAAATACCCCTCATTCCCACAAGATATGTGTGGCTATTTCAGAAGAAAAGAAAAACCCTAAGAGAGGTTTCTTCAAAACACCCACCCAATTAGAGAGAGCTACTCATTCTTAGAGAGAAACCTTTGTAGTCTCTTCTCATTCCCTCTCTCATTGTCATACCTATTGAGAGGAGATTTCTATCCAAACACTACCCACACCCATTCAGAGTGTTGAGTGTCTTTGGAGCTTTGGGAAGTATTGGAAGATGCCAAGGATGGCGGATGCTACGGTCTAGTAGCGGAATCCGGTAAGCTAGAAAAGAAAAAGGTTCGGCGCAACCTCGTTGGAGCAAGAAGTTTGGAGGGCTTAGGTACATCGGGTAGATTAGGCTTGGAGGGTCTATTGTTGTTCATGTATCCCAACTACATTTTCTAGTGGATTATTGACCGCTTGGAGGGCGGCGGAGAGGTTTTACGCCGAGGGCTTCGGTTTCCTCTTCGATAACACATCGTGTGTTGTCCTTGTGTTTGCATCTCTCTTCCCTTTATCTTTGCCTTTTATTTTCTCTTTGTGGATGTGATTTATAATTGGCTTAGATTGATTTCTAATTCTGTTTATAGCTTATGTTCATTTTCCGCACACTAGTTGTTTGTTATAAAGCTTGAATTGGTTATTTTGTATTTGGGGTCTAAACGTTCAAGGGTGTTTATACACGTTTTTGAACTTTCAATTGGTATCGAGCGGGTACACTTGTTGTGGTTTAAATACCTAAGTGTGATCCTTGACCCCTTGTGTTTATTTGCCATGGATTGTGCTTTGTATGACTCTTTGCATGATTTGGTTGGTGATGAATGTAACATGCCACTTGTTTGTGAAAATGCCTCTATGAGTGTTAATCCTCATAAGTGTGATGACATGTTATTTGAATCTATGGGTGTTGTTGACAAACTCTTGAAGAAAAATGCTAAGAAGTTTCAAAAGAATTTGAGCAAGTTATTTTGTGAAAAGGATGATTTGATTGCTAAACTCAATGAATCCAACAAATTGGTTGAGAAATATAAAAAACTTGCTGAAATTTCTCTTGAAAAGTGAAAGAGTTTGAACGTTTGAATATGGACTTGGATGCTAAACTTGTTTTGTCTAACAAACTTGTTGATGATCTTAAATGTGAAAATGAATCTCTTAAGATGCATGCCAAGTGTTTGATTGCTGAACCTACTGTTAAAAATGATGAAAATATGTGTTGCAATCATGTTATGGTACCCGATTTAGTGCCTAGTGTGTGTTCTACCGTAAAGGACAAATCGGTGTACATTCCTCCACATAAAAGAAATCAAAAGGTGGAGAGAAATGTTGTTAAGTCAAAGCCTCTGTTTAGGTCTCAACCTAAGGCTTTGGATGGATCTAAGTTTGTTCCAACTTGCCACCATTGTGGTGTGATTGGTCATATAAGACCTCAATGTCATAAGTTGAAGAGGGAACAAAACCATGTTGCTAGATCCATTCCCAAAAAGCCTAGTGGACCTAAACACATTGTTTGTCACCATTGTGGTGCCTTTGGTCATCTAAGACCTCATTGCTCTAAGTTTCAAGCTCTTAAGAGAATAAAAAAAAAAAGAAACTTGAGCTTTTTGGAAGTTGTGCTAAAAAGAGTAAACTGGATTTGAGTGAAAATGTTCAAAAATGTTCAAAGTTGTGCTAATAGCATGTTGTTAAAGAAAATATTTAATGCTCTTAACTCCTTGACTATGTGCATCTCCGGTTCTCATTCTTCCAACCCTCGTCTCGCTTCTCTTGAGACACTCATTCCAAACAATCGTTCCGTTTGGATGAGGAAGGGTTCCTATGGTTGAGTTTTTGCTCTTTTGGTCCTTGATCTAATTCTTTCGATCTTTGTAGGACCTTTCATGCATTAAATGTCATATCTTCATGCATTTTGTGCATCTTGCATTTATTTGTATGCATTGTTTTGTTTTTTATCTTACTTTTATATTTCAGTTTTGTGTGAGTAAAAAAATCCAAAACCACATAAAAAGTGAAAAATTCAAAAAGTTTGATCGTATATGTTTGAGCACATATCACATGTGAGTTTGGCCTTGTACCTTTGTACAAATGGCTTTGTGCATTTACGAACTTAGCTTGTTATTTTTGCACTTATATCTTTGTGGGAAAAATCTTGACATCTTTGTGTGATTGTTGTAAATCGATCTTCAAGCTTGTCATGAATGATTTGTCAATAGTCATTTTGGTTTTGATACTTGCGTAGACTTGTGCTTATATCTCTTCCCACTCTTTTATTTTTATTGCTTAAAGAGCTCAATAAATGTAAATCTCAAAATGAAAAGAGATAATGAGCTGCAAAAGCCGTCGCACATATTAGTATTCGACTAGGAAAAAGGGAAAGCGACTTATATGAAAATGTATGATGCCCAAAAAGCCAAAGGCTTGTTCATCAATTTGAAATATAAAAATTTCAGGCATCAATCTCAAAAATGAGATGTATTGCTCAAAATGAGTTGTATTGATTCAAAATGATCAAATGTTATGAATTGTAAGAAGCCAAATGAAAAGCTTCAATCTTATGTAATCATTTTCTTGTGGGAGGTCATATATGTTCATTTCTATAATTGAGATAGACCACTTGACTTAGTACTAGTTGTGTATGACTTGATTGAATTGATCATTGAAACTTCACTCTAGACTAAGGACTATTCCACATTTGATACACACACACAACACACATGCCTAATGTTCAATGAATGTCTTATTCATTTGTTAGATTGTACTTGTCTAAATGTGATGTGTGTGTGCTCAATCTTATATAGATTAATCCAAAAATATTTTTGATCATTTATATGTTTTTGGAAGTGATTTTTATCACTTTTTGTGTTTATGTTTAGTGCTTACTTTGTTTTTCAATGTTTAAACATGTTCTGGTTTGAAAAACAAGTGTCGATTTTTTGGCCACTCATTTTGGCTACTTGCGTGAGTGCCAAAGCAAAGTCGCCAGTTTTGGCTGGTCGGTTTGGCGGCTTGCAAGCCGCGAGTCTAAGCCACGAGTTCAGACGAGAGAGGTTTCGCGGCTCACTCGCGACTTGGCTCGCGACTCGCCGATCCACGAGTCGCCAGAATCAACTTTTTAAAGAGCTTTTCGTGGGAAACTTGTTTTAAACCTCTCCCATTCTCTCTAAAACCCCTCTTTCAATATTTTTACATCAAAACCCAACCAATTTGAATGGTTTTTCAATCCATTAACATCTCTAAGGTAATTATAAACTCTTTTCATTGATTTTGATCCTTAGATTATGTTTTGGAGAGTTTTGTGCTCTTGGTTGGGATTTTCATCATAGGGGTTGGGAAAACTTATTTTTGTCAATTTTCTTCATGGGATTGGTTTCTTTTGTTGATATGCATTGGATGTTGGCCCCTTGTGGCAGAAAGAACATGTATTAAGGGTGGTTTTCATAATGTTCATGCATTGTTTCACATTTTTGTTTATAGTGTGCATGCTAGGTGTTTGATAAAATGCCTCTTAGACATTTTCTCGCTTGTTTGGACTCCGATAAGTACCAAAATTTGGGGTTTCTCATGTTTCCTCATTAGGAACATGTTTGGTTCATTGGTTGTGTATTTTAACACACTTTGCCCCACATGTGCATTTTTCATGCATTGATCATGCATTGCACTTAGCCACCTCTTGCACACACCTTTGCTACCCTTGTCATGCATTGGTCTTGACCTTGTTTGTTTCATCCTAGCATGTCATGCTTACCTTATGCTTTGTAGCATGTTACTTTGTCTTAGGTTTGAGCTTCATTTTCTCATTCATCTTGCACCCCTCATGCATCATTAGCATTGTTCATACCTTCATCTCTTGCCCTCGTTTCTTCTTGACCTTTTGTCTATTCCCGACAAAAAGGGGGAGAGTATACTCTAGAGAATATTTCGGAGTATTTTGTCATTTCTATATGACTCTTGTGCACATCCTTAGGGGGAGAAATTCTATTTCTCACATGCACATTTGTAGGGGGAGAGATATTCCATAGGGGAGATGCATATACCAAGGGGGATAAGACATTGTGTTAACTAGAAAACTTTGTTATGTTTGTTTTCTTGTTGGCTTTATGGTGCTTTGAGTTATGCTTTATTGTTCTCATTGCATCATGTTTGTGCTTTGGACATGCATATATCCCTATGTTATTATGCTTCATTGAATGCATGTTCAGATGATCATTTGCTTTGCTATGTGATCATTATAGCCATTTCTATACTTGTTATATTATACTTGTTCTTTATTACTTGCTTTACCTTGAGGGTCTAATGTGTTTTGTGCAAGTGTTTCAGGTTACAAGTATATATGTTTTAAGTGCATCACAGCTTCTCATCACTTTAAAGGGGAGAAATTTTAAGCACTTTTAGTTTATATTGTTTAAGTTTTTATTCAATATAATGTGTTTGTACCCATTTGCTTTTGTAAGCTGTTAGGGTTATTGTTTTATGCATAGTTTGTAGGCTTTATGGTATGTACCTTGCTTATGCAGCCTTTATGCTATGTTGAAATCAGTACTTTGATATAAATGTCCTGCATATTGGTTTATGTATTGTCACTCTTGTGCCCTTGTAGGATTGTTCCTAGATGCATATACCTTGTGTATTATGCATTGGTTGAGTGTTGAGCATACAAATGTTTTGCCTTGTGCTTGTTAACTTGTATGTCCTTGTGTTCATTCCAAATGTGAATGAGCACTGTGATCACTACCTTGTGGTGTTCACTTGGTTGATCAAGCCATGGTTTGTTTCTTAACTCCATCTTTGCTTGATCACATATTGCCTGTTTCATATGCATTTTATGATTTTCGCTTACAATGATCATGGTGTATTGTTGTGTTTCAGGAGATTCATGTTCATATGATTCAAGAGCTGCGCATGACTTCTAGATTTAGGTGTGAGTGAGTTTTGCCATTGTTCCCAAACTCACGTTTAAGTCTAGAGTCTGTTTTAGGGTGTTTTGTCATGGAATAGCCAAAGGGGGAGATTGTAAGGTTGGATTTAATCAACCATGTGTTGGCTTTATTCCATGACAAATTTGCTTGTAATATAGTACTTAGAAACCTTGTATTTAGGTGGGAATCATGTAAGGGTAGTGTGTGAGAGAGTGTGAAGAAATGCTCAAGACAAAGGTGCGGTGAAGCGGAGACTCGCGGCTAGGACTCGCGGGTGGCTCGCGGCTTGCAAGCCGCCAAAAAAGTTGCTCACGTGCGAGCATGCGGGGGAGCTGAACAGTCACGCCACCGGAGCACTACACGACAAAAATCTAGACTGGCCATTAAGTTAGCTCGCGACTTGAACTCGCGACTCGTCAGTCAAGTCGCGAGGTCAAGTCGCCACCAGCCACTGTTTTTGGAAAAAGCGACTCTTCGTATTCCATTCTCACACCAGTATAAATACCCCTCATTCCCACAAGATATGTGTGGCTATTTCAGAAAGAAAAACCCTAAGAGAGGTTTCTTCAAAACACCCACCCAATTAGAGAGAGCTACTCATTCTTAGAGAGAAACCTTTGTAGTCTCTTCTCATTCCCTCTCTCATTGTCATACCTATTGAGAGGAGATTTCTATCCAAACACTACCCACACCCATTCAGAGTGTTGAGTGTCTTTGGAGCTTTGGGAA
The DNA here is from genome assembly GCA_028216015.1 of Quercus dentata. Taxonomy (NCBI): domain Eukaryota; kingdom Viridiplantae; phylum Streptophyta; class Magnoliopsida; order Fagales; family Fagaceae; genus Quercus; species Quercus dentata. The sequence goes on along the minus strand of CP116454.1, from coordinate 45,733,137 downwards.
GCATTGGAAGATGCCAAGGATGGCGGATGCTACGGTCTAGTAGCGGAATCCGGTAAGCTAGAAAAGAAAAAGGTTCGGCGCAACCTCGTTGGAGCAAGAAGCTTGGAGGGCTTAGGTACATCGGGTAGATTAGGCTTGGAGGGTCTATTGCTGTTCATGTATCCCAACTACATTTTCTAGTGGATTATTGACCGCTTGGAGGGCGGCGGAGAGGTTTTACGCCGAGGGTTTCGGTTTCCTCTTCGATAACACATCGTGTGTTGTCCTTGTGTTTGCATCTCTCTTCCCTTTATCTTTGCCTTTTATTTTCTGCTGTGGATGTGATTTATAATTGGCTTAGATTGATTTCCAATTCTGTTTATAGCTTATGTTCATTTTCCGCACACTAGTTGTTTGTTATAAAGCTTGAATTGGTTATTTTGTATTTGGGGGTCTAAACGTTTAAGGGTATTTATACACGTTTTTGAACTTTCATATATATATATATATATATATATATATCACATCCATTCACAGTATAACTATTGCAGAAAAGAAAGAATACTTAAAATAAAATAAAGCCATCTTTTATTAATACAAAGAAATAGTACAACAGACAATAAAGGGCTTAAGCAAGCCTATACCAGAAACTAACTACAAAAGTAAAAGAAAAGCAGAAAGGAAAAAGATACAAGGGAACTTATTAAAGACGCGCCTCGTACAATGAAACGGCAAGGGCACAGCGTGAGTAAATTTAAAGGAATGTCTCATAACCCGGTGCATTCCCAAACTAAATGAAGAGACACCGACATTAATAAAGGACAAAGCTAGGCAAACCGTGATATAGGCCTGGCATCACCAAAACCCTACTTTCCGACCAAGAGGTCAGACAGCAGGATTTTGAAGGGCTAATGTGGGGTCAGAGAATTTATGACCCCGGCCCACTTTATATTAAGGCCCAAGGCCCGAGTCGAGGAGAGATATTGCCAAGGACGCATAATGAAAGTCCAAAACGGCCTAAGGATATGGCCGAGGATAATCTTGTTCTCGGCATCCCCTAGTGCCCTTAAAAGAAAGGGCGAGCACAGATGACAGAGCGGCCCAAGTAAAAAGCTGCCAAAAGCGCAATAATGAACTCTACGCCTAACGGGTCCATGCTCTTGAGCTTTTACAACCACCCCCAACCACTCTAGGTATGGAGTGATAAGACAAGTATCAAACCCAGAAAGTTGAGTGTACACGTGGACGTTGGAGAGAGGGTAAATGCTAATATAAAAAGGAAAGCGAAGCAATTTAGAAAGATGGGGGACAAGTCGTCTCCCGGACCATGGAGTCCTAAAAAAGGAGAATAATAAGAACATGAAACTCCTCGGACAAGGTCTAGGGACCGGAGCCATTCAGACGCATCGGAAAAGATTATTGTTAGGCATGTCGGGTTCACCCTTGTGCAAATTACTATGGAAACCATGACGAATTACCATTCAGTGACCGAGGCCTAACCTTTCAAGCCCACGCTCTACAAATTATATTGTTTAAGCCCTTAACGTGCGAACCCAATATCATTTTGGGGTCGTTACAAATTGAGACCCTACAGATACCTATTTGGATTTTTTTTTTTTTTTCCTTTTATACTCTAACCCCCACTAACTTAAAATCTTGAGCATGTTCCTGAGCATTAGGAACCCGAAGTACTTTCTTCAGAACTGATTCTTTTCATGTCCCCTCTCCCTACCCTACGAATTGGTGGAGGAGATAAAGGAGAACCCCTAATCTCTTAAAATGTTTCATTAGGAATCATTTGTAAGATAAATATGTCACTTTCTTTCAATTTTGATTTTTTTTTTTCATTCATTCTAGTTGGTTAATGAACATGATGTACTTTTATTTATCAAATAATATCTTTTGTTTCATTCAACAGGATTTGAAGTATTTGCCTTATTGGTTAGAATGCCTTTCACTGTGGGTTAATACCGAAATGAGTTCTAAAAAAATTATAAAAAAAAAAAAAAAAAAAAAAAAAAAAAACCTTTACCAATTATAGACCAAGCATTATAAATTGAAATTCTATCCTATTAATTTTTTTTAAGTCACCTAATTTTTCTATCTTGTAATAAAAAATAGAGTCACTTAACTTCATTAATATTATTTTTTTATTATATATCAATTATAACGTATCAATATTTCCCAAAAAAAAAAAAAATTTATAACATATCTATTACGTATCAATCACACTAATCCATCCTGCCGCGTTTTTTTAAAAGAAAATTTGTGATTGAGAAGTGATCAAGGTAGGAAATACAGGGCATATTATTATATATTATCGTTTATGTATATATAATTTCATCAGTTGGATGAATTATGAGGAAACGTTAGTACTTCGCCACGTCCAAGCACCAGTGTCAAGTAGGAAGAGTAAAGTAGGGACATTTTTTTTAAAAACTATTATTGTGATTACAAACCATAATTGATGTTAATAAAAGTAATGTTAGTACATTTATATAAAGTGACTTCCTACCTCAACATGGAAAAAATATATATAAAAATTTGTGCTCTTAATATTACTTATTTTATTCAATGAATCTTTATTACATAAAAATGAAAAAAAGAAAAAGAAAAAAAGGAGTATTTCACTCCTTTCTTTAAAAAGAAATCAAGTAGCTTTAGTCTTTATGGGTAAGCCAAGTCAAATTTATGTCCCAGACTCCCAATGAAGTATAAAATTTTAAAACTATGAATTGCCATAAAAATTCTTTAAGATTGTGTTTGGATTTGGAGATTTAAAATCAAGAAATATAAAGGATCACTATTAATATAAATTAATGATTTTTTTTTTGATGCGAAATTAATGATTTTACTTTTGAAGATTTTGCCCAAACAAAACTATATATTATAAATTTGAAATAAATTCACCAAATCATATATAAATAAAGCTATGTAGCTTACCTTGATTCCCTTGTGTTTCGGGAAGCTATGTAGCTTATTCTCTTCTTTTCAATAAAGTTTCAGTATTTTCCATTAAAATATATATATGTATGTATATATATATATATATATATATATATAAAGCTCAAACCCATGAATAACTTCATTAATCGAAAAACAAATAAATAAAAATAAGCCTCGTTGCCTTTTTCACCCCATTCTTTGGGCTTGAATCCCAATTTACATTTAATAAGTTCAGTCATTTTTTGCTTTTCATTTCAATCAAGCTAATAACTTCTAAAACTCAATTATTACTAGCACGAATAATTATCTAATAAGACCGGCCGAATGGCCAATATAATACCCCTCTCACAATATATTGGTTCCTTAGTTGCAAGGAATCCACAAAATTTGAAGTAACTGTTGTACAAGATCATCTCACAAAATACTCTCTATCAAGCGACGTACAACGGAGTGAAACTTGACGAATCATAAATTTAATTTGCAGGGCCCTTACGAACTTACCAGCCCTTGCACTAATAGAACCCAACACTAAGGCCTAATTCTCAGAGAAAAGGGTCATAAACTCAAACCCTAAGAGTTTGGGCCACAAGCAGTCCACTCAACCCTCCAATTGGGTTTGCATTACCTTTAGCCCTACCTTATTCGCTTATCTTTGCGCCTTAATCAATGAACCTCCCCAGTGAAAAGGCTCTCACAAGTCACATCCAAGTCCAAACCAAAAATAAATAAATGAATAATTCAAACATGCCTTTTGAGCACTATGACATCACTAACAGAAGCCCAAAAGTAACCAACAAAAGAAACAAAGGCTTTGAATACGGTCATTTTCTCAATTGGCCTTTTGCCTTGGAGGTCAAAACCAAATTAAATAAGCAAAAGCCAAAATGGGCCTTGTGCTAGCCAGATTTTCATGTCAACACAATTCAAGGGCGATTTTGGCCCATTAGCATTGTTTTTTAAAATATTTAGGCCCGAAACACTGTTTGTGAAATATTTAGGGAAGTACCACTTTTGGGCGCACTCGAGCTCTCCAAGCTCGAGTACCCCATTTTTCTGTTCCAGCGTGGCGCCTGACGTTGGAACGTTGGAACAGAAAAATTTAAAAAATAAACTTGGTACCCGAGCTCATGAAGCTCGAGTACTGCTCAGCCATCTCTCCCTATTACCCCACACTTAAACCATCTGTTACCCACAATACCCAACCAAGAACAGAGCAAAACATACCCGTAAACCAAAGCTCTCAATCTCGCTATCTCCCTCTCTCAATCTAAAGCTATTGCCACACAAATACTCTCATTCTCCGCCTCTCAATCTCGCAAATACTCCCATTCTCCCCTCTCAATCTCGCGATCCGCTTCATTCTCCGTCTCCGTCTCGCTCTCGGTCTCCCTCTCAATCTCGCGATCCGCTTCATTCTCCGTCTCCGTCTCGCTCTCGGTCTCCCTCTCACAAGGTATGTCTCGCTCGGCTTGCATGTTTAGCTTGTGGGTATTTTTGTTTGTAAATTTGTTATTTTTATGCATAGAAATGTTAAACTTACTAAGCCATATTGTGGGTATTTTTCTGGGTATTTTTATGGGTATTTTTGTGGGTATTTTTATGGGTATTTCAAACAGAGGGGCATCATTTAGTTAGTTAGTTAATTTATATTTTTCGGTGATTACTAGAATGTTGGTCTTGTTGTGCTTGTCTTTTGGGTTCAATTCTGGACAAGTGGTATAAAAGGTTCGTCCATGAACCTCAAAGCAAATAATGAGGCCTACGGATTGAAACCCCAAATTCTACCTCAATAATTTAAAGATATAGGAATGATACCAATCTAGATATCGACATGGATGTTTCATTCAGATATGGACCAAACATAAAATTAAAAATTAGAAAGGATATTTTAATTTGGGACAAAATTTAGGCAAAAATAAGTTTTGTACATTAGTTCCCCAAATAAATACAAGCACATGGTTGCATTGACCAATGAAACACAAACAATATTATATTTCCAAAGACAAGTAACTTCAATGCAAATTTGTGTTTGAACATAATTGGGAAACATATATTGCACCTAAGCACCTAACATATTGTGCATAAACTTTACCCTTTTATTTGATTTAGTTTAACCACACATGAAATATAGAAGAAGAACAACAACAACAAAAACAAGAAATAAAAAACATAAGAATTTAGGTCTCCAAAGTTGTCTTTGAGAATCGTCAGGCTACCAATGTTGATAGGAGGAAGTGCCTTTCATGTTATAGTAGATAGATCACACTAATTTGAAGAAAAGCAGATCTTTGATCTTTATCGTGACCTCGTTAATGATTCTTAAACAAAAGAGAAGTTTCATATCAAGATGATTTGATACATAGCTTCATAATCTAAAAGGAAAATTTCAGTTTGAAATAATATATAAAACATCATTATACCATTAATTTTTCTATATATTGGTAATTTACACACACACCTTGTATGGGTCTTGAACCCACAACCACACCCCTACCTTGCTCTTACAAGGGAAGAAGCCATTCGAGCCGAGCTCATTAGCTCTAATATCATTATATCATCACCGATATCTAGAAGCCTTTTACTGAACAATCGAACATAAAAACTATCCTAAAACCAGATAAAGTGCGAGCCCACAACAAAAATAGAATTAAACATAGTCCTCTTTACAAGAATGTATAATAAGCACCTTCTTCATGCGGGTCTTGATTTCAAATTTGCGGGATTTGTTGTAGATGCGCCTTTTCTCGCCTTGACGAGCCCTCTTTGCAGCTGATGCTTTCTTAGTTGGAGCCGCCTCACACTTTGCTTTCTTGAAAAATTCACAAAACCCAGAATTTCAAATCGTCCTAAAATTTCATTACCAGAACTTGGGGTTTCGAGAAAAGAAATGAACAAGGAATTGTCATTCATTGGAACTTGAAAAGGCCAAGATATAAAATTAAAATAAAAAAAACTTTATTCAACTGTACTTTAGCAGGTGGGTTATTTTCAATTTTTGAAAGTAACAACATGAATCATAAAAATCTAGTCTGCTGTGCAGCCGGTGATTTATTTTGGCAGCTGGAATTGTTTTGAGACTGAAGTTCAGTTTGTCCTAAATCTTCGGACCAGTGATTGAAATTTCAGTCTCTTTCATTGATTTAGTCTCAAGCCACCATTAGTCATGAAGTAAGGCTGTTGTTTAATAGAATTCATTTCCTCACATATTCTTGCCGCTTTGCACCCAAACTAAGGTAGGCATGCTCATTTTGTTCCAATGGCCTTTTCCGAAATGATTCTTGACACATCACACCCTCTAATTCTCTCACATCAAGTAGAAGAACCAGTGTATTTAACTCTACTTGATTGCGGTAAAAAAGAAACAAGATGGCCGTAAGTCATTTAAGACGACTCCTTGAGAGTGTGCAGAATCCACTAACTCCACTCCACAATCTGCCTGAATATAAGCACACTTTCAGCTTTGTTTAGTTTACTATGCCCTGTGTTTAAGCCAATCCCTTAGGCTGATCCCATCATTGAACCGTTCAAGACTAGACCTATCAATTCTATGTGTGCAAGATTGACCATTGTTGGCACTTAATTTTATAATGAGAAATATATAATACAAATCCATAAAACATATTTTGTAGCATTGTCTGGTTCCAACTTCCAAACATTTTTTTCTTCAAAAATTCTTGCAATTGGATTTGAAGTTTAGACTTAAAATATGGGTTTCTTCAAGTTTCGTAAGACTTCTTCCATGTTTGGTCTTTCTTGCTCATTTGGAGTAGTACATTGAACAGCTATCGATAATACATTTTGAAATTCAGTTACAATATAAGCCCCACTTAAGCATGGATCTGCCATGGCACTTATGCTTCCTCCTTTCATTATTGCATTTCTTGCCTGTATCGGTGACAATTGACAATAGAAATATATTCAACTAATCCACTGGAATTTACCCATCTTAGGTGAAACAACTACTTATAAAATAGTAACATGCTAAACTATATGGGAGACAACATGTTAAATAGAGCATACCTCTTTAAACAGAGATTCTGGCTTTCTTCCTGTCAAAAGTTGAAGTAGCACAACCCCAAAATTGAAAACATCATTTGTAGTGGTTTCCATCCTTTCAGTCTTTAACTTGTAGTTTGATAAGATGGGTCTGAAATCTTAGGCTCTAGTTTCTCAGTCAGTAATATGTTTGCTAACCGAGACATATTGGAGTATTAGTTATTAGCACCATCACACTTAATATTAGCTATAGGTGAAATTAATTAATTTTACCTTTTTGTGACTCTACCTTTTAGGATTACCTTAAGGTATAGTTTTGTTCTTAAATTAGAAATAGATATACTCAAACAATTAACATAGTATTGAAGTCATACATGCATGTACTTAGTTCGTTTTTGTCTTTGTTTTTGTTCCCCTTCTGTTGAGATCTTAGTCCACCATTTGATGTCATAGACTCACAGCCAGACCATATATGCAACTAGAGCTCAAATTTAAAGTTGGAAGAATTTCATAGGTTTTTCTTTCTTTTTGAAACTAACATATGGAAATCTGTTATTCTCTTCTTTATACAACAGTGAACTTCTAATAATCCTTAAAACTTTAGAGTTAATACTCTCAAGTCTCATTCTTTTCAAGTCTAAAGCAGCAAGTTAACCATGTGAAGAGGAAAGCTTGTAACTTGTTGGTTGAATTTGCACTTATAAAAATAAGAAGCAACATTTGTGATCGTTTTGGTCTTGTATGGTTCTCCATGATTTGTACTTTGTAGTTTCCCTCCCCATGTATTGATCTTTCCAACATTGTTCAATACGCATATCATGGAAGATGTTATTCTTTCTGCTAAATATAGTTAAGGAAGACAAGGCTCACACCTCAGTCCATACTTGTGGTGCTATTATTTCATAATTGCTGGAATTTTATTGTTTCTTCATTTTCTGTTTGATTTTGTTTTCTTTCATTCTTTCACGCTTGTTTTTGTTCAAGAATGGCAAAGTGGCTTTTGTCTCCAATATTTTTTTCAGCATACTAGGTTAATGCAAATGTGAATATGCAAGTTTATTTGAATATTTTAGATTTATTAAAAGAGAATTTATGCAATTTGTATTGTGAAGAATGTTATTGCACCACACAATCGCATACTCAAATTTTTTTTGTAATTCATTTTATTCAAGTCAATAAGCCATTGAAACTCTATATTTGAGAAGAAAATTGAACTACCCATGATGCGCTTACATTTTTGGCATTTTTTAATAGTGATTGGTATGTAAATAACCCAAATGGCGAAAAGTGACAGCATCAAAATTTATTTCAAGATTTTGTACTAATTAAATCAATTAAAATTTATTAATGACTGCAATCTCTTATTCTTTAAGGAAACCGATATGGTTTTGAGAATACTGATTGCCAATGTGAATGGGAACTTGGTATTGTGGTCCAAATGTATATCTTTCCAATGTTACTCGGAAAATTATAATTGTATCCCGGACCCATGAGCTGCACAAATCTTTTCATGCACTCACGCACATGCACACATTGCAAGATAAAAAGTTCTGTCTCATGTTAAAAAATAGTTAATGTAATTATTATTTTAACACGTTTTTATGTTATTTATAATTTATTTTAGTAGTGTAGAGATAAGTTTGAATTGTAGAAACACATGCTTTAATACTATGTTAATTTATCAAAAGAAATGTTAATTTGTTAAATGAATCAATTGTCGAAACACATGCTTTGATAACTAACTTTTCTAAAATAATTTATTAAATCAGTGAAAGACTGTATTAGATGAATAATGTTGCCATTTCCAGACAAATTTGTTTATAATTAAAAATAAATAAATAAGACTGTCTTGACGTTGTTTCCAAATGCCAGATATGGACCCACATGGAGCTATACAGACTTTGTGCACGAGGCGGGATAAGCATCGTTCAAGTTTGCTTTTCGATGCTCCTTTGGAAGGCGAGGTATGCACTTGTTCAATATATGTAGTCGAAAGATGGGCGGAATTTAACTTTGAAGCGTACTTATTATGTGGTACTGTAATTATTATTAATACTACGCTGCTCTATTTGCAGGAAGTGCCAGGTGTATTGACTTGTCGTCACCGAGACAAAGGTCCGCTTGAAGGAGGGGTAGATGGGTTAGATCCACGAATTCTCGCGTATATCACTGATGCGGGGTTAGATGGGCTGCTTCGGGTCCCACATATGGACATTGACCACGCATTGATCACAGCGTTGGTAGAGAGATGGCGGCCGGAGACGCACTCATTTCACTTGCCCCACGGTGAGATGACCATCACACTACAAGATATGGAGGTTATAATGGGGGTACCTGTAGATGGCTTGCCGTTGGTGGAATCTATACCCTCGACGGGCAGTTGGCGTGAAGTCTGCAGAAGATTGCTAGGGCGTAATCCGCCAAGTAGAGAACTTAGAAACCCAAGAAAGAACACTGGAGTGTCTTTGGAAGGGGCGAGCATAAAAGCCAAATGGCTTGAGGATCGGTTCGCGACCCTCTCCCGGTTGACGCCCGAGGCGTTTGTGCAGGAGTATGCTCGTTTTTACATATTGGAGTTGTTAGGTGGTACGCTATTTATGGATAAGTCCGGAGAACGGATCTCGATTAGGTATTTGCAATATTTCGATCCAATCAAAGAATGGAAAGAAGTATAGTTGGGGTAGTGCAGCACTAAGTTGGCTCTATAGACACCTCTGTAAGGCATCAGAGAAGACAGCCAAGCAGATTGGGGGTGCACTACTATTGGTGCAGTTGTGGGCGTGGGCGAGGTTTCCCCACATATGTCCTGTGATGAGGCATCCACACCAGGCACTGCCTCCAGGTCCACTTGTCATCGGGTATGTAGCATCTTAGATAGTTATCGTTTTACATTTCCTCAATAACTTTGTTCGCATGAGAATTATGTAAGTAACTAATATGAAGGTTATGTCTGTGTTGTTTGCTAGATGGAAAGGGGCTAAGATAACAATTGAACATTCGATGCACGCCCCACGTGCCTATCGTGTGTCGTTTACTTCATCGCGGCCAAATCGTATCGTGTCTTACAAGTGGAAACCGCTTTGGCATGTAGTTTTTGTACTTACAATTCACTTTAGAGTGAATAAACATTCTTAATTATATATCTTTCTTACTTATCAAAAAAAAAAAAAAAAAAAACATTCTTAATTTCGAGTTACATTATTGTTCACATTCGTTACACATTTTTTCTAATTATATTGTTAATATGGGTGTTTGCATCTGTTGAATCATTACAGATTGTTTGGGAGCCGTACAGAAATTATTTTTGCGTTCTCTACCCGCATATTGTACGGCAGGCCAACGTATATGGAGGTCTATTGCCGCTGATACATTTTTGGGTGGTTGAAGGCCATCATCCCGAACGTGTTCTCCGACAGTTTGGGATGAAGCAAGGCATACCAGAAAATGTTGATACTTCAATTGAATCGCACAAGATCACCCTCCAGGGCAAGCACGAAAAAGATTGGGCCCAAATACATGCCCCGCATATTGCTAAATGGGCTGGTGCGCAGACGCTAAAATTGCCGATGCACCGGCCTTTCACGGGGAGATGAATTACAATGACGAGTATTTGGTTTGGTTTCGTCCCCGCACTATTCGCCATATTACAAAAGAGACTTCGTCTTCGGGACACTTTGGTAAATTTACAAAGACTGTTTCATTATAAATGTACTTTGCTTCGCATAGTTTAGTTAAACCTACTAACATTACTCTTGTATATTTTCGACAAAGTTGAATCACGGTTGCGCATTATAACGAAGTGCGAACCAGGGTCCGAGATCTACACCGATTGTATTAATACCTTGCAAGTCGTTGAAGAGATCGGTCGATTATCCTTGGACCATGCACGTGGACGTGGGCAACACAAGTGAACCAGGCTGTGACGACGTGGTCGGCAAGCAAGTGGACGTCAAGGGCGTGGAGGCCGTCAATCTAGCCAGCGTCGGACATCTAGTCGGCCTCCCACATCCGGTCGGCGTCACACACCCGTGCCCACATCTAGTCCACGCCCCACATCCGCTCGACGTCCTACATCGGTTCACGTCACACACCCGTGTCCACATCTAGTCGGCGTCACACACCCGTGCCCACATCTAGTCGGCGCCACACACCCGTGCATGACCACACCATGGAGGAAGCAAGTCGGACAACAGATGAGATGTCGACGACACCGCTTATGACGTAGGCTCCATGGCACACGATGATACGGGTCCATCCCATACGTTTGCCCATAGAGACACATTTGGGTCCCCATCCATGAGGAGCGATGGTACTTGCCCACCCACACCCCCTAGTACATCTCTGTTGCCCACCACCCGTACGTCTCCCCCACCGACTACCGGCCTTGCCCCCACAGTTTTAGATGGTAGAGATGAGATGAGGTTCATGCCCACTCCTGGGCGACCCACCCCTGTTTCTGTCCCCCCTGAGTTTGTGCATACCGAGTTTATCCAGACACAGATACCCACCCCCCCAGCAGAGCCTTCGCACATCGAGGATCGGCCACGAAGGCCGCAACGCACACGGACACATCCTCCCGATCGTGGGACTGGACATGGTACTATAGTTTGAATCGATGCCGATTACATATACATCGCTTTATAGTTAAATCATTTGCTTATTAATATTTGCTTGTGTTGTGTTCTTTTCAGGCAAGGTGAGACCAGTCAAGGAACCGGTGAGGAGAAGAAAACGAGAATGATTCAAGGGCAGAATTTGTGCTACTTTGGGTTTGTAATGGTATAGGATCTTTTTGTCATGTATAGGATCTTTTTGTATATATTTTATATGATGAGCCACTATTATGCAATCCACATGGATTACAAGATATAGACTGGAATGTTATAGGCATTCTTATATAGATGATTTCATGGTAGTGGTTGATAAGCATTGTGCATGCTTTAGTAAGCATTGTGGCAACAATCAGTTGTTATGGGATGTTTCTATTAATGGGTATTTGGTAATTGTAGAGATGAATGTGGGATGTTTAGAAATGCAATAGAAGGAAACTTTTGTTGAAGTTGGGCGTAGCGAATGTAGATACAATTATAACTGTTAATTTTATTATTAATTGTGTGTTCAAGCCTCTAGAAAGGGTCTATGAAGTGGAATTATTAACATTGTTTAGATTTAGGTCCAATGTAGAGTGGATTTGGCAACCCAAACCTTTCAAATCTCACCTGCCAAGGGCTGGAATTGAAACTGTGTACTTGTATATTTATCAAATTTTTCACCTTTGCAAATTATGAGGAACCCTTTATTGTAAAGGTCACCATCGCCATATTGTCGGTGGACGGATTCTATTTCAGAAACTATATGTTTTTTTCAGGATGACTCTTCAAAGGAGCTACAGGATTGTTTCTTCAAGCTTGTTGTCTCCATGGTATTGTTGTTTCTACCACATACTCTTTCTTTTGGTCATTAACCTTTTTTCATCTTCCTTTTTTCTTTCCTGCTAAATGAGATATGATTCATGACATTCTCTCTTTGCCAATTTTCCAGCCTCTAAATAAAAACATACCTTGTGCTTCTTGTACTTCTTTTTTATTTCAGTTTATCTATTAGAATGTGTGTGTTATAGAGTTGTAGTCATCAGCTCCATCTGTTTAAACATTCTGGTTATCTAAATAATTTTGGATGACTTTCTTCTTTGTAGGGTTCAGCCCCATCCGGCATCCTTGGAGAGGCTACAGTCAATATGACAGGCTTGAGTTCACCTGCTCCTGTTCCAGTTTCACTAAGATTGAAAAAGTGCAATCATGGGACAATTTTACAAGTGAGTTGTACAATTGTATGCTATTTGTTTCTTGGTGTTTGTTTAGACTTTGCCACGTTACACATCATTAGAAAAAAAATTAGGACCTTCTTCTTATACCTATCTGATTCTTTTTCCCCCTTTTGGGAGAGATATTTTATGTCTTTATTATGAAAGGTTCAAGCCCTTGAAGAAGAATTAAAGCTGATGAACAGGGAAGCAGAACCAGAGGGAGTCCAGCACTATGAAGGTTCCTAGTTTGTCTAAAACCCATGCTAAAGTTACTCCTGTCCATGAAGATATGAAGCCCTCAAAGGTCGGGTTTCATTTGTTCCGCAATTGCATGGTAATATTCAGTGTCAACACTAACTAAATAGCCTTTTTACTTGTACATTGGTTTAGAAGAATGAAGTGGTGAAAAACACTAGTCAGCAACGTGATAATAAAAATAAGCAATCCTTGAAGAATGCTCAAGTACAAGAACTTGCAAAAGATCATCAGAAGCTTTGTAGCAACCAATATCAAAGAGAGGTAGGGTATCCGAATATTTGGTTTATTCAAATATTGCCCCATAGCTATTGTACATTAGACTCAACTTATTTAGATAGGGCTAAACGGATGGTGGAAAATCTGCTGATTGTCACCAAAAGAACATTTTCTCATCTCTTTCATCATGCATATATCTCTTGTTATATCTGCATGAGAATATTGAATTGCAAAGGAATCCTTTAGTTTGGATGATCTCATCTTAAACTTTTTTTCACAACATATGACTCTGTTGTTTAATTCTTAAAGGATGGTAGTGGCAATGAGATTCTTGATGAAAGTCCTCTTGCTGTTGGAGTCGATCCTGCTTCAAAGATTCAGTTGATTCCTTGACTTTTTTTGAAATAGTGAAAAAAAACAAACTTCTTAACCACAATCATCATAGTCTAGGAGTCTGATTTTTAATCTTATTACTCAACAATAAATAGCAAATAAAAGAACTGTAATTTTTTTTATTACAGGAAACTAGCATAGGCCTTAAGCATGCAAAACTCTACTTAATTTTTTTAGTTCTACTTTTCATTCTGAACAGAATTTTCTGCATCTTTGCTGCAGGTTGTCTAAAAGCCGAAACAACCATGCACACTCTCCTAAAAAATCAATAGCAGAAGATGACATAGTGGCAAAAGAAAGTAATGGACGCACCAAATCATCACTAGAGGCAGAGTTAATAGACATTCGCGAGCGATACCTCCACATGAGCCTCAGATACGCTGAGGTAGAAGCTCAGCGTGAGGAACTTGTGATGAAGCTCGGGGCTAGCAAAAATGTAAAAAGATGGTTTTAATGAACTCATGATGTTAAATGAAGCAATTTCTTGTACTTTTTCAGTCTCCCCAATTCAGGTAGCTTGTTCCACGAATTTTTGAAGTATCTAAGATTTCTCAATCTTTTACGTATATTCCAGAGTGTGAGTTATTGTAAAGAAGAATAATACACCCCTAGCCCAGCAGGATTATAGAGACGTGAAAGAAATAAAACAAAATGGTTTTCTTTTTTCCTTTTCTTTCTTAATTTCTTTCTTTCTTCTTCTTTTATTTTTTATTTTTATACAAACAAGAGGAGGAAAACGAAGGAAAGAAACCCCAAAGTATAATGTTTTATAATGTGGGAAAATGGAGTAGGTCTACTTTCCTGAACTACTTTTCAACAAGATTATACAGCAAAATCCAATAGCATTTCAATTGTCACTAAATAAATTCGAATATCATTTGCATATTCTTGTAATTATACTGTAATTGTTCGTACGGAAGCCATTGGTGGTGCAAAGAGCTTACAAACTAGAGGTAGAAAAAAAACTTTTTTTAAGGGGGAGCTGTGTGTAATTGCGCTGGGCCACTCCTGGGTACTTTGCAAAGTACTCGAGCTTCGTGCACTCGGGTACTCTGCTAGTGGCATTTTCAAAATTGGCAGGTACGCACCCGAGCTTTCAAGACTCGGGTTTTTTGAAGTACCCGAGTCTAGCAGGCTCGGGTACCCACCTGCCAACTATGAAAATACGAGAGTTTGACTATTTCGAAACTGGCCTGGTTGGTACCCGAGCTTGGTGGACTCGGGTACTTCACAAAGTACCCGAGTCCAATAAACTCGGGTACTGCTAGTGGCATTTTCAAAACTTGCAGGTTGGTACCCGAGTTTTATATACTCGGGTACCTTGTGAAGTACCCGAGTCTAGCATACTCGGGTACCAACCTGCAAGTTTTGAAAATGCGAGAGTTTGACAAATTTGGAAGTTGGCAGGTGAGTACCCGAGCTTGGTGCACTCGGGTACTTTGTGAAGTACCCGAGTGCACCAAACTCGGGTACTAACCTGCCAACTTCCAAATTAACGTCAACATGGTGGTACCTTGCAAATTGGCATTTTTTTTTTTTTTTTAATATGAAGTCTGCTAGTACCCGAGCATTTTGGGCTCGGGTACTTCACAAAGACCGCCACCAAGTAACGCGAACTTGGTTGGCGTTAATTATTATTATTATACTTATTTTTTTTTTTTATTGACAATAAATCAATGTACAATGAAGCCAACGTTTTTTTTTTCTTTAATTTTGTCATGAGAATAAATAAAATCCAATTATATCAGGACATGTAAGTTCCCACAGTTTTATAAAGTGTTTGTAGTAAAATTATAAATGTCATGTCACCTTTTCATTAGCCACATAAGTATTATTTTTATATTGTACACACAAACTTCCACACACATTATTATTTACACAAATAATATTATAACAAAAAATAATGCACACAATCAATATTACATATACTCTCATACACATATAATATAAATAATAATGCTAGAGATAAAAACTGTCAATCAAATTTTTTTACAAACTGCTTTGTTGTGGTGAGTGATTAAGCTATTATGAAAAAATGCATATTAGTGGTAGGCCTAAAAAACCAATAACAAGTTGGCCACATCAACATTTTGTACAAATTGTTAATTATGGTTGTAACATTACTGTAATATAAATTTATTATAGAGTGACACTTACAATCTACAAACACTTATTCTAATCTTCAAACAAAAATGAAAAAAACGTCTGAGCTATAAATGAGCATTTGATCTTTGTTGGGATGTTAAGTGAAATTCACCTTTTTTTTTTCCTGCCCACTTGTCTGACGCCAACCACTAAGTTAAGGCAAATGGTACCTTCTGACTCTCCCTCACCAGCTTACTTGTACACTTTATGACCATAATAACTCTTGCACTAACATCACAAGTCCATGTGAAGAGTCAGTTGTTGCCGTGTGAGATATTCCTGAAGCTATTTACAGTTGGGTCACCATCTGCAGCTGAAGTGTGAAGTGTGTCAGTTTTTTCCATTGAAGGCAAAGCATTTCACCTTTGGGTCCTGCCTATTGTATACATAGAGGTAAGTTAAATGTTTTGTCTGATTGTGTGTGCATGTGTGGTTCGTATGACATTAATTTTGCATGACCACAGTTCATGAGTTCAGTTTTTTGCAACACCGCAGGTCCATGTACAACTGCTGATATATTAAAAATTGTGTATATTGTGAAATCTAAAAATATTAAAAATATAGCAAAATGAACGTCTATACAATATCAAAATTCATTTGGGGGGAGCCACAGTTAACATAAACTATATCTAAATAACAAAAAACTCAAGAAGAAGAAAGAAATTCGTATCATTAAAACTTATATTTGCCTATGCTTTGGGGAATTCATTTTATATTTTATGTTTCTATGTATTTAGTTATTTAGATGTAAAAGAATTTGTATCATTGTCATTATATTTGCCTATGCTTTGACTCTTAAATTTAATATTTTATTTTTCTATGTATTTTATTTATTTAGATGTTTTATTTTTCTATGTATTTTACTTATTTAGATGTAAAAGAATACTATGTCATTGTATATTGTTTATTCTATAATTTACAAGTTATGTAAATATTAAATAAAACACAGTTTTTGTTTACAATTTCTTTGGCAGCCAAGTATTGTAATTAAATTTATTATAAATTATAGATATGTGGTTAAAATGATTGAAAATTATTTATATCTCTATACAGAAAGTTTAGGAGGTTGAGTTTGAATATAATTTGTTTGTATCATACGTCATCTTTATTTAAGTGGTTATAGATGATGACAACTTTTATATTGTTAATAATAGGTCGGTGATGGATTTTCACTTTTTCTATGTGTACTACGACGGGAGATGTATTATCATGACTTGCATGGGTTGTCATACCAAGGCTCGAACCAACAGCAAAAATACGTTAAGGTGAAACGTGGGATAGGGCTTATGAACTTGCAACGAAGAATATTGAAGGCGATGGGGTTAGACCACTCTAGGCATAAGATTTCCATCGTGTATCGAGCACCTCAACGGGTTGTAGACACACAGGTTTTCTACAATTCACTACAATTATCGGGTGGCACCGAAGTGAAGATGATGTGGGAAATGGTTGCACAAATGGTGGCTCGAGGATTCATTGCTTCGGATCTCTATGTCACTGTTGAGCCCGCCACAAGAGAGGCTGGAGAGGGTTCAAAACATACTGTTTTGGATGGAAGAGTAGATGAGCACATCGAGTCAATACCAGAAAGATCTTATCAAGGGTGTGTAGAGAATACGGGGAGATGGGTATGGCAATGAACCGTGGCGGACATTTGCCCATGGGAACTCGATTGAGGAGGAGGAAGGGCCCCGGCAAGTGCATGAAGGAGAGCATTTACCTGATGATGAGCTCCATAGGGGCACATCCGACAATAACCCTAATGATCACGGAGTTGGTGATGATGCAACCCATATCGATGTTACTAGGGATGACTTCGAGGAGCTCCTAGATACCATGGGTGAACATGAGGATGTTGATCATATCGAAGATGTGGTTGTAGAAGAAAATAGAGAGACATGCCCCGGTCCCGATCCTACGCCGGAATGGTTCACCCAAAACACTTGGGATAATATGTTTGATCCATCACCGGTTATGCAAGCGGAAGTATTACCATGGACGCCTGGGCAGCCGCCAATTAAAGGGATGGTATTCGCAACTAAATTGGCGGTACGACGTGCGTTGACTTGGTATGCAGTGCTAGATAATTTTAGCTTCAAAACCGAGCATTCGGACTCAGAGAGGCTTGTGGTGAGTTGCGAGGATGATTCCTGTCCATGGTCAGTCCGTGCGATATGTTGCAAGGGAGACCATATCTGGAAGATCGCAAAATGCAAGGGCCCCCACACGTGCGACAAAATTCAGAATGCTCATGATGGTCGGATGATTGATTCGGTGTTCTTATCATATGTACTTGAGCGCTATATACGAGAAGACCCGCATGAAGAAGGTGCTTATTATACATTCTTGTAAAGAGGACTATGTTTAATTCTATTTTTGTTGTGGGCTCGCACTTTATCTGGTTTTAGGATAGTTTTTATGTTCGATTGTTCAGTAAAAGGCTTCTAGATATCGGTGATGATATAATGATATTAGAGCTAATGAGCTCGCTCGAATGGCTTCTTCCCTTGTAAGAGCAAGGTAGGGGGTGTGGTTGTGGGTTCAAGACCCATACAAGGTGTGTGTGTAAATTACCAATATATAGAAAAATTAATGGTATAATGATGTTTTATATATTATTTCAAACTGAAATTTTCCTTTTAGATTATGAAGCTATGTATCAAATCATCTTGATATGAAACTTCTCTTTTTGTTTAAGAATCATTAACAGGGTCACGATAAAGATCAAAGATCTGCTTTTCTTCAAATTAGTGTGATCTATCTACTATAACATGAAAGGCACTTCCTCCTATCAACATTGGTAGCCTGACGATTCTCAGCACAACTTTGGAGACCTAAATTCTTATGTTTTTTATTTCTTGTTTTTGTTGTTGTTCTTCTTCTATATTTCATGTGTGGTTAAACTAAATCAAATAAAAGGGTAAAGTTTATGCACAATATGTTAGGTGCTTAGGTGCAATATATGTTTCCCAATTATGTTCAAACACATTTGCATTGAAGTTACTTGTCTTTGGAAATATAATATTGTTTGTGTTTCATTGGTCAATGCAACCATGTGCTTGTATTTATTTGGGGAACTAATGTACAAAACTTATTTTTGCCTAAATTTTGTCCCAAATTAAAATATCCTTTCTAATTTTTAATTTTATGTTTGGTCCATATCTGAATGAAACATCCATGTCGATATCTAGATTGGTATCATTCCTATATCTTTAAATTATTGAGGTAGAATTTGGGGTTTCAATCCGTAGGCCTCATTATTTGCCGAGGTTCATGGACAGAACCTTTTATACCACTTGTCCGAATTGAACCCAAAAGACAAGCACAACAAGACCAACATTCTAGTAATCACCGAAAAATATAAATTAACTAACTAACTAAATGATGCCCCTCTGTTTGAAATACCCATAAAAATACCCACAAAAATACCCATAAAAATACCCAGAAAAATACCCACAATATGGCTTAGTAAGTTTAACATTTCTATGCATAAAAATAACAAATTTACAAACAAAAATACCCACAAGCTAAACATGCAAGCTGAGCGAGACATACCTTGTGAGAGGGAGACCGAGAGCGAGACGGAGACGGAGAATGAAGCAGATCGCGAGATTGAGAGGGAGACCGAGAGCGAGACGGAGACGGAGAATGAAGCGATCGCGAGATTGAGAGGGAGAATGGGAGTATTTGCGAGATTGAGAGGCAGAATGAGAGTATTTGTGTGGCAATAGCTTTAGATTGAGAGAGGGAGATAGCGAGATTGAGAGCTTTGGTTTCGGGTATGTTTTGCTCTGTTCTTGGTTGGGTATTGTGGGTAACAGATGGTTTAAGTGTGGGGTAATAGGGAGAGATGGCTGAGCAAAGACTCGAGCTTCATGAGCTCGGGTACCAAGTTTATTTTTTAAATTTTTCTGTTCCAACGTTCCAACGTCGGGCGCCATTTGGAACAGGAAAAATGGGGTACTCGAGCTTGGAGAGCTCGAGTACGCCCAAAAGTGGTACTTCCCTAAATATTTCACAAACAGTGTTTCGGGCCTAAATATTTTAAAAAACAATGCTAATGGGCCAAAATCGCCCAATTCAAGCCATGTTGCCGTAATATTCAGCATACCAAACTTTGGATTAGGCTTTGTTGGGGGCGATACTCAAGCGTCACAATGCTGGATGTAGTATCTTATGATTGATATATAATAAATGTAATATTAATGGTGGACTCACATTACACTAATCACCCTTTGTCACCTTAATAATTGTGAAAAACATTATAAAATTTTCTCTCTCTAAAAATAGTGTTCAAAGTTCCTAGCTTTTTACTCAAAAGCTTATTTATTTATTTAAAGTTGGCAAAAATACAATTACTCTTGGAAAAAAAAGGGAAGCTTTAAAAAGTTACACCCAAGCACATTAGCTAAAAGGGGAAAAAAAGAAGAAGCACAAAGCTTATGGAGCTATCAAATAAGTTATTTTATTCATTTTTAAATTTTATTATTTATTTTATATCATTTTAATTATCAACCATAATTTTTTTGTTTTAAGAATAAAAGTTGGGTCTTATACTTAGTGCTTGCACTACCTAGCTAAATGTAGGTCCTGATATAATTTCATTATATGATTCATTATAAATACAATTTTACTATTAACATTGTAAGGACTCGATTTTTAACGATCCCAAACTGGTATTGGGTTCGTACGTTAAAAGTCTAAACAATAAATTTGTAGAGAGTGGGTTAAAAGATTAGGCCTTGGTCACCGGACGGTTGTTAGTCATGGTGTTCATGATGATCGCACAGAGGTGAACTTAGCTTGTCCTTGGACCTCGTCCGAGGAGCTTAATGTTCTTATTGTTCCTTTCACTTTTAGTTACAATCGTTCAAGAGTTCACCCCCCTCCTCTTTTTGGCGCATGAATTCTTACATTATATAGCCCCTCTCGGTTGATCCCGACCTTCCATTTGTTGATCGGGTAGGTTACTACTTGAGTGCCTGTCCCATCAACCGCCTTCCCCCACTTTTTGTTAGTTGCAATAACCGAAACCACAATATTCAAGGGTCTTTTCCCATCAATGTGGATAGGATTTTTGTTGGCGTATTCAATGCAGAGGTGATATCTTCTCCTTGAACCACTCCCACACTGTACCCCCGTGTGAGTTCCATTCTACTCGCCTTTTCTTCTGAGAGCGCTTTGGGGGCTATCTTTGATGACGTGTCGTTCTTCCCTTCTAGGCCTTGGGATACCGAGGACAGGGTCATCCTCATCTACATCTCTAGGCCATTTGGACTTTCGCTGCATGTCCTCGGCAATGACTCTCCTCGGCGCGAGCCTTGGGCCCTAATTGAAAGTGGGTCGGGACCACAAATTCTCTGACCCCACAAACATAGTTTACTCTCATTTAGATTATATTACCAAAATTTCCAAAATAATTTAGAATACTACTTCAATTCAACTATATACAAAATATTTAAAGAAAATTTAAAATTTTCCATTATTAATTTTAATAATAATATATTATAATTTCTTATTTTAATAAAAATTTTGGTTTTACACAATGTACATTTCTCCTTACAAATTGAAATAGTTTTTTTATTATCTATTTTATTATTTAATTCCAATTTTTTTGTTCATATATTTTTTTATTATTAATCCATGCATCTCACATGCTTGTTTCTAGTATTTATATTTTAAAAAAAGTTTTGGTGGAGCAATGGCCCTCCTTGCTCTAAATATAATACGTCCTTGTTAAACAAGGACAATAGCCACCTCAATTTAAATTGAGGAAATTACAATAAATCCACCTATGGTTTGGCCTGTTTTACTTTACTTACCCGTGATTTAAAACTTAACACTTTACCTATCTATGTTTAGCTTTGTTTGGTCTCTGTTGCCCAACTTTGGCTTTTCCGTTAAAAAAAAAAAAAAAAAAAACTTTTAGTACCAAAATATACCAAAATATAACATAACATGAATTAAAAGGATAGGGTTTGAATTTTTTGAAAGAACTTGGGTTATTGTTTGGAAGATCTCCTTGCCATAGTAGAAAATGGCATAATGGCCCAAATTGATATCTCTAGTGTAACCAAGTTTTCTGAGTTATGAGATTGCTCCACGTAACAAAATAAAAATAAGATCGTTCTATACAAAAGACTGTTTTTATCCTTTTTTTTTTTGTGCTTTCTTTCTTTTTTTGTTTTAATTCTTGTATTCCTTAAGAACAAATTTGATCTTAGTGGTTTTCTCCTAGTCAAAATCACCAAATCCCTATCACCAAAAGAAAACCCAATCCAAGTGAGGATGATTGATTTGAATTTTATTTTATGGGTTTATGTTCAAGATATGTGTGAAGTGAGAGAGTGGTGGGTTGTGGGTTGCGGTGGTTGTGGGTTCCGATGGTGGTTGCGGTGGCTATGGGTGGACGACAGAGAGAGGGACGACGAGAGAGAGAAGAGGAGATAATTGATTTGGGTTTAAATTTCTAGGTTTATGTTCAAGATATGTGTGAAGTGAACAAACCCATATAAAAAAACATCATCTTCTTTACAAAATTGAAGAAACCCAAACTTAAAACTCTAAAAGTCAACACGAGAGACAAGAGAGAGATGACAGACAACTTTGATGAATTATCATGGGCCTTGGGTATGGCTGTGAGGACCTTGACTTTGTGGAATTAGAGATCAAAGATAAGTTCCTCCGTGGCCTTGGAGCTATGAGCAATGGAGTTTTGGATTGGTCTCCTTAACGCCACAGACAGAGGAAAGGAAAGAATAAAATTAGAGAGAGAGAGAGAGTAGGATGGGAGCTTGAGAGACAATGAGATTTTGAGAAAGAAGATGAAGCATATGAAAATTGATACCTAGCTCTATCTATTTAGTTTCTTTACAAATTCCCTATTTGATATTGTTTCTATCTATATTTTTGTTATTTTTATGTTTTTGGAAGAAAGAGATATAAAGTATAAGCAAAAAAGACTTATTTATTCATAATTTTAATAGAGGTGGGTAACGAAGATCAAACGGAGCTAAACACAGGTGGGCAAAATATTAAGTTTTAAACCACGGATAAACAAAGTGAAAACAGACCAAACTACGGATGAGTTTTCTGTAATTTTACCATTTAAATTCATTTTACCAGGTAATTTCTGTTGCATGTAATGTGTGTAGGTATATACTGTTTGCAGCAATTATTACTCCATTTTAATTAATGCCCACAACCTTAATCCTCGAGAATTATAGAGTCCTTTGGTGCACCATGTCACTTGTCCATCATTCCACTAAAAGACTTTCATTTGTTTAAAAATGCTGAGTCAGTAATTAATTTCTGTTTAAAAAAATTTTCTAACTAACAATTTTAAACAAGTGGAAGTTTTTTAGTGGAATGGTAGATCACATCACTTATCCACCATGTGGATCTTATAATTTCTCCTAACCCTCACTCTTTTATATATATATGGGTAAACTACATATTTGGTCTCTATCTTTTATAACATATTTCAATTTGGTCTCTAATCTTTTAATTGTGTCAATTTAGTTCCTAACCTTTCAACGTCATGTCAATTTAGTCTTTGTTGTTATATCTTAGATGAAAATTGATGACATGTTAAATAATCAAAATAATATTTTAGTGTATTGTCACATCAACAAAAGCTAATTTTTTTATTTTGACCATTAGACACGTTATCAATTTTCATCCAAAAAAATAAATGAGAAGGGCTAAATTGACACGTGATCTGAAAGGTTAGAGACCAAATTGACACAATTGAAAAGTTATGGACCAAATTGAAATATAATGTATAGGATAGGAACCAAATACGTACTTTAACCTATATATATATATATATATATATATATAAAGTTCGGTCCCAACCCAACAATTTATAGCTAGCCCCTAAGAATTCCATTAATCTAAGCATTCACATCTCATATCTAAACAAAATTCTATTTTACCATCTTAAAAGTTATTTTATCATTTATACCATACCACTTTCAACTTCCATAACATCCCAAACTCTTTTTTTTTTTTTTTGCAAATTTATTTAAATATTCTTTTTTATTCATTTTTATTTTTTTTATACTATTTCTCTCTCTCTCTCTCTCTCTCTTGAGCAACCAACAGTCACAACACCGATTAGCAACACCAGAAAAAACCCAACCACACCCACACTCATCAAACCCATCACCTCCACCATAACAACCCCTCCACCACCGCCACCTCCCACGGCCAAAACATCACCCATGGCCAAAACACAACTCAACCACACCCATGAATATCACCCACAGCAACCAAAAATCACCACCACCACGGCACCACCAACACCACATTAGTCACAAACCCACCACCACCAAGAAAAAACACGGCCAAAACACAACATAACCACACCCATGAACATCACCCACAGCCACCAAAAATCACCACTACCACGACAACCCTCACCACCACCACCACCACCACATCAGTCACAAACCCACCACCACTAGGAAAAAAAGAAAAGAAAAGAAAAGAAAAAAGCCACCACCATACCCATACCCACGACCATACCTATACCCATGACCAAAACCCATACCCACTTAGGCGGTGGAGAAGTCGCCAATGAGAAGGCCTCGTAGGCCTTGGCTTTGGCTTGTTCGGCCAAGGCATGAGATTGAATTTGAATGCCGCGGAACGAGTGAGGCTTGTTGGCTTTTGCATATATGCCGCCGAATAGAGGGCAGGAAATGACTTCGGCTTCTTCGGCGGTGCCTTGATGAATCCTCATCAAGATGATTTCACATAGAGAATAAATTGAGAATTTTGATTTCACACGATAACACCCATGGTGGCTTGGTGATGGTGTTACCGTCCACCATGGGTTTTGAGCTTGAAGAGGGGAGAGCAAAACAGAGATAAGAAAGAGAGAGTTGAGAATGAAAAGGAGGGATGGAAGAGAGGAGAGAGAGAGAGAGAATAAATTTGATAAAAAAAAAGATACAATAGTGCTACAGTGCCATCATACATTAACGATGGCACTATAGTACAATGTCAAAATTTTTTGCAATTTTATGAGATCGAATGTTGCACACTTTTAATGCCTTAATGTTAAAATATGCTTACATATAGCATTCACATGAATGCTCTAAAGAGCTCACAAAAGAAATGAAAAAGCCTACTAGGTGGTCATTGTCCTTCTAAAAGGACTTTTTAAAAAAAAAAAACAAATTTTCTAGCTTTTCGGTGTTTAATGCCATTAAAATCCTTTAGCAATTAAATAAGAAATTATTTCACAATTAATTTAAAGTCAATATAAAGCGAGAAATATTAAAGGTTAAAGGTGTTTGGGTAAGGTTATTATTCTATTTCTATTGATAAGTTAATTTTCTATTCTTAGA
The DNA here is from genome assembly GCA_028216015.1 of Quercus dentata. Lineage (NCBI taxonomy): Eukaryota > Viridiplantae > Streptophyta > Magnoliopsida > Fagales > Fagaceae > Quercus > Quercus dentata. The sequence goes on along the minus strand of CP116454.1, from coordinate 45,708,042 downwards.
TAAATGAATATATTAAGAGTTTTGTAACTCAACTATAAATCTTAATGTTTTTCATAACATTGTCAAGAATTCAAAAAAAAAAAAAAAGCAACCATAGTAATTATAATAGTAATACAAAGACTCTTCCTTTAAAAAATAAAAAATAAAATAAAATAAATTCCAAAACAAAATCACACCCAAACTTTTTTTCATAATTAACACAAGAAAACGACAAAATAAGAAGAGAAATGATATGTCTATGACAATTTTACAATATTTTTATAATAAATTTTAAGTGACAGGTTCTTACTGGTTGTTATTGTTAGGGCAAAAAAGTAATTTTAGTGTTAGTTTCAAATTTGAACCAATAACAACTAACTACCTATAATTTATTGTAAAAATGTTGTACAGGTAACATAACTTAAATAAGAAATACTTTTTACCTAATTTTGTGGTCACTAGTCATAGGTCATGACAAAATAAATAAATAAACAAAAAACAAAAAATAAAGAGTACGTCAAATAAAGCTGCAACCTCTTTTAAGTCGGCAAACAAATTTCCAAGTCCCAACCTCTGTCCATGTGGTGATAAGCCGAAATGATGGCGGCGCCCAATTCTCTCCGTGCCATAAGGCCCGTAACACTTTATCACAAGAAACTCTTGTATTATTCTTTGTTTGAAAATGAGGGCGGCACCCAATTCAAGGCTCAAGCTCATCAATTTTAAGAGGTGAATCAAAAAAAAATTTGCATCTCTTTAGTCAATGATATATATATATATATATTACATTTTTTTTTCTTTTCTTTTTTTCCTTAGGGATTTGAAACTAGAATTATTATGTCATAAAACTCTTATACTTTGTTTAGAAGCTCATAAAGAAATGAAGTTAAATAGAATAGTATATTTTTTTTTGAGGAAAAAATGGAATAAGTAAATCATAAAGGAATGAAATGAAATGAATTAAAGTAATGGAAATGAATTAAGTTTTATAATCTACATGTTTTAAAATAAAAGAATGAAAATGAATAAAATATGTAAGTAATCTTGTTTTAGAGTAAGATAGAATGAATTAAATAAAATCATTTTATAAAAACATTATTATAATCTATAATATCTCAATTTTAAAATAAAGGGTTAAATGTGTAGGTGTATTTTGAGAGTTTTAGTTTAAATTTTATTAAATCTAATTTTTCATAATTTTGGGAGAATGAAAATTTGAGATTTTGAGAGAAAATGGAAGAATAATTATTCCCTTCTATGGTCCACCCATTCTATTCTCTCTATTAAAACTCTCAAGCAAGGGAAGGGTATTTTCATTCCCTCCAAAGGTGATGCCATACACTAATATTTGGTTTCATACATGTTTAAAATCTTAGACTTCAACCTCAAATAGGAAGATGAAATATATCCATGTCATGTGCAATTTAGATAACTTGTTTGGTTAATTACATTTGGCTCCATACATTGCAAAGACTCGTAGCATTTTCCTATTGAGAATTGAATCCCAAGGAGACAAGCTCTCTCCATCTTTCTTTCTTTCTTTTTTTTTTTTTTTTTTTTTTTTTTTTTTTTTTGGCACCATCATAAGAGACAATTTCGGATCTATTGTAGCTTTTCTCTAACAGTAACAATTACCAATCTCCGAGATTCTAAAAAAAAAAAAAAAAAAAAAAGTTAAATAGTTAAAAAGCTAGCTTTTTAAGTCAATGTCAAACGCAACCAATTTCAGTATTTTGAAAAAGACAACTATTTTTAAATTCCTACACTTTTTTTTTTATATAAATTAAATTCCCAAGCTCATGTCCCTTAAACAATCTCCAATTAATTGCATACATAATAAATGGCTTTTAAACCTCACTATTAATTCAACTTATATACAGTTTTTTTTAACACTTCATTTTTTTTTTTCTAAATATTTTTTTTTAATCAATTTCAACAATAAAACAATGAACCAAAAACAAAAAAAATAAAAATCCAAACACACAAGCGAAAGATTTATAATTGACCAAAATCAAGTGCTCATGGCTTTAGTCAACAAAGTGAATGTGACCGATAAACCCAACAACAACGTCCAGACCTCGATCATAAACATGTCTTAACGTAGGAAAAGCTCCAACAACATTATCCTAGACAATCTCACCATCAAATCCTTCACTAGACACTGCTTATTCTCCATGTAAGATCATTAATCTCCCTCTCATTTGATCAAAATCAAATGGTTGTGGCTTTAGTTAACGAAATGAACGTGGCGGATGAACCCAACAACAACATTCCAGCCTCAATTGTAAATGTGTTGTAAACGAAGGAAAAGCTCCACCAACATTATCCTAGACAACAACACTATCAAATCTTTTGCCGGACACTGTTTGTTCTTCACCGTAGGATCATCAATCTCTCTTCCATTTGACCAATAAACATACTTCAAAAGCTTCTCTCCCTCGCCCGCAAACCTATGGCCCACAAACTCCTCAGGATCCTCAAAAACCTTTGGATCTTTAGTAGCGAACGGTTGATAACCAAAGATCATTTCCTCCTTCTTGATCTCAAAAGCCGCATCATGGGCCTGTGGACCACTAAATCCTTCTTTGCCTTAGCGTACTGGAACGCAACTGGAGGCTCAAACCTAAGTGCTTCATAAACCACTGACTTAGTTAAAGTCATCTTCTCCAACGCAGAGAATGTGACCCCACCTTCAGCTCTAACAATGGTCCTGATCTCATCACACAACTCACGCTGCAACTTCTCTCCCGCTAAGCCAACCCACTTGATCAAAGCAGGAAGCAAAGTTTTCAATCCACCTTAGGTGTTGAAAATAGCCATGAACGCTAAATTATGACAAGCTTCATTTCTTTTAATCCCACTTTGCTCAGCTTCGTCCAAAATCGAAGCCATGGACCCATAAATGCGTTATAAAGCTTATTATAGTCAGATTTAACAAGAAAAGCTGGTAATGGGAATGTATGGAGTAGTAAATCTTCGAAAAAGTTCAACAACTTCGGTAACCCTAGTGTTATCAATGGTGCAAGTTGAAAAAACAACCATTTATCGGACATTGTTGAACCCTTTGATCCTTAAATATCATCTAAGGGTGTGCATGAGTCGGGTTAAGGGGATTTTTTGACCCAACCCACCATGGTAAGTTAAAAAAAAATTCAGCCCAACCCAACTCATCACATAAGTCCAACCCAACCCACATGAGTCGGGTTGAATTCATGGGTTGGATAATTTTTTTTTTATCAATATTATTATTAAATTGAGCAGAAAAAAATATATTACACCTGCCACTTGAATTGATAAACAAAATATACATTAATATATTAACTAATATTCAAACTCAATTATACATTAATATATTAACTAATATACATTAATATTGGCTTTTATATAGAATAGGAGGAAGAGTTGGTTATTTAAAAATTTTTATTAATTATATAATATATTTTAAATATATGAATGGGATGGGTCGGGTTTTGTGGGTTTGAAATTTTATGATTGGCTTGAACCCAACCCAACCTACTATCAAAAAAAATTTTGTAACCCAACCCGAAAGGTTGAGTTGGATCGAGTCGGTTTTGGCGGGTTGGTTGCACACCTCGAATATCACTTGTTTTTTATTTATAAAAAAATATATTTATAATAAGTTACAATAAGAGAGATATAATAGGCTCGAGCGGAGCTAAGAATTTATTTTTGAGGGGGCCAAATAATTTTTTTTTTCTTTGTATATATTAATAATATTCATATTATGTATAATAGTTTCAAATAGTAATGTAAATACAATTCAATATATAAGTTAAATATTTTATAACTCAATGTGTGCTAAAAATATGTATTTATTAAATTAAACAATCAAGAGTCAAGATTGAGAAAAATAATGAGTCAATAGCTATCATAGATTCCACAACTCCAACAGATTCAACATTGTGAGACAAAAAGAGAGAGATGTTGTTATCTTTAATGCTTGGCTTGTCCAAATCCGGAACCACCAAACAATTTGACTTCAACAAAGACAAGGAGGTTGAAGACAACGACGAAGAAGAAGACGAACAACAAGCCCCTGTAATCATCGTCGTCATCGCCGACAACGAAGCCCTCTATTGCTACTGTTGAGGGGTTCTCCCTGCCTTTCTTTCCTCCACTATTTCAAGAAAAGTTTACTATTTCCTGGATTTGATTTTTTTTTTTTTTTTGGTTTCATTTTTTGGGTTTGGGTATTTGATTTTTGGGTTTGATTTTCTTGGTTTGGGTATTTGTTCTGGGTTTACTTTTTTCGGTAATTGATTTTCAGGTTGTGGGTGATGATGAATGTAGAAATTTGTGTGTATCAATATTTATCTGTGTGTTTACATTGAGCTAGTCTCTATGTTAACGCTTTTCTTCATCTTTTTAGATCTGAGATTTCATTTTCAAGTTCTAATTTCTTTGTATAGATCACTACCGAGGTAGGGCTTTATTGATTTGTTGTTGAAATTCCTTAATGGAAATTTTTTTATTTCCTTTATGTTTGTTATTATGTTCTTTGTGTTTTTAAATTTGAGTTTGTGTTTGGTTCTGGTTTTGTGCTCTTATGTTCTTGTGTTGATGTTTAAATCTATGATTATGTTCTTGTGTGTTCTTGTTCAAAATGAATTAGATCTAAACTTATGTATTTTATTGTTTTTAATTCTGTTTTTTTCTTTTTTTATTTAGTTAAAATTGACAAATTATAAAAAAAAAAAAAATTAGATGCTAATGTGGCATTTTTTATAATATTTTAATTTCTCCGGTAGCCACCTTAGCTATTTCCGTCAGTTGACTGATGGAAAGAATGAAAATAACATGCATTAATTGATTTAGAGACTAAAAGTGGTAAAATTAAAATGTATGGACCAAAATAGAAAAAATATATATATATATATATATATATATATAGAAACTAAAAGTGCATTGACGCCTAATAACTTTTGGTTATGAAAAAACCTTGTTTAGTTAAAAACTTAAAATTACTCAAGACAAATTATAGCTTGTGGGATTAAAAAAGGGTACTAGTTGACAGAGGTTGGGGAGGGAAAGGGCTGGAGAAAATAATAGTATTCATAGAATACAGAATAGCAGCCAGTTCCTTTCCAGTTGTTAATAAAACTCGTGAAAATTGAGGAGAGTACAAAATTCTTCACAATTGATTAAAGAGAATGTTAACGTCAGCACTTTGTTTGCTTCTCCTGGGTTACATTGACAAGTCACCTATACACCCACCATTTATAATAAAAAAAAACAATGACGTAGCACACTAGTACTTTAGTATTTTCTGACCAAATTTTGCTTCAAATATATTTAAAACTTTAGATTTCAACCTCAAACATAATGAATATCTTTATCATGAGTAAATGACTTATTTGGTTAGTTAAATTAAGTGACATAGATGACATTTTTCTATCGGGAGTTGAAGTTAATTTTTTATTTTTTTAATAAGTTCAGTGCATTTATTAAGTATGGTTGTTCAAAAAAAAACCTCGAACATAACGTATATCTTTATTATGAGTAGACGACTTATTTGGTTAGTTGATTAAATAACATAGATGACATTTTCCTATCGGGAATTGAAGTTAATTTTTTAATTTTTTAACAAGTTCAGTGCATTTATTAAGTATGGTTGTTAAAAAAAAAAACCTCAAACATAATGTATATCTTTATTATGCATAGACGACTTATTTGGTTAGTTGATTAAATGACATAGATGACATTTTCTTGCCGGGAATTGAAGTTAATTTTTTATTTTTTTAATAAGTTCAGTGCGTTTATTAAGTATGGTTGTTCAAATTAGTCTGAAATATAGTTTCAACATTTGATGACAAATTTTCTATTTAGACTAACAAATATGGAGACAAAATTGCTCACCTAATGAGTGAATAAGCGACAGTATTACAATACATGAGAAAATTTAATATCTGTAAAAACATATGCAAGGTACTAAACATCTTTGGCAATATGGCCAAACTTGGCTAGTGAACTGCTACCACTCTCCAAATCTTTTAGGAGGATCTAAGAATCTCCTTCCAAAATATCTCGATCAATACCTATCTCCATAGCAAATTCAAGAGCTCGTCTTGCTGTTAGAGCCTCCACCTCAATGATTGTGTAAGGAGGAGGAATCTATTGGGACAAGGAAGCCATGACCAAACCTGCTTTATTACTTATTACCACCCCACTTCCGCACTGTTTTCCTTTTCAAATACAGCTCCATCAAAATTAATCTTATAACAAAACATTTCTGGGAATCGAAGCCTAGTGAGCCAAAAACTTTTCACCCATTTTTTTAGTTTTGCACCATTATATGAGCCAATTTGGGATCTATTATTGCTTTTCCCAAACAAGTAAAAAGTACCAATCTACGAGATGCTCCTAAAATAAAATAAAAATACCAACCCAACGACCTTTGAATGGATCCGAAACTCACAGCAATACTCAAGAATAAATTTTCAAACTTGAGAATTGAGATACGATCATACTATCTTTGACATACAAGCACAACTACCATTCTGAACAGATGGTGCTCAACTATCATACTATTTTGAAAAGGAAATCAATTTTTAAATTTCCACACTTTTTATTTATTTATTTTATATATATATAAATTAAATTTCCACGCTCATGTCCCTTAAACAGTAACCAATTGCATATATAATGAATGGTTTTTGAACCTCACTTTATTCCCATATACAATTTTTTTAACACAATTTTTTTCTACATATTTTTTCCAATTGCAACAAATAAGTCAGTAAAAAACAAAACAAAAAAAAAATCCAAACACATAAGGAAAGCTCCACCAATGATACCCTAGGCAACCGCATCACTAGATTCTTTGTTGGATACTGTTTACTCTCCACCAATAAGACCATCGCTTAGCTCCCTCCATTTGATCAAAATCAAATGCTCGTAGCTTTGGTCAATGAAGTGAACGTGGCTGATGAACCCAACAACAACGTCCCGGCCTCAATCGTAAACGTGTCATAACGGAGGAAAAGCTCCACCAACATCACCCTAGACAACAACACCACCAAATCCTTCGCCGGACACTGCTTATTCTCCACCGTAGGATCATCAATCTCCCTTCCATTAGACCAATAAACATACTTCAAAAGCTTCTCTCCCTCTCCCACAAACCTATGGCCCACAAACTCCTCAGGATCTTCAAAAACCTTTGGATCTTTAGTAGCGAACGGCTGATATCCAAAGATCATTTCCCCTTTCTTGATCTCAAAAGCGGCATCATGGCTATGGACCACCAAATCCTCCTTTGCCTTAGCGTACTGGAACGCAACTGGAGGCTCAATCCTAAGTGCTTCATAAACCACTGACTTAGTTAAAGTCATCTTCTCCAACGCAGAGAAAGTGACCCCACCTTCAGCTCTAACAATGCTCCTGATCTCATCACACAACTCACGGTGTAACTTCTCTCCTGCTAAGCCAACCCACTTGATCAAAGCAGGAAGCAAAGTTTTCAATCCACCATAGGTGTTGAAACCAGCCATGAACACTAAATTATGACAAGCTTCATTTCTTTTAATTCCACTTTGCTCAGCTTCGTCCAAAATCGAAGCCATGGACCCATAAAAAGCATTATAAAGCTTATTATAGTCAGATTTAACAAGAAAAGCTGGTAATGGGAATGTATGGAGTAGCACATCTTCGAAAAAGTTCAACAACTTTGGTAACCCTAGTGTCATCAATGGTGCAAGTTGAAAAAACAACCATTTATCGGACATTGTTGAACCCTTTGATCCAAGGGGTGTATCTGAAGGGTTTTGATCACAAAAGAGCCTAAACACAAAGTCGAAAGACATTTTGTCACTAATGGTGTTGAAGTATACTTTGCCTTTGTCAGAGAATTGGTCTTCAAGGTTGACGAAAAGCTCAGACAAGCAGTTTCTGAAAAGTGGGATGAATTTATCGTGAAGAGAAGCGAGAATAGAGAAAATCAAGCGCTTGAGAAGGGCATGTTTGGGTTCAGAAGGGTCAAGATAAGCACAAACACGGTAACCACCGGTGAGAGCTGTGGAAGGCATGTAAGTGCCGACAAAAACGTTTAGTTTTTGTACTTTGGAAGTGTCAAAGAGGATGGGAAAGCTGATAGCATCAAGGAGAGCAATGACATTAGAGTTGGAGGATATGAATGGTCCTGGAGGCATGTTGGTTCGGAAGACAGTGGATTGGTGTTCTTGAATTCGGGTTTGGAAGAAGGTGTCTTTTCCTTGGTGGTAAAAGTAGTAGTCAAGGCGATCTTTGATGGGACCAAAAAGGGCTTGCCATAGTTGCCTGGGATTGGCTTTAAAGGGAGCTCTGTTGGGGGTGAGTCATCACTGGAAGAGGATTGGGGTTTGGAAGGAGATGAGGAAGACTTTGAAGACATTGTTAGGGGATTTGGGAATGAAGAATTTGTTGGTTTTGGGTAGGAGCATGTCTGGTCTTATAGATGTACTTGGGCTGACTAGTTCTATTGGCTGACGTTTTTTTTTTGATACAATCTATTGGCTGATGTTGAAAGGTATAACATGTGTTCTCACCGAGCGCTTTGACTACAAATGCTCGGTAGTATTTACACATACTATTTGAATATTCCTCTTGAAAACAGCTAATAATATCAATTTTTTTTTTAGTCTAATGTCTCATCAACTGTATTCCACCTCATGCTCCACCAATAAAACTTGAATAGCTAACATTTCTCATTAAATGAATTAACTAACTTTAACACACACACGTTACTGACATTAAAATCCCTTTCTTTTTTTTCTTCCGCAACTTTTTATTTCTTCTATTCTCCACCAATAAAACTTGAATAGCTAACCTTTCTCATTAAATGAATTAACTGACTTTAACACACACACGTTACTGACATTAAAATCCCTTTCTTTTTTTCTTCCACAGCTTTTTATTTCTTCTATTTTCCGGCTTTTGCTTTTGTTTTGGGGTCTGTTTGGATAGAACTTATTTTTTTGAAATCGAAAATCGAAAACATTGTAACAAAATAATTTTTAAATATGTAAATAGTACCGTAAAACTCATTTTTAATGAAAAAGTTGCTGAAAAGTGTAATAGTAGCGTTTTGGGTGTTGCGGCTATTGTTCATGCAATGTTCAATGAACAAGAGCCGCAAACTTTGACTTTTCAAATTTTTTGGACCAATCACAGCACATCGTAATCTTGTTTTACGGACCCACAAATTTCACTTTTCAACAACTTTTTCATTAAAAATGGGTCCCACGATACTATTCACACATTTAAAAATTATTTCGCTACAGTGTTTTTCAGGTTTCAGTTTCAATTTTCAGTTTTTGTTTGTATTCAAACGGAGCCTTTGTATGCCACAGAGGTCCTTTTGAGCCACTGAAATCCTTAATTTCTCGTCATCATTTTGAATACTTCTCTATTCTTTCACGCACGTTAACTTTAATTTTATTATTATTTGCATCTGCCCCATAGGTTGTTGGCATTTGAAGCAGTGTTTGATGTTGTGCAGGAATATTGATTATTATTGGATTTTTGATGATGAGGAAGTAGATGGGTTGAAGATGTAGACATCAATTGCTGGAGAAAAGTCATCTGGTGCAAAATCCAAGGCCAAAATGGGCATTTGTCCATTTTGTCAAAAATTTTCAGTAAAATACTCTTGTTCTGAAACTATCTATCAAAATGCCACTGTTAAATGCAAAAATCAAGTTTCAATGAAAAACTCAACTTTAAAAAAATCGAGTTATGTGAAATCAAACTTAAAAAAAAAAAAAAAAAAATGGAACTCAAGTTTCATGTAAAATTCTCACGTTACTTGATTTTCATCAAATCGAGTTTCAAAACAAGGTTATTTTGCTAGATAATTTTAGAACATGGGCATTTTGTTATATCTTTTGGGTAAAAAAGGCAAATGCCCATTTTGGTTGCGAAATCCACAGTTATACATGTTATAAACTTACTCCCTCCGTCCCACTTTGTTTGTCCTGTTTGAAAAGTTAAATTTTTTAAGGGAACATCATTTATTATCTTGTCTACCTTTTAAAAATGTATAGTTTCCAAAACTACCCTTAAATAAATTTATCAAAAAATTGAATTAGTAAATTAATAGGGGTATAATAGAAACATTAGTAAATTAATAACTTTTATTTTTAGAAATGGGACAATATTTTGGGACATCCCAAAATGAAATAGAGGACAAACAAAGTGGGACGGAGGGAGTATAATTCATGAAATAAATATTGTAATCATTGAAGTTTGTTATTTTTATTTTTATTTTTATTTTTGAGAAACATTGAAGTTTGTTATGAATTTATGTGTAGGAGAATAAATATAGCATATAGTATGACTAGTGGTTTTTGACATATTGTACTTATTATATGGATAAGAGATTTAAACCAAAGAAAAGTTGGCCAAAAGTTGCAATTGATAACCTTATTCCTATTATCCAGAAGTTTTCGCAACTCAATCACATATGATGAAATCATCACAGATTTGACATTTTCAAATTCTGTTTATGGCACATCTGCCTTACCCAAATACAATTTGTTCTTTACTTCACTATTGAAACATTGACATCATTATTTGGCATATTTGCTCCAAAAAAAATATATATACATTGACATTAGTGATTGAGAAAAAGTGTGGTGATACCAAACTAATACCGACATGAAGAAAATGTTTGGCTGGATGGATAATTTTTGGATAGATGGAATGAACAAAACACACAATAAAGAAATGAAATGATAAATAAGCTCACCACCAAAAAGCAAATACAATACCAATACAGATATCACCACCCGAAAAATTTGACTAAGGATAAGGGCTGAAATTGGTCACTAGTCAATGGAATCCACTAAACAAATACAAAACCAAACTTGCCACCCAAATTAAAGGAGAAGAGTTAAAATAGAAGAAATCCTTCTTCTCAAAGCACCATAGGCAATTTTATTCATTCCAGTCAAATAGATAATGTAAAAGCTTAAAACAACTTTGACTAGGAGAACAAAAATATGCAATTAAAACAATACATTTTTTTATTATAAAAAATTACATTTTCTTGACCAAAGTTAAATTAAATTAGACTTATAGAATTAAAGTTGAAACACATTAAAATTCTTGTTTTCTGAGGATGACAGGAACATAAATACCATAATATTTTTCGGAAACTCAAAATAAATGATATTTTGACTTCTTGGGGAAGCTAACTCATTAATCATCTGTATTGAAAGAAAAAATCATTCAAAATAATGAACCTTATTTGTTGGACGTAAAAATCATCTTCGCTGGGCTTTTAGATTAGATTGGGCTAGCTAAAACTTCAGACACTCTTGTATTAATGATCAATAAAACATTTTTTTTTCTCTATTATATACATATTCCAAATATTATTTGCCAATATTCCTGGGCAACCATCAAACACTACTTCAAATTAGGATGGCCGTGGGGCAGGATGGGTCAAAGGGGGGGGGGGCAGGGCTAAAGGATGGGGTTTTCATTCTTGCCCCGCATGGTTTTGTCTTACTCTATCCTGTATGACGGAGCAAACTTTCTTATTCCATTCCTACCCCTTAGGGCCTTATGAAGACCAACCTTGTCCTACATCATATATATATATATGGGCAAATTATAACTTCCCACCTATAGTTTGGCCGAAATTTAAGTTGCTTACCTGTGGTTTAAACTTGATACTTTACCCACCTGAAATTAGCTCAATTAGAGTTATGTAACTCAGTTTTGTTAAAAATATGGCTAAATATGTAATTTTGTTTTATTTTTATATCTCTCTCCTCTAAAAACACACAAAAAAAAAAACATAAAAATACAAAATCAAATAAGATAAAAAAGAATCTAGTGAAACACTTGCATAATGAGATTTCAAACCACGGATAAGTAACTTAAATTTCAGGCAAATCATAGGTGGATAAGTTATAATTTGCTCTATATATATGTATGTATGTATAACTCATTTCATTAACATAACTATACTTAAAATTACAAATAAATTTATCATATCAAATAAAATTAATTTTTAGCAAGGAAGAAATAATATTGTCCAAATTGTTTAAAAAGAAAATATCACAATAGAACGAAGAGTCTTCGCTCTGTTTGTTTTTCAAGATTAACGTTTTTCCGGAAAATTATTCATTTTCCAAAGAGTATTTCTAGAAAACTGTTTCATTTTCCGGTGTTTGGTAACAACCTTAATAATGTTTTTTGGTGTTAGGTATGCAATTTTTTATTATAAATATTTCTTGTATAATTTAAAACATGTTTATTATGTAAATTAACTAATGTAATCATTATAAATAAAAAACCAAGAATAAATTTGGTTTTCATACTAAAATTTTGACAATAGATACAATCAAAATTAATTAGTTGTTAAATTTTCATGATCTTTACCACTCATCTTACTCATATATATAGACAGTAACGTACGTATACACACACACACACACACACACACACACATATCAACCATTTGTCTATATATATATATATATATATTTGATAGGGGAATACGTACATTTTCAATAAGTATAAATAATAATAACCTTTAATTGTCTACTCTTTTTGTTGGTATACTAATTTTCTACTATGGTCCACCACAAGTCTTCAATATTACTCTAAATTATGTGTTTACATAATGTACTTTGTTCCTTAAAAAAAAAAAGTATTGTATAATATATCATCACTACATAGTATTTGCCAACAAATGTAATTCTCTTAAACAATTATCATTCATTATATAGCAATATTATTAGTCCATGGTAAAGATTGTCCCATGTAAAACCAATTTAGAGCAATATAGGTACTATGTTTAAAATTTTCATTTTTTACTTCATTCATTCTTTCTTCTTCTTTTTTTATTTTTTATAATTTTTTTTGCACTTTATGTGTGAAAAAGAAGTAACTTCTGCCTGGAATCCATCAAACTGAAAATTTCTTAGAGAAAAAAGAAAATCGAGCTTGAAATTCAAAGTAAAGAATTGAGATTTTGGTAGAGAGGAATGAAATAATTACCACTGCAAATTTGTTCTCCTTTGCAAGTCAGAGCTATTAACCAATCAATAAAGGAAAAAAAAATCTAATCAGAGAATTGTGTTACAAAGGGGAAGAGAAACATGGAGAAAAGAAAGAAGAGAGACAATTAGAGAGAGAGAGAGAGAGAGAGAGAGAGAGAGAGAGAGAAAGATCTATGGGAAGAGGAGAGACTAGAGTTAGTGATAGTAAGGGTGTGAGGAGAGAAAAAGCAAAGGGAAGAGAGAAAAAGTGGAAAAACTTACCATGAGAGAGAGAAGACGCCAAAAAATTATGTTCTCATGGCTATAGATGAAGATAATATTTATAGGAGATGCAACGCGTGAGAGAGAGATTGTTTTCCAAAAAAAAAAAAAATTGGAAAACAATCTATAGAAAATAAGTCTAATTTTTATTAGAGTTTTCCGTTAACCAAAGATAGTTTTCTATTGACCAGGTTTTTTTTTGTTCTACCATACACTTGAAAATGTGGAAAACTATATTTACAAAAGGTTTTCCAGTGAAACAAATAGAGCGTTAATATCTATGCATTTACATATTTAGTAGTAATACAAACAATGTCATTAATACTATAGTCTAATGCATAACAACCTTATCCAAACTCTTTATACATAACAAAATTCACAGTGCCTATTTTATCAAAAATAATTTCCACTTTCTTTTACCATATTGTGGGATGGGGCTAAAGGGCCTAAACAATCCAACCTTAATGTGCAGGGCAAAAATCTCACTCTATCCCCGTCCTACCATATATGCAAGGTGAAGTGGGGTGGGACGGGTCAACACAGGATGGGGGCAAAATTTCTATCCTCCTTCAAATGCCGAAAACCTTGGGTGCAGTTGCAAATGATAAAATTAAAGTTAATGTGCATGAAAGAAGTATTCAAAACGTTGGTGAGAAATGAGGGATTTTGGTTGAAGATGAAGTCATCAATTGCTGTGCGAAATCCACACGTTATAATGCCTGAAATAAATATTGCAATTATATTGAAGTATGGAATGAAATTTTCGTGACTAGTGGTTGTTTTTTTTTTTTTTTTTTTTTTTTTTTTTTTTTTGTTGTTGTTGAGAATAGTGGTTATTGACTTATTGTACACATTATGGATGAGAGATTTTTATTTTTAATTATTTTTTTGAGGATAATAACTTGTATAAGGATACATCTTGAAAATGAAATGCATGTTATCCTGTTCAACCATTTGGACCATCATAATAAATTAATATCCAAAGAAAAGCAGGCCAAAAGTTACCTAATACAATTCTTTCTTTAATTGACTTTTTGGAACATCGACGGACTAAATTAATACCGCAAATGTATGGCTGGATAGATAAGTTTTGGATTGATGTAATAAAAGAATGAAATGATAGATATGCTCATCACGAAAGTAAATCCAATAGGATACATATATTACCACCTAAATAATTCGACTAAAGATACAGGACTCAAATATGTCACCAGCCAATTGAATCCACCTAAGAGATATAGCATCCAAGCTCATTCAAGGGATAAGATTTAAAATAGAAGACATTCTTATTCTCAAGGCACAAAGGCTAATGTTCTGAAAGTCATTCCAGCCAAATAGATTATATAAAAGTTTAGAATAAGTCTCTAAGAATAGGATCCGGAGAACGAAAATAGTAATTAAAATATTAAATTTTCATGAACAAAGTGAAATTACACTCATAGAAACCATAAGTTAAATAAAATGCTTGTCTGCCCGGGGTAACTGAAACATAAATGCTCTAGGGCCCGTTTGGTCATAGAGTTTAAAAATTGTTGTTTAAAAATATGTGAAAATTGTGGTTTAAAAAATGTTGTTGAAAAACGTGTTTTATTGTTTATAAAACAAAAAAAAAATGTTTGGTATCATAGTTTAAATAACATGTTTCAGTGTTCGAAAAATATAAATATGTGTTTGATATGTGTGTGTGTGTTTTTTTTTTTTTTTTGAAAAACCGGTACGTGTGTGTTTAATTAAAAAAAAGGCTGACATCTATCCTATACAAAATAAATTTTTTTATTTGATGAGGGCAGATGGTTTGATGAGAGGAAGAGAACTGCCATGGATATGTTACATCAAGTGGTCCCCACAGTGTTTGAAGGTATTTACGATTCTGCCATTTCCTATCAAAAAAATGTTGTTTGTTGTTTGAAAAGAGGCCATGGGTGATTTCAAAAAACATCATTTAAAAACTATATTTTCAACAACAATTTTCAAGCAACACTGAACACAGATATGTTACCAAACACATGTTTTTATTTTTGAACACTAGTGTTCAGTGTTTAAACACTGAACACTGTGTTTTGAAAATACAAACCAAACGGCCTCCTAATATTTCCTAGAAAACTCAAAATAAATGTTATTTGAGTTCCTTGGGGAAAATAATCCATTAAATTTTAGAATTGGAGCGAAAAATCATTCAAAATAATGAACCTTATTTGCTGGACTAAAAAATCATCTTGGTTTGGCTTTTGGATCAAATTGGCTTGACTAAAACTTCAGACACTCTTGTGTTAGCTATCAATAAAATATATTGTTCTTTTCAATATATATACACACACACTAGTCTCTAAGCACGTACATTGTGTATGCTTATCCTTAGAGGCTCTTTTATTTTTTTGGACAAATGTTAATAATTTGCATCTATATATTTTGGAATTTTTTTTTTCAAACAAATTTTTTTTTAGAAGAAAATTTTTAAACAAATATAAAGGATAAACTTTAGGGAATAAAAAGATGAACGTGAAGGGGAAAAAAATAGTAAATTTTAGGAATTCTCCTGAATACAAAATGAAATTTGTTATTTGACATATTTGATCTTATTTCTAATAGAATTTACCCTTCATTAATGAGGGTATTTTTGAACCATATAAAAGTCCAATTCAAAGAAGAAAATCATCTTATATATAGTATAAATATGTTCCAAATATTAGAGTACTGGCATTAGATATGCTAAATGATAAATTTTTAGCATTTAACACACTAAACACAAAACGCACTTGCATAAAATGTGCCAAATACCAAAAAATGTAGCATGGATCTATAGTAACATTCTACTAATAGAACAGTACAATAGAAATGCTAAACATTTTTCCTCTTTTTTTTGTCTACTTTTCTTATAGCTTCTACTATAGTGGTCAAGTATATATACTAATATATATATATATATATATATAAAAGAAATGTTATGTCTACAACAATTTTATAATATTTTTAAAACCAATCCTAAGTGGCAGCCCAGCAAGTTGTTATTGGTGGACTAAAAAGTGATATCACTCTTGGGTTCAAATTTGAACCGTTAACAACTTACCACTTAAGATTTGTTGTGAAATTGTTGTAAACATAACACTTCTCATATTTACATATTGACCGTAACAAGTTGTAAATTTTTTTGCAAAATGCTCTATTGGATGGATGTTTTGTATTTTTTGTGAACAATATCATGTATTTTTAAATTTAATGGGTTTTACATCTAGAAGGGAGAGAGAAAGAGAGAGTGAAAAAAAAAATTTAAGTGTCGGATTTGACATCAAAGTGTGTGTGTGTGTGTTTCAAAGACATAAATGTGAATCCATTTGGTAGCTTTCTGAATAAGAAATGTCACATGCATCTTCCAATCATTTGGGTAAGCTGTTTATGGTTTTCATTTGGACTTACCATTGATATCACTTTCTTATCTACCATTAATAACTTACCATCTAAGTTTTGCTGTGAAAATATTGTGTCCACAACTTCATTCTTATTTGTAACACCACTATTGCCTCCCGTCTCGAAATTACCACTTGCCATTGCCAACCAATAATGTTACACACATTTTTTTTTTATTCATATTGATATAATAAAATTCTTTTTCAATGAAATAATAATCAAAGTCACCTACATACGTTACCAATATATTTTTTCAGATCACGTATCAATTTATAATATTTTATTTTGCTAAGTGTATCAATCGTAATAGCTTAATTATTTATCAATCACAATGTATTATATGAATGGGCCATCATTATTATTATTATTTTACTAGTGTATCAATTGTAGTATCTCTTTTTTTTTTTTTTTTTTTTTTTTTTTTTTTTTACAAGTAAATATTAAAACACAATTTTTTTCCTACCCCATTTTTTTCCTAATATTATATCATCATCAATCTCAACTTCCCCTTTTATCTCTCTCTCCCTTTTTCTTTTACTAGTAAATATTAAAACTTAATTTTTGTTTTTTTATTTTTTATTTTTATAATGGTTGAGATGTATATGGAGATTCATCACTTATCATCTTTCAAACAACTAGTAATTGGAAAAACCAAAAATCAGAAGCACGTTTCCCACCATCAATATCGGGAAGATATCAAACTAAAGTTTAGACAGACATAAATAAAACTATTATTCCTAAAATTATATCATCATCAGTGTCAATTTCCCCTTTTATCTCTTTCTCATTTTTTTAGTAGTAAATATTAAGGGCCTATTTGGTAGGAGGGTTTTTTCTTTTTTCAAATTTCAAAAAATTCAATGTGAAACTAGTTTTCAAAGAATAATTTTATATAATATATGTTTGGCTCCCTTTTTTAAGAACAATTTTCAAAACACTGGGAAAAAAATGATGTTTGGGAGACCATTTCTACTTTGAGATTAAAAAAAAAAAAAAATTTCTATAGAAAGTAACTTATAGATTATCTATATCTATACTACTAATAACATGATTCCTTATTTGGGTTTCATCATTTTGCGTATTAAAATATCCTCACACAAATTCTTAAACTTTCTAAAATACTCATATCTTTTAGTTAGATAATTTTAAATTAAAAAACACAAATTGGTTAAAAAAGTAATTTACTTTTCCTAAGTTTTAGGCTTTTTTCTAAATATTAGAACACTATCTCTATCTCACTTCTAAACAGTTTTGCATGTATAACTTTTTTTTTAGAGAGATTATTTCTCCTATTTGAATTCCAATACCTCTACGTGAGAGTTGGTTAAAAAATGAAGAGTTTCAATTTCAAATAGTTTCTTCCATTCACATCAACTACGAACTCATGTACAAATCTTTTTTTTTAGAGAGATTACTCCTATTTGAATTCCAATACCTCTACGTGAGAGTTGTAAAAAATGAAGAGTTTCAATTTCAAATAGTTTCTTCCATTCACATCAACCACTAACTCATGTAAAAATTTTTTTTTTTTTTAGAGAGATTACTCCTCCTATTTGAATTCCAATACCTCTACATGAGAGTTGGATAAAAAATGAAGAGTTTCGATTTCAAATAGTTTCTTCCATTCACATCAACCACTAACTCATGTACAAATAATTAGAAAAAAATCACATAAAGGGACACTATCTTTATCTCACTTTTAAATATCAAGACACTAAACCCAATAAACAAATAAATAAAAAAGAGTCATTGCACACGCAAAGTGCGTGTGATGAAGGTAGTTATTATTATTATTATTATTATTATTATTATTATTATAAGTTTGAAAATTGAAGTGTGGGAATAAAACTAATGTACCCTTATATATGTATATATATACATATATATATTATTTTGATATGCTTCAAATTTTAAACGTGAGAACCTCTTTGTGATAAAGATAAGCTCCTTAATTTAAAAGAAAGAAAAGTTTGGGCAAATTGATGGAGTCCACTATTTTCAATTTATTTACAGTCATGCCATTAAATATATATATATATATATATTTTTTTTTTGTATCTTGAAAACATCTTTTTGGCTATTTTCAAAATCCTGATTTGAACAAGAAAATAGGAAATAATGAAAACTCTATATAGAAAACATCAACCAAATAATAGATTCAAGTGTGGGACCCACCATTTTATAATTTCCAAACACCTAAAACACAATTTTTTGTTTGTTTGTTTGTTTTGTTTGTTTTTTTTTTTTTTTTTTTTTTAATTTTTATAATGATTGAGATTACATACTATGAGAAACAAAATTATAAAAATTTGTGTCCTTAACATTAATCTTCTTCTAAAATGAGTCTCTCGTTCTCTCTCTACAAAAAAACCAAAAAGAAAAAAGAAAAAAAAAAGAGAGAGCTTGTGTCTTTGAGATTGTGTGTACTTTAAGATTGATTGTTAATTTCAAAATATGAATTGCGATGTATGTACCTTTGGATTTGGGGATTTATAATCAAGATATATAAAAGAAAATCATTAATATAAAATGCTTGACATAAAATTAGTGACACAATAGTTTTACTTTTGAAGATTTTGTCCAAACAAAAACATTTGTGTTATTATAAATTTGAAATAATATTTTACAGCAAATCATTTATAAATAAAGCTCAAATCCATGAATAAATTCATTAATTAATAGAAAAAAAAAATTTAAGCCCCATTACCTTTTTCACCCCTTTCTTCGGGCTTGAATCCTAATTTGCTTTTAATAAGTTTATAGTTATTTTTGCTTTTCTTTTTGTATAGAAAGCTAATTGCTTCTGTGTGTGCTTGGGTATAGCTTATAAGTTAGTTTTTTTGCTTTTTAATTTTTACGTATAACTTTTTAAGTCCTCACTTGTTCTTACTTTTTTCAATTTTTTCAAAGTATAAGTATATTTTAACAGATTTTCAACAAAAAATGAAATAAGTTGTTTCCAAATGAACATATATTGCTCAATATTTACTAACTTGAAAAATTATATGGTAAAATCAACCTATACATCACCCCTATCAGAACATATGAATTCCATAATGGTATGGAATTCACCAAATCTGAGAGAGATGTTATATGAGGTTGTCTCACAACTCACAAGAAACTCGATGGATTATAAATGAACTTGAAGGGACCCTTAAGAATTTACTAGCCCATGCCGTAAGAGCCACCCAACACAAAGGCCCAATTCTTAAGGAAAAGGGTCATAAGCTAGGTCCCTTAGAGTTTAGCCCACAAGAAGTCCACTCAACCCTCCGATTGGGCTTGCAATTCCCTTAAGCCCGAACCTTATTAGCTTATTTTTACAACTTCATCAACGACCCTCAGCAGATAAAAGGCTCCCAGATCCAACCAAAAATAAATAAATTAGTTCTTTGTCTATTTTTATTTTCCCAGAAAAAATACAGAGTAGTACTAGGCCATCAGTGGGTTATACAAAAGAGTAAATATAGAGCAATTAAGAGCACTATGACATTTCAACGGGCAGCCCAAAAGTAACCAGCAAAAGAAACAAAAGCTAGAATACAGTCATTAGACCAATTGGCCTTTTGCTGTCGAGCCCGAAACCAAAATAGTAGACAATCCAAAATGGGCCTTTGCCTAGCCAGACTTTCATGTTAACACAATTCAAGCCATGTGTTATGATACTTAGCAAACCAAGCTATGAATTATGTTTTGTTGAGGGGTGAGGCTCAATCTCGTCACTGGACACAATGCTTGAGATAGTATGTTGTGATTGACATGTAATAAAGATAATGTTAATGGTGGGTTCATGTTACACTAATCTCCACTTATCACCTTAATAATTGCAAAAGAAAATTAATCTATTTACTTATAATAAAATCTTTGAGATACGATCATAATCATACTATTCTGAAAAGCACAAACTTTTTATTTTATTTTCTTTTAGTTATAAATTAAATTCCAACACCTGTGTCCTTTAAACAATTTTCAATTGCATATATAACAATTGGTGCAAAGTCTAATGCTCTTTTTCAAACCTTACTTTTTTCTTATATTCATTTTTTAACACTTTACTTTTTTTTTTTCTATATATTTTTTCTCACTTTCAACAAATAAGGTAAATAAACAAACAAACAAATAAATAAAAAAAATTCAAACATACAATAAAAGGATTTATAATTAGCAATAATCAAATTCTTGATGCTTTAGCTTAACGAAATGAATGTAACAAATGATCCCAACAATAATGTTCCAACCTCGATATTTGCGATTCAAACCTTATCTATAGTCCCCTCATACTATTTACCCAAAAAAATCCATCAAAGAGTAACCAATTTCATATATATTACTCAAGTAGTTTTTTGAAAAGCTTACCTCTTCTACATATAAATACATTTTTATCCAACTTCAATAAATAAATAAAATAAACTAATCCAAACATGTGTAATGAATGAAAGGATCTATAGTTGACCAAGATCAAATACTCGTGGCCTTGGTTAACGAAGTGAGTGTGGTGATGATCCCAACAACAATGTTCCGGCTTTGATCGTGAACGATCATAACGAAGGAAAAGCTCCACTAACATTACCCTAGAAAACAACAACACTAAATCCTTTCTTGGACACTGTTGTTTATTCTCCACCTTAGGGTCATCAATCTCCCTCCCATTTGACTAATATACATACTTCAAAAGCTTCTCTCCCTCTCTCACAAACCAATGGCTCATAAACTCCTCGGGATCCTCAAAACCTTTGGATCTTTAGTAACGAACGGTTGATATCCAAAGATCAACTCCCCTTTCTTGATCTCAAAAGTCGCATCATGGCAATGCATGAGTTCAAATGTATGTGAATCTACTTGAAGGAATTGCTCATAATGTTTACTAAAAAGAAGATTTTTGTTTTATGTGGGTTTCACTCATGTTACAATCTCACACTTCTTAATACAATTCTTAAATTATGAGAAACTATTTATTCAACATTCTCCTCTTGCTAATGAACTGGTGTTTTGTTGGACAATGTGATTTACAAAATCTTTATGTACAAAGGCCAACGTTCAAAGAATATCTTGAAATAAGTGAATCGCACAAAGCAAAAAGCCTGGAGTTTTGCAAAAATAAAGTGACCCCCACAAAGGAAGGAAAGTTTTAGCAAAACATTTTTCAGGAAGAAGAGGTGCTTAAATTTTGTATGAATTAAACAGTGTGCATTTATAAATAGTTCAAGAGATAATGAACTATGCAAAATTTCCCTCTACTCCCCCCTTATATTTTCTTTGGAAATAGTGAAGCGGAGAGACTTCAAATCACTAGTCTTGTTAGTTTATTTGGTACTTATTTTTAATAAGCTTGTTCCAAGGGGCCGAGGAGGCCACTAATCTAATTAATTGAAATAAAAGCACAAATAAACAAAAAAAAAAAATACATTATGTATCGGATACATGAGTCCTGCCCCTCGCATGAGGGTAAACCCTAAAAGGGAAGAACTCATATATCCAATATATGGTATACCTCCTCCAAATAAACTAATTCTATGTGCGTATGTCAAACCTAAAATACACATCCCTAGCACTTGCAACTACAAAGAGTTAAAGGTTAGTTGAACCTATGTCTTGGAATGCTTTCCTTGGTACAAAGAATGATTTGCAATTTTTCGTCCAGTTGAGAAATCCAAAGCTAACAACAATTGTCACGAACTTAATTAAAGCATGATTGGTTTTGCATAACCTTTAACCCAACCTTATTAGCATATTTTCTCAACTTCATCAATAACCCTTCGTATAGAAAAGACTTCCAGATCCAATTAAAATTAAATAAATAAATAGTTCTTATTTTTTAGAGAATTTCAACCTATGACGTCCACCTCCTAATGATAACTCTTTATTATCAAATCAAGATATCAATTTGTTTTTGGTGTAGGCGGTGATTGAATCCTAGTTCTCTTATTCAACCCCCAGAAATTTTACCATTTGAGTTAACTAAAACCTATAAATAAATAAATAGTTCAAACATTAAAGTTCTTGTCTCTTTTTATTTCCCATAAAGTAAAACGAGTAAATATAGAGGGGATTAAGAAACAAAGGCTAGTATACAGTCATTAGCCCAATTGGCTAGAATACAAATGAGTAAATATAGGTTAGAATACAGTCATTAGCCCAATTGGCCTTTTGTAGTGGAGACGAAACCAAATAGAATAGACAAAGCTAAAATGGGCCTTTAGTTTTCCTAGCCAGACTTTCATGTCAACACAATTCAAGCCATGTGTTATGATACATTTTTTTTTTTTTTTTTTGGGGGGGGGGGGGGTGTGAAAATGTGTTATGATGCTTAGCATACCAAACTATGGATTAGGTTTAGTTGGTCGGGGTGAGGCTCAATCTCTGTCACTTGTAACAATGCTTGAGGTAGTACGCTGTGATTGACATATAATAAAGATAATGTTAATGGTGGATTCACGTTACATTAATTTCCACTCGTCACCCTAATACTTGTGAAAGAAAATTATAAAATATTTTCTCTCCGAAAATAAAAAGTCTTTGATGGTCCTACCTTTTTAAACAAATCTTATTTACTATTTTCTTTTTTGAAAGAAAATTTCAACTTATGGCGTCTGCTTTTAATGATAGCTCTTTATCATTAGACTAAGACATCAAATCAGTTTTTGTTATAGGTGGGGATTGAATCTCGGATCTCTTATATAACCATCAGAGACTTTACCAATTGAGTTAACTGGAACTCATCAAATCTTATTTACTTATTTATTGAAAGTTGACAAAAATACAATTATACCTAAAAATAGTTAGGATTTATAAAGTAACACACAAGCACATAAGCTAAAAGACAAAAAAAAAAAAAAAAAAAAAAAAGCTTAAGGAGTTAGTAAAATTTATTTTATTAATTTTGATATTATAATATAATCTTTCAAGAGCTTCTAATTTTTTTAAAGTTTATTATTTATTCAATATTACTTTAATTATCTACCATAATTTTTATTTTTAATAATAAAATCTGGGTTTTATATGTTATGATTGCAATATTTAACTAAATGTAGGTCTCGTTATAGAACATAATTTGGCCGTGTAATTCACTGTAAATACAATTTATCACTAACATAGTGTACTCTCATTAAAACTAGATTAAGAAGATTTCAAAAATTAGAATGCTACTTCGATTTCAAAAATTGGTTTTACACAAAGTACTTTTAGTCACGTAACTTGAAGTAGTTTTTTTTAGTCTATTTCTATTATCTATTTTTTTATAGTTCATATATAAATTTTTTTTTATTGATTCGTGCACCTCACATTCTTATGTGCTTATTTCTAGTATTTGTAAAAAATAAATTAAAACTGTTGGCAGGGGCATAGCCCTCATTAGTCTAAAATCTAAATATAAATGGTGGCCGGAGTCACAGCAAAAATTCAAGTCTTGGAAGTTATTGGAACATTTGAAGACCTTTGTGGAGGGGCCTTGGTTATGTTTTGGAGATTTTAATGCTATTCTCCATTCCCCATACTGCTCAGATAGATGCTTTTCGGGAAGCTTTGGAAGTTTGTCAATTGGAGGATCTAGGATATAAAGGCTACCCGTTTACTTGGACTAACAAGAGACCCAGTGATGCCAATACCAAGTCGAGACTTGATAGAGTGTGGCAACAAAGGGTGGATAGATAACTTTCCGATTAGTAATGTGGTGCATCTTCTTCCTCATGCTTTGGACCATATCCCTATTACTATTCATGTTCAAAAGTTTAGGAAGAAAAATAGAAGAGCAGACCGGGGTTTTAAGTTTGAGGATAGCTGGCTGTTATGGGATGATTGTGAGGCATGATTCAAGCAAGCCCGGAACTTGTCAGGTAGTGGGGAGGAGGGTCTAGCAGCTTTACATGCGAAAATAAGGGCTTGTGGGGATGATTTGAAGGCATGGGGAGATACAAAGGCTAAACATGAGGAGAAAGAAATTAAAGCCCTTCAGGATCAACTTGATAAAATCAATAGAGTTGACACTACTGAGGAAAGTAAGGAGGAGGTGGTTAGTAAAAAATTGGATGATCTATTGCTGAAGCAGGAGATTTATTGGGCACAACGGTCTAGGGTTGCATGGTTGAAATATGGAGATAGAAACACCAAATTTTTCCATTCAAAAGCATCACAAAGGAGACAAAGAAATCACATCAAGGGTGTTATGAATTCACAAGAGTAGTGGGTGGAAGAGATGGAGGATGTAGCCTGGGTAGCAGTTGATTATTTTGACAACCTTTTTTGTGTAGGTTCTTGTAATCAAATGGAGGAATGCTTAACTATTGTTTCAGCTAAAGTAAGTCCAGCCATGCAAGACATGTTGTCTAGGGATTTCACAGGTGATGAAATCAAGGAAGCAGTATTCCAGATGGGACCAACAAAGGCACTGGGCTCGATGGTATGAATGCCTTGTTTTATAAAAAATTTTGGCATATAGTAGGTAATGATGTTGTGAATGCTGTGTTAGACTTTTTAAATAATGGAGTCATGTTACCTGATTTAAATCATACCAATATTGTGCTCATTCCAAAAGTGAAGAATCCAGAGAAAATGTCCGAGTACGGACCAATCAGTCTTTGTAATGTTGTCTATAAGATTATCTCTAAAGCTCTAGCTAATAGGTCAAACAAGTGCTTTCCGATATTATTTCCCCCACCCACCAGTGCTTTTGTGCCAAGTAGACTTATTACAGATAATGTTATTATGGCATATGAGGCTTTGCATTCTATGCATGTTAGGAAGAAAGGCAAGACAGGTTCGTTGGCATTGAAGCTAAATGTCAGCAAAGCCTATGATTGAGTCGAATGGTTGCTTTTACAAGGAGTAATGCAGAAGTTGGGTTTTCCAGAAAAGTGGATTGAGAGAGTGATGACTTGTGTTACTACCACATCATTCTCTATTCTACTCAATGGAAAACCTTATGGGAATGTGCTTCCATGTAGGGGAATCCGACAAGGAGACCCTTTTTCTCCATACTTGTTTACATTTGTGTGCAGAGGGTTTCACATCTTTATTGGCAAAAAAGAGAATGATGGTAAAATCCATGGAGCTTCTATTTGCAGAGGGGCACCAAAAGTTTCTAACTTGTTGTTTGCAGATCATTCCCTTTTATTTTGCAGGGCAACACAAAATGAAGTGGAAGTAATTTCTGAGGTGCTTCAAACTTATGCTAATGCTTCGGGTCAATGCATCAACTTGGAGAAGTCCTTAGTCTTTTTCAGCAATAACACTTCACCTAGCCTTGAAGCATGATATTCTAAGGGTTTTGGGAGTACAGGAGGTATACCATTTTGACTCATATTTGGGGCTACCTACCTTAGTAGGGAGATCTAAATATCATGCATTCTCATATTTGAAGGATAGAATTTGGAAGAAGTTGCAAGGTTGGAAAGGGAAGTCGTTGTCTAGGGCTAGTAAGGAGATACTTATAAAAGTCATTACTCGGTCGATTCCTACATATACCATGAGTGTGTTTCAACTTCCTTTAAAAAACTGTGTGATGAACTTGATGCAATGTGTGCTAAATTTTGGTGGGGGCAAGTGGGGGATGAATGGAAAATTCATTGGCAAAGATGGGAGAAGTTAACAAGATCAAAGAAGGATGGAGGAATGGGTTTTAGGGATTTAAGGGCATTTAATTTAGCTATGTTAGCTAAACAAGGGTGGAGGTTGCTGCATGATAATAGTTCTTTAGTATATCAATGCCTTAAAGCTAGATATTTCCCTAGAACTCAATTATTAGAGGCTAAGGAATCCCCAAATTGTTCTTTTGTGTGGAGGAGTATTGTAGCCGCTTTGCCTATTCTCAAGCTGGGGGTCTTTGTTGGAGAGTTAGGAATGGTTTTCTATTCGAGTTTCTGGGGATAAATGGATACTGAATTATCCAACAAATGCGCCTTTGTTTCCACTTAGGGAGGAGGTCCGAGAGGTGGTTGTGGTTGAATTAATTGATCAAGAGTTGCATGCTTGGAGGTCTGAATTTATTTTGGACATGTTTGAGCAGGCGGATGCGGAAGCCATTTGTAGAATCCAACTAAGCCGACGAGATGTTGAAGATACTTTAATTTGGATGCACCATAAAAAGGGGTTTTTTCTTGTCAAGTCTGCATATAAGGTGGCGAGGGAAGTATTGCATGGTGGAAATTTAGCTAAAAGCTCAAGGGGCTACGTAGGGAAAGAAGTGTGGGCTGCATTATGGAAACTTCGGATTCCAAACAAGATTAAAGTGTTTGGGTGGAGAGCTTGCAATGATATATTGCCAACAAAACAAAATCTGTCAAAACGAAAAATAATTGAGGATGAGATGTGTCCTATATGAATGAGATTTCCAAAGTCAGCAATCCATGCTTTGTGGGAGTGTGAAGTGGCCAAGGATGTGTGGGCTGGTAGCTTGAAAATTCTGCAAAAGGGGGTATCGAGTTTGGCTGATTTTACCCACCTAATAGAGTACTTGCTAGATTGGATTGAGCTACATGACATGGAAGAGTTTTTGGTGCAAGCTTGGCAAATTTGGAATCAAAGAAACCGGGTTGTCTATGGAGGGAAATTCCATGACTCGGGATGGTTGATCACTCAAGCTAGGGAGCTATTAGAGGACTTTTGACTGCCCAAGATCGATGAGAACTGAATTAGTTAGACAGCCAGCTCGGGATACTTGGCGACCTCCTCCACAGCCGGTCTTCAAGCTTAACTTTGATGCAGCAGTGTTTTCAAGCCTCAACAGTTTTGGTTTTGGTGCTATTATACGCAATGAGAAAGGAGAGGTTATGGCAGCCATGGCAGCTAAGGGTCTAGAAGTGTTTTGCGAAAGATGTGTTTGAACTCCTTGCTTGTAGGAAAGCGATTGAATTTGCAATCGATGCGGGTTTCTCATAATTAGTTATTGAGGGAGATAATAGTTCAACTATGACAGCTAGTTCATCACTGAAGATTGATCAATCCTTGCTAGGGAATGTGGTTAGGGATATTCAACATTTGATTTGTAATTTGAAGTGGGTAAGGATTGATTGTGTTAGAAGAGGGGGAAATCGGGTTGCTCATGTATTAGCCCAATTTGCTAGGGATATTACTAAGGATATGTATTGGATGGAAGATGTTCCTCCAATAGCTAGAGAAGTTTTGTACCAAGATGCTAATTTTGTTGAGTAAATGAATGATATGCTTCTGTTTCAAAAAAAAAAAAAAAAAAATCTAAATATAAATGCATCCTTGATTTGTGGATCCTCTGTATTAATCACATCGAACACTAGATTTGATAATCAAATAAAACACTAAGGGGTTTGCCTTCAAAAATTTCAAAGAACCTACTTTTCCATAGTTACCTTATGGACGTTTCGACCTAGAATTGGCACCTTAGTCCTGTCAGGTCTTTGGTAAATAGTTCTATCCGAAAGAAACTGTCATGGTAAGTTCATCCTCAAAAGTTATTGATACCACTAAACCTGCCTTTGATCTTTCCCTTCGTAGATCCACCGCAAATAGGTTAGACTACTTGTATGAAATCTCTCATGTACCGAAGATAGTAAAATTCCTATTACTAACTTTCCTATTGTAAATCCTTATACTATTTTTGATAAACCCCAAGTCTCTTCCAAAAAATCCATAAAAAAAACTCTTAGGCCCTTCTCAACCTTCTACTGTAAAAGAATACGTCCAACCCTCCAAGTTTGATCAGTATAATATCTCAGCAAGTGAAACAGAAAACTTCATTACCCTTGCCCTTCCCAAAGAATTTATAATCCCATGGCAGAAACAAGGATATACGCACCTTCATTTTGGAGCAGTTAGGTTGGCGTTAACTTTCCATGGAAGAAAAGGACTCCCAGTAGTCTTTAGAGTTTCACTTCTTGATTCTAGATTCCTGGAATACCAAAATTCAGTTATAGGGACAGTTCAAACCACCTTAAATGTGAGAATAGTCTTTGTCACACTTTTCCCCAATTTTAACATATCCCTTAAAGACCCCCATCTTTGTGATGCTCTTAAGGTACAGGTCCAAATTACAGGAGCCTCTCAGGTGCAAGACACATTTGCTGTCACTCTCCACTACCAGCTTTCCTATAGACTTGAGAATCATGCTTTTGATATGGCGGTCCCGGACATGGCTCAATCTAATGATGCCTTACTAATTCAAGTTGATCCTGGAATGACATCTATGTGTACGTTTGTTCCAAGACAACTTAATTGAGTGCAGATGACTTCTCTCTTCCCAAAATCATGGATTACGAAATATGAGATACTCCATCAAGCAGCCAAACCAATTCAATCAAAGAATCCTCTTTTTATCAGAAAAGAAAATGGTGAAGTAGAGACAAAATTCCTGGCGGCTCCTCGAGAAAAGAAAGATGTAACAGCCTTTCCAACGCAAATTGCTATGCTCCAACCAGTCTCATATGTTGAAGAAGATGGTCACAAAGCTATTACTGGAATAGGTCTAGAGTAGGTGTCTAGGAGGATGTGTAACTGGGCTATAGGGTTGGGATTGGTTAAAGGGGCTATAATAGGCTGAGATGTATAAATGGTTTGGAAAAAATTCTTCACAATTGATTAAAGAGAATGTTAATGTCAGCACACTAGTACTTTAGTATTTTTTGAAAAAATTTTGTTCCAGACATATTTAAAATTTTAGATTTCAACATATTTAAAAGTTTAGATTACAACATTGAACATAACGTTTATCTTTATTATGAGCAATTTAGACGACTTATTTGGTTAGTTGGGACATAGATGACGTTTTCCTGTCGGGAATTGAAGTTAATTTTTTATTTTTTTAATAAGTTCAGTGCATTTAATATAGTTTCAACGTTTGATGACAAATCTTCTATCTAGACTAACAAATATGGAGACAAAACTGCTCACGTAATGAGTGAATAAGCAACAGTATTACAATACATGAGAAAATTTAATATCTGTAAAAACATATGCAAGGTACTAAACATCTTTGGCAATATGGCCAAACTTGGCTAGTGAATTGCTACCACTCTCCAAATCTTTTATGAGGATCTAAGAATCTCCTTCCAAAATATCTCGATCAATACCTATCTCCATGGCAAATTCAAGAGCTCGTCTTCTTGTTAGAGCCTCCACCTCAATGATTGTGTAAGGAGGAGGAATCTATTGGGACAAGGAAGCCATGACCAAACTTGCTTCATTCCTTATTACCACCCCACTTCCGCACTGTTTTCCTTTTCAAATACAGCTCCATCAAAATTAATCTTATAACAAAACAAGCCTGGGAATCGAAGCCTGGTGAGCCAAAAACTTTTCACCCATTTTTTTAGTTTTGCATCATTATATGAGCCAATTTGGGATCTATTGTTGCTTTTCCCAAACAAGTAAAAAGTACCAATCTACGAGATGCTCCTAAAATAAAATAAAAATGCCAACCCAATTTATGACCTTTGAATGGATCTGAAACTCTCAGCAATACTCAAGAATAAATTTTCAAACTTGAGAATTGAGATACGATTATACTATTTTTGACAAGCACAACTATCATTCTGAACAAATGGTGCTCAAGTGCTCAACTATCATGTTATTTTGAAAGGGAAATTAATTTTTAAATTTCCACACTTTTTTATAATATATATATAAAAGTTAAATTTCCACACTTATGTCCATTTCCACGCTCATGTCCCTTAAACAATAACTGATTGCATATATAATAAATAGTTTTTAAACCTCACATTTTCCCTATATACAAATTTTTTAACACAATTTTTTTTTCTAAATATTTTTTCCAATTTCGACAAATAAGTCGGTAAAAACAAAACAAAAAAATCCAAACACGTAAGGAAAGCTCCACCAATGATACCCTAGACAACCGCATCACTAGATCCTTTGTTGGATATCTTGTTTAGTCTCCACCAATAAGACCATCGCTTAGCTCCCTCCCATTTGATCAAAATCAAATGCTCGTAGCTTTGGTCAATGAAGTGAACGTGGCTGATGAACCCAACAACAACGCCCCGGCCTCAATCGTAAACGTGTCATAACGGAGGAAAAGCTCCACCAACATTACCCTAGACAACAACAAAGACCAAATCCTTCGCCGGACACTCGCTTATTCTCCACCGTAGGATCATCAATCTCCCTTCCATTAGACCAATAAACATATTTCAAAAGCTTCTCTCCCTCTCCCACAAACCTATGGCCCACAAACTCCTCGGGATCCTCAAAAACCTTTGGATCTTTAGTAGCGAACGGCTGATATCCAAAGATCATTTCCCCTTTCTTGATCAAAAAGAGCATCATGGCTATGAACCACCAAATCCTCCTTTGCCTTAGCGTCATCGAACGCAATCAAGGCTCAATCCTAAGTGCTTCATAAACCACTCGACTTAGTTAAAGTCATCTTCTCCAATGCAGAGAAAGTGACCCCACCTTCACTCTAACAATGGTCCCGATCTCATCACACAACTCACGGTGTAACTTCTCTCCCGCTAAGCCAACCCACTTGATCAAAGCAGGAAGCAAAGTTTTCAATCCACCGTAGGTGTTGAAACAAGCCATGAACACTAAATTATGACAAGCTTCATTTCTTTTAATTCCACTTTGCTCACCTTCGTCCAAAATCGAAGCCATGGACCCATAAAAAGCATTATAAAGCTTATTATAGTCGATTTAACAAGAAAAGCTGGTAATGGGAATGTATGGAGTAGTACATCTTGAAAAAGTTCAACAACTTTGGTAACCCTAGTGTCATCAATGGTGCAAGTTGAAAAAACAACCATTTATCGGACATTGTTGAACCCTTTGATCCAAGGCGTGTATCTCAAGGGTTTTGATCACAAAAGAGCCTAAACATAAAGTCGAAAGACATTTTGTCATTAATGGTGTTGAAGTATACTTTGCCTTTGTCGAGAATTGGTCTTCAAGGTTGACGAAAAGCTCGGACAAGCAGTTTTCGAAAAGTGGGATGAATTTATCGTGAAGAGAAACGAGAATAGAGAAAATCAAGCGCTTGAGAAGGGCATGTTTGGGTTGAAGGGTCAAGATAAGCACAAACACGGTAACCACCGGTGAGAGCTGTGGAAGGCATGTAAGTGCCGACTAAAACGTTTAGTTTTTGTACTTTGGAAGTGTCAAAGAGGATGGGAAAGCTGATAGCATCAAGCAGAGCAATGACATTAGAGTTGGAGGATATGAATGGTCCTGGAGGCATGTTGGTTCGGAAGACAGTGGATTGTGTAGGGAATTTAACCTAAAATCCCAACCTGTGAGAAACAAAATAAATAGAGAAAAACACACGTCAAAGAAAATAATCACACGCACAAGACAATATTTACGTGGTTCGGCAATTTGCCTACGTCCACGGAGTTGCAGTGGATTTCACTATTATCGGGAGAATACAATAGTGCACAAGAACACTCTCAAGAAACCCAAATCCCAATTACACCCTAGCACTCTCTCACAGAAAAAAATAAGAATAGAAGTCGATCGCCTCTCTTTTCTCTATTTCCTCTCATGTGGCTCCTTACTAGGTTAATTAGAATTTCTCTCTATGTTTAATCTCACGGCTGCCCTATGTTTGCACTTAATACAATATATATATATATGTATATGTTAAAGTCGGCAGAGACAAAATAGAAAAAGGTTTCCTATTACAAATAGGATTTGGCAACTAAGGACCGACGTGGGCTTGTGGCAATTCAAGCCACACGGCCCACTTCAACAAATCTCCACCTTGGCTTGAATTGATCAAACTACACGAGCAAACTCCTCCATCAGCTCCACCTTAGCCCTTAAGGGCTCACAAGCTGCAAACATCGCCCACAATCCTCCATAACACAATCCTCATCCCCGCAACTCATCCTCCCGTCCTCAAGCTAGAAGACCAATTGAAGCTCGCGCACGCCTTCAACTTCTCAATAGTGACACCCTTAGTCAACATGTCTGCGGGTTCTTAGATCCACAAATTTTCTCAAGCATTACCAGCTTATCTTCAACAAGATAACGGATAAAGTGGTATTTTGTCTGTATGTGCTTCGACTTTGAATGAAAAGTCGAATTTTTGGCAAGAAAGATTGCACTGATGTCACTTTGTGTAGAATGCCCATCTTCTCGCTTCTTACCCAATTCATCTAAGAAACCATGTAGCCAAATCATCTCCTTTCCAGCTTGATTCTTTGCAACATACTCAGCAGACTAGACAAAGTAACAATCTTCAGAGATTTGAAGCCCATGATATAGCTGTACCACCCAGAGTAAAAACAAACCCAGAGTACTCTTTCTACTATCAATATCACCAAAGCAAAATCAGCATCTACATAACCCTGCAGTTTCAAACTTGCACTGTGAAGCAAAGACATGTATCGATGAACCCTTCGGATATCTCGTAATCCACTTGATCGCCTCCCAATGCCGCTTTTCAGTGCCTACTCATGAATCGCTCACAACTCCCACCGCATGTGCAATGTCGGCCTTGTACACACCATAGCATACATCAAGCGCCAATAGTCGAGGCATAGGGCACCTTACTCATGTGGTCCCTTTCTTCTTCGTCTTCGGTGATTGTTCTTTGCTTAGTTTGAAATGACTACCCAAGGGTGTGCTCACCTGGTTTAGCTTCATTCATGTTGAACTGCCGAGAACTTTCTTCACATACTCCGATCGTGAAAGTTTCAATGTACCATTAGCCTTGTCTCTAATGATTCTCATACCAAGGATTTGCTTTGCAGCTCTCCAAATCCTTCATTGCAAACTGTTTGGACAATTGCTTCTTCAGATTATTAATCTCCTCAATGCTAGACCCGCAATAAGCATATCATCCACATACAACAATAATATGATGTAAGAATTGTCAAAAAACTTAACATAGCAAAAAAGTGATCACTTCACATCTCTTGAACCCATTCTGTGCATAAACTGTCAAATTTCTTGTACTTTGTCTAGGAGCTTGTTTTAGGCCATACAAGCTCTTTCTTAGTTTGCAAGACTAAATTCTCTTGTCCTTGAGTAATGAACCCTTCTCGGGCTGAATCATGTAAAGATCTTCCTCCAAGTCACCATGAAGGAATGTGTCTTCACATCTAATCGCTCAAGATGTAAGTTTTTGCAGCCACCATTCCCAAAAGTACTAGTCTCGATTGTTGACATCTTCACAATCGAGAGAAAATATCTCTGTGTAGTCAATGCCTTCCTTCGCTGGAACCCTTTAACAACTAATCTCGGCCTTGTAACGTTTACTACCATCATGCTCATTCTTTATTCTCAGTATACCCACTTGTTGTGCAAAGCCTTCTTTCCTCACGGCAATTCAGTCAGTTCCCATGTTTGATTCCCCAACAAGGAATCCATCTCATCCTTCATGGCTAACTCCCACTTGCTTGAATTCTCATCTTGCAAGGCTTCATCATAACACTCGGCTCACCACCACCATCAACAGGAGATAATTTAGAGTGGGTGAATAACGCTGTGGAGGTCTAATGTTTCTAGAAGATCTCATGGACTTCACTACAGGTGTACTCGAGATCTACCGTGAATTTACATTCTCCTTATTTTCTTCACCCCTTTTCGGACAAGTACCTTGTCAATTCATCTAAGTTGACAAACTCAGATTTCTTTTGATCTATCCCCTGTAACATCCGACACTACAGATTGACTTGTCCTTGTACATAACCTGTTCATTAAATATCACATTTCTACTTGATGATTTTCCTGTTTTGTTCATCCCAAAACCTATAGCCAAATTTCTCATCACCATAGCCAATGAAAAACATATTTTAGACTTTGCATCAAGTTTACTACGAGCATCGAATCAATATGAACATAAGAAACACAACCAAAAACTTTTAAGTGTGAAAACTTTACCTCTTTACCGCTCCAAACCTCCTCGGGAAGTCTGAACTCCATGGGAACCGAAGGTCCTCGGTTTATCGTAAGCTGCAAAGACTAACAAAGATCAGCCCAAAAAGTTTTTGGTAGTCCAAAGATGCAACCTCATACTCCTAGCACGCTCATTGAGAGTTCTATTCATGCGCTCACCACACCATTCTCTTTGTGGTGTCCCAGAATGGTCTTCTCCATCCTAATTCCCTGTGCAGCACAATACTCACTGAACCCTCCATCTATGTACTCTCCTCCATTATCCGACCTCAAACATTTTACTTTCAAACATGTTTCTGTCTCAACCATAGCCTTCCACTTCTTAAAGGTTTCAAATACATCAGATTTATTTTTCAGAAAATAAACCCATACCTTTCTACTTGAGTCATCAATAAAAGTGATGTAGTACCTTGAACCTCCAAGGGATGCAACCGGAGAAGGCCCCCACAAATCAGTGTGTACTAACTCCAATTTTTCAGCCTTGGTGTCCCGCCGTTTTCAAGAAGCTCACTTTTTCTCGCTTTCCTAAGATGCAACTTTCACACATGTCAAAATCAATGGACTTCAATTCTGGTAGTTTTCCTTTTGACAAGCAAAGATCTTCATCCCTTTCTCACTCATGTGACCAAGTCTCGGTGCCATAGGCTTGTATCGATTTCTTGCATCAAGAATCGCAATTGTGTCTCTTGGACTTGAGGTCATGTCTGAGTACCAGTTTTCTTTCCACGAGCCAATACCCTAGCTCCCCTTGTAACCTTCCAAGTACCACCAACAAATAGTATTGCATGCCCTTCATCATCAAGTTGTCCAACAAATCGATTCCTCCTCGGTCGGGAATATGTCGAATCTTCTCCAAGAACCAAACAGACCCATTGGGCAACAATATTCGAACATCTCCCATACCCATAACATCCAAGGTGAACCATCACCAAATACACCTTACCAAAATCACCGCAACATAATTTCGTATGATTTCGGTGTGGAGTGGTATGAAACGAAGCTCCCTGAATCCAAAACCCAATCATCAAGTGGACTATCTCATCGCAAGAAGTAATGCATCCTGTACCTCTTCTCACATAAAGATTGGCAGAATCATCTTCATTCTTCTTCTTAGGACTTTTGCATTGATTCCTAAAGTGACTGTTTTCCCACAATTCCAAAGATTGTACTTGTTGGCCCGATCTAGATTTACTGCTCCGATTAGAATTTCTCGGATTTTGATCCGCCCCGATTTGAATTTCTCGTTATTACCTCTACCTCTTGTCTCAAGATTTAGGCAGAACTGGATCCCGAGGATTCACCGCATCTCTTCTCGCGAATCTCCTCGGCCAGAATTAAATCTCGTATATCATTGTACTTGAGTTTTTCCTTTCTCGTAGAATTGCTTATCGCCATCCTCATTGCCTCCCAACCTGTTTGGCAAAGAAGCCAAAACGATCAGTGCACGGATCTCATCATCAAAATCAATTTCTGCTGCAGACGACAATTGATTTGTGATAGTGTTAAATTCATTCGAGATGTTGTGCTCCGATGCATTTCTCCGCCATCTTGATTGAACAGTTTCTTCATCAAGTGCACTTTATTGTTTCTCGTGGCTTTTCATACATACGCATAAAGCCTTCATCAGATCTCTGCGTGGTCTTCTCTTTTACAACATTGTGTGCAAGAGACCTAGACAGAGTTAACCCGATAACTCCTAGTACTGTCTGTCAAGAAGAGCCCATTCATCACCCTTCATAGCCTCGGGTTTTGTCCCTAAAAGAGGCAGATGCAATTTCCTCCCATAGAGATAATCTTCAATCTGCATCCTCCAATACGCGAAGTCCGTGCCATCAAACTTTTCTATTCCAGACGCCTTTCCTGCTTCCTCCGCCATTGCTCCCACTCAAACCTAACCCTAGGCTCTGATACCAGTTGTAGGGAATTTAACCTAAAATCCCAACCTGTGAGAAACAAAATAAATAGAGAAAAACACACGTCAAAGAAAATAATCACACGCACAAGACAATATTTACGTGGTTCGGCAATTTGCCTACGTCCACGGAGTTGCAGGGATTTCACTATTATCAGGGAGAATACAATAGTGCACAAGAACACTCTCAAGAAACCCAAATCCCAATTACACCCTAGCACTCTCTCACAGAAAAAAATAAGAATAGAAGCCGACCGCCTCTCTTTTCTCTATTTCCTCTCATGTGGCTCCTTACTAGGTTAATTAGAATTTCTCTCTATGTTTAATCTCACGGCTGCCCTATGTTTGCACTTAATACAATATATATATATATGTATATGTTAAAGTCGGCAGAGACAAAATAGAAAAAGGTTTCCTATTACAAATAGGATTTGGCAACTAAGGACCGACGTGGGCTTGTGGCAATTCAAGCCACACGGCCCACTTCAACAGATTGGTGTTCTTGAATTCGGGTTTGGAAGAAGGTGTCTTTTCCTTGGTGGTAAAAGTAGTCAAGGCGATCTTTGATGGGACCAAAAAAGGGCTTGCCATAGTTGCCTGGGATTGGCTTTAAAGGGAGCTCTGTTGGGGGTGAGTCATCACTGGAAGAGGATTGGAGTTTGGAAGGAGATGAGGAAGACTTTGAAGACATTGTTAGGGGATTTAGGAATGAAGAATTTGTTGGTTTTGGGTAGGAGCATGTCCGGTCTTATAGATGTTCTTGGGCTAACTAGTTCTATTGGCTGACGTTTTTTTTTTTTTTTTTTTTTTTTTAATACAATCTATTGGCTGATGTTGAAAGGTATAACATGTGTGTTCTCACCGAGCGCTTTGACTACAAATCCTCGGTAGTATTTACACATACTATTTGAATATTCCTCTTGAAAACAGCTAATAATGTCAATTTTTTTTTTAGTCTAAAGTCTCATCAATTGTGATCTACTTCATACTCTACTAATAAAACTTGAACAAACTGTTCTCATTAAATAAATTAACTCTGACTTTAAAACACACGTTACTAACATTAAAATCCCTTTTTTTTTTCTTCCGCAGTTTTTTATTTCTTCTCTCTTCCGATTTTTGGTTTCTTTTTTTTTTTTTTTTTTCTCTTCTCCATGTGATTGATTTGGACTCTTGCCTATTTTGTCTCGTTGTAATCCTTCCTCACAAAGTCAGAGTTCGGCTGTTGCTTTTGTTTTTGTATGCCACAGAGGTCCTTTTGAGCCACTGAAATCCTTAATTTCTGGTCATCATTTTGAATACCTCTCTATTCTTTCATGCACGTTAACTTTAATTTTATTATTATTTGCATCTGCCCCAAAAGTTGTTGGCATCTGGGGCAGTGTTTGATGTTGTGCAGGAATATTGATTATTATTGGATTTTTGATGATGAGGAAGGAGATGGGTTGAAGATGTAGACATCAATTGCTGGAGAAAAGTCATATGGTGCAAAATCCAAGGCGAAAATGGACATTTGGACTTTTTGCCAAAATTTTCAGTAAAATGCTCTTATTCTAAAACTATCTATCAAAATGCCCTTATTTTAAATTCAAAAATCGAGTTTCAATGAAAAACTTAATTTTAAAAAAATCGAGTTATGTGAAATCAAACTTAAAAAAAAAAAAAAAAAAAAAAAAGAGAACTCGAGTGCCATGTAAAATTCTCACATTACTTGATTTTCATCAAATCGAGTTTCAAAACAAGATTATTTCGCTAGATAATTTCAGAACATGGGTGGGCATTTTGCTATATCTTTTAGGCAAAAGAGGCAAATGCCCATTTTGGTCACAAAATCCACAGTTATACATGTTATAAGCTTATAATTCATGAAATAAATATTGTAATCATTGAAGTTTTTTATTTTTATTTTTATTTTTGAGAAACATTGAAGTTTGTTATGAATTTATGCGTAGGAGAATAAATATAGCATATAGTATGACTAGTGGTTTTTGACATATTGTACTTATTATATGGATAAGAGATTTATAACCAAAGAAAAGTTGGCCAAAAGTTGCAATTGATAACCTTATTCCTATTATCCAGAAGTTTTCGCAACTCAATCAGATATGATGAAATCATCAAAGATTTGACATTTTCAAATTCTGTTTATGGCACATCTGCCTTACCCAAATACAATTTGTTCTTTACTACACTATTGAAACATTAACATCATTATTTGGTGATGAAGTGTAAACTCGTCAGTCGAAATAGGCAGATGGAACTTCCCGTCAAGACTAGTGTATCCTCTAAAAGGGTCACCGGTGTGGTGCCCGCCACAATGCCTCCGATGCCAAAGTTAGAACAGTAAAGCAATTCGCCAAACTAAAAAGTGATAGTTATTTTCTTAGAGTATCAGTATGTGTGTACCTTGTGCTGCCACCGTAAGGGCTTTATATATGTGATCTTGATTGCTAGCCGTTGGGGTGTTAATGCCTCTCTTTAGTAACGCCTCCAGCCCAATTATAGGGCTTTTATTAGGCTCCCAATGATCTGTTTTGCTGGTTTCAGAATCGCCAGGCTACTTGTTGGCATCATTGAATGACTTTCCTTCCCTCGTCGGTGATGGCTTCTCGTCGCTAGGGATGACCTCGTCGCTAGGTTGACTTCGTCAGGGTAATGCATTCTCGTCACTCCCATCAGTTTGCCCCCCGGTTTTGTGGTCGTCGGTGACGTGCCATGAGGGCCACGGAAGGTGAAAGGTTTTTTCCTGAGTTGTTTGTGACGCTTGGGGTTTTGTTTCGAATTTAATGCATAATGGCGGCGCGGTATGCAACATGGCCACGTGGCACGTCATCGATTGAAGGCATTGATGGCATGACCCTTGGGTTTCCCACTACTTTTCAGTTTCCTTGGATATTTGGTTTCAAAAACTTCTCTTTTTCCTTCACTTTGATATTTTTTGCTCCAAGTGTTTGTCTCTCTTGCTTGTTTCTGTGATTATTCCGATTTTGCTCCGGTGACTTCGACCTTGCTCCGATGACGAATTTTTCCGGCTTCAACCGCTCCGCTTTTCAAGGCACGCTACTCCTTTGATTTCTTTCAAATCCTTTTTCTTAATGGTCCCCTTATAAATTCCTGATTTTTCCTTTGTCTTTTACTTTTGTTGTTTTTGTGTTTGATATGTGGGCGATTAGGATTGTGTACCCCTTTTCATGGTTAGTTCTTCCGAGGTTTGGGTAGCTTGCCCCTCGGTTTCTTTCTTTTTTGCTCGCTTTGGGGCGGCTTTGGGTGTTTTCGAGGACTTTTTTCCTTTGATTGGGGACTATCTTTTTGAAGGTTGTGGGTTGAGTGTAGTTCTAGGGGAACTGTCTCCAATTTTAGGTCACCACCGGCTTGGTTTGAGGGAGAGACGAGGAGGATGTCGGAGGTGAGATCCAGTGAACTAGACACTGGGTTGTTGTCTAGCGGCGGCTCAGTTGAGGGTGATACGGTCGTCTCCACCCCTCGTCAGGTTAGGGCTTTTTACGCTCTTAACGAGGAGTGTGGGCTGGATGTCGACACTCGTGGCTAGGTTCAAGGATAGGTTCCAATATCCCGCACGAGTCCGCGTTTGTCGGCCTGGTCCTAAGGATCAGGCCTACCACTTCTTTCCTGGTGAAGTATGCTTCTACGAGGCTGCTTTCACTTCCGGGCTTAGGCTACCCGTCCATCCTTTGGTGATGGAGCTCTTGGGTTATTTTGGCATTGCCTCCGGGCAACTCATGCCTAACTCCTGGAGGATAGTTATCAACTGTATGGAGATTTGACTGGCCGCCAACGAAGATATGATCAAAGTGAGTGAGCTCGTTCACCTTTACCGTTTAAAGGAATCGAAAGAGTATGGGTATTATGAACTAGTCCCTTGGACGAGGAGGACTAGAATCATTAAGGGTTTAGCCTCGTCATTCGTGTCATCGGAAATCACGTTTCTTTTTCGTGTCCGAAGATGATTTTGAGACCCCTTCTAGCGAGGCTTGGGGTGATATCCCAAAGTTACTTCGTCGGTGAGGAACCCCAAACTTAGGTGCGTCCATGTTTCTCCTCGTCTGTTTATTTTCGTTTTGCATATTTGGTTGTCATTAACCACTTGTTCACTTTCTTTTGCGGTTAAAAGACACCCCAAATTGAAGAGCAAGTACCGTGGTCGTGTTGAGAAGGCAATTGAATACGCAAAGTCGATTGAGTGTTGGGACGACCTCCTTGACCCACGGACGCTTGCTTTCTACCGCTTAGGCCCGAACCCATCTCCTTACGTTTTGCAAAGCATTAACATCGAGGAGAAGAAGAGTAAGTGTTTACCTCACAAGATCGATCTTCACTTGTGTACTTTGGATTTCTTAGTTTCTTTATCTTTTTTTTTTTTCTTCAGAGATGTCGACCAAGTTCAACGAAGATATGTACGCCAAGATGAGGTCCAAGAAGGACGAACCCTTGGCGAACATTGGTAAAAAGGGAGTTCGCATCACGGGGAAGGGTTCATTCGTCCTCCCCTCCGCCGATGCCACTCCCATCGTCTCGAGAGTTGAAAGTCTACGGGTGGCTTCGTTGGCCACTTCAGTTGAGGAGATCCCCACCCCGTCATCAAAAAGGAGACTCACACCAAAGAGAAGGAGAAGGAGAGAATGGGTTCGTCCATCTAGGACGACGAGGGTGTGGCCGTGGAGCGGGCACATAACGTTGTGAAGGCCGAGGACCTTAAAGTCTTTTCTGGAGTGCCTCTCATCGTGGTTGCGAGCCAGCATGTTCATAAGATCATGCGGGTAAGACCATTTATGCATTTTCCTTGGTTTCTTTTCACCTAAATTTCCCCACCCCTTCTTTTTACTAACGCACTTAATTTACTTTGTCAAGTGTTGGGGGAGAGCTTTCACCTTGCTTCTGAGTGTCTCACTCAAGAGGCTAAGGTGACTTCTTTGGCGTCCAGGATGGAGGCTTTGGAGAAGGAGAACTCCACGCTGAAGAAGGACCTCATAGAGTCGATGGACAAGGCTGCCACTTTGAAGGAGAAAATTAAGTCTTTGAATTCCGATCTTAGGGTCGAGCGTCGGTGAACACGGAGAAGGACGACCAGCTACAGGCGGCAAAGGAGAAGCTAAAGACGATCACTACTAGGTCCGTCGAAGCCTTCCAGCAAACCGAGGAGTACTCCACAGTGCTTTTTAGCTGGTACTTCAAGGGCTTCGAGCTCCTACGTAGGTACCTCGTCAAGCATCCTACCGGGGTTGATCTGTCGAATTTGGATCTAGAAGTGGTAGATCGGAGATGGTGGCCGACGAGGTCGCTCGATCATCGGCACTGAAGGTGACGCCCCCGTTGCTGATGACGCACCTATTTTTGATGATGCTCTTGCTGCTGCTAACAATCCCGTTATCGACGCTCCTAACACCCGAACCTGATACTTAGGAAAATTTATTTGTTATGTATGCCCGTTATGTTTTGGGCTTTTTGGTGATGTATATATATATTTTTATCTATTTTCAGAACAATGTCTCTTGGCCCTCTATTTCATGGGTCTGTAGGAAGAACAAGGATAATTGCTCGTTGTTTTTGGGCTTTTTATGATTTTGAACTTACCCGTTTTATGACTATGCTTGTGCCTATGACCGTGCATGTGTTTGTGATGTTTAAATTCGTCCATACCTTGTACTTAGCATAAATTTCTTAGTTGTGTCGGTGATTTGTTCGTCACACTTTATCCTTAAGGAGGGTTCTTGTCCTTCTTCTTTTTCTCTTTATCCTTTCCTTTGCGGATTTGTCAGTATCCCGATTTCGTCAAGCGGGATTTTGCCATTTGTGTAGACTTAGGGATCGTGTCTTCGTCACCGGCTTGTTCTAGGGACATTTTTTTTTTTTGTATCTTCGTTAGTGACTTACATCCGTCAAAGCGGAATCTTATCACTTGGCCATTTTTTGGTGACTTACATCCACTTAAGGAATCTCGTCACTTCAGGCTTCTCGGTGATTTACATCCGTCTTGGCGGAATTTTATCACTTAGCTTTTATATGCTTTGTACCCGTTATAAGGGTTGTCAAGAACTTTCATCCGTCAAAGCGGAATCTTGTTACTTTAGTTGGTCTTA
Source organism: Quercus dentata (assembly GCA_028216015.1). NCBI lineage: Eukaryota > Viridiplantae > Streptophyta > Magnoliopsida > Fagales > Fagaceae > Quercus > Quercus dentata. Next base: position 45,665,554 of record CP116454.1, on the reverse strand, counting down.
TATCCGTTGGGGTTGTCGTCAGTAACTTACATCCATCAAGACGGAATCTTGTTACTTTAGTTTGTCTTATACCCGTTGGGGTTGTCGTCGGTAACTTACATTCGTCAAGGCGGAATCTTGTTACTTTTAATTTGTCTTTTACCCGTTGGGGTTGTCGTCAAGAACTTACATCCGTCGAGGCGGAATCTTGTTACTTGGTTTCTGTATGCCTTATGATTGACTAGACCTATTTGCACAAAGACATCAGAGGAATAATTTTTTTTATTAAATTCAAGAATGATCGCATTCATCTATTACATCTACTGGTGGTACTTTTTTAAATGCTCAATGTTCCATGGTCGAGGGAGCCTTTGTCCGTCCATGGCTTCCAGGTGGTAACTTCCTTGTATTGAGTAATGAATGACTCAAGAAAGTCCTTCCCACGTAGGACCTAGCTTTCCCTAGGTAGGGTCTTTAGTTGCTGTGGTGGTCTTGCGCAGGATGAGGTCTCCTATGTCCAGTCGTCTAAGTTTAACCCTCTTATTGTAGTACTCGGCCATCTTTTTCTGATACTTCGTCATCTTGCTGGATGCGTTGTCTCTTACTTCGTCTAGATAGTCCAGTTGAGTCGTAATTCATCGTCATTAATCCCTTCATTGAACGTTCCTCGTCTGATGCTCGTTACCCCCACTTCGACCGGGATTACCGCTTTTGTGCCATAGGTAAGCCTGAAGGGGGTTTCTCCTGTCGGGGTTCGGGCTGTGGTTCCGTAAGCCCACAGGACATTTGGTAATTCTTCTCGCCAGGCACCCTTCGCATCGTCCAGCCTGGTTTTGATAGTCTTGAGCAGCGTTTGGTTCATCACTTCCGTCTATCCGTTTGCCCGAGGATGCCCTGGGGATGAGAATCGATTCTTGATCCCAAGGTTTGAACAGAATTCTTTGAAACCTTGGCTGTCGAACCGCCTCCCATTATCCGATATGATCGTCAAGGGAATCCCGAACTCGTAGATTATATTCTTCCACACAAAGCTCTAAATTCGATACTCAATGATCGTTGTTAGAGATTCTGCTTCAACCCATTTCATGAAATAATCAATAGCAACAAGTAGGAACTTTACCTGACCTTTACCTTGGGGTAGCAGGTCGACGATGTCAATTCCCCACTATGCAAATGGCTATGGGGAAACTATAGTCGGCAGTCTCTCTGTTGGAAGCCGTTGCACGTTCCCGTATCACTGGCATTTGTCGCACCTCTTGACGATCTCAGCGGCGTCTACCTGCATGGTTGGCCAAAAATACCCTACTCGTACTACCTTGTTCACCGGGGATCTCGAGCCAGCGTGGTCGTTGCAAATTCATCCGTGGATTTCTTCTAGGATGTATCTAGCTTCTTCCTCGTCGACACACTTCAAGTAAGGCATAGAGAAGCCTCTCTTGTATAAGGCGTCATTAAGGATCGTGAACCTGGCCGCCCTCTTATTGATCTTTTTAGCTTCTTCGTGTGTTTCGAGGAAGGTGCCCGCCCCGGAGGTAGGATATTATGGGTGTCATCCATTATGCGTACTCTCGGATGGTGAATGTTGCAATTTCTTCAATACTAGGGTGTTTACGGACCTCCATCGCCAGGTTTGTGCTAATCTCCCCTTCTTCTGATGACGCTAGCTTCGATACTTCGTCAGCCCCCATATTCTGACTCCTTGGGATCCGCACGAACTCCACCGTATCAAACTCCCGAGTTAGATGTTTCGTTAGCTTGAGGTATTTCTGCATCCTTTCTTACTTGGCTTCGTACTCTCCCCTAATCTGCCCAATCACTAGTTTTGAATCACTTTGGATCAACAAGTTTTTAGCACCAAGTGCCTTTCCAAGCCTCAGTCCCGTCAGTATCCCCTCGTATTTAGTTTCGTTGTTGGTGGCCGGAAATTTTAGTTGGACCCTATATTTCAGCACTTCTCCGTCAGGGGTGGTTATGACGACCCCTACTCCCCCCTTCCTCACGGGGTGACGAACCGTCGGTTTGTATTGTCCATCTATCTACCTCGTCGGTAATCCTGTCTTCGCCTGGAAGAGTGAACTCTACGATGAAGTCGCGCAGAGCTTGCGCCTTGATCTCCGCTCTGGGATGGTACTCGATGCCAAATTGATTAAGTTCAATTACCCACTGGACCATTCTTCCCGCTACTTCAGGCTTGTTCATTGATTTCTTGATTGGTTGGTCCGTCATTACAAGAATGGGATTTGCCTGGAAGTATTGCCTTAGCTTGCGCGAGGCTACTATTAGCGCAAACGCGATCTTTTCGATCCTTGGGTACCTGGACTCAGCTCTTTGGAAGGCTTGGCCGACGTAGTAAACCGGGAGCTGTTTCTTGCCCTCTTCTCTGATCAGGGCTGCACTTATCGCCGAGGGTGACACCGCCAGGTATAAGTATAGGTTTTCCCCTTCTTTGGACAGGCTTAGGAGAGGTGGACCGCTTAGGTAACGCTTTAGTTCCTGGAACGCCGCTTCGCACTTTTCGGTCCAGGCAAAAGCCTACTTCAAGGTCTTGAAAAAGGGCAGGCATTTATCTATAGCCTTAGAGACGAACCTGTTTAAAGTCGCTATCCTTCCCGTGAGTTTTTGAACATCCTTGATGGTTTTGGGTGAGGCCATGTCGATGATGGCTCGCACTTTCTCCGGGTTTGCTTCTATTCCTCTCTGGGACACCATGAATCCCGGGAACTTTCTCGAGGCTACCCCAAAAACACACTTACTTGGATTCAACCTCATCCGGTGTTTTTTGAGGGTTGCAAACATTTCCTTTAAGTCGTCTAGATGTGTGAGCTCTTCCTTGCTCTTGACGAGCATATCGTCCACGTATACTTCCATGCTCCTGTCAACTGTTGATCGAACCTTTTGTTCACCAACCTCTGACACGTAGCTCCAGCATTCTTCAACCCAAAAGGCATTACCTTATAACAGTAGAGTCCTTGACTTGTGATGAAGGCGGTCTTCTTCTGGTCTTCCTTAGCCATCTTTATTTGGTTGTACCCCGAGAAGGCGTCCATGAATATCAGTGACTTGCCCTACTGTGGAGTCCACGAGTTGGTCTATTCTTGGTAGAGGGAAGCTGTCCTTTGGGCATGCCTTGTTCAGGTCGGTGAAGTCTACACACATCCTCCATTTCCCGTTTGCTTTCTTTACTAGGACAACGTTTGCGAGCCATTCAGGATAATACACCTCCCGGATGAACCCCGCCGTCAGGAGTTTGGTAACTTCTTCTCGCAATCGCTTGATCTCGTTCTAGGGCGAAGGTTCTTCGTCGTTGCTGGACGGGTTTCCGTTCCGGGTCCACATTCAACTTATGCTGGATGACTTCTGGAGATATGCCCGACATGTCCTCGTGGCTCCATGCAAAAACATCTAGATTCTCTTTAAGGAACCTTATGAGTCTTGTTCTCATCTCGGGGCTCAACATCGTTCCTATCTTGGTCGTTTTGTTCGCTTCTCCTTCTACCAATTCCACCGTCTCCAAGGCCTCTATCCCGTCTTCTTCTTTTTCTTCAATCATCCATGTGTGGTTCTCCTTCCTAGCCAGGATGGCTTGATAGTATTCTCTTGCAAGGACTTGATCTCCTTTCACTTCACCGACGCCATTATCTGTTGGGAATTTTACCTTCAAACATGAGGTTGACGTCGCCGCCTTCCACTTGTTGAGCGTGGGCCTCCTAATGATGACATTGTAGGATGAGGGACAATCTACCACCAGGAAGTCTACTTGTCGGGTCAATCGCACTAGGTAGGCCCCCCCCGTCACTTTGTCAATGTCACTATGCCCATGGGGTAGACCCTGTCTCTACCGAAGCCGACGAGTGGAGAGTCAAAAGGGCGCAGTCTTTTTGGATCTAGTCTCATTCTTTGGAAGGTGGGAGGTAGATGATGTCCATGAGCTGCCATTATCGACGAGGATCCTCTTGGTATTGCATCCTTCTATATTCAGCATTATGACCAAGGGATCGTTGTGGGGTTGCTTCACTCCCATGGCGTCTCCTTCATCGAAGGACATGTCATGGTATGTTTGTCGGTGCTTGGATGGAGGTATGGCATGGACGCTGTTCACCTGTCTCTGGTATGCCTTTTTGAGTGATTTAAACGATTCTCCTGAAATCGACCCTCCTGTGATCGTGTTTATCTCCTTGATCACCTTGTGTGGAGGCTGGGATGGACGGTCGTCATCCCGGGAGAAGGAATCATGCTGGATTTTATTGTCGTCCCTGAACTTGCTATGTTCTCCTTTCTTCACATATTTCTGTAACTTCCCTTTACGTATCAACTCCTCTATTTGCTCCTTTAGGTCTCTACAATCCTCCGTATTGTGGCCGTGATATCCGTGGAACTGGGCAAGACTTGTTCTTGTCATAGACATTGGGGGATGAGTGCAATGGTCCGGGCCATTTGAGATAATGCTCATCTTTGATCTGCGTGAAAATTTTGTCAACAGGCATAACCAAAGGGGTAAATCTTCTTGTCCGAGGATTTTTATCATCTTTCCTCCTGTTCCCGTCATTGTTCCGATGATCTGGTCGATCTCTTTTTTGCCCCCTATGGCCGTCTTTCCTCTTGGCCTTGTCGCCTGGCTTCTCAGCATCCTTTATGGCGGCTAAAGCATCTTGAGCATTCATGTACTTCGTGCCTTCGTGGAGCATTTCGGCCATCGTTTTTGAGGGGTTCTTTGTGAGGGAGGCCACGAGATCTCTGGACTTCAGCCCCGCCTTGAAGGTCGTCAGCTGCACCTTGTCATCGGCTTCGTCCACCTCCAGAGTCTCCCGGGTGAATCGTTTGACATAGGACCTCAGAGTTTCCTTCTCTCCCTGTCTTATGGTGAGTAAGTAGTCTCATGGCCTCTTTAGACGTTGCCCCCCTATGAAATGGCACAAGAAGGCACTACTTAATTGATCGAAGTTGTCTATGGACGAGGTTGGCAACTTCGTAAACCATTCTCTTGCAGCTCCTTTAAAAGTGGTTGGGAAGGAATGACACAAGATCTTGTCGGTGGTTGTTGAAGTCCTAGAGTCATCTTAAAGGTGTTAAGATGATCCCGAGGGTCTTTTAGTCCGTCGAATGGCTCAAGTTGAGGTAAGCGAAACTTTGACGGTACGGGGCATTCAAGCATCTGCTGCGGTGAAGGCGAATCCGTAGCCTTTACCATTTTGTCTACGCTTCTGTCCGTCTTCTCCTTAATGGCGCTCCTCGGTTCGTCCATTTCCTTCCTCATTTCTCGAAGGAGATCCGAGTTCCGCTTGTTTGGAGTAGTTGGCCTCTGAGAGGTACCTCTCCGGTGGTTATCTCCTTTTCCTTCCAGGTTACCCTTGGACTGGTTCTCTTCCTGTTGAGCCTGTTGAACCTGCTGGAGCCGTAGCTTCATTTTCTGGTTTTGTTTGGTGAGTTCTTCAATGGTGGCTGCAAGGGCTTGAACTTGCTGGGCCAAGGCTGCTGAATCTGGGTTGGATTCCATTTGAATGTAGAGGGTTGATGGAAACTACATTTTCAAATATGAATTTGAGAATGTCGTTTCCTACAAACGGCGCCAAAGCGATGAAGTGTAAACTTGTCGGTCGAAATAGGCAGATGGAACTCCCTGTCGGCACCAGTGTATCCTCTAAAAGGGTCACCGGTGTGATGCCCGCCACAACGCCTCCGATACCAAAGTTAGAACAGTAAAGCAATTCGCCAAACTAGAAAGTGATAGTTATTTTCTTAGAGTATCAGTATGTGTGTACCTTGTGCTGCCAATGTAAGGGCTTTATATATGTGATCTTGATTGCTAGCCGTTGGGGTGTTAATGCCTCTCTTTAATAACGCCTCCAGCCCAATTATGGGGCTTTTATTAGGCTCCCAATTATGGTTTCGCAATCGCCCAGGCTACTTGCTGGCATCATTGAATGACTTTCCTTCCCTCGTCGGTGATGGCTTCTCGTCGCTAAGGATGACCTCGTCACTAGGTTGACTTTATCAGGATAATGCATTCTCGTCACTCCCATCATTTGGCATATTTGCTCCAAAAAAATATATATATATTGACATTAGTGATTGAGAAAAAGTGTGGTGATACCAAACTAATACCGACATGAAGAAAATGTATGGCTGGATGGATAATTTTTGGATAGATGGAATGAACAAAACACACAATAAAGAAATGAAATGATAAATAAGCTCACCACCAAAAAGCAAACACAATACCAATACAGATATCACCACCCGAAGAATTTGACCAAGGATAACGGCTGAAATTGGTCACTAGTCAACGGAATCCACTAAACAAATACAAAACCAAACTTGCCACCCAAATTAAAGGAGAAGAGTTAAAATAGAAGAAATCCTTCTTCTCAAAGCACCATAGGCAATTTTATTCATTCCAGTCAAATAGATTATGTAAAAGCTTAAAACAACTTTGACTAGGAGAACAAAAATATGCAATTAAAACATTACATTTTTTTATTATAAAAAATTACATTTTCTTGACCAAAGTCAAATTAAATTAGACTTATAGAATTAAAGTTGAAACACATTAAAATTCTTGTTTTCTGAGGATGACAGGAACATAAATACCATAATATTTCTTCGGAAACTCAAAATAAATGATATTTTGACTTCTTGGGGAAACTAACTCATCAATCATCTGTATTGAAAGAAAAAATCATTCAAAATAATGAACCTTATTTGTTGGACGTAAAAATCATCTTCGCTGGGCTTTTAGATTAGATTGGGCTAGCTAAAACTTCAGACACTATTGTATTAATGATCAATAAAACATTGTTTTTTTTCTCTATTATATACATATTCCAAATATTATTTGCCAATATTCCTGGGCAACCATCAAACACTACTTCAAATTAGGATGGCAGTGAGGCAGGATGGGTCAAAGGGAGGTGGGGCGGGGCTAAAGGATGGGGTTTTCATTCTTGTCCCGCATGATTTTGTCTTGCTCCGTCCTGTATGACGGAGCAAACTTTCTTACTCCATCCCTACCCCTTAGGGCCCTATGAAGACCAACCTTGCCCTACATCATATATATATATATATATATATGGGCAAATTATAACTTACCCACCTATAGTTTGGCCGAAATTTAAGTTGCTTACCTGTGCTTTAAACTTGATACTTTAACCACTTGAAATTAGCTCAATTAGAGTTATGTAACTCAGCTTTGTTAAAAATATGGCTAAATATGTAATTTTGCTTTATTTTTATATCTTTCTCTCCTCTAAAAACACCAAAAAAAAAAAAAAACATAAAAATACAAAATCAAATAAGATAAAAAGAATATAGCGTAACACTTGCATAATGAGATTTCAAACCACAGGTAAGTAACATAAATTTTGGGAAAACCATAGGTGGGTAAGTTATAATTTGCTCTATTTATATGTATGCATGTATAACTCATTTCATTAACATAACTATACTTAAACTTACAAATAAATTTATCATATCAAATAAAATTAATTTTTAGCAAGGAAGAAATAATATTATCCAAATTGTTTAAAAAGAAAATATCACAAATGAACGAAGAGTCTTCACTCTGTTTGTTTCAGTATTAATGTTTTCTAGAAAATTGTTCATTTTCCAAAGAGTATTTCTAGAAAACTGTCTCATTTTCTAGTATTTGTAAAACGACCTTGAGAATGTTTTTTGCTGTTTGGTATGCAATTTTTTTTAAAATATTTTTTGTATAATTTAAAACATGTTTATTATGTAAACTAACTAATATAATCATTATAAATAAAAAACCAAGAATAAATTTGGTTTTCATACTAAAATTTTGACAATAGATACAATCAAAATTAATTAGTTGTTAAATTTTCATAATCTTTACCACTCATCTTACTCATATATATAGACAGTAACGCATTTACACACACACACACACACACACACACACACACACATATCAACCATTTGTCTATATATATATTTGACAGGGGAATACGCACATTTTCAATAAGTATAAATAATAATAACTTTTAATTGTCTACTCTTTTTGTTGTTATACTAATTTTCTACTATGATTCACCACAAGTCTTCAATATTACTTTAAATTATGTGTTTACATAATGTACTTTGTTCCTAAAAAAAAAAAAAAAAAATCTTGTATAATATATCATCACTACATGGTATTTGCCAACAAATGTAATTCTCCTAAACAATTATCATTCATTATATAGCAATATTATTAGTCCATGGAAAAGATTGTCCCATATAAAACCAATTTAGAGCAATATAGGTACTATGTTTAAAATTTTCATTTTTTACTTCATTCATTCTTTCTTCTTCTTTTATTTTTTATTTTTTTAATTTTATTTTTTATAATTTTTTTTGCACTTTACGTATGAAAAAGAAGTAACTTCTGCCTGGAATCCATCAAACTGAAAATTTCTTAGAGAAAAAAGAAAATTGAGCTTGAAATTCAAAGTAAAGAATTGAGATTTTGGTAGAGAGGAATGAAATAATTACCACTGCAAATTTGTTCTCCTTTGCAAGTCAGAGCTATTAACCGATCAAGTAAAGGAAAAAAAAAAAATCTAATCAAAGAATTGTGTTACTGAGGGAAAGAGAAACATGGAGAAATGAGAGAAGAGAGACAGTTAGAGAGAGAGGGAGAGAGAAATATCTATGGGAAGAGGAGAGACCAGAGTTAGAGATAGTCAAGGTGTGAGGAGCGAAAAAGTAAAGGGAAGAGAGAAAAAGTGAAAAAACTTACCATGAGAAAGAGAAGGCGCCAAAAAATTATGTTTCTTATAGCTATAGACGAAGATAATATTTATAGGAGATGCAACGCGTGAGAGAGAGATTGTTTTCCAAAAAAAAATTTGGAAAACAACCTATAGAAAATAAGTCTAATTTTTATTAGAGTTTTTCGTTAACCAAAGATAGTTTTCCATTGATCGGGGTTTTTTTTTTTTTTTTTTGTACCAAACATTGAAAAATATAGAAAACTATATTTATAAAAGGTTTTCAATGAAACAAACAGAGCGTTAATATCTATGCATTTACATATTTAGTAGTAATACAAACAACGTCATTAATACTATAGTCTAATGCATAACAACCTTATCCAAACTCTTAATTCATAACAAAATTCACATTGCCTATTTTATCAAAAATAATTTCCACTTTCTTTTACCATATTGTGGGATGGGGCTAAAGGGCCTAAACAATCCAACCTTAAGGTGCAGGGCAAAATCTCACTCTATCCCCGTCCTACCATATATGCAAGGTGAAGCGGGGTGGGACGGGTCAACACAAGATGGGGGCAAAATTTCTATCCTCCTTCAAATGCCGAAAACCTTGGGTGCAGTTGCAAACGATAAAATTAAAGTTAATGTGCAAGAAAGAAGTATTCAAAACGTTGGTGAGAAATGAGGGATTTTGGTTGAAGATGAAGTCATCAATTGCTGTGCGAAATCCACACGTTATAATGCCTGAAATAAATATTGCAATTACATTGAAGTTTGGTATGTAATTTTCGTGACTAGTGGTTATTGACTTTTTTTTTTTTTTTTTTTTTTTTTTTTTTTAAAATCTAGTGGTTATTGACTTATTGTACACATTATGTATGAGAGATTTTTATTTTTAATTATTTTTTTGAGGATAATAACTTGTATAAGGATACATCATTGAAAATGAAATGCACGTTATCGTGTTCAACCATTTGGGCCAGTGCACAAACAGCACGGCTGTAACGTACAACCTGAATTTACTCCTAGTGCAGAACCGTTATCTGCTCAGCCGAATGGAGATAATTGCGAGATTCAGTGCGCAATAAATGAGAATATTAATACAGCTGTTTCAGATGAAGCAATAAGTCAGAATTATTCACAATTAAAGGAATTGGATAGCAAACTTTCCAATTTTATCTCCCACGTTTCCTCTCATTCAAGGCCTAATGACCGTTCACCCCACTTAGCCCACAATGTTGACCAGGTTCATGAGAAACAATATGCCCCAATTAGTGAATCACGTGCTTCCCATGAGATGATAAGGGATTTCGTCAACCCTAGTCAGCAACGTGTTCTCCCAACATGGTGGCGCCGTGCTAGACCTGGGCAGCCCACAATTAACACAGCTATTGAAAGTCACTTAGGCAAAAAACGTATTGTTGAAACAATTGAGTCCCAAGAAGATTTACCCTCAAAGCGTTAGCAGGTTCTTCATGACAATGGTGGCGTGTCTTTTATATTGGTGGAGGTGATCATCCCGCCAAGAGCAATGAGTTGCCTAGCATGGAACTGTCGTGAGCTTGAGAACCTATGTACAGGAAGAGAGCTCGTTGATATCATACGGGCAAAAGATCTCTCTATCGTTTTTTTAACCGAAACTCTGACAGACGATGCAAGGCTAGAACTAGTTCAACGAAACATTGATTTTGACCATAGATGGGTGGTACCAAGAGAAGGCAGAAGTGGGGGATTGGCTTTATTTTGGAAGTCAACAGTGAATTTGAAGGTTGAAAGTTCACATAGGTATTTCATTGATGCAACCATTGACAAGGGTACGGAGGGAGAATGGAGACTGGCTGGGTTTTATGGTGAACCAGAGACTACTAGAAGATGGGAAGCATGGGATAAACTTCGACAACTAAATTCACGCCCGGGAGTTCCATGGTCGTATGCAGGTGATTTCAATGAGATCACAAAACAAGAGGAAAAAGTAGGTGGAGCCATTAGGCCGCACAATCAGATGCAACTATTCCGTGATGTGATTGATGAATGCGGTTTCATGGATCTAGGTTATGTGGGGCCGAATTTTACTTGGAGTAAGCACTTTGCTAATGGTAATTCAATTTGGGAAAGGCTTGATAGGGGTCTAGCTACAAACGGGTGGTTCTTAAAATTTCCAGGTTCGAAGGTCTATCACTTACAGTGTGATTCTTCGGATCATAGACCGCTACTTGTTGTCTTTGCTCCATTAGATCTGCCTCAATGAAAGAGACCCTTCAAATTTGAAGAAATGTGGTTATCAAACTCAGTGTGTGGGGAAAACAGTGCAAGCCGCTTGGAACCATTCAAGTGAAATTTGAAGGAATAGGGAGATCCTTACAAAAATTGAAAAATGTGGGAAAGATTTTGATTGGTGGAACAGAAACGTTTTTGGGAGTGTTCGACAAGAGTTGGTTAAGAAGAAGAAGTTATTGCTTGAGGCAGAAAATGAGGCTATGATCGGTGGTATAAATACTCGGGTTAGGGCTATGATCGGTGTGCTTCTGGATAGAGAGGCCAGAACATGGGCACAAAGATCAAGAATTCAATGGGCTAGCTAGGGGGATAAGAATACCAAGTACTTCCATAGTAAAGCAACAAGAAGGTATCGAAAAAATCAAATTTGTGGACTTCGTGATGAACAGGATTCTTGGAGGGTTGGTCAAGATGACATTTCCAGAATTGTAATAGATTATTATCAAAAGCTATTCACATCCACCGTACTTGATCCTCCTAGCATAGTTCTTGAACATGTGCCCCAAGTTATAACGAAGGAGATGAACCAAACCCTCACAGGTGAATTTAGGGAGGAAGAAGTCTTAGCTGCCTTGAAGCAAATGGCACCAATGAAAGCCCCCGGTCCGGATGGGATGCCTCCACTTTTTTTTCCAAAGACGGAACATTGTAGAATCGGATGTCACCTCTTCAATTTTATCATGGTTGAATTCAGGTATCCTACCATACCCCTTAAATCATACCTTTGTTGCACTCATTCCGAAGATTAAAAATCCTGAACATGTGCATCAATTCAAAGCGATAATTCAAGCTCTTCCAACCTATACTATGGGATGCTTTAAAATCCCATTGGGTTTGTGTCATGACATTGAATCCTTAATCAAAAAATTTTGGTGGGGTCAAAGAGGGGATCGAAGAAAAATTCACTGGTTAAAATGGGATGAAATGACCAAATCAAAGATGGTGGGAGGCATGGGTTTCCGGGATTTGGCTTTATACAATGACTCACTCCTAGCCAAACAAGCTTGGCGCCTTCAACACAACACATCATCTCTTTTTTACAAGGTTTTCAAAGCAAGGTTTTTCCCTACTTGTTCCATCATGGAGGCCCACGACTCAAGATCAGCCTCATATGCTTGGCGAAGCATACTCAAAGGCAGGGAGGTTTTGCAAAGAGGTGCTAGATGGCGCGTGGGAAATGGAGAATCAATAAAAATCTAGCAGCACTCTTGGTTGCCTAGAAAACACCCTCCACAGGTACTATCCTATCCTATCTCTTCTATGGAAAATGCTAAGGTGGCGGTGTTGATAGATGAGAGAACAAGGCAGTGGAATGAAGAGCTAATTGATGACATCTTTGCAAGTGATGAAGCAGCCATTATTAAAAAAATTCCTCTTGGTCGAATAGCTTTAGAGGACGTTTTGATATGGCCACACTCTAGCAATGGCAGATACTCATGTAAGTCGGGCTACAGGTTTTTAAAAGAGGAGGCTGATCTGTCCTACAACCAACAATCCTCAGCCACGGACACTCAACTTTGGAAAAATTTGTGGTCTCTCCAGGTACCCAACAAAGTCAGAAACTTGGTGTGACGCGCTTGTCGTGATGCTATGCCAACAAAAGCCAACTTAGTGCGAAGAAAAATCATCGAAGAACCACTCTGTGACCGCTGTCATGAAGCTCATGAAACTCCTTTACATGCTCTATGGTTGTGTAAGGAGATAGACATTATTTGGGAGGATCTTGAGTCGTGGGCATATCGGAGACAACTTCAAGTTTTGAGCTTCAAAGAGCTGCTATCGTGGATGATTGTGCAGAAACAGGATGTTGAACTTTTCGCCATGACAGTGTGGCTAGTCCGGTCTCGGAGAAACCAGGTCCGGTTGAACCACACGACCACAGCACTCCACCAAATCCCTCAACGTGCTAGAGAGTGGCTTATCGAGTTCATAGCAAGCCAAGCCACACAGACAAAGACTAAGCGATGAGCCAGGACGGACATGCAAATTCTAGACAACACCTCCATCGGACCTGGTGAAGATCAATTTCGACGGAGCGGTTTTTAGTGGAGAAAATAAATCGGGCATCGGAGTGGTGATCAGAGATAGCTCAGGTTCGGTGTTGGCTTCTTGCTCTAAGAAAATTCCACATGCTCTCACGGGTTCAGAGGCTAAAGCATTAGCAGCAGTCACGGAGTTGTCTTTTGCTATTGAGCTAGGCGTCGATAAAGCGATTTTGGAAGGTGACTTAATGGAGGTTATCAAAGCACTCACTCAAACAGAGCGCACACTGTCTTCAATTGGACCTTGGATAGATGACTCAAAGGTACTAGCATCCGATTTTGTTCAATTACAATACTCTCATGTAAGAAGAGAATGTAATAGGCTTGCTCACGATCGGCTAGATATGCAGTAGACATACCAGACTTCCTTGTGTGGATGGAAGATGTTCCACCACAAGTTGTAGTTGTTTTACAGGCTGATTTAGCCAATTTAATTTAAAGCATTTTGAGTTTTTTCAAAAAAAAAAAAAAAAAAAAAACCATTTGGACCATCCAAGCCAACTTTGGCCGACGTCATAATAAATTAATATCCAAAGAAAAGCAGGCCAAAAGTTACCTAATACAATTCTTTCTTTAATTGACTTTTTGGAACATCGACGGACTAATGACCCAAATCAGTTCCTTGTCCAGCTTGAAAAGGATCTCATAAGGGATTACACCGCAATCATACAACAGGAGGAGGAATACCGGGCCCTCAAGTCTCGTCTAAACTGGGCTGCATGTGGTGACCGCAACACGTCCTTTTTCCATGTCTCAACTCTTGTTCGCAGACATAGAATAAGATACGTAGCATTAAAAATGCTTTGTTGGAGAATGGATTATCGATGAGAATGGAATTAAAGCTTTTATTCTATCGGAGTATCAAAAGCTATTTGAGACTGGCCTTTTTGGTTCTTTTTCCTCTACGGCCCTTGACTTTTCTCCTTGCTGTATCATCTCTGAAGAGGATAAGGGCTGCTTGTGTTCTCCTGTTACAGATGAGGAAATTAGACAGGGCTTGTGGTCTTTGAAGCCCTTTAAAGCTCCAGGAGTGGACGGACTCCATGCAGGATTTTTTCAATATTTTTGGGAGGATGTTAAAGGTCAAGTTTGTAAGGAAGTTAGGGATGCTTTTGAGTCTAAAGCGGTTCCGGATTATCTTAATGAAACTTTGATTGCTCTTATCCCGAAGTGCCCGAATCCGGAGAGTTTCAATAATTATAGGCCGATTAGCCTATGCAATACCATCTATAAAGTTATTACTAAAATCATAGTGGGGCGAATTAGGCCTCTTCTTGAGAAGTTGATTGCCCCTAACCAAGCAGCCTTTATTCCTGGAAGAAGGGGGTTAGATAATTTTGCTATTGCTCAAGAGCTCATCCATTCCTTGGACAGGAAAAAAGGCAAAGTGGGCTTCATGGCCATTAAAGTTGATCTTGCTAAGGCTTATGACCGCCTTGAATGGCCGTTCATTCATAAAGTCCTTAAAGCCTTCAATTTTCCTCATATGCTCATTGACTTGATCATGGAATGCATCTCCTCTACAAGCATCTCAATTTTGTTTAATGGGGGGAAGTTAAATTCTTTTAAACCTTCTAGAGGGCTACGGCGAGGGGATCCTCTTTCTCCATATCTTTTCATTTTGTGCATGGAATATCTTGGCTTCCTTATTAATAAGAGCTGCATGGAGAAAAAATGGGTTCCTATGAAAGCTTCTAAAGATAATGTGGAGGTCTCACATTTATTTTTTGCCGACGACCTAATGCTTTTTGCTAAAGCAAATGATGCAGGAGCTAAAACCATTCAGGAGGTCCTAGATAAATTTTGTCTGAAAACAGGGCAAACTATCGGCATAGAAAAATCTCGGATTTACTTCTCTCCAAACATTCAGGAAGATACTAAGGATAGGATTTGTAATTCCTTGGGCATTCAAGCAACCTCTTGCTTAGGAAAGTATCCGGGAATGCCCCTTAAGCATAAGGGAGCAACAAGAGCTCAGTATAACTATATTGCTGAAAGAATGCTCTCTAAACTCGCTGGCTGGAAAGCTAGATTTCTCTCATTTGCTGGAAGATGTGTGCTGGTTAAGGCTACTCTTACAGCTATACCCAATTATGTGATGCAAGGGGCTGTTCTGCCGGTCCATGTAAGTGAAAAAATTGATAAAATAAGCAGGGACTTTCTATGGGGCTCTTCCGTTGAAAAGAAAAAGCTTCATCTTGTTGGTTGGAATAAGATTATCATGCCAAAGGAGAAAGGTGGACTTGGCATACAACAAGCGAGAGCAAAAAATATTGCCCTTCTCGCTAAGCTCAACTGGCGTCTCTACCATGAAAAGGATGCGCTATGGACAAAAATTATTCTGAATAAATATTGCTCACAGACAAGAAGAAGTTCCAAAGATCCTGAAAAGCTTCCGTGCTCCTCTGTATGGGCTGCCATCAAGGCGGGCTTTCCTGTTTTTGAAAAAGGGATTGGGTGGATTGCTGGCACTAAGTCAAAGCTTCTCTTTTGGGGAAGTAATTGGGTAAAAGGAGATTCTGTTAGAGAGCTAATTGAAGGTCCGCTCACTCTTTTCGACCTTGACTAACAATAGCAAATGTTTTTCAAGAAGGAAGATGGTGTTGGGAGAACCTTTCTTTTGTTTTGCCAAAGGAAGTGTTGGAGAAAATCCTTGCTGTTCCTATGCAAATGTTTGGTGACAAAGAGGACACTCTTGTATGGAAATTTTCACAAAATGGAGATTTCAGTGCAGCCTCGGCATATGATCTGGCGCGTGAGGATGAAACATACAGCGTTGCCTTTTCCGGAGGCTGGCTGTGGAAAATTGATACTCTACCAAAAATTCAGCATTTCATTTGGCTTTGCTTTCATAATAGCTTACCGGTGCGAAAAACTCTTGCCGACAGAGGCATTAAGCGCCACACGGAATGCCCCATTTGTCATCACCATGAGGAGTCCATCATCCATCTTTTAAGAGATTGCTCCTTTGCTCTTACTTTTGGAAGAAATTGGGTACGCCCCTGATTTTCTCTAACTTTCTGCAATTAAATCCGTTGGACTGGATCAAGCAGAGCTGTGTTGGCAACAACCATATCCTAGCGAATGGCTTTCCCTGGAATATACAATTTCCATTTGCTATTTGGTGTTTATGGAGGCATAGAAATAATGTTGTATTTGAAAATGCTCCTATCAATCCCAACCTCCACCTGACGTGCATCCAGATTGCGCGTGAATTCTTTCTTTGCGTGAGTAGGAGGCGTAATGTAAGGCATTGCATTGTAACTCAGGGTTTTGCTGGTACAAACCAGTCCAAGGGTGGTTTAAGCTTAACTCTGATGGGGCATCACAGGGGAATCCGGGAAGTCTTTGGTGGGGGTGGCCTTATCCGTGACCATGAAGGGAAGTGGGTTATGGGCTACATGAGAAATATTGGGCTGGCTACGAGTGTGGCTGCTGAATTTTGGGCCTTGAGGGATGGGCTGTTGCTAGCAGCCCAACTTGGTATTAACCATTTATATGTGGAATTAGATGCCCAAATTGTTGTCAACCTTGTGCAGTCTAAGAAAGATATTAACAACTCTTGTGCTGCTCTGCTCAATGACTGCAGGTACCTCCTGAAGCAAATCCAGCATGTCAAGATCACCCATGTATTTAGAGAGGCGAATAGATGCGCCGACTACCTCGCTAGAGCTGGCTGCTCCTTCTCTGGAAATTTTGTTGTACTTAATGCACCGCCTAGTGATGACTTTTGTAGTATTTTAAATGCGGATGCTAATGGCTTGTATACTTTAAGGCTTTCAGCCAGAACATCGCCATTTATGGCTAGTTAATTTTAATGCAGCTCCTACTTAACCCAAAAAAAAAAAAAAAAAAAAAAAAAAGTTTTGTATTGATGGAATAAAAGAATGAAACATATAAGAATGAAATGATAGATATGCTCATCACGAAAGTAAATCCAATAGGGTACATATATTACGCGATAGGATACATATATTACCACCTAAATAATTCGACTAAAGATACGGACTCAAATATGTCACCAGCCAATTGAATCCACCTAAGAGATATAGCATCCAAACTCATTCAAGGGATAAGATTTAAAATAGAAGACATTATTATTCTCAAGGCACAAAGGCTAATGTTCTGAAAGTCATTCCAGCCAAATAGATTATATAAAAGTTTAGAATAAGTCTCTAAGAATAGGAGAACGAAAATAGTAATTAAAATATTAAATTTTCATGAACAAAGTGAAATTACACTCATAGAAACCATAAGCTAAATAAAATGCTTGTCTGCCCAGGGTAACTCAAACATAAATGCTCTAATATTTCCTAGAAAACTCAAAATAAATGTTATTTGAGTTCCTTGGGGAAAATAATCCATTAAATTTTACAATTGGAGCGAAAAATCATTCAAAATAATGAACCTTATTTGCTGGACTTAAAAATCATCTTGGTTTGGCTTTTGGATCAAATTGGCTTGACTGAAACTTCAGACACTCTTGTGCTAGCTATCAATAAAATATATTGTTCTTTTCAATATATATATATATATATATATATATATATACACACACACTAGTCTCTAAGCATGCGTATTGCGTGTGCTTAGCCTTAGAGGCTCTTCTAATTTTTTGGACAAATGTTAATAATTTGCATCTATATATTTTGGAATTTTTTTTTTCAAACAATTTTTTTTTTTTGAGAAGAAATTTTTCAAACAAATAAAAAGGATAAACTTAAGGGAATAAAAAGATGAACGTGAAGGGGAAAAAATCATAAATTTTAGGAATTCTCCTTTTGAATTCAAAATAAAATTTGTTATATGACATTTATGACTTTATTTCTAATAGAATTTACCCTTCATTAATGAGAGTATTTTTGAACCATATAAAAGTCCAATTCAAAGAAGAAAATCATCTTATATATAGTATAGATATGTTCCAAATATTAGAGTACTAGCATTAGATGTGCTAAATGATAAATTTTTAGCATTTAGCACACTAAACACAAAACGCACCTGCATAAAATGTGCCAAATACCAAAAAATGTAGCATGGATCTACAGTAACATTCTACTAATAGAACGGTACAATAGAAATGCTAAACATTTTTCCTCTCTTTTTCGTCTACTTCTCTTCCAGCTTCTACTATAGTGGTCAAGTATATATACTAATATATATAAGAAATGTTATGTCTACAACAGTTTTATAACTTTTTTAAAACCAATCCTAAGTGGTAGCTTGACAAGTTGTTATTGGTAGACAAAAAAGTGATATCACTCTTGGGTTCAAATTTGAACCATTAACAACTTACCGCTTAAGATTTATTGTGAAATTGTTGTAGATATAACACTTCTCATATTTACATATCAACTATAACAAGTTGTAAATTTTTTTGCAAAATGCTCTATTGGATGGATGTTTTGTATTTTTTGTGAACAATATCATGTATTTTAAAATTTAATGGGTTTTACATCTAGAAGGGAGAGAAAAAGAGAGAGAAAAAAAAAAAAAAAATTAAGTGGCGGATTTGACATCAAAGTGTGTGTGTTTCAAAGACATAAATGTGAATCCATTGGTAGCTTTCTGAATAAGAAATGTCACATGCATCTTCCAATCATTTGGTTAAGCTGTTTATGGTTTTCATTTGAACTTACCATTGACATCACTTTTTTATCTACCATTAATAACTTACCATCTAAATTTTGCAGTGAAAATATTGTGTCCACAACTTCATTCTTATTTGTAACACCACTACTGCCTCCTGTCTCCAAATTACCACTTGTCATTGCCAACCAATAATGTTACACACATTTTTCTTTTTATTCACATTGATATAATAAAATTCTTTTTCAATGAATAATAATCAAAGTCACCTACATACCTTACCAATATATTTTTTTAGATCATGTATCAATTTATAATATTTTATTTTGCTAAGTGTATCAATCGTAATAGCTTAATTATTTATCAATTACAATGTATTATATGTAACACCACTACTGCCGCCTGTCTCCAAATTACCACTTGCCATTGCCAACCAATAATGTTACACACATTTTTTTTATTCACATTGATATAATAAAATTCTTTTTCAATGAAATAATAATCAAATTGTACCGTGTGGATGGAGGATATTCCGTTTCGCACCTTATATTTTGTTCAGGCTGATTTTGCCGCGCTTCAATTTTATTTAATAAACGGACTTCTTTCTCAAAAAAAAAAAAAAAAATCAAAGTCACCTACATACGTTACCAATATATTTTTTTAGATCACGTATCAATTTATAATATTTTATTTTGCTAAGTGTATCAATCGTAATAGCTTAATTATTTATCAATCACAATGTATTATATGAATGGGTCATCATTATTATTATTATTTTACTAGTGTATCAATTGTAATATCTCTGCTTTTTTTTTTTTTACAAATAAATATTAAAACACAATTTTTGTTTTTTTATTTTTTTTTCCTACCCCATTTTTTTCCTAATATTATATCATCATCAATCTCAACTTCCCCTTTTATCCCTCTCCCTTTTTTTTTACTAGTAAATATTAAAACTTAATTTTTGTTTTTTATTTTTATAATGGCTGAGATGTATATAGAGATTAGTCACTTATCATCTTTCAAACAACTAGTAATTGGAAAAACCAAAGATTAGAAGCGCGATTCCCACCATCAATATCTAGAAGATATCAAACGAAAGTTTAGACAAACATTAATAAAACTATTGTTCCTAAAATTACATCATCATCAGTGTCAACTTCCCCTTTTATCTCTTTCTCATTTTCTTTTAACTAGTAAATATTAAGGGCCTATTTGGTTGGAGGATTTTTTTTTTTCAAATTTCAAAAAATTCAATGTGAAACTAGTTTTCAAAGAATAATTTTATATAATATGTGTTTGGCTCCCTTTTTAAAGAACAATTTTCAAGACACTAGGAAAAAAAATGATGTTTGGGAGACCATTTCTACTTTGAGATTTTTAATTTTTTTTCTATAAAAACTAACTTACAGATTATCTATATCTATACTACTAATAACATGATTTCTTATTTGGGTTTCATCACTTTGCATATTAAAATATCCTCACACAAATTCTTAAACTTTCTAAAATACTCATATCTTTTAGTTAGATAATTTTAAATTAAAAAAACACAAATTGGTTAAAAGAGTAATTTACTTTTCCTAAGTTTTAGGCTTTTTTCTAAATATTAGAACACTATCTCTATCTCACTTTTAAATAGTTTTGCATTTATAACATTTTTTTTAGGAAGATTACTTCTCCTATTTGAATTCCAATGCCTCTACGTGAGAGTTGGTAAAAAAATGAAAAAGAGTTTCAATTTCAAATAGTTTCTTCCATTCACATCAACCACTAACTCATGTACAAATAATGAAATAATTAACTAGAAAAAAAAAAAAAATCACATAGAGGGACACTATCTCTATCTCACTTTCAAATATCAAGACACTAAACCCAATAAACAAATAAATTAAAAAGAGTCATCGCACACACAAAGTGCGTGTGATGAAGGTAGTTATTATTATTATTATTATTATTATTATTATAATAAGTTTGAAAATTGAAGTGTGGGAATAAAACTAATGTACCCTTACACACACACACACACACACACACACACACATATATTCAAGAACATGACAGATATGGTCATCTTAGGAAACCCTTTCATGTGTTTGTTGTACCATTTCATCACGGATAGTGAAGGAATCACTACCCATCCTTTTGGTCAACTAGTTAAGTTTAAGTTTCTTAGGAACCTAGAGCCTAGAGAGAAGCTCTATGGCATCCATGATTCCCAGTAGTAAGTCGTCGGCATATCGCGCGTAACAAATCCTTATAAAGTAATGGGTTTTTAAGGGGGCCGACTTACGAGCAACCACAAAAAAAAAAGAATGGAATTGTAGTTTTGTTTTTCTAGTCCCATGAATCTCCAACGATTCCCCCTCGAACACTTACTCTACTAACTCATAACCTTAAAATCTCCCCTATCGTCCAATTCCTTCCTTTGGCTAGAAGCCTTCACTAGGGTCGGCCCACCTACATACAACCGGATTGCTGATAGAACTTCGTAGATCTTGCCTACCGGTCGATCATACAAGTGTGATTAATATAGAGAGTCTCCAAGAAGTTTCTGTCTCCAAGAACCTTAACCTCATCAATGCCAAAACCCAACACCTTAAGTACCTAAGCAATGAACTAAGTTACAGGAAAATCGATGAACAGCTAGCCCGCAAAAACTACCAAGCGTAAATCAGAAAGTTTGAAGAAAAACTTAAGCGGGAAGTCTGCTCTGATCTACCAATAGCCTTTTGGCATAGGAGGAGACACGAGGTATCCCTCCCTCATGTCAAAGACTTCCATGAAAAGAACATCCCTACCAAAGCTCGACCTATCCAAATGAGTCAGGAACTTATGGATATTTGTAAAGCAGAAATAGAGGGTCTTCTTAAGAAAGGAATCATCAGGAATTCTAAGTCACCATGGTCTTGTCTAGCCTTTTATGTCCAGAAAAATGTTGAGATTGAGAGAGGTGTCCCTAGACCTGTCATCAACTATAAGCCCCTTAACAAAGTCTTAGAGTGGATAAGGTATCCGATCCCCAACAAAAGAGACTTAGTTAATAGGCTTAGCAAAGCCATGGTCCTCAGCAAGTTTGACATGAAGAGTGGTTTTTGGCGGATACAAATCAGAGAGTCCGATAGGTACAAGACAGCCTTCACCACACCCTTTGCCCATTATGAATGGAATGTAATGCCCTTTGGCCTAAAAAATGCACCCTCTGAATTCTAAAATATCATGAATGAAATTTTCAATCCATTCTCCAATCATATTATTGTATACATTGATGATGTACTCATTTTTTCAGAATCCCTAACACAATACTGGAAGCACCTTCGAGCATTCCTCTATACCATCAAGCTCAATGGTCTTGTTGTTTCAGCCCCAAAGATCAAACTTTTCCAAACTAATGTCCGGTTCTTAGGTTTTGACATAAAGCATGGTGTCATCAAACCCATAGACAAAGCCATTCGGTTTGCAGATAAGTTTCCAGATGAAATCCTAGATAAAACCCGACTTCAGAGATTTCTAGGATCTCTAAATTACTTTGTTGATTTCTATCAAAATCTCAAACAAAAACGTAAACCTCTCTTTGATAGACTTCAAACCAATCCTCCTTCTTAGACCCCCGATCATACCTCCGTTGTCCAGGAAATCAAAAAATATGTCAAGACACTCCCTTGTTTAGGAATTCCCTCAGAAAATTCCTTCAAAATTGTCCAGACAGTTGCCTCTAACATTGATTATGGTGGCATCCTCCTTCAACGTGTCGGTCCCACTTCCTCCGAACAGATTCACTGTTTTCATTTCGAAATTTGGACTCCCACTCAGATTAATTATAGTACTATTAAAAAAGAAATTTTATCTATAGTACTATGCATTTCAAAATTTCAAAGTGATCTTTTGAATCAGAAGTTTTTAATATGGATTGATTGTAAATCAGTAAAACATGTTTTAGAAAAAGATGTTCAAAACATTGCATCAAAACAAATTTTTGCATGATGGCAAGCCATCCTTTCATTTTTTGATTTTGATATTGACTTCATAAAAGGAACTCAAAACAGCATTCTTGACTTCCTAACCCGTGAATTTTTGCAGAGTCCAAACCAAGATGTCCAGGAAAAGACCCGTACAACCCTGACCCCCAAAATTGCCTAAACAGCAAACTATTGCCAGTTTTAGTCAGGCAAATAACCCTAGCCCTTTAGTACCCTTCCCTCACAGTCCGGCCAAAATCTTACCTATGTCACCATCCATTGTTGCCAACTGTTATTTGGTGTCTACCATTCCAAAACCAAATTATGAAAGGCCCCAAGGTCAGCACAATTACAATTCTACCTTAGCTTTACACTCTTTTGGGAAATAACCTCTTTTTCCACACTTAAAACATTTTCTTGATGTTTTGGTTACGAACTTTCCTGTGGATTTGGACTTTCCTTTCTTATAGAAATAATCTGTTTTGAACTTCTATTTTCTATAATACTTGGAGGCTGTTCTTTTCCTATGGAACTTCTCAGAGGGTTCTTTTCCTCTATATTTGGATTTTCTTTTGGGGATGACAGAAGGTAAACCATATCGTGCACACGAAGTTTCCTACTTCGTACTTGACTTTACTCTTGCTGGCTTGGCTTTGGATTTTCAAATCTCTGCACATCTTCATTCCTTCACTCCGGATCATGCTAGAGATGTCTTCATAGGTTAGGTTATCATAATCTATGACACCTAAGGGGCTAGCAAGGGTTTCTTTGACCTTCTCACCGAACAATATGGGTAAGCCATTGATGAACTTCTCCTTCCAAAATGGAGAGTTGCAATCACTTCTATGCATGACTCTGGTGGTAAACACATCTTCATACCACTTGTATTCTCCAAGGGTTTTACATCCAAGGTTACTTAACTGGTCGTAAATCCTAGATGTGATGTTGTTGGGTTTACCTACGAAGTGTTTCATGATCGTATAGATCGGGGTATTGACTACGTCGAGAACACCTCTTCCTATGCGTTCGTCAAAGATGGGGTTCTCATTCTTATCTTTTTGAACAACATTCTCAATGTCTTCCTTAGACTCTTTTGTTAGGCGGTTATTCCACCAATCGAGAAGTTTTCCTATGAATCCTAAGGTCATGAGCTCTATGACCTTTGTATGGGGGTGTCCATCATTTAGGTAGTTATTGGCTACCATGGTCATATGCTAAATCTTGTTTAGGATTTCTTGTTCTGATAAACCATCTATGTTTCATTCATAGAGTTTACCTATGGATCGCGAATCGGTATTCCTTTTCTAAAACCGGAGGTCAGGGGGTGTAGGTCTGGGATACCAATTCTTGGTTAGGCTGGTTGGGTTTACCCTGGGTTGGTAAAGCCTATTTACATGTAAATCTCAAAATTGTTCTTCTAAGTGTTCTATCTCCTTTTCACTTTCTGAGGAGATTCTGCTAGAACTGCTAAAGGCTGTATGGGCTTCTAGGGTGGCTAGTCCGGGGTCTCTTTTGGTTGAGGTGTGGTGCGGTGAAGGGGTGACTGGCTCCTTCTTGACAAGTTCCTCAAGTTTTTAGGAGACTATTTCTAAGGCTATTTTATCCTTAGGTCCGAGACTAGTTTGTCTGGTTGTGGGGAGCTTGACTAAGGGTTTTTCTAAGGTCCGGATAGGTTTACTAGGGTTTCCTGGCTAAAGGATAACCTTGTTGTCTATCCTATCAAGTTGTTTACCGAAAACACCTAGACACTGGTTGGTATAGTTGTTTTGCTCTATTACCTTCTTAACAACCTTTTCTTCACTAGTTGGGTGCTTAAAGGGGGAGGCAACTATATCACTATCACGGTGGTTGAAAGTTATGGCTTCCTAGGGAGGATGACTAGACCGAACAACTTTCTTATTTCCTTTGTTGTCTTCTGTGGTCCAGTTGGTTTTGGTAATGACATAAGACATTTTATGCCATTCAAAATGGTTCTCAAAGTATTCAAAGAAAGGGACATTGCTGGATATCTCCTTCATGAATTCTTTCCATTTTTCCAAAACTTCTTTCTTTTGTTCTCTGGTATGGTTGGCTCTATAGGCTTCTCTCTTTACTCTATTCTTCTCTAGGTCAAACTCTTTGCCTAAGGCATCCATATCAGGGGTGAACTCTTTTCTTATCACCATGAGCTAATGATCAATTTCAGTTTCTGGGTGAAATGGATCTCGCATGTTAGTTCCCGATGGTGAAGGAGGCTTTTGACTATCTTGGCTAGTGTTGTCTTCTTCTTGATCAACAACTAAGTCATGCTTTGCTGTGTAACAAGGGGTACTAACCTGGGATTGGGTTATTACTCCTTGAAGCTCTGGTCCTAGGTCTCTCCTAGATCCGGGAAAGGGTGCTAGATTTCTAAATGAGCTACACTGGGATGCAGGTCTATCTCTAAGAAGGATAGTTGGCTGTCTAAAGGATTAGTGTAGATCTATTGGGGATATAGACCTCGGTTCATCATATTCTAAAGGCGTCCTGAATCTAGACTAGTCAAAACTAAGTCTAACCATTCCATCGGTCGATTCTTTGGACAAAATCTAGATCTAGATTTCTAGCTAGGTTTTGGATCGATAGATAATGATTCTCATTTTCTACAGTCCAATTTGTAGGGAAGGTGACATCTAACCATTTCAGGGTTCTAGGGACCTAAACTTTGGATCTAATGTCTTTGGTTTGGATGAGAGTGGTTTCTCCCATCTTTCTTTTGTCTATGGCTTGAACATTCATGTTCATCTTGATGCACTTGTAATACAGTCTGTATATCAAGGCTAATCTTGCTGGGTTCCATGTAACATGAGAGTTCCATGGGTCTTGATGTTAAGGGTGAGGACCTTCATGATATGCAGGTCGTCAAGTGCTACTGTGAAGTTTGGGAAATAGTTGAAATGAACTGGTCCACAACTAAGACTGGATTCTATGGTTCCTAAGAGGTTGTCATTAAATCTGATATGATGAGTATCTCTAAAGGCCATAAGAATTGAGTTGTTCAACCCTTTTTCGATCAAAGGTTTAACTCCAACCTGGAATAAACCTATATGGAGGAATTTGTGTCCATCTTTCCTGTGAGCTTTCAATGTCGAGAGGGTAACAAGTAGCATGTCTCATACTCCTTGTTGATGCTATAGACTTGCTCTATAGTCCTAACATGGTAATCTGTCTTGAAAGTCTTTTTCAAGGACCATGAAGATGACTTATAGATCTGGTTTGTGAGTACCTTGGGTATGTTCCAATCTCCTAGTTTTAGATCTATATCTGATAACTGGTAAGACTCTGAATTGAGAATTCCATCATCTTGAGGAATCTCGGGAGGGATGTACTAGAAGATCTAATCTTTGGTAGATGAGTCGCTTCTAAACAACCTATTCATTGTTCTCAATCAAAAGATTAAGATAAACAATTACAACCTAATCACCTTTTATCTCCAAATTTCTGGATCTAACCTTAGATCTGAAACAGGGTGTACAAACGGGACCAACGCCTTCTCACAAGCTAACTACAACCTCTTGCTGCCCTAATCCTTAAACACAGTGGGGACCACCCTCAACGCCTCACTTCGGCTAACACGGGCTGACCAAACACTAAGAGAAAGGATACTGGGTCTTCTTGGGTTGCATGACAGCACAGATCTGGACTTACTTGTCTCAACAATACATATCCGCAACAAACTTTGGGGCTAAAAACGGGAATAAGAAAAGGCAGATAACTGGGAAGTAACTGATTAGCTTGAACAAATAATCACAGAATAATGAACAGTAGTTTAAACGGGAGGCTCAGCCTACCACCAAAAAAGATTACAAAGAATAAAGAGGCGAGAAGAAGTAGTAGATGAAGAAAGTATCCTTTTCGTTAGCTTACGACCAAAACGCAACGCTATCCAAACATTGCCTTAGCATACCAAACTATGGATTATGTTTTGTTGAGGGGTGAGGCTCAATCTCATCACTGGACACAATGCTTCAAATAGTATGTTGTGATTAACGTATAATAAAGATAATGTTAACGGTGGGTTCATGTTACACTAATCTCCACTTATCACCTTAATAATTGCAAAAGAAAATTAATCTATTTACTTATAATAAAGTCTTTAAAAGTCCTACCTTTTTACATAAACTTATTTACTTATTTAATGAAAGTTGGAAATAAGATCTCAAACTTGAGATACGATCATAATCATACTATTCTGAAAAGCACAAACTTTTTTTATTTTATTTCAGTTATAAATTAAATTCCCACACTTGTGTCCTTTAAACAATTTTCAATTGCATATATAACAATTGGTGCAAAATCTAATGCTCTTTTTCAAACCTTACTTTTTTCTTATATTAATTTTTTAACACTTTACTTTTTTTTTCTATATATTTTTTCTCACTTTCAACAAATAAGGTAAATAAACAAACAAACAAACAAACAAATAAATAATAAAAAAATCCAAACATACAATAAAAGGATTTATAATTAGCAAGAATCAAATTCTTGATGCTTTAGTGAACGAAGTGAATGTAACAGATGATCCCAACAATAATGTTCCAGCCTCGATGTTTGTGATTCAAACCTTATCTCTGGTCCCCCCATACTATTTACCCAAAAAATCCATCAAAGAGTAACCAATTTCATATATAATACTCAAGTAGTTTTTTAAAAAGCTTACCTCTTCTAAATATAAATACATTTTTATCCAACTTCAACAAATAAATAAAATAAACTAATCCAAACATGTGTAATGAATGAAAGGATCTATAGTTGACCAAGATCAAATACTCGTGGCCTTGGTTAACGAAGTGAGTGTGGTTGATGATCCCAACAACAATGTTCCAACTTTGATCATGAACGTATCATAACGAAGGAAGAGCTTCACTAACATTACCCTAGAAAACAACAACACTAAATCCTTTCTTGGACACTATTTATTC
This sequence comes from Quercus dentata, assembly GCA_028216015.1. Taxonomy (NCBI): domain Eukaryota; kingdom Viridiplantae; phylum Streptophyta; class Magnoliopsida; order Fagales; family Fagaceae; genus Quercus; species Quercus dentata. The sequence continues at coordinate 45,638,054 of CP116454.1, read as the reverse complement.
TCCACCTTAGGGTCATCAATCTCCCTCCCATTTGACTAATAAACATACTTCAAAAGCTTCTCTCCCTCTCTCACAAACCAATGGCTCATAAACTCCTCAGGATCCTCAAAAACCTTTGGATCTATAGTAGCAAACGGTTGATATCCAAAGATCAACTCCCCTTTCATGGTCTCAAAAGCCGCATCATGGCTATGCATGAGTTCAAATGTATGTCAATCTACTTGAAAGCATTGCTCATAATGTTTACTAAAAAGAAGATTTTTGTTTTATGTGGGTTTCACTCATGTTACAATCTCACACTTCTTGATACAATTCTTAAATGATGAGAAACTATTTATTCAACATTCTCCTCTTGCTAATGAACTGGTGTTTTGTTGGACAATGTGATTTACAAAATCTTTACGTACAAAGGCCAACATTTAAAGAATATACTAAAATAAGCGACCTGCACAAAGCGTAAAGCTTGGAGTTTTGCAAAAATAAAGTGACCCCCACAAAGGAAAGAAAGTTTTAGCAAAACATTTTTCAGGAAGAAGAGGTGCTTAAATTTTGTATGAATTAAACAGTGTGCATTTATTAATAGTTCAAGAGATAATGAACTATGCAAAATTTCCCTCCCCCCTTTTATTTTCTTTGGAAATAGTGAAGCAGAGAGACTTCAAATCACTAGCCTTGTTAGTTTATTTGGTACTTGTTTTTAATAAGCTTGTTCCAAGGGGCCGAGGAGGCCATTGATCTAATTAATTGAAATAAGAGCACAAATAAACGAAAAAAATACATTATGTATCGGATACATGAGTCTTGCCCCTCACATGAGGGTAAACCCTAAAAAGGAAGAACTCATATATCCAATACATGGTATACCTCCTCCAAATAAACTAATTGTATGTGCGTATGTCAAACCTAAAATACACATCCCTAGCACTTGCCACTTCAAAGAGTTAAAGGTTAGTTGAACCTATGTCTTGGAATGCTTTCCTTGGTACAAAGAATGATTCGCAATTTTTCGTCCAGTTGAGAAATCCATAGCTAACAACAATTGTCACGAACTTAATTAAAGCATGATTGGGCTTGCATAACCTTTAACCTAACCTTATTAGCTTATTTTCTCAACTTCATCAATAACCCTTCGTAGAGAAAAGACTTCCAAATCCAATTAAAATTAAATAAATAAATAGTTCTTTTTATTATATAGAGAATTTCAACCTACAACGTCCACCTCTTAATGATAACTCTTTATCATCAAACCAAGTTATCAATTTGTTTTTGGTATAGGCAAGAATTGAACCCTAATTCTCTTACCCAACCCCTAAAGATTTTACCATTTGAGCTAACTAAAACATATAAATAAATAAATAGTTCAAACATTAAAGTTCTTGTCTCTTTTTATTTTCCCAAAAAATAAAAAGAGTAAATATAGAGGGGATTAAGAAACAAAGGCTAGTATACAGTCATTAGCCCAATTGGCTAGAATACAAATGAGTAAATATAGGCTAGAATACAGTCATTACCCCAATTGGCCTTTCACAATGGAGACGAAACCAAATAGAATAGACAAAGCCAAAATGGGCCTTTAGTTTTCCTAGCCAGACTTTCATGTCAACACAATTCAAGCCATGTGTTATGATACTTTTTTTTTTTTTTTTTTGGGGGGGTGAAAATGTGTTATGATGCTTAGCATACCAAAGCGTGGATTGGGTTTAGTTGAGGTCGGGGTGAGGCTCAATCTCTGTCACTTGTAACAATGCTTGAGGTAGTATGTTGTGATTAACATATAATAAAGATAATGTTAATGGTGGATTCATGTTACATTAATTTCCACTCGTCACCCTAATACTTGTGAAAGAAAATTATAAAATATTTTCTCTCTAAAAATAAAAAGTCTTTGATGGTCCTACCTTTTTATGCAAATCTTATTTACTTTTTTTTTTGAAAGAAAGTTTTAACTTATGGCGTCTGCTTCTGATAATAGCTCTTTATCATTAGACCAAAACACCAATTAATTTTTGGTGTAGGCGGGGATTGAATTCCAAATCTCTTATATAACCATTAGAGACTTTACCAATTGAGTTAACTGGAACCGACCAAATCTTATTTACTTATTTATTGTTAGTTGAAAAAAATACAATTATAAAGTATTCTAGGGTAATGTTAGTGAAGCACTTAATGGGTTGATTCAAGAGATTTGGGCTGATTCTAACACAGGAGATTCCAAGCTTGGCCCAAAGGAAGATGAAAACGTAATAAATTTAAGTCAAGCTATTGAGAGCTGATCTAGCTTAATTAGGCTTGATTTATGGTGTGAATTAAAGGTTGATTGACTTTCCAGCTCCATACCAATTAATAGATCTTTTCCTATTCTGGAGTTGCTAATTTTAGACTAAATCCACCTTAATTTTAGGCTTCTATTATTTAGAAGTTTTTTTAGCTATTTTCCTATTTTGGAGCTGCTAATTTCAGAGCAAATCAACTTTAATTTAGGCTTTTATTATTTAGTACTTTTTTTTTATAATAATTTTCTATTTTCAATCATGTCTTATAAATAGCATGCACTCATTGTAATGGAGGGAATTATTGAATAAGAATCAGAAAAACGTGAGGTTTTGCTTCCTTTCTTGGTTCTTCAAGAATTGTGAACTTATCGGGGATTCTTCCTTGTTGCGTTCAAATTTTATACTTTCGGCTTATGATTCAATTATAATAATTGGATTGGGGTCTATTACTTGTACCTTTGGTTCGCATTTCATTTATAAATGTTGGGTCGTGGTTTCTATCAAAATCTGAGTTTTAGCTTACTTAGGCAAATATTCCAATATTATTTGTTGGATCTCAAAGCGTGTCAATTGAGGTTTGCATCATTTGATATTAGAGCACAAGTTGTAAAATTAGGTTTACTATTCCTTTATCTTTTGTTTCCTTTTATCATCCTATCTTGTTTCATTTGTGTTCTTTATTCCTTGTTCTTATTTTGTGACGTGCACCAGGTTAAAATTGTGCACCAAGCTCAAAAAAAAAAAAAAAAACATAAAAAAAAGGTGAAAAAAAAGAAGAGACTTTAGAAAAGAAGTAGAAAACAACAACAACAAAAAAAAAAATTTATTTGTAGTTTCAATTCTCTCAGACCAAATATTGTCTTCTTTTGTCCTCTTCCTTTGATTTATTGTTTCTATAATATTTTTTCTTGTCAGCGTATTAGTTTAAATACTACAAGTTGAATTTCTTGATCAAGTTTATTAGTTTAATGAAGAACTGAAAAGGGGAAGCTACGAGTGAAAAAAGGCAAGAGAGTGGGAGACTAATATCAAGAAAAAGCCAATTTAAGAGTGAAACACGAGTGTGAGTGACATAATTTGAGTGCAAACACGTGAGGAAGTGTTGTGAGGAATTATTTCT